>CM032886.1:17272500-18615833 GCA_019176425.1 Megalops atlanticus
GAGGTAGGCCTGGGAAGTGTGGTTAACTGTATTGTAAGAGTAAGAATAAATTCTACTAAGTCTATGACTGCATCATACATCTAGTCTTACTCCCTGGACCGGATTACTACACAGACAAACAAGATAAGTGCCTTGCACATCATATGTAAATTGGCAAATATGCATTTATGGGTCTAAGCGTACATTTGATGTTGAAAATAAAACCACAGTGATGATGCTGGTTTACTCTGTTCATAAAAGCACAGAAATCATTCACAAAAACACACCTTCAACTCGTTTGAGCTCTTTTATTCTCCCCTAAGATCGACCTGGCTGTAGAATGTGTCACTCTTCCTGAAGATATAATAATGGAGGACACCACATAGTCCGTCCAATTAATTGCTTTATTGTTTAATTATTCAGCAGATGAAATTAATTTTTAAAAATATCTCTGCTTCACACAGGAACATCAAACAGGTGGTGATCGATTTTGTGGCATTAATTTATAATCATATTTACAACTCTACTTCTTGACACATGAAACCCACCAGAATCCAATATTTTCCATCCTTCTCAGGTTTGGGCCACAAAGGCAAATCTTTCCCCAAAGTAAGACAAACAAGTTTTCAGCATGTTTACTTCCTTTGACTCTCCTTACTGGCAGCAAACAGGGTTCTCACTGTTTGCAGAGGATACTCTTAATTTATTGTCTATGTAATCATGGGACTTGGACTGGCGTCACACCTTATGGAACAGATTGGTGATTGACAGATCAACTCAATTGGACCTGTAGCTGCTTGTGTGAAGTAGGTATGGTATTTGAATTGACAAGAATGAAACTACTTTAAATAAAGGAAGCTGACTTAAGCGATATGACCTCAACAATAACTCAATCAGTGTTTTGTAATCCAGTGTTCTTTAATTCCAGCTGCTTATGCTGCCATTCTCTTATGGTAAAATGTGTCAAAAAGTAAATCCAAGTACAATACTGCTTATGGCAACAGTTGCGACTACAGTTTTCTTCTCTGTTGGAGGGGCACAGGCTACAGATTCCCATACAGCATTGATTATATCCAATTGAATATGCGGTTCAGAACGATTCTCTCAACTCAAATTAATTGCATCTCCATAGGGACAGAACTGTACCAAAATGTGTTCTAGAAAAGGATAAAAAGACATACAGAAAGCCATGTCTGAAGGCTAGTACACAACACACTGAAGGAAAAGACTTACACATGCTTCAAAAATATACTTTCTATGCTATCATCATTGCGTTGGACAGAACTCTTGATTCGGAACCAGTTTAACATAGATATCTTACATTTCATATTGATTGTATGAACACACCAGCTAACTCTGCCACAGTAAATCATATCTGGGTGACACATACTATTGTCAACACAAGATACCCTCTGAATACAAACAAAACAGCAGACAAACCTAACAGTAGACTGACTGTTGATATTTTACTCCAATATATTGGCTAACACAATGTAAGTTAAAGCAATTCACTACTGACAGTGTTTCTCCTTAAAGTATTATTACAGTATTCTGATATTTGTATATTACTGTGGATGGCTAACTTAGAGACAGTCAACTTGTCTAGCTAGATGTTAGCTGCCTTGAGAACAGAGCAAAATATGTTCAGTTGGGGTGTCCACCTTGTAGTAGTAGCAGGTTGCAAGAAGTTTGCCTTTTCAATGAGATCTTGAGAAAGCCTATGAATTTCTTCATAGGTGCCTGCAATATTCTCTCCAGTGTAGCAACCTTTGAACTGGCCATAAAAAAGCCTGACACTGGAAAGAGACCAGGGGGACCTGGCTACTCAGAGATAAGTCTCTATCTGACTGCTGTACCAAGGATTAAGAGTTAGACAGACAGATCTTGCTGACTCTGGAAGGGACATGGGGCAGTCCTCTGTCTGGATTTTGTGGTTGCTACGAATGGTGTCACATACAGTCTTATGAATGGGCACCCATTAACAGGATTAATAATTTTATGTATTGCTTATTTACTCTTTTCTTTAAATCCTCAAGTAACTACTTCAGAATTAGGCAAACATAAAAAATAAACACTTATTTAGAAAACCTATACCTACTTAGTAAAGTATGATTTTGGCAGTGCATAGTGATGCCCTCCTATGTCATTTTACAAGGGTGAATGAGTTTGAGTTTGTGCCAGGGACACAATGAGAGGTAAATACTAACAATAAAACTACTAAAATAATACTAAAAATATAACTAGTAATGCCAATGCTAATAATGGTAAAGATAAAAAAAAATGATAAAGATAAAACTATTAAAGATATTAATATGAATAGAATAACCATTGTTTGCATTATTAGCCTCTCACTGTTTGTTTAAATTTTGGAGCAAAGCATTTGAGCAAATGTTTAATAATTAAAGAAAGTACTTGAATACTCCAAATGCTATGCACTAGTTTTGGCATTGCATTTGAAAATATGTCAGATACTAATGCATTTGACATAGGCCTGGTTTCAATACCCAAGCATAGCCCTTATCCTCTCTGCCATGATGAGGAAAGCGCTAAGTGCAAGCCTTCAGGTCCAGTTGATCTTTAGCAATAATGGGGCCTGAGGCTTTGTTGATTGCAAGAATGCATTACTGGAGTAGATACACTTGCAACAAACTAAAGCTCTCAGGGTCTTTGGCTCTAGACAAGCTATGTTTTCCCAGATTTCATCACCTTGTCACAGTGGCCCAGACTGCCAGTCAGGAACAGGGGTGGCTGGAGGAGAATTCAGATCTGTCAGGTCACATGTGGTTCCAGACATGATCTCCATTAGAGGGGAGCAGTAGCACTCTGCTTCAGGCTCATATGACTGCCTTATTTAAAGATGGAGACTGATACGAAAAACCATTTCACAACCAGCGCTGGTTCATGCTGTGCAGTGCAATATCCTTTGAATTATCTCCCCAATGGACAGGCAAGGTCTGAAGTAACCATATTGTCATGATTCAACAGTGCAATAAACTCAGTTATATCATTTTTGATCATTCTTGTTGATAGGATGAAGCATTTCTGGTATATACACTTGTCTTGTTGAAATCAAAGCAGTTAATTAATGCCACAGTCTTATTTGATACTGTGTCACACTGTGTAGTAATTAGCAACCAAACTACTCAGCCTGACTTTGTTACTTTCACACTGAATTATTAGACAGCTCCAACAGCAGAAAGAGTGGGTGAAATGCATGTGTACAATGAAAAAATTCATAAATGGCTTTGCTATGCGATTTTTGTTAGCTGAGGGTTCCTAATTTTGCCAGGGTGTCTCAGGTCACTGCAGCATTAGTGCCCCCTACTGAGTCACCAGGCACCTATAGGTTACTGGTTGTCATCAGTGAGAGATGTGCTGCCCCTCCAATCAGAGCTAGCTCTCCTGAAGTACACTGAGTGACTCACTGAGTGAAAAATGGCCATTGGCATCGCAGATAAGTAATGAAGGAGTGCACATGCATTGCTCAGGGCTCACCGTGCAGGTGCAGAAAGCGGAGTGGTTACCCAAGTGTGCCATGGCTAATTGGCAATTCCAAAATTGGGGGGAAAGGGTGGAGGGTGGGTGGGCGAACAGTACAGTGAGCAGACAAGGTGAGAGAGAAATGCAGTTACAATTTATCATGTCTGTCTCTGTCTGGTGCTGTGCTATTTCATTATCCACTGCAATAACCTTATATTTCTACTGTGTGGGGGAATGACTGATGGAGACGGGGTAAGCAAAGAGCTCCCTAGTCACAACAAAACTTCCTGACAGATGTCACATGAAAGAAATAAATAAAGTAAAATTCAAGATCACCTTTAGTGTCATTTTCAGATTTTGAAGTGTATTTTATCAAACATGGATACTGCAGTTTTACTCATGGATGGCTGGGGGAGGAACTTAAAGCAGAGACCCAATTAGCTTTTGATTCTGAAATTAGTCATTGCTCCCAGTCATACATATGTGCCCAGATGAATGCAGAATTAATACCAACATGTTATAAGATGGCACAATATTCCTTTGAAATGTGCTGATCCCCAGAAGGGGGAAGATCAGCGCTTACTCTCTTGAGTTAGTAACACTTAAAAAAAGGAGGGAGTGTGACTCATGCAGCCTTGAGATTAATGGAAAAGTGTGATTAATGTTGGGAAAATTTAAACGCAGTTTATCCATGTACCGATCAGCCATGGAGAGACAGGACCTTGGCGCACAGAGAGAAATATCAGGAGTATAATAGATTTTCAGTCTTCTTAAGGACTGGGCAAAGTATACTATGAAGAAGAAGGGAATCCGGGAGCCAGAGAAATGGAAATTGTAACTGCTACGATGAGGATGGTGAAGGAAGCTTTACAGAAAGGGGCTTTTTTGATTCACTGAAACCTGAGACGACTTCTAAATTCCAAGGGTTCCACACATGAGTGGTTTCCTTTCCTGGTCCTGAAATATTCATACGTCTGTGTAAAGGATTAGACTATTTCATTGTGTCTTCAGAAGTCATTACAGAGCTCTCTCTTTATCAGTTATTATGTGTTTAATAATGTTATAACCAGTTTATTGTTTACAGCTGGAACAGAAATAATTTTTTCATTGCAGGGATACTCACCCTGGTCCTCAAAGGCAATGTTCTTCAATTCTTTTCCTGTGAAAACAGGAAAAGCATTTCTGTGTTCACGCCATCTCAATCATTTAATTACCTAATTGAATTAATTAGTTGCTTGATTGACTTCAGCCATTTTCCTTCTCCCTTCTCCTCGAAAGGCAGGAGATATAATGAGATCCATTAATTGTGCTGCTTTGTGGCCATATATTACCCTGGTTTGGGGGGCAAGACTCAAGGGGTTACAATTCCATCGATTTTATCAATAATAATTATTTAATACTCTGAGAGGTAAGAAAGTAGTAGTATTAGTAGTACTATCTCCTGGGATTGAATTATTCACAACAACAACAATAATGATAATAATAATAATAATAATAATAAATTTTCCTCAACAGTTCATTGCAAATGGGCATTTTCAAGTTTCCTGTTCACAGAAGACAAAGTGGCTAGGCGGTCTAGCACTGCAAAATATCATCACCATTGAAACAAAACAAGCAAATATTTACACTGACAGAGTGAACAGCTGGGGGGTGGAGTAATTAAATCGTAACTTCTCTCTTCATTAAACAAGGATTTTATTTTGAAAGCTCGGCACACTTGCCAAGGATGTCAGAAACGGCGTTTGTGTGTGTACACTGATGTGACAAGAACTGTGGGACAGGAAGGGAATGCTCTTAAATCACTGAGCAGTGCTTCACAAAGGGAAGAGTGCTGTTGTTGTTACCAGAAGCCTCAAACTCATGGTACAATTTTGACAATTGGCTATGATTACTTTTTATGTGTAATTTTTTAATTCAGAGCTGACATCCCATGTAAGAAATCGGGACATCATGATAAGTGTAACCACCTTGTCATGTGGCTGTGACTTCTAAGAATAAGACTGTACCCACTGATTAATTGTTATTTTCTTGCCAGATAGAAAAGAGATTTTATAGTACAAAATCTAACTAGATGGGGTGTACAAATCTGTAACTGCTTCTACCAAGTTAGACTTAATTGTTTCACTTAATTGTGCTTCTGTTAGTACTGTAGGTGACCACAGATCAAATGAACACTTTTGTTCTTGACACAACCGAAGTTTGCATTCTGCTTCTGTCCAATATGTGTCTTTGCCTTGGTGCTTGAGTTCTGTTGGCATTGTCTTTAATATACCACTCTGCCCTGGCTTCTGTTGCCGTTGTTTTACAGCAAACAGCTGCTGGAACATTATGCTGTTTGGTGGTCATTTTTCTTTGGCCACCAGCAGTCCTTGTAGTAAATTTGGCTCATGAAAACTGACACTGCGATTGTGACAAAAATGTTCCATTTTTCATTCATGCAATTTCAATTTTGATTGCAATTCATTTAATCAATTTCATCATGAACCTGCAGAATTTTAACAATGATCACAGCAAACATTTAAGGGCCATTATTGGGGCTGATACAAGGATAATTTCATATTGTGTGTTCTATGCTTCAGTTGTATCACGGACAGCTGGAGCCAGGTCTCCATCATTATCATGCTCTTGTAAATAAACAACAGGTGACTTTGAATCTTTTCATCTGTCTGCCATTGTTCCCATCTCTCCATCATGGTCCTTCACCCTCTGGTAAGGTGTCACAACCTTTTCACACATTGCTCATGATTACCCTGTGTGGTGGAAAGGCATAAGACACTGCTCCACCACTACACTCATCACCAGAAAACATACTGTAAGTGGGCTGAATTATTCAATCATCTCTCTTTGAATTGTTCTAGTTTACTCAACACTGCCCGTTTGTGTTTGTTGTAAGACAGCAGAGGTAACTGTTGAAGGCCTCGATAGGGCGTTCTCCCGCCGCATTGGCATTAATTTCACACCATTGCCAGACGCAGCGTTCCACTTCTAGCCTGTCAATAATCATCCTCAACCTGCATGATGGACACTTTCACACTGTACCACAGAGTGCAAAGCTTAAAAACCGCATGTCGCCCTGGATAGGTGTGTCTGCTGAACATATCAATAAGAGGAGAATCACAGGTCACTGCAGCTGTTAAGATTTATTTCATTCTTTTCTACTCTGACTCCAACCTTGTAGCCTGTACCTCAGACCACAGACCAGTAAGTAATGAATTCAGATATGCACCACACTAGGTGGACAGAATTGTCCAACAGGGCCGTGTTCATATGAAAGCATCGTTGGACCCTTTAAGCAATACTTAATATTAAATGTATGGGTACCCCATGTGTTTCCTCTTCCATCCCCGTTTTCATGGAAGTGATGAATTTCCATTATTGGATGCAAAAGATAGAGCCAATAGAGATTGGCTGTGTCACACATGTCCTTCTGTCATAAAACAAACCTGAGGACTATACTGACAAAGCATGCAGTAACAAACCTCAAATGCTGGATGGCCCCCGTCACCTCAGCTCTGATTCCTTTGAATTCTCTCACAAAATACTATCTGTTCAAACAAGGACAGCATGCAGCCATAGTATGATTGGCACACACCCCAATTCTGTAGGGAGAAGAATATGTGGCCGACATGAGCCCAAAACCAAAATTTGCCTGTGACAATTCATAACATGACAGCTATGATTTCTGCATTGTGTATCTGTAGTAGAATCATACAACAAAAGTGATTTTTATTAACACCTTGTAAAAATTGCCCTCTGGTATGGAAGCACTGCTAGTTTCTTTCATTACACTCTAATTACACTGCAACCATATTTAGAACAACCTTAGTATAGTGCTTATTCAGTACTACTGCATTAAAGGTAATTATAATAATAGTTTTATATTAAACATCTTTGCAAATCACAGGAGTTTGATGGAATGCACAAAAACAAAGTGTTTTGGCCAGGAAACCTTATATAACCTAACCCTCCATAACTCCCTAGAGATTCTCAATCACAATGTGAAAAAGGTGAATGCCCCCCTATCCTGTAACAATAGCATATTCAATGCATGGGCCTTTTCATCAGGCCTAACCTTTCCTGACAAACCTTTTTATGGAGAATAATTTGATTGAGTCGGATAATTATTATCCCTGTCGCCTTTTAAATTCTGCAGCTCTTGGAAATGTGGGAAATAATTAAAAAAGGAAATGAAAATGAGCAAGGGAACTCTCCAAATGACCTTGGATTTATTGTACAGCACAGAAGAGGGGAAGAAAAATCTATGCGCAAATAACAGAACAGTGCAGTGCTAACTGCCTACAATGTGAGCCCATGAGGCTTTCTTCAACTGTAAGAGAACTGCGTTCTGTAATCAGTCTGTATGCCATACAGGGGGAAATAAGCACATGAAGAATTTTGTGTTCCAGCTGCTGTAATGCTTAAACTGGAATTGTAAGTGCCTTTTTACAGTCTCAGAAGGAAATTACATTGTATAAAATGCATAACATAACTGGACTCTAAATGTCTGCCATTCCTCCCAAGCACTAATGTGTGCAGTAAACATTTCATTGCATTGATTTATCGTTGGATGGCATTCCTCTGCTGTTCAATTCAATTCAATGTCCACAGTGGGGCAATAAAGAAAATCCTCAACGCATAAAACAGACCATATACAATAGTACCAAATACAAATATCACATTAAACGCCCACCCCCTCCCAGTGCAAAGCAACTGTGAGCAATCGTTGTCTCAGGTCATCCTCACAAACAGCACTACAATTTTGCTGTTCACCTTTTTCAGTTTCAAGGGATGCTGTCATTTAATTTATCTGGCCTTCTACTGTTATTGTAGAAAGAACATGGTAGGAAAAGGCGTCTTATATCAATTACAGCCTGGACTGAACAAGCACCTTCAGAAGCAAATGAAAGCGGGTACCCCACTAATATTACAGAATTTACAGGTAAATGATTTCATAATTTTGTGTGGTACAAAATGCTTTGTGGCAATTTCATTGCAGAATGAGCGACACTACATAAAATTTAGGTTAAACAGAATGCTGTTCTAACAATAATAACAAACTCTGATATCCACAGTCATAGCAAATAGTTTGCATAGACACTGGACCTGTCATTTTCAAAGATGATTTCAAATTTCTCATGGTCTTTCAGGCCACTGACCTCAGTGGCCTTCTAACAAAGCAACTCTCTCCTTGTGATTAAATGTGATTAAAAAGTGTATTTTGAATTGCCATTTAGGTAAGCAATATGCCACTTTGTTTTCAAGGTTGTTCTAACAGTCTGGTATCACAATACGCCATCTCACTTGCTGTTTTCTTCCACCAACACTATCAATATCCATTACATTACATTACAATAAATAACATTCGTTTAGCAGATGCTGTTATCCAGAGTGACTTCCAGCACAAAAGAACAGAAGAGTATCCATTCAAGTTGAATAAGCAACAGTGTCAGACCAGGCTAACAACACTCCCAGACCAGTGAGTGTGAGCATAACACTGTTCAAGCCCTATTCAACATCCACAGCAGTGATGACTTGAATCAAGCTTAATAAACAGAACTAATTAAATAAAACTACTGAATTAATTGATTTGACTATATTTATTGACAAACAACCATGAACACTAGTTTGAGTGCTTCTGCATTAGTGCGCAGTGGTGGATGATGAGATGAGCTCACTACAGGCTACCAAAATGGACGAAATTTGTATCACTAAGCCCCCATTGGTCAAAACAGCTATTGGTCCCCCACCCCACCTTGACGGATATCTGGAGCAAACATTTAGCATCAGCTCCAACCAAAAGACCATGCTAAATCCTGATCTTGTTTAGTAAATAGTAAAGTAATGAAAGCACCTATGAAGCTAATTATAATGGCAATTATTACATAATTCCATGATGTACATTCAAGCAGTGGATATCATTTTACTCTAGAGTCTGATTATGATAGTAGTACTTATGATGTGCTATTAAAGTGCTATTCTGTCATTTCATATACGTATTAAACTGTGTGCCTCCTCTTTATGTCATCAGAAAGGATGGGTATAATGCAATTAGATGCCAGCAAAATTTGTTCTAATAGAAATCTGTCACAGATGACGTCAAACGATAAAACAATGCTTATGGTACGACAATAATTTTATCACTAACATCCTATAACCCTTGATCCATGATCCTTCACACCACAACTGTATCACTGAACTGAGCAGTCTTAAACTCCAAGCTTATACTGATTACATAAACTGTTGAAGAAAGCATGCTGTCCCCTGGGTATCCAGCCTGCTGATGGGCCACAAAGTGATCATATCTACATTCACCTCCAGTCAAGGGCCATCTTGGGCCCCTGCTAGGGAAGTCAGGCTTTCAGGAAGGTGCTGCTCACCCAGCGGCTTTATCTGCTGGGGAGGCGGTATGCGGCCTAGTTAGAGCTGTGCCGGGAGTCCGCCCTGCCCTTGGTAATTACCTTTCCCTCGTGTGCCTCAGCTGTGATGGCCTTTCAGATCACAGGGGTCCAGCTCTTGATGTGCCGCTCTCCCTAAGTAAACTCAGATCTGTCCTCAGAGTGCTTCTCGTCCATTCCTCCTCCGACAGCGCCAGAGGTGCTGAGTAACAGGCTGGGGATTTATTCTGTCCAGCGCCCGGGGGTATGCGTCCATGACTAATGTGCGAACGATCGTAAATATCCGCCATATGCTCCCCAGATCCATCACTGCTTGCAGAGGGGAGATGTAAGGAGGGGAGGGGAGCTGACGGTCTGTCGAATCTGCTCATTTCTATCAAATCTGAATTACATAAATAGCCAAAAGGGTTCGCATCAAAACAGAATTTTACATAAGGCACAGGGTGACTCACACTTGGATCTATTTTTTCATCCTTTTCCCTGCTTTTTTCCCACATCTGACTCAGTCTAATCTCAGTTGACACCAGGGCTTGTATGTTTTAATATCTCTATAACAGGTGTATGGACACCATGTCTGATGACAGAGGGGCATTTTTTTACATGACAGCCAAAATGTATTGGTGACAAAAAGCCTTTTTGGGAGGCATGAACAACAGGTGTATTCTGCCTGCTGCTAGCAATATTTGGTAACTGTGGTAACGGAAGCACTTTTTGAATGCCCATAGGTGCACGCCCTGCCCCACTTTCCCAGATTGTCATTGTATTACATTTCTGGGAGCTCTGATGCTCTCTCTGTTTTTCACTCTGTCTGTCTCCCTCCCGCTGCATCCTTATTCTCAATATCTGTCTTCTCTCTCTCTCTCTCTCTCTCTCTCTCTCTCTCTCTCTCTCTCTCTCTCTCTGTCTCCTCATCTCTGAGTCAGTGTCTTTCCTTTTTTCCCTTGTCTTTCCATCTTTGTGTCATCATTGCTATGTCCCTGTCTCTCTCTCTCTCTGTCTCTCTCTCTCCCTCCCTCCCTCTCTCTCAGATCAAACCAGGGCAGGTCATCCACCGGGTATACCCACAAGAGCCCCACCAAAACACAACACCAAGTCACAAATTGACACATTCCTGAACAAATGCCACCATATAGCACCTTCTGCATTCATTAGAGAACATTTCCTTAGGGGACCTTCCAGGAAGCAAAAAGAACAAACCTATCACAGACAAAGCAAGAGAAAGAGAACCCTAGCTATAGTTTTATTCTCTGTGGAGTTTCACCATGACCTTTTCTCCCTCAGCAGTGTGTGGACCTCAAGGGCAGATTCAGTACAGCATCTTTGTGGGTGTTGCTGAAGAAAAACAAAATCAATTACTTTAGTTAAGTTTTTATCAGACTTAAATGCACTTTTTTCAGCCTGGTGTGGTTTTAAATGTTGAACTATACAAACAGGAAATGTTTTCATAACCAGGGGGTCAGGAAAGGTAGCACAGGAACTATAAATCAACAGCCTTGAGAAGATGTTGTGTTTATAGAAAAATGATGAGTATTACAAGATGTACTGCTAAACAAATTTACAGAAATTTTAGCTGTATGTGAGGGATCATTTGAAGGATTCAATCTGCTTGTATTCACATAGGCAGAAGGTGTGAACAAATGCCTTCCATCAAAGGATTTGAAGTGAGAGTTGATCTCAGATGTCCATTTCCTAATGAGACCCATCACTGGCTGTGAGATACACCACCTATATACATGCTAAGTGGGTAACATCCTTATAGCACAAATGAATTGTCAAGACAATTTACATAAGCAGAATTCCAATAGTAAAGTGAATGAGAAAGTAACTTGATTACATCCACATGACTAAAGCAAAGCAGTTAGGTAAGAATAAACTCCCGAATCAAAAGACAAAAAAGGCACTATGCTGCTGAACAAATGATGAACGCATTATGAGATCTCAAAACAAAATAAACAAGTATACAAATCACAATCAATCCATTTCCAACAGATTCTTATTTATCTGTGATGCCAACGGCATCCTCCCACCTCCACCCAACTCTTGTACAGGCAGCACGGGCTGAATTTAACAGGCAGCAGCTTGACACAACTGCCATTCTGTTTTCAGGTCTGGGGGGTGTTGTCTGTCACTTCTGCACCACATCCACCCCCACACACATTTCTGCTCACTATCTGATCTACTGTGACGGTGCTTTCCAAGTGGATCCCAACTACAAGACACAGTGGTGTAGAACTCCATGGCTCTCACTACCACAACAAAATCACAGCTGACACATGTTCGTATACATTTCTTATTTGACTGAAACACTATCAACACGTGAACAGCCTTTTCCAGCTGTGAGGCCTTCTGCGATGCACGGAGTCCCCCACCAGTAGGACCTGCTCATTAGTCACCAGCTTGTGTTTATTGTAATGTAGTGGCTATTTTGGCAGTGCAGTGCATCTGTGACCAGGACAAAGACTTTAACGTCAGTGTCAAATGTCACTTTTAGGCCTACCCTTGCCCAGTGCATTCATTAACTTTTATGTTTTATCTTAATAATAAAAGGCCTTAATATTTGTGTTTCAATTCAGTAAAAATAATGAAAAAGAGGTTGGCACAGTTAACTTCTCCTTTCTTTAGAGAGTAAACATTACAAGGGAGTAAATGTTTGTGATTCAGGGGAGTTAATGGAAGTGAATGTGTCCTTAAATTTACACTTGACATACAACATTTACTGTTAGTCAAAGTCTTTTTTTTAGTAAATTTAAGTCAAAGAAAGTAGTATTATAGTAGTTTCAATAAATTATTATTATTATTAACATTGTGACTATAATTGTTAATCAGGATTTCGTCCTTAATTTGTCCTTCAAAACTGTACGGTAATTTTGGAAGCCTTCAGAGGTTTCTTCGTGAATGAGTAAGAAATGTAACTTGGTCAGTAAATTCTACAGGTTAGCGTGTAGCCAAGGGACTTTCTAAGTGAGCATAAATATAACACAATTTGAATGCGGTTGCAGTTGGCTGAAGGAACCAGGAGATGCAGGACGTTAGAGATGCTCCTCACGTAGTTAACCTAGTATTTATTCGGTGATTCGTAAAGGGTCTAACGTGGTGTGACACATTCCAGGGATGAAAAATACACACCGGTGTTCATTTGTTTATACGTGAAAATGGAAATGTTTCTACGTACGTATTGATATCATATTTCAGGAATGGAGCGCAAACAGATTTTTGCAGATGCACGCTTTAATAGATTGTTTGCGTTGAAGAGTACGGAAACATATCCTATTAAATATACTACACTAAGCGACATAAAACAAACGCTAGCATACAATTACAGGTGTACTACCGGATAAAAACCGACAAACCTACAAAAAGCAGGTAATTTATCTGAATAATCTTGCAATACATTTTTAATAAAGACGGTTTATTGAGCTCCTATGCGGCTAAAGCGCCTTGCTTTTCTATTGCTGGGTCCAAATCCGTATCACAAAACATTGATATTTTGCACCAAGCAGCATGAATAAAACGTACTTCGAATGTATTCAAGCTGCATACAAAACGAAGTGTGAAAGCGACCCCTGAAATGCGTCCTGGCTTGCCACCGTAGTTCCCCAGTGTCTCCAGCCGACTTTCTTCTTTGTACTCAGGTGAATTGAGAAAACGCACGCACTTGTAAGTCGATGTGCGACCATGTAATTATTGCACTCATTAACTATTCAAAAATGTGAAGTAAGGTTTGAGTCAAACACGAATGGTGTTCTATGGTGCATTAAATATGTTCTACACCTACAATTTGACGGTCATTTTCAGTTCATTGTAATGTATACATTGTATGTCGGTTTTTCATGCGATATGTAATACCATTTCATGTTTAGAATCATCAAACCACCAGTTTTGCCTTAACCAAGTCACAGTACTGTTTTTTTTTCCTTTCCTTCAAAAAAAAAAAAAAAAAAAAATTCTCTGATTCACCTTTATAGTGATCACAGCTGATGGTGCGGTTTTGATAGGTGACAGAAGACAGCTGATACTGAATGAATGTGTTTTTGTCCTATGGAATTATATTACAACTGACAACTGAAACTGGCTTTTGTACGTTATTTTGTGTCTTATACGGACAGATAATTTAATGTTAAACACTTACATGACGCTTGGTCAAACCGCAACGCGTGACAACAACGATTAGCATTCACCCTACTGTACCATGCACACATTGCGTTGTATTAGATCCAGGTGTTCGAGATGTTATATTTTTGTTCACAAGCAGATGTCTCCATGTGGTTCACTGGCAATTGGTAAAACGGAGCGTACACGCCGGTGGACTTACCACGGTCACCCTTGTCTTTCGGTTATAGCCAATGTCAGGGTTTTGTGTTGATACCCCTTAGATCCGTGTCCAGTTTTCCAAAATCAGATTCCGTGATCACAATCCACGTCTCGGCATATATACCATAAAATCACATAGAGGATGAGCAAGATTGCAAAAATAAACAAAGCTACTAAAATAGCCTTGGTAACCGGAGATATGAGAGACTGCATGTCACCCGCGAGCTAGGAGAGAAGGGCACTATTCGAAACAGCACTTAACGCAATGATGGACACAGTCCGTCTCCAAGAGCACAGGAACGGTCCTTTGGTATCTGCATTGGTTCGTGCCAAGTTGAGGAGTTATGGAGAGACGCCGGGGTTCCTCGAAAACCACATAAGCATCAAATCCTACGGATCCCAGTTCGCCCATTTAGTAGTGCATCACATAAGATTCAGAATTCCTGCCAGCGAAATTGGACATTCGCCTTTTGTCGATCTATCTGTGATATCCCTAGCTAGTTATAGCTTACTTTTTTTGAAATAGCTCAAAAGCGCGTAGCTCAAGCGCTGACCGGGTGCTAAAATCCTTTTTTGAAAGTCAGATGTATCTCAAAGTTGAGATACACTGTTGCACAGCTTGGCTGCAGAATGTAGCAGCGCGTTTATGATGTGAAACAGGTTGATTAGTATTCGGCAGCTCTCCCGACTGCTTTCTTCACGTGACGGATTTCTCCAAGCCGCCTGAGGTGTATACAAACTGCTGGAGCTGGTCTTTCGGCAAGTGGCGTGAGATTCCGTCGCAGCGATTAATTTTCACGGAGTTCCGCTCGTGAAATGGTCTGGGCCTGAGAAATTTAGAGAAACGATTAAACGTAATGGATTTACAACCATAGACTTTATGGCACTGCAACGTAATTAATTAATTATTACAAGAATAACAGCAAATGTTCATGTTGATTCTTGGCGTATTTGCTTTGTTTTCAAAACTTGGCAGAGTTAACATTACTGCTGTTTTGGAAGGAAAACGCATACGGTACTCGAAAGTACATCCTACTTTGCAAATGATAACCAACAGGAAGTTCTCAGATATAATTTAAAGCAAAAACGAGCCTCTCTTAAAATACAAAATCTGGTTCGGTATGCAGTAAACTAAGACTGTTTGAGTAACATAACAGCAGCAACGATATTATAAACTTTACGTCTGTCAACCACTTAAGTTGATCTGTCACCCAGAGACGGATGTGCATCATGTTGTGGACTGGCTGTATCAGTGGCTAAAACACACGCTCATGTACAATACCTTTAAAGTTCGCTAGGTGGCATAAAAATCCTAATTCTGAAAAGTGTCCTAATATTCTTTAAACGGAGTTTATAGCGAAAGAACACGAGTGATATTGTATTAAACAATATCACATTACATATAAGCAACAAGTGGTTGATTGTTTCTGCGTAAAAACCAGTTAATAACAACTGTGTTTCCGATTTGCGCTGTTAAAAGGCCAGAGTTATTTATATATGCCAAATGGGTTAGTCATCAACTTTGATGGTACTTGTAGCGAAGGGGAAGGCAGTGTGACAGAGTGCCATCACTACAGTTGAGTATGCGCTCTGCCATACCAATGAGCCTGGCTCTTTGGCGTTGCGGTCAAAGTTGCAGTTTGGTACCCCATAGACCTGGGTTTGAGGCCAGGTGGGGTGACTGTTCTCTTCCTTCGCTACAAATGGTGTCAGGAATGGGATGGCTTGCTGTGAGGCCATCGGAGGTGTGCCCAGTGAGTGAGCCGTATGAGGGACCCCCAGGTAAGGTTGACCTCGGTGTGAGGGACCCCAGAGATGGGTGAAGCACTAGTGAGTGGGGCACCCTGGGATGGGAGAAGTATGGTGGGGGAATGCGCGAGGGACACCTTTGTGCGTGAAGCACATGGGTGCGCTTCCCGAAGGGGAGGGCAGTGTGACGGAGTGCTGTCACTACAGTTGAGTATGCACTCGGACTGCCATACCAACGAGCCTGGCTCTTTGGTGTTGCGGGCAAAGCTGCAGTTTGGTACCCTGTAGACCTGGGTTTGAGGCTGTGTGGGGTGACTGTTCTCTCCCCTTCGCTAGAGTACTACTGTTATGCAGAGAAAATGCCATCGTTTTTCACCAGCTGGAAATTTGTGAAATGTTTTAAAGTTTAGTTTGGTTTAGGTTCGTTTATTTGACTGTTACAATTAATGCACAAGCCAGAGGCTGGAATCATACATCAATTAAATATAATCAGGGATAGCACAAAAAGTTTAAAATGTAGTCATTCCCACCATGGTCAACTGAATATGGCTAACCATAAAATCTTTAAGAAAAAAAAAAACAAAAACATCAAACGGTAAACAGCACTGAAACATAAAATAGCCTCTCTAGTTTTAAGTAAAAAGACAAAAAGGTCTGTCAAGTTATGCCTTAACAGTGAAGGTCTGACACCAGAAAAGGTACTGCATTATAATGCTGTACAACAGTGTCATGATGGTATTGTGTCATGCAACATGGGGAAAAAAAGATAAACAAAACAAAAGAATAGCAACAATGACCTTCCCATTCTCAAAGACCTGAGCAACACACTGCAGAAAGGCTGGCAGTAACACAAGAAAAGCTGGGAAATAGGCAACTGTCACCAAAACCCCTTGAGCTGACCTAACATAAAGAGAGTGGATAACACTCAAATAAATCCATCCAGGACATAGGTGATGTGGCCACCTGCTTCACCGATGGTGAACGGCTGGAAGTGTGAATGTGGTCCTGAGTTCCAGACCATGGGGGTAATCACCTTGAGCTGTCAAATCAGATATAATCACAGGAGGCATTTGATTTTTCCAATCAGCACCTCACAAAGTTACTGAGGGAATCACAAAACACGACAATCACCTATAAGTGTTTGCTGTTATATGAGAAGACTAATCATTGACAAACAAACCAAGTTGGGACAGGCAAGTCTTGGTTTGTAGTCAATTATTTTTGTTTTGCAGGAGTGATTTAATTAAAGGTAAACCCTCATTTGTGGCCTTTAAATTCATGTTTAAGTTTTTATGACCATGAATGACATGTTTAACTTTTCTCTGACAACATTACATTACTGTCACTGATAGTTATAGCTTACAATTCTGATGATATGATTAGTGGTCCCTGGGTTATTAAGGCCCAGATTCCATAAGTAGTGTTTATTTTTGTCTTAGCCAAATTTTCATTTGATTTCAGTGACTCCCAGATGTACAACACATCTTCAGAAAAACAAAATGCTTTGTGTTCTCAAGTTCTTGCTCAAAGTTAAGTTCGAAGCACATTTTGTTTAGATTGAAGGTAGGAACTCACTCTTTTTCAGAATGAGTATTTGCTTGAGTTTAGGTGAAGAATAAGAAGACATGACAGTCTGTGTGAACTATATACTTTCACTTTTATTAAACAATAACACTACATCCTAGAATGTAAGCACTCCATCATCACTAGGTATGATGAATAAATAAATAAACAAATAAATAGACAAGGTGAGGAACTTTGCTGACCCATTGTACCATGCAATGTTGCTCATGGAGCACTGTTCTAAGCCTCCTGCTGTATTATGGTTTGTGCAAGAGTAATGCTCCCTTCTCATGGAGCCATATTCTGGTAAGTGTTCCCATAATCACATTTACTCAAAACTTGCCTCAAGGTAGCCAAGCGCTGGCCTCACTTTATAATCTCAGCGATATTCCTATGAATTATAATCACACTATAGGAAATTTAGTACTGCTTCGCAAGCAAGCACTGGATAACTGCTGCATGATAATACTGTTTGAATACATTGGATTGGTGCATTGCATAAAAAGGTTAAATTTGGGCTTTTGGGTTATGTTGAGAGCTGGGGTTGTGGTGAGGATAAGAGCTGAGGGTGGAATTGGAGTTAGGGAAAAAGATTTTCTGATAATCTCTATAGTTACAGAAAATGCAAACTTGTATTTCACATCAGTCATAGAGATATATTACTTCAGCATTAGCTGTTCCACAGTATAGCCGGTTTCAGCTACAAGTATACTGAGGTGAATACATAATCTACCACCTTGAACTTAATACTCAAATTAGCATTAGGTTTCCATATGCTTCATAGAAATTTAGGTGTATTGCAGTGATGTCTCAATGTTAAGGGTAACAAAATCATAATGCAAAAAGACCAGGTGAGGTTGATGGTGTAGGCAGACTTTGAAGAGCCTCTGTGTACCAGCAACATTGTCCTTAAAGAACTCCACCAAACTGTATGCATCAAGAGAAAAAAAGGAGAGGTGGAGGAAGGAAGAGAAGAAAGAACACAAATTACATGGGTTAACAGCTTGGATTTTTGCCTGAAAGAAAGACAATTTGTTATAAGACATAGAGAATGAAAAACTGGAGAGAGGGACAGGGAGAGGGTCAGGTCAGCAGTGAATACCTCCTCCCTGCTGAAGAACTGTCTGGCATCACGTATCACAGTGGAAATCCATGGGCTAGGGAAGGATGCCCTTGCTGACAGCAGAGTTAACAGACAGTCAGAAGAAGAAGTCAACAGAGGAGAGGGACAACAAGACCTGAGATTATTAAGTGGAGGAAGGTGTACACAGAACATGGCAGCATCCTGCCTTTTTCAGTGTTGTTTTTAGTTTGCATAATGTTGTGATGGTGACAGAAATGTATCTAACTAAAACAACCATAGCTGGGATTTTACAGTTTATGAACTGCACAGAGTTCTTCCTCCTTGATTACTCCATGGTTTGATGTGGATTAAATCTGGTCTAAATATGACTGTGTTCTAATTTCCCTCTTCCTGACTTGCATCTTTCCTGTATTCCAAGTCTGCCCCCTTGTGGTGCATGTCAGGAGACTGTCAGAAAAAAGTATGCCAGCATGTCTGGTGGGTGAAATGCTAAAATTACAATCAGTTCATTGAGCATTGAGCTACAGAGGTATTGGCAGTGCAAGAGTCCCATTGAGAAAGGCAAAAGAAGTCATCTGTGATCTTAAATGTGAAATTTGTGATCTTAAACATTCAGATTTTACTCATGATTTCTCCAGCCTGTAATTTTTTTTGTCTCCTTTGATCCACATGCACTCAGGGAGTCAGCTAAGGGGAAACAATGTATCAGGTTGTCAAGTGTCAGTGTTAATCTGCATTAACCTAGTGAGAAAGTAGTCTGCAAATGTTAAGCAAGGTTTTTACAAATACCTGAGTTAAGAAAATAAGTTATTTGTTCATGTGATCTTTTTTGTGTTGAGAATATTTCTGGTGAGATCATTTACATTATCTAAAGAGATGTAAAGGAATTAATGAGACCAAAGTGTTAACTGAGAAAAGCAATTGCTTGCCAGTGGTTGGGGATTATGCAGGTAATTGACACACTTATTAAAAAAAAAAAAAAACAAAAACAAATGTTGTGAGCAGTTACATTCTATTATAAGGAGTTGTATGCATGCAGCACAGTTCTTTTGTGACTACATTTGCGTTCCTTAATGCTAACCATGCAAGTAATCAAAATTTAGCAAAGAAGTGAATTTGAACAATTCCATTCAGTGAAATTAATGAACACTGTTAACTGTACAGATAAGATGATCACTTTAAAAACTGTGTCATGTTAAAAAGAAAAACATAATGTACTGTACACCATACATGCTTTTGTGATAAATATGTTCCAGACAAATGACTGTAGTCTGAAAAATTCATTTCGATCAAATATATACTGAAAGCCTGTTAGGTTTGAGAAGGGGAGGAGTGCTGACAGGAGCAATGCACTGGGGATGTGAATGAATCCAGGAGCATCAAGGCCACACCCTACATTAGCTGCCAACTTCTTGGCCACTGGTTTCATGTTTCAGCTTGAAAAGTACATTATAAAAGTGCAGCTCTTCCACATACTGATCTGTCATAGTTTGTGGGTGTACAGAGCAGAGAGAATACAAAGCAAACCCATGTAAGTTCTTTGTTTAAACAGAAGTTTGCATGGAAGGATAGGATAGTATGCTGAGGATAGTATGCTTCACTGACAAGGATCTCTAAGCATTTTTTCTCTCTTTTAGTAAAGAACCACATCGGCTGTGCCAGGGATCGTCTTCTCGCTCCAGCTTTATTACTTCTTCTGTTTTATCATGATGACATCCTACTTGTGGATTTTCTGTCTTGCAAGTCTATCAATTGGAGCAAATGGGCGAGGTAAGCCATTCTATACAGCGGCAGGGGTTTAAAGTGTTTAATTTAGGGAGTTTAACTGTAACTAAACAACAAAAACTTTAAGGCTGCCTTGTGCTAGAAGCAATTCTGTTTGTATGTTTATGAGCTGATTTGAAACAACTGTAGTTAGGCTTGAAGAAGCTGTCATCATGACAGATAGCCTTTTATACATTTCATTACGATTCATACACTCCATTTTCTGATGACACCAACTTTGCTATGGAAAAGAGTTAATGCACAAGCAATATGTTGCTTACAATTTGCTATTTACTTAAACTGTTTTGTTTTCAAATCATCTTTATCTCCTTTTTAGGAAAGGTAAGTGAAGGTGTATGACAGACAAAAAAGGGCTCAGTAATTAAAATTGAAAGGTGCGGAAGGAGATGAGTAATATGTGCTCCTATGTTCTAAAGTATATACCCATCCTTGGGGAAAGCAGTTTCCATATTTGGCTAGCTGTGAGGAGATGCTTCTTAACCCCGTGCATTTTTGTCTAGCATTTCAAGTTTGGTTGCACTTCAGCAGTAACCCGCAGTCTTCATTTGTGTAAAGGGCAGAATTGAATAAGTTAGTAGCACTGTTTTAACTGACAATGAGAGTGAAGCAAAATTAAGCAAAATTAAGCAAGCAAAATGAAACTGCCCTCAAAAAAGTTGCTGAGGAACACAGTCAAAATATGGATAGTTGGTATTCTAGCAAACTGGCAGTCCAAAATTGCTATTCATCATTGTTGGCCTAAACAACACAGACACTCCTTCAACAATAGTACTACTAATTTCTTGGGAAATAAAATTTGTATGTTCTTATTTGCAAAGCAGTTTGAAATAAATAGATTTACATATTTTTTGGCATGCAGATTTCATAGGATCCCAGTTTTGTTCTCAGTGAAAGTGAAGTGAAGAACCTGGGAGTATGTTTTTCCTCACTTATTACATTACATTATTGGTATTTAGCAGACGCCCTTATTACATTGCACTACTTCATTTAGCAGATGCTCTTACCCAGAGCGACCTACAAATAAGTGCATCCCAATGCACTTCCATCAGTTACAATTTTTACATGTTACCCATCTATACAGCTGGATATTTACTGAGGCAATTCTGGGTTAAGTACCTTGCCCAATGGTACAGCAGCAGTGCCCCAGTGGGGAATAAAACCAGCAACCTTTTGGTTAGGAGCCCTGTTTCTTACCACCATGCTACACTAGAGTCCATCATTTCCTAATAAAATACAATGCCCTAATCCATATTTAATTTCTGCACAGACTTGGATCTTGCAGATGTGCTCGACCATAGACATGGTAAGTTAAGGTTGGTTATATTGTGTTGCTATGTCTGCGTGTTTGCTTGTTTCAGAGAGAAGTATGTTGGGTATGTAAGGGTGTGAACAATAGTCAACTATTGACTAATTTCAAAAGGATTAATTCATTAGAAATCTACATTAAATATATTTCACTTAAAACCCAGTTCATCCCATATTTCCCTTGTTAACGTACTGGTAGTTTACTTTATCAGAAATATACCCTTGAGTTAAGTTTTTTAATAATCTGGATTTTATCTTGTGAAACGGAATGGAATATATATTCCTTTGCTCGATTTTTAAAAGTGCATTCCCTCTTGTTAAGCATGACTGACTCGATGAACAGTATGTTCTAATAATATTAAGCATAAACAGCAACAAACAGGGGCACCTACTGTATGTATGTACTGTAGCAGTTTGGCAGTATCGCACCTAAATTGCTAGATTTCACGTGTCCATGTTTGTGTATTTCTGCTGCTATAATTGACAGATATGCCTGTCCACAGAATATTGTAGAGCAGCAGTGCAGAAACAATGAAAATTTAATCAATACTACCTTTATTTCCCTGTCATAGATCCATCTTCCAACGAACAAAGCTCACTAAAGGATACAAGTCAAGGTACAGTTTAGTCTCTGTAGTTAAATTTAAATAGTCCAGTAGCATGTTTGTCAGTGTGACACTTCTTTTATGTTGATCTTTCCTGATTCATACTGTTTCAGTAGATTCTAGCAGCTAAGAAATAATGTGGTTTCAAGGTGAAGATAATAGGATTCCCAGGTAGAAGTATTGATTTCTTTCAGAAAAGTGCAAAGGCACAAAATTATATGCAGGCATGTGAGAGTGCATTTGTTCTGACTGCATATAAACATTTAAGAGTCCTATGTAAGTTCAGAAATGTTAGGAAATGCTACTCTCTCAAGCAGGCATTGACTCTCCCTGGACTACAATACACACTGGATTAACATTCCCAACTTTTTACCCATTCACTACCCTCGCGGCTGACCACCCTAACCAACTTGTGGTTTAAGCTAATCAAATCATGCGTTATTAATGCTTGATAATAACACTAAATACAAGGTATAGAGTTGATTAGATTAATTATCAGCCAATAAATTGCTTTTTATTTTTTATTATTAGTTTGTCCAGATGTGATTAGGCAAGTACAAATGGCTTTACTATTCTCTGTACTTTGGCTAAATGCTGTCACTAAGACTGAAATGAAGTTCTAGTTAGTTTAATGTTGACTTCAAGGAAGACATTTACAAACAAACATGCTAAATGATTTGATTTGAGTCATGCTCATTTGCTCTTGTCTGGCTTTGTTTTTGCTTCTAGCACATGTAGCAGACCTTCCAGTGGTGCTTATTTCACTTGTTTCTTCCAGTTATATCTGTGATTGACTTGCTCGCATGTCTTAACTTGAAACTTCTGGCATGACAAAATGCAAACTAATGAAGTTGATTTTCATACTATGTATTTATCATTTATGCACCAGTCTATATTACAAAGGTCTGTAGGATCAATGCTGATAAATCTCAGATTGTCCATTAATTGTTCATACATAGATTCACATTTAGGTTTTAAATATGTCACGCCTACAATGAATACTACTGCACATTAAGTCTCTCAATCCTCATCTGCTCGTGGGAGAATGGAGACAAAAAGATAGACATTGTTATTCACAGATGCAGAAATAGAAACCCTAGTATCTGAGATAAAAGATTTTAAGGAGATGACCATTCTAATGTAAAGTCCTTTATTCTTATATTCAGGTGAAGCTCCGAACAAAACACCTTTTCAAGAAGCGACGGATTGTGCCACACCACTGATGCTCACCAAAGGCTTCCTGGATGTACAGGAAAGAGCAGTCAATACTTTCACCTCTGTTGCTGCTGAATTGCAAGAAATGCGGAAAATCTTGGCAGAAATCCGTGACAGAATGAACAGAATTTAGGCACATAATTCAAATATGAAAACTGGCTACAATGTTTGTGTGAGTTTTAATAGTAGCTTGGTACAGTACAGTGATGGACACAGGCCAACTCCAGTTGAGAGTTATGATAAGTGATCAGTGTCCCTAAAAGACCACATTAGCATCAAATCCCACAGTTTCCAATTCACTCATTTAGTAATGCATCATACATCTTCCCTAATGAGATATGTCATATTACATCACCACAACAAACCACAAAACTAGACAACAGTTTATGGCTTTCCCTGTCATATAAAAGAAGTATGTTTTTTACATAACTTGTGATATATAAATAGTATTATGAGTCAACGGTCATGTAAGAATAGCTTGAGAATGTATGTGCTACATCATGAGAGCATATCACTCATATGTATGTCCAAAAGTGACAACACCACCACTGTGCTCCAATTGAAATGAGGCCTTAGTGTGGGCACTTACAGTGTTAAGAGCAATAGAGGACTTCTTCCTGTGACTGTTCACTGTACTTTTGACCAGAAATAGACAACAGCCTGCATGCATAAAATAGTACTTTTTCTAAACCATATTACTGACATATTACAAAGTTTAATAACGTATAATACAATGCAAGCATGCTGTAATCACCAGGAAAAAATGAAAGTAAGGTTATTTCTGATCTATTGTTGCATGTAATGATACTAGTGTAAAATATAATCTTGCTAATACAACAATTTTATCCTTAATTGAATCAGTTTGTCTTATTACATAATTGTTTTAAACCTCCTGCTGGATGGTGATTTGTGCCACAGTACAACTTTCTCCTCAAGAACCCATATTTTGGTAAGTTAATAATCACATAATCACATAATCATAATCACACTCACACAAATTTGCTCAAGGTAGGCAAATACGGGTCTCATTATATACTGTCAGAGATATTCCAATACATTGTAATTACACTATAGGGAATTTAGTAATTGAGGTTTTGGCCTGTGGGTTTGGTTTAAGGTGAGGATAAGCGCTGAAGGTGGAGCTGGGGTTAGAGCAAAAGACATTTTGATAATCTGCGAAATTACACAACATGCAAACTTGCGTTTCACATCAGTCATAGAGAACATACATTAATTTAGCTTTAGTTGTTCCACAGTACAGATAGCTTGGTATGTCATATACAATTTAATATTCAAATTCATGTTTGGTTTTCATATGCTTCATTCAAATTAAGATATATTGAAGTGATCTCTCAATGTTAAGGTTAAAATAGATGATTATAGCAAATGATACAACTATCTCAATGAAATCACAATGCAAAATGACCAGACTGCAGTTGTTCATGAAGTACTTTAACAGTATGCATATATTCATAAGGATGCCTTGGTTTTAAATGTATGAATTCCTCAACCAGAGCTGCATTCACATAGCTATTTGTGATTCAGCTTGGAGGGGCAATCGTGGATCAATCTGGAAAAGAAAGGCTTTCACAGTTTATATTATGGTGGAGTAGCTCTCAAATCCAACCCCTTGAGTTCTTTTTAATTAGACTTTTATCTGAACATTAAAAAATATAAATACATTTTATTTTTCAGAACAGTAACCCTAGTTTGAAGATGGTAGCAAAACAGCTAGAGGTGAAAAAGGGAAGAGATTAAGAAAATAAGATCAGGGGTGTTGGGATAGACCCCAACAAGCAGGTGGTCAGTTTGTGAGACAGCAAGTTGAGAGACATCAGTCAAGAGAGGGTGGAGAAGAAAGAAAGTCCAGGTGAGGTCAATGGTGTATGCAGACTCTGAGGAGCCTTAGTAACATTGTCCTTAAATAGCTCTACCAAGTTATATTCAGCAATAGAAAAAAAGCAGAGGAGGAGGAATGAAGAGAGAGAAGAGAAGAAATTACATGGGTTAGCATCTTGGGTTTTTGCCTGAAAGAAAGACAATTTGTTATAAGATATGCGGGATGAGAAATTTGAAAGATGGAGTAAGAAAGGGTCAGGTCAGTGGTGAACACCTCCTCCCAGCTGAGGAAGTCATCAGGTATCACAGCGGAAAGCCACGGACTAGGGAAGGATGTCTCTGCTTCCCTGGACTGCCATACTGCAAAGTTAACAGCCAGTCAGAAGAAGAAGTCAACAGAGAAGCGGCACGGAAAGACTACAGAGGAGTAAGTGGAGGAAGTTATACACAGAACATGGCAGCATCCTACCTTAATCAGTGGCTTTTTCAGTACGCATAATGTCATGATGGTGCATCTACTACTACTAAATCAGTCACTCAGCAGCCACTTGTCAACAATGGTTGGAATTTTACACAATTTATACATTGCTTAGAGTTTCACCAACACAGGTCTTCCTCCTTGATTATTCAATGGTTTGATGTGGAGTAAATTTGGTCTAAATATAACTGTCCTCTGACTTCCCTGTCTCTGGCATTCATATTTCTTGTATACAAACTCTGCCCCCATGTGGTGCTTGCAAGTACACTGTGTCAGAAAATAAGTGTCATGCCAGCACCTGAGGTGGATGAAATACTGTAATTACAATTTTTTTTTGAGGATTGAGCTAAAGATTTGTTGGTAGTGTAAGGGTAATGTTGAGAGGGTGAAGGGAAGTATTATATGAGCTTAAACTTGAAATCCCCCTCCAAAAGAAAAAAAACAAGAAAGAAAATGATTTCTTCAGCCTGTAAAATGATGATGATCCATGGGTCGATGTGAATTTAAATGGGTCCACATATGACCGTTTTCTAATTTTTTCTGTCACTGGCATGCATCTTTTTTATGAGCAAGGCCTGGCCCCGTATCAAAAACACGCACGCACACACACACACACACACACACAGAGGTCGTGCATGGAAAAACACCACTATCCGATATTAGTCATCTGTGCCATCTGAATATGGGCGTATTGAAGGCACACCCTACACTAGCTGCCAGCCTGCTAGCCTCTGTAACCATTGGCTTTTTTCTTTTAACCTGAGAAGTACGTTGCTAAAGTGCAATTGGTTCACATACTGATCCATCATAGTTTGGGGGGTGGGTTGGGCAGAGAAGACACAGACACACCCATGTAAGTAACCACTTTCTTTGTTTAAACAAAAGTTTGTATGAACAAGAGAATAGTGTATTTACAAGGATCTCTAAGCGTTTTTCTCCCTTTCGTTAGATACTCACATCGGCTGGGCCAGGGATAGTCTTCTTCCTCAACTTTTATTACTTCTTATTTTATCACGATGATGTCATACTTGTGGATTTTCTTACTTGCAAGTCTAACAATTGGAGCGAATGCGCAAGGTAAGCCGTTTAATTTAATTCAATGGCAGGGGCTGGACTCGATTCATATATGGCGGCTAAGGTCCGTTTATTTTTACACAACTAACTAATCAACAAAACTTCTTGACTGCCACGTGCTCTCAGCTCCATTGTTCAGCTACTCACGCTTATTTGAAAAAAGAGGCATTTAAGCTTGAAGAAGCTATCGTCATTGAATTTTGTCGTAAGAGTTTACAATTAATTGCAATCTGTACTAGTTGCTACGAAACAGGCATCGACACTTCGGTTTCAGTTGTCACACTTCTCTTTACGCCATAGCATTGCCAGCTTTTAATTGAGATAAGTAGGTCCGCTCGTTAATCAAACCTATTGCGTTATTTCCATCGCTGCTAACTTTCGTGTCAGAAATAACGTATTGTATTATTCGGGTGCGACAACAGTAGCCGGTCACTCAAAACTACCACCCAGTCACTCGTTTCAGAATTATTTGAAAAGGTCCTGTTAGATCGGTTTATTCACAAGCAAAAAGAGATCTCGATATTTACAGTCAAGCGACCATATCCAGTTTATTTACTGTCACAGCACAAACGCGAGGAATTTCTTTGAGTATTCCTCACTGCATTACTGTAGTTATCCTGAGTAACCATAATCTTCATCTACCATTACAAAAGCACCATAAGAATAGTTCTCAAAGTAAGCACTTTAATTATTGCCGTCAAAATGCCAGGTTATGGTAAGGTAGAAAAACGCGTAATTCACATGTATGGGATCATGCGGAGAATGAAATGTCGTGAAATCCAATATTTAGAACTGTTTAGAACAACTCAGTTGTATGCTCTCCTGCACGTACCGTGCTGGCTTTATGGTTTACTAAAACTTGTAAACTTCAATGTGAACAAAAATATTATGCAACCATCTTTGTATGTATGTATTTTTTCTTAAGGCTTTCTGTTGGATTTGGCAGCACAGAAAATTTGGCCCTTGGGAGATCCTGGACACCTGTAGCTCAACATCAGTTCTTTAAAATAAAGAGTTTTGATTACAGGAATACATTTACTTTGTCCATAAATGTGTCCATAGACATTGGGATCCATGTTTGTCCAGTCTGTCTCATTCACTGCGTTTGGAGTAGCTGAATGTTGACTGGAAAGAATGAGACGTGCAGGGCTGGGGGCAATTAGAGTAACCGATTCCAGGCTCCGTTGCAGACTCCACCCTTCAGGGGGAGCACATCATGGTTATGAAAGCGCATTAGTTTGTGAGTCACTCTGGCATTTGAGTACTGCTGAGGTTTTGAGAAGAGGCCATGAAGTGTGTGTGTGTGGGTGTGTGTGTGTTTACGGTGATTACATTTGTTTTCCCTGGTTGTGTGGCTCCTTGGTGTCCACTCATGTTCTTGTGTTAATGTTTGCCCCACCTCTCTGTTCTATCTCTGACCATACTTTACACTGTTTCCTCTGTGGTCGAGACAACGCTGTATGAAACCGTAGTGCCCAAAAATAGTAGCAGAATTCAAATATGGGTGCTAAAAATGAAAAATATGACATCTGTGCCAGTGCAGCTATGTTCAAGCATATTCATGCAGCAGGTGTGTACACTGTAAAGTGAGGTTATAACTTCTTGTGAGAAGAAAATTTGGAAGAAACATGTTGTTTTACAGTCTGCGATTCTAAGTTCAGTGAGATAAAGTGAGAACAGAGATAGGGCCGTCTGTGTGTACACAATGACTCATTTTTCCCCATAAATAAGTTACTGTTTGCTCTAATCGTAGTGTCTGCTAAAAACGAAGCGCTTTGCAGTAAATTGGTTTGGATTCCATAGTCCGGATTATATAACATGCGTAAAATCTCTGGGATGTTTTGTGGCAGAATTAGACGCCAGACCCAAGATGTGTTGGAAAACCCGATAGGTGGAAGGGCACTCAACCAGTTCAGTGAGCAAACATTTTGGTCAATAGCTATCTCTGAAAAAAGAAAGACACATGCTTTATTTTAATTTACAGTGTTTCCCATTCATGACTTCATTTTGCTTAGGTCCTAAAATAGGTTTATAGGGAGTTCTGCACAGGCCTGCTGGATATGAACTCATTTCATAAGAAGCCAGCTCATATCAAAAAGTGTATAGTAAAATAACTTTTGTTTTCATTACAAGTACCTTTGGTGTCATTAATTCCATAAAAACATAATTTAAAGAATGGCAAACGGTCATCTCATGTGAGTGGGGAGTGTAATATCCACCCCTGGCATAGCTTAGGGAACTGCAAGCTTCTGCAAGTCTGGTGGAGTCTCCTGCCTCTACTGTATGCCACCACTCTGGACATGTAGATGTTTTGCATAAATGTATCTTGCTTTGCAAAAATGTAACAATATTTTTTCACTGGATGTTATATAAACACTTGTATCTGCTATCTCAGAAACTGATACTGGAAGTTGAATTCAGTAATGTCATGTATAATGCCATTCTCTAAACAAATAGGATTTCATACATAATCGGCATTAAAAGGATAATGTGTATCATATAGACAACTGAAGCAGGAATTAAAAACTTTTACTTATACTATCAGCTAAACAAAAAAGGCACAATTAGTGGAGATTTTCCTTTTTTGCCTCCCTATGCACAATAATTTGTAGTTCTTTATGTAATTGGGTATGTGGAGGTTTACTTGTATGTGTACTATGTGTTACCATTATATTTGGAAGTTGTATTGCTTTGCACTTACTTGTCAATCTAGACACACATTTGTGATCTCAGCAGCATGTTTATCACCAATGTTTTTTCATGTGTAGTTAGTGGTGTCATTTTTTGTGCAAATTTTCATGCCACTTCATTCAGTGCACTGTGTAAGTCGCTCTGGATAACAGTGTCTGCCAAATGGTAATGATGTTATATAACGTAATATGTGCATCAATATGGTAATTTAATACGGTGGGTCGTGGAAGTAATATGATATTTAATGCACTTCATTGCAAATTCCATGACTAAAAATGCATCTGCATGTTTGCAAGGCAGTGTCTCACAGTTGTGGATGTACAAAACCACAGGATGCTGACAAGACCTTTCTCCATGAAAGCCACTTAGGACAAAAGCACTAGTGGGTTCTCATGGTCAGGTTTAACATCCTTCTGTTTAACAACCAGGTACCACTGCCTCTGCACAGCACTGCCTGCCGGGTTTGCTCTGCCACTCCATTTCTGATGACTTCAGCTCCACTCTGGAAAGGAGTTAATGCACACATACTGTGTTACAATAACAATTTACTTAAACCTACTTGTAATGGAAGCATATTCTTCTCCTGCTTTTTAGGAAAGGTACTGAATAGCTAGGAAGGTGTTGAGCAACACATGCTCCTGTGATCTATAGTCTAAACCCATATGTGGGGAGAGTTGTTGCCTCATTTGCTGCAGGGAGATGCTTCATAATAACACAGTGCATTTTTCCGTGGTACTTCATGTTCATTTGCACAGCTGACCGGGGTTCCAGCTCTAGCCTGCAGTCTTCCATGAATTTGTCTAAAGAGCAGAAGGGAATGTGGTAACTGCCTTGGGTTAGTTGCCAGTGGGAATAGCTTTGCTGGATTCTGACCTATTCTTTTATGATACTGTTTGGTCAGTGTGGGAACCCTTCTTTAGAAACTAATCCCTGTACTGCAAGTACAGTCTTTACTGAGGTTCTGAAAGACTATGTCAGATCACAGCTAAGCATATCCCCATAGCAACTTTGATCTTGGAACATAATGTACTAAATGTATTCCTCCTCCTCGTGACTCACTGTGACATGGCAGTCTGTAAGAAGTTGTTCCTGGGCAGAGCTGACCACAGGCATGCGACCCACTTTCGCATAGGCATGTGCTCCTTACAACACTGATGTGATGCCCCTTTTTGAAGTAGCCCTAAGATATGAAACATATTAAAAATATTGCTTTTGATGGAAATAAAAGGGACATTCATCAGGAACAAAGCCTGTCTTGCTGGAATGGATTTACATGTGACCAGCGTTTAAAAAAAAAAAAAAAAAAAAAAAAATCCTTAGTGGTCTAGGGGAAATCCCCATCATTGGCGCATGTGCGTGCGTGTGCGTGTGTGTGTGTGTGTGTGTGTGTGTGTGTGTGTTGTTTGTTTATGTGTGACTGCATGCCTGTGTTTTAGGCATCTGTTGAATCTGTTTCAATGGAGAAAGTTTCTAAAATCTGAGAATCCAGGCATGAAGATGCATTTCCTGTCTCACATCACACTATAGCCCACATTTTTAATTATGGGGAAGGCACATATTTTTGTATGGTATGGGCCTTTAATTAGACGGTTGAGAATGCACGCATGGTGTAGAATGCCTTTTCAACAAAGTGGTAGTGCATCTGGGTCAAAGGACAAGAGGTGTACCTGAGCTGTCGGGCATATCAGTGACAAATGCTAAGAAAATAGAGCAGACACTTCAGAAACTAAACGAGTTAGTCCTGATGCCGTCAGCTGTGGTTTGTGTCAACATAGATTCCAAGCAGGACAGTTATAGCATAGCTGTGAAGTAAACCTTTGCTTCTGGGGAAAGGATTGTGTTAGGGTAGAGAATAGCCAGAGCACACACTGTAGGGATATCTGTAGACAAGCAAAGTTAACCTGCTTGCTGTAGAGGCCAACTAAGTAAGCAGTCTTTGATTTTGGTTGCTGAGGAACAAAACCACAAGTTGGTTAGCAAACTAGTGGTCATATACTGTAGCTAGTCTAAATTGCTATTAATCAGTGCAAGCCCAAACAAGATAGTACAGTTGTTGAAGGAGTACCTGTTGACAATAACTGCACTGATTCACTTAGCTTATTAAATTTTTTTCTGTACTGGGGCGGCAGTGTAGCATAGTGGTTAAGGAGCAGGACTTGTAACCGAAAGGTTGCCAGTTCAGTTCCCTGTTGGGACACTGTTGCTGTACCCTTGGGCATGGTGCCTAACCCACAATTGCCTCAGGAAATGTCCAGCTGTATAAATGGATTAAAAAAAACCTGTAACCGATACAAGTTGCTCTAGATAAGAGTGTCTGCTAAATGCCACTAATGTAATGAAATACTAACATAAATTTTTGTCTTTTGATATAGCTTGAACTAGTTTTATAATGAATTGAAACACAATGAGTTGGATCAATCCAGCAATATTCAAAGTCAGTATATCTTTTTCTGTTATATTAATTACTGCTCTAAATCACTGAGAGCACTGATTAAACATTGTCAACATTTTCTGAGATTTTTAGGGTGTTTATTTAGGGAAACATATCTACATGTAACATTGGAAGACTACAGTAAGATTGCAAAATCCAATATTGGGAGAAAAAAAAGCAGAAAACTGAAAAGGAAAAAATACCCCAAAGGAGAACATCTCAGAAAGCCCCATACTTATACTTCATACTCACTGACTTAGACTGATGCAAGCTCAGCATGGTATTTTTCCATGTGCCCTCTTTAATACTATAGCCCAAGGGCAGAGGTGTGTTCCTGTATTGTTCATGCTACGCTCTCAGGTTTCTGCTATGACTCATGCAAAGCTCTCTCAGTGGCTGTTTTGGGCGGGCAGTGTTGAGGCACGAGGTGCGCACACACAACATGAGACCATTTCACTCGCCGCCATTTTAATAGCTGCACGTATTATAACCAAAAGTTTCAGTGAAGTGGAGAAAATGGAAGTGGGCAGAGTGAATGTTGTGGCACTCTGGAGATTTGACTGTTTGCATTCTATTAATAAATTGGCTACAGGGAAACATGTGAGGACATCTTTTACAGTGAGCTGAATTAGGCTACTGCTAACACAGAAATGGTAATTCCCCCTGTTTTAAGTCGAACAAGCAGACACGATTGAATCTGTGAGATCAGGGTTTTTACATTCATGATTATGCATGGTGTTGTCTTGAGTCCTCTGCAATTTAATATCTATATTATGGTCTTAACACAGTTTAGAATCCTCAGTATGTGAGAGTACAGTATTATCAAGGACCAAACTAATGCATTATGCTTCCCACCCTGGTGTGGATACATCCGTGTGTGCTTTAATCTTGGAACATGTTAAATCTGAGTCTGTGAAATACTCCTTAAATGTTCTGTGCTGCCTAATGAAAGATGAATATCCTTACTGAAAGCAATGAACAATGAAACTGGTTAACTGTAATTCTACTGAAATTAGTTCATATGTCACCTTACAGCAAGCAAGAAGAAAATTTGAAATAAAATAGACCAATTTGGACCATTTTCCCCAGCATGTAAATAAGGGGAATAAATGGTTTGGTCAGGGAATATTATGATTCTATATGCATATACACTCACTGGCCACTTTATTAGGTACACCTTGCTAGTACCGGGTTGGACCCCCTTTTGCCTTCAGAACTGCCTTAATCCTTCGTGGCATAGATTCAACAAGGTACTGGAAACATTCCTCAGAGAGTTTGGTCCATATTGACATGATAGCATCACGCAGTTGCTGCAGATTTGTCGGCTGCACATCCATGATGCGAATCTCCCGTTCCACCACATCCCAAAGGTGCTCTATTGGATTGAGATCTGGTGACTGTGGAGGCCATTTGAGTACAGTGAACTCATTGTCATGTTCAAGAAACCAGTCTGAGATGATTCGAGCTTTATGACATGGCGCGTTATCCTGCTGGAAGTAGCCATCAGAAGATGGGTACACTGTGGTCATAAAGGGATGGACATGGTCAGCAACAATACTCAGGTAGGCTGTGGCGTTGCAACGATGCTCAATTGGTACTAAGGGGCCCAAAGAGTGCCAAGAAAATATCCCCACACCATTACACCACCACCACCAGCCTGAACCGTTGATACAAGGCAGGATGGATCCATGCTTTCATGTTGTTGACGCCAAATTCTGACCCTACCATCCGAATGTCGCAGCAGAAATCGAGACTCATCAGACCAGGCAACGTTTTTCCAATCTTCTATTGTCCAATTTCGGTGAGCCTGTGCGAATTGTAGCCTCAGTTTCCTGTTCTTAGCTGACAGGAGTGGCACCCGGTGTGGTCTTCTGCTGCTGTAGCCCATCTGCCTCAAGGTTCGACGTGTTGTGCGTTCAGAGATGCTCTTCTGCATACCTTGGTTGTAACGAGTGGTTATTTGAGTTACTGTTGCCTTTCTATCAGCTCGAACCAGTCTGGCCATTCTCCTCTGACCTCTGGCATCAACAAGGCATTTTCGCCCACAGAACTGCCGCTCACTGGATATTTTCTCTTTTTCGGACCATTCTCTGTAAACCCTAGAGATGGTTGTGCGTGAAAATCCCAGTAGATCAACAGTTTCTGAAATACTCAGACCAGCCCGTCTGGCACCAACAACCATGCCACGTTCAAAGTCACTTAAATCACCTTTCTTCCCCATTCTGATGCTCGGTTTGAACTGCAGCAGATCGTCTTGACCATGTCTACATGCCTAAATGCATTGAGTTGCTGCCATGTGATTGGCTGATTAGGAATTTGCGTTAACGAGCAGTTGGACAGGTGTGCCTAATAAAGTGGCCGGTGAGTGTATGTTGTCCCACTGTCAGACATATTAATTTATTAGCAGCCTTTTTTGCAATAAAAAGGATGGTGACACATTCCCATCCATGCATGACTTTTGGCAAACAATCTGCAGTCTTCACCACCAGTCTTTTAGTGCTGTAAAGATTGGTTTCCTTAAAAAAGGCATCAGTTCACAATGTAACGCTTTCATCATAGCTCCAATTCAAACAGTAAGAATATTGCAAGGTTAGCAGAGGCCCTTAAGGAGATGATGGCAAAGACCTTCTGGTATGATTTCATAAAGGTCAGAGCTCGGTTTACATTGTGACACATTAATCGACAGCCCTGGTCCTGAGGAAACTCAGTTAAGCAAATGTTCAATTTCTTAACACAACAAATTGCTGTATGTCTTCAGCACACACAGTTACTATTTAGTTACTATCTATGTGCACATTTTCAATGTAATCACATACTGAAACTTCCTCGAGCACATTTGGAGTGAAGAGCATGAGAAAGGTCTCTGTTTTCACCTTGTTTATATTGCCAGCAGCTCTAGCATGTTTTTCCCCTTTCTCTGTCCTTCTCTCTCTGTCCGTCTTTCCATATTTCTACTCTAGAAGTACTTTAAAGTGGTTATGTTCTGTGTTTTTAGAGACTCTATCCTAATAAAATACAATGCACTAATCGATGTTTAATTTCTTCACAGACTTGGATCTTTCAGTGGCACTTGGTGAAGATGACCCTGGTAAGTTAAGGCTGGCTATCGTGTTGCTATGGTATGTCTGTGTGTTTGTTTCTTTCAGAGAGAAATATATTGAATATGGTAGGGTGTAAACAAAAGTCAAGTATTGGCTAATTTCAAATTCTCAAAAGGAGTAATTCTAACATTAGAAGTAGTCTGTTTGCTACATTACATATATTTCATTTTAAACCCAATTCATTCCATATTCTGTTTGTGAATATAGTGGTAGTTTCAGAAATATAACCTTAAGTTAGGTTTTTTAAGTTATCTGGATTTTATCTTTTGAAACATGGAATGGAATATATATTCCTTTTTTCCATTGTTAAATGTACATTCCCTGTTGTTAAGCATCACTGGCTCGACAAACACATTGTAATAATATTGAGCATAAAAAACAGGGGCATCAACATATGTACAGTAGTAGTTTAGCAGTATACCCCTAAATTGCTAGGTTTCACATGCGTTCGTGTTTGTGTATTTCTGCTTCTATAATTGGCAGATATTCCTGTCCACAGAATATTGTGGAGCAGCAGTGTAGGCACAATGGCAATTTAATCAATGCCACCCTTACTTCCCTGTCAGCTCCAACAGCAGCTCCAGCTCCTAAGGAACCAGAACCGCCAAAGGATACAAATGGAGGTACAGTTTAGTCTCTGTAGTTAAATTTATCAACATTCTAGCAGCTAAGAAATTTGCAAAAATATGTTTTCAAGGTGAAGATAATTGGATTCCCCGGTAGAAGTATTGATTCCTTTCAGAAAAGTGCAAAGGCTTTAAATTATATGCAGGTATGTAAGAGGGCATTTGTTTTTATTGTGTATAAGCATCCAAAAGTCATTTACACTTTAGGAAAGCATGCTGTAAGTCCCAGTCTAACAAACATGCATTACAAAGGACACATTTACAAATGACACTTTAGGAATAAAATATGTTGAGAATCATTTGCAAGTTTTGAAATGTTAGGCAATTCTACCCTCTCAAGCAGCCATTTCTTTTGTAAAGAAAGTGTTGCATGCTATGGGTTATTTTCCCAACTTTAACTTAGTTGGTCACGGATGAATGTCAGAGCTGCATCCTTCTCTGTACGCTGTTTCCAAATTAAGCTCTGGAAAAAAATACTTGTCTGTGCTTTAATGATCTACCTTTTTCACAAAATGAAACCAAATCTAAATTCATATGCAGAGTAAAACAAGGCAATATTTATATCTTAAGTATGTGACATGGTTTGTCTGAGGAGACTTCAGACATCCATATGATTATTCTTACGTAAAATCATACAGAAACTTGATATGTCTATAACTTAATGAAATTCATATACTGTAAACTGAAAAAAGAAGTGGTTTGAATGTGGAGATTTCAGAATTGACTGATGATGTTTCTGACTTACAGATGTCTTCTACAGCACTGTCTGGCAGCCAAACGTGTTTTAAATGTCTGAAGCATTTAAAATGGCAGGGCTTTGTTTGACTGATATGTTAGGAGATATTCCCACTAGACATGTAGCTGTTATATCCTCAACTTAAGACGCTTCATTGCTTTCAGATGAACTGAATCTTGGTGATGCCATTGACCTAGGTATGTACTTATTTGTTTTCTTTCTAAGTGAATCACCCGTTTATTGTTGTGTAACAGTGTCCAGTGTTTACATGGCATTGGCAAAATTGAAAAAGTGTATTTCTTGAAATATTTAATGGCTGCTGTCAACCATTTCTCCTTCAGAACCAACAAAGAAACCCCTTCCACCTCCTGAAGACCCAAAAGCACCTTCTGGAGGTAAAATTGTTAACCCCTCACAAGTCTCATTGAAAACTCCTCATGGCTTCATCTCAACAAACTGAATATCATCAAAGCATAGCATCATATGTATTGGTGTTGTGACTGTTTCTTCCTCAGAAGAATTGGATCTTGGTGATGCCCTTGGCCCAGGTAATGTCATGCTCTGAGTGGGCTGTGTAGAAGTTTGGGTCTGATGGTGGTGGGGCCTTTCGAGCAGTCTTACATGTGGGATTTTATGCCCTTAAGTAATATTTAACTCACACATGCCTCACAGCACAGTCTCTGTTTGATTCTGCTCATACTAGACTAGTTTGAAATATTTAATGGGTGCTGCCAACCATCTCTCCTTCAGAACCAACAAAAAAGCCCCTTCCACCACCTGAAGACCCAAAGGCACCTTCTGGAGGTAAAAACGGTTAACCCCTCAAAAGTGTCAATGAAAACCCCTCATGGTGTTCAGTGCAACAAACTGAATATCATCAAAACGTAGCATAATATGTATTGGTGTTGTGACTATTTCTTCCTCAGATACATTGGATCTTAGTGACGCTCTTGGTCCAGGTAAAACTCATGCTCTGAGTGGGGTGTGTAGAACTTTCAGTCTGCGGTGGTGGGACCTTTCGAGCAATCTTATATGTGGGATTTTGCACCGTTGATTAATATTTACCTCACACCTCCCCCATAGCACACTTTCTGCTTGACTCTCCCCGGACTACAATACACACTGGATTAACATTCCCAACTTTTTCTGCACTTAAGTTCTACTTGTAAATTTTTCAAGGGCTAGGACACCCAAGGTGCTCTCTGAAAGTATTTGATTGACCCTACATGTAGCATGTGTTACATCTAATACTGAGGAAAGTCTGTACTGGGAACCCAGGGAAAATGTTTATTTCGACATGTAGTACCAAGGGCGCATAAAGCAACCCTTACAGAGCTGATAAGTGAGCTGATGCACTGTGCTTTTCTTGGGATTCCTATGTTACTTTTCAGTAACTTTAAAATGTCCATTTTCACAGCACACACAGTTTCCTCCCTACTTTCCTTTCTAATTGTTTAAAGGCTGTATGTTTGTCTTTCTTGATCTTGCAGTCTAAACCAATTTGGATTCAAGGTGTTTACAAACTGATCCCTATGGATGAAATGGAAGCTACAAGGAACATTATTTTAAAAAAAAAATGTAAAAAATTATACACCTTTATGGTCATTCTTGTCACCCCTCTAGACCCCAAGCCTGACAAACCAGCAGTTGAACCACCCAAAGATGGAGGAAGTGGTGAGACACCATGCTTGGTCATTATAACCGCAACAACTACAGCCATTCTTTTTGTTTGGATTGTCATTTAAATGGTTTTCTGTATGTTTTTACAGAGGCTGCAGGGGGCTCCTTTGGAGACTCAGACCTGGTGAATTTGGGTGGTGGTGGTAGTGACTACAAGCCAGACGGTGGCAGAGGAGGAGGTAAGATCCTTTCATACCCATTCACTACCCTCGCGGCTGACCACCCTGACCTGACCAACTTGTGGATTAAGCTAATCACAACCTGCGTTAAGTGCTAAATGTGACTCATGATTATGAATGCTTGATAATAACGCTAAATACAAGGTATAGAGTTGATTAGATTAATTATCAGCCAATAAATTGCTTTTTATTTTTTATTATTAGTTTGTCCAGATGTGATTAGGCAAGTACAAATGGCTTTACTATTCTCTGTACTTTGGCTAAATGCTGTCACTAAGAAGGATTCTCCTCATTTGACTGAAGTGAAGTTCTAGTTATTTTAATGTTGACTTCAAGGAAGACATTTACAAACAAACATGCTAATTGATTTGATTTGAGCCATGCTCATTTGCTCTTGTCTGGCTTTGTTTTTGCTTCTAGCACGTGCAGCAGACCCTGCATCTGGTTCCAATGGTACTTATTTCACTTGTTTCTTCCAGTTATATCTGTGATTGACTTGCTCGCATGTCTTAACTTGAAACTTCTGGCATGACAAAATGCAAACTAATGAAGTTGATTTTCATACTGTGCTGTGTCTGGAATTAAGCACAGGCGCATAAAGGTTGTAAGGAGTATGTATCAGCATTTGTATTTCATTTCTTTCTTTCTGGTTTTAGGAGATGGAGCTGAAGAGCCTCAAGGTAACTTGTGGGTTTGTTTATTTCTTGTGTGTTGCCACATTAGGACAGTTTGTTTTTGCGAGACTCGCCTTCCCTGTACCTTGCTACCATTCGTCTAAGTAACTGGACTCAGTCAAGTCTCAGTGCAATTTGTTCTGATGTTTGACTATATAACTGCACATTCTGCAGTTACTAGATTAAACATTTGAAAGAAAAAAGTAATAGTTGCTCAAAATTACATTGTTTTTATTTTCCTCACATCATAGGATGATGATTGCGGAAATTTGACATTAAATTTACGTAAGAAACAAAAAGACGCCCCCTCCCAACTTCCTTCCTTAACTCAAAGTTAAAGACAAACAACTTTGTTAACATTACAGTCAGATTCGATAGAGGCTTATGCTTTAAACCTTACTGAATTTGGTGTTTGCAGGCACATTCATTTCTTGTCATTTTTCTGTGCGCTACTGTTTGAAAAATTGTACTGGTATAAAATTAAGATTCCATATGAATGACAAAGCAGACCCCAGTGAATGCATGCTCTGTTCCACAGATATGCATCTTGCAGGCTCTCATAGTTTCACTGTACACTAAACTCCCATGAAGTTTCCTTTTGTTATGATTTTCGGAGATTTGGTTTAGCTGCCTATTCAAGAGAGATTATATAGGAGGTGTCTTGTACTCCCACTGCTTGTTTCAGACTTCTAGTCCCACATTCCAGTTATTTGGCACTTGTCAGGTCTTGCTGTGATCTGTTGCAGACCGACAGGAAACTGAGTCACATTAGCAGCTTCCGTGTTGGTAGTTCAGGAAGGTGTGTGGCATTGTTAACCAGATCATTAATCCTTCAGCTTCATCATTTCTACTTCCACCACCATATATTAACAAGATTTTATGGTACATGATGTACTGTAGAAAATAAACAATTTAACACATTTAGGCTCCAATCTATAAAGCTTTGTGGTTCTGCAAACCCACTGCTGAGTTTCTTTTGTTGTCTGACATTATCTGAACCACGCCTTAAACACAGTTCAGGTGAGGAACATCGTACTTGCAGAATGTGTGAGGCTTCATCTATATTGCAATCATAATACAATCATATAGTGTCAATTTAAATTTTTGGCATTGTCACAAAAAGAGGAGGACTTACAACATTGCAATTTGTAGTTAGGTTTATCACAGGGGGCAGGATTTACATGTGGAACTTTGTCTTGTGCTTTTCAAAACCAGCTGTGAATGTGTAAGAGGACTATCTTAGGGAGAAAGCTCTCAGTGAGAAAACATAGCTGTTTGTGCTGTCAAATGGTAATCAGTCTTAAAACAAGTGGGTTTTTCATGTTATTGTGCCATTGGCTTTGTGTCTGCTATTGCAGAAATTGTGGCAATAGTGTGGCTCTAGAGGTCATGTCCATTTTTCTGTCAGTCACAGATCCGCTAAATGATTTATGTCCATAGGTTAGGTCCATAGGTTTGTGGTAGATGCATTTTTGCATTTTGTTTATTTTGCAGCAGTATTTATGATGGCATGACCTCTGCTACAGATTTTATGTATAACAAGGATCTATTATTAAAGGATGAAGTACTGTAGGTCAGTGTTTTGGAGATTATCAAACCACCTGTTGTGTCTGAACAGACAGTTGGTAGTTATATGTGATATTATTAAATGATTCCTTTCATAATTTCTTTATGAATTATTTTATTTTCTATTTTTTCACCCCAAATATAATTGTTTAAAGATTGTAACTTTGTAGTGGACATATTTCAGGAAACACTAACTAAATATAACTTGGCAGGATTTACTTTTTCTGGAAAGGATATTTTTAGTAGATATGGAAAAACATTTGTTAGAGTGCTAAGGACAAAGCACATGGTTGCATGATTAAATACTGGTCTTTGTCTGAATAGCTTATAAGTGTTATGAAGTATTTGGAAGCATTCATGAATACATCAAATATTACAAATACAAATAATTTTATGTGACTTTGTACAAAATGATGTTATAATTTTCTACAAACCCTAATGTGTTGTCATGTCAGGCTAGTTTGATTTAGTGTACTATCAATTAGGCGTGTCTGTTGTTAGGTCCTTGCATACCAAGAGTTCCTTTTGACTGTAGTCACAGCTGTCAGATCTACCTGTAGCGCATTCTTAACATTGCATGCCTCCATTGCTCTGTGAGGAAAGATCTATTCTTCTGTGTTAACTAAACCTGGTATGTGCTGTTCCCTCAGGTCCTACATCTTTCTGTAAAAATCAGAGTTTAAACTGAATGATTTAATTGTCCGTTTACTGTCAGGCGTATGAATAACGTTCTGCTTACTGTTTTTTTTTTTTTTTCATTAGATTTGCCAAACAAATTTTACTGCCCTGCTATTTTACAAATCCATATTTGTTTATTTCAGAGTTAGTTGCAGTCAGTCCATTGTATGTGTTAAGCAATTTTGAAATTACTGGTATGCTTTGCCTTAGTTGACACTTGATGCTTTGATACTACCTTGAACATCATGATTTTGATTTTCTGAAACTGAGTTGTTCAGAATGAAAACAAAATAGCAAGAGAAATCACATTCAGTAGTGGTAACATATGCTAACATATAAAAAGGTTCTCTGAAAAAATCATAAATTCATGCTTTTATATGAGTTTAATTAATGTGAGTAGAAATAGGACTTCAATTAGGAAATCAGTAGATTTCAGTGTTTTTGACACGTTTTGTGTATTGATGACGTGTGAACGAGGCCGTGTTACTGAGAATTAAATGCCGTTTCTGGCTGTGGTGTTCTACATGGTAAATGTAGTCACTTCATCTTGTTTTGGAGATAACATACTTTAGTATCTTTGTTTGGCAGTTTTACTGTCTGTTCTTGACAAAATGATGTTGAAACCTTGAAAAATTGCGCTGACGTTTCTTTATTTTCAAGACCAGAGAAAAATGAAAAAATATGTACATAACTGATCCCACGATAATAATTTCAAGTTGCATAATGTTTGTGTGTGTATATGACCACCCACTGTTATTTTTTTAAAATCCATTTTCTTGATGTTGTCTTACCTGCTGCAAGGGCTTCCTCACATATCTTCAAAATGTATTGTCAGCCCAGGGCAATTTGCTGTGAAAATGTCTGCAGGCACTCTCAGGTGTTGGCGAGCTGCAGCTAAATGGAGTAGTGGAAACAGGACTTCTCCTGGCACCTGTGGAATGTAGTGAACATGTGTGAATGGGGCCTAGTAGGTCCCAGCATAGTTACCATTCTCTAGCGCTAAGTCATTGTCAGGGGTGTGTGCCAGATTCTCATATTCATGCCTCGTGCCTCTGCAGAGCTCTTTGTTCTGCTTGTTATTAAAACTTGACCTTGATTAGAACAAAGGATGTTTTTCCCCGTTTATTATCTGTCCAAATTCTCACACTCTCAGAAAAAGAATATTGACATAAATAGTCTCTGTGTTTTAATCTGTTGCTGTAGTGCAGCAGGTTTTAAGCTTTGTGAGTTAATTGGGACACACACACCCTAGAGACACCCCAGAGTGTGAATGATTAGGTGTATCTGTAAACGAGTCAGGATTGTGTTTTCTTGAAGATGGTGAATATTCAGGATGCCTCCCACATCCGCATTTAGCCTTTTATCTGTAATGTTTATGTGCCTTCCACCACCTTGGAGGAATGTTTAGCTGTGTGAAACTTGTGGAGTACACTGATCCCATAGAACTTCACTGCGTTTTAGGATGTTTGTCCACCTCCACAGATTACAACACATCTACTGGTAAAACATTCTTCAGATGTGAGCGTGTTAATGCTACTTGTTTGCAGATTTTTTTTTCCATAATCTTCAATAGGAGCATCATTTGTTTTTCAGTGTCTGCTCCCAGTAGACATGGTTTGGCCTGGAGGAGAAGTGCACAGTATTAATATTTCTAATATTTTGTATCAGCTCAGCAGCTTTTGCTTTCCATGGTTATATTGATTTTTAAGTGGACAGCTGTTCAAAAGTCAGTTTTACCTTTTGGTAAAAGATGATAGTTTATACCTTTTTTATTTCAATCTGTTACATTTTTCATTTGTATTTGAATGGTTATATGAACAGTGGTTAAACAAAATATTGGTGTGTACTGCCACCTTGTGGAATACCTTTTCTCTGCTGTTTTTCAAATGAAAATGAAATTTCTGGGTGAGATGGTGGTTGTACATACCTGGACTTTCTCTTGCAGAGGCTGGATCTGGTCAGATTGCAGGCATTATAAGCGGAGTGGGATTGGCCATCATTGGAGCTGCATCCAGTTACTTTGCCTATCAGAAGAAGAAACTGTGTTTCAAAATTCAAGGGGGTGAGTACAGTCTGGCAGTTAGGGCTTCACATAAAAGAAGTGATACATAGGCCGTGTGGCTTTCCACACATGGCTTTCCAGGCATGGGCAGAATATTGAAGTTTGGTGACTTCACTTCAATAACTTAAGTCATCCACTGCATTATGAAAGTATGACTGCATGGCTTTGAATGCCACTGTAAGACAGACGATCACATGAGTATGCTATAGTTGTATACATCTATGGGTCAGCAGTTGCATTCTCATGCTGTTATTCTGTGGCTGGATTCACACTTACAGTCCCACTTTCTGAACACCGTGTAGTGTCTGTTTTGGGAGGTGAGATCACTGATACATCATGATACAAGCCCCAGAACCGACAGTGAGGCAGTGGATGAGCTCTGTATGTCTATGCAACTGGCCATGTCTTAGAATGCTGCAGTTTAAACTTTTAACAGTGATTGTGATTAACCTGATGTCTCCTAGGTGATCCAGAAAGTGCCAACAAAGACAGTGGCACCCAGGCTGAACCTCAGGGTAGGCCTTCAAGCTTCCTGATTTCTTAAATGTCTACTCTTTGTTTGTTTTGTTGTCTTGGTAACAAGTCAATGGCATGCACTTCCTGCCTGAGAGAGTCATTTTGTCACCAGTTCCTGTGTTTAATTGTCCCATGACCACTTTTTAACATGGCCTTATGTTTTTTCTAATTGTAGTTCTCAGCAACTTGCTCAAGTCATCCTAACTCCCTTCAGTCAAGATTACTGAAAGGACCTGCTTCACGTACACACTTTCCCCAGTTCGACAAGTGAAGATAATGTGTAACAAATTTCAAGGTGTTGTTTTCAACAAGCAATACACGCTGTGAAAGTGTGTCCCGAGTTTTCATTCGGAACGCAGATTTCCCTCACAAGCTTTGTGGTAAAATCTTGAAGTGCAATTTTTTTTCTTTTTAATTTTGATGCAGTTTACATATACTTTTTTCTTTTTAATTGACCCCAAAAGTGCCTTGTCTGCCTTTTTTGCCAGAATTACCTGTGATATGTTTTGACAAGCATACTTTTTATATTGCTCATCAGCCTCACTCTGACTGATTTCTGAGTGAGATACTTCTGCCTTAAAATTTGAATGTGTTTCTGGCTGTAACGAGTTTTCTGTTGAGAAACAATTAGAGAAGAGCACCAAAGAGCAACAGGTTAGTGTGCTGAATGTGAACTGATTAAATAAACCAATCAGGTCAATCATATTTGATTTAAAATAGCGGCATCCACAAAGGGAGCATCTCAGAGCTGGAACCAGAGCATGCTGAATGTAGGCCTTTGATATGCTGGATTAAGGTTTCATGTGTGTTTGAAGGATCAGTTTTATCAAAGGGCTTAGTACTTGTAGGTTCTTAGAAAGTATGTTTTTTTGTGGACATAGTGGGAGAAAGGGGGTTAGTTAGTGTGTTTTGTGTGTGTATTTTGTTGATTGCTGAAGTGTGTGTATTACTAATCAATAGACCCATTCCCTTAAAACCAGGGACTGTAGTTGGCGCACTAGAGGGATATTTAACATTAAGTGCTGTTTTTTAGTGGTTTTGTTTTTTAATTTTAATTCTATGTCCTGTAAATACTGTTTAGGAATATGTATAAAAGCATTGACAATTGTGTGCTCATTTGTATGAAAATGTCAAATTGTAGGAGATTCCAAAGGAAGCTTAGCTTTAATTTTGGCCATGATTATAAAACCATTGATTTTATTTTTTTAAACAGCAAAAGCCAAAAGCTTACTAACAAATTGCAAGCCTAGGTAAAATAGTTTAACCTCTGTCATAGTTTCACGTGGAAAAGCCTTAATTCTTCGTTTTACTAGGGTTAGTTATAATTCTACACTTAATCTAAATGTTTAATTTTGAGCATTGTGAATTGTGTTGCTTCAGTTTAGACTGTAGTTTTGCTTTGTTAAATCTTTGTTGGTTTTGTTATCAATAAAGTTGCTTTTTAAATGGGCATTTAACTCTCTGTTAATGGATTCCAAATGCCACAAGTTAAAAACATGAACAATGTCATGACACTGTCCATTAAAATCACTACAGTTAATGCAAACTTTATGGATACCTGTGAAACTAGCATTTATACCTTGATGCCAAATGAATGATCGCACAGAAACCTTGCCAAATGTACTTTTATAAATTGCACATACTTTGAGGGGCTGATTACAATATGTGGTATCAGTGCAACAGATGACAGATGACCAATGTCCAATCCAGATGAGTTAGATGGCCAGTCACAAAATGGCAGGGCTGGATTTTCACTTGTGCAGCCAATGAAAAATGTCACAGAAACAGAAACTGTTTGCCAGTCTGTGTGATGTCAGAATTTACAATGAAAACCACAAGGGCAGTGTTCAACTCTTTGAGAGTCTTAAAAAGAGAGATTTGGGACTACACTACTTTTGAAAGTTCCACGGTCATGCTTTTGCCATACAGGGCATCTAGGTTTTGCTTTGTTCACCTTAACCCTTATTCTGTACGTATGATATAGCTTTGTGTGTTTATCAGATTTAGTTGACGGAAAGTCTTGTCTGTAGGAGAGCAACAGCGTAGTTTTGGAATTCAAGCAGACTTACAAGAAATAGGTCTGCATTTTTTTTATCAGCTTTTAGGTGGTTACAAATCAAATGTGGACATGATGGGCCCCAAACAGATATAATCTGCAGCTGTTGCTTTGCGTCAGTGTGCTGTTTTTCTGTTGAACAACAATTGTGTCAACATTTGATAGCATGCCAGGTAAGTGTTTTTTATTTTATTTGATTTGGAAATGTTCAAATGGGAAACATACTTCATGCTTCTCCTTGTTGACTTGTTTTATGTGTATAATCATCCCAGTGATATGTGGTTATTTTTTTAATTAAATGTGCTCCTTCCCTGTCACACGCATCTGCACATCTGAAATGTGCAATAGTTACTCACATTAATGGCATAGTTCCCTAAAAATCTGCCATCACTAACACACCCATTGTTCATTCCAAATAATTACACCATATTACAGATATTGGGGTGAGTCATGAGAGTCATGAAGGAATAGTGGACAGCCAATTTACTGGACTTGTGTCTTTTCAGGCTACACACAAAACTCATTAAATGGCAGGTGTCATTACTCTGTGGCCAGATGGAGAATGTGAGGTTTCTGGAAGATGACATTTTGCATTTTGAAGTGTATCTATAAAAATACGTTGGCAAAATCACAATGGATAGGGCCTCTGCTTTGAAAGTGAGATATAATGCTGTGTGTATATGTAACACATTACCTTTCTAGTAGGACAGAGGAGATATAAATGCAAGGCAGAATTGCTCTTGCTGTATATGGCAGTAGTGTTAGTACTTTTACATATTTGTATACAAAAGGTGGTAATGGTGATAAATAAAACTGAATATTAAGATTAAATTTGAGGTTTTACTAGTTATTGCACAAGTGCACATGTTTATTTGGTCTATATAAAAATCCATCACATGGAAGAAGAGTGTTTGATGTCTATAAGTTGAGAACATGCTTGCAACTCTCTTTTGTTAGATGTCAAATTCACTTGGTAGCTGTGTAGGAGAACCCTTTCTGTGGTGGACTTTTCAATCACTCAGTGCTTCTTAGACAAGGTCAAAGTGACATAAATACACCCAGCTCATTCATCACCTTAGTTATGCTTGCCAGTCTCTCCCCTGAGAAGGTTGCTTGTGTGGGACAACAGGAGGGAAGCTTGGTGGGAGAAGATGCATCTCTTTCTGCAGTCTGACATCAATGGAAGGTCAAAAAGACCACTGATTGCATCCAATCAGGATACAAATCACATTTTGTGTTTCAGCAGACATTTTTTGCTTTTAACTGTAATTTAATGAGCAAGTTGTTGTTGTTTGATTTTTAATGTGATTCATGGTAATTTAATGACAGATGTTTCATTTATTATTCATGAATGAAGCAACAAAACCACTATGTTCCCATATAAAGCAAATATGCGCACACAGCTGAAAACCACTGCTTACACAGTATAGCAGCTAATGCTCCATTTGCAGTGGTATGGAGCCTCAAAGGCAGTAATACTAAGATTGAACCAGGGGCTGCTCTGGGGGGAAAAAGTGAAGAAGTAGGCCATAGGGTTGTGTGTGCATTCAAGTAAGCATAGCCAGCATCTCCTGAGGTGCAATACCAATTAGATTCAATAAATATCGCCAAGAACAAAACTATACAGTGTATGAAAGTACATGTGCATTATAATTAAGATGAACAAGTAACATATTTTGGGAGGGTCTCAGGCCACATTTGAAGTGTTGTGACATGATGTGGTGTAAGGGAACCTAAGGGCTATCTCAGCCTAAGCAAACATGGCAAAAAAGGTATTTAAATATATATGTATTTTTCTTCCAGAAATGAACTTGTCAAGAAGAGTATATTGTGGAAAGCACTTAATAATAAGAGGGAAAGACATGCTTGGCTCATGGGAATGACTGAATATTTGAAGGAAAAGAGATATTTACTACAAATTATCACAACTTTGATGAAGCTGTTACCATTAGAAAAGGATGTCGCCAAAAGATTAGTCCTTCTGTCAAGATATAAAGATATTTTCTCCATGTCTCCAGGGGCACCATACAGGGGAGGTCTCACTGTTTTAACACTTAAGAAAATGAAGCTAGTCTTGTAATTAAGTTGATTTAATTTACATTTACAGCACTATGGTAGGTGAATCATGCTGGAATGATTATTTTATATTAAAGCATCAGGTAGCTTACTCATTTCTTTAACAAGTCATAGTGCCACCACAGATGTCCACTGAAAACTTGAAATACTTAACACTGCTCTGAGGCCGCAAAACCAGCCATGAAAATTCTCTGATTTGATCTTCAGGGTAGCAAGTTTGAGGGACACTGCTGGAGGGACAAAAGTGAAAGGCAATGTTTTTAGTACCTCAATTCTCCTCCTTTGTCCTGTTATTTTGTTAGTGACAGACCAAGCCTTTGTGACCTTGGCCACCAACGATGTGTACAGCCAGGGGGCACTAAATGTGGGACAGTGTTTGCGCCGGCATGGGACATCCCGGCAGATTGTGGCTTTGATCACCCCACATGTTTCCAACAGTGTACGGTGAGGAAAATCATGCAAAAGCAGACACAGAAATGACACACAGTGCAAACAAGCCTTTCACAGGCACCAACTGAGCGCTACAGAGTACAGGCTGTCCTCATAAGGTAATTGCCCTGGCAGGATGTGTCTGCTTGACTGCTTCAGGTAAAGGAATGTCTGTTCCTGATCATGATCACAATACAGCTGGTCACTGAGTAACAAGCCCAAGGACAAAGATAGTAAGGGGATTCGCAATGTCAATCTATGATGACATCGTCAGCACACGGGTCAAAACATTTTGTGTTTGAGTGGCCTTTTACCTTGACCCGAAAATTGCTGCATGACTAGCTGAATAATGTACACCTGTTGCCTCAAAATATTGTTCTACTTCAAGCCCCATGTCATGGTGTAACACATGGTGGTCTATCATATGTAGTTTATGATAGACATATGTATGATAGATACAACAAGAAACTTCATCAGATTTGATTTTATAAGCCTTTGCTACCATGAAAATCAATGACAATAATACCTTTAGTATGACAAAATCAGGTAAGGACAGTGCTTGAACATATCACCACAGACACCAGTTCCTAGCTGAAGAATACAAATGAGGTGATAAAACAATCATTGGGCAGTAGACTACCTGGCCAGTGAGGCTTCACAAGGCTTGAGGTGGGGACCACGGGGAGCGCTGTTGTCACACCTCGTTCCTCTCCCCCAGAGCGGCTCTGGCTTGCGTATTCCACCAGGTGAAGGAGGTGGACGTCCTGCGCAGCTCGGAGCACGTGCACCTGAACATGATGGGACGCCCCGAGCTGGGAGTCACCCTCACCAAGCTGCACTGCTGGACCCTCACGCAGTACTCCAAGTGTGTGTTCCTGGATTCTGACACACTAGTAAGTACACTGCAGTAAACATTTGAGTCACAGTCACCAGTATCGCCAAATTTCATGCTGTGGATGTGCATTGGAGAGAGCAATGGAATTTTAAAAGGGTCCTTTGAGCAAAACATGAGCGTGATGTTTGGTACTTTTTGCTCCATTTAATGGATGTGGGAGTGCCAATCTCTTGAGAGCACTGACCATACACATGATGACCTTCTGCTGATGATTGTATTTCACCGCTGTTGAAATCTGTTCCCCAAGTGTACTACACTATTAACTGATGTAAGGTCATAATAAGGCCAATGCAATAATCTGTCATTTAAGGTCACTTTATTCCAGAAATAAATGTACAGCATGAAATAAAGGCAATATTTACTACAATTTGCTAATCAATTGTACAACTTCTCAGTTTACTAATGCATTCATATCCTGTAATGCGCTCTGTGGCAAGCACTTTAGAAAGGAGGATAAATTTGATTGAGTCATAGATTGAGCCAGCCTGATTAATTATTGGCTCCAACATACCATACAGTTTTACAGATACAATAAAACAATTAAGCCCAACACTATTGGCTCTAAAAATTGATACCCAGCATTACAGTTCAAATTTTCAGTGTAACTAATATATTTGTTTTCCAGTCCAGGTAAACAGCATTTTCCCATGTGGAGACATGCCTGTTTGTGTGTGAGTGTTTAGACAGACAATGTCCATAGCATCTAAAGGTCATACCTTATGGAAACCGATGTAGAAGAGGCCGCTGCCACTGGGAAAGTAGTTCATAATTTACTAGGTCAGCAACCCCCTATAGCACAAGCAACTTGTTCAACCATGTCCAGCCGCACCTGTTTTCTGTCCCTGTCAGTGACAAATGACTAATGTGTTGTCCTCAACTAGGGTGCCACACATTGCTTACATTGAATATATCATCAATTAATTTACTGTAACATTTTAGCTTAAATATTTAGCTCATCTGGGATTTGAATTTCCACATTTCTGATTGCAAGCTTCTAACTGCAACACCTGCACTTAAACAGTAATGCTAATGCCTTTTATTAATGTAGAGGCACACTGTTTAAATACCGTGGGTTAACAGGACATGCTCAGCATAGAGGATTGTGACACTATTTTCTGTGAATAGTGGTCATGTGGTGTATGGTGTCAGTTTGTAAAATGATTTATCTCCTAACGGGATGTATAAATATGAAAGCAAATAACAAAACCTTAAGTGGGCAAAATATCTATGTCCAGAAGCATTATTATTAAACATGAGACAAATGGAAAGAGGAAGCAAGCTGCTCTAACACACTATTTGTTATGACAGGTAATTTACTAGCATGGATTTTGTCTCAGGTTTCTCATACACGATTCATTTATTAAAAAAATGGATGCGGTTACTATAAATCTTTTTTACAGTGTGACCAAATGGAGCAACATCCACTGTGTAACTCAAAGTATATTATGTGAAGAGTTTAAAGAGTTTAAAGAAATGCAGAAAGAAATATCCACTGTCACATTTCTATCTGAGAGAAGTTTCTTCTAGTGGAATTTAGTTATGAGTAAGAACAGCAACGAGGAAAAAACAACTCTAGGACATTCCTGAGGATAATGGTAACTCTTTTGCCACAGGTGCTCTGTAATGTGGACGAGCTGTTCGAACGCGAAGAGCTCTCAGCTGCGCCTGATCCTGGCTGGCCTGACTGTTTCAATTCGGGCGTGTTTGTCTTCCGCCCATCCCTGGAGACTCATGACAGGCTGCTGCACTGGGTGGGGGAGCATGGTAGCTTTGACGGTCAGTTCCCAGCATTATGATAAACAGCAATCACGGTGGTGAAGTAATACCGCTCATTTCAATCACAGCTTGTTTTCCTGAGGTAGCTCCAAGTGCACACACATTTACATTTGAGATTTTAGAAATTTAGAAATCTTATGACTGCGTCTGGAGCAATCCTAGTACGTTTCACAAGAGCACAGCAGCACTCCCCCTCCCCTGGGACATGAAGCTGCAGTTCCATAGTCACAACACAAGTCTCATATTCCAACCTTTCAATTATACTCCTGACAAAATGGAACTTTGTGATCGCATGTCCTGCTCTTTCAACACTCCTGTAGGTTGAGCAGATTTGCATTTCTGTTGGGTATTCTGAGCTGAAAATGAGCTCAGTGGGGATTCATTAGGCACACCTTAAAAAGACTTCAGCACAAAAATGTTTGTTGCTTGTTCACTCCACTTCTCCAATATTCCATGCTTCTCTATCATTACATTATTGTGTAGAAATGGCACCCACAGTGTCCTTTATTGTTAAAATTATTACAAGAAAGGGTTTTGCTATTCAATGTTAACACTCAAGCAACTTACAGAAAAAAGGAGTGCACTTTGTTGACATGCTGAAGACAAACTGTGACAACTGTACCCTGAAAGGAGCAGGTCATCTCTGGGGAGAGATGTGCAATGAGTGTGTATATTGGGGACAAAATGCAAGGACAAAATTTAGTTAAGAAAGAAAAACAACTGTTTTTTTCCCCTAAATGTACAGTTGTTTGCTCAAATGACGGCATTTTGCACTAACTTGAAGGACAGGATTCAAAGTATGTGAAATACACAATCCTGCACCTTGCTTTTTTGTCCAAAGTAGAGAAGTGCAAGGTGGACATAACAAAATGTGTTGAAGACAATGCTAATAAACTGTGTTCTTTGTGTCAAGGGGGAGACCAGGGGATCTTAAACTCCTTCTTCAGTGACTGGGCCACACGAGACATCACCAGGCACTTACCCTTTATTTACAATCTCAGCACCAGCACAGTGTATTCCTACTTGCCAGCCTTTCAACAGTGAGTGTCTGGCAGCCGCTGCAACATCTACACTACATATCATACTGTGTACCCTTGTCTAGATTGCAAATCATAAACCAAGATCAGTTTTTCAGACTCATCAAAATTTGAAATGCTGTCTACTTGTGAAATCTCACCTGTCAAGATTGCTGCCAAAGCATAAACTGAGATCAGATTTGATTTTAAGTCACACCAAAATTTGCAATGCTGCCTAGAGTTAAATCTCACCCATCAAGATTGTTTCTGAAGCATCAACCAAGATCAGATTGTCAGTCATACTAGTTTTCAATGCTGCCTAGATGTACAATGTACTTGTCGCTACACTACATATTCAAATGAGGTCACACACTTCTGCTGTATGTGATGCAGGTATGGTCAAGAAGCCAAGATTATCCACTTCCTGGGTGCAGTCAAGCCATGGCACTACAAATATAACCAGCAGACTGGGGATGTGTTTCTGGAAGATGGCTCTCCTCCAAATCCACATTTCGGGAAGTTTCTGAACCAGTGGTGGGTGGAACACTGTACATATGTAGTTCCTTTGTTGGAGATAGAGGAGCGTGAAGAATCAGGGCAAGTCCATGATAAGGTGAGAGATACATTTTTAAAATTCATTTATAGGCCCATTGATTAAGGCATAAGTTACAATACCACCAATTTTGTCCCTTTTTCCATATAGAGTGCACAACGGAGGTAACATACCAGATTATATGGCTATATTTGCTCCTTCAAATCACTTATTTAAATACATTGTACTTGTGTCTATATGAATAGAAGGAAATATTGAACACTGTACTGGACTTTTGAACTGTTAAATGTAAACTCAAATGTACTGAGACAATGTCCTACTCAAATGTACTGAGACATATGTGGTCCATGACCTGTTACCTGTTACCTACAGTACATGTGTGCGATCTTCGTTTGTATGAAACATGTTTTCTCACGTCTGTGAGAGTCCATAGTCCAGCAAACCGACCACCATTCCAAGCTACCTCTGGCTGCAACAGTAGTGGCTGTTTCATATGCAGAGTCCATTCCTCTTTTTTTACAGGATCAAGTGGAAAGTGGCGAGGTGAATTTAAAGGAAGACCCACAACATAAATCGCACAAGGACCATTTGTCTCAGCACTCGGACGAGGCCTTCACACCTACGACACAAAATGAAATGGTACGTTTCAAATCATTTTTCAAAATCTTCATTTAGCTCAGAATTACCTTTACAAAAAGTACACTTTTAAAATTAATTTAATTTATCTCTGTACAGAACATATTGTATGCATCACCAGGAATTACAATGCATATGTGCTTACATAGCAAACAAAGACAGAGCTGTTGAACTTGATAGACAAGTATTAAGAGGCAAGCTTGAGAGCAGAGACATACCTTCTCAGAGTGTATACAATTCAACCCAGCAGAGTATAATTTACAGGGAGTATTAACCAAGAAACCTGCCTCAGGTTTCAGTACATAATGGAAGCAAACAGTGTGGGAAACTGTCAGTAAATGTTTTCACATCTCCTATGATATGCTGAGAATCCTGAGGAACCAGACATTATAAAGACTGACTTAGCATAGTCTAACATTCAAACACTTCTATGTGATGAATGGTTATGGTAATGTGCTGTTTTTTTTTTTTTTTGCTTTGCTTTCATTATATTGCTTTGCTTCTCTTCTTTATGCAACCCTATTTTTTTGAATTTCTAAATGTATATTAGGCTTTTCTCACCATTACATCCTCATGCACAGGAGCACTGGGGCAAGGCAAATGATACCCTCTGATACACTCACATGCAGCCAACAGCTATTTTTCACTCTGTAAGTCACATAGTGCACCACAGTGGAGTGGGCACTCATGAGAGGATAGACTTCACTGATGTCATCTTGGCAACTCAAAAGTGCCTGACAAATCGCTGAAAGCAGTGAGAGGCAGGGACCCTGGATGACCACCCCTTCATCCCTAGTGTAACTAAACCAATTTGTTCTGCCATTGTGGGCTCCCACTCATTAAATTACAGGGTAAATTATAGGAGAAGCAAATTTTGGTAACTGAATTTCCCAAAGTTTAAAAACAAACAAACAAAGAACATATAGCTGTCTGGTTTATATTCTTTTACAATTTCAAAGTCAATTTCAAATTTACAATTTCAAAGTCAACACATCAATTTGCCTTGTTACACTGTATTATGCTGCCATTGCAGAGGAAATATCCTGAAGACACGCCTCCTGTAGATGAAAGTGGGATATCTGAGTGGACACAGGATCCCACCTCAAACGAGTACGGTGGAGTATCAGGGTCAGGGGTCCTGTGCAGCTCATCTGGAGAGTCTGCAGAGCTGGTATGTCATAATTCCACACATACTACATTTGAATATTTGGAAGCAGTGGCTAAAGACTTCTGAGCGCTCGTAAAGAGTATGTGTAACCACATTCAAAAGAGCATCTGGTAACCAAATCCATTAAACGTCAAAATAGAACATTAAGAGGAGTATATATAGATACACATGATTCACTCTAGTAATAGACATGAATGATTATTTGCAGCATGCCTCAGGGAAGGCTTGGATTACAAAATAAAAGGATCATGATTATTACAAGCAGTTGTTCCTGTTTTTGCTATGCATAAAACTTGTCTACTGAAAGATATACCATATCTTATTTAAGTAACTGGACTTGAAATGAATCGATCACATATTATATAAGTGAAATATAGTGGCAAGCAGTAACTATGGGACAAGTCAGCACAGTACTAATCCTAAAATGTCTGCTGAATTTTTCAAGAGAATTTGCAAAGTTTCATAATTCTACAACGTGTACTTATTTGAATAGTTTAAATAAACAAAACCACTACAAATCAATGAGGGTAGCCAAATCTTGTAACTTACTGAAATAAAACTGGCCAATTACTTCACCAAGCCAACAACGGTATGTTGTTTTAACATAATTAGAATGAGCAGGTTTCATGACAGAAATAAAATATTTCAGGAACAAAAAAATTACCTCACCTTACAGCAACCTTACAGAACTCAACTTATTAGTGATTTTATATAAATAAAAATGTCCAAAACTCACTCCATACCAATATGGTAGTCATATCATGTCACTTCTCCATCATTCTGTTTCTGACAACAATCTCCACAGCCCTTTATAGTTTTAAAATCCTTTTTGTGGAACCATGTAGAAGATTTGGCCTAACAGATAGAAAAAGATTACCAAGATAATAATAATCATGACAAATACAATTAGGTGCCAGTACCTTTGGAGCTTGGCCACCTAATTATTACCCATTGCAGGCAGCTGCAGGTGCAGAGAATGATTGTGCCACTTTGCCTCTGGCCACACACATAAATTTTCATTAGGATTTCCCTGGAATAGATTTTCTTTGGTAATTGATTGAGTGTAGTCAAATGTGCATAAAATCAACAACCGATTAAACATCTTCTGAAAGCAAATGCCCCTGAGATGCCCAGTTATATTCTACTTCTAACTGTTACAGGGGTCATTCAGGTAAGAAAAATCACGGGGTTGTCAGTTTAGAAGAGCAGCAACCATACATGAGGACATCTGACAATGGAAGAATTACCTTATTGAACACAAAAAAGTGCCATGACTTTAGTGGTGTGTGATTATCTTCATAACCAGATGCTTGATACAGCTGAAACAAGTCATATCATCACAAAATATTTTTGTCAGTATTAAGAAAATATAAAACTGCACCACTCATCAATAATGTAACTTTGTCCCACTGTCTTTGACATTGTGTTGAATCATATATAATGGACAGCATAAGAAATAAATAGGCTCTTGATTCACAAATAAAAAAATTCATAAAGCACAAAACTAAAATGTGTATAGTTTTTGATTTAGCTTACTAAATACATTATCTTGTGTGGTATAAATATCATTGGCTCTGCTTCAATAGAAATGTGTGGTTTAGGGTGATATTTGAGACTGGGGTTTGAACACTTAACCTCAAGTGAATGGTATGGGAAGAGACCGGGTGCCAGGTTTCATGGGAAAAAAAGCAGGATAGTCCCCATTATCAACAGCGTTTATATTCTGTTTTACCCTGTTCGTTGCTGCCACCTAGTGGATAGTCAAACATGACAAGGCTAATTCATATAAATTTAAGTTAATCGCAGAATCAAAACTGTACTGTCTTTGTTCCAGAGCTTGAAATATTTGCTTGAAATGTTATGGTTCTGAACTCAATTTTCGTTTGTTATTTCAGTGATGCACAAGTAAGATTATGCATTACTGCACCCCCAAATGAGCTATTCTGACAGGATACTAGTGCAGACCTAATCTCTGACATGTTGCTTGGCATTTTCAAATAGCCAGCCCCCATCCCTGATCTGACTGTTGACCTGAAGTCACGGGAGGAAGACCTAGAACACAAGAAGATGTGGGAGGAAGGGCGTGCTGACTACATGGGGAAAGATGCGTTTGACAACATTAAGAAAAAACTGGACAGATTCCTGAAGTAACTCACTGTATGGAAAACAAACATCCTGAAGTGCAAATAATGGCAAAACAATGGATGTTCACATTTCACTATGTACTGAGACACACATTTTTTGTGAGCTGATACATTGCTGCCTGATGGATTTGCTATTAATGTTATGGTATTTGTTCTATAGACATGTTCTCTGAGATGTGGGTGTTTTGTCAATGCACTGTCAGACATCATAATTTCATGTGTACATATCAGTTTATTTTGATCTTTTCTAAAGTCAAATGTTTTCACTACAGGTTAGTTTGAGCTTTAGGCAAGCACAACTGAAGCTCAGCAGATCTGAACAGTTTCACTAAGCTGTGCACTAACACAAAACATGATCCAAGGAAAAATGTGAAGGAATGAGGACATTATCAAATCTAAAATGTATTATACATAAGACATAAACACAGCAATGGAACACTTCTTGCATTATCGTATTACTCTAGTACAGCATTGAATAGATTACTTTCATATAGTGTTTCAGCTATGCAAATTTTATGATTCCATGTCAATGCACAAATACGAAATGGTAAACTGGTTTTGAACCAGGTTACGTTTCATGGTTTCGAATATTACAGTGATCATATTACAAGCTAATTTTATTGAGTGAAACTGGATTATATAAAGAACAATGTTCAAACACTTAGTTAACATTTTTAGATTTATTTCTAAATCCAGTCCAGTCCAGTCAAGTCCAGTCTGGAAACTGTAAAATGAAGTGTTTCAGGTCTCTAACACTGTAAGCGACAGAGAACTCGCAAAGGACTGTACCTCAGCTACGCGCACCCTTTAGAAACGTGAACCTCATCCCTAAAGAAATGGTTGTACTTTGGGTAGGTGAAAGTTACTTGAAGTCGCGGTTGCAGGTGTATTGCTTACTAGCTGCTGTGTTTGTGAGTACGTGATAGGTGGGGGTCATAAAAGTCGACATCACTGAGTAGGAAGAAGCGAAAATAATCACTGCAAAATAAACCTGCAATATTACTGCATTATATTACACAATTTCAAAAATAATAATAATAAGATAAGCATTGATGTCCATGTGATTGGCACAACTGTGACCAGTGACTAACATCGACGTTTAGACTAGCTATTTTGGAATGTTTATAGTCTAGCAACTGTGCCTCAAAGCATTCGTAGTTTTCTAAATGAGAATATCTGGTAAAACCAGAAGACTTCAGAGTGAAGAAGAACAGTAATACTCGATATTTTAAAGTCCCTATAGGTTCATGTGCCTACAAACATGAATGGAATCCTTTATTGGTGGTAAGTTGCCGTAAATGAGTTTAATAAATGTAGTTTTATACGATGCTTTACGGCATGGTAGTTGAAAGTTTCTTCCTACGTTACCAGATTAGAGTAAATCCTGTTTTTGTGGAGCAATGGGGATCCACGGCAGATGTGGATAACATGTAGGAAAGACATTTAAACTGGGGGATTATTCCGACTTCATCATCATCATCATCATCATAAACAGAGGACTTTTTGAACTAAATTCAATTGCATGAAATAAAATTAAGTAAAACTGCAACAGAAAATCGTCGTGTGAGTTTTTACAGTGCTGTGATTAATGCGGCGTCTGGCAACCCTGAGTGCCACTTGCCGAAATCAAAGTACAGGCTGGGCTACGTCCTGAGAAGAAAGGTAAGACAGTTTGACGTGCAAAATGAATGTTCAACAGTCTTTACGTTCTTTTACGTGTAACTTTCGTTGGCACAACTCCTAAAACACAGCTGTAGAAAGAGTTTAAATTCGGTTCTATAGTAATCTCATGCAGTGATGTAATGGAATCGCAAGCTGTATGGGAAAGGACACTCAGGCTACTCATACTCAACTTACATTATGTGAATAGGAAAATAGTTGTTCCTGAGAATATGCCAAAGTAATATTGATAGATAGCTGGCTGTTTACTTGGGGACTTAATTGCATGCTTGGACGACGTGTTTAAGTAAGCTGAAGTGTATGTTAAAGCTAAAGCCTGCTTATGTATTCCTGCTGAAAACCCTCAGTTACGCGTTTTGCGCTTGGATCAAATTTGCAGCTGAAGAAGTACTTTTTAGGCGCAGCGTTTTGAACATGTTTTGGAGTTAAACTGACACGAGCCCTGACCTATTCACTCGCAGCAATCAACACTAAGCTTGAAAATTTTATAATTCTCATTTTTTACAGCCCCGTTTTTACCCCGTTTTTGGAAAACGACCTTGTTTGGAGCAAATGTAGACAAGCAGGCGATTTATACCAAAAGTTTATAAGGCCAAGAACGGAGACGCGCTTAATTAATGCACGGAGATGCGCCTAATTAATGCACACCTTTCCTTATTAACGAGACAGACCAGAGCAATCATCCGGGAAATTTCATGCCGCGGTGTGGTTACTGCCCAAGCCTTTGAACGGTAAAAGGTGCAACGGTAAAAGTACAGTTGCATTGACATATCAGGAGAGTTAGGCCTACATTAGTACTTTGGCGGCTGATGACAGGTGCCCGTACTTGGTATTGGCGGTATTGGTGGTCAGTGTCCTTTTAGCCGAACAACAAAATGGATTAATGATCCAATGCAATCGTTAGTACTGAACAAATACATTTATAATTCCTATGTGGAAAATATAATTCTTCTATGCCCCACTGTTAATAATGTTAATAATGCAAAACTTTGTTGCAAAACCTCGTTCCCATGTCCTCTCCCCTTTCAGTAGACTGCGCTAGCTTTTGACAGGTGCTGACAGCTGGTGCTGAGAGATGGGTGTATTATCATGATGCTAGCTTTATTAACCTTTTAATTTGCATTCATATTAGGATAACCAACACTTGGGAGACTTAGGAGCACTTCGGAGAGCAGGGGGTTAAGATCGTTACAGCCTACTTTGTATATTATGCGTCTAGCTACGTTTGCTACTTTTCTGCAACCATTGCAATAGGCGCACGGATATTACATTGACTGAGGTCGTTTTCCGATCTACTGATTTCTTTATTGTATAGCCTATTGTGTAAAATAATTTACAATTAAAAATGGTAATTATAAAATGTAGACTAGACGTACCAGTGATGAAGCGTTTCCTGCAGACATAAACATATTTGCTATCGGGGTCCCATAGGTTTCCCCTGGGGTCCTCCCTCCGAATAGCCTGAAGGCATAAAATCCGTCTTTTGCCCTCCCTTTCCCTACTCGGTAACAAGGATAAACGTGTGGGTGTGTTCTACTGTTGATGGTGCAGGACACAACACAGCAACTTTTAAGCATGGTGACAACCTCTATCTCCTATTTGCCGCCGGTAAATTTTACCGCTTTGTTTTCTCCCAAAACGGGGTGTGTCCGCCAAAGCTACTTCAAGCTCACGTCACGTTGCTCTGGTCTATGGTGAGACTCTGTAGGTGTACCAATTCAAATGTGCTTCTTGTCTGCAACAGGCCATAGGGGGACCAAATGTTAACCCTCGGATCATGGAACCTTTGCGGACTCTAAGGTACAGTTAATGTTTAAAATAGAAGGGACACATTGCTTCCAGCACAAACCAAAGACAGGACATGTAATGGTTGAAGGAACATACAGCATAATTTGTGCCCATAGATAATTTACAGATGGTTAATTGCATGTATGCCACCTGGAGTGACAAACCTGAGAGAGGTGTACAGTGTAACCAGTGATGTGCAATTTAGTAATGACTTCAGTTTGTGCTTCTTACCAGTAGCATTTGGACTTTGTGTACTTATTGTTGGGTTTCACTGACATACAGCTATGCTTAAGGGTAAACATTGTGTATTTAGTCAGTGTACATACAGTTTACAATTGACATATTTGCTGTTTTCAACATTTACACAGATGGGCATTGACTAACGCTATTCAGGTTAAGCATTTTGCTCATTTGAACCTGAAGGATTTGAAACTGAAAACCTTATGATTTCAAGCCCAGATACCTACACACTTGCAGACCCTGCCTTTGTGCTCTCAGGTCTTGTGTGCTGGCAATGCTGCTATTGGTCAGTTCAGGAGACAAAGCTGCAGGAAGAGGAAAATACACCAGGCCCAACTTTGTTCTCATGATGGTAGACGACTTGGGCATTGGAGATGTTGGCTGCTACGGGAACGACACAATAAGGTGATCGGCCTTTGGGCTTTTAGTTGTGCTTTCTCTTCTGATCCACAATCTTGAGGTCCACTCTTCATGGCTTGAACATCAGTTTCTCTGTCTGTAGGACCCCCAACATTGACAAATTGGCCCAGGAGGGGGTGAAGCTGACTCAGCACATTGCTGCCGCACCCCTCTGTACCCCCAGCAGGGCGGCGTTCATGACCGGACGGTATGCCCTACGGTCAGGTGCGGCCTGCTTTTCATCACCTTTTGCCATTTAGTCTGAGTATCAGAGGATGTCAATCACTGCTTAGTTCCAATCCATGCTGACTGTCTGTGTGTATGTTGGTGTTGCAGGGCTGGGCAGCACAGGGAGGGTACAGGTAATTCTGTTTTTGGGGGGCTCTGGAGGCCTCCCCCCCAGTGAGATCACCTTTGCCAAGCTCTTGCAGAAACAAGGGTACAGCACTGGGCTTGTAGGTAAGCACCTTTGTAGTGTTACCAGACACCCTTTTCCAGAGTGACTTACATAGCTCACCTTTTACATATCCTGTATGAATGGGTTTACATAGATATTGGCTGAAACAATTCTAACTCAGCACCTTGCTCAAAGGAACATTGTGTACATTGAGGTAACTCCAGGTTATTAGACACCATATCACTCAATGATATACGGATATCATTTGCATTTAAGAGATGAATAAGGAAAATCTATAGAATCTCCCAAAAGAGTACATCAGAAGCAGAAATGTAGTGGGTTATACAGTGTAGGCAAACAATGCATATTGAATGGGTCACTTAAAAATCACTTAACAATCAGTTTTGGGTGTGAACCATTGCAGGAAAGTGGCACTTAGGGGTGAACTGCGAGAGCAGGAACGACCATTGCCACCACCCTAACCAGCACGGCTTCGACTACTTCTACGGACTTCCCTTCACCAACTTCAACGACTGCAAGCCGGGGGAGGGGAAGGACGTGCTGGTGGACCTGCAGGTGGCGCTGTGGGAGCTGTCTCTGCTGGTGGGGCTGGCCGTGCTGACACTGGCCTGCGCCCGGGCCGCCGGCCTGCTGGAGGTCAGCCTGAAGGTCATTGCGCTCCTGGCGGCCCTCTGCCTCCTGGGGCTGGCCGTCTGGTACGTGCCCTTTGAGCTCCTGCGGACCTGGAACTGCATCGTCATGAGGAACCAGGAGGTGGTGGAGCAGCCCGTGAACTTGGGCACCCTGACTGACCGGCTCATCAGCGAAGCCGAGCGGTTTGTGGAGAGGTACAGCGGCGCTTCTCCCGTCTCTGCCTGCTTTTCAGTGTGTCACAGCCCCGCGTTTCGTTGGATTGTCAGAATGGTGTCACAGGAAAACTTTCATCTCAGACACATCAGAGACTTCGCTGCAGTGTTCACGTGACTTATGCTCCAGTTGTATCACTCCTGGAGGAATGTACTGCTCAGTGCACAGTAACAAAATATTTATTTTGAGCTCTGTGTCCAGGGTATGTAGAAAATGTGTGTTAAAAGGAAAAGCCCAGTTGCTAAATGAAATTGTAGACCTCTTCAGCGCTTGTAGCAAATGCTTCTTTAAACAACATATTTTCTCCATTCTCTCTTAGTAGTGTGTATAATGTAATCTGAAGAGAAATTAAGGTCCCATTCTACTGACCAAAGTTAAAACTTTATGTAGGGAAAACTTGTGTAAGCTACTGTTTGAGAAATACCTTCAGGATGTTTTGATTTATGCTTTGAACGTCAACAAATACTTGAGTTGTTTAATTTCCACTACAGAAACCAGCACAAACCCTTCCTCTTGTTCCTGTCCCTGGCTCATGTCCACACCCCACTCTTCACTTCAAAAAACTTTGTGGGGAAGAGCAAACATGGGCTGTATGGTGACAACGTGGAAGAGGTGGACTGGATGATCGGTAAATTAAACCAGAATGTCTTCCAGACAGTCTCCAGAAGCCAGTGTTTCACTGACATGTACTTTTTTCTGAGCATGTGTTGCACTGTTAGTCAAATGCTAAACTCCTAAAACCTGAAAACATTTGCTGAAATACAAGCGCTTCTCCAGCTTTTCTCCTGTTCTTGGTCTTGTTTCACGACACTTTTAACATCCATGCACTTGATGCCCTCTGCTGGCAGACAGAGGTACTGCAACAATGTTTGTTATTGGTCTCAGGGCATGGTCTGTGAGAGGGAGATGACTAGAGAATGCAGAACCAAGAGAAGATTTCACCTGAGCTGTGTCACCCCGAGCTCATTCGTGGTCTCCATTCCTCACAGGCAGAATGGTCAACGTTGTTGAAAAACTGGGCCTGGATGAGAAGACTCTGATGTATTTCACATCTGATCACGGAGGTCACATAGAGGACGGTGACACCCGGGGTCAGAAAGGAGGCTGGAATGGAATCTACAGAGGTAATCAAACTGACAAGAGCTCAGAAAATGAAGGCAAAATTTAGGAGACTGCGGTAAGCGACTGTTGCTAGCATCTGTTTTTAGAAAACCACAAACAAAATTGCAGACTTGTTTTTAGTCTTCTACTTGTTTTGCTGAAAAAGACTACTCATGGCCATATGCTGTTGTGGAATTCTGTGTCAGACTTTTTAGCAGGGACTTGTGTGATGATAGCAACTAACCATGTAAGCAAAGTCAAAGAGGAGTACAAGGCAAATTACCAAGATACTCGAGTCTCTCAAAACCCAATTATTTTTCATCCTTACTCTTTTCCAATAATTATACATCATTTTTAACATCATAATTATATCTACAGTTTAGTGAAAGTAACTCATTGTAATATTTGTGATGTGTGGAATTAAATATGCCCCATGCATTTTGCATGTCATGGTCTTTCTTGGTGCTGTTTCTTTCATGCATCTTCCTTGGTATTTGTGAGGGGAAAAAGGCACAGTGGCAATACTTTCTTCTGATGTTTATGCAAACTGGGAAGTGTGGGTATCTTTGGATGGGCTCTGGCCTGATCCTAACACCTGCTCCTGATTAGATGCCATTGATTTTAGAGGCTCAGTTACCAGAATTCTGGTGCCTTTTTAAGTGTAGCGGCTCAGTAGTTCTCTTCTACAGCGAGTGCACGCAGGAATGTACGCTATTGTGTCAATCAGCCACCATTTACTTGAACTGTTGAACTGTTATATACACAAGTTCACAAATCAGGTAGCCCTCAGCACATGTGTGACCTCTGTTTAAACCTCCAAATTGGAAAGCCAAACCTTTTTGTAAACAGGGAAGTTACTGTTTCTAAGAAATCCTCCCAACAGCAGCGCGCCCGTGCCATAAGGCACACAAAGTAGATCTTTGTTGCTTTTGTAAGAGGAGGAGGCTGGGACACATGAGTAAATACCTCCCGGCCAGTTACTCTGCTCCTGTGTAAAACGGGGTGGCTTAGGGGTCCCGGCACCTCTTGGCTCTCGGGTTCAGGGGAGTCTGAGAGCCGTGGAGGTCTGGCCTGGATAATGAGGGCTTTATGTCCCCACTGGATGGGGTCTGCACTCTGGGGCGAGGCCTACAGAGCAGGCAGTGTTTCATTTTCTCTCTGAGCTGTTGAGGCACTCTGTCTTCTCACCTCTCTGCAGACGCGAGTGTTTACGAACAAAATGAACGGCTCTTTCTCCCTCCCTCCCTCGCTCTCCGAGTCACTGAAACTTCTCCGGACTTCACATACAGTTGAAATAATGCTGCCACACTGTCACACGGCCTGTTTAGGAAATGGGATTTATTTTTGTCTGAGAATATCTGTAAAAGCTACCCAAGCTCTTTTGAGAGCTGTAGGAGAATCGCGTGGGAGTGTGCTCAAGACACAAACCCCGTGTGTCTTTGAGTAAAAAACCAAACACTTCACCTCACAACTATGCAAAAGAAAAAGAGCGTTTGAAGGAGTTTAGCCGTTGTTTCTTGAATTTCACTTTTTTCTCCCTCTCTCTTGAGGGAAATCTTATGCAGCCTGTGTTTCTAGGAGACATTACCTCTGCTGTCTGAGTGGCGGCGTCTGGAGTACTGCAGACATGTTTGAAGTGCGAAAAAATTTTTGTTGGTCCTTGACGTGTCTGCACCTCTGGTTTCCTTTTCTGCACCTGCAGGGGGCAAGGCCATGGGCGGCTGGGAGGGGGGCATCCGTGTGCCGGGGGTGTTCCGCTGGCGCGGCAGGCTGCCCGCCGGGAGGGTGATCGACGAGCCCACCAGCCTCATGGACGTCTACCCCACCCTGGTCAGGCTGGCGGGGGGAGAGCTGCCGGAGGACAGGTGGGGTGGTTGGCGAATTGGTGAGAAAACGGTCAGAGTAGAGGCTGGAAGGCAGAGTGGGGAGTGGGTAAGCGCAGGCTGTTCGGTTACAGACGACGCAGGCCCAAGTCTCCTCTAGAGTAGGTGGTTCGGAGCAGCGGGGCCGGCCCTCTCCTTGCCTCATTTGAAGAGCAAACACCCAGATCCTTACTGACATATCAGGCTCATTCTGCTGGTAGCGCTAAGTATATTCTTATCTGCTGTGGACACTGATGGATCTGAATCCTCAGTCTGATGACAGTCACTTGAGTGTGGCAATATGTACAATCCAGTAACACTTTTACAGGGGCCATGAACCCATATAATTACATATGTTTGTGCTGTGCAAGTATTGTTTTATAAGTATAGCAACTTGAAGTGGTGAACATTGATTTAGTACTGTGTAACAGTGTGCCATTACGTTATGCTTACATAGTCCCGTATATGCAGTGGTTTCAAGGCCGTTGTGTAAAGTGTGACATAATTTGTATCACATCCACTCAGATTTGAAGCCATTATTATGGCTAGCACAGGAACAGAGACAGCACTGGACCTTGTTAGCTACCAGAACCTCCTATTCAAGGAAGCAGAGAACTGAAGGAATACAGATGCTGACTGCTGTATCCTATCCGTAATTAGAATCTGTGGCTTTAGTCTTAGTGTTGTTCAGTGATGTTCTAGCTGAGTGCTTTTGTCGTAAACAAAGAAAGGGAAACCGCCTGTTAAGAAGGATAATAATGTACCAGTGCTGATATAATAACGTAATAATGCCGATACTGGGTATGTCCTTCCCTCAGAGTGTTAGACGGCCATGACCTGATGCCCTTGCTGGAGGGCAGAGTCCAGCGGTCGGAGCACGAGTTCATGTTCCACTACTGTGGGATGTACCTCAATGCAGTTCGCTGGCACCCGCCAGACAGTGAGTCCCACATTGAATGAATGTTTGACCAGTGTTAAATTTCTCCAGCCAAGTTAGAGCATTCTTAGGTAAAATTCTGTGAACATGAATGTCTGCGTTTTCCTAAGACCCAACTGCTGGGAATAATGAAGTATGATTCTTATAAAGTGAATGAACTGTAGTATTTAAAAAGCCTAATTCCATTAAGTGGTACTCTCACTGGAAAAAATGCATACACACATGGAGATACAAACATTGTCTTAGCTGCATGCACTAAAGCTTGATAAAAAAATTAACTGTCATGTCAGCTTTATTTTTTAGATAATAACTAACTTGGGGATCTTGTTCATTTAGACACCAATGCCACTCATGCATATCAATGTGGTCTGAAGCACCCTAGAATGCAAGGTTCCCTCTGTAGTTGCCATCATCTCTAATCTATTTTGAACAGTTTATCTCTCTTTGTTGTTTGGTGACTTCATTTCCCTGCAAGCTTGAGGGCAGGTTGTAAGCAGAAAATGTCTTTAAGAAGGGAGCCTCATGCCCAGCCTTGTATTCCCCCCTGTCAGGTGATTCCATCTTCAAGGCCCACCTCTTCACCCCCAATTTCACCCCCGAGGGAGCGGGTGGCTGCTACCACACCAAGGTCTGCATGTGCCACCGCGGCTTCGTCACCTACCACGACCCCCCTTTGCTGTTCGACCTGGCCCGGGACCCGTCGGAGAGCAGGCCCCTCTCTCCGGGCACGGAGCCCCGCTACTCGGAGGTCCTGCGGCGGATCGGGGAGGCGGTCGAGCGGCACAGGGAAACCCTCGCCCCGGGTCCCAACCAGCTGTCGTGGGGCAACATCCTGTGGAAGCCCTGGCTGCAGCCGTGCTGCGGGACCTTCCCCTTCTGCTCCTGCTCTGAGGCGAACACCACCACGGGGCACGCGTCATGAGGAGACCGGGAGATCAGTCGCCAGCAGGGACGTCACGCTCAAGACGAGAATCTCCCGACCAAAGCCAAGCATTCTGTTTCATATTTATAAACAAGCAGATTTCCAAATCTGCGCTCTCATTTTGCTGTTTGTGTCTTGCTTATAATACATGTAATTTAACACTCAGAGTTCAAAGTTGGTGCAGGATGTCTGTTTGCAGTGGCGCTGAAATTTTACGCACAGCTGAAAAATGTACATTATAATTTAGATGTACAATCTCGTGTTAAAGAGGAATCTCAGGGCCCAATGTAACATAATGTGCCATAATGTAACCTGATTATATGTTACGACTGTGGCTATTCCAGATATTCCAAATATTTACGACTGGCTATTCCAAATATTTATGTGATGTTGACTTGAGGTGTGCAATAGTTCACTCATCTTTTTAAAAAAAAACTGAAATCTGAGAACAATGCCATGTTTCACATAGTCACTGTGAAGGCGTGTGTGAAATAATATGTAAAATGAAGTACTGTCTGACATGGATAGCCTTTTCACTGAATACCATCATACTCTTTTTTCCTGTTACATACATTCACATATCCAATTTTATTACTCTTTATTTCTTACCCTTTAGTCTTTCATGTAAAGTTAATTATGTTTTGCACTCCAAAGACAGTTGACAGTTTACCTCCTTTCATTCTGTTTAAGTTTTGATGTTGTCCTGTTGATTTGCATCGGCTAAAGTACAATTTTGTGCGCTGTGATGTAAAGTATCATTCAGTTTAATTTAAAAAAGCAAATTAAAGCAACAATTTAAAAAATTTAAATTTATTGTTCAAGGTAATAAAATCTTACAGTATCTGAATCTTACAGTATCTATGCTGTTAACTAAGGATGCACATGGCATCCAGCTAAATCATTTTATACAGCCCCCCTCTAGCCACAAGGTAGCACTGTTTCCCTTTAGTAAGGATGTTTTTTTTTTCTTTAAGTTCCCTTTGTGTGCTTTCAGCTCTGTGATGCAGGGGTACAGTACACCTGTGTCCAAGGACATGCTGGAATTATATTAGGGCAAATGTCTGCAGGGTATATTGCTCACCCACTTGAATTTTATTTGCTGTAGTGCTTCAGGATGTTTGTAGAGAATCGTTGGCTTAACTGCATAAAGAGTATTCAGATGGTTAGGTCTGCCATCTGACACCAGCAATGGTAAAGGACCACTGCTGTTTAGAGAGGCTGGATGCTGCAGTGGAAGAGAGTTATTTTATACTGGAAACTCTTCTTTCTGTGCCAAATGTAAGACGGGATCCAAAATCCTGTCCAGATACATCAAAGGAATCGTTGAAGAATAATTGATGAAGAATAATCTCAGAACCTTGGAACCCCCCTGGCCATTTTGTCATATGGGTTGCTGTAGTATTTGTAAGAACAGCACTTTAAGGAACTCTGTTGTCTTAGTTTGGCAGCTTATGCTGTTGTGAATAAAATGTTCCTAGGTAAGGGATGAAAGCTGTGCACCTTTGGCATAGGGTAAGTGAAATAACTCCACCAGAGGGGACAGCAAGTTGAAGCAGTGCCGGAGGAAAATGGGGCAGAGGCAGGTTGTGTGGCATGCAGAGTGCAGTTCACTAGCCTGTGGGTTTGCGAGCATCAGTGGCTGTGTCACATGACCTATCCTTGTTGGTAAGCCTGTTTGTGGTGAGGCGGGGCAAGGGCACGCTGGGAGGAAGTGTGACAGACAGGAAGTCCCTATAGCACAAGCCGTGCCTTTGGCAGGAATTGGAGAGGAATGAAATCTGACTGCCACTTGACAGGACCCACCACACAGTCATGGGAATTGCAGCTTGTTCTGACGCAATGGAACCGGCGGTGTGAGAGCACGTCGCGAAGATGAGGCCCGACGATGTCTCAGGCTTGGCGAGGTGTTGCAGCTCGTGGATCCCAGCCTATCAATGACAAACTGTATTTGGCTGTAAATGGCAGGTTGGAAATTTCCAGCTCACAAAGCAAGCAACAATACGCTGCCTTATTCCAACCAGCAATATACCCCTAACAGAAAGGCATTGTTCTCTTGCTGAATGAGGGATACTGATTCCTTTCTGTGTTCCTTTTCCTTGAGTTTCACCTGACATGACATGCAACAGGTTAAATCACCTCATCACCTGTGTCCAATCTCATCTCTGACTCAGGAGTTGATATAGTGCTTGAGCATCCACTTCAGTGATTCATGGTTAGTTGTGAGCAATCAATTAATGAAACTAATAACACAGACAATCAATCTCCAAAATCTAAAAATGTACATATATAAATTACATTCTATTTTTATGCTCAGTTAGGATTTCATGCTGACAGAGCTGAGATATATAAAGGAATAGAATCAGTGCGAAGCAAAGCGTTTCTGTTTAGCCATGTAACCTTTTGAAAGATACAGTATCTGGCACCCCAGCAATCTCCCAACCAGCAATTACACAAAATAAATTTACTCTTCTTCTTTATGCTCAGAAATGTCAAAAATGTCTTCTTCTCGGACTCTCTTCATCTGTCTCTCTCTCTTTGAGTCTGTGGATCTCTCACCCTGTCTGACTTTGCCTCTCTCACCCTGTCTTTATCTTTCTTTCTTTTCCTGTCTCCTTCTCTCTTTGGCTGTCCAGCTCTCTCTCTCCCTCTGTCTTGGGCTCTCCCCCCTTCCCCTTCTCTGTCTCTGTCTCTATCTCTCGCTCTCCCTATCTAGTACTCCAGCACTGATCCCTGAGGTTAAAGAGACAGATTATAGCTCAGACAGAGAATTTGCCCTGAGTCTCAGTCCTCTACGATCAGGAATCCTCACAGAGAGAGTTGGCATGCAGTTAATGTGCAAAGACGCTCTTCTGGAGCAGCAGTTAGAGAGGAGCAGAGGATGGGTGCACTGCAGGACAACACACTCTAACATCACACGCGGTGCACCAGCTAACATTCAGCACAATACAGTATCCTAACCTTCTCCCAGCTCAGTTAGGTTGGGGCCCAAAGACAGGAAATCATCTGTTGAAAGGGTTCCTCTCCAATCCAAATTAAAAAAGTTAAGCTTCAAAATATACAACCTTTAAGGCCAGCTTTCAGAAAACAACTAAAAAACAAACTAAGGCATTCTTCATTATATGAAATATTTGCCTCCTTCAGAAAAAAAGAAATTAAAAAAAAACTAGGTTTTCAACTTGCCAAACCTCCTTGTGAGTTTGGGAACAAAGAGGAAGTAAACTCCCCCCATCTGCTGAACTGCAACAGATAAAGTGCTGGTAAAGTTTTCCACTGCTCTCTCTGGGCCATGTTAATGCCGCAGGGATCTCGGTTTATTTTAGTGATATTACAGATAATGCAAATGGATAAACAGGGTCTTTTTGCTACTCCCAGCTCCAGAATCATTTCCACTGCTGGACTCTAAAAATAAGTGTTTGCATACAATCGTTTTCAATGATTCCTTACTCTCATTAGAGTTTCAGTAAGGAAGAACAAGCAACATTAAGCTTTCACAATTACACAGTTGTTTGGGGATCAGAGTCTGGCAGCTCAATACATTCGATTACTTCTGTCTCATATTATTTGATTTGCTGAGACAGTATGTGGTCATTCTATTAGTCTACGTATACTGTGAGAAAACCAATAAATGCACTGCTATCTATGAATTAAGCACTATGTTTCTCAAAGCATACCATAGTAGTAGCATCGCATACATGAGTGGGCTCTGTTTTAAAATTGTACTTCAGATATGTTCAGATATGTGCATTAATGTCACTTTTTAACATTGATGTCTACTGTTGTATTCACTTCCTGGCCATAGTGGTACACCAACAGCCAGGTGAAAATCTCATTACAGTACCACTGATCTCCACATGTGTCAGAAATAAAAAAAGCCTAATGTGTGCTTCAGCTTGAAACTCCATTAATGGCCCAATGATGCAGCTCTTATATTCGCCCTTGTGAGATTGCCATGATTCCTGAAGAAATATGATGCATGCATGCTGAAATCATGCCTCGAATAAAAGATCGTGTGGCAAATCACATCCTATTAGTGCCAATAATTGCTCTACTGAGCATCATGCGCGCTGCGAATGGATATCACATAATCGTGGGATCTTCTCCAATTCCTCCTCTGAGCAGGAGTCCACAAGTTGTGAGGGACAGCCAAAAGCCAATGAAAAATAACCATTTAATAATAACCATGTTAAAAAACAGTTTCCTGTAAGCTGTTACCATTTTTCCTGTAGAACCACAGCAAAAAGCAATGAGAGGGCTATGTAATGAAGAAAATAACATCTAATACATTGCCAAGCCCAAAACACATCAAAAGAGGAATTTAATAAGTCATTACAACAGTGTAGTGGTTTCATTAAATCTGTCCACAAACAGTTACTACAAACAACGGAAGCATGATGATATGAAAACCAAACAGTGGGTGGCTTCTGTGTAGTTCAGATGAGAGTCTGATAACCTTTCAGATCAGCATCAGTGACCAAAAGGCATCGCCATATGGCTCTACCATTATTGCCAAATCCTAAGGTGGTAACACAAAGCACAATTCCCTAGGTTCAAAACTCTCATGGTGTGTCACTCACAGCTTCCCTAATTCTGCAATATCCAGGCTGTATTGTGTATCAGGTTAACTCAGAGCAATCCTACTGTCGATTTTAAAGACTTTTGATATGTATACTAGGCTTTACTTGGTGAATTTCAGTGAGCGGAAGCCCCTTGGCACATTGAGCTTCACTGCACAGCTCCTGCAGAGGGTATATGACTCCCTCGTGTGGGGAATCTCTTGCGATGACACATCCTGGATTATATTTTGCTGCGCGCTGAGCATGACCACCTCATCAGCGTCTGGTTGACTCGTAGATGGCCTGTCTGCAGCAAGCCGTTAAAGCTGTAAACATGGTTGTGCTACTGTTGATTTAAAAAAAAAAAAAAGAAAACAGACCTTTGATTGAAGATTGCTGTGTAATTCACAATGAAATGGGAGCATGGGTTAGCAGCATTGTATATGCCGAGCAGCCTAGGTGGGGTGTAAGGCTCACTCTGTAGAACAGCAACTTAGCAATGTGGCAGAAACACCTATAGCCTGTATAAAAGGAACCACATTCAAATTAAAAAAATTAGCCCATTTGTTAATTGCAAAAAAAAACCCATTGCAGTAACATAAGGGGTTTGCGTGCAAGGGGGCCATTGGCTGTGCTCAGAACCCACTGTATTGAATGTTCGCATTTTTTAGAAGTAGGTCAGTCAGTTTTTGATGCAGTCTGACTGCTGGCCCTGGCGGTGGGATGATTTAAGAATGACCGTGGTTTGGAAGAAGAAGAGTAAATTTATTTTGTGTAATTGCTGGTTGGGAGATTGCTGGGGTGCCAGATACTGTATCTTTCAAAAGGTTACATGGCTAAACAGAAACGCTTTGCTTCGCACTGATTCTATTCCTTTATATATCTCAGCTCTGTCAGCATGAAATCCTAACTGAATGTGAAGTTTACGCATCTTAACAAAACACGAGCAGCAGAGCTTTGATACAGTTCAGTCACGCTCAATATGCCCTTTATTGTGACCATTGAATACGACAGCATTATCTCAGGCCTATTTAGCTCTAGGCTTTTATTGACCTGAAGTGTCGCCAAGAACAATATTGGAGCTCGCCAGTGTGTCTAGACTGACAATTGCTATAAGTTGCCATGCAAGGCACAACTGTTATGCTTTGTCACGTGATGTCTACCTGGGGCATGTGGGCATGGCCGTTAAGCTGAGAGCACTCTGAGCTGTATTGAGAATGTCAGGCTATATATATTTCATAGTTCACACTGGACAGAGGGACATTGTGTGGTGGAGTCTGCTCTTTTCATCCCATTACCCTTATGAGAGAAGGCCTGACATCACAAAAGGAAAAGGCGTGAACCATGGGTCAATTTGCGGGCAGACTGAACTCTGATATAACATCAAACATCAAATGCTGTCCTGAATAGTCCCTCATAATGGATGGTTTGCAATTAAAATGAGTCCATTCAAAAGCTGAAATAACTCATTAACTTGTTTGTTTTTGTTTGTGTGCATTTTCATTTCCTTCCCCATATAAATGTTTGCATTTTGAAGTCAGAGAATATTTTCCGTTATGCTGTTCTAAATATAAGGAATTCTGTTTGTTATCAATTAAGTAAGTGCTTCCATACAGATCGTGTGGACGCAGTACAAAGAGAAAACGTTGAGTATGAGGTTAGCCTCTGTGGTGTTTTTTTTTCTTTATGGTGTGCAGGGGTGTCTGAGAAAAAAAAAAGAAAAACAATTTTATTGTTCATTAAATAGCACATAAAAAGAAATTTTCTTCATGTATCCAACAGTACCAAATGTGAAATGGAGCAACTTTGCAGACTGCCTTATTTCACTTTTGTACCTGGGATCCCCCAATACAGCTTATGCCAAACACACATTGTTAAACATTATTTTTATTTAGACCTATGGTTTGAAGAACTGTTGGTTCCAAGGGTAGCTTTATTACAACTGAAAATCACAGAAAGTGAATAGCAGGAGGACTGATGCTCTACTCTACCCTACTCTTGGCCTTTCAGACAACTGTGCAGGATCCCAGTCCTGACCTCAGGATGTCCCTCTAAACGTAATAGTGACCGATTTTGCACACTGCAAACACATACCCATCCATTGTGCTCCTCCCTGCTGTTCAAGGTTATACTCACTGCTTAGCATTGGCCACTCTGCACAATTGCTAAATACTTTTACTATGGTTCCCTCAAGGCCCCCCACCCTGGTGCCTGCCTGAGGTCCCCTTCCTTCTCTCCCACAAGAAACAGACCAGGTTAAGTGTTACCCACCCTTACAACCTACACTAGACACAGACACACAGACAAAAGAGGGATGTTGGTCTGGCCCAGGCTTTGCCACGAAGTTGGAAACACCATCAAAATAAATAAAAACTTGATCCAAACACTGTCTGTCCTGTGTCACTGCCTCCCTTAGGGTAAAACTGTCTGCTGCACCACTGGATCCACTCTGACAATCCATAAGCTCCTGCCAACAGGTATATCCTCTGCTTGACACGTGTAGCTTTCCACAGCATACACACTCCTCACCGGTCTGTTTGCTTCTTCACATCAGGTCTTAGCTGGCAACTTCCCATACACTGCATCTAATCTATTGCTCACCACCATACCCATCTCAGTGGCACTACACAAATCATTGACACCAACAAGAGAAATTTAAGGCTACAGATATAGCATGGTCTCTGCCGCAGAGTATGCGTTTATAGTTTTTACATCCATCTTTCTAAGAGTATGCAGAACTCATATGTAAATCTGATATTTTTAAGCTTTGCCTCAGAAATAGTATCTTAGCTTTGAGTGTTATTGTGTACATACAGTACCCAGTGATTGTACAACTAAACCTAAAGCAAGTAATTACAGAGGTTTCAGCTAGAATACACATTTTTAGGAGTTGCTGAAACAAAAGAAGAAAGAAGATTTGCTATTTACAGGTATGTACAGAGGAAGCTAGTGACACCATATTGGTGCCAAACTGCTTGTTCCCATGAGTACTTTGCAAACCTAAAGACAGATGAGTGAAAGGTACATCACCATCTGCAGGAACACCATGCTGATACAGTGGCAACCCCGCCAAGAAGAGGATGCATGTCACAATGCCACAATGGACAGGAGGAAACTGTAAATCCAAAGACAGTTGTTGAAAATCTCTGAAACAAACTACCATAAATAGGTTACAATGTGTCAAAAACAACCATTCAAAGCGACATGCATAAATCAGGCATTCATTGCCAGATAGCAAGGAGGAGGTCTCTTTTGAAGGCAAGTCACAAACAGGCCACTTTAATTTGCCAATCTACATCTTAATGACAATTGGTCTAAGCTTCACGTTTGCCATGAAAAGATGAAGTTGAAAAAATGTGCTGAGATATAACTCATGCTTGCACTGAAATATTGTTGGGGGATCAATGTAATTTGGGGTTGTTTTGCATCACAGAGCCCTTGTTAAGAATGATGGACCTATAAACATGTACCAAAAGCCTGATGCCCTCTGCCAAGAAGCTCAAACCTGGATGAGAATGAATATTCAAGCATGACAATGGGCCAAATGTTCACCCAGAACTACAATGAAATGATTAACTGAGCACAAAATAAATGCGAGACTCAGGTCAGAAAGGAAAATGGAAGTGTCTGAACGACCTTCAGCAATTCTGGCAGAACCTCAAATAACATTACAGGAAGCATCTTATCAGTGTGATCTGCGCCAGAAGTGAATTTACAAAATACTATTCAAGGGGTATGAATACATGTGACAATTTTGCTTTCTTGAATAAAATGAGTTATTTATGAACAATCTAAGTATAATGTAACATTTTTAAGCAGTAAAAATCCAAAATTGTACATTTTGTTTTCCTTTTATAGCAAATTTGTGTTCCAATTTCAGTCAGTGGTATGAATAAATACGGAGGACACTGTAATTGAAGTCCATTTTACCATGATCCCTTATTACCAACCTTTATTTCCTTCTCACTTTGAAACATGTCTTAGAACTACAGAATTCCCCAGGCTGAGAGTTCATTTGGATGTGGCTATGCAGAAACAACTCATGAAATTAAGTTTGTTAGTGTGATTGTGACAAAGTGTAATTATTAATGGTGAGAGCTTCTTGCCAAAGAATCACACACTTTAACAGTTTGATCAGGTCATTTACAGTTCTAGAAAATAGTGCCTTCTATGGCTACTTTCAGGCCTCTCTTTGGCCGAATGTATGGAGTGCACAGATGGTGCCAAGACGCTTCAGATTTTGCTAATGTACTGGTAACTGCACGCAACTGTAAAAAACAGTCTTGATGGGGAGCCAGGGAGTTCATACTGATTTACGAAGATGGAATGACATGTTCTTTATTGACTGATTGCTCAACAAGATACAGGGTAATGAATGTCATTTTCACCCCCCAAAGAAAAAAAATGTTGATGACCAGGTGCCTTCCAGCTGAGGTACATTGTCTCAATCTGCAGACTGGAGTCATTTTACTCTCTAACCTGCATGTCAAACATTTTGAAAGAATGGGGTTTACCTGTGCCTTATGCATACAGTACAGATGTGTACACAACCACTTGACATATGGTCTTTGAGTTCTCTCAGGATGTTGCTACACAAATTACAGCACTTACGTTCCATTGTTCCAAAGTCCCGCTGTGCTTTTATCACTAAATAGATCCATTTAAATGGAGCCAAGCCACTTAAAAGTCACCTGGGGTGGTTCTGCAAGACAACGCATACCAGGGAAGGTGTTCGGTCAAATGTTCCCGACATTTAAAACTCAGTCTTGCATGGACCATTGATTTGATGTATACTCGACATGTCCAGCTAAATGCTTTCTCAGGGGGTTCATTTTAAAATTCTTGCTGACTTTTCCAGAAAACTTCAAAATTACTTTCACACTGCCATTAGGTATACATGATAAGGGATAAATTGTACTTATTTATTTTATTTCAGTGAGCAGCCCTGGGTCCCCTTTAAATTGACTGATTATATTTTTGACAATGGCTTCCAACTTGAACAGCGGTAATGAATATATTTAAAGCCACTCTCCAGTAACTGTCAGTTTTTAAGTGTTTTTAAGAGGGTTACTCAGTGCTATTTAAATGTGCAAATTAATACATGTAAAGGCTTCTGCAAAATGTTATTGAATGGAGTGGTTCTCAAGGCCTTTCTTAATCTGTTAGTTATTTGCTTTCTACTGGATGATTTAGGGAGGGTTTAGATGAGTCAAAAACCAAAGAACCTGATATGTTTAATGCAACATTTTATTGAGCCCTAATATACTTTGATGCATTCTGCCACAGATGAAGTAAATACAATTTCAAAAAGTAAATGACATAATCCGTACTACAGAGATTTGTTTAATAAACACAAGAATGTAGCTGTGTGTGATTCCACCCTCATCTATTGGCACGTCGACTGTGTTCTGCTGATGTAGAGTTTATCTGGCACTGAGATAATCAAACAGCTCATTTAACCTCCTCTAAGTTTCTGTAATGCATTGCAGTAGTGGTAATTTCCATGGTTTCCAACGACCATATGTATCCCTGGCACACACCAAGGGGCCCTCTCATTCTCCACCGGGAGTGAGCCCCACTCAACCTCTAGGGCAGAATTCTCCATAGCACATTTCAGGGCCCTCATACACGTGTGCACACACACACACACACACAGCTTTTTATGTGTTAAAAACCTGTATTTAAATAGAACAATTAATAAAATCAACACAACTGTTTGAAGCTACTGTTGTCGACAGAGGGTACAGTAATTTGAATTTAAGTTTGGTGAATGTGTAAATGTTTTTTTTGCACATCTTTATGCTGCAAATTGAATTAAGTCTTTTCCTTTCACTTAGCTGATTAGCTTGGTTTCTATCCCTGAGTGAACCCATGCGTATTGTTTATGTTAACAATTTGCTTCAATTGTTTATAGAGTAGACTCGCCTTAAGCAGCTTTTGTGCAGAAATGAGAGAACGAGAGCAGGAGATTGTGTGCCAAAAGCAAGACACAAATGCTTCCTGTGATGAAACAGCTGGCAATTGACTGTGGAGGACCCCAAGTTCTGGAAGAAGTTACTTGTCTTCCTCACTTTGCTGCACCCCTTGGGTAGGATTAAGACTCCTAATGCATCGTGTGTCAGAATTCCCTCAACGCGGTGTAAACATTTCTAATATAGGTGTTTGTATATTGGAGTACAATCTCTGACCTCAGTGGAAAGTCTTACCCCACAGCCAAGTACGTGGCGACGATTTAAGTGGTGGTGATTTGTGTTCATCTTTAATGGGAAAGTAATGCACACTCTGTCATAAGGCTCGTAGCTAATCTGTTTTCGCGGGTCATTTGTAAAAATAAGCACGGCACGTACACATCAGCCAATACTGAGCACCCGCTCCAATTGTGTTTCCCTGAGAAAGACCTGCTGACGTGTGTTATGGCAGAGAGCAAAAAATATTACAGTGGATGAGGAATACCAAGACTAACAGTCACATTAATGCAGTCACATTAATGCGATGGAGAAACAATGGAATACTGTTTACCTGTGCAAGTGGATAATGGAGAAGGTAATTAATAAAAAAAAATGCCCCCATAGTATCATCATCACAATTTCCTCTCTAAGAGGAAGCAGAGGAATGCCCCCTTTGTGTATTTCTCTGCTTGTTTTCCCTGCACGCAGCCCTGTTTGGAATTGCCAGTTGTATTTTAGGATCCTCTAACTATGACAACCTCTGCTCGTCTCACTTTCACAACTTCTATAGTCATACAGAAGCACAGGGGCAGATGCAATCCTGTGACAGCACAGCAAAGTGGGTGGAGAATAGATACGGCTCCACTGTTCATCTCTGAGATACTCAGATTCCACTGTTCCAATGCTGCAGCTCCCGACCATGGTTGGCTGAGGACACGTATAGGATCAAATATTTATGGGGCTGAGCCTGCACTTAAGACGAGCGCCTCGCTGATTGAGCCAATGGGGAGGCCTATCCTCAGTATTATGGCGCATTCTGAAGCTGACTGCATCAGTTACATTTAACAAGGATGAGCACAACTAAAGCTTAACCATGGAGTGCAGACTTTGAGTTGGGATTAAGTGCATGGGGCACTTTTGGAAAACAGGTTCAATTAGCCAGATAGGCCACTTCAACTAAGTACCAAACCACTGAATTACAAAAGTATACTTCGTTCAGAAAGCTAGAATGCTAGAAAGCTAACTAGCACAGTTGCTTCATTACCACTGCAGATGTGGTCTAGTTAACCCTGCTTCCCTCTTTTTTAAAAATGAAACAAAAACTAACGATCTGTATCGACAAAATTGGTACCAATGACCATTTTGCTTGCTAGATATAGCGTAATTTGTGAGCTAGGTTACGTGCTCTGTAGCTGCTTCCATAATACAGGCTACTGCCACCTAAAACTAGCAGGTTATAATGGAGACAACACATGCCAGCACCATTAACAAAACACTGTTAGTATACAAAACTAATTGAAGCTTAGAGCTTATATTTTCAGTAAGGCTAAATATACTCCTTTTTCAAACAGGTACAAAAAAGCTGCAAATCCTATTTCTTGCTGGCACGCAAGTTGTAAACATCTGTTTAAAAACATTGCTTTTGCCTGGATCCTGTTATATAGGTGTCAGCTTGCATTGGGGATGATGTGCACAGCTGTGGTCAATGTTTAATTAAGGCCCAGGTTAATTGAGAAGGGTGAGGCTGATCTCAGTCAGCTTTGAAAACTATGAAGGGGACATTCTGTGGAATTCTTTAGAAGCAAGAACTTTATATTTAAAGTTTATTGCTGTTTATTAATTATATTTGTAGTCTGGAGAGGAAGCAGCTCTGGGGCTGTAAGACCTATGTTGTGCTTTGGTGCCTTAAGTTCTGAACACGGATTTGAACATGAAGACCTTTTTGTTTGGTTGTTTTAATTTATTTTTGGGATAGCTTGGTATCCTGTTTATATGCATTTTGTGTTTAAGCTTGTTTACCCACTTTTGATAATTTGCTATTTTTCCTTTGTGGCCACTTCATCAACACTTACCCAACTACTAATAGTTGCTTTTTTCACCTTAATACAATCTGTACATTTTGTACTTGGTCCTGACTCCTGGAATCTTTTAAGTACTGCTATTCACCTGCCCACAACTTTTTAGCACAAATAATCCAGCACAGGTGCTCACATTCCTCCATGCAAAAATGTGCACTCAGACAAGGTGGTTATTAGTTGTTCCACGGAGGCCATATTGTTTCTGAAAAAGGAATTCCCCACTTATCTGATGCCTGAAATGTGCTGCATTCACATTGCCAGCTGAAAATTCCTGTTCAGTCCCAAGAGCGGATGGCTGCCCCCTCCCTCCCCGTCCACTATCCCTGTCAGGCTCAGTCTCTGTCATTAGTGGTGAATGGTAGGGCTGCCCCTGCACCACTTCACTGTGTGACATTGCTGTGTGCGCTATTGTAAATGTGAAAATGGGGGATTAAATATATCTTGACTAGTATGGTAGCTTTGGCAGCATTTGGATACAGGGAAAGAATACTTAGGTGGCTCTAAGCACTGATAATGAAACAACCTTCTCACAGGTGTGGGCCAGAGTGACATCCATTTCAGTTTCATATCCTAGCTTCTTTATGCAATTTCTGCGTTTAATTGATCAAACAGACCCAGCGGCAGATTTATGCTTTCATTTTCACTGCGATGATCATGTGTCCTGGTTTCCAGCTGTAAATAAATACTCCTACAATTAATTGTTGTCACAGGTCCACAAGCAACAAACAAAGGCGAAATTGTTCTGTCACCATGCCATTATGCAGTTTGTTATATAACTGAGATCAAAGGATACATGAGCAAATCTGTTTTGCTAATATGAATTAGCTCTCACGAGAGGCATTGCATTTTTTATTGTGTGTGAGTGTCTGTGTGAGTGCATGTTTGTAATGGTTTTGCAATGCCTTTTTGCTTTCAAGAGCTTCAATAATGAAAGCATGTGTGGAATAATAGTTTTTCTGTTGGCATTGCCCCTGGTGAGATGCAGAGAAGACTGCTGATGTTCTGGAGATGAGGATGGGAACCATCCCTCCTAGGGGCACCATCTGTTTGGAATTATTGGATGGATGACAATGGCGTGCAGCTTGTGGCAGTGAAAGCCACACAGTCGACAAAAGGTCAAAGAATGAAGGCATGTCCCTTTCAATTTTGCGAAGCTAACGTTGAAGGAAGAGTCCATTAAAAATGGTACCAATGGGCCAAACAGAAACTTTGATTATCATGCTTTTTCTTCAGGATGACAAATATGGAATCAATATATGGTGCGCTGCCCAAATAAAATTTGTAACAAACAAACACATTGAAGAACATGTTTTTGATATGACCAGTTCTGCCTTGTCTCCTTATCCTGGAAATCATTTCAGCACTGCTTTTTTCCATTGCGTCCCTTTTTGAGACTGTAGAAACCTGCTGTATTCTGTTCTCCTGTCAGTTCCCTCAGCTGGGCTGCTGTAAAGCAGAGGCATTTGTAAGTGAACATGGAGCATCTGTAAGACATTTATCACTGGCAGCAACCTGAAGCCCGAGGTCATGTGATTAATTTGACCCTGCCACAGTCCACCTCCAGCTCCCTCTGTGTCCCCGTCATCATCAGCTCTCATGGGGACAGCTGACTAACTGCTGTGGGGGGAACACCTACACAGCATAATTGCACAGAGGCACACACATGTTCACACACTGACGTGATCCAGCTGCATGAGAGCTAAGTTCCAGTCATACCGTTAAATCAAGTTTGTCTAGTCTTGGAGCATTGCACAGAGGTGGGAGGTTGAGGAACTGGGCTCGAAAGCAGGTCATTGTAGGTTAAAATCTTGAACTTAGTGCTGCTCTAGTCCCCTTGAACGAGGTACTCACCAGGACTGCCTCATTACATACACAACTGCATGGATATGCATGTATGGATACACAGATGGCTATGTAAAAATTGTAAGCTATGTAGGTTGTCTATTATAAGGCCATAAGTTACATAAATAAATAATATTTTGCGCAATGCAATACACTGTACAATTCAAGAAAAATAGTTACAAAGATCAGCTCCCAGGTAAAGATCTGGTCCTGTGTATACAATGCCATTAGCAAAGTGTGACTTGTATGACAAGCCCATCAGACGCTGTGCCCATTATAGTACAGCAATCCTCCCGTTACCATTGGCAAATGTGACTAAACTGGCTTTAAGAGCCAGAATCATATGTAGAGTGGTAAGGCCTGCTGATGTATTATTACAATGAAGCATGGGAGGACATACTATAATTCAGAATAAGTCGTCCATGTTAGCTTGAACAGCACTTGTATTTCTTTATGCCATTATAACCCTAGTCAATTAAACAGCACTCTATCAATGGTTTGAAACATCCAGAGACTATACATACCCACACAACAACCTCTGATATGAGAGCAGGCCTCGGGAGGTTACTGTAAATATTTAAACCTGGCCACAATTACTGGTAATTACAATCAGCATAGCTAGTCACCACAGCATCCGCTGACTGACATCTCACTCCTCTGGCCAAAACTCTCACATATGTGCTAACTATGAAAATATAGGAATGCTTACCATAAGATTACATTAGGTTTTGTTTTGTTATTAATTTGCCTACTACCTGTTGAGAAATGGGCACATAAATGACAGATACCTTGGTCCTGATTTGTTCAGCAGACACTGATCACAGAACATAGCTTAATCTTCAGTCTCTCTTGGAGTTCTTCAACATTGTTAAAATGATATGGCTGCATGATGTAATACATAAACTCACCTGTGTGGAGTTGCGCAGCGATGGTCAACCATGAATTTTCACTTTGAATCTTGTTAGCTTACGATTTTTTGGCATTTTATGTAAAATGCTGTCATTCGAAAAATGTGAAATTCTCAAATCTGTTAACTAAAAATGCTCCATCTGTTTACTAGTAGTTTATTGTGATTAAATGACACTTTGAAACTGCCACTCTTCCACCCTCCCTCTACCCCACAGACATACTCACAGGAAGGCAGGCAGACAGACACTCATGCATCCACACACACAAACACACATACACACACACACGCATGCATGCACGCATGCATGCATACACAAATCCAGGTTTTGGGGCAGAGAAACAAGACTCTTGCTATTTCGATGATCTTATCTCAAACTTCATATTGAAAAGGAGAGCTCTCTGACATCTGACTGCACATTTGCTCATGATTAACTGGAATGTCTTTTAATCAGATTGAAGATATTTAGATGGTAGTCTAAACATCTTCAATTTAGGCTTGCTCTTAATCCAGGAAAATGCTTTCTGGTCTGTGAAAAGGAGCTTCACTCATGAGTCATATTACATGAATAGAAGAAGGTAAAGAAGTTTCCATTACAACATTATCGCTAGATTTTTTTCAAGACTACTGAAATGCAATGTTCTACAATACAAGACAAATTTGAACCCTGTGTACTATATCAAGGTCCAATTGTTTGAAGCATAACATATGGAATACAGATCTGTACTTCACACCATGATCAGCATTTTACATTGAAATAAAGCAGCAAGCACATTGTACTGAAACATTTATTTATTTATGTTGTTGCATAAATAGATGCTTTAAGATATTTTTCATGAAGGATGGCCTGAGAAAAGGATGAATATCCTTGAATATGCTTCAATGCAAACAACTCCAAAGTGCCTCTGAATAGCATATTGGGACATTTTTTTCTAACCCGGCACAGAGCAAGGCCATTTTGGCTGGAGGTTTATTCAGTTGTTTTTCATAAGAAGAGTAAAAAAAAAAAAAAACAGGATCAGAAGAGGGATCAAAGCTAGCTTTGTGTTTTATACACATCACAGATGCCTTGTTCAAATTTCACGAGCCTCTAGTTTTCCTCCTTTGCCTGGAAAGTCAGGGGGGACCGCTTCCCCAGGCATTACTGACTGTCCTAATTCCATCTAAGAGTCTCAGGATCTTCAATAAGCAATTGATAATATTGTATTGATTTAATGACAGGATTATGCGGGCAGCTTCAAAGGTTGGCACTGCCATAGACAGCTTTTTTTTCATAGGCCCCAAAGCCAGATGAGAAGTGTAACTGTTCTAAGTGTGCAATGCAACTTCTGCAGAAATGAAACCAATGAAGTCAGTGACATGACAAGTCAGAATGGTATCAACGACACGGTGTGCCTGTCAGGAGAGGTTCATTACCCCAAGCCTGGTCGCTCCTCCTGTCTGCCCACTTTTCCTGACTTACATTTGTTAATGATTTGCTTTCTGTTCCTTTCATGTTATGTGTGCATCAAAGAGTCCCTTTCAATCTGTCTCCCACTGACAAACCGCCAGAAAACAGGAAGAGTGAAGCCAACAAATGTTAGCATCTGACTCTTGTTTTTTTTTACTTATTTCTCATACAACAGAGAAGAGTGAAATAAATATAAAGGCCAGTATAGACAGGACCAATGTCAGGAAACTTGACAGTTAGGCCAAAAAATACACCCTGTCAGACATGCAGGATGGTTGTGAATGGGTGTAGTCTGAAGCCATTTCCCCCAGTTCTACATGTCGAATCTTGGTTAGCCATCAGCAAAAACCCTTCAAATTCTGAGTCAATCAGAGAGCAAGAGGGTGTGACTTGTGGGGGGGCATTAGAGCTGGCATGTGGGGTAAAGATTGCAGCATAAGCAATAAAAACATTTTTGAAATCATTCAGTATTCACAGAAATCAACCCCAAGCTGTTTAAAGAAATAGTAAGAGGTCCATATGAGTCATAGATGCTCAAGTACAAACACAAAGACGTGGTTAGGCTAACATTATGTTGAATTGAAGCTCTGTCTGAGATAAACTTGAAAAGACATCTGATGCATCACTCTACAGTCCCTGCTATCACCATCACATCTCCTGTCAAGCATGAGAGAGAGAATGTTGGACTTTTTTTACCTTGAACTGTGAAGGTTAGACCAACGAAGCACTGTGTCTGCCTTGTAGTTTAATAGAATGTTGATGAGTCCTGAACACTTGCCAGTCCTGACACACTGGTGAGTTGAGACCTTAAAAATGCTGCATTTAGAATATAATGAGATTAACATTAACAAAACAATCTTGTTAAAAGTTTGTCCTTTTTCATGAAACGCCACCCAAAAAATAAATGGTTCCCAAAAAAGTTAGCTTGAACAGGCCTGGTATCTACCACTCACTAAAGTACTTTTCAATAGACCAGCTCAATATGCTATAGCTTTCTGGCATGTTTCATTTTTGACAGAAGATGAAGACGCACATTCTTGATCTTCTTCATTACTAGAGGCAAAATGGTTTTGTCATCCAAAATTTTATATATTAAAACAATGGTCTGAAATGGTTTGACCACTGCTAATACAAGTGACGATGTTAGATGCGTGCAATGCATCCAAGCTAGCAAGATATGAAGAAGCGATACTGAATTGAAGATCAAATGATAATATATACTACTACTACTTCTACTACTACTACTACTGCTATTACTACTACTACTACTAATAGTAATACTAATACAAAATAGACAAGTTCTCTTGAGGTAGAGTGTTCCTCTGATGCACCTGTAAGCATTACAAAGACCTGTCAGTTTAGAATACTGACCATAGAACAACAGTCAGATACATGGGTCTTTACATAAGAGTGGAAGATGAACTCATAGCAGTCTCCCTAAGGATGTTTGCAGCTTTTGAGCCACTGTGTTGTATTTTCAAATTCATATTCCCACAATCCTGAAACATGAAGTACAATCTTAGAGACTATGAAGCATGAAGATTTACACTTGCACGGTGGCAGTATTGTAGTTAGGCAGCAGTGTAACATAGTTGTTAAGGAGGAGGACTTGTAACTGAAATGTTGCCAGTTTGATTCCCCACTGGGGCACTGCTGCTGTACCCTTGGGCAAGGTACTTAACCCATAATTGTCTCAGTAAATATCCAGCTGCATAAATGGATAACATTGTTAAAAAACTGTAAGCGATACAAGTTGCTCTGTATAAGAGTGTCTGCTAAATGCCAATATTGTAATGTAATTTAACAACAAATGAAAAAAAGAGTATGAAGGGACGAGCTGTTGCCCTGCTTTGCAGATAAAACAACAGTATTTACTTGAAAAGGCCATCAGTATGCAACTCAAGAAAGCAACATGCATTAGAACAGGAGCTGTAAAGAAATGATCTGGGCCTATTTATCCTCCAGAAGCACATGCAGTTTATATCAGGTATTTATTTGTTGATCCTGTTTAAATATTTTCAATATGCGTGACTTCCCTACTAAAATTTGCCTGCCAGACACCTTAAAAACTCTGTAGCTTTTGTGTCAGTGCCAGGGAAGGTAGTTTAATCTTTATTTTTTATGAATAAGCTGTTCAAGATGGAGTCTTTTTGACTGAACTTCAAATCCTTCTGGAGAACACCTGTGATCTGTGGACATTAATGTGATATTCATTTGGAAGGCCATGCGTTTTGGGACACACCAGAGTCTGTGGCTTTTGGAAAGGAAGGCTTTGGCTCCATTTCTCCAAATCTCATCTGCAATTTAACAGAGAATCCATTACTTGGGCTGCAGCATCAAGAAGAGGCATAATGGCTGAATCATAAAAGGCACAGAGCTATATCTCTTTATATTTCTAAGTGAAAGGTGAAACAGGTCAATTACATCAGTAAGTAACATGACAATGTGGTATATCTTTTTTCTTACCTTTGACTGGAATTCAGTCAGAACTGTGGCCACTGATTTATGTCTACCGGATTAAGTTTTCTCTTCTTTTGAAATCTTATCTTGAGGAAGATGACACAGTGGGGGTCTGTGTTGCACCTTCATGGGAAGGTTAATTACTTCATAACAGTTAACAGGTCATTATTCTCGCTTGAAAGTGTCATCAGCTCATACCTAAACACTTTAAAACAAATGAATTACGCATGCTCTCAAGTGTCTCAGGTACTCTGAATACAGGTGGTAGCCCGTAGCCCAGGCGCTTTACAAGTTGTGCTGTTTCATTACCAGTGCTCAAACTGTTATTTCCAGTTGAAGTGATTGTTTATCAGCAAGATGGATAAACCTTTTTCCTTGCAAGAGTGACCAGGGCCAGCAGTGCTAAATATTCACAAGAAACCAGAATGTGTGAAGCCAGCAAATGTTAGTGTCAGCATGTGGGTATTTTTTATTTAAATCCCATGTTCCACAAAGGAGAGGAGGATGAGAACTGCAACGTAATTACAGGCAACTAGACAGCAGGGCCAAATAATGCAGCCTGTCTGCCATATAAGGTGATCATGAAATATTGTTGTCTAAACCTATATCCCGCAGTTCTACATGCAGAAATCCTACATAGCCATTGGCAAAATCCCGTTAATATCTAAGCCAATCAGAGAGCAGGACAGTGTGACAAGAGGGACCATATTAGCTGTGAGAGGTGTTGTTAGGATGTTGAAACATTGGAGGCTTAGCCCAGCCCAGAAATCTTTAGATTTTCACCTGATAATTGAACCCATTTAAAGAATTTTAAAATATGATAATTGTGTTCTTTCTATGCTTAGCCCATGTTCCACATTAATATCACAGTGAGTGCAGGCTGACTAGCTAGCTAGCTAAAGAGCCCTCTTCTTCATCAACCTGAGCTTATAGATGAGGCAGTGGCACTCTCATGCAACAGCAACAGGAGATAACTCTTCCTCCACCTCCTCTAGCCTCGCCTGCGGCTTGTTACCTTCATCTTTTTCTTCTTGAAAAAGCTTCTTATAATTTTTGAGATCCGGGGCTATTCGTAAAACATTCGGGGCAGTAGCCTCGGATGCCCAGGCCTAGTGAAGTAAACATACCTTGAAGCAGTGCAGAAATTGCTTTCCGTATTGAGTATTCACAGATAAAAGAGTGTAATCCTGAACAATTCGAAAGATCAATCACGGCAACCATCGGCATGATGTTAAAATTATCAGCACTTATACACAAATTCTCAACTACAAACATATGGTTAAAATGACATATAGATGAGCAAACTACATTTGAAAAGACTTCTAATTCACTTTTTCCATTCCTTGCTTTCACCATTGCATCTCTTAATGGGCATGACATATGGAAATGTTTGACTTAAACCTCTTCATTTACCTTAAATTGTGAAGAGATTTTTGCATCTAATAATATAATATATAATTGACTGTCATTGCAAAACCAGACAGGTTATGTGGACATCAGGACAAAATACATGTGTCCAGAGTAATATTTTTCACAGGATGAGGCAGATTTTTTATCAGTAATATATTTAAAAACAGGTCTCAAAGGAGGACACATATTAAATCTATGCCAGAGTTTCCCAAGATTAAAACACTTACAGAACAAAAAAGCATGTTCATACTATGGATTTAAATGAATGTGCCTGTATTCCTGCAATGTGCACCTCACCAAAAGGAAAAGAATAAAATCAATTCACAGTTTAAAAAATGAAATTTGGTTATTATAATTAATACTTCTTCAGTTCAGAAGCATACATTTCAATACAGGACTCAGACAAATGGCCTGAATCATTTGGTCAGCTGGTGCTCATGTAGTCCTTGCACGCTTATTTTGTTTTTCCCTGCAGCCTCAGAGCAGATTCAGAGAGGACACATCAAGCCTGCCTGACTTGACTTGTTTTGTATTGTAATAGAATGAAGATTAGTTCTGACAAATTGCCAGTCTTGACACAGTTCAGTTCATGAATTAATATTGTGGCAATGGCCAACATTATTCCATTCTATCTTGTTTTATGGGGTACATCTCAAATGCTTTTCAGGTTACATGGGGACTAATGGAATGAAGTGTGATAAATCTGTCAGACTGCCTCAATCAACTCCAGACAATTAGGGTGGCATTTTAAACGAATTCCTCTTCAAGGCAATGTTGCAATAAATCTCTAACAAAGTTGGAGTACAGTTGTAATGGCATTAAGTTCACATGGCCAATGTGAACCTGCATTCTTGCCAGTATTTGTTTGAAAGAACATGTATCATGAAAAATAACTACAGGACAAATAAAACTATTACCATGATCTTACACAGTAGGACCATGACAGGATCAACCCAGAGCCAAAAAAAGACTAGAAAATACACATCTGGACCTCCTGCAGTCACCATATAAAACTGTATGTGACCAGACAGCCTAGACAGTCAATGCTACTAAAGCCAGCATGGATTCTCAATTAAAATTTCTAGGCAAAAAAGAGGATTGTTGCCTTAGGCAAGTCTTAACTTGGACCGCCGATTAATCAACCGGCTAATGAGTGCAAAGTACTTTAAAATGAAACCAGGCTGTCTGCTCTTCCATGGGGGGAAAAAAGAAAAAAAAAACTAAACAAAGGAATAGATAGAGCATAGATAGATAAATCATCCTCACCTGTGAATCAAATGTTATAAAACAAATAATTTGTTAGGTTTTAGGTATTAAATATATTACAGTTAATTCAAAATCAGTAATGAGAAACAGAGGCAAACACACTGGATGGTCACATTAGGAAATACCACCCCTCATAGGATAGAAGCAATACCAGTACTAGTGCTTTATTTCCAGCTGACAAATTGATTTAGCCAGTTTTGATACAATAGCTGCTTTATGATTGGATCTGTCAGTGCTGGTATCTCGTGACACTGTATTTACAGGAAGGCTCTGTGTGTTTTATGGCTTCCACCCGCCATGTGGTCCCGGTTAGTTCCAACACATGCAAGCGCTAATCAGCACAGCACGTCTCCTGCATTCCCCAAATGCGGCCCCAGCGGATCAAAGCCCAGCCATCAAGAACTGGAAGTGACGTCACCAAGCAGCTCTGCTCAGTACTTTGTCAAATAGAAAACAGCGTGGATGTCATCGATGGGACTGTCACCTATCAGGGATACCACAGGTATGCTGCTGTAACTCTGTTCATCAAATGCACATGTGTTTGGGAGCTATCAGTTTGCTTTGTAGAATAGACGTGCTCATGCTCCCTTTGAACGGGGTACTTGTGCCAGAGGCGGAAACATACTGTACGTGTGTTGGATAAAACACTCACAAACTATAAAAACACATACAGACCATAATGTGCTTTGTCGTTTTCCAAATATGTAGAAGAGCCGGTCATTTTTGTGGACTGGGGAGGAAGAGCCTTGATTAGGGCAATGGCTTCATTGACAATCTATTCAGACTGACTCAGTCAGTCCATTTGTTTTTTTTTTCACAATTGTGAAGTGTAGAATACAACTTCAAAAGTATAATAGAATAACACCCCACTGTAAGGCATTTGTAGAATTGGCCAACATGACATGTCATAAAGATACAAAGAAGTGGTTCAGTCAGATATCATCACACTGTGTTCAAATACAGACAGTCGTGTATCACTTGCAGAAAGAAACTTATAGCAGCCACTGCTGCAAGATTCTCCATATATCCATCTAGGAAACCAATTTGTTGAAAATCACATGTCCACAAGACTACAAGCTGCAAAGTGGGGAAACATTAAACTTTTCCATCTGAGTTTACATTCAAGCACATTTGTGTGACTTGATGACTTACTCTGTGGTGCACTCCCACAGTGCATGATGACATCACTACATCTGCTCTTAATACATAAGAGTCCATGATGAAAGTCACCATAAATGTGATAGGTCAGTCAAAAAAGGGTTTGGTCTGATGTTGATTTAAAATGTTTTTTGATAACTACAGATTAAGAGTAAGTACTATGTTTGACGAACAGCTCGTTGACAATTGAATGGACATTCACCTTGGTTATGCTGTGATGACAAGACTATCTGATTATATCATCAGACAGCTTCAGGGATGTTGTGAAAATGTGTTAGTCAAGGAACCCAGGCTATTTGCTTAGGTTCTCAGAGGCAATTCATTCTTTTATTTGCCTTCAACATGCTTTGCTGGAAAAGCAACCACTTAATTTATAGTGGGTGCTTCAATATAGCACTGAAACAGATGGTCCATGTTACAGCAAACAACAAACACTGAGAAGTTTGCCGTGCCATTTGTGGCTGTCTATCTCAGGTCCAGACAACTGAATTTACCAGATGAGAGTTCAAACAGTACACTAAGCTTAGTATTTATATTCTGTATGGACACATAATCCTCAAAAATGAGACACAGTATTCTCAAAATATTCATTCACTTATTAGTGTGACCTAGAGCTAAATTCCCAACAAAACACTTGTTTACAAAAACAGTGTCACATTTCAGATAATTTTGTGATCTGTTGTCAATTAAACCACAGTAATTTTGTGCTCATCCTCTATACTTGGCATTGTAAGTGAACAATAAACATAAAGCTGTCCTACTCACATGCACTCCAGCTTGCATTATTTATTTCCTGCATTCATTTCAAAGTGTAATTTTTTTGGTACTTTCCCCATTGAGTTCAATTTGAAAATTAGTGGAACACAGTTTAACGTTAACACTTGATGTCACTGCAACACCAAGGTACACTACAATGGAAGAACTTGGCCGAGCCCTATATGAATATGAACTACTTATGCACATGAAACCTGTATATTAATAATTGTTTTGTATTCTGGCAAATGGCAGGTCATTTTAGATGACTGCAGAAAGCCTTGTTTCAGTTTGACTACGGACTTGACTACGCATCAGTGACTTGACAACGCAACAGCTGAAGCTACAGTGGACCACACAAAGCGGCCAGAAACCCCGGCACTATTCTCAGACCCCTTTACCTCAGCTGTATACGATAAAACAATATATGCCATGGCAGCCCTTCAATGGAAATATTAACAAACACCAGCCAGAGCACTGAATGGGAGAGGGGAAGAGGTAGATTTCATGCTGTGAGGCTGTGCAGGTGTTTGCTCTCGGGCTTACATCAGGCCCAGGGCCCGCCCCGTCTCGCTTCCCATTCCAGCATAGCACATCCCACCATTGGCGGGGGGGTCCAGTGAAACCCTCCTGCCGGGGGGAGACCCCAGGTCTCTGTGGCTGGTCTGGAGATTGGTTTCTCAGCTGCTCTCTGCACATCTGGACCCGGGTTCTCAGCAGCCCTCATGTGAGATGTCTGTGGAATCTCATAGCTGCAGCAGAGCAAACACCTCTAGCACATTTTTTTCTTAAAGGACCTTCTTTTTGTTTTAACACTTACGGCATCATTCCCGTGACCTGCTTTCACACAGTATGTCTTTCCTGTTCATTACCAGTAAATAAATAGCCATATACATTTATGCTCTTGATTGTTAGAGATGGAAGTGACAGATTTTGGGCTTGAATTATTAATGCTGTTTTGATAACATAAGGGAAATCTTCTGGTAAGAGGCAACCTGAATTTATAATGCATTTTTTCTTGGGGAGGGGAACGTCCTCCAGAGGAACCACCTAGAAGTGTCTTCATTCTCTCTAATGTTGAGCTTCAGGTCTTGGTCAGCAAGCTCGTATTACCATTAGATAATCACACACACTGAGAACATGTGCCTCCTATTATCCCAAGTTATCACCTCTATTATCGGTCAAATCCAGGAGCCGTTCAAGTCCTAGGAATGTCTTTTAGCCCATGGGTATATTATACACTATGTACTCATTTCTTTGGAAGAGAGAATATCTTTGTTCATATATATTTTGAGAGTCTATATTAATGTAAATGACCATATAATATGGTGTTTCAGAAGGAGCCATTAAGAATGGCTTGACAACTTTCATACCAAGTGAACAAATGTCTTCGGACAGTGATTGTTTTACATGGGGCTAAGTAAGTCCACAAAAACATAACGCTGAAAAACACAGATGTTCAAAACTGTATGGCCAAAATATTTTTTTTATTATTATCCTCAGACATTCTTTTTTGAATCCCTAATGCTGTGGATAGGCGATACTGACCCATATTCTGATTCACTGATACACAACATTATTCCGGTTACCCGTGGTAACTGCACAAACAAAGCTGACCTCCAATGAGGACATGATGAGCTGCTATTTAAATAATAAAATAAAAGTCAAGGACAAGATTATCTGGAATGTTAGTTACATATAGAAATCAAACCAGCCAACACTTGCCTGATCTGCTTTAGTCCATCAGAATGATCATGTAAAAATGCTAGTTGGCTGTCACTCTTGACTTAACAGTAGAAGATTACTGTAAAACCTGGATAATCATTAAGACACAATTCATTTCCTTCTACATCAAATGCATGAGTGGTCAATATAATGTTTCTGTAGTGTATTACTTGTGTAACTCTCATAGTGACACAACCTTTAGCCTTCTTTTTTTGGTCATGTGCCATTTCGTCTATGTCTTTATCTGTTCTGTGTTATTAGCAGCATAGTCTTTTGGTTGTTACTGTTTGTGATTTCCTGCTGTCATTCATTTTATTGTAATCTATTTTAAACGTTCCCTTGGTAATGGAGATCAAATATTCAAAATGTATGATCCTGCATCACTTTAATAATATGATACATGCTCCCCATAATTTTTACCTGAGTGAGAACCAAATGAGAAACTTTGTGATTCCTCAGTTCTTGGATTTTGCGATCCACAGGAAGAGGTAGCTGGGAGTGTTAAAATTAAATCAGAAAACCAGGTTCAAGGATCTGAACAGTATGATGTAAATACTTTCCATGTTCATGCAGATTTTTTCACATCTGGAGGAGATTAAGGGGATAGCAACCCTTAGCTTTGCAGCTATATGAAAAGTAAGACTCTCTTTCAACTATTTCTACTTGTGTTAATGAAAACAAAACAGTGTGCAAGACTTCTCTTTGTGACACCCTGTTTTAAGTCAAATTATCCCCATCAGGTATTGATTTTATTGTATGAATGAAAGCTTTTCAGAACCAGAAGACCCATGGTGGAATTGCATAGAACTACTGAGTTCTGAAACTACAGAGCTTCACCAAAAGGTTAATATTGGTTGATGAGCTGCAATTAGTATTAACCAAACAGCAAGCTATACATCAGCCAAGTTTTTGAAAGCCTTTGAAAGATTCAAATTATTTGTTTTAGGCTGCAAACATTATTTCAAATCAAAACGTATGGTGCACATATGCTGTTTTCAATGGCAAAACACACAGAATTGTACTTTGGTGGAATCTGCATATGATTTCATGACATAAATGTGGACCCATAATAGCAACAGGCTGTTTAACACACTGGAGAAATGAACCAAGCACTGACATAAGGTGAATGATTCCAGTTGCCACCAGGACAGATCTATTTTGAGAATACCCAACTGCTCAAGAATGCCAAATACACTGATGGAAAAAGGTTCCTTTGTAAATAAATGAAGACGTTTGGCTCGGTGGCTTTCTCAGTCTTAGTAAGCTTAGTATTTTACATGATGGCTGGGGTGTGATTTATGTATTGGGAGTCACCCTTGTCTTCTTTGGCTAGTTTGGTAGCTTGACAGCATATTTAAAAACCTGCCTGTCACTGCTTGGCTGCCTTCTTACTGAGAGGTGTTTGAGATCTCTCGCCAGTTGGACCTATTTGCATGCTGGACCAGTATACTCCAGACTATGTTTCTACTTCAGTACTGAAGCAAATTTACACAAATGGTTACAGTAAATATGAAGCATGCACGTAAAAGTGGCATTTCTATTGAAAAAGTCATTCTGTCAAACAAAGTAATCCATGATGAAATACTGTTTGCAGTTGAACACTGGGTAGGGACCATGTAGAGACCAAGGATCAAGATCAGTCAAGATCAAGTCCACTGAAAACTGTCATTGGAAAACTGTCTGTGATAAGTCATTGCCATCTGTCACTGTAATTTATACCAGCCCATTCCTTAAGTGCACAAACTTTCCAGTCAGTCCTTAGCTAACTGGTTTTTTTACATTAAAACCAGCAGCACACCTTCCTTTTGTTCTTCTCTTCAAAAAATGGAAATTTATCACTGCTTTTGTTGGTTTCCGTAACATGTAGTATTATTTATAGCCACAACCTTGAACGTTCACAGCATTTATACAGTTATATAAAATATACATTTATTGTAATACTTTATGTAATTACATGTATCTGGGTATTGGACCATGAAATGTGCTGGTATTTTACACTACGGACTAGCAAGTACATCTGAACATTGATTAGTTTCTTTCAAGTTACTTTGAAGTAGCTCACTAGGACAATTTAATTTGCAATGCAAATTGGGTCATGCCTTAGCCATTAATTAATGTGAAGTATCAATTTCCATTATGAAATTGAAATGCATATAAAATCCAGAAATGCATATAAATGCAGGTGAATGCACATTTTCTCAGTGAGTGAACTGTATAGAATGCAGGATGTACAAATACAAATGACACCTTTCTTTGTTAAACGTGGCATATGTCTCTTACAAGTAGACTCTTTTAATGGAGCCACATCATTTATTGTCTTTATTATTTCTTGGCCATCCAGTGTCTTATTTATGTATTTATTTATTTTGTAGTGTTTTACTTTGAGGGCATGATTATACCGTTGAAGAGTTCATAAATGTACTGACAATTTAAATGCAAGAAATGAGAATGTGGTAATTTTCACATTTGCCTCAAACTGTGATTGTGCATACCTAAAAGCTCAAACAAAGGCCATGAGGTAGAAGGGGAATTGCGATACTGAGGCCATTGCGATACTGAGGGCAGGAATGTCCATGTCCAGGGTCACCAGCCACATGTCACCACTCTTGCGCTAGATGAGCATATTAGATTGAGGCATCTCTGGGATTGACATCCCAGACTGCACAAAGACAGCTATATCAGCTGTTTCCAGATCAGGTTCTGTATCATATTACTATGGATCTAGGATGTAAGCTTCTAAGCCTACCCTACACCTGTCAGCCTAGTGCTGAATAATTGCTGTGTGAGGATACGACTTCCAATGGTGATTTGATGGAGATACTGTAAATGTTACCGTTACTTTTTATCAATGAATCCTTGATGCTCCTTCTGTCAACTCAATGTTGCCACCATGCTTTGCACCTGACATCACTCAATAAGCTTTAATGTTCTCACATTTACTCATGACAACACATGGCTACGGTAATGTTAGATACATTTGTCAACCTTCCTGGGCATCAGGAAACACCATGCATCAGAGCCATGACCACCATATTTGTGAACTCAATAAAGTACCTCTTGAACACTCTGGACTGGTGTGCACAGGATCCATGACCACAGACACCAACTGAGTTAAGTTCAGCACTTCTCATTCAGTGGAATATTATTTCCTTGATAGAAATAACTGATAATGCCTAAATGGGTGCTAGCATTGCTAATGGGTGCTAACGGTGGAGAACACAAAGCATTTTAAGTAGTGCATCGAAAAAATATATTCTGTATTTTGTAATGCATCATAAGTGTCCCAGCATTATGTGAAGTCCTTTTTTAATATGATGATACATTATGAAATATTTTTGTCACAATCATTGGTTGCATTTAATACCTCTCTTAAATATACTTACTGATACACTGACACATTGTTTAATTGATTATTATATTCTGGTGCTCAAATTGTGTTTTATTTTGAGAACTAATTCTGTTGAATGTATCCCCTGCAAACAGAAAGGATCTCCTGTCATCACCTATGAAAAACTGTACTCTCAAACTAGTGTTGCAATCAAAGTAACTGAAATAGCGCTGCAAAGATTAAATGCAGGAATAATCATTCAATAATCTTGGGAACCTCCCTTGGAAAACAGATGACTGTGCACTGATTTAAATCCGTGCTAACAAGTACTGTGCCTTTGCTCTCCAGACCTGCTGGAATCTGTAGGAAACTGCTGATTAAAGTCTTCCCCTCCGTGCAGCTGTGGCAGGGGCTTTTAGCGTTCCTCCCGGACAGGGCTGGGTTAACGGGGTGTTATTGAGGAGCGTTCGGGGAACATTGTCGAGGATTATTGGTGCATTCAAGGAGAGATGGAAGAGCTGTCATCTGTGCCAGATGCGGTCCCGTTGGGTCTAAACTCTGCTCGTATGCGTTCATACACTGAGTCACTTCACAGGGGAGTGGGCCGAAGAAAAAGAGACTCAACAGCAAGGTCGTGAGCTGATTAAACAATGAGGGAAAAATCTAGGTCACTCTTTACGCTGGCTCCCTGCCTCTCCGAATCTGTGATTTAGGGGTATAGCCGAGCCTGCTGCAGTGATCTTGAGGGAGTTTTTGAAGTAGCTTGTGATGAATGTGCGTCCCCTGTGTATACGAGGGTGGGCCTCTCCGGCACGCACATTAACGGCTACGATTTACGAGTGTCACCTTCTCCCTCTCAAGTCGTGGGGTTCCCTTGCCCTAGCTGTTCCACATCCACAAGGGGCCTCCTCAGGAGTGTGTTAAATCAACAAGTGCGCTTCGTGTTTCTGTGACCAGGCGCCCTCAGATTCTACCACAGATTTGTCCCATACCGACTCGTCTTCACACAGGTGTCCTGTGTAACTGTGTCAGTTCGTCTGGTTAGAGAGACGGTTCTGTTCTGTTTATTATCTGTCAATTGAAACTTATCAGAGTTAGCTTGTTCATAAATGTAAAATCTTTTATGCTTTAAAGGATGCTGTTTAGAAAAGAGAGGACAATTAATATTTGCTTCGAAGATGTTAAGCAATTGTAATAATTAGTGATAGCTGTAAACTCACTTATAATGACAGGTAATACCTATTTCAGCTGCTTCACTTTCTATGTGTGTTTCAACCAATTTAGTGTCACCACCATGGCCTCTCTGCCTGATATATTCTCCATGTCACTCAATACTTCACAAAAAAATTGTCACCTGTTATGTAACCATCATTGCTATCGCCGAATGTCCTCACTTGGGGAATGATGACAGAATCAAGGCTTTTTATTCAGTAATGGTGGGGAGGCATGATTCTGTGTTGAGCTTACATTGAGTGAGACAGCTCTTTCACTTTAAATCCATAGGGTCATGATGTCAGAGGTATACATTACACTCCAGGTTTAGAAGGTCAAAGCCATTGCTTCAGATAGAAACTAGATCCACAAAAATACACAAAAATAAAAAAAGGTTCAAGGTTCAAGGTAAAATGTTCTGACATACATTACCAAAATGTTTATTTGAATCTTTTAAACATAAGCCCAAACTTTTTAACTTTTGTAAACATTTCCCATTGCCATTTTCCATCACATTTACAATGATTTTATGGTCAAGTCAGTTACTGTACAAAAACACAGACATTGTTATCTGACATTTGTGGAAACATTGGTGCCAAGTTGTATTTTCTGCTGATGAATGAACTGGCAGATTGTTCTGTCCCTTGTAATATTTTAATTCAGCAATTTTACTGGACACAAACTAATCAATAGCTACTAAGCAAACTAATCAGAGAAAACACCCCATCCCTCTGACATATTTCACATCTCACCCCTTCTGAAATGTGCTCATCTTATAGATTATCTTAAAATGATCATTATTCAGACAGATAGGGATTGGATTTTAGGATTTTTGGATTTTGATTTTTTTATATTGTTGAATTGAGGGCAACCCAGACAACTCCTCAAACACGGCCATATCTGCATAAAAATATGGATTCTGAATGAGGTATACTTCATAGGCAATATCTTCTTTTTGCCATAAATTACATTACATAAAAATATCACTCAATCTGAATTCAATGTTCAGGCCAATATTATGTCATGGAAACAACTATAACAAAGTAATTGTCAATGATTTACACATACATTATCTTTAGACTTTGTTGTGTAATTAAGATTTTAGTCAATAAAACTTGACGATATTGGAACATATTAGAACTGTTGTTCTAATGCTAGCATGGAATTCATGATCACCAGTAAGCTTCACAGCTTCTCAGCATTAGAGGAAGGCTGTGAAAGAGGCATCTACATCTACCTTTGTGCTTTAGAGTGGTGACAAATTATCATGGAAGATGTTCTAGTCACAGCTTTTTTGGCTTGAGATGCTCAGAAACATCAGCTTCAACAAAACTCCCCGGAGACAATCAGCACAAATGATCAGTCTCCTGATCGTGGCTAGAGTTCAGTGGTTGGCAGCATCAGATCTAGCCCTAAGGGTGCATAGTTTTGCGTCAGTTCTGTATGTAGAGCTGACAAATTGTTGGACGAAAAGGGTGACCACAGTCCAGGCCTTGCAAAAACCAAATGGCTGGCTCCAGGGACTTGGCACAGGTTGTTAGGGAGGGAGGGATGTTATGGAGCATGAGAAGAAGAAGGTACAAATGGCCATGGCAGACATGGCAGAGGAGAGAACAGAACACCTCAACATAATGTCACATAAAATTTACTTTCCAAGGTTCTTTTTTTCTCCCACCTTTAAATTATTTTTTTCCTAATATATGCATACAATTGTAATTTCTGCATATCATTGCTTATTGTCCACATCCTGAATTTATAAGTTTAGTATGTCTTCTGCTTATATATCAGACACTGGTAAAACTGAATCCCTTGGTGCATGTTGGTCAGTGTTAAGATCAATAAGCCATACCTGATTTATTCATTAGATCATCTTTGTCTGGCATTTCCAGGGTAGTATATCACCACTGAAAGAGCAAGAGTCGATGTATTTAATCAATGGGTCAATAGGCTAATCTGCCACAGGTCAAGCCTGTGTTAATACGTGAACTGAGCCTTTCTTTATTATCCTGCAATGTCTTACCACCTCAAAAATGCAGAATCCTTGCTAAAGGTCTGTTATGTCTGTCATGTCTCTGGGTGTGTGACTCAGTGTTTGGTGCACTGCATTTTAATAGATTGGTGAAGATGGATGTTTTTTTAAATAAGATTGCTGTATATCAGGAAGATGCTCTGGTAAGGCATATTGGATAGCTGTGGTATAGTTGTCATTGACACCAGTTGCAAAATGCCTTCCCTGTAGAGTTTGATTTACATCAAATCATTGTCAAAGTCATCTTTGTGTATCGCATATGGTTGGTCTGGACATCCAGCCTTGCCAATAGACACTGACACTTTCTTTTTTCTCCCCATAAAGTGTTTTCAGCCCCAATACAAGCTTGTGACTGAGGTTTACTTGTGCTTGTGTCAGTCTGACAGTACTGATAAATTGCTTCATCTGCCACTTTAGCAGGGGGTAGGCAGCACAAACTTACCCACATACTACACGCCTATGAATGGAAAGGTTTTCAAAAACACTTGCAGGATAGGCTTCGCCTTGATATCCCATATTTATATTAGCAGAACAGTATTTATGAGCAATGAGAGCCTGCTAACCAATGCAGTACTAGGCTTTTCTATTGTGATAAACAATTGCTTACTTTGCTTTGCATCAACTCATTAGGGAGACAGCTAACTATAAAACTTTTTTTTGGTAAATTTACTCCTGCTTTTTGAAGATGTTGCAAATCTTTGATTTTAACAGATCAAATAAAATATCCTGTCAACTTACAGGCACTAACCTTCTCGGCATATGCCTTCACTTTACTGTTGACCTCAGTATGTTGCAATGTTCACAATTTAGATGAGACATTTGGAAAATCTCAATACTGTATTTTATCATATTCGTATTGCATGAAATTTTGCAACTCATGAATAACTTTTAAGCTGATATAACCCACTTTCTTCTTGAGCAGCAGAAGTAGTTCTTAACACTTGCAGTCTCCATGTGCAATTCACAGAGAGGTATTTGATGATTGCACATCAATTTTCCATCAGTTTCCTTTCCTTCTAGTTAGTGAGGCTATGATGCCCTCCCAAACACAATGATTCAGATGTGTCAGACAAGGCTCACTGAGACATTCCTGCGAGCATGTGTAATCTGGAATTAATTTTATTCTGTTCTTTATTTTAGTTACGCATTTGCAACTATGGTCATTGTCATTGTTGTTAAAATAGCCTTTAAAACAAAACCAAATGGTGTGGTCAAACCTGAACACCCATATTCCACCATGATTTCAGGATGATACTGTTTCACATGATCCGTGTAAAATCCATGATCACTAGTTCATTCACCAGTAAACTTCCACCAACAAGGTAGACAGCATAGTGTATCCAGAATGACACAATGAGCATACAATGTACCTTCTGTGAATGCAGTGGTGTAACCACAGCAGTGTGTGTATGTAAGCATAGCAACAGTGGGTTAAATCCAAAAGAACACTAGACGTCTATGATAAGGCGGAGATGTGAAAGAGCGGTACTGGCTTCTACAAGCAGGTTTGGACCTGTCAGTGATTAGTGTGAGCCCTGGAGCTTTGTTTTTTCAGGAGTAGGATGGGCCTTTCAGCCTCAAGACAGTCAGTGCTGGTGTCTTCAGACATTTTCAGAGACCCACATTTGGACAAACAGTGCTTTACTCAGTACCCTATAACAGCTGAATTGTGTGTCTCATCTTACATTTTAAAATGGGTCAATACAGTGTCTGATTCCAGCCTTAGAGAGAAGTGCTAAGTGTAGAAAGCTGAGTTTTCCAATACTGTCACCATGGCCTTGCTCCAGCAATGACCAGATTATGGTAAGGGCGTCATATACTCATACTTCACAATGACTCCGGAAAGATAATGTGGGATTTTGCCTTCAGTCCAGATGTTTCTGCTATTTGGAACAGAAGAATGTATGACAATGTAATAATTCCCAGAACTGAATTTTTTACAGATTTTTTTTCTGAGGACAAGTAATGTATTAACTTTGTCTCCACCTCGAGCTTGACCTACTTCCTGTCCTCTAGCAGTGGACTTGGTGTTTCATTGGCAAATCTAATGATTAACAAATGTACAAATTATCTTGCAAGTGCTCTTTACAAGTGACCTTCTGTTTCTGAGCAAATACCCAAGATTAATGCTTCTGAAGATGAATGGTTTAAAGTAGTTTTGTGTTATTAACATAATTAATAATCTGACATACGTAATTAACCTCACTCTTTAGTCCCAGTTCCTCACCCTCATCTAAATGTAGATAAATGGTCTTCTTTAACTCTGCTTTTTCTCACTGTTAATTCCCCAGAATCCTCCAGGGTTAACATCATGACTGGATAAGTGGGTACTTACGTACACGTTTTCATGTAAAATAAATGACCTATTTGCATTCTCATTAATTATACACCAATGCCTTTTACCATACCAGATAACAAGTCATTGGAGAGGCATTTCTTCTGGTGGAATCTTAACAGAAATCCCTAATTAGCACACCCTCAGCACAGTCAGCGAATGTCATGCTGTTATTGCAGTACTTTACAGGGGAAGACAAATGTTGCTGCTAATGGAGACATAGTATAAAATAGACAATAATGTGTGTGTTCATCTTGTCATTGTTAGGAACATGTCTTCCCAAAATTGCTGAATGTATTTTGTACGCTCAACAGATGCTGCTGACCCGTGTAATTGTATTTCAAATGAGTGACTCTGATTGACACTGATGCTCTACTCCATGAAATGAAACAGCAGTGGCAAACTTCCCCTCATCTATGTCCTTCTCATCCTTTTTTTTGACATCTTCCGACTGCATGACAGTTGTTTGCTCTCAGTCCTTTCCTAATACCACGTAATATAATCCTGCTGTCCTAAGAAAGCCCAGCTTTTCGAGTCCGGGTTCAATTGGTCAAAGACGACGCCTTTCAGTACAAAGAGAAATCAGGGGAACCAGAGAAGCCCCAGGAACACCTCCCCCCCTCCCCACATCAGACATGAGAATAAGCAGAACCACCCCTCACTGACCCATTCATTATACTAGGCAGATTTTTAAATAAAACATTCTCTCTGAACTGCTAAAGGGCTCAATTTTCCAGACACCGTGATAATAACTAGAGGTACACAAAACAATCCCACTGTATCTGAGTCATGTTAGGTTTCCAAGACGTGTTCCATGCAATAGGTAGGGAGATGTTACTTCTCTGAAAATGTGCTATCTGTCTTTGTCCAACCTAGTCTTGTTAAAGCAAAGCAGATGCTTTTCCCTGCCTGCTGATGTGATTTGTAACGCAAACAGCAATTACACTATTTGGCTAATGGCAAATATTGCTCATCATAAGGTACCATAGTCAAATTGCCAAAGGAGGCATGATGGAAGATACAGCTAACCAATGTTGTTAAAAAAAGATTATAACAGGAAAAAAAAACAACACAATATTGTTTTTTGGATGGATGCCTTAGACAAATAAAAGTATGACAAATGTAGCAATGGAGTATGATAGATTCATTTTAAATTATTTATACTCTCTGTCCTCATGCATGAATAAATAGCATGCACTGGTTGCACAAAGGAATCCAGATAAAGGCTATTTAATTAGCTGCTGATGCAGGAGGTTATAGAGCAACTTGTTGACATGACTCCACTGCCTACATGTGCAGATAAAAAACAAAACTATCAATAAACTGGCAGAGGAAATATTCAATGCTTTTTTGAATATTTTTCAATACTTTTTAATAGGAAACTCCATTTGTTTTCTCCAGTTTGTGGGCAGGGTCATGAAATTTTGTGCCATTAGAATGAAACTGCTACTGTGGTGGCAGAGTGATATTCTGGTAATCAGAATGTGACAAGAATGTAGTTTGAATGTTGACAATGTCACAATTGGATTGACAGAAAGTGAAATAATAATCATTATCCAAAAAAAAGAAAAGAAAAAGAAAATGAGGAGGGCTATGCACCATTGGTAATAATGACAATGACAAAAAAGTAAGACAGTCATCATCCTCCATCTGACAAGAATAATATAATCACAAACATTTCATACTCCTGGCCATTATCAATAATCATAGCAAAGAAGACGCTCATCTGCTTTTCCTGCTTCCATTCCATTGAATCCAGACAGACCTGAATATGGATACCTGTTCTTATCTCAGGTAATGTCGGGCAGGCTCAAAAGCATGCCATCTCATCTTACCGTTCATTCATTTTCATGACCACTTTTCAGCCATACCTGGAGCTTTTAAGCTAGCTATACACTTACTTCTCTGTGTTCAAAACATTGAGATGATTAGATTTTGGATGACCTTTTTTTGCATAGTCAATTACATCTCAGCATCCTTCTACCATCCCAAAACTGGCAGGATCTACTGGAACACTAAACATACAAAGATATTACACATTTCCATGATTCTTAGTTTTAAGTTGAACATGAGGTTGAACTTATGTCTGTATGCCTTCGACAGGTTTTAAGCCATAGGAACAACATGGCACAACATTTAAAAGTTGTGTGTGAAGTGAGGAAACACACTGAGAGAGCGGCAGTAGAGCGGCACTCCCAGCAGTCCATTATCCATGTTCAAAACATATTTGGATTGGGCTCCTACATTTTTCTGTTCATGGCAATAAATACTTCCAAAATGTCAATAAAGTGTTGGAGCAATCAGTGCCTTTTTGTTTTGTTTACTGATGATATGAATATCAACTAAAATCAGTGGGTGGTAATATGACATATGACTATTTGAGATATACATGAGATAACAGTTTGAATGCCACCAAGGTGGCCCAGGTACCACAGGTCAGGTAAAATGTACCGCAATGTAATAAAAAGAGTGAATAATGGAAGTATGCTGTACCTGAATATGAGTTGAATTAACTGGTGACACTGTAGGGTGACACATATCTCAGGACTCACACATTGTTGCAGCTCTGTGTGTTGCTGGAGTCAGGGCGTCTGGGCCAGCCAGCCTGTGGTCTCCCATTCAGTGTTTTGCCGTGGGGCACTTTCAATATCTGGTGGCCTCTCCCAGCTATTTCCAGCCATGGTCCGTGATTTATGTCTTTGTTTTTTCCCTGAAAGTCCTTAAAGTCTGCCACATCTCTCAAGTGTCATTTATTTATTTCAATTTATTACTGCAGGACCATTTCCCCTCTGTTGGAACAGCTGGCTTCCAAGGCCACCCTGGGGGATGGTGGGGTAGGAAAGTAAAAGCTTTGTCATCATTAGCCTCTCCAACCCTTGCTGTCTCAGTGTCGGAGGGAGTTACACATGACACTTCCTTTGCCTTTGTGCTCCCTGGGGATTTTCCATTCCAGTGTATCTGAACTACCCTGCTCATGTCCAAAGCTACACTACCCTCTGGCTCAAAACTGTCCTTCTGCAATTTTATAGCTGGTGCAACTGCCTCTGTCTGATGAGGCTGGATAACTAATTTTACAGAAAAATCTGTCCTTTATTGTTGGAGTCTTAGTTATGTTTGGCATTGATTTTATTCTTGGTCTTAGTCCTGTAATTTCAGTCCACAAAGTTATATGGGCCATTTCCTAGTCAGTGTGCCCTTTGTAATGATCGTGGAAAGCCTTACGTTAAATGCAGAGGTAAAACCGATTGGATGGTTCTGTTATGATGGTTGACTCATCCTCTCCCCAGTGTAAACACAATCCTTAATCTGTCACTCTCTACCAGGGAGCACAATGAATCTATTCATGTCTCAGCAAGCTGTCATTACCTCTGCCCTGTGGCTCCATTCATGGGACTTGGGTCATTTCCTCCTGCCACACTTGGCAGGTGACGGGTTGTACAGAGACATGCCCAGGGTGGGGACTTGGCCAGGATGAGATCTGGCCAATTCGTACACTCCTCGGAATACAACTCCCCAGAATCGCTTAATGACACACTCAGCGGTATTACACAGAAATTACCTAATGATGACCATTACCGCATTACTGTAAGTCGTTCATCACGGAAAAAGTAATCCGCTGCAATCACACTCTGCCTTTAATTTGCGCTGCAATGATCTGACCGCATTTTAGAGGAGAGTTCCAGTGCACCAAGAAGATCAGGTAAAGCCATCAGTGGAGAGCGGAACCCCAGACTAGAGACCTGGCTCCAGTTCTGAACAGGAAGGACAGAGCTGTCTGTTGAAGTGCTCCAGCACCAGAAAGCACTCCGCTGAATCAGACAGTCTACAGACAGGCTGGTTCCCCCAGAGATTCTTGGTCCTCATCTAATATGTTTCGTCACCTCGTCCACCTTCTTGCTCTCAGTGCAGAGATGTGCAGAAAATTTGTAACGTTTTACATCCAACTAAAAAAAGAAAAATTAACCCAGAGTGACATTATGCATGTGGAAAATGTATCTGCTGGGTTTTGGATGCATATTTTTTAATCACCCTCAAGTGAGGGCTTTTGCTAAACCTGGGAGGTCACATGACCAAGGCCATGCATCAGACTGTCCTCGTGAATATATCAGAGCTGACTGTTTCTGGGAAATCTTTTCCTCTTTCGATGACACCACCATGCCTTGTGCCTCTGTACATTGTGTTGGAACACTGATCAATGTGATACAATGTTTTGGCATACACTGGATGCTAAAACCTGACTTTGATAATAAATTAGGTGAATCTTCAAAGCTCCATCAATATAGTCTTATTCTGAAAATCATCCAAAAGTTCACAATCAAAGAGGACAAAAATGGAGCAGACTGTTTCTATCAGCAGGGGGGTGATTCTTTCTTATGAGTTGTTTGCCTCTCATGAGTAGTGCTTATGAAAATTTTATGCGTGTTTTGTAAAGATGCACTTAAGAATGACAATTGACAAGACCAAGCTGAATTAATTTTGTCCTTTATTTAAAAAAAATCTAACTATTCAAAATATAACAGTTGCTCAGAACTCCCAGAGCATGTTCTCTCTTTCTTACAGATGTACATTATATAGACTTACCATATAAACATAGCTATACATCAGAGTCTTTTAAAGACAAATAATTTAAAAAAAGCAGGAGTACTGAACACTGAATGAGATACTACTCCTTTTGATTAATAAGAAATGCTACACAGGTGATTCATGTGTTGATACCCCCATCAGAGCCTCAAGCAAATCTACAAATCATCTGATTATTGCATATAACAAACTAATAACAAATAGCCCAAGTCAATGTGTATTGCCTTTTTCAACAGTGAGAAAGGAATGAGTTCAACAGAAATGTGACCTAATTCAAGAGTACGCCCTCTTGTTCCTCTGAATTGGTTTCACCTTGCTTGGGACTGCTGAGAAGGTAAAACGGAAGATTAAGTGGAAAGGGGGCTTTAGTAAGACATTATATGGGGACATTTTAATCTTAATAAACAAAGCAGGATGATTGGTGCTGGGGAATAAGGTACTGTGGATAGAATTAACCAGACTGGTCACTGTATCCAGCACTATTAAAGAAACAAATGCTCTTCTAACAATGAAAGAACATTAATATACATTAGCGTAGGAATTACAATACAGGTTGCGTAAAAATGGTTCTTAGGGCAAATCCAAGTGTTGGCTTACACTAGGTAATATTTCATTCAGAGCATAGATCGCATTTGTGATGTGCATTGTAACGGCAGTTTTTGTTTTGATCCCTGAAGTAGTCTGCAGTTCTTCAACATCACATTTTTTTGACTCAGCGACTCAGCACCATCTAATTTAGATTAACAGCGAAACAAAAATATATATCTTTACTTACCAAAACATTTTGACATGAGTTGTCATTGTCAACAAATTAAAAAAAACTAATAAAATGACTTAAGCTACTGTAAAAGTAATAAACTAATAAAACAAAACTCTATAAAGTTTTTTAAATGTTTGTTTCTCAAATTAATCAAATGTCATTATTCATAGATATTTGAAATCTAATTTCAAACTAATAATTTATTTTTGTACTTTCAATTTCTTAATGCTTGATACTAATTGCAGATAATACACAACATGGCTTTGAGATCTCTGTCCTTTTTGTCTGAAATATTATATATTTACACGGATTAGTCAATTCCATCTATTTTTTGAACAATACTTCAGTTTTCAAAATATATCTGCAAAAACAGTATTTGCTGCACTGAGCTCCGCAGTTTCTTGGGCATTGGTGAAATTATATGTGTCTGCTAATCAAAAAACATGCACATATGTGGCTTTGGTGTCCATTCCTATGACGTTTTTGGCAGTGCACTTGTAGAAACCGGTGTCTCTGCTGGACGGGTTCTGTATGACTAGAGAGCCTTGTGGATGTAAATATTTGTTGCCAAAGAGTCGAGGCTGATGGGTGGCCATTAGCTGTGTTTTATCAGGCATCTCCCACACCACCTCTGCTTTGGGGATGCCGATGGCCATGCAGTTCAGCTGGATAGCCACGCCCGTCCTGGCGTAGGTCACCGGGGCAGGGCCACTGGTGATCCGAGGTGGGTACGCTATCACAATCACGGGCACGGTCAGAAGTGAGCTCCCGTACTCATTCACGGTCTTGCAGGAATACGTGCCCCTGTCATAGACCGAAGCTTGCTGGACTACAAGGGTGCCGTTCTGCAGAACCACATAGCGTCCCATTCTTTGGGGCCTGGTCAGAACGAGGCCGCTGGGCAGTGTCCAGGATAGCTTGGGCGGAGGGTTACCATTGGACAGGCAGTGGAGCTGTAAGTTCTCTCCATTGATGATGCTCACTAACGAGTTGTACTTGTTGCTGATATCCGGCTTTTTCCCCAGCTCAAAGGTGACAGTCCGCTCAACGTGTCCGGCTGCATTCTTGCCCACGCATCGGTAAAGCCCGGCGTCTGATGCTGAGGGGTTGCTGATGTGCAGGGTGCCATCTGGCCCATGGAAGAATCTGGAAAATTGAGTGCCGCTTAGAAGTGGGGAGCCGTTTGGAAGGATCCAGGTTATCTCTGGAGTTGGCTTGCCCTCGACAGAACAGTTCACAGACATAGCCCTGCCAACAGTGAGGGAGACAGTTTCAGTTTTGGGGCCTCTGAGCTGCGGTCTCTCTGTAAACTCTGTCACATCAAGTTGGACCACCAAGCGGGCCTCGCCCCCCTCATTGCGTGCGATGCAGACGAGCTGAACTGAATCTGTCTTCCTCGGGGAGCGAATGTCCAGAGTTCCATTGCGGTGGACCGTTATCCTGCTCCCGTAGTATGGCGCAGGAAGGACAACATTTTCAGGCAGAACCCACATGACTCGAGGGATGGGCATCCCCTCTGCCTTGCAGTCCAGGAGCTTGCGCTGGTCCCTAACAGCTGTTTCCCTGATTGCGTTTGCTGTGCTTCTTAAACCATTGATGGTGGGTGGGGAGACCAGAACGTCCACCCTGATGACCTTCCTATCCTGCCCAGCAGTGTTCCTGGCCATACATGTGTAATTTCCATTGTCAAATCTCTGGGCTTTCTGAATGAGAAGTGTCCCGTCATTATGTACCTGGTATTTGTCTGATGAAGGTGGAATGATGCGGTTAGTAGGGGAGAGCCAAGAGATGGTTGGTGTTGGTTCTCCCTTGGCGCTACATTTCAGGGAGATGGAATCCCCATAGGGGACTTTGATGACCTCGTACGTTTTGTTTTTGATGACTGGGGAATCGGCCACTACCTTGATGTGGACTTTCATCTCGTCCTTGCCGATCTGGTTCTCAGCATAGCATGTGTAGTCACCCTCTTCCTTCATTCCCACATCGTTAAAGTAAAGTGTCCCATTGTCGAAGACCACATATCTCCTGGTCCTTGCCCCGCTGTCATCAGACTGCATGACGCTGTTCACCATAGTGCCATCTGGCAGGCCCCACCTGATCTCAGGGTTAGGAAGGCCAGACGCAATGCAGTCCACTTTCAGATCTCCTCCATATGTCACTTTCTGATTGGCCAGCTGCTTGTATTCAATCTTGGCTGGCTTCATCATGACACTGACCTTCAGGAGTACATAGTCATCCCCCATCTTGTTTCTGGCTACACACAGGTAGTCCCCCTCATCCTTTTCTGTTACTGCTTGGATCGACAGTGTGCCGTTACTGAAGACTTTGATCCTGGGATCAAAACTGAAAATAAACACAGAAAAACACAAAACATTATTCCACTTTCACAACATCAGAAATAGGGTACCTCTCCTACCTTTTAAATCAATTCTAGTTTCATTTCCAATGCTAAATGTCAGCATCAACCTTTAGATAGAACTCCATAGCTGAAGGACCGCAGGCCTGCTTTTTCATTTGTTGCCAGTATCTGCCCAAGGCCTGCGGATAGCTGACAGTCTGACAGCCACGCGGTGTTGCACGTGCCATGTATGGGGAAGTAGAGCTCTCAGGCTCACTTCACCCAGGTGAAAGGCTGATCAGATCTGTCACAAGGGGAGCAGAGCTGGCAAACCATGACTGAAAGGGCCTGGCGTAGCTTCAAAGATTCTCTCTGCTGAGTACAGACCTGCTCTCTTCCTCCCTCACTGGATTAATAAAATATGTCTCCTGAAGGAATTCATTTCCACAGCTATGGTAGCGTTAAATCCCAAGAGTTACAATTTCGGTGGTACACAGTCAGCATATCAAGAGATGTATTTCTGAGGAAACTGCTTGTTTCAATGATTTAAGGAAAGGTTATACATTTACTTTGAATACGGTGGGATTTTAGTTGACTTCATGATATGTGACACATTTTATTCATCAAAACATTCAAACTGATCCAAAAAATGTGCAAATGCAGTTTACCTGGGTAAGCATTTCACTCAAAAGCACTGACTTGCTCCATGGTCTTGAGCTTACAGTTTCAGGATACAGCAGTATTGCAATAATGTGTTAATGCTGAGGAACCTTAGATTATATTCCATTACATTAGTGATATTCCCTTTGTGCTTTTTTTCAAATGCACCTTCACAAATTACATTGTGAGTGCTCAAACGTGTCTTCAAACAAGACAAATCACACTGTGTAAATAGTAAGAATGTAGATATTGTAGATAATGTAGATATACACAGCTGTAATTTCTTACCAGAACATAATTAATTAAAAGTGAAATCAATTATTAACTTTTGATGTTTGTTGACATGTTGATATGTCCCGGTGTATTGTGCATGTTCTGAGCAAGAGCGCTATAGTTTTGCTGATGTTTTCATGGAATAATAAACCAAAGCTTGTAGTTAGGTTATGCACATTGTTTAGAACTGTGACAGATACAATATGGCTCACCCCTCATTGTCAGATGAACAGTCAAATATCTCTATAAAACTGTATTCTCAGAACAGAACTAGATTTAAAAAGGGCAACAGAATGCACTTAACTGAAACGTTTTTTTGTAAAATCTAGGCTTGCTTTGACGGAATTGTTATTTTCCAGCATTATTGCATTCCCTCACCTCAGAGTGGGTGAATGTGTGACTATGAGGGGCATTCCTATAGCATGTGAGTTGATGAAGTGTCCATGCAGCTCACAGTCACTGGTGAAGATGCAGTAGATTAACCACATACCTGTAATGGGCATCCACCAGCTTTTTGGAGGGAATCCTCCAGATGATTCTGGGTCCTGGGTCTCCAGAGGCAATGCAGTCCAGACGCAGCTGGCCCCCATAAGAGACGTCAGTCCTCTGTGGTGAAGTGGAGGTGATCTTGGCTGTGGAGGCGCTCTTCCGCACCAGAAGGCTGATGGTCCTTTTGGTGGCCCCCACAGCGTTGCTGGCCATGCACTCGTAGTTGCCGCTGTCCTTGGGCGACAGGTTGCGGATGTACAGCGTCCCATTGGGGAACACAAAGAGGTTGCCGTTGACAAACTGCGAGGGGCGGATCTGCGTCCCGTCAAAGATAATCCAGCGGATGCTGGGCTGGGGGGCGCCCTTGGCGGTGCAGTGGATGTAGACCGTCTGGCCCTCGGGAAGCGTGAAGTTCTCCTGCCGCTGCTGTTGGATCATAGGGGGCAGGGCCGCCACGTGGAGACGCACGGACAGCGTGTCGGCCCCGGCGGCGTTGCTCGCTATGCATTTGTAAATCCCTCGGTCTGGGTAGCTGACGTGCTTGATCCGGAGGGTCCCGTTGGCCAAGAGCATGACCCGCTGCTCGGTGCTACTGGCGGAGCGCAGCACGCCCCTGTCGGGCAGCACCCAGGTGATGTGCGGGGTGGGGAGCCCCTGTGCCTGGCACTCCAGGTTGGTGCTGTCGCCTAGGTACACCGTCGCGTCCCGGTGGTGCGGCTGCGTCATCCTGGGCTGCTGAGCCAGAACCACCAGCGTGACCATCATCTTATCCACCCCGTACTGGTTCTGCGCTGTGCACAGATACTGCCCGCGGTCCTGAAGCTGGGCATTTCGGATGACAAATGTCCCGTTTGGCTGAACCTCAAATCTCTGGGCTCTGGTGTTCTGTGCCATGATGGCTCCTACAAAAAAAATGACATAATAATGGATGAAGACACTTAATAAATAATGTCAACAGGGTTATGAATTCAATGTACCATGCAAATGATTTGTTGTGATATATTTATATAGAATTTGTTATAAAGGCATAATGGCATGAAATAAAACTGTGGTATTAGTTTGCTCAATAGTATTACTACCACTACTGCTGCTGCTACTACTACTACTACTAATAATAATAATAATAATAATAATAATAATAATAATAATAATAATAACCTTTGGCACAAGTTGCAGAACATTACATGGGGGTAAATAAGAACCAGGTGCAAGGATTAAAAGTTCTGGTTTACATTATGTATATTATGATTGAATTTTTTCATCCTCCTAGCGTAAAGAGAGCAGTTACACGGGTGACCCATAAACTCTTTCAATAAATCTGAAATCCTTAGTTATTTTTATTCCATCTGAAACTGTCAATTCTGGTTGGGCTGAATCCCATATCAACCGGCTGCGCACAGCAGGCACACGCATGCACTCCCTGACATGTGTTTATCATATTGGTGGCTTCCGTTTCAGCCTTTTGTCCAGCTTGGAAACAGAGAAGTTCAAGTTTCAGCGGGTGTACAGTTGCAGATCTGTATTATGCAAGTCCTCCACCCATGCCAAGCAGTTGTAGCAGCTGACCGACATCTTCAGACAAATTTAGGTCAGTGGGTGTGGAAGGCTTAGCCTTTCAACACAATTGATGGCTATGGCTTCACATCAATGAGGGTCATACTACTACTACTACTACTACTACTACTACAACTACTACTGATGATAATAAATAATAATAATAATAATAATAATAATAATAATAATAATAATAATAATAATAATATTAATCATCATCATCATCATCATCTTAATGACATTCTGTTTTAAAAATGTAAACCACCCTCACTTATTAAAGTGAGGGTGGTTAAAATAATAGTTAAAATAATAGTTAATAGTTATAATAGTTAATAATTAGTTATAATAGTTAATAATTAGTTAAAACAATAAAAGGAAACAAAAGAAGTCCACATCAGCTAATTCTGCACACTACGTAAAAGAATATGGGCCACACAGTCTCTAAATCAAATGTACAATGCCATCGTCTTGAAGGAATATTTCAGATCAACAGAACTAAGGTCATGGTTACCATACATACCAGTGGAAACTTTAGTCCAGGTGAGGAAGGGTTTGGGCTCCCCCACAGTGTCACAGGGCAGCGCCGCGTCCGTCTCTGCATGCACTGACACAGTGTGAAGGTTGGTGGTGGTGATCCTGGGTCTAACTCTTTGAACCGGCACCGCAGGGCTTCTGGAAGAGTCTCTTGTCACATTCAGCAGGATTGCAGTACTTGGGAAAGATGGAGTGTTTGGTGGTCTCGGTCTAGTCCCCTGAATCACTTGAGGCTGAGCAGTGGACTTTGAGGGCGGTGTTGTTTTTGAGGGACTAGATGTCATCTTTCGAACAGCTGGGGGTGCTGTGGGTGTTCTTGAATTGACTGATCTTGGGGTTGTTGGCTGGACATTGTTAACTGAACCTGGCTTGGGGCCTATTGATATGTTTGTGGGGTTAGTGGCAGGTGGTCTTGTCCTGTTAGGTGGTCTGAAGGGATCAGGCCTGCTAATGACAAGGGTGTTTCTGTTATTTGGGTAATACGGGTACCTCTGGTTGGTGCCAGCTACTCTTCCACTATGCCTGTCTGGTATGTAATTTCCTCCAATGTTCCTTGTATTGTGAGGCAGTCCAGGTTGCTCCCTGTTGGAGTGTGAGTCAGGGAACTGTGCATTTTGATTCAGTCTGGGAGGTACTGTTGATCTTGTCGTGGTGAGCATTCCTGTAGTTGTTGCAGTTGACGTGGTTGTCATAGTTTTATTTGTTGTTACTGTAGGGATATTATTTTTCATGGGTGACAAGTCCTTTTCTTCACTTGCTACTGACACTGGTTTTCTGGGTGTGGTAGTGTTCAGGTTTACTTCATATTCCCTGGTAACGGAAGGTTTAGGATTTATGGGAGTGGGTGTTGTTTTGATAGGACCAGATCCTTGATTATAATTGACTGGTGTTATTGGTTTCTTTGTTGGTATCTGAAGAGAAGGTATTTTTTCTTTCCTGTCCAAAGTTTCTTCATATACACCTGGTTTTGTTTGACCTCTGAGTACTTGTGAATCGTGTACTTTGGTGACTTCATGTTGGATGTTTGTAGGCCTTCTCGGGTTAGGAGAGGACACGGGCCACAGTGCTGCTTCTTTATTATCTGGCGTCACCTCAGAATCTGGGATTTTAGGCTTATTGTATATTTTGATGAGATCTTTTTCCGGTTGCACTCCCGGTTGGATGTGGGAGTTCTGTGTGGTCCTGCCAGGCCCTGGCATGGAGCTGACGTCTACAGCAGTGTTTTCACTGTGAGTCTCCTCAAAAGGTTTAACTTCCAGACGACTTCTGCTTGTAAATTCTCCCTGACCTGCTGCCAAAGTAACAGTTTCATGGCCTGGCAATGAAGACGGAAGTGCCTCAGTAGCTACTTTGTATTCACTTGTCTGCTCATGTCCTGTGACCAGATCCACAGAAGTTTGTGGAGACTCTGTTACTGACAAGGTACTTGTCAAAATATACGGTGGTGGGATGCTTGACACAACAGCGTCCTGCTGTTTTGTTGTTTTGCCTGATGAAGGCTGGCGTTCAGTTGTAGACTGAGTGACAGTGGGTTTAGTCACTGTGCTCTTGGCATTCACTGATGTTTCTATTTCAGGAGATGGAACTGTGGTTGCAATGACTGTCGGGGTGGGGGCTCTCTCATGTGTGGATGCTGAGGGCTGGTGTGGCCTAGCAGTGGAGAAGCGTGGGGGTGGGTGGGCGTTGTTTGGCCTCATTCTTATTCTATTGGGTCGTCTCCTGCCACCAAACCTCCTCCTTGAATTCCATGGGTTTCTGGAACGTGAGGGGACAGAGCTGGAGTGAGGTTCCTCTCCGGTGCTGCCAGCTGCAGTGGGTTTGGTGGTTGGAGCAGCAGTAGTAAGCAGTCCAAGTTGCTGACTTTTCTGTTTATCTTCTCCTCCATACTTCAGTGTAGTTTCAAGAATAACCATTGTTGAAGTTGTTGTTGCTGTTGTTGTTGTTGTTGGTAGTGGTGATGTTGACGTCGTTATCCTAGAAGAATCATTACCTTCTGCATTGTTGTCTGTATTTGGGTCCAGGTCAAGATTATCTACAGATAATGACTGACTTATTTGTTCAGTTCTCCCTTCATATGCCTCATTGTGACGTTCTGTGGTTTTTCCAGTAGTAGGTCTATTATTCTTTGGCCCTTCAGACTCTTGATTGCTTTCAGAATGGAGAGGGAAATTAGGAACTGTAGAAGCTGGGTTGCTTTCCACTGTATCACTTTGACTTTCCCATAAAGCCACATTGTAGGCTGTACTGGTCCTTAAGATGTTTTCACTCTGCTCCCCCTCAGCCTTTAAGTCTGTGACAATATAATTGGACTCCTGTGGACCAGATGTGGGTTGTGAAATATGAGTGCTGGTTGTCACAGTGTCTGAGTCAATGTTAGTTTTGGGTGCAGATATTTGGTAAATGCTGTTAGTCTTGTCCTCTGAATATGAGGGCTCAGTGACCAGGTCCTGAGCATGCTGCACTGGAATTTGTGGAGTGGTGATTACAAACAGTCTCTCCTGCAAGCTTGTATCATCAAGAGAAGATCCTTCTGTGTTCTCCTGAGATTCAGGCTGCCTTTCACCAGTCATTGAAATGGGCTTGGACTGTGGCACTGTGCTGGTTTGGACTGAGCTGGAGGTTGTGGCTTTTGGATCATTTTTATCACGAATCTTCGCCAAAATGTCAGCCCATCGCTGAGGATCTATTTTCTTGTTAGACATGCTAACTCTTCTTCTATTCTCCACCGTGTTCCTTCCATCTCCAACACGGGAACCTTTCCGGATTGGCTTTCTCTGTCCTTGGACCCGTCTCCAGGAATTCCTAAATGGATGTCTGCGTGTGTTAGGTTTCTGGCCACGCCTTCGGCTTATCAGATCCATTCGTCCAGAGGGCACCTTCTCCTGAATATCATCATCACCAGAGGACTCCTCATTATCCTCCAGTAAGGCTTTTTTGGTTGAAACGCCTTCAGCTGGCTGAGGCCTCATAGGAAACTTTCTCAGAGGCCGTGCCCCTTGCCGCCTTGTGAGGGTCACCTTTGTAGCCAGGGAATCCATGCCATGCTGATTCACAGCCACACATTTGTAATATCCATTATCGTTCAGTTGACTCTGTGGAATGAACAATGTTCCATTTGAATACACAAAAGCTCGGGAAGAGTTTGCCTTGAAGCTCACAATGTTGCCGTCTGGCAGAATCCAGTTCATCTCTGCATCCGGTGTGCCAGAGGCCACACACGGCAGAGAGACGGGTTCACCTACAAAACTGTCCACAGGTGCACCGCCTTCGCCTCCAGGGGGCGGACCTGAAGACTCCTGCACCGAGAGGCGGAAAGGAAGAACGTCAAGGTCATCCCTCACCTGTGCTATGCAGTAGTACACACCGGCATCTGAGTGGTCCACTGCTTTGATAACCAGCCTCCCTGCGCTGGATACGGAAACCCGATTGTCTGCGCTGTTATAAGGTGCCACCACCCTGGAGCCATCTGGCAGCATCCACTGAATGGAATGCTCTCCAGAGCTCAGGACGTTGCAATCCATTTCACTCATGCCACCCACTACAGTGCTCTGCACAGTTCTGGTCTTGTTGTTGGACTCTATCATGACCCACTTCCTCCTCAGCCTTCTCATCATCTCAGTCTCCACAATCTGTGTGGTGTGAGTGCTGAGGATTAATTTCACGCTCTTCCCAGTTGACTGGGGTCGGTTCAGTTGCAGGTTGAGATATGACTGCATGAGCCAGGGTGGCTGGGACCACACATTAGCCCTCACCCCAGTGTAATAATATGCATCCTTTTCTATGTCTTGCCTGTACCTGTAGCTTAACCTGGGCTCTTTGCTCAGCATGATCTCTCTCTGCAAGTGTACGGGCACCTCACTGTAGTATGCAATGAGTTTCCATAGTTTCTCATAGTTACCACGATCTATTGGACACTCCAGATCCAGGAAGAGACTCATGTTGGCAGCAATCTGCTGAGAGTTTATGTAATCCCAGCTGATTTTGGTGGACTCCCTGGGCTCACTGATAATGCAGTCCAGATCCACTTTGTTCCCGTGCTCATCCGTCAGGTTTAGTGTCATGTTCCCAAAAGGATCCTTGAAGTCCTCTAGGGGCAGGAGTTCACTCTCATTGTCCTCAGACGTGGCCTCCTTCTGAAGGGAACTGATGACCGGACCCCTGCAGGTGAGATCCTCTAGATCTAAGACATCCTTCCTCCTGAGAGGCTTTGGTGAAGAACACATTGGACACAGCTGACCTTTTGCATAAGCTTTGTCCTTCTTACATTTCAGCACACCTGGGAAGACAGAAAGATTTCTTTAAAATAATTACTTATATCACAGGTGTACTTTATCAAGTGTCTACCTTTTATTTAGTTATAATCAAAACATCTGTGTGCTTAAATTACTTCATTGTAACAATTTTTTTCACCTCTTTCCCCACTGACAGCAAAAACCAAAGTGTCTTTAAAAAGAAGAGAAAAAGAATAGTGTAGTGGCTATACCTCTGGACACACTGACAGGAAGTTTTTGTGGCCCAGGATACAAATAAAAGTGTTGCACTCATATAATGCCTTTCAAGGATCTCAGTGCTTCACGGTAAAATTGGTGGGTGTTCTCACCCCAATCACCACCACTAATGCTGAGAAACTACCTGCCTAATGCATGTCAGCTATTTTCACAAGAACTCTCAAAACACATCAGCTGAGGTGGAATGGGAATGAATTATTATCCTATCAAACAAAGGTACTATCAGATCACAAACTGAAGGAGCCTGATTTGGAATGTAGCCAGGGAATGGGAATCCCCCTACTCTTTGCAGTGAGCAACACAGAAAAAACTTCATTACCTGGGGAATGTGCACTCCAGTCCAAGAACCACTTCATCCTGCAGTCACAGGTCCAGGGATTCCCATGCAGGAAGAGGTTCTCCAGCTGGGGCATGTCTTTCAGCATCTGCTTGGGTAGTGTGGTGAGGCTGTTGTCCGACAGGTATAGGTGCTTGAGTGTGGAGATACGGAAGTGCTGCAGGAGGGAGAAAGTGCTGAAGGTGGCAGGATGGAGCTGCTGGAGGTGGTTGCCCTCTAGGTGGACCAGGCGCAGGGTGGTGAGGCCCTGGAAAGCGTCCGGGTGGATGAACTCGATGCGGTTGTGGTCCAGGTGTAGTCGGATCAAGCCTGTTAGCCCTTGGAGGGTGAGTCCAGTGATCACCCTCAGTTTGTTGTAGCTCATCTTCAGCACCTGGACAAAAAAAATGAATGAAGACCAAATTTGGAGGACAATTGCTTTGTGGGATTTCCTACTTAGACAAGATTAAATTTATAATTTGTTCCTTGAACATTAAGCAAGACGATCCCTCATTGTTATACTGACACCTCTGGGCATGGATGAATATGTGCGACTGTCTTACACATTTTTTCCTCATCACCATCATCACCATCATCATCATCATTTCTCAGAGAACTTGGTAATTAATTTACAAAGTACAAAATCAGTACAAAATCCTGTCAACAACATTCCCAGGGCCTGTTATGAAGACTTAAAGTGATTTTTTTTTTACAAATATTTATAATAAATGACTCAACATTTCAACATTTCATTGTTTCTCAGGCATTTCCACTGGATTTCAACTTTTTGTGTAAGTTCAGTTTAAAAAAGTTCTATCACAGTACCTGCAGTGACATCAGGTCTCTAAAAACTCCATTGGGGATGTTATGTAGGTCATTTCCATGCATCATAAGTAGTTCCAGTTTTCTTAATCCAGCAAGGGAGCTCTCTGTGATTCTATTTATGGTGTTAAACCTGCGACAACAACAATAACAAAAAACACATATATCACCCCCTACTACTTTAATTTAATAGGATACAGGGCTTACTAAATGTGAATGCATGCTCTGCTATTTAAATTGGCATTTTATAAAGAAAGGGGACTAAAAACTGATAATTTAAGGGAACATGCTGCAGAACAATCGACAACGCATGTTGAAAGATTAACAGTGGAAGGATGTCTTTCCAAGTTTGCCATCTGCTAGTGGATATTCCACATGTAAACCCCAGCAAGACATTTCTGTATCCATTCAGCAGATGTCAACAGGCGCTATCCGTTCAAGCACTCTAAACACGCAGCCTGCTGCTTCACCTAGATCCCCGCAGCTGCACCTTCTGAGGAGGGAGACGTTTACCCTAGATTCATGCGCTCCACATGTTTGGGGATTCCGGCAGGCACCGTGAGAAGGGAGCGGAAGGTGCAGTGGACCTCTGTGGGCAGGTAGCAGGCACAAGGGTGTGGACAGGAGAGCCCGGCATGTGGCAACGTCACCAGCACCATCAGTGCCAAAGCCTGGAAGCCCAGATGGCCCATCTTCAGCTACGCTGTGACCAGGTTCCTCTCACTGCTGTTTGACACATACACGCAAACATATTGAACACAGCACTGTACACCACACCGCGGAACAGAAAAACTCATGACACTGTTGCAAAGCACAAAGGCACCACACAGAGTCACTGCCATGATGTTCTGTCTCAGCCCCTCAGTGCTGCTCACTTGCAGAACACTCAAAGATATGCCTGACTACCTTTCAACAAAATGTGATGGTATGCGAACACAATACATTTAACGGTGGCACAGCAGGTGAACACACACACTTTAATTACTGCTGTAGGAGCCAACACAAACACCTGTTACAGTACTGCTGAGCAACCATTCATTCTTTTCCCCCACCCCCCCCAGATATAGTGGTATATTTTATGAGATTAAAGCAGGTTTCTCAAATACCATGTAACTGATCCACAATAATCCGTGTCTTCAAAAAAATATGCTTACAGATATTTATCACAGAAGCGGTTGATCTTTTATTACTAAATGGAAAGAAACAAAGAAGAAGAAGAAAAAAAAAACAGCCGAAGAAGCCCAGTTTTCTTATATGGGAAAAAAAGACTAAGCCTCTTTCCCTGCATACAAGTGTATACAGTCCTCAAAGCAACCGTACAATAACGACATTTGGTCCCAATGAACAAAAACTCAGTTTCAAACTTTCTAAAGTTGTACATTAAGCGCCATTCCTGAAAGTAGCACGAACTACTCTATGAAATAACTACGCATTTTACCATTTAGCCTGGCTTTAATACAATGTGTAACCACCGCTATATTATCCATGTACTGCGCCGCTTCAATGCCATTACATTTTTAACCAATTTAACCAAAATTCAGTGACCTTCTGGTGACCCCTTTGATAAATCTTCAAGAGACAGACAGTTCAAGCCAAAACGAACGAGATCTACACATTCTGACGCCTTTAACAGAATACTGAAATTAAGTAACTACGCAGAAATATGAAACTTTCCCACTGGCAAAGTTTGGCAACTGCAGCCATAAAACCGCACGTAATACTGCTGTGGAATATTTGCGTAAAAACACTATTAGTAAGAAAACTCACAAGCATATTACGACAGTGTTACCATCACACCTATTGGGCTACTTGGGAAACCGATATTGGCAACATGATTATAAAATGGGAAATCAGTAAAACAGAAACGTGACCGGGGGAAATAAATCGTTTTAGAATGCACATACAATGATCGACTAAACCATTTTCATGATTTAGGAAATATTCTGAGAACAGGTATGTTAAATTAATTTGAATGATAGTCATGTGAATTTCATTCATACATAGATTTTCGAGTTGCTGGATCTGTGATACAAGGTTTATAGCTTGAAAACTGTAATTATACAACATAACAAAAGCAATGTTAAACACAAAACGATTAACAAAATATATCAACAACCATACCATTTAAATGTGTAGATGGCGAAGACAGACAACATCAAAATTCATCATCGTTTTGGTTTTATAATCCTTAAGAGGTCATATTAATCCAAGGACAAGTTTAACAGGAAATAATTTAAAGGATCCAACATTCACTCAATGACTTCCTATTATATAATGAAATTAAAGTCACAGACAAATTTTCATTGGCCAAATTAACTAAATGCCTCACGGATCATAAAAGAGATTATTCTTCCAGTGGTGTGCAGGTCCCAAGGATAACTGAATGAAAATGCACAAAAGTTGAGGGAAAATCCAGATGAAACTATTCTAGTCTTCCTTTAGAATTAAAATTGATTTGAAAGCAAGGGTCCCTGTAGTTCCTGAAAGTTTGGAGCTCAAATCTTGCTGGGCTGAAGTGCGAAACTTTGGAAGGGATGCGATTTCCAGCTCGTAGCGCTTTTCTAAACGTCTTGTCTGTGCCACTGAGAGCCGGACTCTCAAAAGGCTCATGACGTTCACACAGTAGAAGCGCTCTGGGAGAGGTGGGGCCAAATGAACTTAGGGGTGCAGGAGTCTGCGTATGAAATTCTTCAAACAAGACGGAACTACTTATCATCACAAGCTCTATCCGTGAGGAAAAAATAGCGCTAATAGTATATACATGTATAACTGATTTTAATGTTATTATAAAGTTTTAATTAATTTTCTTTTTACATGGAACTGTGTAGCCAATATTCTAAAAATGTTTAAATGTCAAGGCAAAATGTGTTCTCTGATACAACTTGCCTGAGTGCTTGTGTGACATTTACATGCCAGGTGCCCCCAGACTGACTTCCTCAAGGGATCTGTAGAATACAACCTGATTGTCTTATAAAAACAGAGTGGCTGGTCTATTACTTGTCCTCGTTCGCACTTCCGCTGGAGCAAATACATGTGACCGGATGTCAATTATCATGTCATTGTCTTATCGTAGTACAGTCACCAGAAGTATGTATTAACACCGTTTTCCTCAGTGTCTCAAAAGAAATCGTGGTTGAATGTTCTCATTTGTGGGAGCTGGCTATGTTGGCTATGCGCATTCCTCACATCTGCTTTGCCAACAGCCCAGTCCTCTCACTTTTGAAACTTGCTGCCCCCTGAAAGCCCAGCCTACTCTCTTGTCACCCGAGACCATTCTTGACTATTAATACAGCTGGCTAAGAATAATTTCAGCCACTGTAGTTCAGCCCCCAACCCTCTTAAGATGAATTAGGAATGAAAAAAAAAAACACAAAACAGAAGAGGAAATGCTCACAAACAAGTAAGAGTCATTAAGGTTTGTGATGGTGGGTGCTCCTTATACTCAGTAGACCATTAATGCTGGTCTGATATTGGTTTGTGTACGTGCTGCAAACACCCAGCACAAAGGGCTGGACTGTTTATTCAGCGGTTAGTTACAACGGCGCTCAGTTTCTCAGTTGTCCCCGGGTGGTCTTTAAGTTTTTTGCTGTATACACACGCTCTACACAAACCTTTTTTTTAAGATGCCTGAAAGTCAGGAGGATCACAAAGATTGCTGCAGCCATTGTGTTAAATGACTCTAATGTCATTTACAACACTCACAGTGCTCGGATGAGGTTTAGGCTTTTCCAGATATCAGCAAAAAATGTGTGTCTGAGCCGTGTTTTGCACTCTGGCACTCACAGGGCTGCAGCTGTTGATGGGGACTCTGACGGTCAGCAGTATCCCTCAACAGTAGGGGAGCCCATTAAACTGGAATGCTTAAGTAAAGGGTGTACTGTTTCAAAGCCCTGAAAATTCACCATACGCCTTGTCAAGATTGCTGGGTATTTGAAGGACAGAGCTGTGGAAGTGTACAGTGAGGCAATGTACAAGTGGGTGCATGTGATTTCTAATAAGGGGCTGAATTCAAGACAGAAATAAATTGCTGGTCTGAATTTCTTCTGAATTTTACATTCTAAATTTTGGAAAAAAATAGACACAGTATATTATTAATCGTCTTCCTTTTGAAAAGTGATGAAGTGAGTAATGTGGAGGGAAATTCTTACTTTACAGAGGACTGGTTTGTCACCTTTCCCTTTTTGGAATGAATATTTAAATAGAAGGGAAGGCATTGAGGAGGTTGATGACATTGTATTCTACATTGTATTGTAACCCTTGCTTTTGACAGTAAAGTTGCTGGATGTTTTGCTGCAGCCTTTATTGAGATGATTGTTTTCAGAGAAAGATGAACAAAATTACAAATATAGCCATTTGAATGCTGTCAGATTCCTGTCTTACCCATGTGGACAACAGAGGCTTCCACAGTACTAGGGGGTTCCACATGGAGCACTGGTCAGGATAATGGACATGTAACCAGAAAGTTACATAACCTTGAGCAAGGGACTTCACCTGATGATGTAAATGTTGACGCTGTTCTGCACAACAGTATATTATATATAATACAGTTGCTGTCTTCCTTTGATTTGAGATTCACAAAGACTGCAGAAAACATTACATATTAAACCCTGGAATTCATATTTGACCAAGAATTTACCACTGTCTGCTGAAAAAGGAATGTCAACAGAATGGTGACCAAAAGCCAAGCCATGACTCACTTTCTCTTGAGCTGCTTTAAAAGTGAATGTATTCAGAATGACAAAAGTTATTGGTACCTGAAAACAAGTTTAGCCTTGTGAAACCATTGTCTCTAGACTATGAAACTGGATGTGTACCATCTTGTGAAAAAGGCTTAGAAAAACAGTAAGTGGAATAAAATGCATATTTCCAGTGACATCAGCATCTGAAGTGTCTCTCCAACTTGAAATATGCCCATGATTTTGGTCAAACAGAATGCAAAGGGCATGATATATTGTGTTTTCCCTCTTGTGTGTGTGTGTGTACATGTACACATGCACATGCACACATGTATGTATGTGTGGTACTTGTGCATGTTTCTGTATTTGCAAATATATGTCTACGTGTGTATGTGTGTGTGCTTGCACATGAATATGTGTGACTGTACATGCATGTGCCAATGTGTGCATGCCAGTGTGTATGCAATGCATGCATGTTAAAAATCTGAAGGTTTCTGTCCCATCACTAGTAACTTCACAAGAAGTAGAATGTGAATGACCAATAATGAGTTAGATAACATACATTTGTGAAGATTGAAGGGAAAGACTCAGGAAAATACAAGCACAATAGCACTTCACCCTCCAAAATAATAATTCACTTAAAGGGTTCCTAATAAAAAGGAGAATTATTTTACAGTATCCAGTTTTATAGTTAACAAATCCTTTCCAACAATGACACGCATAGTACAGTGAACTTCTGCCTTTGGGGCTGTCTGTCTGCTGGTTGTCTTAGTGAAAATTGCACTTCATTGTTTTCAGTGTCTTGTGGTCCAAGTATGCCTTTGAGAGAGAATTTGATATCACCAAAAGGATTTTACCTTGGAAACAGCTACAAAATTGTTTCGTTTTCCTGAGGTCACCATCACTGACACACTGCAAGAGGGGTATTTTAAACTCAACCTCTCTTGTTGATATTGAATGTCAGAGAAATAAACCCTCAGATGTGCTGTAAGCATTCTTTATTAGACATGCACTCGATTTGAAATGGACTTTTGTTATATATCAATAATCTCTCAACAGAGGAACTATGACATTTTTATTCTGTCAATCTTTATTGTTGATTTCTTTGGCGGGAAATTAAAGTTTTCTTCTTGCTTCTTATGGTAGAAAATATGACTTGCAAAATATTTGTAAGCAAACAGTATACATAGAATGTGACATTCATACAACACCATAGCACAAGAAACAGAAACCTTTTCATGGAATGCCTTTTATATGATCGAAAGGGATTGTCATGTTCACTTTTTAAATGGTTTTGCTTTAGTAACTGATATCTCCCAGGGAGCTAATAACTGGCGATTTCAAGCAGAAATACATTTCCATAATACAACCTAACTGCTAGTACAGGAATACATAATGGGAGACCTTTGACATTCTTTTCCTCCTCTGTGGTGTGGTGTATGATTAGCATTACACATGTAATCGCTTTGATTTAGCAGTGGAATTATAATGACATCAGGGAGTCAAAATTCAGAAGCCCTCTTTTGGCATGATACTTCGAGATTCTGGAATATGGAAGGTGTTATCAGGAAACATATAAAGAAGAAAATTCTGCCTGGGATATTTTTCAAGAATTTGTAAGGTAAATAAAGAATATGTCCCTGTGGAGGTTCTCTGCCAGATTTCAGACTGAAACTTCAAACAAGGCTATCAAAGCTGGGACGTGGGCTTGCCTTCAGAATATTGTAAGGCTCCATTTTGTTGGTTTATAAGTAGGGTCAAGAGAACACAATTGTTTTCAATAATTTTGGTGAATCCCAAACTCTCTGAATTGGATGTGTGAAGAATAAAATTAACACTTGCAATGAATTGAATCAGTTACAGACAAATTTTGGTTGAATCCAAGACCTAGTCTTTTGGGCTGTTTAGACCAAGGTTTGGGACCAAGGTTTGGGATCCTCACTGTTGTGTGTCAGGGTTGAAGTGCTCATGTACTAAATAGCTACAGACACTTGCATGTAATATCACACATTAAATTAAACACCAGGCCAACACAGTCTGACATAATACAAAATGGAAATCTTATGAGACATGGGAAGCCAAAATAAGCGTCAAACAGAACGCAAAGGGCAAAGGTGTGTGTTACATTGAACAGGTGTTGTCCATAGTCTATTCTAGGTGTTAGTAGAGTTAGTTGTGTCACAGGATTTTTCATCAATTAGAAAGTTAGACAGTCGTTTTGACTTAAAGTTGTTGGCAGTGTTACTTATTCACAGGATCACTGAATGACTGTGAATTGAAATTAATTGAAGACTTCAAAGACTACCATTCAATGACTTCACAAATGAATGTTGATATAAACCAGGCCAGTGTAAAATTCTCTTTACTTTCCTGTGAATGTAATGAAACAGGAAACAGAAATGAGTGAAAATGTGAAGAACATACTGGAGGTCTTTATGGATCCATCTGAGAAGCATAACCTGACATTACCTTTTGTGCCCTGGATGAGTGTCAACTTAAGTGCTAAGCACAACTTCATATTGTAGCATATAGCGTAAGAAAAACTCCAGCTGTAAATAGGATATGGTTATAATGAAAACTAAAATCAAGAGCAAAGAGCACCATAATGACACAGAAAATAACTTCATTGTGCGGGAAACTTTAACGGTCACTGCTGATGCAGGTGAGGAAAACGCTGGTGTTGAAAAATGAGCTACATGTGGGAACCTACTTCATTTTGATTCAGTGTCATTTCATTCATTTTTTCCAAGCACCTTTATAGACAATCACTTATTATTTTTTAATTAAAATGTTTGTTCCAATACTTCCATAAACAGCCATTTGTTGGCTTTTGGATTGATTCAAGCTTTTATTTAGGCCAATGTTTGCATTTTGTTAATTTACCAATTTCTCTTATGTATTGACTATATGACAATCTACTTGTTCCTGACGTTTTGCAATCAGACTCAGTTTTGCTACATGTGTCCCTGTATTTCTTTATGTCAAATCCACATTTGTAGTGCTCACTGTCTTTGGTAAATGTCACCACTAGTAACAGGCTATACATCTCAAATACAAGTAAATCTAACTTTCTGACAGCGTGCTCTATCCACAGCCACACCACACTAAGAGGACATGTTTTGATCATTTCTGATACAATCGTCCATGTCAGGCTGAGCGGTTTCAATGCCTCAAGGTCCTGATATGCAAGGGCATTGTATCCATCTCTTCTGTAGTTAGATCCAAACAGGATTTTCTTGAAAATGAAAAGCCTCGTTCAGACTTACAGTATATGATTATTAACTCAAACTGCTTTTTTCTGTGAAAAACCTAAGCTGCTGTCTTGTTGAGTATATAAATCAAATCCACTCAGAAGCCCAGTCTGGGATGGGGGTCGGACAAATGAATTCCCCACACTCCAAAAGCTTTGCACATGTTCAATAAATCTTCCCACTAGCACGTCTGAGCTCTGGCTGAGTGATCGGCAGCTTGAACAGTCCAATTCACCCTGCTTGGTCACTATCCCTAGGGGTCCTGTTTACTCAGAGTTCCTCCCCTGTTTTAATCCCAACACCCACACACATTTAGAGCACTGTATATTAATCTAAATGCACCTTACGCCTTATGTTTCGTCTGTGTGTGGAGTGGGACGGCACTGCATTTCAAGGCGCCCTTTGCGGTCTGTTTCGAATCTCGATTCAGAGATGCTAGCGGCTGTGAACTTCCTGCAGAATTCCAGTCAGACGCAGGTCCCGCAGAGAGCGGTGTCAGCTTTAATCGCAGCGGCAGCGCGGCGGTGATACTACGAGAGAATGCAGAGCAGTGCATGGCCTTTCAGAGCAGGTGTACATGCGCGCGGTTGACAGTCAGCCGGGGAATAAGGCAAAATATGAATTTCTGCTCCATTCCAATCATTTTTAGAAGTGTGCCGATGAAAATCAGATGAGTAAAATGTGGCAGTGATGTCTAAGTGATAAGTAAATATAACCTCTCTGCAAGAGCTTGTGTTGTGAAAAAAAACAAAAAAACAAAATTCAATTCACATGGTAATGCTTGTAAAATGATTTAAGGTACTTTTAAGGCTAGAAGGGGTTTCATATTTCTCAGTTAAGAACTGCTGAACCTCTACAGTGAAAACTACCAATTTCATTGTAAGACTGTCAGGAACACTGACTAGCAATGAGCAGCGTGAGACAACATTAGATTAGATAATAAAGACAAAAGCAGTATGTTCATGATGATACACAGGCTTTCCTTGACTGGCAATGAACTGCATTTATAACATTTATAAATGGGAGTGAGGACCAGAGTGAGAAAACAGCTGGCAAGCAAGAAAGTCTGAGTCTGAGTCTGAAACGGCAACAAAAGTGAAAATTCCCCTCTTCCCACACACACACAGAAACACAAACACACACGCACACACACAGACACACACACGTGCACGCACCTCATCAGGGATGTTTCAGTTAGCTGTGTTGTCTTTCTTATTTAAGTTTTCATTCTGTGAACTCATGAGGGGGGATCTGAGGATGATTTATTTATTTTACCCTTTCAATGTGTACACTGTCTCACTTGCCTTGTAGCCTAAATAAACACCTGTCCAAAGACTATAACTTGTGTCTTGCTGTTCCAGTAACACATTATGCTGGAAAAGAAGGGACTGCCTGTATTGCTGCAAATATATACCAAGATAATTTTCATAGGTAACATTTACCTTAGAGAAATTTTAGAAGTAACTACAAAATTAAGTATTATACATTTTAGTCATTATTCATTGGGCGGCGGGGGGTTAAATTGAGCTCTGGGCTAGTAATGTGAATAGTTATTTGCTTTTGAAGATTCATGTTGACATGATGCTAAGATAGATATTCAATTTGAAAAACACTTATATCAGATCCTCCTGTGAGGTCCCCCTCACCACTTTAAAAATATATCCCATTTACTGCACTCTTCTTTATAAGGAACTACTAAACCTCTAAGATGGCAACTCTGGAAAAGGTACATCTACTATGGACTAAAGGACTATAGTGGACTGTCAATAGCAGACTGTCCTGGAGGGCAACCGTAGTTTTATGATATTGCTGTTGCACTTATGATTGCAAAATAAGATGGAACAAATACAGAATGAAAAATTATAGCAAATGTAATAATGCATACGACTGAAATGACTGCAATGACAGTTCTATACATGTATACGGTCTGAAAGTCCACTCAGGTTTGCAAACTGCCATCAGTATACTTACACCTAAATATAGTAATATGCACATTACATGCAATTATTGCTAGGTGGTCCTTGGAAATTTATGTAAAGACCTCCCCACACTGACATATTAATGCTTTCTGTGGAATAATATTTCACAGACACAGAAATTTCTTAAAGGATGTTTTTTGCCATTATATTCGGCCCAGAGTGCTGGGGTGGATTCACATCACTGCGGACAGATCCGCACATGGCTGGAAGTGAGCGTGTGCATGACCACAGATGGATGTATCTCTCTGCACGGGTGATGTCACAAGGAGCTCCTCAATAAGGGGAGATGGAGCGAGGAACTCCGAAGGAACTTCCTCGTCAGGTGAAGGAAATGAGGCTGAGGTGTCAGGAGCCCGGTGCACACCTGGGAGAGCAGTAACCGAGGCAGGAAGAAGGAGGTTGACACTGTCATGCTAAATTTGACATAGTTTAAAACACTGAGTGGAGTTAAGAGACAAGACTGCAGGCTTCTATGCCACATTCTTCTTCCTGAGCTTCAATTCTAAACTTCATGTGTGTGAATGTAAACGTCAATAATTATGAGGACTTTCCATACAAAGATGGAAATATTGGCTTGTATGCTTATAAACCCTGCAACTCAATTCTGTATGGGCCATAATCCCTGAAACATTTTTACTTTGAATAATTAGTTTTATGAGCAAACAAGTCATTGTGGTTTTCATGTGATGAAAACTGTTTCATGCTAATGACAGGTGGTAAATAAAAAGTATATAGAATCCTATAAAGGGTCAGTGGAAAACAACAATAACATCTGTGCTTTCTAATTAGCTGCTAACACACACGTAATCACATTCTGGATGTTGGACTGCCTTAGGACTGCACATGTGTGACTTAACAGAAAGGCTGTTCTTAAAATGTCTTTGGAATGGTTGCACTTCATTATGGGCTGAATAGGGTGGGGGAGCATTACTATGGAGCAACTGACTGACCACATATTAGTCACTAAAACAAATGATCGAGTGAGAGTTTCCAATTATCTGAGAAAATGCCAATGTTCTACATAATGACTGTTTTTGGTCCATTGATTGAGATGGCAATTTGTGAGCTTTGATAGCCTCACATTAAGGCAAATAAACATTTAAATGAGTAAAGGACAATAAAAGGACCTTAATGATAAATGTGCAAGCCTGTGCATTCATAATGACTCCACTTGCTGATGAAGGTTTGTGACCAGAACAATAACAGCCCACAGTATTTTTTATGAGATCATTAATATCACCCACAAGTCCTCTACTCATTACCTCCTTATAACAAAATGTGTGTTGGTGGAGTTCTCTGACTATATTAATGTATATTGCCCTGTTGACTCAAACTGTAAATACGATATTCAGACCAATGGTGAACTCTGATGAATTACTGTGAGTGTGGCAAAGAAATGCAATGTGTGAAAGATGTGCTACGTATATGGTAAATCTGAAGTTTCTCCATTATACAAGTGACATGTAATGCAGTGTTTTGAAATGATGAGAGTAGCTAGTGATAACCAAAGATAATTTACACATTTTTCACAGTTCACTCACATAATTAACTAGCTAGTGTAATGGGAACAAGTCACACACAGAGACTCTGCAGCTTTTTCATACTTCATACTTTACATACTTCAAACATGACACCATACAAGGCCACTGCTCATCTAAGATTTAAGCCTTAATGGGACCTCCATGTCAAGTAAATTTTCAACAAAACAACAAAAAAGACCATTTCCAAAATGTCATTTAAATTAAAGTATTCCAGGATTCTAGTCTCTCTAGTAAAAAGAAAAAATGGTAGCACGATCCATGACTCTGGCTGAGGAAAGCTTACAAACTGTATACAACCCTAAGTGGTAGGATGCGAATAGCTAATGAGAACCAAACCTTTTTTCCAAATATTATTATTTTTTCCCAATGTGTCTTAGAACACCCCAAATAACAAATGGCCTCACTAGTTTACCCCATGGGTCTAATCTTTGCATCCACTGATTTATAGTTAATCCTCTTCTTTTTTGCCACCATATCACTCTTTTCAAATGTGCTCACAGGATTCTCAGCAGCTTTTTTGTAGCCAGATTCAGGGATCATTAACATGGCAAAGGAGTAGTAAAAGATTTCCTTTACCATCCTTAAAATTACAAAACATTTCTATCCCTCCATCCTCATAGTCCCCCTTCACCAGTAGGCCATGAAACTTTTTTCATAACCCTGAATTAACTACTAAATGCTTCTGATGCGCATAGCTGAGCAAATCTTTGCATTTACATTGCATTTTGGCCCACTCTGTTTTCCTCAAACAGTAGATCCAAACTGTATTCTCATACAGTTTTACATTTTATTCAGCTTAAAAATGTGTACATAAGTGGTCAAATGAGTGCTTCAGCAAGTCAGTCTACATGTAATAAAAGGAATGATTTGTAAGATTTATGCCAATTCTGTCAATGTTTCTATACACTTCCAGATTTGACAAATTACTGCAGATGGTCAGCATTTGCACCATAGGACAACAGGAAATTCACAGCAAGAGCTACAGTTGGAAACATGAACCAGCAAAGATAGTGAGCACAGGGGAATAGGAACCATCTGTCCCCTTTCTGTAGGATCACACAAGAATGCTAAACATTCCCTGAATTAACCTAGATCATGTAGCTCACACTTCAAATACAGTGGCAGCTTTATAGCACAGGGTTATCAGCCTGGACCTGTCCCTAAATTGTTCACATCTCACACCTTTGAGAAACTTGCTCAACACATGTGAGAAATTCACACACATAGCATGGCACAGACCTGACAGCTTCACTTCACAACTTAATTTTACTGCTGTAAAACTACTTGCCCCTGTGGACTATAAATATCACTGATATAGCAATTGATTACACCATGACGATCAACGTGAAACAGGTAGATTGACATGAACCCGTTTTAATAACTTGTTTGATTAGAGAGAGATGATACAGCATTTGGATCAGATGATACAGGTTTTCTAAAGTGCTGTAACTTTATTTTGTTTTTGTCAGTCAAAGTGTAGCAAGCAGCCAAGATGGCATTACACTGTGTTGTTGTTCTGTAGCCAGACTACATTACGGGGGGATCATGCAGCTCACACTTCAAATGCTACAGAAGCATCACAGCACAGACTATGTGCCTGGAAGTCTGTCCCTAAATTGGTGGCACAACACACCTCTTTGAGATGTTGTCGACATATGTAGTAACTACACATATAGCATAAAGAGGTGTGGACAAGCATGCTGTTATAATCATAATGCAGATTGAATTACCACATTCAAATACAGATGAACAAAAATATACAAGAGAGGCATTCAAAGAATTAAGAATTTATAAAACATTTAACATAACATTTATGTGTTTCTCACAAAACAAGCATAAAACTGCCAGAGAGAAATTACATAAAGCAGGTCATTGTAACTGTACTGTACTGGAAAATATGACACAGAATTTTATCTTCAATAACTGCACATCAGTGCATTCTGTGTAGTATTAATAATATAACAAAATTTAAGTTTTAAGTGTGCTGTAGAAGATGCTAAATGTCTTTTTCAGTGATAATACTGCTGTAAAAGCTTATAAGCAGGATTATAGTAATCAAGAAGTCATCAAATGTATTCAACCTGACACCTTCAGTTAAATCTTAGATTCGTCTGTGCAATTCAGCAGAAACTACGTAGATTTTTTTTTGTCTGGCATCATTGTTTATACTAAAGTAGCCTTCTGTAGCAGGGTTTACATTTCCTCAATTAAAAGAGTTTATTGTTGGACTTCAGTCAACTTTAAAAACAACAAAAAAACATGAGAAAAAAACTATAAAGCATTTATGAGGGTGAATTTTAAAGTGAGAGCAGACGTTTCATGAAAGCATTACTTGTATGTGGTAAAATCAGGGATGGTCAGAAGGGGGAACAAATAAGGAGGTTGGATTTTTCAAAGTCAAAGCTCATTTTCCTCCTGAGGACACTTCCTCTATAATGGGGCAAATGACTTCCCTTTATGAGGTGAGGAAGTGGAAAATAGCAGCACTGGGAAGGCAATTTGACTTCTGTCACTTTGGAGAGTCTGACAGTGACACCAAACTTTCTCCACAGGCAGGGGACAGACACCATAAAACACACGTCATAAATACACTAACAAGCTTATTAGAGATTGGTGGCGTGACAGCTTGAGCACTTTGACACTAGATTTTACTGCTGTAAAAACACAGAGCTGGAAACAAGTAAACAGGCATGAAGAGACTCATTGTGATACCTCAGGTGTATATACCATCATCATTACAATTATTGATAATATAGTGATGATCACCATGAAACAAGTGCAATAAGATGAACCAATGGAAAGATTAAATACCAAAATATTGTATTAACAAAAATTAAATAATAACAAGTGGAGAGCTGATTTATCAAAATTACATTATATGCATGTTATATGTGTGTACCTTTATGGCTGTTAATTATGCCATCTTAAATCTCATTAGTACAAGAAGCAAAGGCAGCATACACCAATGTTTCTGATAGCCAGACTATGCTGCTGGGGGATTTTTGCCTGGTCCAGGCCCATGTTCAGGTCCAAGGCCTTTTTTGTTTTGGTAGGATACATGGTAGGATATATATAGACAGTTATTAGCCAGAAGATCATTTCCAATAAAATTTGTTTTGTACTCCACCTTTTTCCTATGTAGTATTATGGCTTTAAGAATTTAAGAATTTACATTACAGCAGAAACATTAATTACATTTAATTGCTCAAGCAGATGCGCTTGCGCAATTAATTGCTATTACTATTACTATTACTATTCTTATGTGTTATCTGTCCATACAGCTAGATTTTTCATTGAGGAAATTCTTGGTTAAGTATCTTACCCAAGGGTACAACAGCAGTGCTCTAGTGGGGAATTATCCCAGCAACCTTTTGATTATGAGCCCTGCTACTTAATACTACACCATACCTTGTGCCCATGTGTCAGTTCAATCACTTCCTAAAACAATATACTGTAAGCTTCAGCTAGAACTGGAAGCCATATTCACCTTGCAACAAATGCATAATATAGCATATAGTTACAAGTATACAGGTAAACATTGAAATTTTCAATGAACTATATTTGTGATGGAAAGGATCTACATTCAAGGCAGAATGACTATAGTACACTCAAAAATGCACACATACTGAAAATCTAAGCATACTAACATCATATAATTTCCAACCAACTATTGATTCTTCTCCTGTCCACACATATGGTGGTAGCAATGACTTTCACCAACAAACCAAGGTTTGAGGATCATCAGGAACTCTGGAAAAGTGAGTACGGTTAGTGAAAACAGTAACGTGCACTAATGTGAAAATTCAGATAACATTACCTGGTGTTAGAGGTGCATAAACCCTGTTACATCATGACTTACATTCACTTTACAAATAATCCTCCACTGCGTTCTTTGATCTCTCTGTGTTCCATGGGAATTGTTATTGCCCTCATTCACTATAAAGGTCTCAGTATTGCCCTGCATAAACCCTACAGTCTGTCAACACCCCATTATCCTTGAAGAACTTTATAGAGGCACAGGTGGAAAATGAGCAGGGACATTCAGCCATGGTTCAGTACAGACCACTAGTGAATCAGAGCAGATGCATAATGTCATTTGTCCTTTTCCCTAGATCTACAACTTCAGTACAGTTGGCTTTGCCCTGAATATTACATCCATTTCAGCTGACATTGTAATTTAAAATGTTCTGTATAATTATATAATAATACAAATGTAATACACAGTACTTTGTAAATGGTAATAGGTGCCATTTAAGTGAATACTTTTCACACAAAGTATCAGATTAGTCACATATGCCTCTGTGTATGGGTGGAGACAAGCAGAAATTCAGCAATGGTGATTGAGCCCTGGGTCTTAAAGTTCATCCTATAATGTGTAAGTAGCAGCTGGAAGCTGAGCCATGAATACCTAGTTCATGATGTAATAGGTCAAATCTAAAAGGCCCTTTCCAAACAAAAATATTCGTTATATATTGATTTGCTGGGCAAGTTATTGCCTCTCAATTGTTCTCAGTATTCTGTTTGAAATCTGTTTGATTTTATCCTTTTATTAATTCTGTTTCTTCATGGCCTTTTCCTTGACATAAGTCATAGAACTAGGAGTTGCAGTCTCCATTACAGTCTTCAGCTCTCATATAAAGTATAGCCCACATTTTATGCTTACATCTTACCAAAAGAAAGTTTATACTGGTAAAACCCTAGCAAAAAACCTTTTTTCAGTACTGCAGGTGGATGACAGAGAGGAGTGCAAACTACTTTACTACTCATGCCGGGGTCTGGAGACAGGGTACAAAGCTGAAGTTATTGCTGTCTGTTTCAACTGAAATTTTACCAAATAAACGTATCCCTGTAAAAATATAAATGTACTAATAGACACATGACAGCAACTTGAACTTAGTAGGCTATCCCTTAGAAGTCTCCATCCACTTCTCATTCACTGGAGAGAGGCAATGTAACATTCTATTATCAGAGTAAAAATGGAAAAAAGAAGCTGATAGTTCTCTGCCCTAAGATGGTTTGATGCACTATAATAGATATCAACTGTATCAGACAGTATTTGTTTTTGGTTAAAATAGCTTTAGTATTGCTATAAGAAGCACTCTGCTATTCACATATACTAAAAAGTTATATTTCTAGTTATGCAGTTATCCATCCCTGATAACTGCAGCTTTTTAACATGCAGTCCCTTTAAGCAAAATCCTTTATTGGACTATATATTATTCCAAAATTTTATTGCCTGTCCCTTTAAATGAGCTTATTGTTATTGCGCTTTCCCTGGACTGAAACTTATGGGCATGTATAATGCAATCTATTTAAAATAAGCAGTGGAGACAACATTAGTTCATACAGATAGGAAATTAGTTGAACAGTGAATGCATTCATCCACATCCACCCCAATATTGCAGAGGAGAGAGACAGGGAGGTTTAAACTGTCCCTTGCCAAGTCTGGGTTAGAGTCTTTAATGAAAACAGACTGACCCAGCATGTGGAGAGAACGAAGCTGCAGGGAAAGGCTTTTGTCACAGCTGATTTGTTCAGTAGCAGCATACAGTCCACACGGCAATCTGCCCATGTTCCCCGAACTCAACCGGCACCGCGTGCATAGCGCTGGTAGGATCTCAAATATTTACAAATAACTCCAAGCGTCACTTTCTCTACGTGCCGGCTGCAGTCTGTTTTTAATATGCACAGTCTGTGAATTGCACAGTCTTCCTCTCATATCTCAAAATGCTCAACCCTGCTCTGCTCCTTTTCTCCTGTGGGTGTCAATCAATTGTTTGTGTTCTCTCAGGGTTGAGCAGTAGGGTAACTGAGAAACATGGCAGTGTTGTTCTCACGCTCTGTTCTTTTTAGCCTTGGCAACAGATTGGAGATCAGCTTACTCACCCACAATCCTTATCGCAACCATTTAGTGTGAAATTCAGATTTTGATCCATGATTGATTGTAAAGGTGCTTACAGTAACCACATTCTCTTTGGGAGGAGCAGTGAAAACGGAATCAATGCATGGAAAAAGATTGAAAAAGAATATCAGTCTGAAAGAGGAATTTATTATGTAGCTAACTGTCTGGTGATGCAGGAAGCTGTGATCGGTGGTGTGTCAGTCATAAACACCACATGATGGTCAGATAACAGTATTTATTTTCTCACCATGACATATTTAATAAGCTTTCTCCTCATGGCCTGCATTCAGCAGATGTAAATGGTGCATAGGGGCTAGACTTTCTGAAGGCTTTCTTGCCGCTGCTATGACTGAAAGCTTCTTGGGATGAAGCAGGCTCACTGTATCCGATCAGCCACCGTGACCCTCTGGAAAATAAACTTAGCGAGCGATCCTTCCAGGAGCCAGATGTTCCTTGTACATGTATCCACTTTGTGCAATACTGAGCAGAATTCTAATATTCTCAATTATTTCATGTATTTACTTTTTGTGATGTGGGTTATATGTTTTTTTTGCTCTTACTTTCTTCCGTAGCGTGTACAGCTCAAAGGTTATATTACAGTCTGGACAATACATAAAGACAGGGGGAAGCGAATGTTTGAAGAACCAGTCAATATTAAGACCATCTGCAGATACTTTTGTCTGAACGTGGAGAGGTTGACAAGAAGACTGGAAAACAGCTTTGTGGACCCTTTTTTATGTGACCTTCTTCTTCAAAGTGGAGAGACCACATGAAGGGTAAAACAGAGCCTGTCAAAGTATAAATGCAGTACAATCACAGGCATGACTGTAGCCTTAACAGAATGCACCTATGTAAGACAATACTCGCATGTGAAAGGGAAAATGTACAGAACACCTGCATCTGCCAGTGTCATTTTAAGTAGCCAACTCCAGTGAGCACATTTGAAACCTATTGAATGTGAAAACAAAACTTCCCCATATTTAGATTTTTGTATGGCATGGCTACGTTACAATAAAGGGTTGTGACATAACAATGCTATGTGGGCTATATAGTGTTGCAGGTTCAAAGTGACTTTTAGGAGTAGTGTGCTGCCAGTTCTTAGAAATGAGTTCTTCTGCTTCATCCTTTGTTCTCAAGAGAGACAGCTGAAACAGACTAAAGTTGTCTGCAGGGTCACGGTCGCCTACGAGAGACTGGCATCATTCACATATGCAGAAGATGAGCTGGCTTTTGTTTGCTCGTCTGTCTGCGTTGCCAACTCTGCTAGAAAGTCGAAAAGCTCAGCCGTTCAGCAACCGTTACTGATTCAGAGCCCAGGGGGACTGGATTAGATGAACTCTCTTCCTGATCTGTCATAAAGATCGCACGACCATGGAATATGCGTGTTCTGCTGATTTGGATAACTCACTCACTATCCCACCCCTTTTTAAAAATTGGATCAGTGAATCTGTGCAAAGAGATTTACAGAGTGGATGATGGCATCAAGCTTGAAGCTGTAATAGAGACATTTTAGCTGTCGTTGTCAGCCACAGACGTTGGATGGTGGACGTGTTATTTAGTCCAGTGCTCAGTAGCCATACCAAAGTGAAGTGTCCAACTGGAATCCTGCCTCTGGGCTGTTCATGTTTCTTTGTGTCTCCGAGATAATGTATTATATGAAATCCATGATCCATTGGATTCCACCTACTTAGTGCTAGACACACACAGGCACCACTGCTTAGTCTCAGTTCCCTCTGCAGCTGAAGACACCTCATTTTCCCACGACCAGCGGTCCACCAATGATGGGAACATTAAGCAATGGTGAGTCAGTTACAGGTAATTAGAGATCAAGCTCCTTGAATGCTTAGATTATCCTGGATAGCTGTTCTCATAGAGGCACATTGATAACTGCAAGTTGGATAGACAAAAGTAGTGCTCTGTTGTGGTAGTTATGAATATGACCTCATGGGTTGAAATCCAGATGCAATGCAACACAACTGTTGTTTGCTCCAGTACATAAATGGATTCCAAGCAATGTGTAGGACATTAAAGTGCTGGGCTTCTTAGTGGCCCAGTCAGCATGAAGCTCCTCTCAAGTGCAAGCTGAGCCCTGTGGCCCAGGTTCAATCTCAGTCATATTATCAGCCAACAATGACCAGAAGACCACATCAGTGGAAGAAATTGTCTTCATTCTGCCTTGGCTGGGGTAGGTATGTCAGCAGGGTTCCCTTCCTTGTCTCACCGCTCTCAGGGACTCTGCAATTTGTCAGCTGTTAGGATGATGTCAGTGGAGAAGAACCTATCCTCCACCCATTTCACTGTGTGAAAAAAGCTGTTGGCTGTTTGCAAGTGTATCAGGGGATTGTTTTTGTCTTGAATTGGCACTCCTGAATAACTGCAGAGGTTGTCACGGTGAAACAAGTGAAGTGCTGAATAAGCAATTCCAAAAAGAGTTGCATGAAGGGAAAAGTGTAAAAAATGTAAAGGTGTCAGCAATGTATGGATCAAAGGCCCACTAAAACAACTGATGAAAATAAAGACACGGAGCTCATCTGACTTGCACAGCACAGAGCAACGCTGCCTTCAGGATTTGAATGGCAACTGAAAATTTTCCTTGTTTACGGTATCTGGGTCATTCTAACTCCCCTCCTTGTTTCTCTGGTGATGTCTGTTTGTGAAACACAGTGCTCCAGAAGAGAAACCAGCTCAACATGTGTCGGAGATACGGATTCAAAACGTCACATTACACTGTAGCCCTTTGATTTCTGATCTCTTGTCCTCTTATCTTCCAGCTCCTTAATGACCTTACAAAAGATTCTTTAGATGGGCAAATAGATGAGTAAACTGCACACCACTGTGGGGGATACATCCTAATCCACACACATTTTGCAGGATTTTCTGTAAAAACGACCTCCAGCTGGGAGTTTGTATTGGCATATCCTGCCTCCCAGAAACTGAACTGCTAATCCATATTCCCAGCATCTGTTTTCCCACTCCAGGGTCATGGCACTGTACTGTGGCAAGAGCTTCCTCAGCCATACCCAAAGTGGGTGTAGTCCACTGGCTGTCAATCAAAAAAAGAGCAGCATGCCATGGCAACAAGAGACCTTTGTGTTCATTGTTTACCTGGGTGAATATCTGCCTTGTCAGTGTTATTATTTCTCGTTCTCAGTATCTTAAGTGATATAGTGTGCCACCAATTTTCTATATTCATTGAACAATATAAAGAGATTTTAGTACACACACATCTATTTATATTTAGATGTGTATAAAATGATCAGGTTTGTAACAAAGCAGATAAATTTATATTATGTCAAACTGGTAGTAGTATGACATAGCTGGAGAGCATGCACCCCTAAGACAAAGGTTAGAGTATGCTCTTGGGCCTAAGACACTGTTACAACCTACATTTGTGGAAATTAAGTGGGGATACAATCAAAATGTTTTCTCTTTAGATTACTGTCTTTGAATTTCCACAGTATTCATTACTCAAACGCACCTGTGTATAGGCTGCATATCCCTTTAAAGAAAATAAACCCCAAGAGATTCTAAGACACTGAAACCCCTTGTTTGCACAGTTCCATACCCTATCTTGGCCATACTGCAAGTTCAAAAGATGTGTAAGGTCCTCCGGTGGAGTTCATTTTAAACATGAGTGTGGAACTCAAATGCTATCAGGAACTGTACCCACCCACGCTATCTAAGCTGCCAAAGCAGGATCTGAAAGTAAGTTTAGCCCCATGACATTCCATCAACAGGACAGCATACTACAAAACTAAATTTTAAAATTTGGCATCAAATTAATATTGATTTATCTGTTTTCATTTTTAGCTGAACCCACGACTTTAACAAACTTTTAAAATCATACATACACACATATTGTCTGCTCCTCCAATCACCATATATTTTTAAATAGAGTATTCCACATTAAAAAATTAGGAGAATAGTTTCCTCATATCCCCTCACCGGATCCTAGTAATACCTGTTTTCTAAACTTTTTAAATCCCATAGGTCTCTTCCAGGTCAGCATACTTTCTTAACCCTCCCATGGCTTCCTCTGCCCTCTGCAACCACTTCCTTCTGGGTATGGTTGCACACCTCACCTCCCTGCTCCCTGTCCCTTTTGAGACCTCTGCTATCTGTGTGGTCAAATGTGGTTCATTCCCTCATTCTCTTGAGTTCCTTACCCTCAGGAGTTTTGAGGCTTTCAGCAGCTGCACAGATGTTGCTTGTTCTGCCCTCCCACAATGTGGGAGGGCAGAGTCTGTTCTCAACCACATCATCTGCCAGGGTCCTGACCACCACTCTCACCTCCAGCCCCACCAACAACACACACTTGATGCTACCTCCTTACCACTCCTTGCACCACCTCCCACATTCTGGTCCATATGGTCAGGCAGGTATGTGACAAGTTCTATGCCTAAAGCTACTCCTCCAAATGCCCTTGCAGGTGCACCAGCAACTACTCTTACAGTTGGATTTTTTGTAAGACACACACCAGATGCTAGCCTGGCAAGTACTTCAGTTGCAATACTCATGCTAATTGTCAGCTGCTTGCCCTCCTATGACCACTGACTAAAGTGCCCCCAAGGGGAAAATTACGACTAATCGATTATCCAGCCCCAAGAATAAGGTAATTATTTGATAAAAGGTATTACTGTTAGGGGGAAAAAAGGAAAGCTTGACATTTGCAAATTCAAATGGTTGGTTGCAATAAAAACCTAGAAATACAAAAAACAATGGGTGCAAAAGTATACTGAAATGATTAGTTTGTCGTTACTAGAATGTTACTATGCCATTAGTTGTCTAACCTTCAGTTAATGTCTAATGTTCTCAAAGTTTCTAAAAAGAGGGCAGAAAGATGGAGACTTATAATTCATCTGATATTTCTCTCTGTCTCACTCACTCTCTTTCTCTGCAACAGCAATTTCTTCCTGCTCCAAAGTAATTCAAAGAAAAGAGAGGCTTTTTTTAAAGAGTCTTTGGCTTAACTACAGCTACAACAAAGTATTTGAGAATCAGCAGTTTTGAATGCACCATATCGCCAAGGAAGATAATGAACTGTACAAAAACAAGTAAAGAGGAATAGATGCCATGGGTTAGATCTAACCATTAGCCATGTTCCATGTTTTTCCAAAGGACCTCTATTTCATCTTACAGATGCATTGGTTTGATCTGCAAAGTTTGAAGGATCTCCTGTTAATTTTATCAAACCCTAGATGCACAACTGTGTAATAGTCTCAATTCCTTCATGATCTAACTGGGAAAACAACACTTCAAAGAGTATGACATGGAATAACAATTATTATTTATGATTTTGCTTGGCAGATACTTTAAACTAGAACATCAGTAACAGTAGAAATAGGACAAATAAGAGCAGTATAGTTTAAGCATTGTCTACAATTAATGATATAACAAGTAGTATCTCTCAGTTTGAGTTCAATACATATTCATTTATGTTAGTAACATATCATTGTATACAAACAATCATAGAACACCCCAGTGGTTCAAGTTACAACTGAATAGGCATAAAGTCCTGTTCAATTTAGAACATAACAGACAAAATGGCAACCCATTCAGATCATAGATAATGACAAGAAGGATAGACACTTCTAACTGAAATCCAAAATACTGTCATACCAAACAAACAAAAAACTACCCCCTCATTCACTGGAACAAGCAGCTCACAGTTAAAATAAATAATAATAATAATTTATTCCACATTGGTGTATATAAGTGCAAAGACTTAAGGCTTATAATAAATACCTTTAACCTTTAATAAATTACCTTTAACATTTCATAGGACTTGCATTGCTGGTTGTGATTATTTGCTGTCTGTCTAGTACTGTTATACCTGCTCAGCACATGTTATAAATGTGTCAGCAACATTAAAAATGACAGCGATTATATTTTGCGAACCTTTAGCAATCAATGTTTGTCATTTAACACAAGTCAGTTGGGTTGGCTTAATATATTCATGTTCAATCTGATTCCTTGGAATGTTTTCTAGAGTACTGGAATTTTTTCTTCAACTAAAACATTTAAAAAAAGAAAAATCAACTGTATTGGGAAGAAAAAGTAATATTTCAAAATTGTCCTGTTAGATGCTACTTAGAGTATATACTTATTCTTTTAATGATCTACTTTTATACTCTTATTCCATACTTTATATGCTTGATGTTTAATACCTGCTTACTAAGCATTAAATCATGTTATGAAAAATTAACATAGGAGATAAATCCCCTTAGGTAAGCTTCATGAACTGAGAAATGACCATCATTTCACACTTGGAAGCTTTGACTCTACATTACTTGGTTGCTGTTGTCTAACTGGTTAAGTCATTGTTACTGCTGTTGAATTTATTTGATGGAAAATAAGGTTGAAGATTTTGAATTATTTTGAAGTCTGCCAAATTCATAGTAGGGTTAGGGTTAGGGTTAGGGTTCTGAAACAAAAAAATACAGATTCTTTTAAATGCCATTCCCTTATGGGATATATGACTGTAGTGCTCACTGTACATTGTATTCCAGCAAATGGTTTTCTAGGTCAGTTCAGATGCTCTGAAGTCCCTTTGTCTTACTTTACTGGCTTGCAGCTGTGATTACTTCATATTGGCGAAGGCCGTGTAGAAACAGACACTGCTGTTGCTGTGGAGCAGCTGTGCGCTTCTTTGGCCGAGACAGTCGATGAAAAACCATGTTGCCAAGTCATATCCCCATGAAATGTCAGCTACCTGGGAGTAAAAACCACCCTATGGCTGTGTAATGACCGCTCCCCATCCTTGGGTTGATGCTGGCCATATTAGCTTAATGTGGCTTGAACGTTTGCCCTCTGTATCAGAAATCGTGCCGTTAGAGATCCAAGCAGGCAGGGGTCTGGGTGTGATTTTATTTTATAGCCTCTGGGAAATGAAACCTTCACCATTACCCTGTCCAAAAACTGAAGACGCAGAGAGGAGCTTACGTGACATTCGTCTGACCTTGTGCTGTCAATAACTGGACTCAAGCCTCTTGCATGTGGACCCTTCTTATGTGTCCCACAGCAACAAGACTCTTCCACAACCCTCTGCCAGAACTTGGCTGAATGGCCTAATTTTCAAATGAGCCGATCCATTCTAAGATAAGATGCAGTCCCCTGTGAAGAGTCATCTGGCCGCTAGTACGGATAGGGGAATGGGGCGGGGTTAATGTCAGTCCACTCCTCAGCTTGATTTGAAGTTCTTGTACTCTCTACACTCTTTACTCTTATGGTAAAGAGTTAAAGCCCCAAATTGGATTCAGTCCCCTTCAGAGGTGCGAAGGGAGGAAGTATATTTCAACAAGAACACTGTATATCCCTTTCTCTTGGAAAACTCATTTCTGATATAGCCATGGCCAGCTCAAAAGCCTTTCTCTATGTGACCAGCTGAGTGTGTGATGAATAAAAATGTTTTTATCCTCCAGTGTCCACTGAACATTTGTCTCAGCTGTGCCGCTGATTTCTGGTTTAATTCAAACAAGTCTTTATCAAATGACAAAAGACAGTAGAAGTAAAATTGAGCATTATTTTTGTCACTGTCCAGACTTTAGTAAAACTGCATAGACACACTGTTTTGTTATTTGTGCAGGAAGGCAGATGCTGACAAAGTTCAAAGACACATATGGCTCCGTGAGAATGTAAAAACCAGGGAAAATGTTTGGGTTGGGTACCAAGCAGTTCTAACTCAGCCTTCAAAAATACTCGGAGACCCAGTATGTGCTACATACAGCCAATGCAACACTTTACCTAGGGTACATGTTCAAATATTTCCAAATACTAGGTGATTTTTTTTGTACATTGCTAAAAAAAGTTTCAAGGTCAATAAAATATGTATTTTAATGACTGATTTTAAGATTCTCTAAGGGTGTACTCACATTAGGCAATCCGTACCGTTCCCAAGCACGTTTGACCCCCAAAGTCCAGTTCGTTTGACTAGTGTGATCGCACCGTACCGTGCCCGGGCCCGCTTGAAGAGGTGGACTCGGGCGTGGTACGCATCAGTGTGATCGCTTACTGTGCCCGAGCACGGAACACGAACATGATGTTAATGATGCGACTATCCCATTTAACAAATATATCCGTTATAGCAACAGTTAGCTGGATATCTGTTAGTTACACGCCCAGTCATAATAAATCCTTTAAACCATCAGTTGACTAGCTAGCTGACTTCCTTAAATATAACAAACTGGCTACCTCCAAAATGATATTTGATTGGTTAGTTCTGTAGATCTATGCCTAAAAATAACTCTATGGATCCCCACATTAGCTTGATTACTAGCAAGCGAAATAAAACTAACCAACTAACTAATTTACATGGTGATGTAAGCATTGCTGTTGTCAGGGGCTTAGTCAGAGTATCACAAATGAAGCAGCCAAACTGTTTAAGTAGCTAGTCTTCAACAATCGTTCAGATAGGTAGCCTGTTAGCTAACTAGCTATGTTTGTCAAATCTATCGCTAGATAGCATTAGCTCCCCAGCCAGTTAGTATCGATTATGCAATGCAGCGATTTTCAGTTAATCGTGCTGCATGTATAAGAAGATTTTTACGGAGGCAGCTGACGTTAAGGGAGGGATTTGGAGCTTTACTCGCCGTCTACAATTCACGTTCATCAATAAAGTGTGAACAAGACCCGTTATTAACCCAAATATTCTCGAATGAACTGAAAAGTGTACTATCCAAGTAGTAATAGAAGATGTTTGTTGTTGTAATGATGACAGTAGCACACACACAAGTAGTAGCCCTAATTGGTGAACATTAGATAACATTATTGTGATTAGGCTACTGTAATCTGACACAAAATATTGGTCTGTCCCTTAGCATAATGACTGAAACGTCAGCTGCCTCCGTAAAGATCTTCTTATACGTGCAGCACGGTTAACTGAAAATTGCTGCGTTGCATAATCAATAAATCTATAAGGCATGTAAGAGGGCCGTGTGTCACCATGGCCAAAACGACTCCAAATATGCCACAAAGTAAGTAATTGTGAACTCTACTGTGCAGTGCGAGAGTGCTTTTCCTCAACACAAAAAATCACATCGTAAGCGTGCTCGGGCCCGGAACATTAAGCACAGCGTGAGCGCAGGCCAGCGGGGGAGTGGGGAGGGGGGACAATCGTGCTCGGGTACGGTACAAGGCAACCGGGCATAGTGTGAGTACGCCCTGAGTGACACTGCAATGCCCACTTTCTCTGGGACTTCTAACTCTTGTTCACGCCTCTCACCCTCTCGCTCATTGTAAATCAAAATTTTGTGTGATAAATTATATGGTGAGTGCTACGACTGTTGTGGTGAACCTGTTTGAAATTAAGCTGATGAACATAGATTTGTTATTGGTAAGTATGAATTGATGATTAAGTAATTTAATTACTACATTTAAATATTTTATTATTTAATATGTGCATAATAATAATAATAATAATAATAATAATAATAATAATAATAATAATAATAATAAAATTATTAAATACATATTTAGCAGTTTAATAAACAAGTAACAAGCCATCTAAAACAATAAAAAACATTGTTAGTTTGGGGACAGCTGAAGGCTGCTCTTCAGAGTGACATTTTTATAAATGTCATGAACATAAATTGTCATTAAACAGTGAATGTCTGTATATCAGACTATAGACATTCCCTGCTTAATCATGCAACGTAGAATTAGTTTGTAATTAATTGAAATAACTATTATTGTGGATTTTTTTCTGTTTTGTGGTCATACGAGCAAAAGCATATTTTTAGTCTTATCCTTCGATGTTGATTGTATTATTGCTGGCAAGATTTTTCAGTATGACTTTTTTCACATTGGCTGGTGGCTGGTACTTGAGTGGTTTGGTTTATGTCAAAAGACCATCGCAGGATATTGAAACAGGAAATATTTCTCCTCAACTTCCACACGGACTGACTTACATCATTGTGCAACGTGTGGTTCTGAGGTCACCATCATTTTTCATGCCTAATGAATTGATGAAGTCTGCAGTGGTAGGAACTGAACCCAGGAAAATTATTAAAAACCTAATGAAGACCATCTGCCGAGAGGCCTTTTAATAAATACCTTTCATTCCTGTTTTATGGTTTTGAAGGGAGGTTGAAGCAGAAAGTCATTAATTATAGACAGGAAAGAAAAAAAAGAAAGAAAGAGTATGGATCAAATTTTTCAAGCAAACAGTGTCATGTGGAGAGGTGTTCTCAGAAACCGTAAGAATGGATCCATTTAAGTGTTAGGGCTGTGAACTTTTGCTGCATATGGCCTGTGCAGTTCCAAATGAAAATGAGGGAGAGAAAAAGAGAGATTATATGAATCCAATGTATTAATACATTCAAAATTGCTTAGTCAAGATTACTCTATTTTGATTAAAATGGGTTCATTCAGTGGTTTAATGCATCGTTTATAGCTGTGAGGATGGATATCACTGCACTCTACAGTCTTGTGTCTCCATACATAGTCCAGCCACTGGTTTTAAACCAACACACATACAACAACTAATCTGATCTTTCTTTCTTACACTGTGTTTTTGAAATATAAGTTGTAACATCAAAGCTGATCACATTTTACTGAGTTTTATAGGTACCCAAACTGTATCAGTTGTCAGTTTTAAATAGTTAAGCTTAGTCTTGGCATGCATCACAAAGCAAAACAGTTTTATGTTATACTTCCTCTGCTGTTTTAAGTAATAACCCTTGGAGAATTTTTCCACACACTATCCCACACTTGAAACAGGAAATTTATCAGCATGTGAATAAATATTAACAAAAATGTTTAACTGATGCACATGCATGTAGGCACACACGCACACTTCATCGCGACCATATACAACCAGCACGTTACGTAATGTGGCTTTGTGGACAGGTGACATAAATAAAGACATAAATCTGGCAGTGTAATTCTAAATAACGACCTAGCTATGTGGGTTTCCAACACGGAGGTGTGCTCCACATCTGGAGGGTGTGTTGGCCAATGTAAGCCAAGATTACAGACTCTCCAGCTTTACTCTCCTAGTCTTAAATGGCCAGCATCCAAGCCAACCTCAGGATGACCCTGAACTGATTGCTCCAGATAATGGAGTTCTACCAATGGTAAGATTGAAAAGTATCTACAGAAGTGGAAGTTGCTTTCAATCCTGGAATCTCCAGTCATCTGGTGAGCCGTTTACATGTGATCCAGAGCTTTACCTCATCTTTTAAAATACCAAAAGTCTAATATCAAAAATTAAACCATGCATTCACATGCTCATAACGATCTTAACATTTTTCAAGACTGCTTTTTCTCTCTTCTGGCATTGCTCTCTGCCCCAAGTGCTATGTGAGATTTCTCTCTGCTTCCTACGGGACAGGACAGGTGGTCGTTTCGAGGAGACAGGCTGGGTGAACCTGCCGTCATTTGCCACCCACTGAGCAAAGTCTTCCCAAACAACAGAGCCGTATTAATGCACAGGCAAGTAAGACAGGTGCCTAAGGCCCAGCCCCCCCATGAGTGTGTTGTGAAGCCTTCAATGGAAATCAGAGTTTACTAAAAGGAAAGTCATCAGTGTTATACATCCACACAGATATGCACCAACAGCTATGATGAGCATGTGCACATCAAGTGAGGTTTCTCATTACTTCTTCATTTTGACTGACAGTTAAACTCAGGTATTTTATTCTTCAGAAACACAGTTTGCAGAGTTCCACTCACTCTTCAAAGGCTGCTTATTTGTGAATACCTTGCATTACAGCATTCATTTCCTCTTTAAATGTTGACCTTAATATGGAGAGTGTTGTTTATGGAGAGTTGTGTTTACATTTATTTATTTGGGGGTGGTCCATGTATACCAGCCCTTACTAGAGATGGATAAGTAATGCATTAGCATTCTTCTGACCATTGTCGCCAATATATATATATATATATATATATATATATATATATATACATATAGAGAGAGAGAGAGAGAGAGAGAGAGAGAGCTTCTATAGTGAACTCTTGCTTATATAACACAGGAAAGACTAATACCTCATTACATTGTAATATGTGGTCACATAAAGAAGACAGATGTAATAGTAATACCATTCACAGGGACTTTGAGGGGTGCATATTAAATACATCCACACAAATACCTCACGGGAATTCTCTGAAGAGTCAGCAAGCACATGGAAATGAGATTCAGGGACCATGGCCTGGGTGTTCCAATAATCAGAGAGAGGGGTTGAAGCCTTGTGCACAGCTGAAAGAAATCTCCTCCCTCCCAACTGTCTTCCTCTACCAGCCCCCCTCCCTCTCCCAAGGGCTTGCAATCCTGTTTTTAACGTAGGGGCATGCTGCCAGGTTGGAGTGGGGGGTTGGGGGGTATAAAGTCCTCAGATGCAGGATGGACCTGAAGTAAGCAGTGGGGAATGCAACTTTCCACCATCCCACAGACACACAATACTGTGCTGAAGTGATTGCAAGCTCAGCCCACTCCCTGGTGTCACCTCCAGGGCCTTGGCAGCATCCACTGCCAATCTCTTCAGCCTCTGCAAAACTCAAACCAGCAGACACAGGGTCACCACTGGGAGGACAATATTACAGCACTGGATACTGGCTGCATTGTTTTCTCATCGTATTTAACTTTGATATTGTGATCTCTACATGTCAGTATGCTCATTAGCGCTAATTTGGTTTAGAAGTGCAACAAAATTTGGCTAATTTAACACTTTCACTTTAGTACTGAGAAGAATCTGTGCTTCAAAGTAAGCTCTCTGAAGTGGAAAAGATCTCAATTTCCCTGGATGTCCAAATCCCAAACTTACTGAAAATCTGTCGCAAACAGGTCATTTACTTTCCCGTCTCACCACAAGGATCCTTTCCCAAAAGATCTGAAATCTGTGGGGCCAGTGACTCACCTGGCCCATCCCCAGGAGTCCCATTCAGCCGTGGCCCACAGGGAACCATGGGATTAGTCACTAGTGTCAGTGAGGATCTGTCATGTCCCTCCTGGAAGGAACCGTGTGGGATTAGAGGCAGCCTGGGAAAAGAGGGGAATGAATCATTCAGTCATGAGGCAATGTCTGCTTGCTGAATCAGGTTCAGCACAGCCCCATGTCCTTAAAATGAACATTTCCAGGCTCTGCCTGACAAAGCCCGCAATGTAAGCCAGGGCTGGGTTAAGTGGAATGAGTCCAGGCTATTAGCAAGAGGATACACTTTGCCTTTGCCTTTGCACAGGTTTTCAAACTAGCTTTTGAAGGAGCAGCCACATATTAAAGCAGATTATACCCCAATCCCAGTTAAGCACTATTCCAAAGCAATGCTACCTAATGTTTCCTGAATCCCTTCATTAAAGGTGACCCAGTAGGTTTGCAGTTTTATTTATTTACATTTGGAGGCAAACTGCACTATTGTTTGGATTTCTGGCTTTTGATGAGTAGTGTACTTTCATTCTTCATCTGTTTAAACAGTATTACAGCTCTCCACTATTTCCATCTTAGATTTTCTTTCTAGTACGTAAATTCTGAGTATATGTATTGTCTGTTTTAACAACTGCTATCCATCATTAATCATTTAACAAGACTGTATGTTTAGAAACAAAGACGTCGTCAGAGCACTGCTACAGGAAAATGCAGATGGTGTCTGGAACACTTAGGAGCCAGTGGGATCATATATTTAGCTTTGTGTTAAAGCCTGATGTTTAAGTTTCTTCTATAATCTCTATGCCAAAATGTCCTTTAGAAACTTTTCCAAATACGATTCAGCAGTTTTACATCTGCTGATGTCTGTGTTTTAACTTTGTATGTTGGCCATTGTGAGGCAATGACATGATTGATCCAGGACAGTATGTGCCGCTGACATAGTCCTATCTGCAGGAGTGTCATGACATCGCTGGACCTCTCAATCAGTTCCAGCTGTACAGCTCACACCCCTGCAGTACGATGACCTTGTTACCTCCCTCAAAGACTGTTTGAAGGAGCAGCAGCCTTGGTAAAGATCTGAACTGGCTGATAACCCAAAACCGATAACCCAGCCCATTTCTGTCATTCTGAGCAAAGCTGCTTGCATCCCCACAAAGGATCACTCCAGACCAGATCAGCACCTGGAGCATTTTTCTCTGAAGAACAGAGCCTGATAATGTTTAGGATGGTATACCTTGATTGCAGAGGACTGTACTGAGTGAGAAGGCAACCTAGAAAACATGGAACCTCTGGTGAAATTCATGGAACAACACTGCACCACTACAGAATTTCTCTGCAGTAGCAGGACAAAGAGAACCATGCTTTCAAAGTCGCAATGAAGCCCTACGTTAAACACAATAAAGCCAAGCTGAAGGGAGCTGAAGCCATGATCCATTGATTGAGACTGTTGGAGGTGGCCCAGGTGCATGGATGCTGAGTAAAAGATCCTTAAATGTTGAATGCCAAGTGAATCAGACACTAATGGAGATCTATTCAAAAGATCTCCCTGCCATCTCTTCACCTGTCAGAAACAGAATCACTGATGACAAGTGAAACTCAAGGGAACCTATGCTCTGCTCAACTTGTGTGATATGATCACCCTCCTGAAGCCTGGGTTCACTGGAAAACAAATTCACTAAAAAGCGGCTATCTCACTTTCCAGCATGGATAAGGACATATCACAATACTGCACGATCCAAAGGGTGTCTGGTGGTAACACTCATGGTTCCCGTGTTAATGGGATGGAATGTGCCTTATTCTAGCGTCTGTGGGGGGGAGCTAGTAATAAAGCAATGACAGAACCCACAAGTAATTGAAAAAACTTGTTTTCAAAAAGTAGCCCGGGGATTGTTCTTTTTCTCTCCAGGCCCTCTACGGGGATGTGGTTACTGGCATACCACCAGAGGATGGAACAAAAATGAAGAGGACAATGCTATAGCGGAGTCTGACCTTCAGACTAATCCCCAGCAGTTGGAGCCCTCTCGGCCTCAGCCGGGAGGTCAGTGTGGTCAGTCAGAGACCACAACCTCATCAAACTCTTGAGCCAGGTAAAACTGAAAGACAGTGTTCAGGTAGGAGACATGCAAGTTCTCCCTTATAAACATTTACTATTAAATTTATAACCATTTGCAGGGCTTTTGCATCAAGCGTGACAACTGAATCACAACTAGCTGTTGGGGGCACATCTTGGAGAAATCAAAGAAGGCATTTTGAAAACAGCACAGTACTTTCAGAGTGTCAAAATATAGCTCTGAAAGCTCACTAGTGTGACCATTTGGTTCATTTGCCCATCACTGAAAAACTGTTTGAAAGATTAGCATTCCCCCTTTGATTGGGACCATTGCCGAACACAGGATACAATTATTTTTAGTCCAATTTTAGTAAACTGGACTCGAGTACCACCGAAGATTTGGTGTTATTGTTCCTTGTTGTGTCAAACAGCTCCACACAATGATATGCCACCCAGAGACATAGATCCATTGTGGGGTTCAACAGATCGTTCAAAGGAAAAGCTACCTGAGATAATTTATGAAGATGGGATGTATAGTGACCAGTTATTGCCTTGCCTTTTGTTTTCATTCAGTGAGGTGCACTAGTCATCTACCCAAATCTTTCCTTTACAGCAACTCTTTGGCTAACATTCATGGGGTTTGCAGGAAACTGCACTGAAAACCTCTCTACACTGATCCCTAATTGAGCATGTCAAAGCCACAAGAACCTGAGTGACGAGGGTAGGGTACATCATGTGTTAAAATGGCGCACAATCTCAAAGAGACATCCTAGCTATGAGGAACTGGAGTGCTTATTCCTATGTGTTTAAATTTGTGTATTAATACTGATGCCCAGTCTAGAGAACAATGGCTTGGAAGACAGCTTTGTAAAAAGCTGTCAGACTCACTTGGGATGCTACTCCCTCTGGGTCATTAATGTCAGAACTTACAGGAGTTAGTGTACCAGAACCAAGATGCTGTCTCCTGATCTGCTGGTCCAGCACAACATTCAAACATTACCTGGTAAAAAAGGTCCAACAGTCCCTTATTGACCTGATGGATGAAAAACTGTTATCTTTGTCTAACGACAAAGTCTCAGTTTATAAATTGAGAAAATATGCAAGAACTGTATTTTATTTTCAAGGTTTTTTAAGTACTTGGGTTGGAGAAGAGAAACAATGTGATGACAGCCATCAGACCAAACTAAAATATTTTAACAAAAATCACACACACAACTGTATTAAATTATGGTATCAAGATGATTTCTAATGATTCTGTTTTTGATTAAAAGTCAGTTGAATTCAATTCTGATGCAAAGAGAAGCACACAGAGCTTTATGATTTCTTGTGTTTCAATCTTTTAAGTAGACGCTCGAAGTTCAAGCCCTTTAGAGCATTCAGCCATGCTCTCAGTTTCAATTTCAAACTGGCTGAATGCCAGTTAGTAATATTAAAACTCCCCTCCACAGTGCAACTGCCTTCAAGCCTGATCTCTCCTGGCATGCCCACCGGAATTCTGAATGCCTTCATTACATGGTACCATAGTCCTCATGCATTTATTTTATATCTACTTTGACTAATTACATATATTAATTAAAGCTCACTAGATTGCACAAGTTTGAGAGGTTTAACTTTTTGTCAATTGAAGGGAGCAAATGGAATGATGTGTTTCTGTTTAACTTGTGGAGGGAATTAAAAAATTGCATATTGATGAACATGTGGAGAGACCATTTACTTTATTAGATTGTTCATGTATATTCAAGTCACTAACAGTGAAACCATGCCCATGGTCTCCAGTGAGATCCAATGGATATCCAAGATCTTTTTCACCAAGGCTGTCCTTTCAGTAACCTTTCAATGTCCTTTAAACTGCATGGTATTATTCTGAAGATTGTGGGACTGGACAGATGTTTCTGATTTGTCTACAGGTACAGTAACAACTAAACAGTGGATGAAGATGGGATCTGAAATGAAACATGAATGAACAAATGCTCTGTACTGTAGTACAGTGATGGCATTAAATACCAGCTGGATACAAATGCTTTCATTTGAGGAGCTTTAATTATTGTTTTATAACCCTCTACCACCTGTTCTCGCTCAATGCCAGAAAGCAATTAAGCCCAAATTAAAACAGACTGACATCGTAATACCAGATTTAAGAATCCCTGAGGCGAAGGTGTGATTGATTTCATTTATTTATATATTTTCCTAAAAGCAAAATGCCCTCAAGTTAGTCGTAGGTGAGGGATTTGGAATGTGTGCTCTGAGTAGAATACAGATGGGTTCAAAGAGGGCATGCACACAGGTCCAACAAAACCAAAGCGTATCCTGTTTTAGCTGAAGACGTGTCAGGACAGACGGCGCTCTGATGAATATGATACCATTGCAGTAGGTGTCACAGAATGATATGCAGTAAGGTGTAGTGAAGGAAGTCTTGATGGAGGATTAATGTCTCCATATTTCACATTACCAGCTCATTCATCACATCTCTCTCTTTCTCAATGTCTTTCTCTTTCCCTACAGTACGTTGCATTCCTTCTCTTTACCCCCCCCTCCCACATGCACACACACGCGCGCACACACACACACACACACACACACACACACACACACACACACACACACACACACACACACACACACACACACACACACACACCTGCCCACATGTCAAATTCTACAATCTGTTCCTCATTTTACTGTCATGTTCAGCAATCTGTTCCATGCCTTACTGTTATGTCCTAAATTCTCTATGGTTAATTTAGTGATAAATTAGCTCTCTTTATTATGATGAATAGGACAAATTATGAATTCCAAGAGTCTTTTGACACCAACTGGAAAGCTTAATGAGGTTAAAGGAACATTCAATAACATGCACATACATTTTACTCTTACCGCATACATAGAAAGGAAATGTCATTTCCTCCAGAGAAAGGCTCAAAACTAGCGATAATTCTTTTCCAGCACAAATGGCCTCAAATATGAATTGGGGATTGATCACAACCAAAATGTTAATGTAAAAAAGTTTACTTCCTGTAATCAAAGCAACTGTCATGCAATAATCAGACAAAAAATGAACAAAAGGAAAGGTCAGTTGACGTAGAAGAAGATCGTGCAGACTGAATACAACGAGCACGAATACAAAACACAGCTGCTGTTCTAGCTGTTCTAGCCATTGTTCACTGCTAAATACATTAAGGAATACATTTAAAAAATGAAATAGAGGGTAACAGTGAACTGAAAAATGAAAATTAATGAAAAATGAATGAAATGCAGTAAATGAAAAATGCAGCAGATGCTGCAGTTGTGCAGATGTGTGAGTATGGATGTGAACTGGAATTATAATAGCCCCAATGTACCTCACAGCCTATTATCGCTATTATTAGCTAGAATTCAGTTAATTGAGTGAGATACAAGAATCCACAATTGCTGTTTCAACAATCTCATGATACATCATTGCTTGATCTGAAAGTATTAAAATGTCACCTTTAACTGTATTGAAAAGCTCAGTAATGTTATACAAGTCACCAAATAAACATTAATCATTTACTTGAAGAAACTTACATATAGATAGGATGATATAAATAAGTAAGTGAATATATGTGAATAAAAAAGTGAGAAAATAAATGCAATACACAAATGTGCATACACATACACACACAACCGCATAATACATAAATATATAAATATGCTTAATAAATAAACAAATATCATTTTCTTATACCATTCACTATTCATTGTTCATTATTCTTGTACTCTTGTACTTTTCTACATACATTTATTTTGTTTGACATTTTATTTCATTTGACAGTTTATTTGTTTTCATATGTATTAAATGGTTCCTAGTATTTTCCTGCATGATGCAATACAGTTCTTTTTACAGGTTGGCATACTTGTTATATATTTTTATTAAATAAAAAAAGAAATGCCAGATGTATCTAGTTTTAAAAATGCTTCATGAGTCATGAAATTGTTTTATTTCAAAATTACTTCATGGAAATGAAATAGAGCAAATACAGGTTTGGAACTTCCTGCTCAGTTTCATTTAGGCAGAAGTGAATCCCTTGACAAATGTTTGCTTGGATGGTTGGATACTGAACAATATCAGCTGTATGGTGCATGTGATAGTATTAATATCCCATGCAACAGGATTACAAGCGTTACCTAAGTCATTCTGGGGTGGGTTGATATTTGTGATATGAATAAAGAGAATAGGTTTACTGAATGATCATAGATACAGTATTTTACTTTGATATTTTACTTTGTTGTTTTTCCTTCTGACACACACACACACAAACTCACTCAATTTCTTCTTAATACACACTAGATTATGGGCCAGCATGAACAGAGCCAAAGCTGGAGGAGCTCTGGCATTGTGCATTTTACAGTAATCAGAAACAGGTGTCCACAGAGGGCCTGCATTTGTTGGTATTTTCAATGCTGATGGAAGGCTCTTTTGTGTTTCATACATACCCATTTAATTAGGAATGTTTAGGAGGAATCTGAAAAAAAAAGGAAAATGTGTAAACAAATTACAAAAAATGGCATGTTGTAGATCAAAGAAACTGCCGTAGGCAACTGAAAAATAAACTGTGCAAAATAATAGCATGTCTACAAGCAGCTTTGGTTGATATTGTATACAAACCTTTAAACTACTGTCTGATTGCCTCCAATTTAGCAGTTTCATGGAACAAGTTAGCTCTCCACATCATTTAATAAGGTTTTGGTTTAACAAGAAATAACTAAATGCATCTTAGATTAAAACAAATCAGTTATTCAGCTAATTATACCTGTGCGCTTCATCTATACATCTATGCATTGTATATGCTATTGTTTTCATGAGAACAGTGGCATTAACAATTAGATCCTCAAAACCTCATAAATCAGAAACACTTGCCCTCTGCATTGCCCTTTCCATGCTAGACCACTGAATATGTGGGACAGCATTGTAACTGCATAAGCACAATTTATTCCTCCATTCCCATTACACATGGAAACTGCATACAAAGAGCTACCCCTAGCTCATACTTACCATAAGCAATCGTAGAGGTTTTTTTTAGGTAAAGCAGAACTAAATCATCAAACCACCTAACATTCTAAAGCATGTGGCAGGGCCATTAGTCCCGCCTAGACAGACGCCTAGAGACAGACTCCTCTAATCAGTCTCCAGGATGTTTTTAACACATCTAATTAAAGTCATAAAACCACTGTCAAGAGTACTTAATGCACCTTCCTGCCCTTCCCAAATGTCTCCATATAACATATAGCTTGTAACTTCAGCAGTTGTACAGTGGTTGAATTCAATATGCAATAATCAAACTGCTTAATTTAAAGTCACCCAATATGTGATTCATACTGACGTGGTAGGGCCTGAAATGTTTGACATACATAACCTCCACAGTACAGTTTTATGAACTGTGTTTCTGAGGTCTTTAAATAGATGAAATATTGTTAAAACAGACAGAATTAATGCAGAAAGAAAGAGTGCCATAAATTTGAATGGAACAATATCAGTTATATCGCTTACGTAGAACCGAGAATGTAAAACTGTAACAACATGTGAACATACAGAAAAAGTACTGTGCAAGACTAGTTGTTACATATTCAGGAGTTTAGCATTGATTCTTCTTAAAGGATCAAACTGCTCATGAAAGAAACAGTAGCAATAACAATAAATTAGAATGTGTGATATGGCATGTGTGATATGTGTATAAAACTGACCAATATGAAAACTGTGGTCTCAAATCACATAAGAACTGCCAATAAGGATGAATGAAAAGTATGGGTGCTGGTGATGCGCTCAGAGGCAGTCTGCTAACCACTCCCCGCAACATTTTACAGTCATAATCTGGATATCCTTCTGAGAGCCCTGCTAATGATTAACATATGATTTAACAGACTGCAGGCATGGCTCTGAAAACTAACTAACCCCTAAAACGACTCACTCTTTGGCAGTAACCATTTCATGCTTTTTTCCTCTCTGTATTTAATATAGAATATCTTACAGAACTGATGGGGCCCTGTAATTAACACAGTGCTGAAGTGTGTGCTGATGTAGACTGCTGGTTAGGTCAATAATGCGTCTTGGTTGTTGGGCCTTGGCTGAATTGCTGTGATGTAAATATCAGTGGACATCTCTTTGCCATCCCACTGTCCTACTGGTACCTAATACAATTTTGCCTGTATTGAGGATGGTAATGTACAGCAGTATGCTTGCAGTTACTCAGTAAGCCAGTTGCTGTAACAATATGGAGCGTTCCTTTTTCAAACAGCAGTAGCTGAGCACCACTGAGTTGCTGCCTGGGAAAACGTAATTGCTCCTGGAAATGGTGTTGATTATTAAGCAAGGAACAGTCATTGTACTTCTTATTTATGTACAAATAAGAAGTACAATGATTGGGCAACTACTGTAATTGATGTCATCTTTCAGATGAGGGGATAAACTAAGGCCTGAGGAATTAAGGTGAGGGTTCATTCATACTTTCTCTTGAAAATAGTGTGTAGTCAGAGGGAGACAAATTCTGCTGTCTATGATTTCTGTTTGCATATACGGTCAGAGCTCTTGGCAGCCAGGTTTACAGAACACAGAACTCCTGCTAAATGTATTCCAAAATCACTAAATGATGACTTGAATCCAGCTCACTGGCGACAGGCAGCCATTAAGTTAATTGTAAGTGGGGATATTATTATTGTTATCATGACTATTGAATTTTAAAACTTTCTGAAAGGTTCCTAACTCTGTCATTGCAGCTTTGTGCATACTCCCATTAAGGTCCAAAATCAAAATTGGAAATATCTCTAGTCATCTGCGGCCATCTCACGGGTGGAGACTTCCCCAACGGACCAATCTGCAAGCACACAAAGAGAAATTTCTAATATTGTAGTTTAATTAATTACATTTGCTTGTTAAAGATCTTATCTTGAGGCAGGCAGTTTATGCATTGCTTATTGAATAGCGTGTGTCATCTTGTTGTCGGCATCTTGTTGTCTTATGCATTTGCTTTGTGTTTATGAATTTATCGCAAAAGAACAGCATGACCTCCAAATTAAATTAAACTTCTCTTACTGTCAACACTGTCTACATTTTAGAACTTTACACTATAAAGGGTTCTCTGACATAAAGGCAATTTCAGGCAATATTTCAGAAATTTACATTTAAAAAGGGAATGACACTTTTGAGTCCGAGGGTGCAAATGATGAAAAAAAAAATTCCAATTACTTCAATCCGATGAGGGTCAGAGATGTCATCTATGCAGCCGAGGAAAAATTATTCTTACCAGTATCAAGTTTCTTATCTCCCTTCACAGGTCACATACCTCTACATTCCTATCATAAGTAAAGACCAGACAAACAGAGAGTGCAGAGATTGAAACAGGAATGCTTGCAGCCCCTGGTTTTTGGACAAAATGCATTCCCGATACCCCTTCTGTAAACTGGATCATCGGAAATTGAGACGCAGTATTTTAAGTGTTTTTAAAGTGAGATATGTTCCTGAACTCTTGATTGCAAAAACTAATGTTTTCACAAAAAGGCCAGATAAATAAAAATTAGGTCAAATATTCATGAGATATTAATACTGTAAATGCATGTGAATTTAACATATGAAGAACAGCATAGATATTCAGTATTCACCACTGCAAGTAGTCCAGGAATGACAGGACATGGAGACTAACAAATTGTAAATCACAGTCTTCCTGATTCATTACAGGGTGAGCAAGAAATCATAAAATATATAGGATAAATCTTCTTCAGCTCACCCTTGAGAGTTCATTAAGTGAACACAGCACATTAAAATAAAAAAAATACAGAACAGCAAACTAAAGCTAAAGCTGCCCAATGGGGAAAAAAGATTTCAGATTTTTTTTTTACTTCACTGCAATCCACATTCTTCCTCTCTCTCATTCTCACCACCCAGGCCTCTCTTGCCTTTCAAATCAGGTTGTTGGGGTGTAAAACAATTAGTGATTAGTTTTAGTTTTTTTAATACAGTAAAGATGGATCTTGAAACGGGACTGTCTGTATCAATGATTGGTCTGTGTTGATTGTAGCATGGCACAGTTGTACAAAATGCCATTAGCGGTGAATACTTAGTCACTTCATAGCTTTAAAGCTCAAAATATGAGGATTTCCTCTAGTGACATGCTGGGTCTGTGAGATGGATCTGCTCTTGGTGAGCTGTGAGAAATATTGGGCAAGCTTGTTGAATGCTGAAGATCTTATTTATGGTGTTATCTGCGCCAAAGCTTGAACAGACTCGCTGCATGCAGGTGGATACATAATCAACGTATAAAAGTAAGAGGGAGATTCTAGGATTTCCTCCAAAAACAAGCCCTGTTTTAAATTAATGCTCCAAATATAAATCAGGTGTGTTTTTACACTCAGCAGTGATGGCAAAACATGTCTAATATAATATCCAAACGTCTGTAAATCAGGGGAAGGCACCATCAATTTAAACAGGGTTTTATCTTGGTGCTCCTCTGTGCCAACAGCCACGGTTTACAGAAAACTAATTTAAGTTGCTGTATAGATAAGTGTGAAAACACATTTTTAAAATATTTTTTTTTCTGTGAAATTACTTCCGTCTCTTAACAGGCAACCCAGTAAATCTGCCTCTTTGATACACTTTTAACACCTCAGAGAGAGTACCCATCTCAGGCTTAGGGTCATAAAACCTGTGGTGTGAATCATGTTCAAAAAGGGGCGAGGTGGATTGAATTATTGTAATAAAATAGAAGCGGGAATTTCTCCACAGGGCTGCAGTGCAGTATGGCACATTGTCGGGGTGCAGAGACGCTTGCCATGACCACAGAATGTGTCTTCACCCAACTGTTCCTTCAGCTAAAACACTGGAGCTACTTAATGGACAACCTAAGCTGGTTCATCAGGAGTGGAAGACGAGAGTATAGGAGGAGGATGTGTACCAGACTCGCCCTTACTTATGTGCCAGATTTAGCGTTCAAAACTAATCTGCAGATATCCGCACATGCAAGGGGAAATCTCCTGCTCCCTGTAGACGGTTCATTTAATTTTCATTTTCACTATTAGTCGTCCTAAGTTTGTTCCTTTTGTCATAGCCTTTGATGGTATTACGGATTGAAGAGGAAATATATTGCAGATCTTTGACACCCCATTAAGTACAGGGATTCACCAAGATTATAAATGGGTGCATTTCAACATGTACAGTCCAGGAGCTGCCTGTTAGGCGTTTCCTTGCTTTGACAAATTAAAGGAGTGGAGCGGTTAACACTGTAGTATGTGCTAATTTCTTGGATACGGAAAAGGTTTCAATGACAGACTGGATGTCACTGGAAAAGTACTTAACAAGAAAAAATGGTCATTTGATACCCTGGTAGACTAAAGTATCCTGTCCAAACAGAGGTCTATATTTACTTTATAAGAAATGGTTAGAACAAACTAGAAAAAAGATAAGACAATATCAAGGGTTCTTAATGCTACAGAATGGAGAATCCCTGCCTGTACAACCATAATGAGCTTGTTCCATCATTTTTAGAACCAATTAGGGTGACACTTGCATTAAATTTATAAAAGGAAATACATTAAAAATAGATCAAAGAGGCCCCTAGTATATGTTACAACATAAAGGCAGCTGCACACACAATCTAATAAACCCAGCTCTGTTACCTTAGGCCTATCATGGAAAATTAAAAGGGCACTTGACAATGTATTCCCCAGAAAAGAAATATCATTAGTCAGAGGGTAAACAACACGCTACTTATATGTCGGCACATGTCAATCAAGACCTTTTTATTTTTTTGCAAAGCTTGTTTGAACAGTCACGGAGCCTCCTGCATCCCACCCCATACTCCTACTTCAAAAGAACCTTCCAGCACAGTGGCTTTCATCACCTGTCTGTGCCTCACAGTGATGTCACTGAAATAGCCTTATCATCCGTGACGCAGTGGACACTGTGACATTTCCCCCTCACTGTTGCTGTGGAGACCACTCCAACTGGCGGGCTCTGTGTCTTTGATCAGTCACAGCTACAATTTACATGGTCTTTACCTCAGAGCAAACTGCCTTTACAGACAAGCTCTGGCCACATGATAGGCTGATGGGTCCTTTGGACACTCGTGCACTTATACACCAGTTCTCCTGTTAAACACTCAAAGCAACGGATGGAATGTGTGTTTTCACAAAAGAAGTAGAACATTACTCAGATGATCATGAAGTGAAATTAAATGATCATGGCAAATTCATCAGTTGCTGGTACCCTCATTAGAGATGGAAGTTCTGTGGGATGCTTCCTGATGCCGTGACTCAAATGGTGCATTCATAAAAATTTCGTGAAAAATATTTCATGAAAAATGTTTTTGTTTAGGAAGAATTACATCTTAGAAGAAAAGGTAAAATCTTTAAAATTTCCTCCTACCATGTTACCTTGTTGGCATGTGCACTTTTTCAAAACTCAATTATATTAAGGGCAGAGCCAAAGGCCCCCATAAACAAATTGCACACAGAGGGAAACACTTTCAAACTCTGGAGGTCTGGTGACTCACAAATAAGCACAGGCAGGACTCAAGGACAGACTTCAAGGTTCTTTCATTATTTATTGGCACATTGAATAAACTCTGCACTGAAGAATTTTATGCTCCCTAACGGTTTAATTGGTTATCAGCCCAACTGATTCAATTCTGCCAACATTCACAGCCTCCACAAGCACCAAGCAGACCAAAGAATTTCCAGGGGAAAGTCCTACGAAGCCAGACAGGGACATCATGATACTGGTGACCTTTATGAGGAAACCAATTGTTTCTAAATAAATTGCAGTCTCTAAAGAGAAAAATCAAATTATACCATGTGAGCCAAACTTCTGTAACAATTTAATTGTCTTAGGATTCAATCTAACTGTAGTGTTGTCAGAATTAGGACCTAAAGTGGGTGGTTTTTTTGTTGCATTTTTGTTAACTTTCAGCAATTGGCCAAAATGTTATACTCTGTGAGCAATTACAAAATAAACACATCTAAATCTAAATCTTATCTCAAGGGAAGGACAAAGCCCACTGCAATAACCAAGTCTACACTTCTGGTAACATTGAGAAATGAAATAGATAGTAATGTAGCTGATGAACAAGGTGTGACAATTATATAATTGTATGCTTACCATAATAAGGCTTTTGAAAAGATTAATTTAACATATTGTACTACACATTTTACATAACAGAACCTATTTGTTTAACATAAAACAAAAGTTAAAATTGTGGCCACATACTGCTGCTGTAAAACATTGGAGTCTTTAATACATTTTGGAAAGCTGGTGGTAGACCTCCTCAAAGGGTGTTGATTTACTCTTTAGTGAAGTTTGATAAGGGGACAGCCCCTGGACCGGTGCCCGTGCTAACGGGGGTCATTCTAATTAAGGCACATTTATGCGGAAAGTGCTGGTGGCTGCTATTTGTCACTGGCCCTTAGACTGAAATGTACCATTTTTTCTGGTTAATGGCCAAGACAAAGTGACTAGGAAAGCTTAAAAAGGGCAATCTAGATGCCTGAAGCTAAAACACAGATGAGTTCAATGCACAGAGACCGTCCATTACTTTAGACATACAGGGCAAACGGAGTGGGAGACGTTTAACCATCAATGCTGCAAGTCTGTGGAAAAGCGTTACTCTTCCAAAGAACAGAGAAACCTCTTAGACACCTTGCATGTTAACAAAAAGCAAGTATGACACTAGTTTATACACACGCATACATGCATACACACACACACACAGAACCACCTTTGAAATAGTCATTCTTTGTTAATCTAAGAAAAATTCAGAAATGTTTAGCGAGTCAGTACAACATTATGGCCAAATATCCTGCAGGAGCTTCACATATTTTATCAATTGTTCAAAATTTTACAACGTACCAAACTGTCAACCACTACTATGAAACTTGGCAAGAATTTAGTTTACAACTACTGGAACAAAAACAATGACAGCCATAACTGCTATATATTAAAAAGGCACACTGTGTCTTGTAAGACCAAGAGAATTTAAAGGGCAGCTGAACTGTAGCAGCTGAATAACCACTTCTCAGGCTCCCTTCCCTTTGGCAATGTTGTATTAAAAAGTATTTAAGCCATACATGTAGAAGTTACACATAAATCCTTAATGGAAAAAAAGACCAGGAACAGGCCAAACACATTTGAGGATATGTTTTTAATGCTATAGTTGGGTTGTCTTTTCCTAACAGTCATAGAAGTGATCAATACTGCACATTTCACACAACATAATTTAATAAGAAATAAAAAAAATAATAAAATAATAAAAATAAGGCATAGGTAAATGGGTACAAAATGTCCTTATATTAGTTTCGTATCAACATTGAGTTCAGTACAAAGAAGGTGTCTTTCTTCTTTTTTTTTTTACTAAAATATAAATAAAATTTTGTCGCTGTACAGAAAAGTGAAGGCCAAATACAGGAAAATTGGAGCATGTGAATAAATCAATGCTCAATTACATCAAATTGTTTCACACAAAGTTAATGAAAAAAAAAAAAAAAACAAAACAAAAAACATAAAAACATGTACTGTGATGTAAATCATTGGACTAAAGGATGAAACAAGCCCATACACTGAGTTATGTTGTGCTTGTGCTCTTCTGGAAGAAACAGCCATTTAAAGCCTTTTTCATTGGTAACTAGATACGAGTGGCGGAAACATCTTCACCTTGATCCCCGACAGGCCTTCTGGATGCCTCGGGTGCTTGACACAGCCTTTTTAAATGAGTAACACCTGGTTAGTTGTTTATTGAACCTCATTATTTATAATTAGTCAGTGATAGCCTTATTAAACCCGGAGAACCAAAAGCCTAAAAGATACCATCCAGTTAAACGATTACAGATACAGAACACAGCACCGCTCTGGAGAGACTGCAGCTCAATGCACTTAACAAAAGGAAGAACTGGATATCACGTATTCCTAAAAAAAAAATTCATTTTACATCACTGTTCACTTGTCATCTACACATATCTTGTCTGTGTATTATACAAAAGTGTGTGTTTCAGTTTTTTGCCTGTAGCCTTTAAAGCACATTTCCATGTATTCATATGACGTAAGGCCACCTTTCACAGCAAATGGTTAAATTCGACACAAATGTGTACACTCCACACTATGACTGAAACAGGACTTGCATGATGAGGATTCAGTACCCTGTTGCCACATGGACCTGCAAATGATTATTTAGCTCAAACACAAAGGCTTATGTTGGGAAACATTCTGTCTCACATAAAACTGAATATGAAAAAGTTAAAGTACACACAATTATTAGTCAGGCCTCGGGCCATTATCCGTGTACTTGCATGCCATCCCCCCCTCAAGTATGTACGTACTGTTGTAAAGTTCAATGCAATCTCAGAGGTAATGTTACATAATTGTTTCCAACAGTAAGTGAAATCATCTGAAAAGATAAGCCTAATAATAAAAAAACACCTGATTATTGTGGTTTCACACACACTAAGAGTGAAAATGTCTTTCAGTTGCAGGAGGACTTTTGATGCTTGCATAATGTGCGTAGCCTTGGAAGGATAAGACCACTGGCTGACCACTCTTCACTTCAAGTTCGTCCATTAGACGCTGCTCTCCAACTGTTAAAAAGAAAATACGAACACAATTATTCTGGTAACACTTTTTTTAGAAGCAGACAAAATAGAACATTGGTTTTATTGTGTTTACATGCCTTGCACCATGTGTAGTTCCTTCTCATAGGTTCAACGTCAAGCACATTCTGGACCTTTATGTTAGTTATTATTGGATCTGACTGGATAAACCACCTCACACTATTAATTCACAACCACAATTCTGTGGTCATATGTCCAGCACACTCTGACTAAAACCTATACTTCATAATGGTCCCCAACAATATGTGCTGGTTTAAACCGGAAAATCAAATATCAACTCATCCCCAGCAATGTCTGCCTTTCAGTTCACCAGTAAAATGAAATTTTCAACACACACAAGACCTTTTACACAGCTGGAGGATTGCAGTGGAATTTATTTTGTGCTGGTTATAGGATGTAACAGATCTGGGCTGTTCGACAGTATGATAGACAGAGAGCTGTACTGCAGCCGCTTATGAGCTTCAATACAAACCAGCTCTCAGTCTTGTGTAAAGGCTTAGGCCTGGGATCTACACGTGGTCAGGACCCCAGGAACTGATCAAACAACCATGAGCTACAAGTGCATGCCTCCTCTACAAGATATAATAAAATCCAACTACATTTCCTACACACACCCCATCCTGAACAGGGACAGTTTTTCGTATTTACCAGCAGCTTGCTTCCCAACCCTTCTTAGAAATTCTTGAAGATCTCCAGGTCCTTAGGAGGAACTGGTGTGTCCTTCTTCCATTCCTCTTCAGGGTAGGCATCGAAGTTGGATGTATCCCCTTCATGAGAGACTTTGGGAACTATTGGAGGCTGGGACAACAGTAGGAACAGGGAGATAAATTTGGCAGTCTCTACTCAAGATACCAAAAACCAAGTCTACAACCAAGTCTAAAAAGTCTACAGATCTGGTTTCAAAGAGGACTGCTTGTATATTTTCACCATTCAGTTAAGTCCTACACACCCCTCTCATATTACATACAACAAAAGTACTATGACCAAATGGTATGTACAAATATGATGGACAATACATACAACATGTACAGCATAGGCCTAAGTGGGGGTTGGGGGAGGGTCACAGCATTGTAATGGTGGACTCTCCTTTGTACGGCTTCAATGATTCAGCATTAATGCATCTCCTCCATTTGTGTGTTTTTGTCTTGATGAGTTGGACATCTGGAAGTATTTAGTATGTTTCTTCAAACTGATTCAAATCAAACAATTTTATTAATTTCCTCTTTTTCAGCATTCAGATACTACCCTGGTGGGATTTCAGCTGTGATAACTTTGGCAATGTATTTGATTTCCAGTTTTTAAAAACATTACATTCCAAACATTACACTTCAATTTTTTTATTTGATGCCCTCCTCTGAAGAGATTCACAGATTTTATAATTTTACTAACACTTAGGTATATTAAACATATACACTGTTGGTCTAAACTATATAAAAGACCACTGACCATGTTCTATGACCTTCCCAGGAGTGCTTCAGCTATCCTATCATAGCTTTGAACCCACAACCCTCAGGTCTACATACTCATCTGAGATTGTGGCTGTGTGTCAATATAAAGCCATATAATGTACAGAAATAAATTAATGGGATAGTTAACACAGCAATGTAATCTTTTAAAATGCATACGGCAAAATACTATGTAGTTTAAAGAGAGTGCTGGGATAATTAAAAGAATGACAAGCTAACAATGAAATAAAGACTGCAAATCGAGCTCTTCTACTGCGGGCGAATAAATAAAAGCTTGTATTTAATGGCTCACCCTTGCCAAAAGGAGTGGAGTAATGCTCCAAACATAAACATTATTGAGCAACAGAAGCGTAAATGAAAGAAAAAAGAAACAATGAGGGCTTATTTGTTCCGCTGTGTTTTTAATAACCTTGTTAATCTACATGTGCTCTGAGCGCAGATACACAAGAGCGGCGTTCAGAGACAGCTGACTTCATGGGGCTGTTGGTTTACTGCTGGTTCTCCTCTTCAAGTTAGCGCATGGTAAACTGGGTAACTCCAGGGGTCAGTTTATGTGGTAGTGCGTGCGAGACGATACGACTCACCTTCAGCTTTCTTTGGGGCACAATATCCCAGTCTATTGATTTGAACCATCTGTGTTTTTTCACATCCTCTGCTCCATTCTGCACAGAAAAAAAAACACTGCTGTTGACAGATAATATTTGATTTGTTAATGCTGACACTACTGATTCTTAATTCCTAATTTTACTTGACTCATACACATTGGTGTGCCAACCTCTGTCAAAATCTGACCTCTGGTCTGACAAGGCCAGATCAATAAATTATTTCATCACTGTGTTTTTGATTTAGCTCATTTTCATACTGTAACATTTACCTCAAAAAACATTCATATGCTGGCTGGTTTCCTTGGACAAGGAGATGACCAAAATACGAGACAGCTTTCGGAAGGTCACGTGTGTGGTCTGAGAAGCTGGCCTAACAAAAGGCCTGCTGTTCGTTTCGGGGAAAAACACAAAGGGCTTTCATGGGAATCTCATTCACAAGCGTGCCCCTTTGCTCACCTTCCGAATTTCCACAAAGCCTTGCTGCTACAGCCAATTCCTGCCTGTGTTTCCAGAGAAATGATCATGGGAGAGAGGCACGACTCAAACTATGATAAAGTAGCCTCCTAGCTTTCTCGTTCTTTTCCATTAACCGTTGATAACTGCCTACCCATCTACACCCATCTTGTCTCTGAAAAGGGGTCTTATTTTTAGCCCTGGACTGGTGATGACCACATTACACTTGTGAGTGGGGAAAATTAGCAGAGAGGACAATGAGCTTGCATTGAATTTTATTAGTGCTAAAAGCCTCTGAAAAGGCCTCTCTGATCTTAATGAGTGAAACCGCAGAAGAAATTTGAGTACTTCACAAATCATTGCTTCAGAAAATTCCTTCCCCTTTCTCTCAAAAGAATATGGGAGCTCTGTTTAAAGGACAATCAAAAAGTGCCCCAGTATAAGATTTGTGCTGATTACATTTCTGCAGAAAAGAGAGAGGTGTAAAGTAACACACATAAAAAATAATCATAGAGAGCAAAAGAACCTGTCACACAGCATTTACTTTTTACCCATAGGTGACATATTTAGCACATCACTGTAAAACTATGACATTTTTCTTGCTGGAACAGAAACTACCTGAAGGCACACAGGTCTTTGACACATGCTGAAGGAAACAAAGTAAACATGGAGCATGATAAAATTCCCGATTCTTATTCCCTTAGCGGCATTCCTGCACCTATTTCCAGTCCTCTAGAGACTTATGAGACTTGCGTTAGACAACTTTCAACCTTTTGAAGAGCTCATTCTGTGACAAGAGCAAATACACCATGAGAGTGTAAAAGCACATTCAGTGTAGAAATGCAGTGATGCATCACTGTTCTGAATCAATGGTTCCCGCCAGTGACCCGCAGAGTCTAACTGTAGTGGAGAGGGTTAGGAGTGCTGCCCCCACAGCAATCTGTACAAACACAGCTGTTATCTCGCATTTGGAGCACTGCATGCACTCTGAGATGTGATCTCTGAGAAAAAAGCATGACGCTGTCTCTCTCGACTTGGCAGAGGACTCCTTTCCTAGTGACAGGATAAGACAACACTCGGGCAGACACAAACAAGGGTCCGCTACCAGATGTGGAGACCCACGGAGATTGGGGATCTTTTTAGTGTGTTGGCATCCATCAGGAACTCACTGTGAATTTGAAATAACGAAGCAAAATATATCCTCCAAGACACTGAAATCTGTGAATGTGTTGTGGTTAAAAAAAAGAATGCAGACTTCCTCTGTCTGCTTCAGGGATTTTGAAGTAAAATTGCTTGGCTCCTGTTATCTAGGTTGCTGCTGGCTGGGCTGCAGTCCCTTGGCACACTGACACCAAGAAGAAACTGCCATTGGGATTACAAATAACACTCATTATAATGCCCATAAAACATGGAGGTTTGTTGGGGTTCCTAACACAAAGGTATATTACAACCAAAATAAAGTGCCTAGTTAGAATGGTACACTTATGATGCAGCGAGTTAAAACAATTCCAATGAAGTTTATAGGCCGCTACAGCTAAAGTATTGTGTTTTTCTCTTGATGTTGGCATGTCATTACAAAAGCTTAGTGCAAATGCTGGGACACCCCCAGCAATGACAGGGGACACAAAGCAGATGCTGGCGACTGGTAAGACTGCATCAGGCAAGAAAGTGTGCAGGCCACTCCAGGGTGAAGCCTCCCCTGGTGAAAACCCCTTGATGTGCTCCACTAACTGGAAACAAATGCTACCACTGAGCCTCTGTCTTCAAGCCTATTACTGTCAAAGGATTTTCAGCCAGGGGCCAGGAGACTGAAGACGACCTGCTTCAGAAGGTGTTGTAGCATTGTGCTGTGATCTGTCTGTTAAAGAAGTGGCTCCATTTCATTGGCTTGGTCTCTTAAATTTCACTAGACTGTAGAGCTGCCAACACACTGCAATCTGGGCAGCATCCTTTCATCTCTGTTAGCTTCCTAAGTAAGCGAGCTCTCAGGAAAAAGAGGTGATGTCACAAATGATGCCAGTGTGTGATGTAAGAAACCCACACAGAATCAATGACGAGAATTCATAGCAGCACATGGTTCACATTTAACACGTCCCATGTGATTACTCAAACATTCAAATCCCACACATTTCCAACCTCTGAATGTTCTCTGCTGAAAATGAGGATTTGGAAAGGACCTTTTTTGTGTGTTACGACCAAGATAAACACTGCAGCTGACCTCTGCTGTTCTTCAAGCAGCTGGGCACATAACAGACACAGCATCACTCTATGGAATGACATCCTCCTCTTTGGGGACATGACTGTTGCCAGGTCAGCAGGCAAAACTGGCATGCCTGCATTCACTCGGTCTACCATAACACAAGGGTAACTGTAGCTTTTTTGGGTCATCCAGTCATGGGTTTGTCAATTGCAAAAGTTTCTCTGCATTAACTGTTTATGCTCTGGACACAATGCCTTGAAAAGCAGGTGATGAGAGCAATTTCACTTAACTTTTTTTTCATTTTAGATGAGTTGAACATAGAGATGAACAATGATGAAAACAGATGAACACAGAATTGTATAACTTCTTTATGCAGTAACCCAATTCTACAACGACTGCCTCATCCACATTTTTGAGCTAGTCCAGATTCAATTCTTCATGGAACAAGTACTTAATTATTTCCCAATGTCCCAGGAATACAATAAAATATTTGCAGGAGGAAGAATAGCGAACACACATTCAATACAGGTACTGACACAGGGATATAAAATGCTTTGGCATTCACATTTAAGAAATAGGCCCGAGCAAATTCAATTAAACTTGACATCAATGCAGACATCAAATAAAATAAATAAAATCATAGTCATGAAAAGCTGTGCCACGAGTTTGGCTATTATACATTACCAATTAAATGTTGTACAATTGTTGTTTAATGCCATACCACCCAAAGGCTACTTGGAATGATTCTGACTGATTTGCAAGACCTTATAAAGTCTACATGCTAGGCCTTTGTGTGTGCCATTTCATTTATGAGGAAAATTCTGCTCAATTATTAACAGAAAAAAGGAGGTGGAAGAAAAATAAACAGGTTTAAAGCAGAAATGGTTGAAATTCCTAAATCTATCTATCTATCTACCCACCTATCCATCTGTCTATCCATCTATCTATCTCGTTATTGTATCACCACCAGTATTATATTTATACTATATATATATATATATATAGGGTGAGGAGCATGTGACTATTGATACTCTGACCACCAGAAGAGCTATTTAATGGCAATCTCTGCCTGAAGTTGCTCCTGGAAGTATTTACGGATATACTTATGGGTACTTATGGGTTGAACCCAGAAAATAAAATGTAGCCCTTGGTGGCTTCATTTAAGATGCCTCTTCTAGTGGGCTTTGTGTTGTTCCAATAGGGCCAGCACACTTCTGGGAAAGGTTAACGATACTCAACCTCCGTCAGAAATGGAGCTTGTTAATGGTCATACTAGTGAACACAAGACTTTGCTCTTGGGCCTGTGACAGCAGGTTTCACCTTGTAAAGCCAATAAAGACTTTGGCTCAGCTGCAAAACCCCCCAGGCCACCTTTTTCTCCCCAACTTCAGTAAACAGCAGGTCTCAACTCAGAGACAGCAGTCACACAAAGGGGAAAGGCTATACTTTACTAAACTACAGGGGACAACCAACCTTGACATACCACCATGGTCAAATTAGGCTAAGGTTTGAGTGTTTTTTTTTTTTTTTTTTTTTTTACACTGACCTTCCATCAAGAAGACATTCTGCGAGTGGGAGGGATGACACACAGGAGGGATGATTAAACCTTTTTCAACTTAAGTGCAAATATACTGCTTTGACTGTCAACATAACGGGGCATTAACAAAACACCAACTGGATGCTTCTAATAGTGCTGATGTCGAGCATAAAAAAGAAAAGAACACTCAATCGGCAGCGCACACAGAGAAATGTGTCACAGACTACAGCAATGAGGACCGTTTTCTTCAGAGGTTGTGATGATGGCTTTCCAGGCATGAAGAAAATGTGTGAGGAAAAAAATTCTTTCGTTTTCTGTGCTCACCTTCATATTCCCCAGACGTCTCGCTCTGTCGATGACCAGGAACTTCTTGATGAGGTCTCTGGAGAAAGAGAGTGCGGTAAACATCACATCTTGCCAAATAAAAACTGGTATTTATCACTGCTATCATCAGCATCAGAGCAGATGGCCTATGAAGTTCTGCTCCGCGTTAGGGGCCCACATCACAAAGCTATAGTGGACAGGGACTAACAGAGGTGAGCCATTCAGATTTGATAAGAGGCCTATGATCAGTGACCACTGTGTATGGATGGAATATCAGAGGAGACTAAGGAATATGATTTTATTCCCCATTCATCAGAGGTGGGGGAAAGTGCAGAGAATAAATGGGGTCAGTTCACCACTGAATTGCTCTACCATGGGGTTTTTCTACTATAAGCATTTCACCCTAGTACTATCCGTAGTACTAGTACAAGGCAGTACTAGGTAGTAGTATCCACAGACGCTTATTGCAATTTCCCTGAGGAAATTTGTTAGGCTAAGTGTTTGGATATTAAACCCAAGGATGGTTTCTGATGAATCAAGCATGCGCTGAGCTGATGGCCTGGAGTTACAACCCTTCATGTTTCAAATCAAACACATTGTTTAGCACTCAGGCACAAGTGTACCCTGCACAGTACATACATCTTTAACCTCTTTTCTCCATGGTGGGAGGTGGCTTGTTATCATCACTTTTTATCATGGCCACAGTAAAACCTACAGCTCCCTGATGGACACAGTCAGTGTGGTTCACTACCTGTCCTCACACATGGAAGAAACCCTGAAAATGATGCTTAGCAACTCCTCATGTAGCACCAAGTTTAGCAGCCCCTCACAACACACTTCAACGATCTGAGCTCCATTTCATTTTCCCCATAAAACAGAACTGACTGAGTGCTGGTATGCTGGAGATAATGACAACATGGTACCTTCTGTCAAACCACCACCAGCCCACAGCCCCGATGGACAGGGATGTCGGGAGCATGCGAGGGCTGACTTTTTACATATTTATTCAATAGTTAATTGTGACATTGAACACCTTGCAGTCCTTTCTGTTCTGAGTTTCTCCTGCATTCCAGATGGCTTCTGAAATTTACAGCGTCTGGTCTCAACACTTGTAGAGTCAACACTCACCCTGGGAGTTTATTCAACAATATGTTACAATTAGACCTACAGGAGTGTTTCAGTCTAAATCACAATTAGGTAACTAGTTCATGAGCAGCAGTTATAGAAAGGTCTTTATGCTTGTAAAGTAATGGAAGCAATAGAAATATTAATATTAAAATCTTCACACCATCTACTCAAGGCAATTCCATGCTGTGTAAACGTATTTATGCTTCACACAGAGTACATGAATCAAGTACAACATAACTGTTACAACACTGACATATTACCATACAAACAGCGAATTTGCTCTGATACTGTGCTCCTGTGGCGTTCTAATGTCAGCATGAACTACAACACCATCGGTAACATAATGAGAGGCACATCACACTCAGGCGTGGGAAGGATCGTGTGGTGCATGATCTGCTAGTTCCTGTACCTGTGAAGCCCCCAGGCTGTAGCTGGGTCATAAATAATCTTGCCAAAGCGGAAAACTTGCGTTTTCATCCATTACTGTATTTTAGTGTTTGGGCTCAGAGACACCGCCCTCAGTGTCCACCCGACAGACTTGCTGCTGCCTTGCTTCAATAAATGAGCCTCATGTATATGGAGCCCGAGGTGTCCCTCCCGCTTTTGGGCTGGGGTGATACGCACACACCCCTTATTCTATTGCATCAGCTGTGTCAGCATCTTACATAGCACTGTGCACAGACTCTGACACTGCCTAACAGATTCAGCTGCAGGTGATGAAAGGCAGGAAACTAAAACGCTGTATATGGGACAAGCCAACTGTACTGGTATTATGCACAAGGTTCACAAATAATATTGTCTCCAACATTAATGAGTGCACCAGTAAGAGGACTGGGTTTGAATCCACAAGTTTGATGGTTCCTTCTCCCAGGTGGGGTACTACCATTGTAACCTTGATCAAGGGACTTAACCTCAACTGCTTTAGTGATTTCCCAGCTGTAGAAATGGATACTATGTAAAAATGTAAGCTCCTGTACATATGTGGATCTGGTTGTGGGTGCCTATCAAACAAATAAATAAACTAATGACATCTATGCCACCAAATCTCCAAAACACATTCAGATGACAAATGAGCCTGGACCTAGTAGTCTGTAAATTTAAACATTTAACCTATTGCAATGCACCTTATATTCCTAATGTTTACTTGTAAATAACCAAGGGTGGCCTGACGAGTGGGATTCTTGATGATTAAGGGCCTAGGCAGTCAAACTAGTAGGTAAGATAATAAAGTAGGCTAACAAATCTGAGGTTATTGAAGACCCAGTGATCTTAATCTCTCTCCCATAATATATGAACTCGTCCTCCTTAGACAGCCTCAGTTCTGTTTCTCCATGTGCATACTGGGCCGAAAGCGAAACTTGTAGCCACTAAAGTTTGAGATGTCTGTATGTCGGGTCATAAAAGTGAGCACTGAGACTGCTCTTAACCTTTGTGGGGCACCCGTTCTAGTTCCTGATTTAGTGTTCAAAAACACCTTAAAGCCTGTAATCTGCCTGCATTCCTGAATCAAACCAGCTGCTGTTTGCCATGAGTCTAATGGTTTAAGAACAGACGTAAAACAGCTAAACATGCTATGGTGGTGCATGCCTGTTTCCTGCTTCATCTCATACAAGCTAACAGACCTATAGCTGCGTAGGAAACTATTAATTCTTTTACTAAGCCTTTTACACTGACTTTGTACTACTGTTGCCCAATGCACTCACAAGCACTTGAAATCAAACACAAGGGGATCTCTGCACATATTCTGGTGAAATGCCTTCTGATGGAAAAATGTACAAGTAACAGGATACATTTTTTTTGCTTTGTGAATATTAGGGGTTGTTACAAAGGGCACAGAAAAAAACAGTTTCTTTGATCACAAAGCAAGTGAATATTTCTCCAGGGAAAGAAAGTAATACACTCTGAGGTCAAGAATTTAGCATGTGGTTCTGAATGTCACCTCCCAAACATACACCAGGACCTGAGACTCTGACAGTAACAGTCCGTTTTCAAGGGTCAAGTCAAGAGAGCCAATGATATGGGATTTTACATGGAAAAGCATCCTAAGGGAAATTTGGGTGAGGGCACTAATTTACCAATCAGGTGAAAGATTTCATCACTTGTAGACATACATGCTTTAAGCATTAAACTGACAGAAGCACGGTGTTAGGCTTTCCTGCCCAAAAAGGAATAATAATACGTAATAACTCTGTGCCACAAAAGATATTATACTGTTAAGAGGGAGGCCTCTTGAAATCAAACTAATTGCATCTCATGTCTTAGTTTTCAGAGTCCCTTTCCTTACTTTACATAGAAATCCAGATGCCGGGGGAAGTCCAGCTTTCCAGCAAGGATCTTCTGATAGATGCCAAATGGATTGTCATCAAAAAACGGAGGATACCTGGGGAATAAGGAGGAAAGAAAAAAAAAGAGAAAGCAATTCATCATCATGTCTAAAGTGATACGTTTTTGACAAGATTAGAATGCCTGGTTCCACGTCATGGTGTCAGGCACTGCGAAACAACTGAATTTCAAAACTGCTCTTTCACATGAAAGGCGTTGGAATGCAGGGCCTGAATCCCAGCTTTTGCAAAATGGCACTTGGAGTCCTGTCAACTGTAAAGACTGTCTTACAAAAACCTGCAATCGTGAATAAGAGGAGTATCCCCTTTTAAACAGCCCTGGGGGAAATGGCTTTATGACTACACGATGTACCGCAATTAAGAGGGGCTAAGGTCGACTGCCACAGCACACACCCAAGGACCACAAGTCGCACCATGGTCAAACAGCACCCCCCACCCCCACGACCTCATTTTGCTTCCTCTCTCTTGACCTCCCTTTGCACCCTGAACTCCTCTTCTGCTACCTCACTCAGATGCAATGCCTCCCTGCGCCGCAGTTTGATGGCCCGAATGGTTTCGCTAAATGATTCCCCAGCATCATCCGCGACTGGACAAGCGATTACCTGCATAACACATCAGCGGAAGGGGATTATAAAAGGCTGCAACTGGCAAGCTGATAAAACTGGATGGTGTCTGGTCTGACCAGATACAAAGGTGTTGGAAACTCTACAGCCTGCATGCTGGAGTAGCTTCAGACAGTTCTACCCAGCCAGACTTGAAATTGTAGAAGTCAATCGTTTGCAGTTTCTAAGGGGAAATTTAAACAGTGATACTCAAGCGTGGGCTTGCTGGATGTTCTGAGTGTTGTGTCTGAACTGGCAAGTGCACATTCCTCATCCTCTGACAGACTATGAAATCTGAAAAAGTATATTAATCCCTCCAAACGAAATGGAATTTGTGGGGTATTTTTTTCATGTTGATGAAATGTAACTAAGGGGCAAAAATACACTAATGTGTCATTGCAATTACACATTCTAACCATGCTGCACAACAAATTTGTGAGGCTGGAAAATTGTGTGAGCTTTCTAAACATTTCCATTCAGGTTTGAACGTCTGAAAGTAAACATAAGACTTTTGTGTGAAAGTCTCATCACAGTTTTAGAGCACCTTATTTTCATAACAATTAGAAAACTCCAAGACACAGAATGTCATAATTGTCCTTGCAGACTGCAGGAAGTCTGGAAGTGGAACTGAAAAGAAAAGAACATGAAAAAAAGTAGACTTCTGTTCAAGCAGACATGATTTGCTTTGAGTTGAATGAATCGGAAGCCTTGCGTGCCTTGGTATTGTATTGTAATTGGCTGGGCAGGGCAAGCCCAATGGTGCACACAGGGCCTGGGAGCACAGCGATTCCCCTGGGAGGCCAAATCCCTGTGATTCTGCACACTATTTCACAGAGTGAAAGATGGCCAGCGCACATGATTTGAAAAGGGAAAAGTGCAGGGGCCGTGGACAGAAGGCAGGCTACCCGTCAAGTGTGTCTGATCCTCCCCCGGGCTGGGTCGTCCAGGGCCCGCCAGCGCAGTCTGGGCACTGTCGCGCGTATTCGCTCCGGATGATGACAGTGGGCGCGGGGGCGAGGTTGCCCTGGTTACCGCTAATGGGCTTCCGTACGGCGGTTCATAACAGATGGGGTAACGGCACTTTGGCGTTATGTAACAGCGGCCGTGGGTTTATATAACACCTGAGGCCTCGCCAAGATTCCACTCAGACGGAGCTGCGAGAGGGTGAATTAACAGCTGGTTGCGTGGATATTCTACCATTAGGAAAAATAGGCTCATAAACAGAGTTAGACCCCTCAAAACTGGACGGTCGCAAACTTTACCTAAAAGCACCAACGATGAGCGATTATCAGGTTTGCTGCAATCTGTGAAACATCCTTTTCTCACTGTAAAATATGCAGCTATGTCCATTAAATTTTCACAGAATGAACGTATATTAGGCAGACGAGCTAAAATTGTGCAGTGACTTGCAGTCGGCTGAGTTAGGAATGAACATGGTATTTCAATTACAGCACCATGCGTCTACCTCGAGGTTGAGTGGTTGAGGAAAACACTTTACATCTGGGCTCTTTCAGAAAGCCTGCAGGTGACCCAGATGCAGGTCATTATGTAATACGGCAGGGTTCTTGACTGGAGCAGAGAATTCACATCACTTCATAGAGACCGAGAGGGGTCTTTTTCAGAAGTCCTTGCTACATTTTTTCAAAAGGAAAGCGCGCAAGACCTTTGACAAAATAAGCACGCAATCGTAAAGCTCCTAAGGCCTCCAGACTCAAAGGAACATTTGTCTTGGCTCGTGAGCAACCTAAGTGCTTCAGCCCATGGGGGCAAAGGACATTCACTTTTGCAGAGGACACTTCAAAGAGTGCCTGATTTATGTTTCCACAGGGTGGGTAGTATTTTCTGTCTATCTAAGGACGTAGGAAAACTCTACATACCCTTATCTGAAGCAGAATGAGGTCAAGACAGCCTCCCTATTCTTGTAGTTCATTCACTCAGAATCCTGCAAGTACGCAAGTTAAATCTAGACAACTAATATAAACAGACAAGTGAAGCAATGCAGTGTTAAACAATGCAACCATTGAAATCGATTGAATGTGTTTTCATTATCTAATTTCACACTGCTTGTGTTCGTTGTCCTGACAAGTGATGCTCCAGACACAGTATAGCGTGGTTTTGCACGGCAGTGCTGCAGATGGGCCAAGTGCCTCGGCCTCCTCCCGCCTCCAGTTGATAGTTCTCACACTGGTGCAGAAGCGCCGCTCTTTTTTTCTGATGGGGACATCTTATTTGCTCGCGGGGCAGAGTAAACGGTGGAGAGCCAAACTTCCTTCCTGTTTGAGCGTTTGCCGAGCGGGAACGCGGGCCAACGATAACAGCCTGCTCCGCCGCCTGCACACATGGGCCGCGCTCGGGTGGAGAAGGGTCAGAGGACCCCTCGGGCCCTGTGAAAGGTACACACAGAGCAGGAGGGCGACCGCAGAGCCCCCGGGCCTGCTGGGACCGGGGTCAGAATCATCAACACACCACTGTGGGGCAGGGGGTAGGGGAGAGGACCAAGGGGTTAAAAGGTTTAAATCCCAAATGAGGACACGGCTGCTGCACTCTCAATCAAGGCCCTGACCTTGAATTAGACCTTTTGTACTATTAATTAACGAGACAGCAACAATATCAAGAAATGAGCCTAAATTCAAGAAATTGAGCCTCCAAAAAGTCGCTGCTCAAAGCGTCCCTTGCAGGTTAAGAGGCAGTGAAGCTCTGTATGTTCTGCGTAATGTAGGTGCTTCCATTTTATGTCTTACAAAAGAGATGTAGTGAGTGAAACATCCACTGTGTGTGTGGTTCTTGTGGTGACATGTACAAATGATCTAAAATCTAAAATCTAAAAAGCCGCCTCCTACCTCAGAAGGAGTGACTTTCAATTTCAGAGGTCAAGGGTGTCAGGGGATTTGTACGAGCGCTGCACTTCCTAGCCTCCAGTGGCTGGATGTTAAACAACCCCCCTCTTAGAGGCCAGGGGTTAGACTTCCATTTCACTTTACACAGCAACAAACACATGAAGGATGTGTGCTTGGCTCAACCACAGGCAGAGGCCCATAACAACTTTGACATTCTTTTCATTGCCTCAATTATTGGTTTAGTCCTGGCAGACAAACACAGCTCGGCTTCAAACCATATGCGTAGTTAAAAAGCGGTATAGCCAATTAATGGCTGATTAGTTGTACTGGTATATTAACCACACAGCAGGATCCCCACATTCCAGACTCTGACAGCACAATGCCACACTTGCTCAAGGCTGCCCCTGCTGGCCAAACATTTCAGTAACAGATAGCACTGAAGAAACAACTTATTTGAAACAGAAGACAAATTTGGGGCAGCTAAAATGTCCAGAGCTTGTTAGCCATCGGTAGGAGGCCAGGCCTCGGAATGGCTTTGCTATAATCCGAAGTGCTGCTTAATTAGATACTTCTGGGGTGAAACTGCAAAACCCATGTAACTCCCTCTCTGAGGGGGAATGCAGAGGGGAATAAACAGCAACGTTACAGAAAACCAGAGAGAGCTTTGCGCCCACGGTACCATGGCCTTTCCCTGAGCAAGTGCTTCTCTCCCAAACCAATTACCACTGGCATCCCGACAAGCACGTTTCTCCAAACATCCGCAACCAATCTGGAGGAAATAAAGATCGCTTATTGTATGGATGATCTTTATTTTGGATAGAATTTATTGCAATTCTAAATGCTGCAAACAATTATAGGAAAATACAGCTGTGAAACTGTTCTGTTTATAATTACAGAAAACTAGTACTAGAAACTATATACTATATACAATAATTTGCATATGCAGCAGATACTGTGCCACTGCGCCTTTTACTTACTGATAACGTAATTATGGGTCACACACAAGGCTTAAAAAAATATGTGCGTTTCTGTTTAGTAAATTAGAGACACACAAAGTGGGGAACGCACCACCCACTCAGCTCTGACTCCCTCTATACACAATCCAGACAGAAAGATTTCTCTTACCAAACCCCTCAAAGCTGCTCCACTTCATAACTGCAGTAAACTCTAGTGCTCCCTAGTGGCACTCGGCCCACACCGCGAACCCCAGGCCCTTCCCTGTGATTACCACTGTTCACTCGTCCTGTTCACAATGCAGAGTATTACTGCGTTCAGGCTGTACACGACCCAAAAGGTAGCAATCATTGCATTCGAGTCTCCTTGACAGATCGTTAGCGAAATTTGAAGTAATGCATAAAATAAATCGTCTCTCTGAACGATGTTGACTGAGTGCACTCAGACAAACTGCAAATGTACAAATCTGCAGCGTCTAACTGTGCTGACAGCAATCGGTCATCCTTTAGAAATCACGCTCCCTTGGGTTGAGCGCAGAAATAGAACAGAGGTACACATTCGACACATTCGGGGAAGCCATTATGCGCGATGCATTAAGCGCTGACCAAAATGTCCAGCAGCGCAATATTCTTTGCGAAGTCCCCACGTTACCTCTGGGACTTCAAATAACCTGTTTAATCCACTTCCAGGCAGCGCGCTGGTGAGACAGGCAGACCACCACATGGTGGAGATGTTGCGCCAGGTTTCAGCAGAACAAGCAGAGGCTCAATATCTATGTGCAGCATCGAGGAAAATAAAATGGTGTGTGATTGGAGACCCGGCTGATATATCAGCCTTCAGTCTTTAATGGTTCTTCTGCTGTGTTTTAAGAATCGGAAATTGTGCTAAACCAATATATATCATATCCCTGTTAAACATGACAAGACAAACGGCTTTCTATGACTTAGCAGATTTGACTCTCATGAAGCCAATAATGCGCTTTAAATTGTTCTTTTTTTCCTGGTTGATTTTGGCCTATTGACTCCTAGTTGACTCCCCTGTTTACAGTTGGTCAGCGAAATGTAAGTGTTTATTGTAATCAATGTGATCATTTTTTGAAGCAGTTTTTTTACTCAATCTGTATACTTCTGATCTGTTTAGTAAGGTGGCTTCATGTGCCTTTCCTGATTTTAAGATTTTTCATTATCCATATTCCTGGAAATTTCAGTGTCAGTTAAAAGCACACATCTGCTGGATTATCTGCCATTAGCTTTCTTGGCCTCATGAATATTTTTTATTGGAATAAAAATACCCATGTGGGTTTGGCGCTGGTTTGAGAGCTCAGTGAATCTTCCTGTTGGGATGAGACATCAGCATAGAGGTGTTGTGTGATCTTTATTCTTTGGCTGACCTTGACAAAGCCCTGCAGATTTAAGAAGTGCTTGAGTCTGAGCACCCACTAAGGGGACACTATGAAGCACTTTGCAGCAACAAGGTTACGAGGACATTTGGGGGAAAAAAAAGCTGAAACTGTGCATCCTTTCCCCTAGCTTCCTGATGGTTCCCAGAAACTTGGAAACTCACACAGAGCCATTCTAAATTATCACCCAAAAAAGGAAATTGCAAGAGACTGCTTATTTAAGGGTGAAAAAGATAATAGCGGACAGCCATATGCAGGAATAAAGCAGAGCTCAGCGGTGATTCAGAGCTGCGATTCCTGCCTGCAGCCAGCCGGCTGAAAGGCAAAGGGAAAAAGATGCAGAATGAAACAGTTGAGAGAGGACACAACACATGGGCTGACCTCAGGGAAGGGTACTGCAGCTCTGCTTTCAGCCAAAGCAACCTCACAACAAAATGCTCTCCACAGACAAAAAAAAAAACAGAGAACTTCAGAGGGCAGAGACTCACAACCTGTATATGAGATCTTTAATGAGCCAGTGCCCTCACCACAGTACTCTAATGTTAACTGTAACAGTTCATTTAGAAGCGACGGTCTGTGGAAATGACATCAGTGGAATGGTTTTTACCTTAGTTCTGCGGAATAAAGATGGGTTTGAAATATTTTACATATAATTAACAACGTATTAGACTGTGGTTTTAGGGTGGAGGGAGATGCATGTGCTATGTTGCTATGTCTTGTAAGAACTGGGCTATGGGTGAGGGCACAGGGCTTCTCAGGACTGCGAGAAGCCTCTCTCTTCAGCTGAAACTCCACTTTGCCCAGGAGTAGCTTCCCCGGGGAACACCCTGCCAGCCTGGGATGCATTTATTAGCCCTGCCTGGGCCAGTGCATGGAGAAAGCACGCTCTGCAGTGGAGACATGCTGGCATGGCCAATATCGGCCAGCTTGCTTGATTTCAGCAAGCAGTATCTTTACTATTCTGGCACTGAGCGCTTACTGCACACTGAATACTTAAGTGTGAGAGACATACTGTCCATTAACTAGCATAAGTGACAGAAGGGTAACTTACCCGGCCAGCATCTCAAAGATCAGGACCCCCAGGGCCCACCAGTCCACTGCCCGGCCGTGCCCTTTGCTCTGGATCACCTCTGGGGCCAGGTACTCCGGGGTCCCGCACAGAGTCCAGGTCCTGCAGGGCACACAGACAGATGTGGCCTGTCACCACGGCGGCACAGCTGTGTTATAATATAACAACTCTATCACAGAGGCATTACATTACATTACTGCCATTTAGCAAAGGCTCTTATCCAGACCTATTTACATAGATTACAATTTTTTACATGTTATCCATTTATACAGCTGGATATTTACTGAGGCAATTCTGGGTTAAGTACCTGGCCCAAGGGTATGAGTTTTGGGTACGAGCCCTGCTACTTACCACTATACTACACCAGAGACTGTTACAATACAAGATAATGTTGTCACAGCAGTGGCTCTCAATACAGAAAACCGATACTAGCATCAAAATACTATTCACAACGTGAGGTAGCCTGACTGAGTGCAGTGCAGCTTGCCCAGCGCCCTGTGGGACAAGGTCTGTGCGGAGGAAACCGTACGGTGACCCTTTCAACTGCATCTGCATTAACCAATTTGGCAAATTAACTTTGGCAATGGGTGTCGTGATTATTCACAGCGTTTCTCCGGAGAGAAGCCTCCACGCGCCGCTGCCCCGCTCTGTGCCAGAATCATTTCAGCTTCATAAATATTAGTTTCCCGCGTCGTATGTAAAGGAGCCGGGGCAGACTTCCCAGCTGGAGCACCCGTGCCCCGGGCTCGGAGGGCGATCTCTTTGTGCATTCATCTCTCAGCTTGGAGCTCCACCCTAGCACCGCCTCCGCGCTGGGTTCAGGCGCTCCGTTGACTGGCGGCTCTGTCTGTCGTGACTGTTGCTGTGGCGATGGCGGTTTCGAATGCCCGCCGCTGGACGGACAGATGGTGGGAGTCACTGCTCCCCGACTCCGCTGGCACGTTTTTTTTTTTTTTTCCCAAATGTTTTGTTTTTGGTCCAAACAATTTAGTGCCTAAAGAAACATTTTATTGCTCGCATGAGATGTTTGTCTGTGTAACAGAGATATGAGTGTTTAGCGAGGCAAATCAACCTAAAGCTGCAAATTCATTGCCACAGAGGCGTTTTAGGCTTATTACATATCACAGTGTACATGGTTCTACAAAATATTGATTCATCAACAGCACTGACTATGCTACGCGGTGCCAAGCGTGGGTTAAAGCTGAAATTTAGGGTAGATATAATTAAAACTTCATCACACCCACTGGCAGTGGTATGAACAGTAACTTGGAAGAAGAAGTGTTTAATTTGTTTGGAACCACCGAGCACATCTGAAACTGTTAATGCCCAGGGTGCCGCGACGGATCAACACTCCATTTGCCGCAAAAACAGCCTGTTCTCCTCCGGGACCCTGCTTCTCTGATCGATGAGCCTCTTCAGACGAGCACTGTCCGTTTCTTCCGCCGCTGGGTTCGGTCCCGCTCCCGCTCCCACTCCAGACCCGGCTGCCTTTGTGGCGTTCCGTGTCGCCTGGGGGATGATTAAGTGGTGTGGCGCAGGTCTGATGTGCCGGTCGCTCGCCGGTGTGTGTGCGAGCGCCGGTGCCGGTCTCCGAGTCATGCACTCCTCCTTCCTCTTTGTGTCTCCGGATAAAGTGTCCCCTGGCACGCAAGCTAATCCGCTCTGTGATCTCTTCCGCCGACTGAGGTGGAGATACGGCTTGTGGCGCGGGGCGGCAGGAGTCAATGACGTGCTGCCGGGTTCCCAGGGAACTCTCGACTCAGCGCTATTGTAAAGTGCTAAGCTCCCGGGGAACTCTTGATTCCGTGGTACTGTATGCGCCCGGCTCCCAGTTGTCAGCGAGCCGTGGCTTCCTCTCTTGTTTGCAGCCCTTTAAGGCTGTGAAAACGTCGACTTGGGCCTTTGTGACATCAACGCTTTCTGTTGCGAAGGCAAGGCACGGACCACAAGCTCTCTCACACTCTTTACTTCCTGTTTCTACTGCTCAGAAATATAAATACCCGGGTCTTTAGTTCCACAGAAACCAGGTGGGCCTCGGTATGTGACAAGCCTTTTGTGTGACTGACTTTGATTCATTTCAAACGATCTATTTTTGCGTTTGGTCTAATATTCCCTCGTGCTTCTAAACAGAACCTAGTGAAACTGAGATACAAATATGTCTGGGTTTTTCAAGGTAATCCCACTAAATAATCCTGTACAAGGGAACAGCGGAACTATCCAGGATCTAACCCAACAACCGGTGGTCATGAGTGCAGTTAAGCTCTTGAGCTCTGCTCAGTTCCACGCTGTACTATGAATTGAAACTCTTAAAGTAGCCCACCTGTTAAATGAGGTAATGCTGCCAGGGAACTCCATCACTTTCCATTACTTTTTCATCAGCGGGGACATGTTTACACCCTAAAGAATCACGCCACATGATAACTCATCTTTGAACTACGGATGCTACAAACACCTACACACAGCAGACTCAAATAGAATGCCACTCAGCTCTAAAACTGTCAAAACATGTGACAGAGATGCCTTGTTCCTCTTTACAAATCCTAACAAAATAATGACAGCTGGTGTCATTTCAAGGAGACACAGATTCATGAAAAAGGAGACACTTTAAGACCTACTGGTTTTAATAAACCCCCAAAAAAAAAAAAAAAAAAAATACTTCACAATCTATCCAGTAGATGGCACTGTGTATACACCACTACAGATCCTGTGTTTGTGCTTTTTTCTTGAAACTACAACCAAAGGACCATTAAGGTCTGAGTAGTTGTCTTCCAACAGCATTTGTTGCAATTTCCTTTCCTTCCATTTATATAAGTGGGTCACTTGCGCATCTGAGAGATATGTGCTCCAAATGTATTTTTTTCTCTCTAGCACAGGGGAAATATAAATGTAAGCCATTAAGTTTACATTTCAGAGTGGTCAGATTGATTGTTTTCTGTATAAAAAATAGTCACTGCAATGTGTTGTAGTGAAAGAGACTTTCAAACTTAAACCTTACAGACAAGGTGTTAATGCAATTTTCCTGCTTGTGCCATTTTGTTTGGCTTACAGCCACTCCTATTAAAATAAAATCAGAAAATAATCAGTCAGGTGTTATTTCTTTCTGATTACAAATCAATAACTTAATTTTTAGTTCATGTTGGGAGTGAAAAGTAGTGATAGAGAGGAAATAGTTGAGGAGCCAAAACTCAGTTTCACTTTTAGCGATATACATCTCCAGGTACCTTGTCAGTATGACAGACTGTCAAGGTTTTCTAAGGCTGTGTCCTCAAGCGTTACCATGTCTGTCTCGACCTCATCAGACAATCAGAGATTCTCGTTTCAGAATGCCCTGCATTCAGATCACTGATCTGAAGCCGGGACATTTCAGGGGTTGCCAATAAAGACAGCTGGAGAAACTATGCCATTTCAACAGAAGGCTTCTTCAGCCTGCTTCTAGGAAAAAAAAAAAAACCTCTGCAACTCACCATCCTCCATCAGAAGACATAAAATATAGAGGCACCTTCTTAGCATTTTCATTTTGCATCCATTTTGTGTACCTTAAATGAAATGAGGAGGGTGATCTGTACCTGTCAACAAGTTTTTTAGCAAAGCCAAAGTCCGTGAGCTTGATGTGGCCCTCACTGTCCAGCAGTATGTTTTCAGGCTTCAAGTCTCTGTAAACAATCTCCTTGGAGTGCAGGTACTCGATGGCACACACGATCTCGGCAGAGTAGAAGAGTCCGGTAGCATTATTAAACCTGCCCCTGTTGCGCAGGTAGCTGAAGAGCTCGCCTCCAGGCACATAGTCCATCAGCATGTACAGGAAGAGCTCATCGTGGTGCGTCCAAAATCTGGGAAACGGAACCAGAGAATCAGTCAACTTAAAATGTGACAGGCTGGCATGAATTTGAAAACAGGGACTTTCAAAATGTCTAGTTGTGCTGGATGGGGCAGTCATCTCTGAAATTCTGGCTCATGTTGTGAATTGATGAAATAAAATGTAAAATACCTCCATTGCCTGCCTGACTCTCTTCCGGCCCTTTGCAGTGACACTAGTAAAGAATCAGGTTGAATACATGTTGCCACTTAGCCTCTACCTCCCTTCCAGCACCTCCTCGATTCTCATCAATTCTGACCCATTCCTCTGTAATCCAGTGCTCAACCACCCAGACCAGAGTCACTCAGCTGCTGCCCAGGAGGGCCACAATGGAGCAGGTTCTCTGCCTCTATTCAAACCCGTAACATCCCCCGCGCAGGGAAAGGGCGGCTAAGCCGGTTCAGTTGAGACAATGATTAGACTTTTATGGCTGGGACGACAGCCTGCAGGCACTGTGGCCCTGCGTGACCGGGACTGAGTGGCGAGGTGCTCCACAAATACACACAGGCTTAACCACTGCGCTCTACAAATTATATTAGCTGATGTGTGATTGCGCAGGGAATACTGCTATTATGCGCTGCTGATATTCTACTACATCGACCGGAAATGATTCAGCTGAGTTTGCGTGTTTAAAACGGGGGGTGTGTTCTAAGCCAATGAACAGCGTTCTCCCAGTAAGAGAACAGCACAGAGCGCACACTCACAGCCTGATGAGGAACGGGTGGTTGACCTCGGTCAGAACTGCCTTTTCATTGTGAACATGCTGCTCCTGCTTTAGCCGAATGACATCCGGGATCTTCATTGCCTTCAGTGCAAAGTAGCCCCTGGTCTTCTTGTCCTTGACCAGGAACACTCTGCCAAATGTACCAGTCCCTGCAACAGACGGACGTGACTTACATTAGCTACCTAACACCCGATATGTCACACTATACAGCAAAGCAAAAGGAGTCAAAATTCAGGAGACCAGAGGAGAGGATTAGGTGTAGATCCAGCCAAGAAACACATTGATGGGTTTCTGGTGGGGTTGTGTGTTCCAAAACATAAGAAGCATTTGAGGCTTATTGAAAATGCATAGATATTCATGTAATAAATTCGTAGAACTTACTATAGGTAGACTATTAAAAACGCACCGTTATTTCAGAGTGGGATCTCTAATAATGTCTGAAATATAACCTATTCTACAACGGCTGGGGGTGTAGAGGCGGAGGGCCATCGTGGAAGGCACTGTAACATACAGTGTGATCTGTACTGCCTAATATCACATTTCACTGAAAGAAAGAAAAATTAAGCAACAGTCTGAAAAAGCAAACTATCAAGTGGACATTATGTCAGGATTCTGGTGAAGTCATCCTTTTTATTGTCCTATTGCACAACCTTTACAAACTATTATTTCATGTCTTCTTGTTGCTGTTAAAAGGCTAAAATATGGTCTAGAAATGACTAGAATAACACCAAGTCTTGGATACAAGAATGAGCTACCTGGTCCAACTGGATGCAGGAAGCTTACTTGTATTTCAGATGTGTCATGGTAAACCTCCATAATACAGCCAAGCCACTATTTCCCATTATACTCAACAGCGACAAAGACCCTGATGTTTTCAACTGGTGGCCTTTCTGAAACAACAGCAGCTGAACAGCATCATGTTCCAAGCAACTTGGATGAGTCTTCACCTGCAACTTGGCTTTTTACACTTGGCCACAGGTATGCAAGTTTTGTGTGTCTGGGATTGCCTTAGCAGCACTGAATCCTCCCATTAGCAAACCGTTCTCCTTTTCCAGACCTTACACTGTGGAATACATACATGTGATTCCAGTTTAATTCTCTCTGCCAAATGCAAAAAGCAGTGTGTAGTGATCAGGTCACTGTAAGGCTGCTGAAGAGTTGCTTTTGCAACAGTTCTCTTGATAGCCCCCTCCAATTTCATCACATGCAGCAGAAATGCTACTCGGCCTGGATAATAATGTGATCTTCATGGTGACATAAATTAATAACATTTGTGAGGTTCTTACACTGCAATGCTGCTCCATGTAAGAAGCAATAGATTTGGATTTTCTGTGACTTCACAGAGATAACAAATGATCTTTCTTTGAAATAACTGATGAGAAAAACAAATGACTAAGTCACATGAAAGAATTTAGGAAGCATTGGTTAGGTTTGCTTTGGAATAATATTTGCCCAATTTGTGAGACAAAATCACACCCAAGTGGTTTAGTGCAACCTGGATTCATTTTGATATCAATCATTTTAATGCCAGACCAATTTTTGCAAGAGTTTCTACTGACACAAAGAGTAAGCACATTTGAGTAACCTCCTGTTTTGGTAAGCTGAAAGCATTTTTTCTGGAGATGTAATATACAAGAGTCATAATATGATATGCGGGTAGGAAAAAGATATCACCACGGCATTTTTCTGCATCATCATTTTAAAATACTAAATGGAACAAAATGTTTGAGTTGGACTGTGCTTCATAAATTAATATGAACAGTATCTTTCAAAAGAAATACAGCATGCACAGTACAAAGAAGATATTTCAACACGAAATGTTGAACAAAAACAAATAAAATGTTAAGTTGCATGTACAATGTATTTTTTTATATAACAGTAGATAAGTCAACTTGGGTAATATTACCTTTCACAAACTAAACAGGCACTACTCCACAATAATGCTACCTGAACTCCCCAGCTAGACCAGAGGGGGAAGTAGAATGTGAATTCATGCCCACTCATTAAAAACCTCTCTACTCACTCTTGACGGAATACTGTGTCGTGTTAAATGTCTCAGTTAAACTTTATTGTTCATGTTTCATTAAGAGGTAAGGCACAGAAGGCCCTGAGTATTGGCACAGATTGACAAGCTGTTATGTTTCAGCCCCTTTGTTCCTTTTTGCTTCAATGTGATCCACCAAGAGGAGCAGCGCCCTGGGCCCTCAGATCTTCAAATCCATAGAATTTTATCACAATGGCTAGCCTATCTCTGCCGGAAGTTTAATTATCCTTCGCAAGCATGTCTGCAAAGCACATGTAGCTTCTCAACTCAACTTTAATCATATTTGTGAAGAGCCGTGCTTAAGATTTACTAAAGGACAGGGATGACAGATATGCCATGTGCCAAGCTACAGGTCAGAAGGGTACAAAACACAATTAACCATAACTTCCCTGGGGTCCTTACAAACTTCTCTGCCACATTCAGGTCAGTACAAACACATTCGGGTGTCACTCAAAGCAGGTATCTCTACTGACAGTGCTTTCAGCATACAAACATACCAAGTTACTCATAAATGCAAATAATACACCAACGATGTGGCAGTGTCACAAGCATATCTCTGCCATTTAAACTAGTGATATCAGTATAAGCAAATATCAACCTGCATCTAACATCAAATGACAATATGGGTATTACAGTATGTGTGTGCAACCTTAAACTGAGAGGAACACAAAGGTAAAGCGCGATACCGTTTATTTTTTCAGGGGTCAAATTTAAGTATCCAAAGAAGGTCAGTATTACAAACGGCAGTTCAGTTCATGCATGATTAATGAGCCCAGGCTCACTTTTCCCTTTACACAAAGTGCACTGGGGTCCATTCCGTTGCTATTCAACACCTGTAATACAACAACATGTGGTTGCCATCTGTGCATAGACATGGAAAAATGTCACTACACCGGATAGTTGTGTATAGGCAATTCTAGAGGTGTTTCTTCTATGCTTACGACCCTTTTAATATGATAAGCACATATTATGACAAACATAAGTGTATACGGCTCATGCATAATTTCACTGTAAAATATTCCCCTGCAAAGCTGACATGTTTGTGGCTGAGCTAATAAAGACATTCCCTCAAGTACTGTAGCCAATGTCAAATAGATACACAAATAACCATTCATAAAATATACCATCAGAGCAATAGGTCTATCTTATGAAATAAGATAAGAGGCATTATCTTCTAGGTGCTGTTCATTACCATAGTTTTCTGGTATGATCACATCATTTCACTTGTTAGTCAGTGTCACACAGTTCCGTTGAACAAATGATAGAAAGGATTAAAAGAAATTCTTTCTCATAAAGTGTTAATCACTGAAACACTGAAATGATTAAGGTGCGAGATCTGATACTGACTCGGTGCATTAAGAGTGTAATGTTGGTTTGAATGTTGGCTTATTAGTTTCATTATATATATGTCTTGAACAGTGTTATTTTTCCTGCCTGGTTCCTCTGGACAGCTACAATGATTGTTCTTATGTAAGGAGCACAATACCACCATCTCTCCAAGTCAAACAAGAAACATGTTCCAGCTGCCTAGGAAGCAGGAACTTGCAATCACTAGTGGTATGAGCCTCTGCTGTTTTAATTGACATTTTAGGGCAAATGAATCATTAGCTACTGTATTTGTGCATGATATATCCCAGGGAGGAAAATACCATCCAGTGATACCAAACAGGAAATAATAATATTATAAATTATAAAACATATATACTGAATTTTATATATAAAATAACCTGCGGCCCAACACAAATAAAAGTGCTGAACTTATCACCATAAACTATTAAAATTGTAGCTCCTGGCACCAGATACCACTAAACTCTCAATGTGTGTTGTTCACACTGCATGAAGAACAAACACAGCAGTAAAGAGGCCTACTCTGTGCAAGCAATGAGCATCCTCTCATTTTATCAGTATTTTTCCCCTCATTTCATTTCATAGTCCACATCACTTTTCTCAGCTGAGTAGTCTACTTATTTAGGCTCAAACTGCAACAGTAATAGCCAAGGTTTTGTGGTGTCCAATTTTTATGTGGAAAGAATTTCAGTCCCATTACTTAGCTAATTGTATATTTCTACAACGTAATGTGGCTTGCGGGCTTGCGGGTTAATACTCATAGATTAATACAATGGGATAAGAGAGGCTCAATGCTCCCTCTCTGGTAGCATTTGACTGGTACACACAATTTCAAGGGGGGTCTACCCAAACAAATGTGTAGAAGTCCCCCCCCCTGCATGTGAATGGCAATTCTACACTCACAGGAGCACTGTAACACCCTGGCTGGACCTGTTCAAGATATCAGTGACAAATCAGCACATCAAATTAAAAAGGCACAATTACAATGCAACCAAAGTACAAATCTACAATTAAATTAATAAAATGAAACACTTTTACAATCACATGTTTTAAAACCGGGCAACGACTTTCAGACTATTATGTTTGTGAAGACATTCTGTGTCTCTGATTCCTTTAAAATGTTGTGGTGTAACTGATTTGAAATTCAAACATGGCAGATATGTAGGGCAGAATGCAAAATAAAACAATAGGTCCTTTTAGGTGAACTGACAGGTTACCATGGTGTTGTAAATATCCAAACAGTGAAAACTGGCATGCCTAACAACCCTGGTGCAAGATGCAACATGAAACGTGCAAACTTTGAGGGGCGTCTACAGAAAAAGACCTAGTCCTGACTCCTAAGTGTATCACGATGAGTCAACAGCAAAAAAAAAAAAAAGCTTTCTCACCCCTTTTCACACCACAATGTTCGTGATGCCTCAGAGGAGAAGAAATTTTGACAAAACGAATCCACCGGAACTGCAGGTCTCACCTGGCACAACATCTGCCACGAGCTACAAGTCAAACAATTTCAGACACAATTACTGCTGATGCTCAAGCCACAACCCTGGAGTGACCTTCCGGGTCCACTGATGAGACACGGCGAGGGTGATGGAGACACATGCCACTGCAATCACACAGCAAAGCAGCTGCTTGCCAGCTGTGTCATCTCACTGCCACAGTTTACTTAGTGTATTGAGGGCATGCACACACTTGACCAAACTGGGCCGCCCGCTACAAAACGAAACGCTGACATTACTCCATGTGCCTTACAGTTCAGCTTCGGCAGAGAGTCCGTCTGTCTCATCTCAGCTCGGGCAAAGATCCATCATGATGTGCGATCAAACGAGACTGGGGCCCATCCCCGCCGTGAGAACAAGGACACCTTGAACATTTGGAAGGCCTCCAGTGCGGCTACGCAAATTACGTTTTGAAACAACGCACTGTGAAATTCCAATTCCTGTGGTGTTTGCTAGAATTACTCATTTTACTCCTGCAGATTATTAATATTAGAAGATAAGACGCAGTGTGACAGAGCATTAGAAAGGAGAGCTGTGAGAGGGCTGCTGGCCCTCTTCGTTGCACAAGAGCATTCGGTGCAGGCAGCGTCCACCTGTGCTGCAGAAGTAGGACAGCACTCATCTCTGAGAAGTTTCCAGTGTTTCACAGTCCATATCTTCCTGTCCCTTCCTGTCCCCTTTTCCAACAATTACATCACAATTAATAGCATTTCTGACATGTAGACTGCTGTGAAAAAGGAAAAGGATGACGCAAATATTTCAAAGGAAGTCATTCATAATGGTTTTGCATGGAAAAATAGCAGTAACAAAAGTTACACTGAACACACATACCAGTGACAAGAGCTGGCGCTATCCTGATTAACCTGAGTTAAGTGCTAGCTGTTCTCTACAGCTGTACTCATTTGTCCTTCCAAACATACAAATAATTGACACACTTTGGGGAAAGAGCGAAATGCCCATTTTCAATAAAGCGGGGCATTTGTTGTTTTTGCAGTTAATGCAAAGCTGACAAATAAACAAAAAATAATGCTGAATGCTTGCTGAGGACCCTGTGACACTGACCAGAGGGGCCCTAGGATTCCAGGCCAGCCATCTGTTTGGGGACCCATGCTCTAGGGGTACTGGCATGACCCCACTCCATAAACTTTCTTTTTTTACTGCACACTTGTCTGAGCTAACTCCCTGATGAAACTGCTCCATCGGTAAACATAATTAATAGCAGAATCTCTCACAGAACGTAATTCATGGCCTTTTGTGACATAGCTCAGGCTGATATGTTATTTTGTGTGTTCCGGAATGCAGCATGGCTCCACGACTCCGTGCTCCCTGGATTGCTCTTTATCTGCCTAAGAGTCCTATCGAGTCAATTAGTCTCGCTGATATGCATTTAGGATACCTTATCTCTCTCTCCTTCAATATCTTGCATGATTCATTAGGGTCTGCAGTCAAGTGTGGAGTGGAGGTTATTGTTCACGTTTGTAAGAGTAAAAACAAATCAGCAGAGATTGACCAGAAGCATATTAAATCTACCTGCCAATTATATCTACCTGCCAATTTTAGTGCCATCTTTTCAGTCACGATCTTGATTATGATCCTGTGCTTTCATGTGAAATTGAACTGTGAAACTGGGATTTGCTTGATAAAGGACTGCTGGAGTGCTCAACCTCCTTTGGCAGCTTAGCAGGATCAGTAAATAATGAAATCACATACATGTTCACAACCACACCTCCTACACAGTAAGAACTTTCTAAAGTTTATAATTAAGGTCAGTGTTGGCATAACCTAAGTGAAGATTTAAAAGCCTTAAAAAAGTTGGCTTCCTTTTGTTACATCACTGGAAAGATTTATGTCACATCACTGACCTGTTAAACTAAGGGTTTATGAAAATCTTAGTTTTAAGATATAAAGTTGTCATTAAACATGCTTATCCCAGGGGTTTAAACTACCATTTCAATTCAATGCATACTAAAACACCCCCTCTTTAAAAAATCTGCAAATTTCATAATATTGCAACAATTTGAATACTAAAAAAAACAATTCTTTAAGAATATATTGTTCTATAGCTTATCACACTGTATGAGTTTCAAGGGCAACCTAACAAATGTCAAGTGACTTTCATGCAGAGGTGTGTAAATTATAGTCTGAACTGACGATAAAATGAAACATATCAGTGGGAGATTAAATTGGCTCCTTATACAGGATTGTGTTGTGAACCTTAGAATCCCTTTGCTGCAGCAACTAACATCTATACAGGGAGCCTGTTGCTCTTTCATCTAGGCTAGTAACAGGATACTACAGCTATTCTCACACCAGTACTAGCCCCTGGGTCACAGCTCTATTTATGAGGCCTGCCAATGAACACACACAAACACTGTAGTGACCTAAATCAAGTGTCCAGGCCCTGGAACTAACATGGACCTTGGAAAGAGTCAGCACACAGAATGTGTTAGGATTACAGAGTAATATCCATGGGTCAAAATTAACTTTTTGGTCCACCAGCAAATGGGAAATAATTATCAGATTTTTCATAAGCCAAAATAATTCATTGCAAATCATGCTACATTGTAACTGGATCCTGCAAGGCCCACATCTCTATGGTGGGCACACTGCATATCATTAGCTTAAACAGCTGGCCAGACCTTATCTAAGTACAAAAAGAACTGATTTGTTTTTTTTTTTAATTTGGAGTAAAACATACTCACACAGCCACTCAAAATCAGAGGGGGGTCTTCCCTTTTTTCAAAGGCATGTACCATTGAGAACATGGTCTTCATTCATCTGCTGTCTGTTTACTCAGTGTAGTTGGTGTCTCCACATTCTTAAACTGACAGTTGAGCAAGCCATCAAAAAATGTGATAGACATGGAAAAGGGAAACCACCTCTGAGACCAGAACGCAGCTCAAACGTCAAATGTAGCTTGTAATTAGACAACCAGAGATTGAAGAAAAAAGACCAACACAAGATTTCACAACTGGAAAATGATAGAGGGGTCCTGCCATTGACTTATAGCACAAAAAACAGGCAAGATGAGTATGAAGACATTTTGCATCTTTCAAGGGTACTTTGGCTAATATAGTAGGCCATGCTCATTTTTGTTATTAATTTTTTTTTTTTTTTACACAACAAACACCTGCCAGAATAGATAGTGACCCTGCAACTTTAACTTGCCAAAAAGAAAACCCACCTGCATTTGCATTCTGGCAGGTGTTAATTTTGGACCCTGAATACCTAGAACACAGTTTCCAGTTATAATAAATACCTAATCACCAGATTGTCTTTGCATCATTGTAGGGACAAAATGGGGGTGGAGTCAATTCTGTTTCAGTTCAGTCAGCTTATTGACTGAAAGGACATGGAATTAACCCCAACTTTTCCATTTTGTACAATTACTGTATAGGATATATCCTGCACTGTATAGGATACTTTTTAAATAAAGGAATGTGTTTGGTTGCAATTATATCTGGGCAGCTTGAGTAGGCCTATATCCTGTTAAATACATTACTAGGTTACTTAGAAAACTGGATAAAAACAGTATTAAACTCAGGATTTCTGGGGGCAGCTGGAATCAGAATTCCAAGACATCTGACTTCACAATGCGTTCTATAAAATTCCAGTGGAGCTGTAATCAGGTATCCTGAAGACGTATCAGTTTCTGCAATAAATGTGCTGTTTTAATGCATTTTCTTAATCAGACAACAACTAAATTGTAACTGTTCAGGCTTAATCCAAACAGAACACTGAAGGGAACCAAATTACACAAAAAACATTCACAGACCTTATCAAGTATGACTATATGATGAGTAAGCTGCCACAAAACTACAGGGTTTGCTTGAACTTAATTTACTCATTTCATACTTCACAGAAACACACATCAGTCGAATGTAAAAAAAAAAAAATTAAAACATCCACACCCAGGAAATGATTCACACACAGAAACAGCAGGTCCATACGCAATAGGTAGAGCTAGTCTGCTCAAGGGCAAGTGAGAGGAAACAATAAATATTTTCACGGAATTCCAATCTTCTAAATTCCTCAGCCGATTTGCGCGAGCTTGAGTCTCGTGATTTGCAGATAAACTCATTTGATGAACATTTAACTCAACACAACAAAACACTACACCAACAGATTTCATGGAACAGGTTCAGTGTACCACAGAAACAGATAAATAACACTGCACTTTATACTTATCAACCGCTCTCTGCTAGACAGTTTTATCTCCTACAGTAGCTGAGAATCAACTTGATGTCTCAGACTGCACGCTGTCTTTCCCTTCACTGCCAACATATAACGGTGACAACATATTTGAAATTCGATGTTTTTTATGACATCAACAAGGATTTGACTATTTTGCTCATTCAAATGAAAAATCCTTTGTCTCCAAGGTGACACTTTGGAATATGTAAACAAACCTGAAGAGTCTATCAAACTGCATCTTTGTTAGTGCATGACTAAAAGATGGTGAATCACAGGGCATGGGTTCAGCATCAAAGCTAAAGAAAACCCTTCAAAAATCAGCTATTTCTTTTCTACACAGACCTGTCAAGGTCCAATGGGCCTATACTGTTTACATTTTACATACTGATCATTGCAGGTGTATTTTACAGGGATTATTCAGGTTAAGTACTAAGCTCAAGAGTACTGCGAAGTATCAGCGGGGTGTCTGGGATATGAATCACTTAACTTACAATCTGCTCATGAAGGAAGTCTAAGAGCACTATGCAAAACTGCAACTTCAGGAATGGATATAAGATCAAGGTGTACAAGTATAGTAATGTATATGTAAAGTCCCAAGAGATTCTGTATAATATTCCCAACCGCAGCAGCTGAAATTGTAAATATGTGCGTTTCACTGACCAAATTCTTCTGAATATTATAAACAACTTACTTGTGAATACAAATGCTCGATGTTAATCCAATGGGGCTACAAGGCTAAGCAGTTATGCATTATTAGACCATAATTCAAGTGTTCTCCACGTTCTGCTGCAAAAAGAGGATGCTAAGAGATTTCCTCCAGGAGTGGCCCACCGATTTCTTTTTCCATCATAACCTTCTGATCTTATCAGAGTGGGTCATGCGACCTTTATTTCTCCTTCATTTGCACACATTTTGCAAACAACCGTGTATATGTATGTGTATTCCCCCAATTAGTTTTTGTCTGTATACAGGGAATCACGCTGAAGGAAACCCACCACCAGGGTGCTCGTTCTTATCCACACAATGCAGATTTAAGACAAATGTAGGATTAACAATACAGCGTAGAAAAGAGCTGTGTAAATGTGAAAGTGAAAGCTAAGTCTAAAATGCGGTTACGTTTTTCACTGGGGTCTTTCAGTTTGTTATTGTCTTTGTCATGTAGTTCATTGTTTTCTTTCAGTGAAGATGTGAGGGGAAGCTGAAGAAGACTGTTTTATTTAACACCAGGTGGGTGAGTGACCTTCATTACCAAAAAGCACTTTAAGAGCCTTAGAAGGGATGAGAAGCAATACAAAATTCAGTTTGTTCATTCACAAACCACTGAGCCTCAGTTTAGCAATCTGTTTTTAGCTGCTTTTGTGTGTGTAAGAAGGTTTAAGACCTACCACACCTAATGCAAGTTGATGTGTTACCAGCTACTATATGTAGAAAATGACTGTCAACCTAGGAGAAAAATACAATTTCACTGATGAAGGCAGTATGCCAAAACATTTGTATAGTTAGCCTCAACATTATTAGAAAATATTGTGTGAGGATGTTGAGTGTGGATCTTCTGCAAATGTTCTTAAATTCAGTACACTTATGGGCTGACCTATGTGCTGACATGAGAGTGCAATTCACTTCAAATGTAGACTACACTTCTTTCTCTGATTTTCTGCCTCAGTTTAGGGGTGCTTTAATACACTTATTGAAAATAGAGGTACTGATGGTCGAGGCTTTTATAATTACCCTATGCACATTTAGTGAGGTAGTAGTTTGGCATGATAACATACAAGTACATGTAAAAGTGTCAAAAAGTTAGAAATGACTGATAAAATATATGGAACTGCTATGACTGTAGTCATGTCAGGACCTGTTCATTTAGTCACTCTTATGAATGTAACCTAATCAGCACGACATAGCAACCATTCCTTAGTGCCCAGGACCCCCAGAATCAGGCCTACAGATACAGCAAGCAAGAAAATTCTCTATGCCCCGAAAAGTTTGCTGTAGAAGGTCCATCAGGACGTGATACACAAACTGAATTTGATAATGAGTTCATTTGAATAACATTACCTAGGGTCTGTGCATGATTCAATTTCAAATTAGGTTTACGCCAGGAGGCTTTTTCAGAAAAAGAACACAGGCACAAAAAACAACCTTTTCTTAGCCATACTGGACATGATCAAAGGGTGTGTGCACCCAAAACATTCCATGTACAATTTCAGTGCAAGTACTGTATGCATTTCCAGTTCCATTTCAATAAAACAATGTCATGATACAGTAACTCCTGAGTAGCACAGAAGTTATGTATAAGAAAAGATAAATATAAGCAAAAACAGTAAGATGTGATGCAATGCACACAATGAGTGTAACAATGTATGTAAGCTGAATGGAAAGACATTTTTGGTTTGATTAGCAATTTTGCAATGTAAATAACACAAATGGAAACTTTTGAGAAATGTGCAGCTATTACCTAAACATGATAGTTTGTAATCATAAAGGTATTAGTGTTACCTGTCATCTTTGCAAGTGGCAAGTATCTAAAAAAGACGACAACATAAATTTAAATGGCAGTTCATCACCCAGTGGACTGGCAGGAATGGGATCAGGGACAGAAACTTTTGATTGACAAAACAAGCTCTCGGGTCAGAAATACTTCACCAAGACTGCACCATTCCAGAACTGTATAATAAAGTGCAAAGTTCAGACTATGCTGAAGGGAGCGGACATTTTGACATATTTTACAATGATGCCATACATACCACTAACAGCACACTTCACTAACTCTGAATGGAGGCACATTGTAGGAGTGGAAATTGTTGTATAACATCTGTGATAAGCCAATACCGTAAACAAATGGAGAGTTGGTGACTTGTTAAAAAGATTTTTTTCTTAAAATTGTTGAGAATGTAACATTGGCAATTGAGTACTACATCACCAATGTCAAATGTCATCGTCCATTGGCACAACCCTGTCATTAGCACAAACATTGTAAGACTGTAAGTGGTTAAAATGACATACCAGCTAATTTAATATGCAGAAAACTGCTACACACTTCTCAAGAGTTGTGATTCCAATTTCCTAACCCAAAAGTTATTTCCATTCCTGAGAGAGGACATGCCTGCTGTTTCTGTTCAGTACTTGCCCATAGGCATGCTGTCATTGCGTCCTTTGGGCAACTCTCTGACCACATGCAGAGCTACAGACACCAAAACACATTTTACAGGCTGAATAAATCATAAGAATAAAACTGAATAAAAGAAGAATAAAACCCCATCGTTTGAAGTCGAAATTCACAGAAACCCACTTTCTGAATGTGAGTATCAAAAGCTCTGTATATCAGTCCTAAACAGGCTCATTAGAACTGTAGGGTTTCACCTGACACACTGCCATACATCTTTCTCGTGAAATATGCTTCCTCACACTAATGTGAGGGCAGCTAGAGGACACTAGACAGATACTTGTCAGCTCCAGGAAAATTAGCATATAGATGTACATCGAACCAACTAAAGCGGAATGCTGCTTACAGTGAAACTGTATACAATTGATAAATCGTGTGAAAATCAAAACTGCTGTTTGGAGACCCATGATAGGAAAGAGACTACGGTATTTAAGCAAAAAGAGATGAAGACACAAAAATCAGTGTGGGTCACTATAAAAACTGTCCAAAGTGATTCCTATTACTGGTAAAATTATTCAGCTGAGACTTCAGAGGGTTCTATGGTTTTGAGGTGACAAAGACAGCTAAATATGTTAAATATGAATTTTGCAAACATATAATAAATGTATGTCCCTTTCACGATACACTTCTATAAATTCATAACCAGGCCTACATCACCACACATTGCAGTTATGGGTTATGGAGTCAGATTTTAGTATTCAGACCACACACACATGCACATATCACATGTAACTTGGTGCTGTTATTGGCTATGTAATTCACATGTGGGTATTAAAATTAATATATGATGTTTGGGATAACATGGAGGGGGCAGAGATATTTACAAAGCATTTACAAAAAATTAATCTAAAATCTTATTTTACAAATTAGACATTGGCATTTATCAAATGCACAACTGGGTCCCAATGACAATTTCTTTCAGTTCACAATTATGTTTTCAATATTAAAAGTCATGACAATATGCATTCAAAGATTGTGCCAGATATTGGCTGAAGTTTTTCATACATGCACTTGATCTGGAATATGGTAACTAATCAGTTTGGGTTATGTCTGGATAGTACCATTCACCACAACTGATTGCTAACTGATATCATTTGCTTGTCCTCTTAACAAACATTTGTGATTTTAGGTTAAAATGTAGGGGAACAAAAACTCTTATGTGTTTATTTAGAATGCCCAGCCAGTGTTCAGGAAAATGTGTTCTTTCCTTATCATTTTAGGGACAATTCAAATAATAAAAGCATCCAGATAAGAGCTTAACTGATTTGTAATGGGCAGTAATCCCCTCTATCCCGCTAAAGATCCAGCAAATTGGATTTCTATGGCAGGCCTATAATGGTTCATCCTTTCAGTGGTAGCATGGCATGAAATGTAATTTTCTGCAGGGAAAATGATCTTTTCCCTGAAACAAAAAATAGCATGCAAATAAATAGATATATGTACATCATAGATTCCAAATAATCTCTTAACCGTAGTTTGAATAATTTGTGGCTAAGAGTAGTAATATTTGTAAAAAAAAATAAAATAAAAAAACCCTTTTAAATTTGAGTATCTTGCTAATATAATTACATCCCTAAATATTATGTAATGATAATAAGGGGAAAAGGGAATCCCTCTGATATCCTAAATTGAGTGTCTATCACCCGAGATGTACTGTATTCTGGACAAGCTCCACTTTGATCCAGTCTTCTGGATTTCATTCAAACCATGGAGGACTGAGGGATTACAAGCTTTTGAATCAGTATACGTAATTACAGGTTGATTTATGTGAGCCACAGAAGTAGATATGTATTGCCTGTGGAGAAGCTTTCATAAAATGGCTTTTACAAAAAACCCTCCATGAAACTTTAAGTAATCTGCAAACATGGTGAAAACATTTGAAAGGGCAAAAAATGGAAATATGACATAGCGCAAATGCGTAGTTTTATGTAATGCCTGTGCACGACTGCAGTACCTAAGTAACTCAGTTAACAGTTTGCATCTAACCCATGTCTATGCAGCCTCTCTGTGTAGTACAGCTGAACTAACAGCATTAAATATTTACACCGAGCTGACAGAACAGACAGCTCATTCAGGAGACTTCATCATAGACGATTCATGGAAGACCATCATCTTCAATTTACTTACTCGGTATGACAGCAGGAATACTGCAACAGCTTCTAAAAAGGTTTTAGCCTAAGGATGAATGCTCTTTCTACTTGAACCTTGAGTGCTTCCCGGTTTTCAGCCAATCAGATACATATGCCATGTTAATTAAATGAAGTAGTTCGACAGACTACAAAAACTGATTAATTAGTTAGTGATTAGTGATAGTCATTAATGAGTTAATGTTTGTGATTTGAAGAAAGGTTCATGCCATAGAATGAATGTACTGTAGACATATCCTTACTTCTTTCATGTATTTTTAGCTTTGTTCATCCTATATTCTAAACTTGCATCTCACCTAATCAATTGTCCAGACACAGATCCAAGGCCATCTGTGCTCACCATTTGGACAGTAGGTCAATAATACAAGAAGCTGTAACTTTTACTGCACAGGTAGATTGAGTGTATGTTATCAGACATCACAACACTGGAAATTCTGGGAACTACCTACTCGATCTGATTTAGGAACATGTTAAAACAAACTAAGAATAGTTAAGCCTATGAGCTGAGCACCAAGTGAGCTTTGACTTTTTGGAGCAACACCAATAGAGATTGAGATAAACCACCTGCTGACCAGGAGAATTTTCTTTCCTCTCATTTCAGATTTCTTTACAGTTGGGGAGGGGGGTCTTGAGGTATCACTCCCACCAATGTCTTTCCCTCTCTTGTGCTTTCAGTGTTGTTTGTAAACAGGAAGTTACCTATGCGACAGGAAGCACGATAGGGAATATAAGTTTGTCAACACTAAAACCGAAGAAATAATTATAAGTCATGACAGGCTGCAAGAGGACTGATGCTGACAAGTCATTAGATGCCACTCGCTGACTGATTTTATCAATGGACCGATATGGCAGTGGGATCCTAGACACTGGTCTGACCGAAAACCTACTAAAGCACTCATTATTTTCAAAGACAAGGATACTTGGATATGTATCATCACGTCACTTTTCTTTACAGATGTCAGTAGATCTGATCACTTTTGACCCTGAAGAGTTGACACTAATGACCACGGCCACGACTACTGTCCTTGCAATGAAAGTATAGCGTCATGAGTCAATTCACACGTACTGACGGCTTCACACTTTTGCCTCTATTGCCTGCCACTTCTGTTCTCCTCTCCGCAGCCTCCAAGCAATGCATTTCATCCAGAAATACTCCATTTCTCACACATCCAACAAAGTGCCAACACACCTTAGGTAAGACTAATTAAAATGTGTGAACATTTTAAGCAATACGAATTTACACAACCACCAAAGAGAGCATGTGGTCATATGACATTTTTTTTCTATTTCTAGCATCTGCTTCTAAACCACTGGAGGTAAAAGGAAGGATTGAACCATGTTCAATTATGTATATGCACTTCTGAGAGGAAAAAGGGACTATTTTAGCAACATATAAGCCAAGGCCAGGGCAAAAGAAAGATTTTACAAGACTATTGGCAAGGACCCTTGTTTCATACACTTCTTTCAGACGAATCCTGATTGTGTTTAATACGGTTTTTTGCTTGTGATGTACTCCAGTGTTTCTCAACCCTACTCCTGGCGGCACCCTGTCCTGTATATCTTCTATCTATCCTTGCTGCTTGATTAAATCATTTGTGCTCAGCTAATAAAATGTGCCACTGATGAGTTCAGTCAGGTAGGTAGAGCAAGGATAGATAGAAGATATGCAGGACAGGGTGCCGCCAGGAGTAGGGTTGAGAAACACTGCTGTACTCTACCTAACTTGTAAGTCGCTTTAGATAAAATGCCAAATGAATAAAAGTAAATGTAAATGTTAATACAAGTAGATGGGAACGTGTCTGCAATTAACAACTATGACAGCTATTAATCTCTATTTCACTAGGTACAGATTTTAGTTTCCCTACGAATTAGCTAGCTAGTTTTACACTAGTGTACCCACTAGCAGCAGCTAGCTAGATGTGCAAAGACAGCAAATGTTAAGAAAGGCTCTGGCGGATGGCAGCTACCTACCTGTGTATTTTGCTAGCCAGGTAGCTAACTAATTTGGTTGCCTCCACCTGCAGCATATTCAGGTGATAGCTAGCAACTGCTTTCTTTAAAGTGAAAGGAAACAATAACAGCTGGCTAGCAAGTTAACGTTAATGACGTTAACGTTAATATCCAAACTAAAATAACTCTACGGGACTCTAAACTTGAAACTGACAGTTATCTCACTATAGATCTATCTACATTAGCTAACTCCCACCCTGAATGAATTAAGGTAGACTAGCTGCATAGGAACTGTTAGCGAGTCAGTTAAAACCTCATTATGTACCATTTACTTCCTAACGATACAGGTTAAACGCCAATCTTAGCCCAACTGGGTCGAAAACTTGCACAATGCATCTAGCAGGCTACCCAAATACGGATGCAGCTAGCCACCTATCTTATTCACCATTCACCAACTTGTATTGCTGTTCTCGTTTGGAAGGCAAGTTAGAAATCAAATGCAAACTGCTTAACTACTCACCAACCGTAGCGACGGTGTCCAGGTCATCCAGTGAATAGGTCCTATTGTTGGTCAGTGACAGCGATGCGGCACCGGCGAGTGTGGGACTGCCAGTGCTGCTGTCAGTGTTGGCACCCTCCCGAAATGAACCGCTCTCATTGTTCACTCCAGACTTGGCTTTTGTTGCCATGTTCCGCCGGTGGTGCGTCAACCTATGTTACTTCACCTCAAACTCTGTACTTGCTGGTTATTATCTGAACACACGTGTTTGCCCACCAAAACAAAAAACCTTGTGGGTGTATCATACATTGATTCTGTCAAACCTTTCTTTGTTTGGACCGCAACGCCAACGACTCATCTTCCCCGTTGTCCTCCCCTACTGAACTGCATTTCGTTTGGCTGGCAGCTAACTTAGCTAGCTACCATCCCCAAGGCGTTTGTGTAAAACGACACCTAGCTTCAGTGATTAGCCGGCTAGCTGACTAGTTGGTCAGCTGTGTGAAAATAATTATCAAAACAATCAATAACTGGCGAGCAAAGAATAAAAGAAAATGAACGAATCACACAGTCTGGAGGCTAGGCGAGTAAGCTAGCTATCTGAACTTCCTAATCGGGCGAATCCACACACGGTGCACTCGCCCGTCTGATACCTCGAGGAGCCCACGGGAGCACTGTGGTTGTTCTTGTAGCTTTTACAGTAACTAGCGAATGGTGTCAGTCGCACTAAGCTATTTGAAACGTTTCAATTATTCACTTCTCCGCAACATCCCCCCTCCGGCTTTTCCTTCAGTTAGGCAGCTAAGATTTCAAACTGCTTTACATGTAGCAAGCTAGACAAGGAAGGGAGACAAAAAAGTTCAACTGTAAATGACAGGAAAACAAACCAATAACCAAGGTATTTGACTGGGGGAGGCGGCCAATGGGTTGACTGAAAGGGTGGAGCTGTGCCGGAATAGCCGCTAGAAGAACCCGCTTTTCCTGTGTAGTCCCTAGCTATGCTTACGAGACGCCGCGGTCTCTGCACCACACCTTGGGAGTTGACAGTGGAAAAAACTAGGAAACCTATCACGTGTGTGAACGAAAAGGAGAAGCACAAAGGAAAACAGTGTGCTCTAAGGTCATGCAATACACTAAGGAGGAATGTGACGTTTTGAGCCCTCAGACAATTTAAGAATGAAACGAGAATGCTTCCAGTTTGGTCAAAGGATTTGGTGACCGTAACAAAATGGGAAAACGGAGATTCACTTTTAAAAAGTTACCGGCGCATTTACCGAGGGAGCTTTTAACATGATGTTTGAGCAGGAATTAAGGGTCTTGGTGAATAATGCTTATTGTCCCATAATTTGGAGTCACAGACCAAGGACGTTTTGCCTTTGTTTTGGTCTTGGCACAACAGCAGACCATTTGCCCGTGAAAATTTTCGCTTCTCTTTTAATGATTTGTGGTGACACAAAGTTAATATTGGGTAACGGGAATGACTAGGATTCATGAGCTAATGTAATTGTTCCATAAACCACACTATCAATCCATGTAGGCTACCACATCAGTCATTCGGTGATGTTGATTTATTTAAAGGATAAATATTAAGTAACATGCAATTACACTATAATTAATCTACTATGGTTGTCATTAATGTGCTTAAGCGTATTCAGAAATTTCCAGATCATTGTACTTCATTTGGTTAGTTTCCTGTTTTTACCTGTTTGCCTCAACTGTAGCAGTCATACTGCTATATGTAATTGCTTTTTACACGCTGATGATCTTTGGTTTTTTCCCTTTATAACCAGTTATTTGTTGTAACAGCACTCGCAGCCATCACTAGCAGTCACATATAGATGGATAAGCTCCACAAAGGTCTTGACCTCTTTCGCACCTAGTTTGTTTGATTTCCTAATTTGAACAGAAGAGTGAAAACCGCTGAGAGTAATGTAATCATACCAGGAGGCAAATGAAAACAAGCCAAAACCAACATAACAGGATGTTCCATATTGAACTTGGTGCCTTTATCATTTCAGTTCACTTACAATTTGCCCAGTGTGACTCTAGGTTCAACTTGTAATAAGCCGTTCAAAAAAGGTGTCAGCTGTGAATGAGACTTATTCAACATTTATGACATTTATGACATTTAAAACATTCCTCTATTTCTCTTTCTGATGAGAGAAAAGTTGGGGAGTGAAAGAGAGCTAGAATAAGAGTCAGCAAAAAAGGATTGTGGGTAATTTGCATAATTCAAAAAGATAGACAGCTTTTCAGTTCAGACCAAATTATCTGTATGTTCCAGCATTCCCAGAAAGATATGGAAGTTTCCCTTCCATAAAATTTCATTATGTATCTGTTTCTATGCTGTTAAACTTACATACAGCATCTTTAGTGATGAAACAATTGCACAGCAGGTTTTCATAGCTGTGTAGGTGTGCATTGTATATTTCCAGTTCCCTAATAAGATTGAAAGAGTTGTTATTAGAAGATAATTATTCATTGATATTTGATCTGTTGTGTACAAGAGGAATGTTACCCCAGAATGTTCAAAAATAATGTGAGAAAGCAATCTCTTTTTCTTTCATTTCAGTTGATACAGTATTTCTTTCTTTTGCTTACACGGCATTTGTTTTGTTGGCTAGATTTAAGAGGGGGCATTAGGTTAGAGTTTGATTTCAGGTCTCTGTAAAAAAAATGTTTGGTCAGTGAACATTTCTTGAAATATTGGGAGGTAAGAAATAAGTACATTTAAGGACTTATTGATTGAAAAGTGATGTACTGTAGAAAACTCACATTTACAATCCCTTCTCAGCATGATTTCTGAAAATAATACAATATCCAGTCACAGTAAAAACAGGAGTCATTAACAGGAATATCCAGCTATCATTTCATGAACAATCACCATAACCTATAATGTACATTAAAGGAACATTATTATTTTGTTTTGTGTGTTGTTGGACAGGAGTAGTGGACCTCTCTTAAAATACACTTTGTGATAAGCTGTTGCTAGTCTTCAGGTGACAGCACTTGATGCTCACACTCTGGGGCATGGCTTAGAGACACCAAAGGGGACCTGTGGAAAATCTGAGATACAGACAACTTCAACATCAAATAGGATGCAAGCCGGATGGTTGTAGCTCAACAAATTTGAAGAACGGAATCTCAAGCTAATTCACTAAATAATTATGTCTGCTTTGCTTGACATTACATCTGAGATACAATAATCAGCATCAGGTTTACCAAATGATCATACACAATATTAACATGTTTTTTTTTGTTTTTTTTATTACATTTACACACTGCACTGCCATTGATATTGGGTGCCTGGTCAATGACATGCTCAGCAACTTCCTATCAAACACAAACAGCAGAATGTCTTACTTTCTTACTGTCTGCTTCCAGCTGCCACTGGGGGTATTTTGGGCAAACATTTGTTCTTCTAATTATGGTATGCTGGAATGGGGTTTCTCAGGCTGAAGACATTGTCAAGTGTGAATTAATGTAAAAAAGTAAAATCAAGCATCATTGGATATTTATTTGATTTACTCAAACCCCACCAGAGACAATCATGCTTTACGAAAGCTTGACAGCACTCCTGGGTTGGGATTATACAGTCAGAGGCTGTTAAGGGAAGTCTGCAACATTTCACTTTCATTTCAAAGAATCTCACTTCAGCAAAGCAGTGATCCACATTTGTGAACACTGTAGCTGTGTTCAGTTACCATCATTCAAGTCAACTGCAGGCTTTCAGGAGAGATGCCAGAGGTTTAAGACTGAACTGGTCATAAAAATGATTTAAATGTACCAGAAACAGCATCCAAGTACTCAGGAGGGATATGTGCTTTATAATCCATGAGGATTTAGGTATTTCAGAAGAATAGATCACACTAGAGCGGGAGTGTTGAAAATAAGGGAAGCATTTTGCTCAACTGGCTCGAACAGAACAACACTGGTAGTTACATTCCTAATACAACAGTAGTCCCTCAACCTCACCAGTGGAGTGAGAAGTAATTGAGTTTAGAGTTGTATTTAATGTATATTGGAATATTTAGTTCCGTAAAAAAAAACAATACACTTATAGAAACATTGTTATCTCTTGTGGGATTTGAATTTATAAATACATTAAAATCTACTTTCAATAAGCAACCGAACGCAACATGTAAAAGCATAATTTGCTGAAAATCTAAATATAGCTGTGATATTTGACATGTAGCACAAGAATACTATGCATGTACAATAAGTAAATCCATTTGTAAGTATTTGTGTGTATTTTATGGAACAAATTATTGCTCTGTTAATTTCATGGCATTGAGTTGTTATATTATTTTCATTCATTCATTCATTCCAAAAATGTTCATCCATTTTGGGTTAGGTCATTCAGGGACATGAGAGATGCTCTTCCCCCAGGGAAGCGGGAATGCCTCTCCTAGATGAAAATGTAATGCTTCCATTTTCTATTCAGAACAGAACAGCATGTACATCATATACAGAACATAAAAGATCTTCTATTCATCCTCAGTCTTTTAAATGGAAAAAAAAAGCTTTGATAATGTTGCTTTTTCTGTGCTTGATTTCTTTTACAGGCAGGATTTATGTGATGTAACTGGAAATGAGTGATTGAATAACTGTATTTGTTGCCGCAGTATTTTTCTCTGGTCCACTCATACCACTCACTCTTTCTCTTTCTCACACATTAGAGATCATTAATTTGTGCTTCTATAAAAGTTATTACTTTCTAATTAATGTCCAGATCCAAACCAGCAGCAATACACATTATACCTAAGTTTGAGCGAATCTGAAGTTTCCTTTTTTGGGTTTTGTGCACAGATTTCAATATCCAAGTTGTAACATTGTGAAAGTATTAAAATAAACTATAATTTAATTGTATTGCACAAACCTAAGGACAAAGTGCATTCTGTACAGACCAAATATTGGCTTCAGTATGACAATACAAAACTCCAAGAGAGTTGTAGTGATGTGTGCAAAATGGATAATAATTTTAGCCAGTGGGCTCCTAAACTCCTAAAATAGTGTCTGCACTTGGCTGTCAACCATGTCATGTGACCAAGATGTTATGGATATCTTTAGTTTGACATGTGACCTTAACATCTATGTAATCCAAGGAAGAGACCAAAAGTTATTATTTGGAAAGACTCTACAACATTAACCATTGACCTTTACTTAATATAGCAGTCCAGATCAGGAATTTAAGGGAGTATGTTGATACGTGCTGCTTTCACATGATGAAAAATTTAACAGACACATGATCATGCATAGTAATACAGAAAAAGGAGAAAACTTCCTTCTCACCTGAGTCACATTACATGCTGTAACAGATGCCCTTAGCTAGTACAAACTAGATTGTGAAAATGAAACTTTATTATTGTACATCTGTGAGAACAGTCACTTGAATTATTGCCATCCTGACATATCACTCTTGCTAGACAAAATTAATTTTGTCCTCTTAAGATTCCAGTGTGTAACGTCATAACTTTTCACCTTCCTTGCATGTTTCTTCACATCCTCATTGCTGTCTGGTTATAATTCTGAATTGATTTAGCTACGGTATTGTACAAGCAGGTCATACTGCCCATACAAATATAGAAAAGACTGCTTTATTTTAACACTAAAAACGTGTCCCACTATTTAATGAAGTTGAAAACTCTCTCTCTCCCATATATATTTCCCCATACATTTATATATATATATAAAAAATCAAAAGTTAAAACAGATTGCCAGTCTGTCTGTTGAAATCACGAGCCATTTTTTTTTTATATCAGCACAAACCAATCAATGATTAAAAGTATACACTCAGTGACACCAGACCCATACCCATACCCCCACCTCCACCCCACCTTCTTCTCCTCACCTCATGTCTTCTGTGACATCAAATCTTTATGCTATGTATTTATATTTGTTACCACGTATTTTTCGGAGGTAGTGTCATAAAACAGAAATGCACCCCAAAAATGTAGAGGATGTGTGTGCTTCTTTGAACCTACAGAACTAGTGCTTATGCTTCCACCCCATTTTTAATGTTGTGTTCTTATGCTGAGGTCCAGTAAGAGCCCAGGAGCTGTGCTAGGTGTGGGCTTATGATATTCAATCAAGTGAAAGACATGCTGATGGTTCCTTCTAAGGTAGCACATGTGCTCTAGCGAAAAGAAACCTGTATGAATATTGGAATGTTATTTTCCAATGCTGTCTCCTTACACTACCGTTCACTGTAACAAACCGTAAACTCTCACCCTTCTGGACACAGAATAATAGCACTCTACAATGAATAACACTCACTTATGGTTGTCACACAGAAACAAATCCTGCTGTAAAGTTATTTATGCTGTGAAGCTATAAACGGATGCAGGTAGCTCAGCAATATCCTGCTGGGTTGATACATAGAAGCTTGGAGCAGAGGGGGAATTGAAGAAAGAACACAGAGTAAAAAAAAAAAATGATATACAACCTTGGGCCAGATAGGCTGAGGTTTATAAAAAGGCCGCTGTGGGAAGCACGGAAGCACTAGGAACGCTTTCCCTGGATATCAGCTGTTAGAACTTCCGAATATAGAGAGGAGCACATGTTAACACCTTCCAGCAGCTGCTGAGTGGGTTCACTATACTGTCCACGTTCAAAATGCAAATACTAATGGGACACGGCACATGAAGATTAGACAGTCTCAAGCAGATTTTTTGTCATTGTTATAACATTATTATGTTACAATTATTCAGTCAGTCATATTCATGCATGGGAAAGTAAAACAGTGTCAGTAACGGTTTAAATTCTGAACCCCTGGACCTGTTGAAATGGCTGAAATAAATCGTACTTTGACACTTGCTTGTAGATGAATGTTTTGTGGTGAGTGTACATGGTGCACTGAGCTTATTAAGAATGTCAGCCCCATGCTATTTCCATTATCACATTATGTCCTAATGTCTGTTAGGTTAATGTGTGTTGATTTCCCCATCAGCGCCATCCATGATAAGGTTGCTGTCGCCCCCCAGCAAATATTTTTGAAACTGCAGTTTTGGAATGATTTTTTTTTTCCAATTTCATTTGTATGATTGTTTAATGTCTGTTTAATAATAACCCATTCAATGACAAATATATTAGAATTTATAGTTTGCTGGTCGGATTAATTATGGCAAGCAACAAAACACATACAGTACAGAGTGGTTAAATCAATCAAAGTTAAGAAAAGCTCATTTAAAATAAAAATCAACAGCAAAGCATCAACAGCAGACAACCATTAAACTTTTTCAGCTTGAAAAAAATTGACAAGTTTCTATAACTGTGACCTTTCAGTCTTCAGTAGTCATCTGACATCCAGGATAAAAGTGGAATTATTGATATTTCTTCACAAGGAGAATGTAAGTACAGACTATTAATTATAATACTTATCTGCAGCAACTTACACAGCTTACAATTTAAACATTAATTCATTACATTAATTCATACATTCATTTATACAGCAAAATCTTAATTGATGCAATCTGGGTTAAGTACCTATCCCAAAGGTGCAAAATAAGTGGCCCACTGGGGAAATGTACAAGCAAACTTTCAATGGTTCAGCATGTAATCCTTGCATTTTACTGTTATACCACACTGCTTCCATTTGGCCCATGTTGGTTCATAACGTGATATGTATCAATAATAGTAAGTAAGTAAGCGAAATTTGATAAAAATACACTTTCAGACATCCATAAAACAATAAAAATTACACTCCATTTACAGCATATCTATCTGTATTGAAAGAACTACACTCTAAAAGTCAAAGGTGTCTTGAAGGATGAATGGGTTTCAAAACACTAATTTTGCTGGCAAGATATTCCATGCCTTAAAGATATCTGAAGAAGCACACTTGAAAGTAAATTTCCTGTGAACTTCATTTCACTCTATGCACTCGGCTGTTAGAAATTGATTTGAGAAAGCTTACCCTGTCCACTTTATTAATTCATTTTATGATGTTAATGACTCCCATTCCCCCAAACTCCTTTTGACTAAATAGTTTTAAGCACTATTTAATATGCAAGACCAGTCTTATTGCCCTGTTCTGATTCTCTTTTTTTTCCAGAGTTTCTTCTATATGTTGTTAAAGTGTGCTGACCAAACCTGGAGTCAGTACACTCAATATGGTCAAAGACTATTTATTCTCCTTGGATTTGTACTCAATAGTTTATGCTATATACTCCAGCATTCTGTTTAGTCTTTCTTACTATTTTGCATTTTTCATATTGCATTCATTGAAATTTAGTTACTCTCATAAAACACCCTTGTCTTAAATTCTTATCACCAGTATCAACTCCATTGAGGTCTTAATTCTTCAGGTTCTCTGTATGCCTATCTACATAAGCTGGCTTGTGCCCTACCTCCAAGAAAAATGATGCAAGTCTAGGTTGGAGCACATTTAGGAACAGCAGGGGTTTTCTGAAATAGCATAATTACAAGTTTGCCCCCACCCCTGTGACATGAAACTCAAGTTAGGTTCCAATTAGAGCCAAAGAATTAGTACAACCCTGCTGTGCTGTAGACACATAAGATATCCAAATGTGCCTGCAGTTTAACTTCTCCTTGAAAAATAACTGGAACAAAAGAGTGAGTAAAGCTGCTCATCACTGTCAACTATGCTATAACATATACTATATATGCTATATCTATGCTATATGCTGAAAGAAAAGTGTCCAATATGGAATGTTCCATGTTTAACAAAACTTAGTGCTCAGTATTGTATGTAATATTGCATGCCTAAAATCAAATAGTTTCCCTCTTGTCCCACAGTCAACAATTTCACAAAATGTCATTGAAATTCATCCACATATTTTACAGTAGACCTATTCACAGACAAAAACAGAGCTCACTTGTGCTCAACTCACCTATTTGTTTCATTGAACACATTATTCACCTTCGTAATTTTTATCTTGCAAGTACACACTGTGTTAGGAGCGACAGACATGTCAAAAAACAATCTGTTTGATGTTAATTGAAAGGCCTTTCCAGAAAGCATATCTCAAAATAGATATCCAAAACACAATACCGTTCAAATCAGTTCATTTGATTCCATCAAACTGAAATGTCAATTCACTAAATTTACATTTAAAGAATTTACTGCAGCCACACAGAATATTTTTCAGCTAATGGAGAGTCCTTACAATCAATGCTTATATACAACCTAATTTTTGAAATCAGGGAGCTTGTAGTATGTCTCACCAATTCAGCATGTGGCTGCACTTGCTATTGCCAGTATTATGAAGCATGTCATTTTCTTGTTAGCCAGCTCAGAGATTTTAATTGCAGAATATAAATCCAGGGACATATAAAATAATTCACTCCATTCACTTCTATTGCACCAAGCTGTCTGGCTGCTCCTTCCCACATACTGTTCCTCCATTGTTTGCTATGGTATGCTTTTACAGATGGATCAAATAAGCACTTGTGTTCCCTCCATGCCTTGGTAGTTGCTCCTCTTCGGCTTCTGTCAGTTGTTTGCTTCTGAATTGGCTCTTGTGTCATGTTACCATTGGGTCTTTCTTCACTATGGCTGTCTCGCTGCTTCTTGTTGCTGTAGTTTATTGTAGTGATAACTGCACTTGCCCATCCTTACTGAATACCAAGGGACATATTTGAGTTAATTAAGATGCTTTTCTACTGCTAGTCCCATATGAATATGGCATGTCAGTGATGTTCTCAAGGGTAAATCATTTCTTTCAAAACTGAAAAACAAAACCCACTCCTTTTTGCCAAACACAGAGAGCCCCTGTAATAATTAATGCAATTACAACTGACATCCTTGGGATTTCTTGGAACCCACAGCAGTATCTGCATTAGGAGGAGAGATTGCAGATTGACATGTACATAGACAGTAATATTCAAATGCCAGATGGAGTGCTTGCATCCTATGTGCCCTCATCTTTCAAACATTTATTAGAAACACACAAAAAGGGAATTTCAGGTTCCCCTGAGGGTTGCGTCTGTTCTTTTGGTTCGTTACCAATGTTTTCAAAAGATATAAACAGATTACTGAGGTCTGTGAGAAACTCAAGACACTTGTTTGTTAGAAATTAATTAGTCCTTTTGTGAGAGAGCACCTGAGTCCTCCTCCTTCAATGTAACTCAAACCTTTGTTTAAATGCTTCATGAAGAATGCAACAGCTCTTGTATTTAAAATACAAATATTTTTCACAGTTATGGTACAGCCCCTGCCTGAAAGAAAAACCTATGAAACTGCGTTGTGTAAGGAATATATAAAGGTAGTTGACCTACCTGTAACCTAAGAATAGATGAATGCATAAAACATGTAAGTAGGAATGTGTGAAACTAGTGTGTGTAATGTTGTGTTATCTCAAGGACCAGCCTGGACCAGTGCTGTGGTCTACCAGCTCAAGCTGGCATTGACATACATTCAGGTTTGTATCGTTTTTATTAAAAATAGGAGGTTAACAAAATATAGTTAAAAAAAAGCAGGGAGAGTAGTAGTCACTGTGATCCAGGTATGAATTACCTGAAAAACCCTAGTCAAAAATGCCCACCCAGTCTCCACACACATCTTTTTCAGCACATTGGCACCATTTTCTATGCATTGTGAAATGTGTATCATGGAAAGTGTGTTAACAAAATGCATCTGACTAGCATTACTATCCTATCAACATGTTATAGCAGAATGTATTGGCATTATGTTAAAAGCTACTAACTGCAATTTTGGAAATTACGTGTAAATTATATTTTGAAAAAAGTCAAAAGGGTTAGAGGGTGAGGATTCCTTTATTGCAGGCTGCGTCCCAATAGTGCTAAATGACATCCATTCCTCAATTCCCACATCCTCCCATCCTCCTTGGTCCAGAGGTTGGTAACTGGTAACCTCCTTAAGAGCACTTTGAATTCCATAGGAGATATATGAAGAAAGCAAGAAATATCCTTGTTTGTCTCCTTTGGTGAAGGATACAGTGACTACTTCGTTTGACAACCCCATACCATTTAAAAGAGATGCCGAGAAATTTGCTCGTACCGCAATGGTGCAACCTCACCCTCTGTGAGCTGTGTCAGGTCCACCTATGCCATTACAACAGAGAGGGGTAAAATTATTTCCTTTTGTGTCCACAAACAGCCACTGTTTTCAAAGAAATCCTGATGTTTTACCACCAATTCCCTACCATCAGAAATGCCTAGTAGGCCTACCTACAGGGCACATGGGGATTTGTTATTACAGAACAGCATTCAACAGGGGACATTTTTTGTTGGTATTTGTGTAAATGTGTGCATGCACATATGACCAATGAGCCTGTTAGGGAGGCCATATCACACCAAGTTAGTTGAACATTCATAAATGAATGTGTCTTATATCTCTGCCTTCAAGTTTCAGACTGCAGAGAGAATATTATGCCGTATTTAAACATTTAAACATTCAATATTTAATTAATATACTAATTATGCAGCATTATGAAATGGGTTGAATTGATTCAAATGTAAAATTAAGTATATGTCCGATATAAACTCGATTTTATGTTCATTGTCACTGAAGTTTGTAAATTTGTCTAGTTACCAACAATGTTGTTGTTGGCCCACATACAATTTATTCAACTCTTTCAAGTGCAGTAGGGTTGAGGAGAGAAAACTGACTTAAGTGTCAAGTCAGAACATCCGTGTAATGTGAGACATCCTCATTGTGAGCAACACACCCTTCTTTTGGGTGCCCCAAATGTGAACCTTACACATAGAAGTTTAAATGGCTCTCTGCGGAGGCACAGGGTTTACATGCGTATCTCCAATCTGAATGGGTCCTTAACAGAATAAAACTCTGGATAAGTATGCACTTGGTTGGATCCACACGGCATTTATAAATCTGCCTTAATATCAAAGACTTATTGATTTTTTTCCAGAAAAGTTGATTTATAATATTACCTTAAAGGTACGTCAGTGGAAGAGCCTTAAACTTTGAAACTCAACTTTTTCCAGTTCCCTAACCATTATGTCATACTGCTGAAATTCTAATGTAAAGTTTTCTCAACTGCTACCATTGTGTTCATAAAGACAGCAGAAATATTCTGGTTTGAAGCGTGACAGGAGTAGGATTAAGGAAACTTTGGTCCATTACCCAGTGCTATATGCAGTTTTGGGCTTCGGAAGTTGGTTTATTCATCTAAACTACTCGGACACCCGTGCAAAAATACTTGAAAATATACCCACCTCTACTCCCAGAAAACTGAAGCCAGTTTGCTCCGGTGGTGTGAGCTCCGAGTCATTGTCATCAAACAACATGGCTAGTTTCAAATACCTGCTGTGGGGAGGTGCAACATTTGACAGCTATAGGTAGTCAGGACAGTGCACTTTGACAGCCTGCCATACCATTAGCAACATAGGTATTTTTCATATAGGTAGAAATGTTTTTATTATTGGTTTTATGCACAATTTTAACCTTTTCCGTATTCTTCATTGTATGCATATTGTTTGCTATGCTTCCTGGTTGCTTTTCATATGTGCTCATTGTATTCCCTCCACTGTGTTTTTACATTTTTTTGTACTTCATGGTTTGCATGTTTACATGTGTGCTCACATTTTTCTATTCATGTGCAAATTGATAAACCATAAGACATAATTTAACAATGGATTTTGAATTGGTTTATTGAATGATTTACTTCATTCATAAACTGCTGCTGTGAAGAGCTCTGAATATTTTAAAAGAAAGGACAATGGAGGCAGCAAAAATAGAAGCAAGAAAGCAAGCAAACAAGCAAGTCAACAAGCAAACCAAGGAAGCAGCTTGCAGCCAAGATGACTAGCTATGGCCTTCTATTCTAATCCTGTCGTGCCGTGATTTACACAACTGAGCAGCAACTGGTCCTGGAGTTCCCGTGGTTATTGTTACAGATTCCACAAGGCACAACACTGCACGCACTAGGAGTAAGATACGTTCTGATCCCAGGCAATCGGTGAGTGGTCAAACTCTGGGCATGTACTGGCAAGAGTGGAGTCTGCCTGTGATGAGGGAAGGCCAGAGATGAAGTTTTCCTGGGGTGTGGCAGTGACAGTGCGCATGTGGTTGAGCGAGTGGAGGATTATTAGTCTTGATCAACAGCAGTTTGTATTGGGAATAGTTATTTTACATTAACTGTAAATAAGTTGTTTTAATTGTCTGGTTTTATTCCTAAAACTACAGGCCTACTGCTATCCATTGCTGTGGAGGTAGTAAGCTACCTTTGAATGGGTAAGTTGAAATCATTGTAAAAAGACACTTTATATGTTTCTGTATTTGACATATTTGCAGTCCTACGAAGTCAATCCAGTTGTTGAAATTGTGTGTAGGTGGTTTCTGGAGATTAATAATTATTTGTGCACATGACTGTGTGCTTTTGAAATAATCCCTGTACTCATTAGAATCTGTGTTTTAGCAGTCCCCAGTCATTATTAAATAAATATCAGATTGATGCAGTTTGTCTTTATTGATAAAATGAATGTTTTTGTAAATGATACCTGCCTTTTTGTATTCACTTTTCATTTAGTTCAGCAACTACGGGTAATCACATTGTAGAGACCGCAGCATGAGCATTGGTGACAGAATGTGAGATTTTTTGCTGTTATTGATTTGTTGTTAGTTTTAACTTAGCCATGCTGTTTTGTTCTCAGAATTAGTAACTTACATGCTGCTATATTTACATCTGTCCTCTGTGTGTGTGTGTGTGTGTGTGTGTGTGTGTGTGTGTGTTTGTGTGTGTGTTTGTGTATGAGAGTGGATATCTGTTTAGTTGACCATAAATCCACCGAAAAAATGTTCTCTACCCACATCACTGCCAATATCATATCCCAGAGGTCTGATGCAAGGTTCTCCAAGCTTTGCACTTAATAAAGTCAACCTAGCTATTGACTCTGTTTGGCATTTTTTTAATGAAAAATAAATTTGCTGCTGATGATTAGACATGTACGCTATATTCAGATATTTTCTGGCAAAGCATTTCGGGAAATACATCAGTCTATACAGCTAATTAATTAATTTGACCAATTAAGCCAGGGTAATTCATTGGAAAAGAAGCCAACACATCAGCTACACATCATCCCCTCAGGAAATAAGTTTGACTCCACTGCTGCAAACATTTATACCAGTGTTGTCCATACTAAGGACCCAGTGCAAATGGAATATAAAGATTTTCAAGGCAACTGATCATTTACCTGAAAGAAACCCTTTTTTTTTTCTCCTAATCTGTCCTTAGATGCCCTTGATCTCTGTTTCATTCATTCATCCCGTCACACTTACGCTTTCTGATGCAGATATCACTTCTACCCTCAATCACTTGCTCCAAATAAACACAGCAGCACCTCATTTTCACAGTCCCACTATGACAGGAAACTAATGGCATATTACGCAGTCATGCTGAACAGATTTGGGATTCATGTGATTGTTGAAATGTAGTGTGAGACAGCTGTGAAGCCCTTTAATAGAACTACACCAGTGTGGATGTGTGTGGCATATGAAATAAATAATTATAAAAGGGGATGGCACTCAAATAAGGTTTGGGAAGTCTCAATATATGAGAAACATACATGATAATGCCATTCTGCTGCCTAAATAATCATAGTTTGTAGCATGAATAAGAAGTTGTTCAAAAGCCAAGTATGTATGGATTGAGTGTGAATGAGGATCACACATGCAAATTGAAAAGGGTTTATCACATTATGGACTAACTGAATTTTTCTCTTAACCCCAGGGAATGATGTCATTGCTGGAATGGAGTAGTGTACATAATGAACTTTACCACCCACAAAACTTAAGGATTCTGCATCAAATGTGATTACACAAGGTTGAGCTGAGTCCAAGCAGAGAGGCAAGATGTCACGACTATGAGCTGGAGGAACTAAACTGAGTTAAGCAAGCATGTACATTACAGGCACCAAACACTCACACATGTGACTCATGCATGTTTGTGTACCAAGTATGCCTTAACTAGATAAACATAGTCTGTGCTTTTCTGTTGACTTTCAGGTAGTTTGATGTCAACCACCAGCAAATACACCTCAGTGTTTCAGTGAAATTTCAGAGATACGTCAAAAAAAGAATTAAGTGTGGGAATCATTTTGGCGCCTGGCCTATTCTTCAGACTGTGGTAATGCAAGCAGACACTCCAGACTGGTATCACTGATAAGGACAACTGTTTGACAGAAAAAGTGGCCCTCTTGGTTTTATCAATCTCAAACAGAGGGTTTTTGCTTTATTTATTTATTTTTTTTACTCGTACTGATAAAATGCAGAATGCGAACGCTGTGAAAGACATTCTACCACACTGACCTGCTGAGGTCTCTGTAATCAGGAAACTTAGATTAAACTGCTTGTAAAAGTATGCTTCACAGAACTTCTGTATAGGTTGCAAATCTGAGAGTGCTGTCTGCAACTTTACTTTGGCTATGCATCACAAGTTATTATTTACAAGAAAAAACAAACAATGAATATGTGTGTTGTTATTGAACTGTTACCTTAAGGTGCAATAATGAATAATTTCGAACACAGTTTCTGTTTTGAATACAAAACAGTTTTCACAGGCGATACATGGTCATTTTTACATCTTTATAAATAATTATTATGTATATACTAGTTCCTGTGAAGACATACTGTATAACAATGATTTAATTGTCATAGTTTGCAGAAAGTGAATACTGCACACAAAACACTGTGTTGCCTCAGCACATTTTTAGCAATATAGAAATATCACACAATGAATACAGTTTTGTGATTCCAGCCTCAAGGTCTTACATTGAGGGTAAGTGCATAGTACTTCTGTACCATAGCATCTATAACCTAAAAACAGCATCTATGTACTCACCTGTCACTTGATTCACACTCACATATGTGCAAATAGCACTTTTGAGATGTGTTAAAAACTAGAGGTGAGTGTCATCAACGCATGATTACCTGCGTCTTACAAATTTGCACAGGTTTCTATTCATAGAAGGAATGTTGCTCTACTTATCAGTAAATGCCAGGACCCTTAAATGTGAGGCTCTATTGACTTCAGGGTCAGTTAGCAAAATATGGTTTAGTTAATTGTCCTCACCTTGCTCCCATGTTACGCATGGTTCAGTTTGTTCCAGTAAGTAAAATTCCTATTTGAGCATACTGCTGTGTTGGGGGGAAGGGGGGACAGCACATCTCTCATCAAGCAACAGTTTCCTAATTAATTCAACACAATCAGGCAACACTCATTTGTGAACCTGTCATTGGCAGGTTCAGGTTCAAGAAGACAGCAAAAGCAAAATAGATAATTTCTGTTGCTTTTGACTCACTGCATTGAACTTGCAGCCTGGCATTGTTCTCAAGGTCACAGCAAGGGACCTGTGTTCCTGTACATAGTGCTGTGTTTACTGATTTGAGTGCTTGTGTTTTAGCTGTGGAAAAGGGTTACCAGTGACAGACACACCCCGTCAGCGTACCTTTTAGGGATTTCAAAAGGGGCTTTTAACAAAGCTCAATAGTGGAAGAAAAGTTACCTAATGAGTGCTCCTGACAGAACAAATAAAAGTTTTCTTCTGGGCCTTACTTTGGTGAGAGGCCTGTCTGATCAAGCAAAACCAGTGCAGGCAGCCAAATGTGCATCAGACAGAGCGCTGGAGTGCATTAAAATTCAGACTTGGCTGCAGCGATGACCCCCAACCCATCACCACCCTTCCCCTTCATTTCTCCTGCCCTCCTGAAGACCATCCCCTTGCATCAGACTGTGAAATAAGAGGCGCTCTGATTAGTGGTGTTCGTGTACCTCCCCATTAGAAACCACAGCGCAGAGAGCACTGCGTCCTGAACGCAGTGTCGCCCATGCTTCAAATTAAGAACGCAACCTGCCAGTCGTCATTAGGGAGAACGGGTGTGCGGCATTCGCCCGTTCCAATCTGCACTGTTTACCTCGGAATATTTATGAGTGCACGTCTTATTAATATTTACTCCTCCTGACTGTGGCGGGTCTCATGGGTACGCGCCTGTTCCCTTGGCAGTAATTAAAACCCAGAAGGATGAGCGGCCGGGCCTCAGCACAGGAACACACTCTCACCAACGCCTGCTTGGCCCTACGGACTTTTAAGAGCACCGGTGGGGGGGAGAGCGCGATGTTCATTTCTCTCTCAGAGGTCTGTTTATCACTACCACACAAAAGCCCCACCAAGCCTCCATTCCCCCCGATAAAAAGAAAAAAAGCACAAAAAGTAACCCAAAGACTTCCGAAAATAGAAACAGATTAAACAGTCCATTAGTAATTTCATGGCGCACACTGCTGTGAGACACAGAGGAACATTCAGGATTTCAGTCTGTTTAATGGTGAGTCAGGTCTGTTATTCGGTGTACTCATCTCATGTACTCTTTAGAGGAAATGAGGGTTAGAAAATGAGCATGTTAAAGTTCTGATTTAAAATGTCAATACAGCTTTGGGGGATGTGAATTATCATGAGGCAAACATTCAGTTACTTGTCCAATGTTTTTTAATAGATTGATAAAAACAATGGTGCGTATTTTCTTCTCAGCTTTTGTTTGACATTTCATTTGCCCAGGTGCTATGTCACCACCCTGCAAACCCAAATGATGCGTGATGAAATCCCTTACCTGTTCTTAAAACAATTTATTCATTTAATAAAAACGGTCTTCACACACCGTGCTTTAAGTCATTGGTGTACCCTAACCTTGCTCATTATGTGTTTGTCCAACACCCTAATGGTCTACGCTTAGTGACATTCCTGTTCAAAACATTGTGGTACAACCTGCATTTGCTGGGGAAGATTTGCAATGAAGTTGCAACAAATACAATAATGTCAAAATACAATCAACTATTTTTGTACAGAAAGTGCATGCTGAGCAAGGATTTCTGTATTTATTTATTTATTGATTTATAGTTAGACATGTTAGTTGCATATAAACAGTTAGAAATCAACCACACACAATACAATATATGGTTTTGGCCATTTGAATCAGAGGAACATGCTATACTTAATTTACATGATAAATATGCTTCAGAATTAGCATGATAAATATACTACAAAAGGCTGAAAGCAAGAGTTTATGAGCATCCAAAACGTGTCAAACTTAATTGGAAATTGTCCTCTTAGTACGTTTTGTGAAAATAGTCTGTCTCTGCATCCTGCAGAAAAACCCATGGGAAAAGGAATCTTCATGACCTCCTGTGAATCGTGACACTACCAGTAAAGTATAATGTGAGGGAGTCAAGGGTGGACCCGGCCTGGAAACCGAGAAATACATTGGATTCAAAGGGATCCAATTTTAGGCAGAGCTTAATAAAGTTTATGAGAGCTACTTTCCACCAGCACAAAAAACTGCAATTTGTTGGAACTCAACTTTATGATTTCACCTTAACTCAAACTCGGAGAGCACAGTTCTCATCCTTTGAGTACTACCATTATATTTCTCTTAAGAACAACTCAGGCTTCATGAAACAGGCAAAATGGAATAGTCGCAACCTGAAGAATAAACCCAGCAATATAAGACAGACCATTAGGGTGTTGGATACATTCCATGAGTGATGAATGAGAGTCTGGAAAAGGGTGCCACAGAGGGGAATGTTTTAGCACTGGTGATCTTTTGGGTTCAGTTCAGTCCTTAACTGAAAAGATCTTTCTTCTACATCAGGACAGATTTAATGTTTTTATTGAAATAAGGTTATCAAGTAGCACACGTGTTGCTTACCAGTCAATTTATGCCTTCAATTTACATTCATCTTGTACCTTAAAACAAGATGAAAAGATAAAAAGACATGACACTTTTGACAGGAGTTTTACAGGACTTATGAGGTTATGGAGTGTGGTGTGGCACTCAAAATTTACCAATCTGAAGTTCATCAGTTTGCAGTTATCATTTTGGATGAACTAAGTCAGCGTATTCATTGCATAAAATTACATATAATGAACAATTAAAAATTATGATATTACTAATATATTCACTTATTTTATTATTTAACATAAAAAATAAAAATATTTTTTTAAGCAGATAACGAAAATCACAGGTATCTAAATGAACTACGTTCTACAGAGAAACTACATGTAAGTTCCCCACTTGGCATTTTTGTGTAATACAGACCAGGCAAAAACACCTTTTAGCATGCTGCTTTTTTGAATGAATGGTGTTATTCTGCTGCCACCCTTCAGTTGCCAAAGAAGAGGAATCACTGTGGTGGTGCTATTTTCATTAAGGCTATTAATGAGTTCTTAACTTATGTAACAAATCCAAAATGTTCAGCAGAAATTGACTGTACTCTTATTTAAGTCTGTAAGTTAACACTAGGCACATAAGCTTGTAATACAGTTTTCGCTGACATTGGGACATGGAGATGTAAATTCAGTTATATGCTGATTTTTGAGTACATTGTTTCGTGGTTTTTAGCAGCTACCTGTTAAACAATTTTGCTATTTCTTTTACTGAAGCACCTGCAATTTGGGCAGCAACTAACTCTTTCAAATTTTTGAGTTAGAAACTCACATATTATAGTGTTGATTTTTAAAATGTCTTTTATAGTGGGAACATATTGCTAATTAGTATTGGCATTGATATGACATACATGCGTTGACTCCATTTTAATTACAATTTGGTTACTTCCAAATCAAAGTTCTTTTTGTCTCCTTTATCTACCCCCTGAATAAAAGAATAGCAAATATGCATGATATTCTAGATATCACATCTCTTTTAGCATGCACTTCAATATAATAATTTTATTATAAAGTAACTACTTACGGGAAATAAGAATCTGTCTCAGTTTTCTGATATGGATTGTCATTTTGCCTCTCTTCTCTGAATCAGATAAAGACCAACAAAATGAAACCATGAAAGAACCACCTTACTTCATTCTTAAATATTCAACATCTAATATTAACAACCAAAGTTGTTCACACAAACTGTTGCATTGTTTAGATAAATGAAAAATACAGCAGTCTGCTGATGAATGTATTGCAGGTGTTCAATTTATTATGCATGAAATTCCTAGAAAACATGTAAGGCTCTACTGCCTTTACCTGAAGAATTGTAATATGCACTGCAATGTGTTCTAATGGAAGAAAAGTATATTTCAAAGAATAAATTGACATATATTTCATGAAGTCACAGCGATATTTCTTTTTACAATGAATAAAAAACTTGTTGTAATTGCTTGTTGTAAGTGCAGTTAAAAGCCAAAACACATGTTTTCCATAAGTTGTGGAAACAAATGGTAAGGCTGCACACTTAAAATGGGAGCTGTTGGTCATATAATACCATGGGTTGTTCCACAGTGGATTGGTAAATTTATGTTCTAAATGTCAAACCACATAGGATCAAGGTGTGATTAGAGGCATTAAAATAAGCCTCCTCTGCACTCGGAATAGCCCAGGGCAAAGAGGAATCTTGGACAAAGCAACTCGTTCCTGATACTACTGCGTCAATGCATGTAATGCACGTGGCTTGGCAAATTTTCAGTTTGTTGTGTCCTTGTGTGACATCAGAGCCTTTAGGATCCCAGAAGTGTGTCTCCAAGGACATGTCCCTAGTTCTTCACAAAAATAATGGTCTCTGACTCTCAGCCTGTTAAGAAGCACACTCCGTTTCACTTCCTCTCTCAGCTGTTTCTGACAGCATCTTTTCATGCTATTGGGCTGATTGGGGAAAGCAGAGGAGGGCGGGGGTAATTAAGTCTTACATAATAGCCACTGCATTTCAGCTAAACATAGAAAAGCCTTATGGCTGTGGCTGAATCATATTGCCTTAAATACCTCTCTTGACAAGGAGTCTCCAGCCTGGCACTGACGTAGGAGCTGCACTGGCAACCAGCAGGGGGAGCTGTGGAACTGCCACACGGGAACGGCTTACCCATGTTTCCTCCGCTCTGCAGTGGTTGCTAAAACCAAATAGGGAGAGAGAGAAGGAGGAAGAGGGAGGTTTGGAGAGGGAAGTTGAGAGAGAGAGAGAGAGAGACAGAGAGAGAGAAAGAGAGAGATGTGGGTAGGTTTTTAGAGAAATTAGGGGAGAAACTTGCATCTTGCTTTGATAAATACGTCTTACTTTGCTTAGCGTTAGAAAGTCACAGCAGTGCTACCAGCAAAGTTTTATAATACACAGTTAAGTCAGAAGGAGAGTGAGTGGGCGATGCCCTGCAGTATGTCCACTCAGGGGAACCACAGGCCTTGGAGTTTAAGTGACCTTCCAACAGCGGTCAGATTTGGTCACATCTATGTGTGTGCACAGTATCACCATAAAAAATTGGTTAATTTTAACAGCAGTCACACTATTAATACAATGCACCAGATACAACATGAGGAATGTGTCTATGTCTTCACATAGTAGTTACTGATACTCTTAGCCACTCTATTTTTACATACTTTTGAGTAGGTTTAGCTTCAGACGAGTAACAATCTTTTGCATTTCTAAGGCATATGTCTGATCAGTGTCTGCAAAGACTGATTTGCACACAGATGCTCAGGGTGGGTTTATTCTAAAACCATTTAAAAAAAGCCTAGCTGTTTGAATAATCTGAATAAGGATACCATTATTTACTGCTGTATCTCTGTTTTTTTTCTGGGATTCCCAGTAAACAGAAATAATGTCAATAACCAGAACAGAGGGAAAGCATTACATGTGTAGCTTCGCACACCTATAAGATCCATAAACATGTCCTAGTTAACCACAGCAACATTAATGTTCCAGCTTTTTTCCTGTTTTCTCAAAGAGCACAACTGAATAATTTAGAAACATGTAAAATGTATCATAAAAAAGATCACCAAGTAACAGCAAATGTGCTCACATAACACTAAAATTAAAGTGAAGCTTGTAAAACAAAAACTAAAAAACAAGTGGCTCTAATACAGGCAGATGTATGATATGATGGGCTATAGCTTGAAATGTCAGGAGAGCAAGAAGTGAAGTGGATTAATGTTGTGCTTAAAGGCATGAGCCTTTTGCTTTTGTGACCTTGTCTCTCAGAATGCAATGCCACATCGACTGAATGCCACTTCAATCAGACCTCCAATGGGATATGTTTTTAGGTAAAAAAATAAATAAATAAATCCGAGAAAAAAAAAAAAACAACACAGCCAGTTCCTCTGATCGGATCTCTACCTTCTTTGAAATGTGCGCTGGTCTTACAGTGTCTGGGAATACCATTTTTGCTGAAGATATGGTGAAGAAAATCCATTTTGTCGATGAAAGAAAAATCTTGACTATTCCTTTTGGAGTAGCCTGTGTGTTTGGCTTCTCCAGATCACTTCCAGACCAGGAGTGCCTGAACTATTATTCACATTTTTGACACGCGGCAAAAATTAGGGACTATTAAGGAGTAATCAGATGTCAGTTCTGCATTCGTACTGTAATAAATATTTTGATATGAAATTGTGTTTTTCAAAATCAAAAATTAGTGGCTTAACTACACAATTATAGAAGCGTTTTTTTTTTTCTTAAATAATTACATGATTACATAGAGTACCTGTCTGTTGCCCTCTTACTTTTAAATGCATTTCAACCAGCCCATAATGTCACTGCCATTTGTAATGAATTAACTGTGACTTTGAACTACAGGAAATATATGCAAAATCTCTCCTTTGAAGCACAGCAACTTATTAAACAATTAGTACATTCATTCTGATCTTAATTATGGAGAGACAGAAAGCAGCAAGGAGGTTTAAAGGTACTAGTCACATTTTAATAATTTATAGACTAATTAGCTCTGTTTCATGTAGCCTTCAACTGGTACATCACTATTGGTCACTTGTGATTTTGACTGAAAAATATAACCTGCTCAAAGAAATATTGATTTTTTTGGTTTGATTCTTTGTGAAGGACAAGGGTAGGCGCCACAGAAAGGTAAGTATGTCTCACCAATATTGAAATCATAGTTGTGCATGTCTGATCACATGACATGCTGTCTCATGCATCCTGCTGGAGAGCAACATTCTCTCTTTCAGATGTGACCAGGCAGGCATCTGGGAGAATTAGTAAATTATCTTGAAGCTGCTTGGTGCCACTGTCGCTATTTGAGATGTCTGTGAACCGAAAGGAAGGGAACAGACTATGGCCAAGGGGCTCTGGTGCAGGTTTTTTTTTCTACACGGTCTTCTTAAATGTGTTTAATTTTACATGACTACTGTAGGTGTTGTGCGGTGAATGGCTGCTTCGCATTAAAGTCCCACTGACTTTCCAAGAACTGACTCTGCTGCTCATAAGTTTAAGACATCTCTTGCACTATTGTAGGAGTCTTCCAGATTGTGATAACAACTTAATTCTGACCATTATGCACCTCCAAATATATGAGCTCTTAATAAGGAGATTAGCATGAGAGAGGGCCTGAGGACACAATGTTGTCTAATCCTTGTGTAACGAGTTGTTCTTCCCTGAATCAACAAACTGCCCTTTCTCTACAGTGGACTCCATTCATGTTCTTATTTTGGAACCATTGAAATGTCAGGCTTTCATCTCAGTACTAGCCTTGTCTTCAGTGACAAATATGCCTGTTTAACATAGACCAAAGGGCAAATGATGCCAGAACTAGAAGTAGTGAATAGCAGTAAAAAGCCAAGACAGTGAGTGTGTAGCGAAGGGCGAGAGCAGTCACCCCACCCGGCCTCGAACCTGGGTCTACAGGGTACCAAACACGCAACTTTGACCGTGACGCCAAAGAGCCAGGCTCATTGGTATGGCAGTCAGAACGCATACTCAACCGTAGTGACGGCACTCCGTCACACTGCCCTCCCCTTCGGGAAGCGCGCCCATGCACTTCACGCACACAGGCGTCCCTCACGCATTCCCCCACCGTACTTCTCCCATCCCAGGGTGCCCCACTCACTCGTGCTTCACCCATCTCTGGGGTCCCTCACACCGTGCTTCACCCATCTCTGGGGTCCCTCACACCAGGGTCAACCTAACCTGGGGGTCCCTCATACGGCTCACACACCGGGCACGCCTCTGATGGCCTCGCAGCCAGCCATCCCACTCTGACACCATTTGTAGCGAATGGTGAGAGCAGTCACCCCACCCGGCCTCAAACCTGGGTCTACAGGGTACCAAACATGCAACTTTGACCACGACGCCAAAGAGCCAGGCTCATTGGTATGGCAGTCAGAGCGCACACTCAACAGTAGTGACGGCACTCCGTCACAGGGTGTAATTCATGTGGGGCTGAACATCGTCTTTAGAAATGTTTAAGGAAAAGCATCACCTGCTTTATTAGTTTGTGCCATTTGGTGGGATGATCATAAGTTTTAAAATGTTTTTCATACGTTGACTGTTTCGGATACACAGACATAGCATAGAGACCAGTTTGAATTTCTCCTCCATGTTTTCCTGTACACTTTACCTCTGACTGATGGCAATTTTATAAACAATAATTCAGAGCTCCAAAAGCAAATTTTGATTTCATTGTTCATCAAAAACTTGTTGAAGCCCTGTATAAGAAAGTATCCCACCCCTATTAACATCAATCACCAAGACAGAATCATTTTTTTCACTTCCGTAATAAACAGCACAACGTAGATGTGATTATTCTTCTGCATAACAGTATGTCAGACTGAAATAACTACAGCACCTGTAGTAAATGGTATGCCTCTCTCAAAAATATGTGCTGTATGGAATAGTTCTGCCTGGAATGATGGATTATAAAGGTAAGTTCAGATATGTTCTGGAATTGGTGAATGGCTTCCATGACGTGTAATTGAGTCGCATGCTCTTTCATCCACAGGGTGCAATATATTACATAGTATGGAACATTAAACCTGTTATGTCAACAGTTAACAGTTAACAAGCATGTGTGTTTGTGTGTATGTGTGTGTGTGTATGTGTGTACGTGTGTGTGTGTGTGTGTGTGTGTGTGTGTGTGTGTTGTGTGTGTGTGTGTGTTTGTATGCCCATGGGCATGTCAGCATGGCATATTTACAGAAAAAAAAAGACTCATATCTATTATTTTGAAAGAAAGGACAAACCACTGAAATATATTGAAAGACATGCCGCTGAATAATATATGATTCTCAACAGAGAATATTGTCTGTACTATTAATTTCTTCACAGTGCACAGAGCAAACACTAAGAAAAAAAATTATGGCATAAGTAAGGGGCGGCTGACTGAGACTAAACATTTATTACATATTATTGACTTTGTCAAATTTGTGTTTGTATATATATGTGTGTGTATGTGTATAGGACTTTTCCTGTGCAGCATACACACAAACACGCACACACACACACACACACACACACACACACACACACACACACACACACACCTGCATCATATGTCATAATGCAGTCATTTCCTGCATTTATCAAAGAAACTCCACTGCATTTATTCAGATTGGAACAGGTAATATGCAACATATTTATGTATTTGATAGATCCATTTTTTACTGTAAATTAGCTGTAACCCCGTGCTGAAGATTGATACCTGCAGTTTAGAATTTCTGGTTATTAAAGCTCAGGAATCAGGCCTCCCAATGTGTCCTATATTTGTGATGAGCCATTAAGTGTGTGGCCACTTGAAGCCATTAAGAGTGTGTGCTTGAAGCTTGTCCTATTTTTACTGCTGTGCTCTGCTTTTATATAATAATGATAAAAAAAACCAAGGTTGTAGATCACAACACATCTAATGATATTTGGTAAGAGGAAAAATGTTTATGTAAGTTTCATGTAGCTTTATGCAGTATTTTTTTCCTGGATAATTAATAGTATTTAAAGGGCACTCTAAATATTATTAATCTGAGTTTTCTGAGTAAATATCCACAGTTTACTTCACAATAATCATTTGATACGCCTAATTGGAGTAATTGCATAAAACTAATTGAACTTTGAAATTTTTTGGTATTCTGGGAAAAGAGAGAATATGTATCTGAAAAAAAAAACAGAGGGTAATGTGTAGCTGGATTCTAAAAACACATTTCAAGCCAATGGCCTTCAGAAGGCTGGTTTATAAATGCTCATACAGAACTACCTGAGTTTCAATTTAACAGTTATGGTGCTATCAGAATTTTCAAAACCTGAGTACAATAAATGCTCCATTCAACTTTTACTGGACCACTACTGATGTGCAGGTGACTTGTAATATGGTAGAACTGTGGGAAACAGGCCAGCACGAGGTGCAAGGTCTTGATTCCAGCTTCTCCCAATATCTCCATCCTCTGGAACTGGAAGGGGGCCAGTTTGGTCAGGGTTTTGGCTGCATCTTGGGGTTCCCATGCCAGCTGTGGACCAAGATTGATTTGGGGGACCTCCAAGATAAGGATTACTCTGTAGCTCTGCAAACTCCTGCCTGAAGTCTGCCCATTTCTCTTCCTCAGTGTTAGAGAAGCTGATAAAGATGATAAAGCATGGCAGAGCATGGGACTGGAATGGTTACCAGGTAATCTGACACACCTTCACAGCTTTGGTACTCTATTCATAGAGAATGTTATATGGAGTCATATCTCAGTTTCTTTCACAGTGCATCATGGGATTACCCCTTACATTTGGACCATTTGCTTCCTGCATCAGAAAATGTGTCATTTAATGCTTTTAAAATGATTAACTGTGTTAACATTACTGGTCAAGTTTAGCTTGCAGGCAAGATGGATGAACAAAAAGTTCAGTCTCTAAAAGGCAAACAAACTTGGTAGCTTGCTAGCTTTTCAAAAATTTCTTCTCCCCCTTTATACAAGACTATACAATTTAAGAATGTATTGTGGACTGTGTTATCGATCATGTGTTTCTTGCTATCTAGGCTAGACACCTAAGTATGTTTTCAGTTCACAAATAAATACTGCATATCCTCAGTGCCCTTTAACAAATCCATGCTGAATTGTGGACTTAGGCCCAGTCTCAGAATGAAATAACTGCTGTTTGTAATGGCACACCTATCTCAAATTAATTACGGGCCAGTTACAGATAATGATAATCCTCTGTCCATCACTTATTTCAGTATTTTAAAATACACGTGAACATACAAAAATGCAATATATAATTAGTTTTCACTTAGATCTTTCACCTAGTTGTCCTACATTATCTCTCTACTTGCTCGTAATGTGTGCCTATGTCACAGTCAGATTGCCTTGTTTTGTTCAGTTTAAAAAGCTGTGTTGAACCTCAACACTAGTCCATTTCTTGCATATCATCAGTGATAGAAATAAGATGGAACTGGGTGGGAAGAGAGACATCTCATTTGTCTTCGTCATGTGCAACGTCACGCGCTGTTTGATCTTTTTTGGAAATCGTTACAGGAGCTGTCTCATTTGATCTTTATTTCATAGACTGATGCAATCCGCACACTGTCTATGAAATCAATGTCTTGAATTGAGAAAATGTGTGTAAAATATGTTTTGTACACTTTCAGACATACCTAAATATTTTTTTTTGTGGCACCAGTAACAGACATGATACCATAGAGGTGCAGTTTATATATTTCTCTGGTTCATTGACCTGTTATGACAGCCTTTCATTTCCATGCTATAAAATTTGATGTTTGATAATGGCAAGCCCATAATTTATCATCAGAGCATGTCTGGCATAACTGAGATTAATTGCAAAAGCCCCCATTAAATTATAATACTGAAATAGCCATGGGTACATTAGCACTGCCAAATCTGGTACTGGTAGAAAATGGCTTTAATCTCACTTTTCTGCAGGAAAAGAAAAAAAAACACAAAAAAAAACAGACAAACGAAAAAATAGTAATCTTCTTGTGTGCCTGTGCGGTGGAACCCAAAGTAAAGTGTTACCTGAATTATTGATTACTGTTATCACTGGACCTCTGCTGGGTAATTTCTGAATAAATTGATGAACAGCCTTCAATGTAGAAACCCAAAAGATGTTAGAATTTGCTCTGCTTGTTTTTTATAGACATCAGCAATATAGATTTTACCCTAGAGGATTACCTAACACCTGTCTTCTAGTACACACCATTGCGGAAAAAGACATCAGCACCTTTTAAATACATTTTCTCTTTAGGCAGCTAGTTTTCATTTACACATGGGACCCAGCAGCTGCATACAAAGTTAAATATATAATTTTGTTGTTAGTTTTCATTTGTGTACAGTATAATGGCACATACCATCTAATTTGGACTTAAAATTAACTGTAGCGTTTTGTAAGTTGCAATAACGGTTGAGTGGAGCTGCGAACCTCCCTTGACGGATTCCTGGTAAGGCTCGTTGACCTTTTAAAAATGGCTGAATGAGCTAGGATGGTCCCCTGACTGATCATTGGCAAGCCCCGTTGATCTTTTCAGATGGTTAACTCTTTCTCTGGTGTACTCAGATTTGAAGGCCTGCCATTTTTTTTCCCTCCAATGATTAACTTGTATTCTGATGGACCAGGAACCCTTCAGGCATAAAGAGAGCATTGTATTGCACCTTTATGTCATGCAAGAGAGGTTGAAATCTAATCATGCTTATGATCATATCTTCTGGATCGGTCACTATCAGGATGAAAGACATATTGACTACAGGCTGCCTAGTAGCCTAAGGAGGGTTAATGTGTGTTCAGTCTGGCTCCTTCTTAGGGTTTGTCTTCATGAAGAGTTCTTCCTTCACCACTTTCATCTCTGGTTCTTCCTCCACCACTTTCATGTCTCCAGAAAGGACATTCAAGGTTTCATTGGAAACTTTTGAGTAACTGCATCCAGCTGGATCCATGGCAGCTCTGGTAGGCAACTTACAACTCATTTTAAATTTAAATTACACAGCATAACCCCAAACGGTTATGGTGTAGAAAGGCTGCTGTGTTAATACCTCTACTGTATCAGAATGCAACAGGCCAGACCAGTTTGCTATTGTTGTAATTTGATCACCCAGTTCGCATCATGATATTTAGAATTGTTTTTATCTGCTTGTTTAATTTCATTTAAAATACAATTTACATTATGCCATGGAATTATTATTGTATAATTACATTGTTAAAATTATTGCTATATTCTAGAATGTAATTGCAACATTAACATTTTTTTGCAACCCATCTGTCTTTAAAAATATCTTTTAAATATCTTAGATAATGTTTTGCTGATAAAATGGTAGAATAAAATATATTAATTAAATTACCATTTGTTTTGTCTTGTGCTGTCCTTAGGGCAATGCTGTTTGTAAGGGTGATGTATAACATAAAATGGGATTACGGCATTTTGTGTATCCATTGCAAAAACAGCTGCGGCAAGGTCAAGCCATAGAACCTTTAAGTTATTTATGGCAAGGGTTTCCCATTGTTTCTCTGAGCCATATCAGACTTTAAATACACCATCTTAAATTCATGTTTGCAGTAAAAGAGGGCTTGGCTTTGCAGTGAACCCCCTCTCAAGGTTTCAGCTCTGTGCCCTTTGCATCAATAATAATAGGAGTTTTTTTTAAGTCAATTTTGGCAGCACAAACCTCTATTACTAGATGCCAAATTTATGCAAGTATCTAGAGCCTACATGCGTAAGTTTAATCCAGCTGTATGGCAAAATTGTAGGTGTTCCATCGAATGGGCTTGAATTCACATAACCTCCTGTTGCCAAACCCTAGTTAAGGTTGCCAGTGGATACCAAGCTAAGGATGCCAGCTCTAGGAAATGGTCTCATTTCTTTAAACATAACAGTGTCCTGATCTGTAAATCACCTAGAAATACCAAGACTACTAACATCTGGAAATGTTAGAACACCAATATTATTGATACTAAAGCTGGGTTGGAGCCTAGCCTTTTAAGTCTGCAGATATGAGGCCAGTCTTACTAACTCTAAATATTAAACATTAAACACTGTCATGGAGTATAGGCTGGAGACTTTTTTTTAGGCTTGCTGGCTTCAACAATAACCTAAGTCACTGACTTGACTTGGCACTGAGTTGTTTTGAGGTTTCTTTAATATAGCAGCTATGTTCATGACCAGAGGACTGCTGATTTAACATATACTGTACACTTAACTGCATGAGGTTCACAAAGTAATGAGAGACATCATAAACTGTAACTATATGGCCAGGTCTTGAGGCTGAACAGGAACCATTTAAAAGGGATCTGCATGTATTTGCACTCACAAACTGTATTCTGATTATGAGTGTTATTACATGAAACAATTGCAGAACCGCAATCTGAAAACCTTTCCCCTTTAAATCTGTGCCATGTGGTTGGTGCCAGGAGAAAATGCAAATTTAGCACTTACTTTACAATGCTTACTTGGAGGAGCAATGGCAAAGCAATAAAAAGAGTCTTCCAGAATCACACAGTTATGCAATGCTTGCAATGTTACATTGCAACACTGCCTGTTGAGTGCTTAATGTGCTAAACTGTATCTTGATTCCAGTTTGTTAAAATTCTTGTTTATTCTGGAATTATCAGTAATTAACTCCACCAGTGCTCCACAGTTGGTGTCATGACAAGCCCAACCTTGGAAAAAGGAGTGAGGTTTTGTCAGACCCGCCTCCAGCCAACTCCCTGTTCAGCCACACCCGCGCTCTGAGTCACCTGAATATTAAGCACACCTGCAGCAGATTCACGTAATCACCACTGGGGGATTTAAGGACTGCAGTTCAGGCACCTCTTTGTGAGGTATTGAGCCTGCTCTACCCCGCGGTATCCTTGTTTGTTTGGTTCCACTACTCTTGTGATTTTTGACCTGTTTGCCTGTTTTTTGACCTTGCCCTTTTGTCTCGTGATTTGGATTGTTAGCTTTGGTTCTTGTTTTGCACTCCTGGCTTTTTGACCCTGGCTTGATATTTGACTTTCCCAAAGGATTTGCCCTTCTGAATTAAAGCACCAGAGCTCTGCACTTGGGCCTTCTGTCTCGTTCATTACAGAATACCTCACCAAGGATGGACCCAGCAGAGCTTCGGGAGCTGTTGACACGACAAGAGGAGAGGCTAGGAGAACTGGTGCAGCTGCTGCAATCTCACCCACAACACCTACCCATACCAGGGCCCGTGACGGATTCATCTACATCTGCTGCTGCTTCTGCTCATCCTGGGTCGGCGTCCAGTGCAAGTGCAGGCCCCAGTTCTCCATCATTCATTGCCACTCCCGGAAGATACGATGGCAATCCAGATAAGTGCAAGGGTTTTCTTATGCAATGCTCCATGTACATCAACCACAACCCCAGATGTTCTTGTCTGAGACTGATAAGATTCATTTTGTGATCTCGCTGCTAACTGGAAGGGCACTAGATTGGGCGACTGCCTATGGCACCAAAACAGCACTGCATTAAATTCGAAACCCAGTTCATAACTCTGTTTAAGCAAGTGTTCGATCACCCTGCCTCAGGACGGGATATTGGTAATCAACTGTGTGAATTGCGTCAGAAGCATCGTTCAGCCGCTGACTATGCTCTTGAGTTCAGAACTCTGGCAGCAGGGAGTGGATGGAGTGAACCAGCCCTTCTCACAGTGTATCGTCGAGGTCTGAATGCTGATCTTCAGACAGAGCTTGCCTGCCGTGGGGATACATCGAGTCTGGACCAGTATATTCAGATGTCTATCTCCATTGACAACCTTTTACGTGATCGCAGGAGGCAACGCTCAACCATTCCGGTAACTCACCCCTTACCTGCAGTTTCACCCACGCCGCCACCACTGCCTTCAGCTTCCTCCGCTACAACTGATCCTGAGCCAATGCAGCTGGGTGCGCTCCACTGTCCAGTGAGGAGCGCCAACGGCGCTATCAGTTGGGGTTGTGCTTGTACTGTGGGGGAGCTGGACATCAACGGCGAGAATGCCCTGTGCGCCCTCCTAAGAAAGGTTCCTGTCTGGCACTTTGGTAAGAGTATCTGCCCTGCTCAATATATCTGCCAAGCAGTTTTCGGTACCAGTTCTGATCTCCTGTGGTTCTGTCTCATTATCCCTTACAGCGTTAGTTGACTCCGGTGCCGCGGGCAATTTTATTGATGAAGAACTGGCCCGAAAACTGGAGGTGCTGCTACGGCCCATTAATCCGCCCCTGTACATCAATTCGTTGGATGGCCAACCCTTAGGGAAAGGAACAGTGACCCAACAAACCTCCCATCTTCAGTTACAAGTAGGTGCACTGCATCATGAAGAGCTGCAGTTGCTGGTTATCACCTCCCCAAAGATCCTCTGGTGCTTGGACATCCATGGCTGTGCTTGCATAACCCAGTCATCTCATGGAGTCATGGAGAACTTGTGTCTTGGGGCTCACATTGTCTTTCCTCCTGCCTAGCACTTCCTTGTCGTTCTACTTCAGTTGAGAGTCCTAATGCTGTTGAATCAGAGAATGTTCCCACAGAATACCATGAGTTCCTTGATGTCTTTAGCAAGAAGGAGGCAGCCACTCTTCCCCCACACCGCTCATGGGACTGTGCCATTGATCTATTGCCTGGGTCTTCACCACCGCGAGGTAAAATTTATCCACTTTCCATCCCTGAATCTGAGGCACTGGATCAGTACATTGATGAGGCATTAAAACAAGGAATAATTCGCCCTTCTACATCTCCTGCAGCATCCAGCTTCTTCTTTGTAGAAAAGAAGGATGGAGGACTTCGTCCCTGTATCGACTATCGAGGCCTGAATGACCTTACAGTAAAGTTTCGTTACCCACTCCCATTGATCCCTGCTGCCCTAGAACAGGTCCGAAAGGCCAACATATTCACCAAACTGGACCTTAGGAGTGCATATAATCTCATCCGAATACGTGAAGGGGATGAATGGAAGACTGCCTTTATCACCACTAGGGGCACTACGAGTACCTAGTAATGCCATATGGGCTAGCAAATGCTCCTGCTGTGTTCCAGTCCTTCATGAATGAGATCTTCCGTGATATGGTCAATCGGTTCTTGATTGTATATATTGATGATCTCCTTATCTACTCTTCCAGTCTGTCTGAGCACATTCAGCATGTCCAGCAGGTGCTTCAGCGGCTCCGAGAACATTGCTTGTTTGCAAAAGCTGAGAAATGTGAGTTCCATCAAGCTTCCATCCCTTTCCTAGGGTATGTGTTGGCTCCCGATGGTGTTCGTATGGATGACAGCAAGGTTTCTGCTGTTCAATTGGCCAGAACCAAGGACGGTGAAAGATCTACAGCGGTTTATGGGCTTTGCAAACTTCTACCGTCGTTTCATACGGTGAGCTTCAGTTCCGTAGCTGCCCCACTCACGGCTTTGATCCGAAAGACCACAAAGATTCTTCAATGGAACGATTAAAGCCCGTACTGCCTTTCAAAATCTGAAGGAGTTATTCACCACTGCCCCTGTACTGAAGCAACCCGACCCAGCTCTACCATTTGTAGTGGAAGTGGATGCATCCGAGGTAGGGGTGGGTGCTGTTTATCACAACGTCATGGTACCCCCTCTAAATTGTATCCCTGTGCCTTCTACTCCTACAAACTGTCCTCAGCAGAAAGGAATTATGACATAGGGAACAGGGAGTTACTGGCCATAAAGTTGGCCCTGGAGGAATGGAGACATTGGTTAGAGGGAGCTATTCACCCATTTGTTGTGCTAACAGATCACAGGAACCTTGAATACATCCGTGAAGCAAGGAGACTTAACCCAAGACAAGCCAGGTGGGCCCTGTTTTTTACTCGTTTCAACTTCACGGTCACCTACCGACCAGGCACAAAAAATGTCAAAGCGGATGCTCTTTCCAGACAGTTGAAGCCCGAACAGGTCTTCTGTCCCAGATACTATCATACCCTCGTCATGTGTGGTGGCACCAGTTAGATGGGAGATAATGGACGCCATTCAAGATGCCCTTCACACAGATCCAGGACCACCGGATTCACCACCTGACAAAACCTTCCCAGCCAACATCCGGCCTCAGCTCCTGCAGTGGGTGCACACTTCTCTCAGCTCTGGCCACCCAGGAATAACACGAACCACAGAGCTGATCTCCCGCAAGTTCTGGTGGCCCTCGCTTACTGATGATATCAAAGACTTTGTTCTCTCCTGTCCAGTTTGTGCCCAGTCAAAGAGCTCACGCACCCTACCCACAGGCAAATTAGAACCCTTGCCCATTCCGGATAGGCCTTGGTCACACATAGCCCTGGACTTCATTACTGACTTGCCCCAATCTGGTGGTTACACCACCATTTTAGTCATTGTGGATCGTTTTTCTAAGATGTGCCGTCTGATTCCACTACCAGGCCTCCCTACAGCCATGGAGATGGCTGAATGTGTGTTCAACCAAGTGTTCAGGTTTTATGGGATTCCAGAGGACATAGTCTCAGACAGAGGACCTCAGTTCACTTCTCGGGTTTGGAAGGCCTTCTGTGAGCGCTTGGGAGTCAGAGTCAGCCTATCCTCGGGCTACCATCCCCAATCCAATGGTCAGACAGAGAGACTTAACCAGGAGATCGGACGTTACCTACGTCAATACTGCTCCAATAATCAAGCAGATTGGAGTCGGTATCTCTCATGGGCCGAATATGCTCAAAACTCCCTTGTTCATACCTCTCTAAAACTAACCCCCTTCCAGTGTGTTCTAGGCTACCAACCACCATTGTTCCCATGGGAAGCAGAGTCCAGCAACATTCCTGCCATGGATGAGTGGTTCCGGCGGAGTGGTCAGGTGTGGGAGACGGCCCATGTGCAACTCCAAAGAGCTGTCCGGAACCAGAAAAGGTTTGCAGATCGTTGCCGTCCCCCCACTCCTATATTCCACCCTGGGCAACGTGTGTGGCTGTCGACAAGGGACATCAAGCTCCATCTCCCCTCGAAGAAGCTCAGCCCTAAGTTCATAGGTCCTTTCAAGATTGTTAAACGTGTAAATTCTGTGACTTATCGCCTACAGCTACCCCCCAGGTACCGGATCGCCCCTACCTTCCATGTCTCCTTACTAAAGCCTGTTTTCTTCAGTCCCATGAATCCACCAGCTGATCCTGCCCATCCTCCCCCCCCTCTTGATGTTGCCGGCGAACCAGCCTACTCGGTCCGTGCGCTCCTGGATTCCAGACGCCGTGGAGGACGGCTACAGTACCTGGTGGACTGGGAGGGATACGGCCCTGAGGAGCAGTCATGGGTTCCGGCGTGTGACATCCTTGACCCTTCCCTCATTGAGGAATTCCACCGTGCCCACCCTGACCGTCCGGCTCCTCGGCCTCGTGGTCGCCCACCCAGACGGCTGTCTGGGGCGTCGGGTGCCGCCCGTGGAGGGGGGGGTACTGTCAGACCCGCCTCCAGCCAACTCCCTGTTCAGCCACACCCGCGCTCTGAGTCACCTGAATATTAAGCACACCTGCAGCAGATTCACGTAATCACCACTGGGGATTTAAGGACTGCAGTTCAGGCACCTCTTTGTGAGGTATTGAGCCTGCTCTACCCTGCGGTATCCTTGTTTGTTTGGTTCCACTACTCTTGTGATTTTTGACCTGTTTGCCTGTTTTTGACCTTGCCCTTTTGTCTCGTGTGATTTGGATTGTTAGCTTTGGTTCTTGTTTTGCACTCCTGGCTTTTTGACCCTGGCTTGATATTTGACTTTCCCAAAGGATTTGCCCTTCTGAATTAAAGCACCAGAGCTCTGCACTTGGGCCTTCTGTCTCGTTCATTACAGGTTTCTACTGACAAAGTGGCAAAAAACAAAATGATCGCTTCAAAAAATGAAAGCTTTTATGAATATGACATGTGTAACATTTCACTGGACAGCAGTGCTCAGAGAAGTACAAGAAATATCATATAAACCTTGAGTAAAAAACCTGACTCAGAGTATTTGTCAAGGCCAGTGGAGCTGAAGCATAACACACTGTGTACTACCTTTGAACACAGCAAGGAACTTCAATTATCCAGGGAGGTTCGCCTGGTCATCATGCATGTTCTTCCCTGTGCTTTCCATGCACATGAAACATGCATGTTCAGCAAAAGTCTGCTTCAACATCAATCTACCTCCAGTTAATTGATTCTATTTTATACAGTTTTATACAGTTTTTCATGCTTGAATTTAAGTTTTTCCAAGTTCCGTTTTATTTTCCTCAAGCAAAGCCTGCAGGGGGTCTGACAAATGGAAACCCAAATAATGGTGATCGCATTTCATGGACACAGTAATGAAATTGGAGGAGTAAACAGTGACATATAACATAATACAACAGTAAAAGAAACATGGTCAGCCTTGTTCATAAATGACATTGTAAATAGAAGACCAATATAAATTCTGAGAACAATGTGAATACCAATGATGTAGGTGAGAGAGAGGCAGTACATACTTATTCTCCTGGACATTATGCTGACAATTCCTCCAAGTTTTCAAGAAAGGACAATTCATTTCCATCATCACCAGCCTTTCTAGAAAATTATTTAGATCTAAAGGAATTGTCTAAACCCACTGAGAATGCTCTTAAACACCTCCTCTAAACAATATTAGCCATAGAGAACGTCACATATTTTGTTATAATATAAAGATCAACAATACACTACTGTGTAAGCAAAAGAAACTGACACATGAGTATGAATGACCAACAATTACATGCTAATGACATGAGATCTACAGTTTTACTATTCAGAATGTAATGTGATGTTTCCAGGTTGGCCTGTCTGCAGCTTTCTTGCCACACGACATCACTATGTATTGGTCACAATCTTCTGAATGTTAGCAGTGACAGACTTATGCCACTGTATCAGTTTCTTTATTTTTCCATAAACTTGTTTCACGTAGTGAGTTATTTCCATCTTTTCAATCTCCCCTATGATGACTTTCTAAATATCATTGTTCTGAACAATACCATCTCACTACTTTTGTATTTTAGAACCAAACCAAACGATTTGCAGAAATCCGCTGATGACCAAAACTACCTCAGGTTTTTAGATCCATCTGTTATTCGTAACAGTGCGTCTAAGAAGATTGTTGTTGTTCACTTGTTTGCTTGGAAAATAGTGCTGATCTTCACTTGTAAAATGATGGCAATGCACTTCCTGTTTTGTATAGTTCTGTGTATAATCCATGTGTCTAATGTTTCCAACCAATGCCCAAGGCTAACTCCCATGGTCTAAGGGGAAAAAGGGACTTAACCTGGTGCCTCCACCATTATTGCATCATAGATATACAGCAAGACTTAAAGAGAGAAGGAATAGATTATCCAGAACCTACCATGGACCGGTGTCATGCTTTCTAGACCAGCTCCAACCAAAGTATTAACTTAAAGTGAAACCATAATTACTGCAAGTGACTTGATTTTGCCTGCACTGCACAGTAAATTCTCTCCATAAATCCAGGTTATAAATGAACAGAAAGCAAATCAGCATCCACACCACGGAACCTAAAATCCATCCTCATCTGGTAGTGGCCATCCTGCAAAGCTGGGAGCTTCATGTCAGCCCTGAGGCAATAATTACACATATATTAATACATACATGCATGTACTGATGTGCTTCAGTAATGAAGTCTGCAGGTAATGTTTTTTTAGAAAATGTATTTGTTTGCTTTATTTTCACAGAGAATTTATAACACAATTTATTGTCCAGTTTTTGTGTTCCTCTTGTTTTGTCGCATGAACATTCATATTACATCAGGTGCATTTTAATTATTGTGATCCATCAGACTGATGGCGCTGTTTGTCTCTTTTGAGTGCATTTTATTTTATCATAAGTGTAAAATTTGGCACAGGCTGCTTGCGCTCCTCTTCCTGTGAATAAAAGTGTGGAGATTGGGTGAGGCAGAGACACCCCCCTCCCCGCCCCCAGGTTGCAAAGTAGCCTTCTCCTTATCTTAATTGTCAGCCTTAGCAGAATTAAGTTATATAAATAAGATGCCAATAAATATTCTGCCTTCATTTCGCTGCGGCACTATCGAGTCCCCGCAGTATGTACCTGTGCAGAGGGAGGACGGATGCGAATGATAAGCGCTCAGCAGGACCGCAGACAGCTGGCCAATGACGGCTCGCCGCTCAAGGAGACAGAACGTAGATACCCCCGGTCTCAGGGACAACCGTTCCCAAAGGGACCCGGACAACGTAAAAAGGTGGGCGTTCAATGTGCCGCTTAGTATGCAGGGTAAATGGCTTCATTATGGATTCAGCTTTTCTCTAACCACACTCATTATGATACCTTTGATCACCGCATGCAACCTACCCATAAAGTGCTTCTGCTGTAATGTGAAATCACAGAACCCTACCGGCTTAGGACGATAGGTACCATGCAAATAGCCACTTAGATCTGTCAGATTGGTTTATTTGATCGATTGGTTTTGTAATCAAATGAATGAATGAAACATTTGATCTGGTTTAAAAGATTTGAGGAATATAAAGATATCGGCTTTTGTGAGTTTATTTACATGCATTTTGGCTTTTTGAAACATCCAGCCTGCATCATTTTTTCTGTGTGTTATCCTCATAGAAAGACAAATACTCAAATATTTGTGATTCATGTTGGTATTTGAAGATATGTCTCAGACTATGGAAAACTACTTCGTGTTCACACTAATAGTTCACACTAAATAGTTTTTTGCAACATCCAAGTATGCACTTGGCACTGAAATCAACAAAACATTCTGCACTGAAGTCATTGAAGTCCAATGGTTGATTTTACAAACATCTTTTATGCAGAAATATATTTGTAGTAATGATATTAATAAGCCCTTGTTCCTTTTTCATTTGGTGTTTTCATTATTTTCTCTAGCCCCCGTATATAAGAAGTTATCTTCTTATTCTTATCACACTTCCTTATTTATGTATCGGAAATCACCCTACATTAAAGTTACATTGACCACCATCTCATATTTTTTCAGGCAATTTTATGTAACACTCTCTTTAACAACCCCTTAAAACTGTGGGACACAAGGTAGCTGTATTTGGGTTACACTTTATACCTGACTGTCTTGGTGAATAGAATCACACTCACAGGAGGATGGTATTTTTATCAAAGGAATGCGCCAACGTAGCCCTCATACAAGTCTAATACCATGTCAATACACCTGTAATTTGGGAATAACACTGTGGTGGGTGCTACATTTGGGACAATGTGCAGCCTCAGGTGCAAGATTACACAAACAAGACATGGAGTGGTATTGTCCAACAACAAACCAGGACACAAATCATTAATCATGTTGAAAATAAATAAGAGTAAGACTAGCACATGGATACACAACAATGCACACAAAAGCACACACACCCTTACACAGATAAAATTCAAGTGCACACAAATGCACAAAAATATGTGCGACACACACACACACACACACACACACACACACACACACACACACACTCCTACACACAGAAAGTGCTTGGTAGTTCATGACGCACTTGGGCTGAGTTCATAAAATAAGGACAATTTATTATGTTTATTGAGCCTGATTACTAGTCCTTATCAGATAGAATGGGAAGTAAATGTTAATCTAAGTGTTTAATATTCTTGAGGGGAAAATCTGTGCAATTGCATCACATTAATATTTAACTGAGCAGAATGTTTTGATTTATCCCTCCCCACCGCTATCTGCATTGATTGCCATTAGAATTTTATTGGCAAACCCGTTTCTGGAGGTGGTGGACTGACTGGAGAACATTTTTTTAAATCAGATGCAAGATAGAACTTAGAAACTAACTCTTTTGCTACTACTCAAATAATATACATCAACATCTTATGCATCATTTGTATTTTTCATTATTATAAACTAGTATTAGTTTGACTGACAATGTCTGGCAAGGAAATTGCCCTGTAATGGTCACTTTTCCCTCAATCATTTTCCTTTAGACATTTTACTTAACTGAACATTTTTTTCCATGACTTAGGCCTCCCATTTCTGAAACTACTCAGCTTATAATGTTACATTTACATTTAGGCATTTAGCAGATGCTCTTGCCCAGATTGACTTACAAAAGTGTATACAAAAAGGTTATGCTGAGAGCAGAGATTAAACAAAATCATCAATGTCACAACTGATAGTAGGAGTCATTACATAACATACAACATTCTGTTAAATGCCAGTAGATAGGGGAGAGGGAGTTTGAGGATATAGTGCATTTACTTGGCAAATATATTTGAGGATAACATATGAATGCTCAGAGATTTGAGTTAAACCAAAACACAGTTTGATCAGATACATTTTCAGTCTGTGGTGAAGGATGAAGCATGTTGTGTAAGTGGAAAATGAAAGTGAACTCAGATTTCTTACTCGGAATTAAGGACTCAGTAAAAAATGCATTGCATTTGCAGTTTGATAGGAGAGAGGCCTTAATTTACCATTACCTTATAAACTTTTCATCAAAATCTGTTAAACCTGATAAATACGTGTTTGTATCACGACATTAATTTAAAAATGTAACAAGACAATACTATCTATTATGCATATACTCAAATAAGCAGCTGCCATTGTATTGTAAACAAATGCAATGGTAATATAGGTAATATTGAGCAATGGTAATATTGAGCTGTTAACAAAAAGCTGTAAACAGCCAACATCTAAACAAACCACTGGATTGTATTTTCAAAGACAGCTTTGTTTTATTGATATTCACTGGAAATGGCTTTTACAATGTCCCTTCTCTATTTTGCTTCTTTCCAGGTTTTACTTTCACCTGGAAAAATCTCATCCTAGCTGCAGTCAGTGGAGAAGAGGCAGTCCACTAAAGCACTGAAGAGGAGAGAGTGGTCGAAAAAGAGGGAAAGGCCATTTGTGTCCTTAGTACGGCATGCTCTTTATGTTCCTTCCATGATGAAGACTCGCCTATGACAACTAGGAAGAACATATACGAACTTCTTATTACACAATCACTCAAATCAAATCAGGGCACCAAAGTCAACATTCTTCTGGCATACATATTATACTGGTATCACATACTGGCAGTATTGTACAAGTTCACATGTCAGAAGAGCTAGCTCAAAGTTCAGTTCACACAGATTAAAATGAACAAGTTCACGTTCATAGTTCACAATTCTGAATTTTGAACAAGTTCACAGTCCCACTTCATTTCTTCCATTTTTTTAAATGAGCTGCTCCAGGGACTATTTTATGTGTACGAATACATGCGCAGTGATTGTTACGCTGGACATGGGCAGTTGGTTGCGAGCTGTCGAGCTGTCTATCTGATGAGTTGCACTAATGAAAACGTCTGAAGTATAGAATAACGCCGTCCGTGTTTATTCATCAAGCAGTAACTTTAACACACCCAAGGATTCCGAATCTCGCGCAAACCTGAACGAGCTCAAATTCATGTTCTTTAGTTGCAAACGGATACGTTCAAGTTCACCGTTCACCGAAAAAATGAGCAAGTTCAACGAACGCGCTCTTTTAACGTGTTCATGCACAACACTGCATACTGGATTCAATTAAAAGTCAACACAGCATTGTGAACAGAATTTAATCAATGAAGTATTCTCAGAGGATTGGATTATGATGCACTTTAAAATACAAAATGCAGGGTGAGAGAGAGTTTTGGGTTTCACACACAGGGGCAATGGTAATTTAAAGAGCAGTTTGATTTAGGAACCCATTGAAGTATTGCTAAAATTTAGTTTATGTTAATTTCTGTAATGTTTACAAAAAAGACTGGAAATTTTAACTCAAGCATATTATATATTCAGAGTAATCCTACAAAGTGGTCATCTCCACTAGTTGAATTAATAACCCACTTCTAATCAATTAAAATATATATCAACTGATAATTTGCAGATATTAACACAACATGTATTTCCTAGCATTTTATGTTAAAAAAGAACAGGATAATTTAATTTGCCTATTAAAACACATTGTAGTGGATGCATCAAAGTGGCGGAATAAATCCCTTCCCTGCCATTCAGACCCTGTATGTATATGCAATGATTGATGTTCTTATCGGCCTATCACAGTTAGCCCTTTTGCTGTGGGTGTGTTCTGTTATCTGATTCTCAGTGACTTGTGAATGATTGCTGAATGCCCCTTGCACGGAACATAAGTTCTCTGTGTTGGAGCTAGGCAATTACTGTTGTTAATGCCATTCTATGTGTTGTTGTGAGAAATAGCACAACATAACATAAATTGAAGTCATTATTAATGTGGACTGACCCCCGCATCAAAGCTATTGTGAGTTATAAGGAGTGTAAAGGATAACTGACAACTAGGACAGCATAGCTAACAGGTTCCTGAGCTAATGAGCTGAATAACAAGACCACAACAATGTATATATGTATGTTTCCTAATATTCTTTATGGAAAAATCACAATGTAATTTAATAGAAGTATTACTGAAACATTCACTAGCTTTCAGCTGGAATGCCAGCAGAAGTGGACCTTAAGTGTTCATACATTTTATTTTTTATGGATCTTATATATCCATTTCTGCATCAGTTTATTATTGCCTTCTTGCTTCTGAAGTATGAAATATGGCATAGAATAAGTGTCCTCTCCATGGAGTCTGATTACACACTGTATCAGTTTAAGAATCGACAGGCTTGACTAGCACCTGAGATCTGTCCTGGAAAACCACGCTCAGATTCCAAACAGTGCCAGACCCAGAAAGATAATGGTTTATGATCTGCACAGCTCCGCCCGTAACATCCGTCTCTATGCTCGATTTCCTTTGCAATCAAACTGGCCTGAAGGCAACCGCCCCGCTTTTGTCGGGAGCTAATGAACGGACAGTCAGAGGGGTTCCGAGCTTCAGTCGAATCCCTTTTTCCTTTTTCCTCCCCCGACTGAAAGTCATTTCTGCAAACCATTAACCTTGCTCCCCCGAACAGGACACCGCAGCCTGGCGAAGTGCCGTTAATCTGTGGGATGGGAGATGTTAACTGGTGTCAGGTGCTGACTTCTGAAAGTTGCTCCCCCTCCCACCCCCAGGTCCGACAAACGCAATAAACACAATGCCGGGACTGATGCCGCTCCATCACCTGGGGGTTGAAGGGGGGAGCTCAGGCTAAATGACTGATCCACACATCTTGTCACGCTAGCCAACCGCAGTCGACAGGTCTCTCCAACTCTGTGGATTAAACGCGGGGAAAAAAAAGACTTCTCTCTTTGTGTTCTATCAACAGTACATAATGCTCAGATCAATGTGTAGAGGGCTCAGGAACAGACGTATACAGTATGAAATCCTAAGAACAAAAAAAAAAGAATGGGCAACCGTTCTCCTCTACGTATTTAAAGCAGTTGTTGGGGTTTTGACATTGCTTTTTTGTTATTAGTCATTGAAGGGCCCAGATGGTATTTTTCACCTCCACAGTTCTCAAAGTGAATGTGATTGCTATCATTGCCCACTGGTTAAATATTTGATTCTACATGCTCGCTGATTATTGCTGTTTGTTCTGCACATGACAGTATTCGCTCTGCTTAAGCTGCCAGGGGCTTCCAGCAAGACAGCTTAGAGAATGGAAAAGAAAAAAATAAATGAATTTCATATTCATAGATAGACACATTATTCTGTTTAAATATAATGAGCTGGTATGTCTCTAGGTCTAGCACTGACAAATGGTAGTTAGCATTGATTTTTTTGTTTGCTTTAATGTATAATTACTTATCTTAGTGCTGTTGTTGTGTTCACAATAGCAAATATAAACTAAGCCACGCATTGAAAATATGGAGCAATTACTGTGAGGAGGTATTGTGGCCTTTCTGAAGCACTACATTAAGGCAAGATGGTGGGGCGTGTTTTCTCTGTAAAATGCACAGATCTTGATGAACAATAAAAGCCACTGGAAGTTCAGATGATCAAGACGCTGTGAAAACCACTGCAGATGCGACCAAACTTTTTACACTCCTCAGACTGCACGGCGGGTTGCTTTGCAGCTCGGCGGTGTCTCTGTCGTACCTGTCCTCTCAGTTTGTCCAGGTCTTCTTTCCCCACCGTTGCTGTATCTTTGCTGCCACAGTCTCTGTCTGCCTGGGGCTGCATAGCAGAGATGGGGCTCAGATGAACTCATTCTGCAGGCTGTCCGTCCTTTCAACACACCCAGGCTCTCTCTGTCGGGGAGAGTACTGAAGGATATGTCCTCTGAGCTCTCCATGGTGCTGAAACATCTTTGCAGCAGAGTGAACTGAGGTGCCATGGAGACAGACAGTGGATTAGAATATAATGGGGTGGGAATATAACAGGGATGTGATGCTTCACTTGCACCTATGGGTGCATTCAAGATGTTAAGTGAGTGTTTAATGTTCCTAATATTGACAACTTTCTTATGGAGTTTTGTTTGAGCATGAATCTTAAAGTAAGAGGAAAAAAAAATCTTCTGAGGCAACAATCTTTCAGCAATTTTTATTTTATCCCAACAAACACCTTCAGGCTAAATTATTGACAGATATGTGAACATTAATATCCATACATCTGCAGATGAGAATGTTTGTGTTTCTGTATTCCTCTCATAAATCACTCTATGAATGAGCTGTAACATGTAAAGACATAAACATTAAGTAATAACTGCTTGTGAAAAAACGGTCATGCTCATTAAAATTGTAATATAAGACAATTAAATATATATTTTAGTCCCTCATGATGTATAACTTCTATTTTTTCCAATTCAGTAAGTAATTAACACACATTTTGTGCATAATCTGTGGAACGTGACCAATTAAATTAGATATGCAAAATACAGGGACAGTTGCAATGTTTCAAAACTGCATATTTTTTCTGCAGTATGAACCATAACATTGAGCTATGAGTTGCACATAAACATCATCCTGAGACATTTTGCCATAGTTATAGTTAAACTTAATTTCTGTAATCATGAGATCATCTACATTGAATACACTTGAAATGACTAAAAATAAATTGACTAAAAATAAATTGAAATTAATAATAATTTAAATAATAATTATAAATGATAATAATATTTGTGGTGATGATGATTCTTTCTGCAGCACTGTCAACTGTTTTTTATTGTACTCATTTTGCAAAAGCAGCTGGAGGGGATTTATCAGTGCTCTTGTCAGCTATTTTGAAGGAGTATAAAGATTTCTGGTCAAATGTTCCAGAATCCTCTCTCCTACTGGATCAGATCCTCCCTACAGGAACATCCAATATCTCTGTGTCTGTCCCTCTGAATCAGGTTTATTAATCTTCATTATCAGAGATTGTGGCTTCAGACAGCATGGCTCTCAGAACAGAACTCTGTGCAGGCGGAATGTCAGAGCTGGTGGGAGGAACAAGGGGCAGGAATCTCATCCCACATCATTAGCTCCTCATGAACTCCTTGTCCCTGCTCCACTGGGACACAACTGGTGGCTTTTCAGAGTTTGGCTTGCATAACTCATGCTTATTACAACCCATTGCTGTATGTGCAGGGTGTGCACTACTTTTCATATAAAGGAGTAAATAATATCTTTGTTGTTTTACTGAGACGTGAATGATTTCTTGGCTTTTTGGACAGTGTCCAACTTAAAACCCAGTTTTAAGTTGGACACCATTATTTTATGCATTTCAGCATTATATGGAGTGTATTTATGTGGTTAAGCCTAAAAACTTCTAAAAAATGGAGTAAATTTCATTACAGGAACATACAAAAACACCCTGTTATGATTATTATCTATATGAGACAGCAAAATAAATCTTTTAACCTCATAAGTTAGTGATGGAATACTTTGACAAGTAAGGAATCTTGCCTCCGCTGATAATGTATACCAATTCTCCAAATGACTTTCTTTTTCTGTCTAGATACATGGTTGGGATTATTCTATGAATGGCTGAAATATGAATGACATAGGTCAGTCTACATTGAATAGTATAAATTCCTATTCTTTGTCCTGCCTCCAGCTTCCTTTGGGGAGTGCCCCACACAGAACTGTGGAAGGACCTGTAGGGTACCTTTAAACATTTAAGATATCAAAATCAAATATTTACACATTACTTTTAAAACATTATTTTTTCCTCAGTTTCTCTTAAAGCAACACTTAGTTGACATCAAAAGATTTTAATATTTTAAAGCCCTACACATGCCCCCCATGGTACTGTATATATGCGTATCAAGGTTCCCACGAAGGGGCAGTATATGTTTAGTGGTTAAAACAGAATGGCATTCAGTTCAACACCTCTGTGACTGAACATCCTTCAACAAGAACATTGGAGTGTACAGACGCAATACATGGGGGTTTTAAAAGAAATACATATTTCATGAAGTCTCAGCATGATAGCAATCTTAGCTACGTGATACTGTTGTGAAAATAGGGATTCCTGAATTTGTCTTTGTTTTTTTTCACAATTGTCACACAGAATCTATTTGCACTTTAACAGCATGGGCATCCGCATACCAATCTATTTTTAGGGCAAAAAAGAGGAAGAAATATTGCTTTCCTTAACTTGGAAAAAAAAATTGTAAAAGTAACAGATATATCTTTTCCAAAGACAGGGTTTTACTGTTGCCCCCCCTCATGAGAACATTCTGGAATCAGCCCGTCTCCCTCATCCTCATCCTCAGGCATTGGGAACCGTGTTATGGACAGTATCCCGTGAATCCAACTTAATCATCCATCAAAAAGTCTGTCACCAAGGGCTAAATCACACCATGATTTAAATATACATTAATTGTCATTATTAATGTGTAATAACTGAATTCAAACAATTTTCTGTTTCTTTCACATCTGCACTTGTCATTCATTTGTTCAGATAATTTGTATTTGGTTCTGCAGTTGTTGTCACAGATGCGCACTGCCTTTTGTGTGACATTTTTCACCAAAAATAATTGGATTTCAAAGGCTACCAAAAGGCTATTCAAGGTGATGTGCCAACAGGATGAATTCTGTCAAGCAGCGGTAAACTATTTTACTATTACTATTACTATTTTCCCTTTTTGCAAACCTATTTTGGAATGGTCAAGCATATACAGTAGTATGCCCATCTATTCAAGAAGGCAGCACTGAGGTGAGACAAATGAAATCCTTTAACACACCTGCGCACAACCAACAGCCATTTTTCACAGTGCAAGTCACACAGCATCCTGCAGTGAAGTGGACACTCACTGGCAGATATGTGCTACTTCACTGACATCCAAGCAACTCGCAGATGCCTGATGGTCCTGCATGGTCCTTGAGAGCAGTGAGACAAGCAACCCCTGCCAATATACCCACCCTTTTCCCTGACAGAATGAAGCCAATTTCTGTGGGTTCCTTGAAGACACCCAGACTGTAAAGCTCAGTTTGTGCTAAAGGCGAGCTCCTTGACCACTGAGCTAGGAGCTCTATTTCAGCATGTCACGTGAACATAATGAAGGCGTTCATGACAGTTCTCTGTGAGCCCACTGTTCCCCTGCCCATTTCTTCATTGGTCAGGACGTAAGCCCCTGTGTAACCACAGCTCTGCTGGTTTTCACTCTGAATAATGCTGAGAGGAGCCTAGTTGAAATTCCAAACCCCTGTAACCACAGATATTATTATTATAGATAGCCAAAGATATTCAGCTCTAGTATTCCTTCAGTCCTCCACCTAGGAAGTCCCAGTTGGTATGGGGAGGTCCTGGTACTGTCCATGAGCTATACTGCTGATGAATGTTCTGTCCCAGACCATTCCCTTTCAACACTGCTCATAATAAGCCAGCCAAACAAAGCAATGATTTCATAGTCTCAATCTTGGCAGAGACAGAATTTTCACTGATCATCCCTCATGTCTTTCTTCCATCTGTCGTAATGTTATACAGAACCTTATTGTTAAGGGGAGGCTTGCAATTTCCACAATCAGTTCACAGCTATTGGACATTACAGTATGTACTTGCTCAGCAGATGACACGATTCAAGGTATGCTATGTGGCTTACATTGTACATATTGCCCAATTTTACAGCAGCAATTTAATTTATTTAGGTACTTGCTCAAAGATACAACACTTCTCTAGCTACTGCTCCACACTACTATGCTGGAGTTATTGAACATTATTACATTTTTTGACATCCTTGTTAATGCATTCTGGGCTGACGTTTGTAGACCATATAGAGTTTAGGGGAAACTGACTGTAAATCCAGGTTGTTGTTCACCTTGAACAGCACAGCATAGTGACAGAGTGGACTGGACAGAGTGTGCTAGAATGCTTATGTTAGCAGGTGCTCTATCACCATTACAAATACTGCAGGAAGGGAGCAAACACTTCACACTAGTGTCGAAGAACCTCAGAATCTCAGTTAGTTTCTCAGGCAGGGTGATTTATTTGCTTGCATTCTACAGAGAAACCAATTATAGAACTGGATTGTCTCAATTGGAGAAAACCAGGTAAATTACAGCCATGGTCAGGTGTCCAGCACCATAAATGCATTTCTTCTCTCTGAAATAACCTCGAGAGAGATATATTGGGTAAAGTACATTTAAGAGTATGCCTCTGTCAAGTAGGAGGGCTCGTGCCAGACAACTGATGGATAGCTGTCCTGAAGTGGCCTACTCCAGGCACAGAAAGTCATACGTCCTTAAGCCGCTTCAAAAGACATCCTTAGCTGTCACTGACATGGGCTGAAAAGCCACACTGAATGCGTCAAAGGAAGCATGACATTATATTACGGCAGATGTCAATCAACACTTAAGGGCAGATGTCACTTTGCATTAACATCCGGTGATGGTGTTAAGTGTGTCCCTTTTATTCGATTTGCCAGGCCTCCGAACATTATTTGATTTTCCTAATCTAAAATACATAAAATTAAAGGGGTTGAAATCACATCAAAGCCCTTGGACTCTTTTCCTTTGCGGAGGGGAGGTGTGCTCAGTATTGGGCTCAGGTTACTGTTGTACAGCTTAATTGCTTTTATAGTGTCAGATGGTGACATGCTTTTTGTAAATAATGGAGAATTTAAGTGAAACAGACAGCAAGGAACTGCAGGGAGAGTTTCTGTGGTAAAAAAGCTTTCAATCAGAGTTTCATTGTAGTTTTCTATCCATTTAGCTAAAAGACTTACGATGCAATTTATGAGAGCAGAATGCCTCCACACGCATGCTTACAAATCTGTGCAAAGAGGAATGCTCAGCATTGAATATTTTTTGAAATGGGTTTCTTGAAGGCCCCAATGTGTCATACTAAAAATAGGAGAGGCCATTGAATTCAAAATAGACAGCATGAATCCTCTGTATAATACACAAGCATACATTGAGGATACGTTGATGACACACTTGTATCCTTAACTTATTAACAAATGTACAGAAGAAGAGACCTGTATGTCCAAATAGTCTGTATGAAACTCACAGAGAACTAAATTATATAGTGGAGTATATATCCCATATGTAGTATAATATGAGTTTTGTAATAATAATTATAGTTTCTGTGGATATATCAGTAATATGTCAAAAAAACATGAAAATTATCAACATTTTTTTTTCTGAGTGAAAGTTTAAGGGGTTATATGGATAACTGTTTCATTTCGTTCCACAGACAGATTAGCTCCTCAACATGATCACCATGCATGATTGTGACTGTCATCAGTACTTAAGCGTAAACGCCTGCAATATTTAGTAATTACCGAATAGACAACACATGTGATCTCTCAATCCTGACAATATGAAAAGACTTCTGGACTGTGAAGACGCACCATGGTCAAATGGCCAAAGGATGCACTCAAGACAATGCAGTAGATCCAAACTGTTTTTCAAAAAATGTTTGGTTTTACTGAAGACTAAGTATAGTAAAAATGTAGTCTTGTTGTACGATCAGTCTAATGATACAACATATTCAGATCAATGCCAGAACATTCAAAAACTACCAAATTTATAATTAATCAACCAACCTCAATGGGATATAATGCAGTTTACAAATGCAAAAATTGCATTTATTATCATAAGCTAGCACAATCACCAGAGGATTGACATTACCCTGCAAGATCAGTAAGAGATTAAACCAGGAGAACACATGAACCCCTAAAACTCTCTCTAAAAAGTGAAAGAGGAGCCTGAAAGTGTCTCTGGCAGAATATACTCCAGCTCCTTAACTCCAACCATCAGAAGATACCGACAGACCATTCCCAGGTAAACAAAACATAATACTCCCAATTATCCAATACATTGAAAATACCACATGAATTTATGAATACATAAATTGTCATTGTAGTGCATAAAATGCAGAGGAAGATGCAAATGTAGTAAACTACTACATGATAATTAAAAAAAAAAACTCCCTCCCCAACCTGAAGGGAACACATGTAAATCACATGTTATCATTCCACCACCTGCTTTAAGTCTTCACCAGCTGGCTTAAATAACCCTCAGCAGCATCTGCAGCATACCAAACAATATCAGCCCCACTCTCTTTAATGGTATCTATCCACAATCAAAATTATTTAGCAATGTTCAGTCACTAGTTATAAAAATCATCTGATGAATGGCAGACAGAAAATACCACATCAGACCTTCTTTTAAGTTAGGAACACAGTGTGGCTGTTTATTCACTGAACTTTCCAAGGTACAATAACATTATTCAGCAAAGACCATTTGTACAGACTTTTTTCCAAATCATAACTTATTCAATATGTCTTGAGCTAAAGAGTTCCCCTCCTTAGCTTTTACTTTTATTTATTATACTAGATGCCAAAAAATGGATACGTGTACAATCTTTGTCACGTTCTCATTTCAACAAAGTGTCTATACTCCCTCACAAAGTGAAGCTGTTTTCCATTGTATACAATGTGAATTATGATCAACATTGTTTAAAAAGTCTGGCAGTTTTCAAAGAATCCATATATTCCCATAAATTTCTGTTGAAGCTAATGGCAAATAATTGAATAGTATATGTGTCATCTGCAATTCACCAAAGTTATACACATGAAAATTCAGAATGATGTAGTCCTTGAATATTTCACAAAATTTAGTTTCATTTTGTTTCTCCCTCACATTAATGAGTACAAATGATGGGGCACCAGATGTCATAGTTTGAGTCTCTCGACAAATACAATACAGATTCTTAAGAGCCTGCCTGAGAATTGTTCTCCTTTCCTTACCACAATTAAAACATAACACTAAATAGTCTATTGGAAATCAGACAATATTGTTTCAGCTCCCCTACTGGTATGGTTCTGGTAGAAAGAAACTGGTTTAAAATTATAATTAGCAAGGATTTAATCATTACATGTAATAATACTTTTAAATATTGTGTGGGTAGGCTATGAGAACTTTGTATCAACCTGCCATTGATTTTCCTTCAGATGCATTATGCTTTGAGTGGTACTATGGCCCTTGCGCAGTATGACTTACTTGCAAGCCTTGGTAATGTTGCTGTAGCTCCTCGGGCTCAGGAGTAACTGTATGAATATCCTCAAGGGATCGATTACCTGGGCAGGGAGTCAGCATTCTCATTCACCTGGCCAGGACCATGTCCAGGTTAAATGCTGCCAATTATGCTCCTCGTGTCTGCTCAAAGGCTCCCTGGTGCACAGTCTGAGAGTGACTGAGGGGGCTATTATTAGTGAACACTACACTTTTGTTTCCCAGCAGACACTCACAGAATTTATTTAGATTGTTTTATTCAGACTAAGATTAATGAGCCCAAAGGGTTTTGATAGGGTCTTGCAATGGGTGGCCTCTACTTGTAGTACCTGACTGTAGCTGGAAGACAGATCAAGTGTAGAAAATGCATTTGCTCTTATTACAAAATCCAACAGTTCTTCAATTATGGGCAGTAGGTTGGCATGCTTTTGGGTCTTTGCACTGACTTGTCCTAATCAACTTAAATCCTCAGCAAGATGTACTGCACATGGACCAGAATGATGAAAGAGGAGTAAGGAATTCTACTGTTCCTGATAACCTGACCATAAAGCAACTACTTAATGTGACTTCTAATAGCACCATACTGTGGTAGGGTATGCAGGTGTCTCTCTGCCTAATAGGCACATGCTCTTCTATAGGGTCTGGGGCTCTGTGAGGGAAATATACCCTGGATATCCTCCATCCTTCACAAACCATACCCAAGAAGTTCCTGACTGCTTGTTGTTTGATAGCATAAAGACCTGTTAGTTCAAGGGCTTCTTGCACATCTTTTGGGACAGGATGTGAGCGATGCAGCCATGACAGGCAACTTTTTCCTTTTTTTCCCCAACAAATTAAGCAAAAGGAAAGCTGCAACAACTAATCTCAACGAAAAAGCAAATGAAAAAGATAAACAACAAAAGAATAAAGGTGTGCTTTTACCAAACTAACCAAAGTGGTCCTGTAGTACAGATGTAATGCACTGTGACTGAGGTTGCAGTGACTACAGCATAAAAAGAAAGAAAACAAACACTAAACTTGGTCTTACAGTACATTGTTTATCAAGAACCACACTCGATTTCACAAACCGTCTAAATCAGCCAAACAGGGAATTGCAATGATAATAAAGTACTCCCCAACAACCTGTAATCACGTAAACACCTTATAATAACCAACAACTGGGGCATTCTTTGAGGGAAGCCCAAAGGGGTGCAGGCCTCTGCAAATCATCTACAGACAAACAAACAAGCTTTACTCAGTAGAACAATAAAGCTGATTTTCATTTTAAATTAGCTTCCTACCTTGGGTATATTTAGTATCTTTCTGTGGCCAAGGCCAATGAGTGTCCAACCTACCAATAACCATACTGTGAAAATATTTAAAGTCCAATTTACAACAAACAGTATTCAAATAACCCAAGTCAATTAATTGGCGAAGACAGATGTCTACTGATAAAGCAAGAGGATGGGGATAGATGTGCAGAATATCTGCTTACATACCCCACTCCTTTACAAAAGGACTTGGATGGAAGGAACACAGATTGTTTCGGAAGGATTCCCCAAGGTCAGAGTGTCCCACCTTCTACACTAGTACAATACGATTGAAACAATTGGATTTATATTGTTCTAGGATGAATCTATATGGATATCATTTCATGTGGAAACAGCAAAGGACAGTGGAGCAAAGCATATGCACTCCATGAAAACAAACCTTCAATAGATTAAAATCAAGACTAGCTCAGGACAAAATGTCTGGAGTTGCACCTCAAGATATCTTATTTCAGTCAAATCAAGACATGAGGCATCCAAATTTACAACTCAAATTGCTTTACCTAAATGATTTGAGTAAAAATCCCAACAAATCAGTGGCCTGCAGTGCTATTTTCTAAATAATATTATGATTTTTCTTTCCCACTGTCCAATTTAAGCAGGCCCAGGGCCATGCTGGCTGTGGCCCTGTTTGGTGGTCGATTTCCTTTCCTACTTGTTATGTGTTATAAATGGTCATTGCTAGCCAATGCCGTCGTCAGCTGCAGCTTGTCATCTGCTATCTACTACCTAACCCTAGATCACTTAACTCTCAGACCATTGCTAACTTAACCATCTGCAATGTTTTCAGGCACTGAATTCAATCAAAATCATTAGCTGTGAGCATTAAAATACAAACACAAATTTCTCTTCTATCTACACATAATTGTACGCCCATATCAGATGTAAGTACCTGATAAGTAAATAGCATGACAATATTGCAAAGAAGGGTACCAATCACTGTCTAGATGCTTGCTTTGACCTGAGGCTGAGTTTTTTGAACAAGGACTTTAGCTAAACTTATAAAATGTTTTAAAATGGTGTTTGCGTTCCCTTTATCTGTATCTGGTCCTTTCAATAATTACTTAAGATACCAGTCCACTTGTTTTCATTGTTGTATAATAGGTAGCTAGTCTATAATGTTAAGGCAGAAGGGACATCTGATGTGTGCTTTAAACGGCAGAAAAATACATTCATCAAAACAAAACAGTAAATAGTTATAGTGCTACACACACTTCATTTTGTTCTACACCATTTAAGGTTTTTTTTATTATCATCATTATTATTATTATTAGTGGTAGTAGTAGTATTTATCCCAGCACTGCGTTGCAGTTTTCATGCAGCTGGCCTAAGCCAGGTCAGAGCTTATGCAGGCAAGCACTCATTCATTCCACTGTGAAGAAAGCAGCTTTTCCTGCATGGCAACATTAGAGAGAGAGTCTTAATTTCATTGTATGGCTTGAACCTCATGATAAGACCAGGGTATTGCTTTTTTGTTGTTCTCCATGTTTTTGTTGTGAAATGCTGCTGTATATTTCTGAGGTTTCAAGATGGTCTGGTTGGGAATAACAAAGCAGAATGGAGCTGACATACAGCTGTTGTTGTGACCCCGCCTCTGGCACCAGTTAAGTTGAGCCAGCATCAGCAGAAAAGTGAGGCCATTTATGGCTCCACTCGACACAACATGAGTTGGAGCCAGTGGAAAAGCTTCCGAAATCGACCTAGCACAGAATGGGAAGGCTCTAATGGGACAGTGGAAAATATGTACAAGTCTCCTTGGTGTAGATAATTGTTCAATGGTCTTTGGCTTGGCACAATAGAAACAGCTTCAGGTGTTGTCATTGCCGAATTTGGCAGGTAGAGGTTACTGGAAGGAAAATTCACTTTAACAAAAGTTGTCATTCATATGTTTAGAGTGGTAGTGTTTAGTGCTTCCACTATGGCCTCTCGGTGTCCAGAATAAATCATGTGACATTCATGGATACTACACAAGATTCTAAAATCTTGTTTTTACTCATGAAATATAAATAGTTGGAGCACACAAACAATGGAACGCTATGTGTAATGTCATGCAGCACATGCATTAAGAGCTTTGTTGTTGAGAGATGGACAGAGAGAGAGAACAATGTTTGCATAGCATTTGTATGGAACAAACTAACTGGGAGATGTGACTCCTCTATTTTACTTTTAGTGAAAATATTTCCCGAAAATGAAAACGAAACATATTTATAGCTGGTATCAGAAGAGGTGGTGCTATACTGTTACAAAATTTATGCATATATCCGTTTGAGACAAACTGCAGCAACTGAAATATCAGAAGCCAAGCTATTTACCCATTAGCTCTGTATAAAAGCTTGCCAAATGTGTGCATTTATAGCAGAGATACCTCCATTTTTCTCCCTCCCAAGGACAGAGAGGCATAGAGTATTCTATACGGCAACCTGATCAATATTCTGGACAGCGCTGGTGCTATATAAAGAAGAGTGGCCACGCTTTGTAAGTCTAGCTGCTCTACTTTCCCCAAGTCCTTCCTGACACTTACTTTCAAAATCATTGCTCAGATAAGAGACAGGAAGCATGCAAAGGCTAACAAAAAAGAGACAATACAAATTTAACTCTCAAAAAAAATCTGTGAGGTTCTGTATCTTCTGTAAAGTGCAGATTTTGGACATGTGAAAACCATACGATGACGATGAATGTGCAGATTATGCATTTGGGCATGCACCTTGTATTCCGGTCACACAAACATTGATTGCATATTTATTAACACTAAAAACTTTCATTTAACCTCAACTTCATTCCCAGTCAGATGTGGGTACATGCCAGTTAGTTTGTTCATTTTTTTATCGATAGTAAGCATTTGAAAAACAAACCACCTGGGTGTCAATCAAATTGGGTTAAAACACTTAGCATCAACGTTCTGTTTTGCAAAAATCTTTTTTTTTTTAATCAACAGTTGTATTAAGTCATGTTATATAGAATAATTCCTTAGATGAGAGGCATGAATCACAACTACATATACAAACATAAAGAAATATAGGGAAATGTAAGAAAACAGTACTTGTACATTATACAGTAAGTAAGTTAAGGTAACAGGTTGACTGTGGAATTGTGTAACCCAAGCATACACCTTCTTTTAGGTAATACTCTGATTAGTCTGTATCACTCAGAATGTTAATGATGCATTTTTAAAGCATTTCAGAAATACCAGTGTTTTGAAGTCACATCAGTGTTTTTCGTTTTCATGTACAAATATACACCTTCCCTGTATTTCATGATCTAGTTCACAAGCCAATTCCATTTGACACAATTAACTTTTCAATGCTTTCTGCATATTTAAGAGGTATGTGTACTGTTGGTTTATGTGCTGCTATGACAATATGTTTACAATCAATGAACCAAATGCTACAATTCATTCAGGCCAGATGATGCCTGTTAATTCCAATGCTATTAAAAGAAAGAGATGTCACAATAACGGGTTGTGGCAACTCTGGCTATTAATACAGTTCAGTTCTGTCTGCAATTTTTCTCATCCAGCCTCTGGTTGTGTGAAGTATATTTAGAAACACTTTCATTCATTTGGAAACTGTTTGCTCTGTGTTTAAAAAGCTCACTCTGCTGGAAAGGGACACACCTGCAGCCCCTGGTAATCCAAAGGCAACCTTTTAAAGATGCCTCAGGACAACAGTTCCTTCCTCAAGCAAACCCAGGGTAAAGTAAGTGTCAGGCAAGCACCTAGGAGCCCACAGGTCCTTGTGTCAGAATAACTATGTGAGCAGGCAAAAGCAGCCATTATTCATCCAAGAGTTTGACTTTTGCATTACATTTGGTCACTTTTTATTAGATTGTTGATATACTTATACTGACCCTGTTTACTTCCCCCTTCTCTATTCTTATAGACTTTCCATTTTTTTCATATTACCCAGTAATGACAGTCTGTTCTTTTCTCTCTTTATTGGTTGGATTCAATACATCAACACAACATAGAAGTAAAAAAGTCATGTTGATGTCACATTTTCTGTGTTGAATTTTTTTATTACCAAAAAATTACACAATGGGGTGGCAACAGATGCAACACTTGTACCTGCCCTGCCTGTCCTATCAGTGTATACTGAGAGCATTGCATTCAGTGACTTTCGTACTTAGTGTAAACTGAAATCTAATATCAGTATACAACTTTCCACTTCAAGTGGAGTGAAGTTTTGTTGGTTAGTGAAGGACAGCAGGGAAACAATCATAGATACCTACAATTTGAATGTTTTTTGCATTATAGAAAAGCACAATATTTCCCTCCCTTTTCAAACAAACTGTTCCTCCTGGAATCCAAACCAAATGTTTGAAATTATGTGGACCGAACGGACTCTGCTCTTATGCTTGGATCCGGTCTATGTAGCTGTTTACTTCCCCTTTCTGAGAACACAAACCTTTGAACTGAGTTTTCGGTGCAAAGGGATTTATTACTGCTTTGAATCAGGGGTGATGGCTACATCAGACAGTGGTTGGGCAACAGTTTTGGTTTTATGCTGGAGATGTCTATACTCTACTAGTAAACAAGGAGATGTTCTGTAATATTGATTAACCATGTCTGATGTACTTCTGAAGGAATTTTGTCAATGAAAGTGTCTGTGGCATCTAGTTCAGTCTGATAAAAGAGACTGCCATGTATTTATGAGGAGGATGACCTCCCTGAGGCAAGTCATCTGGAAGATGTTTTTGCTGAAATAACCTGAGGTGTATCTCTTCTATGTGGGGCTACAGGAATTAACAAACTAATGTCATCTACTCCTCTGGACATACAGTACAAGTCAAAAGTTTGAACACATTTATTCTTTATTTTTTACTATTTTCCACATTTTAGAATAATATAAAAACTATGAAATAATGAAAAGGGAATCATGCAGTGACCAAAAGAGTGTTAAATGAAAAGTATTATTTTTTTATAGTTAAAATATTTTTAAGTATTTTTTGGGAAAAAATCATACATAGGCATCAGCTTCACTATTTATATTTGTCTAAGAAACAATTTTCAAGCATTTAAGCATAAGTCTGTAGATCAAAATGTATTTCACTACATTTCTCATTTTCTTAATCAGGTGTGCCCAAACCTTTGACTGGTACTGTACATACATGCATGTTTGTACAGGGATGTGCATGCATCCTTTCTCCTGGACATCCACTTTTTGGGATATACATACATACATAAATATATACATACATGAATACTCCATTGAGAAAAAGTTGATGGCTTTTACAAGCACTGATTTATAAATTCTCCACACCTCCATAAAACTGAGAATATACACTTTCCCTGTGTGTTATTTTCTCATTGAAATATAATATGCACCATTTTTACTTTTTTCTATTGCTTGTATAGCTTGTTCATTAATTTCAACAGCCACTGAATTCATAATGTTATTTCAAGTAATCAAAAAATGGTATCATTTCCTTGAATTCATTTCTCAATGATAAGGACAAGCTGCAATGTGGTAGGATCAAATCCAGGCCTTTGTCAAAGTGGAAGCATAACAGACTTGGATCAAGGACACTTCCTCTTATTCATATGCATGGAATGCCTTATGACTCATGCTTTTAAAATTAGAATACTTCCTGAATGATTGTTTTTCAAGCTGCACTAAACTTCCCAGACACTTGGTAATTTGTACCTCATTTATGCCGAGTGTCACGGAAAACTTTCCAAGGTACACTGAGATGCGGGATCAAACATTCTGAACAATTTGGCGCGCGGGTGCCGCCTTGCAGTGACTGGAAGATATTAAATTCAAACACACAAACAAAACAGCTTCTCGACTTCTGAGGAAAACTCCGGCTTTGCAGTTTACCAGATGTGTCTGACACTTTCATCCTGCCTCAGTTCTTACATGGGAGGATGCCACGTTTCGCCTCGGCACATAAATATCCAATCTGAAGCCTTGCCCCCATGGGAGGTGAAAAAAAATTAAGAGTGCCTGCTTTACCAAATTAATGTGAAAACAAGTATGAAAGCACAAGTTCACTTTGTTTTAATGGCGTCTTTCATTCCTGCAGCTTCAAAAGAATGGTGATGGGTGAGGCTGCTTTGATCAGCCTCCCTCCCGTGATTGCTGATGGAGCTCATTTCAGTGCAGCCCACATCAAGCAGGCATTGCCAACTGTTGGGGGAGGGGGGGGTGAAAACTCAGTTTCTATGGCGTCGCTTGTGGGCCTGGGGAGATGTTGAATCACCCGGCCTTCACACAATACGAAGTGACACACGTTACATGGCTGAGGCCCTCATGTGGGACAACTTACATTTTACGAACTTAAATGATCTATTTATACCATTGGCTATTTATTCCTCCTCCCCAGGCTCCGGCCTGAGACTTTCTGTTCACTAAGACCCCAAATACTACTCCACGCTGCTATCCCAAACTGTAAAAGTTATTTAGCAATGTCATAACGGCGCAAATCATTGCAGGCCTTTTCTGCCCAGCTTCAACTTCCATAGGAATGTCAGACACATAATAAGACAGAAGTCCTGCAACGATGACTAGACAAGTAGTTTGGCAATGAATGAACATCCACATAATTAAATCTTGCTGTAGGCAAGTAATAAATTCACCAATGAGGCCATCTGAGAAATTTTACTGGTGTGTTTATTGCTACTTAAGACACAATTAATGCAAGCTGCAAAGTATGTGATTTGTAAGTGCAGCTCAGCATTTAAGGTTCTGCTTGACACCCTGCTCTGTCAGGCAAAAGGCAGAAGATAAAACAGAAAGTAGGCTGGGAAGGGCACAATCAGCAATCAGGAGGATTTTTTTTTTTTTGCATGAAAGATCTTCTTCAGGAGTAAACTCTATTGCATGAGGTTCTTTAGACACATGGTGGAAAAAAATACGTATATTTACTCTGATAATGCCATAGTCTGTACACAAACATGAAAAACAGGAAGTCTGGCTGGCTTCAGAAGGAATACAGTGTAGCGTGGGCATCAATTTAAAATGATATGTCTATAAGGAGGGCACTTGTTAGTAGTGCCCAGAGCATATAATAATAAAGACAGTGTTAAATCAAAGCAAGACCATTAAACTGAGCAAGAAAACTGTAGATATTCCTGAAGATTATTCTATGTTTTCTGTGGTTACATATTGATGTACATATTTTATTCATAGTTTATTCAAATTCTTTATAGCCACTCTCAGAATTTTCTTTTGGGGTGTAAGTTATATTTATTTCTCTATAGAATATTCAGAAGTAGCTTTCACCACTTTTTTGCTGCACACAAATTAATGAGCACATCTTCTTTTAATTGGGTGTCTGTAAGGGCCATCTTCAATACATTTTGAAAATGACACAGCCTGCCAAAAGACAGGGTAATTAAAACAAAAATAAAACATGAAGGTCTTATAAAAGTGTTGCTTTTAATGAACAAAAAGACTAATTAATTGCACTGTGGCTTGGAGGACATGGAGTACTGTTTAAGTGAATTATGGATGAAAGGAACAGAGTTGCTGGCGTGGCAAGTGATGGGAAATATAATTAGTGAAGACAAATAAAGGGAACAAAATTATCTAAATGAGTGGGGTTAATGAAAGTCAAATTTCAGTATTTGTTTGAACTCCATGCCCTGGATCATGTAGACTACAATAGCACTTCAAATGCAATGACGGCATGTTTGCTGCAAGCAGGCTCCCGGCCCATCTTTGCATTGACTTTCGTGTTTCACAAAGAGATAACCATAGTAACAAGACCCTTCATCTAACCCAAACCACAAAACAGCAGCCTGTCCTTCTCAACTTCTCATCAATAGCCCAGCAAGTGAAGTATCTCAAAGTGCACAGAAAAGGAAAGGATCATAAAAAAAGGCTAAACAAACTAATAAAAACATTAAAGACCGCAAGATTATTTATTTGACGGTGAACAGAATGGCTTGGCTTTCCCTTGAAGGGAAGTTCCTGGTTTTACAGTCTGTAGCTCCAGGACCGCCTGCACGCAGAGAGGCCTCATAACCATCTCTTTCACGTACCGCTGACACGCCTCAGCTATCTCTACTTATAAACACACATTTATTCACAGCTTGCAACCTTCAATTCTGTGCTTTCCTGCATGTATAATGACAAAGCTTTCATAAATTTCTTCCACCAACCACCCCCCACCCCAATATAGGAAATCACAGCTGTACTTCTCCAGAATAAGTGTGTTTTTTGTTATGTGGAATTATGGGATACAGGAAGTCAATTTCAGTTTTAAACAGATTCATCCAAAAATGCTAGAACCAGAACTGAAAACATAATTTCCTGAAAATTCATTTCTAGTAGCTGTATCATATGTTTCAGTGACAATTTCCAATGATAAATGAAAAAGTGTTCGAAATGTAGGGTCTATTTCTTCTCTGTTTGTGGTGCGTCTAAGATTAAGCACCCATCCGTGTTAAAGTAATTTGCAGTTGTTTGGCAGACAAACATAAAATAATATCATATGGACAGTCATTCACATGTAAACACACCAAACTATGGTTTGCACTGCAAATTCTGCCAAACCTACTGTGTTTGAAACCAGTTTTTTAAAGGGTGGACTTGAGTGCTATCTACTCTTATTTCGACACAATTGCTGTTCTCTGCAGTTCAAACAGGTAAATGGTGTGACGGCAATGAGATGAGCTCACAGCAGGGAGGGACAGACTATTCAACTTCAAGGGCAGAGCTGCACGCACCCACTGAGGGATCAATCGTACTCTGACATGGCTCTGATTTCAGTGAGTTTTATAAGTAAGAGCTAACAGTCAGAGGTCCGTTAAGGACCAGTTCAGTGTGTTAAGTGAAATAAACATGCAGTGTGTGAGCAATTAACCTAATGCAACACACATGTTATTACATGTTATACCAAGTATGCTTGACTCTGACACTGATCACACTGGATTTCAAAATCTAACATCACATGAGAAAAATAAGCAGTGGAGGAAATATGGAACATGTCATAATGTATGATGCAGTCAAAATACCCTGGACTTATTGTTTATATTGTTGTTTTGGAAGACTATAGTGGACATATTTTGAAAAGAAGAGTCGTGTAGAGTCATGTAGAGTCATGTAGCCTAAAACACCTTTATCAAGGTTCATACAGAGACAGACACATGCATACTTATATACTGCTATATTCATAAAACCAATCAAGCAAAACGTAACTAACATTATGCCCTTTAGAGTAAACTTCTGGCAGTCCTTTAGACAATATTTAAAATATTAATCATACGAAAACTTTACATTTCTGTTTATATCTCTCTTCACTCACGTTTTTAGGCAATACCTATCTGATTACAAGAGTATACATAAAACGTAGGTAAAACATTTATCAGTAAAGAAATACATATATAGACATCCATGAGACAGGCTTGCCACTGACTGTATGGATCTTACTTCAATGACCTGCAGTGATCTTTGTCTGTCAGTCATTGCGAACTCATGACCACCACAACCTGTACCATGCACCATTACACAATATTATTACACATGTGCTAAAAATGACATGTGAGGTACTGAGAGGTTAAAGGAACTTTTAGATTTTTTTTTCCACAGTCATTTAGAAGAACTAGGTAGAGTATAGTATTGAATGTATTATAGATAGCTTGTCAAAAACAAACACAAGAAAATAAGACTAATGTAAAGGTACATGGTATGCACAGAAAGAAAGTGTTTTCTATAGAAACTGTGGTTAGGCCTTTTAAAAAATTCACTTCTCTACTAACTCTGAAAAGGGATGAAATTAAGCAGTTTTGTAAACCTGGTGAAATTTAATATTTCAAAATTTGTGGAGAAGGGGAGGAGAGGCTGAAGACTGTGTATGAAAAATATTCAGGCCAGTGAATATCGTATGACCAAAAATACCATTGTGGTGCTCATTGTTCTACAAGACGAAACCATTTTCCCTTGTCTACCCTTGTCCAAGTGGTTTATTGAAATTTTCCAAACAACTGTCAGTGCGGACCTATTCAGCTTGTATCTGGGCTCTCCGAACTCTGACCCCTCTCTCCTGCAACAGAAGCTAGCAGTTGTAAAATGGATCATGGTTAAAAAAAAAGATAAAAGCCTGGTTGGACTTCAAGCTTTTGCAGTGTCAGAGGCTCAGTGGTAAATGCGTTGTGACGATACAAACCTGGTGGCTAGAAACTGGCAGCAGTAGCATAAGGTCGTGCACCCTATGACAGCATTAACTCCCATTGTTGCAGTGTTTCCCACAATAGCACTGTATTTCAGGATGACTCCAATTATTCAGTGTGGTTGAGAGCCTAACCCGATTGAATGTTCTTATTGTAAGTCGCTCTGGATAGCAGTGTCTGGCAAATTAATTAATGTAAATGTAAATGAAAGGTAGTTCTGTGCTGGATAGCATTCCCATAATGCATTGTGCTACCATGAATTTTCATCTGGGGTATTTTTGCTCTGCAATCCTTCTAAGATAATGTGATATTTGTTACTAGTTGCAATTTCAGGGTTGATTATTTCAGGATGGCCTGAGCAGATGCAACTATTAGTTACTTGTCAGGCTTAAAATATGCTGTTTTAAGTTATGTTATGTTAAGTTATGTGTTCACAGCAAATTAAGACATTTTAGGCATGCCCTTCATGCAGAAGCAATATAACAGATGTAGATTTCATCTTATGCAATATATCTCACTATAGCCATTTGACAGACTGTACAATCCTTGAAACACATGAAAGCTTTGTTCCATTGAAGGAAATAACAATAATATGATCAAACATTGATTAAAACTGAATCCATAAATCAAGAGCACAAACCATTTGCCTATTTGAAGACTAATATTACTTATTACTTGTATTACTTCTACAGTAGATGCAAGCACTGAAGATTGCTAAATAAATAATAGCTACATTAAATAATAACTCCAAGTACTCCTAGAATGTTCACACTTTTAATGTGCAACAGAAAATGAGTGCTGAGTGTTCTTGCTATTTAAATTCAAATCTCATGCATTTTTAAATGGCTTCATATAGCAAAGGCAATTTAAACTTGTCTTCCTGGAATCTGAACTGCCTGCTTTTTGCTGTCTGATTAATGGACATTTCCAGCTCCACAAGGCAATGTGGCCTCTAAAATTATTTGTATGGTTTTATTCTTCCATGATAAATATCAAATGGTATGAGTATATGTTTTGTTTCAATAGTTTGCTTAACTATTTTGACTCACTGGGGTTTCACATGGAACTTCAAGGCTTATTCAAGCCAGTTTTTTGAAAGCAGCCAAACGCACAAAGGTATATCTTTCTGTTCAAGTTGTTGCTGTCAAAGAACCTTTAATAAATCTGAAATAAACTGTATGCTTGTTTTGATATCGACAGGATATTTATGAAACTAAGCATGCATAAACACTACACACAAAATCTGCTGTTCCCTTAAAATAGTTGCCTAAATGGTTCTCATGAGGTCAAGTTGTCATGGCCCTTGCAGCCAGCAAAGACAGCATACATTTCTCCACTTCTTATGCATATGGGTGGAACCTTGACATGCAAGTTTTAGGAAAGTCTTTTAAAAAAACTGGATATATGTGTTGACTGGTCTAACTTTCTGCACAACATTGTCTGTTTTGAGATTTATGATGATTTGGATGATTGACTATACTACTACTAATATTATTATGATTATTATTATAAGTGTCTGTGTGTTAGTGTTTTTTTCCCCCTCACAATCGTGATCCACTCCAAAATACCTGTAACCCCCCCCCGCATATGCTTACTTTATTGTGAAATAAGATTTAAGGCTTTTGGTAACTATCTGACTCTGAGGCAATGCTTAGGATCTAAACTCCTACGAAATGTAAAATGGAACTCTGTACAAACACAGGGGGTGCAATTTTATTCTCATTCCATGGCTATCATGTGCACCATTTGCAGTGCTTGTTATAAACTGAATCAACAAACTCCTGACATTCCATGAAAACCAGTACTGGGTCAAAAGATGGACTTGCAATAACTGGTTTAGAGATATTGATGTGACAATAAAATTGCTGTACTCCATGAGATTAATCATGAAATGTTTCCATGGAGACACAATTACCTGTAACTACTATGTGTCCAGTACAAGAGCAACAAGAAATGGTCTGAACTTAAAGAAATCATTTCCTTTTACCCATCCTTATGGACTATAGCCAGACATCAAAGGCAACATTTTGTCTTCTATCTCAGCTGTAAAGAGTCCAATGATAGTTCAATGATAATGACCTTTTATTTAATGTCAAATTCAACATCTATCAGACATTGAATCTTGTTTTAAGTCATCTAACATGGGAGTGAAGATAATAACAACATTGTGTGACCAGACAATTAAGTTGCTCTGCGTGACTGACAAATCATTGTTGCAGCAGTGGCATACCTTTGTTGAACCAATTCTTCAGTAGTGCTTTATTATGAAGTGACACCTAAGACTTTTCTCGAAAACATGTGTCACTTAATCATTATTGAATCAAGTATTAAAGCCAGGTCTCAGTGCCCCATATAAGATAATACAACACATATTCACCCCAACCTACCATACCCTCACACATTTGTAATACAATAAGATAAAAGTCTGTGTCTTATTATCTTTTGTCTCAAATGTATGGGTCATGTATAGAAATGCAGGACTTCCAACAAAAAAAACAAAACAGTATTTGTTAGCATATATGGAGAAACTTTTCAGTCTAACTACAAAGTAATTTGTCCTCAACCTTTAATTAGGATAAAAGCAAGTGCTTCTTTTTTCATTCAGTAGTCAATGCAATAAATGGCAAATGCCACGTAAGAAATGAAAAGGAAGTAACACTAGTTTAAATGTGTTAGACTATCAAATGAAAAGCTGTGGCATTAAAATGAATCAGCCTTGAATCAGGTTGACCAAAGAAAGTGTTTTGTGAAGGGATGAGGTCAGCCATAGTTGAGTTTCATAAAATAATTAGTGGCTGAGGAAGCTTGAAATGCATTTTACCCTCCAAGTGTTTTGGGACAGGAGCCAGTCCTTAGTAGCCGAGTGCAATTTTTAAAAATGTTTTTATGTGTTAATAACATAAAACCCCCCCACAATATCTGTGGCTGTCAGTCAAATGGAGCATCTGTGCTGACGTGTAAGGGTTTATTCTTCACTCACGCTGTGAATGTTGATCCTAAAATAAGAGGTGTGCCAGGTTCTTCTCCAACCTTCTGCCTGAGGGCCACAGTGTCTGCAGGCTTTTGTTCCAGCCAGGCACTTAACTGCATGATTCAGCTAATTATTGCCATGATTGAAACCATTTCGCTGTCCCCCTTAGCTCTGAGTGCGTTGGTCCTGTATGGCTAACAGAGAGCTGGAACGCCGGGAGGATAAAGCTCTTGTGCACACAAAGCTTTTATCATCACAACCAAACCGCAGTTTGGCCGCTCATATAAAATATTGCTTCAGCTCTGTGCTGTCCTTACGTTTTCATGAGATTCACACCTGCTGCGGCTGTATTCCAGCAAGGCACCTGCTTAAAAAAATAAATAAAATTATATTAAAGAGCTTTTGAAATGAAGTACATTGAAGCATTCATCAGGCATTTTGGTTGTGTCCCAAATGACAAAGAGTATCTGGTAACATGGACGTTGGCGGTGAAAATCTTTAAGAGTTTTCCTGAAGACGCTAGAAATGCTGCCATCAAAGTGGACCCTTAGGGGCCTGCAGGAAATGATATTCACTATGACCACATATAGCCATTGTGGTTCAGAGTAGAGCCATAGCAAAGCAATTGAACATAGAATGATCAAATGTGAATGCGTACATTCTAATATTGCTAGCTGGTGAAATACCAGTGATAGGGTAACTGAGGATGCAGGTCTGCATTCACACAAGTAAACAGTTTTTTAAAATAAATAACAAAGAAGCACTTTTTAAAGTAAATAAGAATCCAGTCATTTTTCCCTCTTTCAGATCAGATCAGGTCAGTAAGCAATCAATTCTGGTAAAATAATGAATGTCCCAAAAATACTTCTATTTCAAAGTGTGTCTCCAACCAGGTTTTAAAGCTGGCCATACATCTATGTTGATTGATATATCTGTCCTGAGCAAAAGCAGGTTCCACCTAGCCGTCAATAGCATCGCTTTCCTTTTGGAGTATGAGATACCCACATCATATGTACACAAATATTCACTGCAAATACAGTCTATTAACCAGTTGAAGCTAGGATGGATCAAAAAAGAACATGACTGTAAGATATTATGAAATGCCATGTCTTCCCATTACCCATTGCCATTACCATTTCTAGTTCTATATGGCACATGTACTGTATAGAAAGTATTTGTATATTACAGGATGTTAAATTAAACAATGTCTCTCCATTTTACCATGTCCAAAAAAGGCCATAAAACAAACAAAATAAAAGACGGTTTTAATAGCTACATATTAAAGTGTATGCCACAAGCAGTACACTAATAGTCTCAAAAAGAAATAATCCTGACACAGTTCCTTTGTCAAATCCATAACTTGAGGACAGCCCCATTTATCCCTTTCATATGTCCCATTCTTATTCAGTGACAGTGAACTTCACTACACAGAATTGTAATGATGGTTATTTTCCAGCACAAAGATAATTTCCCAATTTTCAATGATAATTGACTTCAATGTCTCTCTTGAGACTTGTCACATTGACTCATTTGCCCCTTGTTTACACATAATGTGACGCTTTGGGGTGGTAGCACTGGGTTGTTGATGCTTTCAGCTGGTCTATACCAAGCCTATAATGAGAACTGACTTTAAGCTTGTTGGTCAGATAAACGGAAATCCTAAATCCTGATAAATGCAGTTTGTTAAGAAAACAGCTCCTGTGTGATCTGCTGAATCATTTCATTTCATCTCCTATGATCTTATAGTAATCCACTTAGCCAGCAGCTGCTTTTTTGGAGAACCATCTTATGATAATCACCATAAAAACCATTAACAAAAGCCATGAATGAGCTGATTGAATAGACATAATTTTAGTTCCACAGCTCAATGAATCTGCTCTCTGCCCCATAAACTGAAAGTTGTGTTAACTGTACAACTGAAAACCTCAACATTCAGCATCATTAGCAATCAGGGAGAAATGGACAAGGCAGAGCACTAATATACAAAAATATAAAACCCACAACTCTTATGTGAGAAGGGAACTGAAGACACTTCACACAACACGACATCCCGAATCCTTCTCTAAAATGGCGCACAAATGGAAAAACAAAGGGGACCGCACTGCCTCACTGGAACTGGCACTCTATTTGTATGTGTAGAGGAAATTGAGGACAAACATAAAGCATTTCTTTCAGCAGTTCAGCAGTTTGGAAGGTGCACAAATTAAATTCAGCTAAAATAGAAAAAGACATTTGGGATAATGATTTAGGAGGACATTTATTGATCTGATTTAGTAAATAGCAAAGTTATTTTTTCCCCCAAGTGGTATTTTACATTCAGGCCCCTTTTTACATTGGTTTCAGAGCTGTTATTTTGTATTTTCAGAGGGGGCTTAATAAATTGTGTTTATTACGTACGGCATATCTTCCCTCTTTTCATCCATAAAAGAGAGGGCACAAGAGGTGCGAGAAAAAAAGCTTGTGTCTATAAATTCTGTCCAATGAGAGGCGCTGTGCCGCTGCATTGTCTGGGCTCCTCTCGTTCTGCTGTCACTGAATGAAACTCTTTCATCTGGGGGACAGATTAAATCGCCTGATGGCACACAGCCCACGTGTGTTGTCACGGATGCGGAGCGCATCAGCTTGAGATTGGGAGTTTATACTCTCCGCAACTGCTTATTCATTAAAACACATTGAGTATCTCTGCAGGGCACAGGAGCACCATGGAGTCCAACAAGGAACTCCAAGCTAATCCCCAGCCCCGTATACGCTTATGTTGGCATGCAGTAAAAATACCGCCATCCACACTAACAAGATAATTTAATGATCCTGACAGCTGTGCTCTAGTGGTTGCTTTAGTTTGAAAGAAACCTGCAAAGAATAGGCAATGGCAATGATAAAAATATACAAACAGAAGCAGATGTATGTTTGGGTTCTAATATAACTACTCAAGCCTTGCATTTTTCATTAAACCTACTGACCTCAACAAATGTCTGATTTCATGTTTCTCTGCAATATTATTTTAAGACTAATGTAGCACTAAGATCATCTGGGTTCATTCCACATTACCCATGCTAATACTGCAATGAAATCTGTTTATATACTGTGGCAAGTAGAGCTCTGAGTTAAGTCCTTATTTCTTTTATGCAGGATAGGATTCATGTGAAAATGCTGCTGTGTATCTACTGTGTGATCACATTTCTAGTGTGAGCATGAGAGTACTGGAGCCGATGCCTGACTTGTCATATTGTGAGGAAAAGGTCAAATGGAAATGTTTTAGAAACAGGGGATTTTAGTTCATACCTGGAAGGTGACAGGAAGTAACTGTATTCAAATGGTACTGGAAATACTCACTGGGAAGGAGTACTTCATCTTCTGCCAAATCTACTGCAGCCATTGTTTTGAAGCTTCTCTATCATGGATGTATTAGAGAACTTGCAAAGCTCTCCTCAATGCCTTTACATTGTGGTTGTGTATGAAATCAAGACTGAGGAATTCTCCACATCTGAGAAAATGGCTAATAAAAATAGCTGTAAAGAACAGAAAAAAAATCACCATTGGTCAGGTACAAAAGGCTTTGGATTGATCTCAGCTCAAAATACATCTAGAACATCACAGGATGTTTCTTATTTATGAAGGTCAGGAAGGAGGAAATAAATAGATGTTCATGTGTATAGAGACATATTGGTAATTTTAGCTCTGTTTCTCAACTCAGCTTTGTTAAGAAATACTGAATGTGTCTTTGCCCTTGGTTAGTGCACAGAATAATGTGAAAAGCACCAATATCATCATGAATTTATATTGTATATTGTAGCAATTACAGTACAGTGGAAGGTGATAGAGGAAAAATGATCATGGTTTTGGTGTGAATATTATTTGTTGTTGCTGTTGTTGTTCATCTTCAGCAACATAATGCTTTCAAGGACATTTTGGCTGTCCTGCTTTGCACAAACATAGCTGGAAGCTCATGCCATTCTTTGTGTTTGGAATGCATTATGTGTTTTAATGGAGGAATTATAAAGGTGGAAAAACCCTCTAAGATTCACTACTGTGCTCATTCTTTTTGCCATTTTTATGTTTGTGCTGGGCTCTGCGGTGACGTCCTGCTCCCTTGGCAGAATTAGCCTCACTTACCTCTAAAACATTATACACTTACATCTATACTTATGTATCTATCTATATCTACACTTAAAATCTATAACTATGTGTGAGTATCAAAAACAATACACATGTTTTAATATTTATAATCTAGAAAGTCATTCTAGGTGCCATTGCTCTCTGAATGAATGAAAGAATGATAAAGCAAGAATGATAAAACAGCAAGTATTGTCAAAAAAATAATTACAAAGGCTAGCTGGTTTTCTGGCATTAATCCCATCCTGTGAATTCACATCTTTCCATTTAATCTATTGAGACATTCTCCTGAAAAAAATGACATCATTACAGTCACAAGGCATCCCATTGACCTTGGTGCTAGGCTAGAAACGCCTGATCCGCATGGTGGTATTAAGAGTATTTTGAATGAATAAATATTACAAAGGGTATGAAATAAAAAAGCAATAATGCTCTAATGAAATGAGTATTAAAAACTGGTATTTACAGATGGCCAACAAATATTTGTGAGAAATGCAAATAATTCACATTTTGTCAAAATGGACAAGAATAACTATTTTATTTGACAAAGGGATCAAGATAGTGTCAGACATTGTCTTCTACCCTCTTCAATATTGGCAATGATGAACTGTAGCAGGAAAGTTAAGGTAGGGAGAAAGAAGATAAGCAATAAACTATGAAATGATCCAAAGTTGGCCATTTTTTGTGTGGCCATATGAAGTTGTATTTGAATTTTTTGTGTTCCAATGTGGGTATCAGACAGAAACAAATGTCCCATGGCCAATGTCCCAAATGTCTGCAAGAACACAGGCCTCAGGGTCTTTCTGTGTATTAATATAGTAAACTCCAACTAGGGCATAATTCTTGGTTATTTATAGATATAGGGCATCCCACACCACCTGTAGCTTGGCAGATGGCATACCAGCCATCCCAATCTGCAAAAAGAGTTTGTCACAATATAGCTTTTTAGTGGCAACTGGCCTGAGCAGTACACTCAAGACATGTACTGCATAGGATCCTTGTATCCATGTGATATGTTCATTATCTAGCATCACCAGTGTATCACTGTTAAAATGCCAAAGATCAAAGCGCTTGACTTATCTCTCCAGCAAGTAACCTTACCTGATATCATTAGGATTAGTGCCACTTAATTTGTTTGGCATTTAGTTTAAGCCATCACTGTAGGCGATGTAGCAATCCTCAGCACCTGTTGTAACTTCAGTAAGTCCATACTGATACCTGTGCATGTTGCACATCCTCCTCCTCTCCCCAGCTATCTCCAAGAAGCCAAACCTCTGCAAAATGTATAGCATTATAACAAATTATGTAAAACTGTTAATGTTTCTCGAATATGTGTAGACGGGACAGTATATGGAAGACAATTGCATAAAAAATATTGACTGTAACTGTTACAATACAAACAAGTTACTCGATGCTTGGAAGGACTGGAAGCAATGTACCATTTAATTTCTTTACCCTTTTAATTCTCTTTTTGAACTTGTATGTTTGCAGTGCAAAAAAGTAAATTTAATTATATTAATCTTAAGCAAAAAATGGAGTCAACTCCTGTACCTAACATGAAAACTTGAATGCTGATGTTATTGATGTTTGTGAAATCCCACCAGTTTTGATATTTCATATTAATTTATATTTGACATTTTATTTTTTTTTAGACTGAAGTATTAAGCGTTGATATTTTCTGTCTCTTTCATGATTCCCCAGAGAGCTAAATTTTAGCTCATATGCCTGTAATTTCATTGTCCTGAACAATGACAATAAAGCTCTTTTATCTCTTATCTCTTATGCAATAAAAGACTTATGGGCATCCTGTACATTACATGCATGATATCAGCACACATTCTTGAATTCTCATTTGAATAATAAAGCACTTTACATGACTTGTGTAAATATCTTGCATGGCTCAGATCTTTTTATGTAATAAAGATCCAAGGAAATATGTCAGCATGTTAATGTAACCCTAAGGGAGGCCATGTCCCGATGCCAAGTTATATGATAATACCGTACATCCCATAGCAAGTACAGTTCCCACAGTGAATGCACCAAGCATTTACTGAGGAAAAAAAACTGAGAAATTTCTAAAAGGATGGTCCAGTCCAGAGCACAGGTCAAAGCACAATCCATATTCTCATAACTCCTACGCCAGGCACAGGTGTGAGGGCTCCTTTTGTCAGGTGCTGATGAACCCACAATACCATCAGGTGCGCCCAATGGGGGAGGCATGGTGTGGGCTAGGAGAGTCGGAGCCATCGGTGTGGGAAGCAATCGCACTCACCCACTTGTCACAGCATGTTATACTCAAATTTAAATGCTCAGTCCTGAAAATGTTTTATTGAAACGCCATGCTATTATTTAGTCTGTAGAAACTAAACAGCAATTGAAAGTTACTGTATGACTGTATTTCTCCTGACTTGTGAAATTCTGCTTACCCATTTAATGAAATATACACTGTTGATGAAATTATAAATATACTGTTTCAATCATGAAAATCAAAAATAAATTGAAATCTGAAACATAATATCCACAATGCAAAGACCCTTTCCGACTGGAAAATAAATAAATAAAAACACAACTGAAAGATATTATAAATGTGCCTTGATATGCATTGTGAATTCATTGCACAGTGTCTTCATGTTCTGGAGTGTAATCTCATTAAAATAAAAATGAGACAGTGATTTATAAATAGTATTGTTTTCAAGACTCCATGCTTTTCCATGTTGAATATGTAATTATCCTTGTTTTACATTGCAAATGAGTCATACATATTACTGTTGGCCGTCTCTCAAAGGGAAAATGCCTGGTCTTATCCTCCGATTGCAGGACTTCGTTATCATTGAGCAGTTTATGAATTCTGGCGGTGTCCAAGGTTTTGATGCAAATGTGAATGAATTTTAAATTTATCATAGAAGGGAGATTATTTATTATATGTCAACGAGCTTAGTAAAAAAAAAAAAAAGTTTTGGATTCCATATCTGCAAGTGTTGTGTATTATTTATATTTTTATGGTTTTGCATTTATATGCTGGCTATTGGTCCATGCATGAGATTAGTTTTCCAAGGATTAGATTCAATTAAAGCTCAACCACCCACAAACTGCCAATTATAAATTAGCCATGGACAGAAGTCAATGCTAATGCTTTGCAATTTCGCTGTGGCAAAAAACACTTACTCTCCCTTTTCATCCTAAAATTAACAACGAGAATGATAAATAAATAAATAGATAAATAATAAAGGTCATACTGTGCAGATGGATTCCATTCTTAATAAGCAAATTTAGACAGTGAATGTATACACTGAATCATTGTTTCCCTGTTTTATTGTTCTGTATTGAGTGGCTGGACCAAAATGTTTGGTGTACTGGTACTATATGGATTTGGAATTGGCTGTAAAACCACCTTGTTGAAATTATATTCTGTAACTGAAAATGGAAATGTCAAATATTAAATGAAAAAGCTAATACAGTAGCAATAAAAAAACAACTACCCAGCTGAAAGATAACTGCTTACTCATGGAAGACTTCATACGTGGCACTCTACATAAAATGCATTAGTTTACTACTTGGTAGTGTAATATCTTGTATCTTGTTCCTTCCAGCTATCTTCCTCTGACCTATTTCCTCTTTAGGTTTCCTAGCTGTCTCAGTGTTTACTCTTAGATCGTGCCATTTCAAAATATTGGTGCTTGTCCTATCTTCACTAACACCAACACACCAATTCTGCAGTGTCTAGTCTTCATAATTGTCTTCCTTTCCTACTGAGATAGCCCTTGAAACAATCGATTCCCGAATATATTTTGCTTCTGTGTTTACTTTAAAATAAACCTGATTTAAGTTTATAAATGCATTAATGATCTAAAGGTAATAGCAAGGGTTGATTTGAAATACAGTTAGGGGAATCGTGGCTGTGTCAAAGCTTAACTGTGTTGCCTGTTCATTCAATAAGCACACAATAAAGAATAAAGACAATGGATGTTCAGGTCATGTGATTTTAATCTTTATTTCTTTATTTAATTTTAAACTGTTTCATGTGCTGCAGGTGTGCTCAGCCACACATGCATAAATGTAAACTGCCGCAGTTGGGAAGGGATTGCTGTAATAAATTTTACATTTTCTCCTGGAGTTCATTGACATGAACCCAGGTATGGTGGCCAGTTTGATGGCTAAGCCACAACACTCTACATAGGATGATGTTTTTTCCTGTGGTATGTTGTTAGTCCACCGTGTCTCTCTTTCTGTTTTACCTATGTTTTTTTTATTCCTTCTCTGGACTCAACACCACCACCCCCTCTATGGAGCACTACTTTTTCCAAAGTAGAGGGAGGATGATGGTGGGATACTGAGTCACAGGATTTGTTACAGGGTGTTTGTGATGAGCTTTCCATGTGTGTACATGAGGACACTACCAGAGAAAGGTGGATGTGTGATTCTGTATCGGATGTTAAGCAGTGCTGGCACAGCTGGGAATTGGCAAGCCCCATCAGATGCAGTCATCTCTGTGTGTAATGAATTCTGTGAAGCACTTTGTACTGGATGAGTTTTAATTTGCAGCTACTGGTCAAAGAGAAAGTGTTATTTCAGATCCTGCTTCAGTGGATCATTTAGGTTCAGGTCCTTGATCCATTTATCAATTGATAGTGATAAAGTGTAGTCAGTTGAAATGGGTTTTGTTACAAATCTTTGAGATGTGATACTGTTGATTTTTTATGATATGTGAAGTAACTGCAGGAAGAGGGAGGGGGGGAAATCTGGGTTTTTGATGTTGATGAGTTTAAGGGGGTTATTCCCTTCCATTGCCAGGACCTGAAAATAAATAGGTTACTATTAATTGTGAAACCAGTTGGGTTTAAGGTGCGTGGAGTTATTTTGTACTGTATGATTTTGTTAGCTTTTCACTGTGCCTCACTTCTGGAACCAATACAGGGATTTTATAGCATGGAAGTGATTTTGTTTGACCCTTATAAAAAGCAGTCCACTGAGGTAGAATAGAGAACACCTTGATTGTTCAACAGTGATCCAAGCAGGGGTGTTATTGATATTTAATCTTGTTCATCTGATGAGAAATTGAACCTGAAAGGAGACGCAGTACAGTAGGAAGTTGAGGGAGCCAAAACCTCCATTTTCTTGTTTCTGAAGGGTCTAATTTGTAATCTGGGATGTTTTGTCTTTCCAGTAGAATTAATTGACAGGTTTGTCCAATGATTGATCTGTCCACTTTCAGATTTCAGGATGTGAGGAATCATGAAAAAATATTTTTGTGAGGCCCATTTTATCTCATCAGTGCAGCAAAAAAGCTTGTTCATGCTTGTATCACCTCTCAGCTGGGCCATTTCCATTGACTTATCATTGAAGTATGTGCAATATGTGCAGACCTCTGCAGCATGGATTTTAATTCATATTAACCTGACAGACCAGCACATAACCCTAGTCTTCCACAATTTACAATTGATTTTGAACCAAATACAGGATGGATCACAAATTCTCACTCAAGGCCCTGTACAATTAGAAACTCTTGGCCCTAACACCACTTCATGTCCCTTAAGATCTGCTCATGCTAGGCTGCTCAGACCTGCTGTATCTAAGCTTCTTAGGATCAGTGGTCCTGCCTTCTCTACTGTTGTCCCCCTCCTGGAAAACTCCTGTCCCTGTTCTCAGGGGGACTATGAGTCAGTAAACACTTCTGTTCTTATTGAAGTACCTTTCTTTTAAATTAGCTTTTAATCTGTAGAGAACCTCTGTTTTAATTTACAGTTTTAGCAATGCTTTTTATATTGCTGTTGCTGTGCCCTAGCTCATTAAAAAATGCATTGGGCTGGATTCACTCAAAAACAAGGTCTTATTAAGAATGTCAGAATTGAGGAAATAGGAAAAGGATGCTCTGAAATGAATGGTGCTCAGGTTGTATGTGGGAGCTTTTAAAAGGACTTTTCATTTTTCTCCAATGGATTGGTTTGCCTCTTTGGACCTTTGTCATCATTCTCACAAAAAATTGAACAAAAAACCCAGCCACAGCCAAGCTGATAATAAATGTGAGCTTCCTAGTCTGTTGCCACTCACCTGCATTTAACAAGCCTTAGGCAATTGAGGCTTGTTAGCCATTTACTGGCTCAGCCCCAAGATAATTAATGATGAAACAGTTAACCTGTTTAGATGCATTTAATTTGAAATGAGGTCAGTTATTGAAAGAGTATTGAATAGTATATCATTTACCTATAATAAAATGTAATCATATTTTAGTGATTTGTGGAATTCATTGAGGAATGTCATGTCATACTTGGTTTATGCAATATAAGAATAAAACGTTTAACTGATGCATGTGTCTCCCGGTTTTACCTTTAAAATTTTGGGTTTATGATATAGATAATGCTTTTGATGAAATTTGATGAAAGTATTACAGCTTTTCACATTTCACTTTTATTCATGAAATTAGCCACATACTAGTATTTGGCACTGCCCTGTTAATTTACATATTCTTTTATATGCACGTCTGGTCGTATATATAGTTTATGTTGCTGAACTTCCCGCTAGTTGCATAACCATCAGTTCCAAATCTTATGTGTATGATATCCTTACTAGTGTACCTAAGCCAGTTATGAACATGGCTTATGCATATTTCAGCTTGGAAGCTTATGAGGATGAAATGAGCAAGCACTAATTCTACATGTTGCCATACCTGCATGGGTGCATCTGTGTTTTACATATGGGAGGTCATTATCACATGTGTGGGCATAAGATTATCATTTTTATGAATCTAACACTGTAAAAGAAGGTTACATGATTGTGTCAATTTCATTTTAATGATGTATGTTATATGATCATAAGAATCATAGTTGTATTTAATTTAGCACTTTAAATGATCATGATCTTGAAGACTGAAACAATAATACGGCTCTGTAAGCAATAACAACAGTTAACAACAGTTTTCTTCAGTTTATTAAGTTTGAGCAGTTTACTGAGCAAGGACCTATGTATTGTAGCCACATTCCAAATTTTACAGCTACGTCCTGTGATGTCCATCTCTCACAGCTCCCAGTAAAAGGGCAAAACGTGGAAATAGTACTCTCCTGGCATTCAGTACTCATAAAAAACACAAGAGTTCAACAGGTCCTGTACAAGTGTTGTAGCTCAGCCAAGTGCAATGCATTTCAATCACAGACATTTGAAATACAGCTTATCAAACACTAATGTGTAATGTGAATCTGGTGGGCATGTGTAAAAGAGTATGAAAACCTTGTAATTACTCTTGATTAAAGATCAGTGCACTGCTACTGAGATCTTTGACATCACAAACAAAGGACTGATGTGCTCTTATCAAAGTCAGCCTAGGGAGATTTCTAGAGGACCGTCAACCAGCCTTCAGACACAAGACTGCAAAAAATTTGTTGTGGGCTTTTTGAGGTCACCAGAGAAAGTGAGGGTAGAATTTAAAAATCGACCTCACTGTCGACTTCAAAAGCAAAGTTTGACGTGTGGACTGCTTGTAAGTGATCAAGGTTAAGACTCAAAATCCCAGTGCCTGATAGAACAAATCCTTGATTGCCCTCTTCTTTGTAGCATTTTTGACTTTTGATGCCTCAGACAGATAGTTAAAATTGCCTTGCCCTACAGAAAATATCTGTGAGGCAAATCAAAACAACATCACTCAAAGTGGCCCCTGGAAGCTGACTTCCTGAGGTATGGACAAGGTCCAGCAACATGATGCGTTTGAAGATTTATTGATTGTAGAGTTAGCGGCATCTTTTGGCATTCAGCGCAGTTGGCAGGGGGTTCAAGAAAACACCCCGGGTATGGAGATGAGCCTTGCTGAACCTCATATATGCAAGTCCAAAGGGTAAAAAGAGAATGATGAAGAAAGAGAGGGTTGTATGGGGGGTGAAAGACAGTAAACACAAATCAGGAGATGGTAGTAGATTATTTATGTTGTCGAAGACAAACTACCAGGCCTAAAACTAGGATCTGCATTCCTTATTATTCCGCATAACTGTGGCTTCTTACCATGTGTAAATTTGTGCATGACCATTTGGAGGACACAACATAACAGTTAAGGTCAGCTTGATAAATCAGATAAACTTGTACAGTTTATCAAAGTGTAGATGTATGCCATATGATTGTCTGAAGAGTGATATTTAGTTTGAACGTAACTACATTTGTGTCCAAGGACCTCTGTCCGGATTTTACTTTTCCTGAGTGCACAAGTATAGGCTGGGTTAGTGGTTTTCCTGTTCTCTGTCAGGAACACAGGGCACTTCATAAGAATGGAGGAAGATGAACCTGATTGGCATTCTGGAACTTCAAATGCACCAGAGTTTCTTCCTCTAAGATTATTGCTGAAACTGGGAATTGGGTTATGAGTTGGACTATACCTAGTCTAATAAGGCTATGCTAGGTCTGCATGATGGATTGGACTGGTGACACAGGTATGAATTTCATTGTAATTGCAATGTCCTTTGTCCTTCACTTTGATTAAGAAATTGAAGTTGAATTTGAGAGAAACTGAATGATGTTTTAAATTTCTTATAAAAACTTCAAGCAACCACTAAATGCAGATGCTGCTTATGGAATAAAAAAAAGGGAAATGTTACTGTCACAATGGCAAAGTTACTTTCAAATGAAGGTTGGGTTGCTGTTCAGTGTCTTGCATCAGGCATCATTTACACACTGAAAATAATTAATTTTACATACCACAAATAGTTATTAAACTTTTTTGCTGTCTTAATTTGCAATTCATAGTTACTGACAGTTTTGTTGGTGCTTTTTGTTTGATATACTCAGCACAATTATATTCAGTGCCATGCTGAAGCTCATGACTTTCCTAAAGGTCTATTTCAAAGCATGAGAGAATTTTACAATATTAAATGTGAACATCTGTTTCCTAGCTGGCATTAAAGTTTAACTTCATTGATAATTATTGGGTTTGTGGGTTCCCATATGCTTGCTTTTTCTTCTTAGTTTTACAGAGACCTTGTTATTTGAAGAAGAAAAAACACTCAATTTGCTTGAGGAGTGCTATGCAATTCCTTTTCACCCACCCCAGACCTGTAATGGTCTTATTTTGCCTGTCTACCCGATAGCTGAGTGCAAGCAATTATACATAACATGTTTCCCAGCCTGAAATTACGAATGTAGCATTTATACGCTCGCAATAATGTCATAAGCTGGCACTGCACCATACGAAATCAAGTCTACCAATCTGTCCGCCAATTTAAGAGTATGTTCTCACCTAATGTATCAGCAGCTGAGATGTGCTAACTGCCTCCTCCCTGCAGGGAGAGGATGAGGCCAGGTTTAATGTCGGAGCAGCAGACTGGTAATGACATCGGGGCCACTGGTGCCTGCTTTGATAAGTGAGTTTGAATGCTGCGCTACTTAAATATGCATGTTCGGAACACATCTCTGGAGTTGTTATCTCTCAGAAATCCCATTATGTTCTGTTCAATTTTTTTTTTTTTCCTTGGCAAGTGAAAAACACTTCCCTTCCTGCAAACTTTCCATCACCTTTGGCACAATGTTCCCCGCTGCTTCTCAAAAACGGGTCGGGAGTAGCACATTTCCGAAGAGGGTCTCTTCTGTCTTGCCTCTTCTGCATTTACTCTGACCCATTTTGCGATGTTGCTTCTGTGTATGCATGTGTACTTTATCTACAGGGAGGCTGAACAAAAGTAAGTAAGCAAGTAAATAAATAAATAAATAAAACAAATCCAAAAACTAAAACAATATTGTTACTCTGTTTCCCCAGGAAGCTCCCCGAGTGAGCTCATTACAGCCTTGTCAGATGGGACTTTTAGACTCTAAGGCCTCACCACGGTCGCCTGTGCCCTATACGAACCATGCATACTGCAGTGCTCTCCTATAATCCATTATAAACATGGCACAACATCTATACAACTGCTGAAGATATGTATCATATATTGGATTGTGGCTGTAGTGTGCACATATACACTTTAAGCAGTTTAATGAGGTGTTCAGATTCACACAAGGCAAGCAAAGAGAACATAACCAAATACACTAAATACAGTTACCCTGTGTGAAGATCTTTATATCAATCATAGTCTCATATTTTTATTTTATTTTATTTTATTTTATAATTACAGCTTGCCATGAGCTATTCATCCGGTAAACTAAAATGAAGCTGCATTAATGTGACATTTGAGTACACATTTTTGGGTTTTGTAGCTTTTTATTTTTGTATTCTCATTCATTTTACCTTGCATGGTTAGTGGGTTAAAGAGGATGAACATGCTCTAAAAACTCTGAGTCATTGCTATTTTTTAATTAATAAAAAATAAAAATGATTTATTTTACAAAGCTTGGACTCAGTCCAGGGTAGATTTTATAATAGGAAAAATAGGGCAAACAAACTACGCCTGTGTATTATCACACATGGTTAACATTTTACACACTTTGTTGTGTTCCGTGCAGTCGTACATAAAAAGTGTGCAACATGAAATGTAAAAGGTTTTGTCGGTGGTCGAGAGTAAAACATTTGTTCCATGTATGTGGGCAAGACTCTTTCCTGTAAAGTGAGGACATGGTGTCACTGCAGTAATGTGGCCATGATACATTGGCTTGTACTCAAATGTTTTCTAAAGCAGTTGTTCAGGACCACAAAACCCTGCTCTCTCACCTGTTTATTTCTCCTACTCCATGCAATATGTTATGTACAACATATGAGATTGAGTGTGGAAAAAATAAACCTCAGTCTGTCTTGGCAAATAACTTATCTTCACAACAGGGTTCCGTTAAAAAAATAGCATAGCAGTGATTTTATATACATTTGAGAAATGTTCAGTTTCTACCTTGTACACTGTGAAAACAACAGCCAGAAATGTCAGAACTAATCCAGTGAAGCCATGCCTCCCCATGCTTGACTAAGCTGCAGTAAGATTTGTGCCTTTTGCTTCTCCTTTCAGATATACCTTCTTTCATATCAGTTGAGTGAATTCAGATAGTGGGAAACCTAGCAGCATGTTTCCCTTTATCTGTAGCTCAAAGTGAGTTCAGGAAATGAGAGGTCTTTCACCCACAATATATCTGTTTTTACGTTGTGTTACGGCAACATATCTAACTGAACAGGTTTCATGGTACACAAAGTTACACTACTGTACAGGTAATGCAGGTTTTACTGACACCTCATAGCTGTAATAAAATGACCTGTATGATTGCAAGCCCATGGTAACTCTGGTTACAATGAAGTGCTCCTTCTCCACTGTTGTCCATTGTATTCTACATTAAGAATGTATTATCATGCCTTGTGCCCATAAACATGGAAATACGGATGTTTTCCAACCAATCAATAATTGTCTTTTGAAATACCCAGGTTTGTCCCTTTTAATCTCAGCATAGACAGTCTTTGGAAGGTAAATGGGAGTCTGTGCAGATGTATGTATTCACAAGTAAAATGGATTGTCTTTCACATCACCACCAGGGCAAACGCATTCTTTTCCTTCAGTCTTTGCCATCCCAGAACGATACATGCCTGGTTCAAGTACAGATTTCCTGGATGTTTCCTCATTTATATTGGTTTGCTTTACTAAGAACACTGGTAAGAGCTACTATTTTACATTCACATTTAAGGAAATTGCACATGCAATGTATTTTGTTTGCAAGTGCTCTACCAAAAGTAATTATATAAATGATAACAGTCATAAACAACTAGATTTAAACATGATACATGTCTTTTTTATTTAATTTTTCATGTTGTGAAGTAATTTGATTCCAGACATAACAGATTTTGATGTGCAACCAGGCACTGGCACAGAGAATATGCTTAAATGAAAACTTATACTGAAAAACGCAGCAGTGAAATACCAGTATAGCAAAAAGAAAATTATCTATGAGGAGGAATAGTTGATGAACCAAAAGGAAGATGGCAAGATTTCATGTCTTCTTTTCACTACAATGACAGTGGAGATTATAATAGTTAGTTCTAAGGTTAAAACCCCCTCACATATTAATGTAAGTATGCAATTACCTTCCCTGCAATTGCTTTGAACCTCAGCAAATTACATTAGTTATTTCACAATCATCTATTAGCATTTTCTCCTCCCACTATTTTACACAACCCCAAAGGAAAGCTTACAATTACCCATTGATTCCAGCAAACCATCAAAAAGCCACAGTTCATGCATCTTCCAAATTTAAGATGAGCAAACCTCAGTGCACCTGATAAGTAGATACACCTTGGTGATTTATTTCATGGTGACACTTTTGCATGTAATAAAAGGGCCACAAGCCATCAGGCCCTATGCATTTTATTCTGGGTAGCTGGTTTGCACTGAGGATTGAAAAAGGGTAAACACGAAGCACTGTAATAGTCAAAAGAACTCACTATCTAGAACCATTATACAGCTACCCACGGACACAAGTCTGCTTTTAGATCTGTATTGTTTTCACATTTGTACAACATTTAAAGGGAAGAAAAGACACAGCTCTTTCCATTTACCCAGTGAGCATGTGAAACAAGCTGCTATTCACGTGGGACCAGAGAAATCACAGCAGACACTTCTTGCCAGTAGGTCACGATCACGCTACATGTCTGATGCATCTGGCACAGAAATCAAGGCTTAATTTCACCCATGCGTTACTGCTGTGAGTTTTCCTCTTAACATGTAGCGATACACAGCAAGCTCTGTCTGGTGTTCACAAGAGAGATACAGAGTCTCTGGGACTGATGGACTGCATTAGAATTTTACATTATTTACAACATGACTGTGACCAGAATGCAAAAGGATTTCATTTCTTCTCACAGTTAGACACAGTCATAATGCATTTCATAATCTGTAACTCTTCCCCTGGGACCTGGGACCTTTTGTGTTTTCTTCTTGCCACCTCACGACACCAAGAGAAATTTGATAATATAACTGGTGACTTATCTGTGTGTGAGTGAGTGCGTGTGTGTGTGTGTGTGTGTGTGTGTGTGTGTCTGTGTGTGTTCAATAGATTAATTCAGATTTTATCCTTACTATAGTTTGCCTATGGCCACTTAACCTTCAACTATGCAATTTTAGAAACACTGTTTTGCTTATATTGCAAAGGTGATGATTTCAGTCTATTCAAAGGCCAGACTTTACACAGCTTACTGTACAGCTAGTCAACAGTATAGAATCAACTAAGATAATACAGGAAGACGTAAACAGCATCCAAAAGTGGGCAGATACCTGGCAGATGACATTCGCTTTAGCTAAATGTAAAGTCTTGCATGTGGGAAATAAGAACCTTAGACCTCAGAACCTTTTGGTTTTTTAAATTATCACAGAGAGCTTAATGAGCTGCATGAGCAACTCCTTGACAGATTTTTAAAAATTTTCCTGTCAGGTTATTATTGTATTGACATATCCAGGAGTTTCACTTCACATTGTCTTTGACATTATCACTTTCTTAGGGGTTAGGGAAAGCATTTCAGTTTTGCTCATATTGGCCCATGGATCTCTTTCTGTTTTTTGATTACCTCTGGTAAATCTGTACAGTGTTTTGTGACAGCCTTGGTTGTAAAATGCACTATATGAATGAAATTTTGTTGCTGATTTGTTGTTGTCCTGTCTGAGAGATCAATCAGAAGCAAAAATCCCTCAAATAATAGTAATTAAATGTGAAAACTATGACTACATCTAATGACCCTTTTTCATTCCTTTAGGTTTAGAGGGACAATATATTGTCATAACACATGGGAAGCAGCCATTTCCTGTCATCCACTACATTTATTGGACCAGGTTACTGGTGGTGTTCTACCTGGATCACTGTAGTCACTTCGGACTGGTTTCCATGGCTTTCCGTGTAACACATACATTCTCTCTTCTCTTCTGGACAGGCTGTCTCATGCTTTGTGGTCATTTGTCTCTGGTTTTCCTCAAACATGTGACTTCAAGGTAAGGGCCTTCAAATTGCAGACCTGGGGTTTGCTGACAGCAGATTCACTCAGTACCTTCTGAACACTCACTTTTTCAGGATCCAGGGTTCATCTAACTTGGATCAGCTGTAAGTTGAACTATGACCTGCACCTCTATTCTTCTCCTTTGCATTATTTGCAGAACCCCTTTGTTGAGACAGCATGTATACAGAAGTGTGGTGTAGTGGTAAGGAGCAGGGCTTATAACCGAAAGGTTGCCAGTGCGATTCCCCAAAGGGGCACTGCCGTTGTACCCTTGGGGAAGGTATGTATCCTACAACTGCCTCAGTAAAAATCCAGGCATATAAATGGATAACATGTAAAACTGTAACCTATGTAGGTTGCTCTGGATAAGAGTGTATGCTAAATGCCAATAATGCAATGTAATGTAATGCACTTGGTGTAGAGATTAACACTGCTTCCTTCTGCACTGCAAGTGCATAACTGAAAATTCTAATTTATAGCTTCTGCTTTCTTCAGAGGGTTACATCTATTTAAAACAAATGACAGCTCACATTTTGGCAGTACAATCATTCACAATGATTCCCTAACCTTTATGGAAAAAAAGCACTCCTGACTTATCATAACTTTCAAGATTTGATATTTTGAAAATGCACAGAGGTGTCAGCATAATAGGAGTGCTATTTCATCAAATGTACCTATGAGTATTTTAAATTTGTATTTAAATATGGGCAATTATCAAGAAAGATTGCAACATATAAAAAGAAAACAATAACTAATTGCCATTTACAATGATACTTCTAGCATTCGACTGCATACTAGTTTCACAGAAATTTACATAAAATTACCCACTAAACTTGCAGAACCATGTCTTTTATTGTTATTTTCACATAATTGCATGGTTTGTGCAATAAATTCTACACAATATAAATGAATAACCTTTATCATCCAGTTTTTTACAGTATTGTTAAAAACAATGTGAAACTTCATACTGAATTCCTTTCCCATCTTTGATACTGCTTTTCTTTTGCAGAAGGTGAGTGTTTTTTCTCCTTGGAAAGAATAATCTCCCATCATGAGTAAATTACAACATAATTGTGTTTTATCTTTGCATCTCAACATCAGTCCTGCCTAAAATTGCTCTAAAAGACCTAAAGACCAAACTGCTTACTGTTATTATGCATGTTAGATCAGTTTTAAGGCAATTTCTTGTTCCATAGTTCTTTGCATCCCGCCAACAGCTATGTTTGATTCATAGCCTCACACGGGATTTTAAGTCATTCTATATTTAAAGTGATTTGTGTAAGTGGTTGTGATGTTTTAAAAATGTGTACCTCGGGCACCTCCTGCTCTCTGCAGTACATTGATACATGAACTGATCACAGTCTTGCTCTAGGCAGACCAACTGTGCTCTAATCACATTTGTTTTTATTTTACATTTATTCAAACACCTTAAGTAGAGTTATATCTAATTCCATTTCTTTGCTGTGGCTGGGTACTCCTCAAAATGGCAAATAAGGAGGTTGTGATTTCTGCTGTTGAGAGTGGTAGCTGCTTCACTCTAATTTATCCACTGTAACAAAATCAAATACACAAACAGCTTTTTAAATCATACCAAATAACAAATAACATTTAAGACATGTTCATCTTCTTTGGGGGTTATCAATCTGTTACAATCCAGATATACAATGGCTTTCACTTGCCTTAAACTGCTGCTTATATTAAAATCAAAATTGCAAATAGTAGCTGCAGTCCTCTACAATCCCTTCCAACTGCAGGTGTGTAGTCTTCTCCTTTGACAAATTTTGTATGACAACAGGAACACTCTTCAAAGCCCTGCTTGTACTGGGATTACAGCTGTATGATTGTCAAAATCTAAAGTCATCACATTTCCCTTTAGTTTACATGAGCTTTGTGAAAGACAATATTATGTGAAGCTCAGGGTTTAGACAGGTATAACCAATACGGATACCCCATCTCATATCTGATCCATGAACAAATTGATGTATGACATTCAGTATTGTCAGCCTCATAAAAAATTCCAACCACTCCTCCAGCATTAAAAATGTAGTAGAAGCAATCTCTTCACAATAGTTATGTTGTTAGGTAAGACACTGATTATATTATCACATATTCATACGGCAAGCTGACTGTTTTCAATTCTATTCATGGGTCAGAAATTGAGGCTGGGGCCAGAATGAAGGTATGGTCAATGCGAATCTGAAGATGTGAATTGAACTCTGGATTATTTCAGGGTTATTCTGTAGGGCATACACAATATTATTTTGCAAAGAATCTTCACTGTTCTTCACTGCTGGAAAAACCCAGCGTGAGATTGTTAGTTGAGTGGCTAAATTCAGTACCGGCACCTGCAATAAACTGAAACAGCTGAGGGCACTTTCACTCATTAATTTATTTAAAGCAAACCATTCCTGTATTATTCTAGCTTTTTATCAGTAACGTTTTGAGGAAGTTCTTGTAACCTCAGGGCTCAAAACTCATTAATTTGCTGCTTTCATCTCTTCTGCAGTTTGGATTTTGAGGCAACAGGCACAATTTCTCTCATAGCCTCTCACGGCACATATCCAATGCAGTACAGATGGTGGTTGGGAGAATTAACACATTTTAATGTCTTCTAAGTCTCTGGAAATGATCTGCATCATGGATTATCTATAACATTGAAATTATTTTTTAAAATAACACTTTTGCAATGACCTCTTTCAGTTGAACAGTACATACAATGAAATTTGTGCAGCAATGTCTAAATATAAGTAATAAAAGTTAATGGCTACAAGAACCCTTAAGCTGAAAGTCTGATAATGCTACCTGAAAACTGCCTGCCTGTGTCAGTTAGTGCAAGTGTTCATTTTAATGCATTTATAAAACTATATTTATATTTTTTCATTTTCCCCGCTCTTTTCACACATTTTACATTTAGTCACTAATAATGCATTTAAGCTCGTCACCACTGCAGCGACGACCACTGAACTCGCATGGAAACAGAGAACAAGGTACCTGCAATCCTCCAATACACCTGCATGCCTACTGTGACTTATTTTCCCACAAGTCCACCAGCGCACCAAGAGAATGGGTGCATCCTCCTGATGCTATCTGACTTAATTCATAGGTGCATATGCAAGTCCCAGACCTACCCACTCTGGTCCCCAGTGTAATGAAAACAATTTGCTCTGCTGATGTGTGCTCCCAGTCAATGTCAGGAAATAGCTGGTTTCAACCTCTGCTGTATGTACTATGTACTGTAGTTGTTATGTGTGAACTTTCTTGTGTATACCTCTTTGTATGTAGTGATAACAAAAAATCTAATTGTAATTCAGCTCTGACAGCTATTTAATGTAGGTGATAGAAATGTTAAGGAAAGTAAACAAATTCACTAAAAATGGGAATTCATTTCACATTTCTCAGTAACCAGACATGATCCATGTTCATTCACATTGAATCTCTGAAGTTTATAGTTCACAGAAATTTCACCTATTGAAAATCTCAGTTCAGCATTACACTGACTAACACATACACATACACAGCAGTACAACAGAGAGTCAACCTGTATAATTAAACCAATTTTTTTCACATCCAATAATTAACTCAGCAGTCATGGTGAAATGCGAAGGCACAAAGACATAGAGACTGGGTGTGTGTGAGGGGAAGATCGTTTTGCATACTATTCCAAAGTTTCTTCTTTAAAGGTTACATTACTGGAGGTACATCACTCACCCTCTGCCTCTCTTGAGCATTCTTCCTTTCACCTTCCCCTCTCTGTTGCCAAATCGGCAGTTACCCAAAGATGGCCTACCTTTGTATTCAACCAGTTCTTCAGAGATGGTCAAGTAAGTAAAGCAGTAATTGTACAAAGATATCCAGACAAAGTTAATTGACAAAGTAGGGGAGATCTGGATGGTCTTCACTGCTGATTAGACAATGGTTCAATAATTCACATTCTATAAGTGATTTTTGGTTCGGTTTTTTAATTAAAACAGTGGTGAAGGTGCTTAGGGTACAAAGGTTAGCATCACTCCTTTTCAATGAGTCTTTCATATGAAGAGAAGCAAGGCATAGGCAGTGACTGAATAATGAATGTAGCAGTAAACATGCTCAGACTTCCTATCCACAACGACCATCAAATCCTACAATTAGTTACCAAGGTAACATGTCTGTGCACCAAGATGTGCAGCAGCTTCCTTTATTCAGGTACAACAATGCCTAACTGCTTCTAGTAAAGGCATTGCATGCTGTCAATCCTTACTGTACATGGTGTCAGACATTTAATAAGAATAATTGTGAATGCCTAACTGCATTCTTTACTTCTGTTTTTCAAATGATATTTGTAGCATCCAATTGTTTGCAAAAGGGGTAGGAGTTTGGATATCAGGCTTATTCTCCTCAACAGCCAGTGGTTTCAGACATTTTAATAAGAATAATTGAACTGAATGTTGTGCCTTCATTCCCTCAAAATGAGCTATTTCACTTGACATTGTCTTGGTCTTTCCACAACCAGTGATTCAAAGCATGCCTTTTTCCTAAACTTGAACTCCATCCTGGCCTTATTTTTGCTCAGTGTGTTTTAGGGTTTTGGATGTGCTTTTTTGACTCACTGGAGACATCACCTCTTGATCTCCTTCTGTGGTCCAACCAGTGCAGTCACTTAATGTGTCCCCCAAAAAAAAAAAAATCACTAACGAAAAATATGAGGCGTCCCTGGCCATTTTTCCGCTTTAGGCAAAATATAATTTTACTGATCTTCAATAATTGCGTTCTATGATTTCACGGAGGCAGTCACTTAATGTGTGATATGATTTAGGCAACATTGCCAAAATTGTCGTATTTCCAAGCTCACCACTAGTTGGCAAAGCACACTGTCCATGTTGTAAAGTAACAGCACAACACAGCATCACCACACACAGGCTATTGATGCATTCACACAGGTAGCTCGCTACATCGTTACACACAGCAATTACTCCACTCAGCTACGAAAATGATGTATAGGCGAATGGCTGCCACACAACCACACCTTTGTAACATTTACCAATGCAAAGAATGACCAAGTCAAGACTCACAAATTAAATGCACAACAACAAATGCTTAACAAATTCAAGACAGACATTCAACAATCATTCAACAAGTGTGTGGAAACAAAATGCAACCAGTTTAACAAGATGCAACACTGTAGCAAAACCAGCAATAAAAACTCAGTTTCACTCACCAATGACGTTCACTTGAAGACGTTCACTTTATTTATTCTTATTTAAATTTTATTTTATTTATAGAATTAATCAGATATGTTTTTTATTTTTTCATCTGAGGATTCCAAGGCCTTCTCTGAATACCTAAAAGGCCCTGACGGTTCGCCACCGGGTCAAACTGCAAGCACACAGCTGCAGCAACGTCTTGTTGTGAGGGCTTTAAGCCAGTTTGTCAAAGCATGTCAGATCCACAGTGGCATGGCTGACTAGGGTCCATGCCCAATCACTAGCAAGGAAAGTGGACATTCTAGTTTTGCATTTTGTCTCAACCAAGGTGTTTGTCTAAGGTTTTTTTTTTTTTTTGCCCAGTACTTTTGGGCTGTCCTTTCTCTCTCTCTCTCTCTCTCTCTCTCTCTCTCTCTCTCTCTCTCACTCTCTCTCAGCAGGTAAACCTCTCTCCCTCTCAGCATAATTTGCAGAGTAAATAAAATGTCAGCAGATCTTCACTTATTCAGAACACAACGAACCGTGTGAACTAGGTTTGTTAATATGCTTAGGCTCTGCAAAGGACTAATGTATAGGTCGTGTCAAACTGCATTAAATGGTTTGTAATGAGCTAAATGAATGACATTAAAAGCTTTTGGAGTCTTACGCATGAACACTTCTTCATTAGAGTTCATTCCTTTGTTCAGAATGACAGACTGACTAATTTGTTTTTGGCCAGAATCCTTTATAATATGCCATGCCTTGGTGTTCTGTGACAGGAAGAGCACAAAAAGGTCAAACAGATTATAACTTCTGTGCTTTTTATAAAGGAGAAGAAAGTCAGAAAGCCAAGATGAATTCAATACCCTCTCAGTCACAGTTCCTCTGTGGAACATTTTTTCCTCTATAGCATTGTACATACTACTACTGCCACCACTACTACCACTAGTAATAATAATTTTACGTATGAACATACTGAAACTGACAGAAATATACTTAACAGTTGATCTCATTAACTCAAAGCAATGTGAAACAGGTATTTAAATGTGTTGCATAATTCATTTTAGCCTCAAACTAACAATCATACCATCAGGTCAGTCATTCTTTATTTAAAGCACAGTGAGGTATTACTGGCTGTAATATACTTGATGCCAGCAGCTTTTAAACTACTTTCTCTCTAAATAGTGGTTCACAATCTGTACATAGTATATGGAAGGTTTTTGACTTCAGCTGTAGAGAATAATCACTTTTACAATGCAGTGGCACCTGTAGTGTTGGTCCTGGTAAATACTGTACATCAGTAAATTCTGATGAGTGTCTTGTGGTCTCCATTCTCCAGTATTTGCAGGGAAGACCAATATTCAGCAGTTTGAAAAGAACAGCCATCTCATCATTTTATGAAGAACAGCAGGCCAATTATTCTCACCGCAGTGTGTCCTGTCATGAATGTGACTACATCTAGCATCTGAAAGATTAAATTAAAAAAAATAAAATAAAAGTTATTTAATTATATTTAATTACTTCTCCAAATGCACCTGTCCCTAGCCATGGCCATAATTAAATACTAATTACAGAACCACTTTGGCAAGATTTTGGTCCTGTCTCATTTCTTATTTTTGACAGTACTGTGTGAAATGCACTGTACATTGGCTGTTTTGTGTTGAAAAATGATTAGGACTTAGGACTTCTGATTAATGATTACAAGTGCCTGGGTTCACTTCCTTGCTGCCAATAAGAGACTTAGGCATTTATTTATTTCATCCAAGCAGCAATATAATACATCAGAAGATTAGCATTAGTATAGTTACCATGATTTGACATATAACACTAATAGCACTAATTTTGATTTGGACACAAAAGCAAAAAAAAAAAAAAGTGTTTTTTTTTTTCTCATAGCTAAAATACCAATAAAATACTATATATGATAAAGCATGAACTAGCCAGGTGCCTGTCTCGTGTTAGAGTCTCACATTTTTCTATGAGGTATGGGAGAGTGAAAGGGCAGTGGTTAATAACAGTATCTGTGCTTTGAGGTCTGCTCAAACATTGCATACCTTTACCCTGCTAATCCCAACATTCACATTTCACATTTTGTAATCCTGTGATGACCTGACAATAAGTACCCCATAACAAGCAAAGGACCAAATGATAATGTTTATAAACCATGATTATACCTGAAAAATGGCTTTTTTAATTTAGTCTATATATTCACAAGAATAGCAAGTATAGCATGACAATACTTTATTAATTTTTAAATAAATGCCCCATTACTTAAATTTGTCACTAAATTTGGGAAGACTCAGGAGACAAGGTAAGGCATGATGAAATATTGATCTGTTCATGACTGTTACTGCATATGATTCATAATGGTAGTTATGTGAGGGCATTCATTTTCAACTTTTGTTACTAGTTAAATTTACAATCTAAATTCATCAGCATTGTCCCATTTTTTTAATTAATTAATTTATTTTTAATAACTAGTATTATCTACTGATGCTAGCTAGCTAGCCAGGCCTTTAATCAAGGGATTTCAGGTAAATTGCGCATGACAATGATGACACATGAATCAGAGAGGGCGGAGGTGTGGCATAAAAGTTGTACTTTTTCATACTACTGTTTGACCCACAAATCTGGGTCCTGGACATTTGTATCACAGCCTAGAGACTGGGTTGGTATTGAAATAGGTGCTAGTCAATACTGAATGTCCCTTCGGTTGTCAATAGTTATTGATTATTTAATCAGTGCAAGGTATTGTGAGATTTGTGGTCAAAATGAACAAAATGACCTCAATTCTAATAATTTTTTAGTCCATTTTAGGCCTTTTTATTGATACAGCATGTAATAACATTGATTTTTACCTTTTACTTGAGGATTTGCTGACCATAGTACAATAGATTGTAAGGGTGCAACAAGGGGGAACTGACTCCTTTTGTCACCTAAAATTCTTCTTATTTTTAATTAATAAAGTGTGACGGAGTGCCGTCACTACGGTTGAGTATGCGCTGTGACTACCATACTAAGGAGCCTGGCTCTTTGGCATTGCAGTTTGGTACCCTGTAGACCTGGGTTCAAGGCTGGGTGGGGTGACTGCTTTCACCCTTCACTACATTCACAAATAATAGCTCAGAATTCCTTAATTTCACATTCTATATCCTGTGTGATTAATTTCATTTTGTTAGCTTTTGCTTTGGTTTTTGCATAGTATAAACAACATATTCACACAGACTGCCTGCTAAAATGTTATGTGATGAATAGCTTGTAATGATCGTAGGGGCCTGCCCTCCCATGTTACTCTGGAAGATGTGTTTGCAGGCAACTTGTCTTTACAATGGTGTATTTATACATGCTACATCTTAATGTGGTCATGTTTTAAGTTGTATTTACATTTTACAATTACATACATACATTCAGTTTACCATTTATCAGATGATCTTGTGACTTGGAGTGATGAAGAACATATAGATGCATATAGTGCATCTTACAAAGTGATATGAAAAAAATGCAAACTGAATCATGATTGCTTGAGAATGTAGCAATCTCAGTTGTTGCATTCATTGGATACGTTGCTTGACTTTCAGGCAGAAAACTGAGTTGCAGACATCAGGTCCTGTTTAAGTTCATACAGGGGCCATGTGTATTCTAATGTGTTTGGAAAATGGTCATTAAAGTATTGATGTAGCTCACAAATGACCTAATAGTAAACATTTCCGTGAGGGGCCAGGTATACATTAATGTGGTCAGTGAGAACACAATGCAAGTGATTAGGAGACCATGCTCCTCATTGTTGCTGTCTTTCAAGTAGTTGGCATTGTAGCTCAAGGCAAGGGCGAAAGATTTCTCAACATGCTGACATTGTGAGTGTGTGTGTGTATGTGTGTGTGTGTGTGTGTGTGTGGGGGGTTAAACGTGAAGTGGACTGATAAGTGGCTAGCAGCTCTCTTTCTCCCCACTCGTCTCTCCTCCATTAAGCAGGAGGCCAGTGCTGGCTGCTTGAGAAAATTCCACACAAGGTTACTATAGTGTTGCATATTGTTGCATGTTGTATATATTCCCATCTCAATGGTGCACATTGTAACTTTGTTAGAGGTATCCCTGGCCTCCTCCTTAAAAATAATTTACTAAAATGTATTAATGTTAGACTAAAAATCAATAATGTATTTATAAATGATGTACACCATTATTGATGCTTTATCAAATATACATAGGTGAACCCTATCCCATTATTATTGAACTACCAGGTAAACACAATGACACAATTGGAATATTATGTAAGTACTGCAGTTGAAAGTAGGATGAATTATTAATGATTTTTGTAAATCACCAAATGAATCCCAATACTTTTTCTCAGTCCTGTATAAACAGGACAGGCCTCTATAAACACATCTGTCTCTTAAAATAAAACAACCTCAAATAGTTTTGTATTTATTATCACAAAGAACCAGGAGTTGATAGATCATTTTTAAAAAATTCTTGCGGTTCTGATGTTTTCCAAAATGATGTAACACATTCTATTCTCAGTTCTTAAGATGCTGAATCAATTTCACATAACAGCATCAACCATTCCTCTCTTGTTTTTTTGTATTCATATCTGTGGGAGCATACAGGCAAACAAATGCATTTGGTTGTCATCTGAAATTGCACTGAAACGAACAACAAATAGTTTAAATTCTAAGTGATACTTTGTATCCCGTACATTTCTATCACCCTAACATAAAAGTACCTTAATCAAGGGCAGGACTTTTGTGTTTTTCTGTTAGCAGAGAGCACCACTATGTAAAGCCACAATTAATCAAAACAGTTCCCAGTTTTATCTACATTTTTATTGACCTAAGAAGATGCATCAAAATAAAATAAAACAGGCATAAAGTGGAGACGGAGCAATTAAGCTGAAAAGTTGGAAGACTGTGTTGGAGTAACAAATACATTCTACATTGTTTCAGTATCACCTGCCACCACTCACCCCTTATTACAACCCCATCCTAATACTGTCACCCCTCTTAATCCTCTCCAACACACACAAAGGTACATGCATGTAACCTGTTTCACAGGATTTATGTTGTGAATATTGTTTACCAATTGGTTCTTTTAAAGAAGTAACATAGGTGATGCTTTGACAATACACTTCAATATGTGACATTCCTCATTTTTTTTTTGTGAAAATACACAAACCAGTATGAAATATACACCATGATGCTATGAAAACAATGGATTACAGGTTGGCATGAGAACATCAGCAAACTATATTAGGAAAAAATCTTTCTCTTACATTATACCCAGGTATTACTCCTCAGTTCAAGATGAATGTGCAGTTGTTGACCTAATTCATCTGAAATTGTAAAATGTGAAGTGTGGTTACATCAGTGGATACATCAGATACAGGCATTATGTGACAAATGTATCAGAAGATTGTATGGAGAGCACTTTAGGTGGTTGGCAGTCATTATGTTTACAGCACAATCCTGTGATAAACTGGATTGCAAAGACTTGAATCCTATTCTCCCAGAGACACAACACCATAACCATAGATTATATTCCTTACCATGGATAGATGTTACGCTTTCCACAAAAATGCATAGAATAGACTCAGACTGCAGCTCAAAGTGGCCTGATTCTGATTTTTTCCCTGATATGTGACCCAGTTCGGATGTTTTTAGAGCAGTGTGAACAGCAGTAAAATGCATAAAGTTGCATATTTTCAGTTCTGATTTGGGCTACATGAATATGTAGAAATAAATCAGATTAGTGATGCAACCTGTGTGTGGATGCTCAAATCGGAATTGAGAGCGACTAACATGGCCCAAATGATTTTTTAAGTCACTCTCTATTGTCATTGTTACATGTTCAGACCTGTCATAGGCACATGTTTGGGAAATGACAGGACACAGAGAACAACAACATGCAAATTATAGACCTTGGGCAGGTTTTTATTCAGGTTACAGGGCTGGTGGTATCCTCAAAAGAATGATTTTCAGCTCCTCATGAGTTCACTGAAAAATAAATATCTTTGTTACCTTTTGCAAATGCCATGAGAGCCAACAATGGTTAAAAAAAGCCCTGAAAAAACAAAGAAAATAACCAAGAGAAACACTTAAAACACTAAAGATTTAATCATTTACACACTAACCTACTGTGCTTGTTCAAATTACACATCTTTATGTAAAAAGGATAGAAAATGATTTAGTGGAGAGGATGCTTTTTCAGGGCAGCAGGTCAGGTTCATTACTTACTGTGGTAACAGCTGAGGCTCACCCTCAGATTTAAACTCATGGCCCTATGGTTTTGGATGCCAGCCTGAACTACAATTTTACAGTAATTTAGAAGGTACCAATTTCTCCTTCGTACATTTACATATTTTTTGGAGGGTATAAATGCATACACTTCACCTCAATGTTTGTGCTCAGAAGTTATTTGCTCAGAAGAACTGTTTTGTACTGTACCAGTACTTTTTATGCATTTTCCAACTGAATACTGTTGATCTCTCAAGACATTCTGAATTTTGACCTTTTACATTCATCAGCAATGATAATAAGCACATTACGGGAAACCTAACATGGCTCTAGACAAATACAACCCAGAGAAAGACCTTGGTTGGACATACAGAATATTCTGATATCAGCACTCTAGAGGTCATTTACTTGAATATGTATGCTTGTGCTTGACCTCTGTTTTGGTTCTAATACTTAATTGTTGTATTATAGATATATTCTAGCAGGGTGAGCAAGAGAATTTTGGACAGGAACAGCCCTGTTGCACACAAGTAACATACCAGTGCACTGCTGGTGTCTGAAAATTAATAAATAATGATGTGCACATGCATTTGGTCAAGGGTATTTGAAATTCAGTAACGTGCCATGAAAAAATAATAATAAAAGAATTACTCTGACCCACTGGCCTTTTTAAGTGTGTCACTCCTGAAACGATATGTTGGTGGTTCACCCTCAGAGTACAGACAGTGGGAGAGAACTGGGGAGGCTAGAGCAGAGGGGTATTAGGTGCATGAGGACAAGTGCTCTGCCCAGGGGAATCGCCCTGTTTCATCAGTATTCCACCCGTGGATATTTGTCCACAGAGGGACCCGTGAACAGGAAAAGCACACAGCCCACACTGTGATTACAACACCAATGCAATGTTCTTGCCCTTACCCCCCAGCCAGGGTTAATCTAAGCACATAATGTCCAGACATAATGAGGACAATGCCAGACTGCATCACGCTTTCCATATGGCACACTTCTCAGACATTATTTCGCATTTTCAGATGGACCCAGATCTAGACCCAGATCAGGGACTCAATAAACAGTGTTCGATAATGCTGTGCATTTATGCTCATTTTAGAAAGATTAGATGAAAAGTTCATGCCGGTAAATTATGATCATTACATTCACCAAGGTGGACTGGCACTGCTTTTGCTGCTCATTAAACCTCAAAGCAGGCATAACATTGATATAAATGTTTGATGTCCTGCAACACGCTCCATGATACTACAATTTATTCATATTGTGTCAGTTTCTACTTTACTTTGCTCAGTTACTTTTCAAACTACACAGAAACAAATATCTTCTCATTGATCCTTTAATTGATTTTGGCCAACAAGTAATGAAGGTGTCTACTGGAGGCACTTACACCTCAGGGCTTAAACATCTTGTGAATGGTGGCATCTTGTTAAATAGATGTTAGAAAGCCAGGCCAGATGCTAGAGGACAAGGATTATAGCAATTGAAGTGTTTCAAATAAAAAGAATTACATGGCAACATTGCAACACAATTCACTGAAATTGTACTTGGAATAATATCTGATAACTGAATTTTCATTACCAGGGTATTGCATCTCTCTGCTTTTACTCCAAGTTCCATCTCCTGTGGTTTCAGTGGATAAGCTGAACCTTATGGCACATAACCACTGTGAATCAGGCCCTGCTGGATGTTATGCTGGAACACAGTTGCTGGCATGCAGATTTAAACATATGCACACTCTGAACACATTAATAAGCACAGACCCTTCTAATGCTGGCAGCAGGGTCCACGGCCCATATTACCTCAGCTATACAGATGGGCAGCCTAGCTAAATAGGCATGGCTCGCCACTTGGCTGGGCTGTGGAGCTGTGCCGTTGGTCAATTGGAATTCTTGAGGCAGAGAGAAGCATCAAGAGGAATCCCAATTCCCAAGCATCGTGCTTTCACTCACTGCCATAAAGAAATCCATCTCTACCAGTCTGTACCCAAGTGACAGATATCCAAAGAAGTCTGTAAAATTGGGTGTGAGTATTCATGCAGGGGTAATGAGAGAAGGGGCCAATTTACTTTTTAAAGGGCCACATAATGCAAAACACTCAGATGTACTATGCATAATTACAGGAGGAAATGACTTTAGTGTCCTTCTGGCAATGTAGTATGGTGATTTATAAACTAGGCTTAAAACTAGAAGGTTGCAGGTTTGATTCTAAGATAGGCAGGCTTGGGGAGTAACGGCGTTACGTAATTAGGATACAAAAAAAGGTAACTGTATACCGTTAAAGTTACAGAAAAAAGACGTAATCAGATTACCGATACATTTAGTAAAAATGGGGATTATTAGCAGGATTACAATTTTAAAATACATTTTAAAATAAAGAACGATATACTACCATGCACATGCGCACACATTACAACCAGAGTGGTGTTGTGAGACTTACAGCACAAGCCTCACAACACCACTCTGGCCTCGAGTGAAACCATAGCCAGTCTTAAACTGCGTTTTAACCGAACGCGGCGTGAAATTTTCGCGCGACATGAATGCATGAAAAGTCAATGGCAGGAGGTGAATGGGCGGAGTTAATCGCGGCGAAACTGCGAGCGACGCGAAATGGGCAAAATGAGCGTTCGCTTGAGTTAAAAAATGTTCAACTCGACGAAAAATCTCGCCTGGCGAAAGCAAATCACCATCAAGTAGGGCTAGAAGCCTCTCCCCCTTTCCTGAACTCTCAGGATGATTGGTGTTGTCCGTTAGCTGATGTTTCAAAACGTGGACCCATCATTGTGTTGACCGTTAGCTTTGAAACTTTAGAGGAACATTACTTCTTAAAAAAGAGAGTTCACAAGAAATGACAAACTGCTTGTGTGCCGTATTTATATATGCTAATTAACTAGCTAGCTAGCAGCGCAAGATAACTTAGCTGTCTTCTATTGTGTCTAGCAAACTTGCTAGCAGCATTGGTGTAATCAAAAATGCTTGCTGTGACGTGACGCGAAATTCGTGTGTTCATTTTTCAGGCAAGCGATCAAACCCGCGCGAGGAAAGCGAATCGAAATTTCGCGCCGCGTTCGGTTAAAACGCACCTTTACAGTTGCCAATTCATTATCATGGCCTCTAGTGAAAAAAATGCTCTTACGGGGTGGAAATTTCGCCATTATTTTGTCTTTAAAACAGAAAAGGGGAGCAACATCACAGTACAGTGCAAGTTATGCCTTCCAGCTGTGAAAATGCTGTCATCATCCAAGGACTCGACATCTAATTTAAAGAAACATTTACAGGTAAGACCAACCGCTAACGTTAGCTACACAGAAATCCAGTTAGCTAAAGTTAACGTCAGTTAGCTAGCTAACCTGTCAATAATACTACTACTACTGAAAAATATTTTGGGATTGTAGGTGGTGATGCTGGTGACGGGATGGTATGTGGGTAAAAACACAAGCCCCAGACCAGAATAAACTTAACTAACCTTAAGTTGCTAGCTAGCTAGCTAGCTAGAAAACAGTACCTAAGATCAGAAGTCAATATCTTGGCTTGCAGTACGAATGTTGAAATTAAGTATTTGTTCAGAAGAGACATGATGAAGCTGTATTGGTTTGATAGCTAGTAAAGTGCGTGAAAGCCAAATTAGCTAGCTAGCTGGCTACTTGCACATTCAACTGAAAAGTACAAATACCACCTTACAAAGACAAATCTAGCTAGCTACAAAACAAACAAAACAATAAACGTAACTAGCTAGCTACTATCACATTCCACTGAGGAATACAAATATCACCTTGCAAACAAACACATACCTAGCTAGCTACAATTTAAAAAAAATGTAGAAATCTAGATTTCTTGCTACCTAATTTGGCTTTCACGCACTTTGCTCAACTGTCAAATTACTAATAGCTATCTAGCTAGCTATCAAACTAATACAGCCTCATCACGTCTCTTCTGACCAAATAGTTAATTTTACCACAGACACTGCAAGCAACCTGTTCTGACAACTTTAGTACTGTTAGCTAGCTAGCATATTTGGTATTGAGGCAATCCAAAAGTAAGGGATCAAGTAATCAAGTTACGTTACTTAAACATTGTGATACTTGGATTACGTTACTGACTACATTTTTTAACAAGTAATTAGTAATTGTATCGGAATACATTTTTAAAGTAACCCCCCCAACCCTGAAGATAGGCCACTGCCTTTGTACCTTTGAGCAAGAAACCTAATGCGATGAGAATTTTGAGTAGGCTAAGCATTTAAGATGTATCTCAAAATATAATTTGTTTTAAGTCGCCTCTGATAAGGGTTCCTGCAAGTCAAATACAGTAATTCCCCAAAGATCTGACTGACTGAAGACATTCCAGAGGTTCCACAGATGAGAACAGCATCCAGGCATATATCAGTCAGGAGACTCAGCTGCAGATGGCCTTCCTGTAGGACAGGATACAATGTGTACTGCTGTGCTTGGGGTCTTGCTGTGTGTGTCTAATGAGAAGCTTGACGCTGAAACCGATTTCACAACAGCCGTGTCCATGTGTGCTCTGTCCAGCTCCGCCTGTGGCTTGCGTTTCAGCCCATCAAGATCAAGAGTAAAAATGTCTGGATTATAAGACAGCCATCTGGCCTCAAGTTGCCTGGACCAGAAAGACAGGAAGTGGCCAGATTGAGGAAATGTTATTCAATGCCAGTGTCATCTGTGGCTCATGTTCTAGGGCACAGAGGGTAAGCGAGCTGTCACATAATTCTTAAAATATCATATGTAGAGGAACCAATTGAAGCCATGCCCGGTGTAACAAGCTCTGCTAAGGCAGGACTGTGGAACAGTGATTAAGGGTTTATAACCAGAAGGCTGCAGGGTCTCATGCCAGGTAGGACAGTGCTATTGTACTTTTTAGCAAGGTAATTAACTTGAAATGCTGTAGTAAATGTCAAACTATGCACTGTAAATAGATGCCAAAAAGTCATGCTGGAAACAAACAACGTAGGCGTGTATGTCTGTAGTCACTTATTTTATGAGTATACAAGATGTGAAATCTGAGTTGTTCATTAAGTGAGACCAATACTTTCATCAAACTTTATGTCAGCTTGGCATCAAGATTTTAAATAAACGTCAAGACACTCTTTACATTGCCATTTACATTCAGTGACCTAAGAGGACAACTATGTGTGCCTTTGTCACAGGAAGTCTAACAATTCACAACATACTAATAAATGTGAATGCTTAGTCTTACCTTAGTGCTGTATGTGAAAACAAGTTTGTGCAGAAAGGCACTCTAATCTCTGTTCTATCATCATTTGAATTGTGTCTATTTCCTGCACGTTTTTGTCAAGAAATTCCCATTTTCACCACAGTGATGAAGTGCCAGCCACACAAAAATATATTCAGCACCTGTGAGTCAGAACTAGCACAATGGAATCCAGGTGATGTTGAATAGTAATATTCAGCTAAATAAGGCATTAATTGAATAGCTCAGATGACAAACTGAATGACAATGAATGCACTGTGGATCCTGGCTTGTGTTGCCTTGTAGTTCTGGCAATCAGTGTGTTCCACAATTAACTTACATAAAAGAAAATGAGCATGTATGAATGTTGTACAGGAGGAGATAGATTTAGATGGAGAGACAGATAGAGAGGAGATTGCTTTTGTCCTCTGATGAGCTTTGAGTCAAATTCAAAGAATTTAAAAAAAGGATACAATATGGGCTATTGCCAATATTGAACCAAAGACACAAGCTGCTGTGTTAAATTTTGTAAGGCATTACATTACACATGACTTTGCTTCACAGATGTCTGCATTTCAGACGATGTGACCATTGCTTTTCCAATGACTGGAAACTGTATGAAGAAATTCAGCATAAGTAGGGAAAGGGTAGAACTGCACTATCACAGATACAACTTGAGCCTGCAGCCATCTGGTTACAAGTTCTTAACTGCTGTCATGTTTATATGGTAATCTCTGTATAATGCAATAACATACATAATGTAATAACGTATAGGGGCCCTTTCACAGCTGCTGCATGTTGCAGACCATCCTTTTCAGCACCAGTTAAGAGATTATCTTAGTGCTGGCAATGATTCAGGCATTTTTTGCATTTCCTGGGGGAAATTAAACTTACATCTGCATTGTACTGTAGGGAAAATGCAATGAAACATGCAGGATGCAGAAGAAACAAAATGTGCTATGTCCAGGGTCCCTACATCACTGTACCTAATGTGTGAGGGTAAAGTTAAGATTAAAGCTGCCAACCTAGCAGCTCATTGATACTTCATGTGTGGACTCTCCTTCCTCCTCTGCCTGCTGTTGTGCTCCCCATCATCTACTGTGCTCTATTGCCTGGCTCACCTCCCTTTCACTGACCACTCTTTTCCCCTCTCTACTGAGAGGCTACCAAGAAAAGCATTAACCCTGCATTTCTGGACTATCCTTTAGAATTGGACACGAAGCCCAGGTTATCATTTGCATAGGAAGACCCTGACATTCCTCCCTTAGCCACTGTTGGCTGGCAAGGCCCTATTCGTAGCACACTATATCCCACTGATGGCCATCCTTCTAGGCGCAGTCTGTAGACTTATGTGATGAACTGGGGGGTATTTTCACTCACAAGCCTTCATGTATTTTTTGTTCCACTGTTAGTATTCCTTTCCATGGTTTTTAGGAAGGGTCTTTTCCCCTTTTCTGCAGTCAGGAAAAAAATGTTCCAGTTTTTTCTCCCAGTTGGCTCGAGTTTGGTTGAGTAAACTTAGCATGTTAACTAGCACATAGAAAACAGGTTGGAAATAAAAAAGACAGTTAGATATGTAGCTGTCTAGAAAGTAACTACCTGGCCAATGACTTTGCTATTGAGCCCACTGGATGAAAACAGATTTCCTACCTAGCAACCTAGGTCACTCATTTGATACAGCTAGGTAATTACCTGGCTGGTTGGTGACCATTTTTAACACAGAAACATTGGTTGTCAATGCCTACCTTTTAATCTAGCTACCGATCATGAATGAATATAGTTATGAGCTTTGTAAGCTAGCTACCTAGCTTCGATGTACAACCAAGACCATCATCTATTTTCTGCCAATGGCAGAAAGTGACTTGTAATTGGCTACCGTGAACAGATGTGGCAATAAACTGAATATGGGGAGAGACCACTGATGAAATGCATACTGGTACTGGAGCATTTTCAATGATGTAATGTCGCAGGAAAAATTAGGTAGAGAAGAGAAAGAAAATTATAAAGTACAAGGTTTGGCCACTTACTGTGTGGTGATGATATTGTATTGTATCCAGCTGCTTTTTCAATAAGCATAGATGGCACAAAATTTAATGTCTGGTCATTGTGGATATTTCTGTAGGATGCCCCAAAAAGGGCCTTACTGTGGGTGCTGTATACATATTGGATATACCAACCCATAATTTGACGGATGGCATTCCTGCCATGCTGTTGAAATAGGCAATGATTTCCTATGCATGATTTCATTAGTTTCTGCATTTCTATACCTTTTAAAGTATTTTTGAGTTTCCCTCTTCTCAGAGGTGAGTCTTGTGCTGTGTTGTTCCAAGGGAACTGGTGCAAGCATACTGCACCTGGCATTAATAATTCAGTAATACACAATCACAAGTTCTTGGGTTTATGGAAATGGTTTTTACTGCAATCTCTATCACTCACAACAAGGAGACCAACTGCTTGCTGGTTTCACATCAATGTTTAATCGAGAGCTCTATTTACAGTCCCCTTAAATACAGAACAAAAAAGGGACAGCCTCCAGGGATGTAAAATGTGGTTGCCATGGGATCAGGCAAACCATTATAGCTGTGTCCTTTTTGTACCCCCCTTAATATTTATCTTGCTGCAGAGAAAATATTCAGTTGTGGTGTCATTGAGATGGAAAGTCTGAAAAGATAAGGTTGCAGAGGTAATGGAAGGAGGAAAATTTGATTTAGTACCAGTACCTCCTGATTTCGCTCTCACAAACATACACACTCACCTAAGTGCCTGTGTGCTTTTGGGTTACACTGAAGTCTGTAACTGTCCACTGGGTGTGTGTGTGTGTAATTCTCTCTGTCTCTTACACACCCGCTAAGGTGTTGTGTTCTTTGCTTTAATCCCCGTTCTCTTTTTTATCTGAAGAAAAAAACTGCTTGGCTGGCCTCGTCATTTATCATCACTGAGAGCCAATGACTTACAAAGCTGTTTAGTTTCATAACATTCTCCCATACCTGACAGCGGTTGCTGACAGTTGCCTTGCTTTAAGATGCATCCATTGAGTAGGGGTCTGGTGCATTGTGGGAAAAGCCACCTGACCTTGGCAGCTTTTCATCAGGAAAAAACAAAACAAAACACAACAGAAAACTGAGCTACTTTATCATCTGTGATGTTATGTCTGCTTTTATTCTGACAGCTCTAAGCTGACATTTAAACCCCTTACACAGTATACCTTCTACCAGGAAAATACTAGCATTATTCCACCATTGACTTTATTGTGTATGAGGTCTTAAAACCATTACCTGCAATTTCTTCCTTGCATTTGTCTTGGCAACAATAGTTGCATTTGGGGTCAATAGAGTAGGAAAAATGGTGTTTGTATGCACACTACCACATGATGATCATGCATCTGTTTTTTCAATATATTTTAAGGTGATAAATGGCCTGAATAATTATGTTTTCCTATAAAGTTCAAACACCTTATGCTCTGGCTTTCTTGAAAATTTTCTGCTTACAGTTAAGGTGTAGTTCAAATCTATAACTGGGAGAAACCAGCTATCAGCAGAATTGTAAACATATCAGTAAATGACTCTTTGCACATGGGTATCGAACTGGGGCAGTGCTGAAATAGTTTTCTATGTACTTCTGTACTTCTTACAGGTGATTTACTATTAACCAAAATGAACTGGGATTACATTGAGGCTGTTTGGCAGCAATATGCTAATTTGTAGTTTTCACCAACAATATTGACAGCTCATTGGAAACTAAAGTTTATGTAATACATGAGCTACATATGACATGAAGTAAATATTCAAAGTTCTAGACACAGGCATCTGGAATAGCAAGGACAACAGCTAGCATATTCAGGATGCAACAATACCTACATTTTCACTGCCACAAATTTAGGATATACAATTTTGTGTGACTTGCCTAATGGAAACATGGACTATGTACATAAAAATGAAAGCTGACTGCAAAAATTGTTGACCTCAGCATTTTTGTAGTTGACAGTTCCTGAACATGTGAAATAACTGGCCTAAATATGCATTAGGCTGATGGAAAAAGTTCAGATTCAAACTTATGTTCAATACAGGTTTCAAACAGGTTTTGATAAAATTGCATCAGTCTGCTGACATATGATAACATTTAGGTCAGGTGTTGCCATCAAAGGAAGGGAGGCCACTAAATCTATAGAAAAATAAATTTTTGTAAGGCCAAGGTGTTGTAGAAGTCTGGATTTAATTTTAGAGCATGATAAGAATTAATCATTCACATTAATTAATAATTATTAAATAATGATTTAGGATAAGATAAGCATATGACCTCATTTTAGATTCATAATTTGACAGTGAATTCCCAAAATATCTTTACATGTTTGCCTCACCAAGGACACTGAAGAGCTAATGGAGGTTAGAGGGTTTCCAGTGCTCCCTTTTCAAAATAGGTTTGATGTCATAATTATTTTTTTACAGAATCAATCCTAGCCAATTCATGAAAGAAATATAATAATTTCTCATCTGAAAAGAGATGGAAGTTGGGGACTTATTGTCAATTAATAGACCATGCCTGTCTTATCTCCTAGAATGAAAGCAGATGTTTTGTTTTCCAATTTGTATTGGTAAATCCTTCCAAGTCAGATGATTTTTGTTGGTACCACTGTACATCTCTGACAATATTTTAACGACAGAAATGTGAAGATCTCATTGTGTATTATATATTATGTGTGTAATTCCACCAAAAGTCCAATTTTAAGGTACTAAAATATAATTCGATTTTGTATGCCCACCGATGTCACTTCAGAGTACAGTGGTGTGATTACCACCGATGGTAGCCTGGGATGTCAAATCACTCCATCACTTAGCAACAAATGATTTTTACCACATAGCTGAGCATGTACTTTTCTGTCAACAGCTCTCTCTCAACTTATTTCTTAACTGAATGTGAATGTTATCAGGGCTTTGATTTAGAATGCTGACTCCCTTTTTCCATCGCAAATTATGTGTGTTGTAGTAACCAAAAGCTACTGATCAATTTGATAACTGATCATTATGAATGCTTTACTTGTTACCTGTACAGGCATAGCCATAGCCCAGCTAGCAAAGTATAAACACTCCAGTTCAGGCCAAACTTTGCCGTGGGAAATCACTTTAATCTGCTCAATTCTAGCAATGACATTTGCTCAGGCACGCTGAGGCGAGTCAAATGTAGTCCTTCCACACACCTGCATGCAGCTAATGGCTGTTTTTAACAATACAAGTCACACAAGTGTACCACAGTGGGAGAGAACCTGTCCTCTAAAGATCATCTACTGACATCATCCAAGCAACTCACAGGCGCATGACGAACTGCAGAGTGCCTGAGAGCGGTGAGACGAGGACACCCTGGCCAACCCACCCGCAAATATCCCCAGGGGAATGAAACTTGTCCCGCTGCTGTGGGCTTCTGGTCATTGTCATCAAATAACATTGCTGAGATCAAACCAGGCCTGTAGAGCTCAGCTTGTGTTCAATGCCTCAATCACTGAGTAACTCAGAAGCCCTGGAAAATGTTTTAAATTGAACATAAGGTGCATGTGCAACTGCATCATTTTTCCAACTGCATTGACATAAAAAAACACCTGCACAATCACTCGCATATTTTTAGTCTAAAGTTGTGCCCCTTGTATCTTTACCAACACTATTCATGATGTGGTGGTAAAAGAACCACAGAAAAGTAAGCAAAGTCAAGTTTCAGAATTCAGAAAATTATATCAGGGTGCATTTTTTTTTTTTTAAGAGAGGTTGATAATATGTATGCCACCAGTGTACAGTATAGCATACAGTAAGGAATAAAAAAAAGTTGAGTATAGCATTATATAAGGATTAGTATGAAGGATTACCCACTTGATAACTACTCTTTGTTTTAAAGGAAAATATTTTTGAACCTTTGTATTCCCACTGTAAAATACCCAGTCATATTGCAGTTCTGATACCTTGGGTACAAACAGATTATGAATCACAATAAGTACATGCAATTAGCATTATTATAGATTTTTTTATATTTATGTTTAATTAGGTGGTTAGTCAGCCTGTGATTACATATATTTACAATGGAAGCACGTCAATATTCCCACAACAGCTTTTTCATTTAGTATCTGTCTATACTGCTGGAAATTTACAGGAGCAATTTAGATGAAGTACCCTGGTGAAACATACAACAGTGGTGTCCCACCTGAGATATACATCAAAAAAACCTTTGATCATAATTGAAGTTTCCCAACCCCTACTGTCCACAAAACTATGCCCAGATACAGGGTAGGAGTCTCTCCACCGAAGTTGGCATTACTGCAAATAACATAAGAAATGAGCTGGCAGCATGCAAAATCACTGAGCATAAATTCACAGCGGTATGCACAAGGTATCAGAAATTATTTTAAATTGCACTCAGAATATGCAGGTTAAATTTGTTCTGACACCACTCTGCTGTGACTGCACCACTCTGTGCACCTGTGAAGCACAGAAATAAACAAAAATCTTCGGGCCAGCCAGGCAGACTGTCCTGGGTGTGGCCTATCAGATAGATGAGTTGTAGCACTTATTTAGGTGGCTAGTTAACTGGTTTAGCATGGGGACTGGGACTCTAGCCAACTGAATTATTTTTCCCACAAATGGCATGGTTGGTTATTTTGGCAACTTCCAAAAATCACAATCTGGCTAGTGATGCTAGCACCTGTGACAGATTGCAAAGTGAAAAGTATGGACATTTAAAGTATGGCAACATTAGATAAAAAAAAACAACAAAAAGGAATGAAATGAAATGCAAAAACTTTACCAGTGCTGTGCTCTGTGTGTCCCTTCATCAAATTTGCTTTTAATATAAACATGCTGTTGGTGGCATTGACTTATTTTTAATCCATCATAAAGAACCAAGTGTACCATTCTGTCACATGGTTCTGTTTGATATATCTGTGCTTTTTGGATACCATGTGATGATTCATCTTGGATACCAGAAGCAAGGTTCAATTCAATTCAATTCATTTTTATTTATATAGCGCTTTTTACAACACAAGTTGTCACAAAGCAGCTTTACAATGATCCCAGGCCTGAGACCCCCTGTGAGCAGGCCTAAGGCAACAGTGGCAAGGAAAAAGTTGTGATAGCTTATAATTTTGTATGCAGTCCTGAAACAACAAGTTGCTCACACACAAACACTGTCAGTATTACTGCTGCAAATTATTATTATTAATGCAACGGGCGTCATCATTTTTCTTTCATCATCTTTTTTTGTGATAAAGCTCACCTGGTGCATGTATTCAAAATTCAAAATTTGGCCTACTGGGAAATTCCATACATGTAGCTGAAGTCTGATCCCTGATGAAAGTTTAGTTAATTGAAAATGACCTCGCATGTGTACCATCATTAAAAAAAAGCCCCACAGTGGCATGAAAACCTCATAGATCAGAGGGATAGAGGGTTGGAAAATGCTGTCAAGCGCACAATAATTTAATTATATAGTCATTGTTTTTCCATGTATTTACGTCATGGTCCTCTCATCGTCAGGTTCAGGCATGGTATATCCTATATGTGTTGACATGAACATGAGTTTTTTTTTTTCTATTTTACTATTACAATAGCGTTGTCGGTAATTGCATGCCATTATATTACATGAAAATGATGTCAGATCTTAAGGTTCTAATGTACATAGCCTTTTGCTTAGCATACGCCCTTACTCAGAGCAACTTACAGTACATATCTCAGACTACAATTTTTATGTTATCCATTTATACAGCTGGACAATTACTGAAGATGTTTGGGTTACGGACCTTGCCCAAGGGCACAGTGTCCCTATTGAGAATCAAACCAGCAGCTTTTGTGGTAGGAGCCTTGCTCCTTAACAATATGTGACACTGCTGCAGCATTGCAGCCACAGATTGCATACCATGATTTTAACTAACAGTCTTTCAAGTCACAAGGTTAAAACACCACTCCACACTGCTACAGGAAGCTACTAATTTATTATGATGCCATTTGTATGCGGCTAGAGTTTATATCAGTGGCTATGGTTTGTACATAAAATACAGCTATGTAGTCAATATGCTATAGTGTGAACATTTGTTGGCATACAGTGTGAAGTACTTGCCAACTCCATAATTTTATAAGGGGAAAGGGGTGTGGTTGGAATATTCTAACTGTACAGTTAAAGATTTATTTTTATTAGCAGCAGACAGTTGTGCAGATGAAAAAACACAGTCTGAAATATGACAGCTTTCCAGTGGTGCAGAGAAAAAAAAAAAACTTTGGTGATCAGATGTGTTCATGGAATAGTTACATTTATCTGCAGCAAATAATTACGATTAGCAATAAACTGCCTGTGAAATTTTCTGCTCAAGTGACAGGAAAGAAATGCTGCTGATGAGCAGGGGATGAGAGTGTGATGGGACTGAAAGGCTGCGCGTATTTATGGGGTGAAAACTAGTTTGTCATCATCAGAGGAGGCTGGCAGCTCTGCAGAGAGAGGCCAGCGGTGGCTCCGCCGCTCTCTGCTTCTCTAATGAGCCGTGGAGCGAAGAGCTGTTCAGTCATGTGATCTCATCCACACAAGCCCACTGGGGGAACCTCGTCTCGTCACTCCAATCACAACTCAGAACAATTAACGCACCTCGGGCTATGAGCGCTGCAACAGCAAGCAAGGAGACAGAATTAAGCCTGCCAGTGCACACAGCAAAACAGGACTGCCGTGTGCTTCACGGGCCAGGCGCACGCGCATGATCACTGTCATTACCACCCCGATTCATTCAATCCTAACAGCACATCTTATTTATGACATAAACATGATACACGTATAAGTAAGAAAGGAAAAAAAAAATAGGCAGAGCAGCTGAAATTCGTTAAACACAGAGAAACTGTGGTAGGCAGGGTTGGCACTCCTCCACTCAGGCCCACAACGGCAGATTGTAATTATTTCCCAAGGAATGCAAATTATATCAAAATCAACATCAGCATGCAGTTTGCACCTGACAGTCTCGGCTTTCAAATGAGGTCTGTCAGATTCAAATTGCACGTCTGCAATGTTGTGCAAGAGTACCCCTTCCTGTTGGAGAGGACTTGTTTCCATTAGCTGTTTCACATTTATTAAGGCTATCTCGGTTTTCTAAGTTGGCCTGATATAATGAATATCAGGATGAAGTGCAGGAGCTTGCCTGCTCAGCATCTTATTATTTGACTGCTGTAAAGTGCAATGAGTTGATAGGTTTTCAGTATGTCTGTGAACACAGAAGGAAATCAATGCTTAAAAGTTAGTGTGTTGTGATATTTTCATCATATTCAGAAATCATTCCAGGATTACTTTTATTTTTATCTGAATATGAAAATTATGTTAAGTGGTAAATCTTCGTGACCAGTTTAACTAAAGTACAATGATGTGTAGACACACATGCACACCTGCACACTTGCAATTGTGTTGAACGTAAAATAGATTTCAAAATGTCTCTCAAAAAACTCACTATAAATCTAATATTGTTCCTGAATTAATACTATTAGGGATGTTAAAAGGGCCACGTTCCTATGTTTCAGTTTGTTCACATCATCCCCACCTCTCCAAGACTTTTGTTTATAAACCAGCTCAAACCTGCCGAAACCTGCCCTGCTACTCCCCCTTACCAGCAGCATCCCCACAGGTAACCCAAGGCACAGACAAACCCCCAGGGACAGCCCCCGGGTCACCATTTGCCCTCAGACCTGTCCATATCCATTGGCCGCCAAAAGGAAACCCAACAGAGCCAAGGATTTTGGACAATATATGGACAAAAGACAATATACACACACACATTTGTATATGTATACAATAAATTATGTGATGTGAGATATCAATCAATAAAATCACATCAATTAAATACCACTGTGACGATAGCATTATGTATAGGGGTGAAACTGCCACCTCAGTTTCAAAACATATGTTACGATTGATGCATACATGTACAATACAATACACAATCATTACAAGTGAAATCATTCACATTTATACAGAAACTCAGTAATGCAAGGAAAGTGTTACAATCTCCACTTACGTGCAGAGACTCCTGGGTTTTAAGTTTTAATATACCACTTGCAGTTTTCTTTGACACCAGTGATGATATTTAATGTATAAAATATGCAAACATCTGCATGTATGAAACCTTGTCAAAATAAATAAAGTGTTTTAACATAAATGGTTGTTGACAGCACATTTTCTGGTACATGAGCAACTAAAAATACTATGCAGGCTGCAAGAGACAACAGAAAATGATCTGAATGCATACAATCATGTTTGAACCTCAGAGAGGAGGGAGCCGGAGGTTGGATAGGGGTTCAGAAGGAGAGGAGAGACTATATATTTGTTGTGGTGATGTGGTAGAGGGAACAGTATGCCAGAGCTATATATTTCAGTGCATGTGGTCTGTATAATTAGGAAGGGAGAAGACCAGGCATGCTGCACAAGTGAAGGACTTGTCAAGAAGAATTCAGACCTTTTTATTTATTCTGCAGATCAAATCTGACAATTATTTTGGAATTCTTTGATTTGTTCAAAGAATAGTTACATGCTGAAAAATCGTCCTGATTCTGCACCTATACCCGAACACAGAACTCGGAGCACTCCACAGGTGCGTCGCTTTAGAGAAACAAACAAAGATTCAAAACTAAGCCCTCATTTCATCAAAATGCTCAACTGGAAAGGCTGAATTGCATATTAGCAAACATTTCGGTCAAGCGACCTTCATCAGTGCTGTCCTCTGTTATATACTGTCACATCCTTTTCACCCAAGGACGCCATGGGAGGTTACATACAGACAAACACATACACACACTTGCTTGGTGGTGGACCACACTATCGGTGTGCTAAAAGGCTACAAGGCTGCTGTATGTGTTTGGACACAGCAGGCAGCACGCTTTGTATACTCCTGAAAAGGTGTGCAAGATCATGTTGTCCTGCTGTGTCTTACACAATATGGCCATAAAACATGTGGTTTGTTCCCTAACAGATAAACAGCAACAACAGGACCCTATGTCCGATGCCCCACCGATAACTCAAATTTAAACTTGCATAGAATTAAATTGAGTGTCTCACAATCAAGGTATTAATTACACATGACCGTGTACCTTTCACCCCTGGTTTATATCTGTCATGTCTACCTCCACATACTTTAAGTATGTCAGAAACAAATTTCCATTGTTAGACAAGTCAACATACTGACAGTTTCTTTGTTCTAAACATGATTTATTTAGACATTAGAGCTCTTACACAGTCAGGCTTATTTCACCAGTGATTTACAGATGTACCTGACACACCACTGCTCAAATTACTAAGTATAATTTTTTTTTTCTTGCATCCACTTCTGTCAAAGTTGTTTACATGTCTGAATCATAGAAAAAAAAAATTTTCCCTGTTGGCAGCATTTCAGCTGTATTTCTGACTCAGAACGTCCTTACACGAGGGTTTACTTACGCTAATTACAAATAACATGCTTGAGAATGTTTTAAAAACAATTAAAAAAAAAATGGGATTCAACATTGTATGAAAGAAGATATGAACTAAATTGGGTGTTTACACACATTTCATGAATCTGATGTTTTTTTCATATAAACTTTTACCAAGAACTAAATATGCTTATTTCTATGAAAAGTTTGATGAATGAGGCCCACTGTGACTATTTTTCACACTACAAGTCCCACAGTGCACCACGTGGCAAGCACTGGTGAAGTCTTGATATATTCCTCTGAAGAATAACTCATAAGAACAGATGTTAGTCCTATGGTATTGAGAACGGTGCAATGAGTGGACCCTGACCGACCTGCCCACCCCTATCCCCGGCAGAAAAAAGCCAATTTGTTCTGCTGATATGAGTTCCTGGTCATTGTCAGAAAATTACATGGCTGGTTTCAAACCTGATCTATAGGGCTCAGCCTTCATTTGAAACAAAGGCTTACACTCTGATCTGAAGCCAAGGAATTCAGTTCTAACATGAATTGTCTTTCAATATTCACTCACATCCACATAGACTGAAAACAAAACTATGAGGTGTGTATGTTACTTCTTTCATCCACCTTCAGCCCCTTTCTGAAGCTTATTCTGTGGTCAGGTCTGGAACTGCTGCATTGCAGCATCACCTCACTAAACTGGGAAGCATCAATAAAGAAGCAGATGCAGAATCTCCAGTACAGGGAATTGCTAGTGCAACAAAAGCAAAGCATTATCAGTCTATCTTTGGAACCCATAACATTGAAAATGCCATGGTTATTCTCAATATGTAATTTGATTGTCATACTAATGAATGATGCATACCCTAAACAAAAATACATACAATCTAAATAAAACAATATTGATCATATTAATAAATGGGGTTTCAAAAAGGCACTAGTCATCTGTCATGCTTACTTGCCTGGATGAAATTACGTAAAGAATATTCATTAAATGTTTGTTTGGAGTACAGTGCTTGTACCTGACAGCAGTTCCTATGAGAAACCCCTTATGGGTCAAAGTGGGTGGTGTCAGCCTCAAACATTTTTTTATTCTTATTGAAGCCATATTGAGTTGATTGCAAAATTTACATGGACTCACTTCATTTATTCTCTGCAAATTAATTTGAACCGGAAAGTATTATTTCAGTCACATTGAAACCATTCCTTGCCTTTGTGATGATGTGAAAAATGCATATAAGAGTAAGCCATGCCATCTTTTACATATATTATCATTTTAAATGACTATTTAAGATATAATCACATATTTGAAAGGTTGTAATTGGACATTTAAAATCATTTAATTTTTTTCGCAAATTGAGTCCCCCTAAAAGTCAAAAGGGTGTGAGGCAATTAACCACAAATCAAGTCTAGTATTAAGCAGAATTGATTTTAGAAGGCCATGTATAATTGAAATCCCAGCAGATTTTAATCGTGTGACTTTGATTCACTGAGAAGTTTGTATTAGCTAACTTGAAAGAAAATTAAATAAAAAAATTCAATCCCATAAGTGAGATGAAGGAGAGTAAGTAGTCACAATAATGATGATAGACCAATGATGCTGAAATAATGAGAATTCGTTTGGGAGGTCTGCAGTTGCTATCACCCCAATTACATGTTGCATCCCAATCAATGGTGATCACCCCACACAAATAGTCATGCAATATATTGCAAAATGATAACCCACACAAAGCAATAACATAGTACTACCAATGTAACAAAACACAAAAAATATTTATGATTTCTAAAAGAAACACCAGTTCAGCACATTTTTAGGTATCCGGGAATATCTTCCTAAAATCTTTGCATGCGGCCTCCATTTCTCCACAGGGCTAGTCTCAGGGGCTGACAGAGGGAAAAGGCTACATTAGTTTTGAGGAGGAAAAAACCCTCCAGTTCTTTATCTTTATGCATCTTATAACTGCTAATCCTTGCATGGAAATCAAACCCATTTTTCACTGTCATTTTTCCCCTGACACTGCTGGAACTTGCAGCAAGGTTCTCTCAGACAAACTCCTCGCCAGCCAGTCGCTCTGTAATTATCTGTGCCGGTGACACTGTCATGATTTATTGTCATTATTCTAGCTTGGGATAAAATGTAAATCTGGATAATGGCTGTCATTTTCAGGTTCAGTGTGAGAAACTTAACATACAGATTGATTTTCAGATGTCCATTTGTTGGACTCTGGGAATTAAGCAGTGATTCATATTTTCAGTGTGGAAGAAGATCAGGCCACGTTTTTTTTTTTTTTTTTAACCAGTCACTATTGATATAGGTATTTCCAAACTAATGGATTCACTTAAAAGTTAAACCAATTTTAAATAGCTTGGCAATCATGAACTCATAACAGGGGCATGTAGAAAATACAGATTATATTATTGGGGAAGAATGGGTGTGTGTATATTAAACACAGCCAAATAATGCTGAGAAATTTTCTCCTCTTGTGAGTCCTTTCCACACAATCTTAAGAAAGAACAAAATAAATACAATGAGACATTACCACTGATTAGAACAGATTTAGTCATTTTGCATCTTTGCCATAAAGGTTTTATAGTTGCAGTAATGTTGCAGCCGAATTTTCAGCAGTCAAGAGCTTTCAGTTTTATTGATGTGCTGTGCTTACGGTGGAGCTTTTATGGTCAGGGTTATTTTAAATACATTACCTCAGGGGAATAACACAATATGTGCAGTTAAACACAGGTCACCTTCCATAGCTGTGTAAATACCACAGTATGCACAGCCAATGACAAAAGCCAAGTTAATGAAATTAATTTAAATGTAATTTTCCTTACATATGATCTGGACATATTTCCAGATATTTACACATTTCAATCAATATTTAAAATGTAGACTAAGGTGTCTTTTCAATCTAACCACTATGCACCTTGTCCTAAAAACTGTGCTTTGGATTCATCACTCTCAACCATAAACATAGTATTTTCTTAATGTATGATACAATACATCACATTATAGGTTTTTGAGTGGCATCCATTTGACATTAAGGGTGCTTTCACACCTGCAGCCTTTAGTCCATTTGAATCAATCTGTAGTGCTTTGACCCCTTGGTTCAGTTCGTTTGCGTAGGTCAGAACGCAGTAATTGCACTCAGGTCCGCACCAAAATAATCGGCCTGAGACCCCCAAAGAGAGATGGTCTCAATCCGCATCATCTGACGAACTCTGGTGCAGTCCCACTGACGAGAAAGCAACCCGAACCAACCAGGACCAAAACTATCCAATAGCTATGAATCATGGGAATTGAGGGCATTGAATTATGGGCAACAAATTCTAGGTGGTTAGCAAAATTGCTATTAAAAATGAGTCGTGGGTTAACTTGGAGCAGCGACGAGGTACAGTGTCTCATTTAAATTTGGGCAGACGATCACATTTGCCAGCAGCTGGAGAAAACGCACAAGAACAAGGCATATAACATCACTAAGCTTACCTGATAAGTCTTCAGAATAGAAATTGCTGGGTGAATATGTCACTGTATGCATTATTTAAAATGTGCCTTCTCCTACTGAAGTGTCTCGAAGCAGCGCATCTTCGCACGAAATGCACCAACACATTATTTTCAAAACGAAGTCTAGATTCACGTTCAAAGTGAATGTGATATTCGTACTGATAACACTGGTATAGTAGCCAGAGAATCCTGACAACTGCAATGATGAGCTTGTGAGTTTGCTCCATTTTCGATGTGTTCTTCCCATGTTTTTCTTTTCAGAAGATAGTGCTGAAATTCCCACATGAAAATTCTGACCAATGAGGGAACAGTTTGCTCGTGCATGGCGTTTGTTTAACAATTTTGGTCCATTTTTAAATATTGCTGTGTGAAAACAAACCGAACCAGGGTGCGAGTGCAACATTGTAAAAAATTAGTCCTGATTCGGAACAAAGCAAATGGAATATAGGTGTGAAAACGACCTAAGTTCTAAAATTGTGTGACCTCAAAGGATAGAGGGCCATACCAACACTGCAGAAGCCTAGACTATCTGCATTCATTTTGAGTAACTTATCAGGCCAAGTTAGCAAAAGATGAACCCTGCAAAGCAATCTGCTTTCTGCCATGCACACACATCCCGTGATGAAAAAGCTGCGTAAGGCTTTGGGTTCAGATGCTCAAAGCACAGTGGAATCAGCCCTACAGTCTGCTTAGACCTTAAGCCAAATTCTGAGTGAGGGATGCCTGGATCTGACCCTCACGCTCTAGTCATGCACCATGTCCCCAGAGAGGACAGAACATGGACAGCTGCAGTTCTTCCAAACAAAGCCATCCTCCCCTACTAAATTTTGTAGTGATGTTGAAAAGTATCTCCAGTGGATGTATGGACTCACTACAGGGTCATTTAGGCCATTTTGTCGTGATGTTGCATAGCTACCAGCATACCTTAATGGACTGCATTCCCACCAGCGCTAATTAGCATGCAGCTGATGAGCTGGCCTTGATCTTCACTCTGCTAACTGTTTGAGTAAATAGTACATGCTGTGGGATAAGTCAGGTATGCATGGAACATCTTCACAGTTTTCACAGTGGTCAGATTCACACTGGAAACAGACACCCTACGAGTGTTGAAGACCAGGCTTGACACAGTGCTAGATGCACTGTAGACCGTTGGCAGAATGATGAGCCTGTTTGGGCTGACTGACCTATTTCTCATCATTGAACTGCTCATATTTTGATGTGATACAGACAAGGCGCCACCTACATCTAGTCAGGTGTAAATGAGCAGAGGCTGCCAAAGGACCTTTCTGACCAAACCTTGACCACCCCTTTCATCAAAACAAAAAAAAAGTACTGATATGCAGTTTGGTAATACATAGCCACATTGCACCACTTTATAAACCAGCTACAATGATTAGCTCTGTTGTGGCAGTGTCCCATCAACCCCACAAGCCAGCTTTTTCCTTATGCCTACCACCCAACACGTATTTCCATGCTCTGAAGAGACCAGCTGGTTACCAGTAGTCCTCCCTGCCTTATGGGGGTTCTATATTTAGATGCTTCTCCACAAGTCACCTGAGATGCAATTTCCCTGGCCTGAATATGAAATCCCAGCCATGGAGCAGATCACAAAAGACTTTCTTAAAGAATGTCTTAAAGTTCCTCTCTTTTCAGCTTTGTCAGCTCTTATAGTCACATAACCCTATGCACCCTTCCCTATTTTTGGATGCTTTGGACTCCCCTCAGCTTTAGGCTGATTACACAGGATCTGTAACAGCTAACCAAACATGACATGTATTATTTTGTTCAGAACAAATGTGTCAAATGGCAAATGCTATCAAGAGCCATGACTGTGACATGAAGAATGTGATATGTCCTATTATATTAATAGGAAATGATACAAGGTTAATAAAAGGTTAAATAATTTTCATTCATTGAGGAAAAAAGTTTAATTGAATGCCTCTTCAAAAGCAAATGCATTAGCTCACATATCTCTATGGGGAGTAATAATTTAGATTGACGTAGACTGGATTGTATACATATAAGAACTATGTTAGAGGGACATTCCATTGCTTTGTTATGTGAAAAAGTATGCAAGGCAAGCACAAACATTCACAGAAATGTGCCAGTTGGATAAGTTTTGTCTTTTATTTTTAACACAATGCAAACATAATATAACAAATTACATGAATACTGACATAAAAATATGAACAAGACCAAATAACTATAAACATACATGAATCAGACATGATGCAGACAAGCATGATAATACTTTAGGTTAATACTGTTCACAGTGTTCTCCATATTCTTCGATCTGGGCATCAGATGTGCACCCACATATTTAAAGGACCTATCTGTACTTTTTGGGGTCAAGAGAAGAGGAAGGGTTGTCAGTCAGATGTCATCTGCAACAGATTTGAAAACCTCCTAAAATGGCACTTAATATTTGATTCCAAAGTACTGCAGTTACAGTGATGTAAATGAGGAAAGATACAGACAGCAGTTCTTAATTTTCTGTTCTACAAAGGAGGTGCTTACTTATATTCCTTAAGTACCGTGTTCATTGAGTGAAAATGAGGAGCATAATGTATACCCATGAGGCAGGACAATCCCCCATTTTCCAACTGTACACATGTGGAATGTAGTCTCTAAAATTATAGCAGAGAGGCAATAAAGCCATCATGCAAGTAGTAGCATATGAACTGGAAAATATTCAGTGTTTTTACTTTTGTTATGGTCTGGGCCACAACCAGCTCCCTTTGCCCTTTCTGGAAAAGTGTACAGTGTGTCAAAAAATACTTTGTTTCCAAGCCAGACTGATTTGGAAGCCAAGCCAGAATTTGGAAAACCTACCATTTATGTTATAATATTGTAATGTTTGACAATATGTATATTGATACAGTTTGCAATATTTCAAATATACCTACTCTAGTCTCATTATAAACATTGTCTTACATATAAATAGTGGCTTATTTTACTAAACATCAAGCAGGACTAGAATTATACATTTTAAATACCCAATCTTAACACTTCTGATATAAATAATTCAATCATCAAATATATGAGCAAAACTGTACCTTTCATGCTGGTGCAAATGTTTACTATACCAAACTCAGTGCAGCATTCACTGATGCAAAATGATTCTTTGTCATTCCTCTTTCCTTTCTCCATGCACAGACCTGCTCATTGGGCATTGTAATGTCGAACACTGTATCATATCTTAGCACATTGTTCATTTAAATATCCTTTCTGCATTTCATGATAAAAAATAACAAATAATGGTTTTCTTCTTGTAGTAAATTGACTGCTTCATTCACAGCTTTCTCTTTTCAGCTCATCTGTTGGCAAATGATAATGTAGCCACGGAAGTGTGCTCACTTCTATTTATAGAGCTTGGCTGTCTACCAGGCTAATAACTTGCCTGTGACATTCTTCAGAGAGCTGAGATTGTCAATTTCAGCTCATACGGGTTCCACAGTCTCCACCCTCTAGTCTCGTCTCCTGAATGGTGAGCAGCTCCTATGGAGGAAATGACTACAGACAGACTTCTCTGTAACATTACAATGTGGCCAGCATAAGAAATGATGTCTGAAATGTTTTAAATACAAATTAGCAAAAAATAAATATAAAAAACACCAGGTCTAACCTAGAGAAACCTTACGTCTGTTGTGTTCAAGCATAGTATCCACGAGGCAGTTTATAAGTCTTATGCCAGATATGGTATATCAGCAGCCATCCTACCCTGTGACCTTTTCTTGCCTGATGACTGAAGCTAAGTGTGCTTGGGCTAGGCTAGTGCTTGAATGGGAGACCTCCTGGGGAAATCAGGCTGCTGCTGAAACTGATGTTGGTTTACCAAAAAGGACAGTCTTTCTTCAAGACAAAGACTAACACCCCTGTGTAGGGCCGTAGGAGATGGTATCTTCTGGATGAGACATTAAAATAAAATTAAATGCTTACCTCACTGTGGTCATTAAATATCCCATTGAATAGCCAAATATCCAGTCTGGCAATCCTACTCTTTGAATTTTTCTCAAGTTTTAAGTGGCTAAAGAAATCCCTATCTGTCAGCTGAGCTATGATGATCATTATGGTGCAAAATGCCAACTATGAACCAATCAGGTGGGTGTGTACACATTGGTGATAGTTAAGACAAATGACTACCCCACCCCCCCTTAAGAGTAACATACTTTTAGAGCCATGGAAGGTAATAAATAAATGCAGTCCATTATCTATTATTACTATAATAACAGATACAATCCAAAATCATAAAAACATAATGAAAACATATTTATGTTTTGAGATGGGTTGAATAAACAAGACAAATGTACAGCTGTGACTGCATGCTTTGACCCCAACTAGCCAAACACATCCCCAGGGTTGGGAGGGTTACTTTTATTATGTATTCCACTACAGATTACAGAATACTTGCCCTAAAATGTAATTTGTAATGTATTCCGTTAGATTACTCAAGGTAAGTAACGTAATCTAAATACTTTGGATTACTTTTTTTAAAGAATGTTCATCCGACTAAGGTTCTGAACTTTATTTTTAGAATGTTCAGGCTGTGTTGTCAGTGCCCTGGGATCTTAGCTGGGTTTGTTTTTGTTTTCTTGACCATGTGCTTCTGTTTTTTCCTTGTGTTCTAGCCCTGCCCTGCTGTCCGCCCTTTCTCCGCCCACCTGATTACCTGCCTGCCTGCGCACCTGCATCCCATCTCCTCATCAGTCTCGCCCTATATATTCCCCGCTTGTGCCTGGTCTTGTTGCTAGTTCGTCTCAGTTGTTCTTGTGATTGGTCTACTTCATAGGATTATTATGTAAAACAGACACTGACAGCTTCAAAAAGACGCTACGTGTGAACACAGCCTCACTTAGCATTGTTGTGGCTAACATTTTGGCACCCCCGTGTTAAGTCCATGGGCATTTCATCGCAGGTTCTTCAGAATTGTAAATGTTCATTCAAAAACTGTACATTACACAAAAAACATGAGTTAGGAAAGGCACGAGCCACCCTAAATACATTGTGAGTGAAAAAGGAGTATCTTAATTTAATGTATAATATGCGTAGTGTAAATTGTTGGAGTAATCGCAGTTTTGAACATGTGAAATGTCACTTGTTTTGTCGCTGTATCTACTCATTAGCTATAGTTATGTTTAATACTATACCTACTAGCCTACTAGCTAGCTGAATAGCTAATCAAGTGCAGCCAAACTATGTAAGATAGCTAGCTAGCGATCAATATTATCTTAAATAATGAAAAAGAGAACTTACTTCAAGATGCTTCTTCAGGTTAGAGGTCGACTCTTTTGAAGCAGATAGCAGTTTGGTTTCTGGAAAACACAGCTTGCATTGTAGGCTACTGTTATGTTGTGACCTTTGCCAAATTGTAAAGTAAAATGGTGCCGGTATTTCCATGGCATAAACGCGTTACGCTGGTTGCTTTCTGTCTCGCCCTGCATTCTACTGTCTTGTGAGTCAAGCAGGCTGCGCGCTTTTTTCTTTCTTTTTTTTTTGTGAGGGGCATATGGGAGATACACCCTGGATGACTTTATTCTGTTTTGATCGAGCTCAGAAGAGCAATTGTGTTGCTCTTTTATGTGTAGTTTTATGTGTATCTTAATGAAACTAATGAAAACATTCTATTAAATTTGGAATACAGAGGCTATAAGTTGACTGTTGTGTCTGATGCCTGTTCTAAAGATAGATTCCAATAAAGATTGGTAGGTCTCTATTGCTGTATACACTGTCACCATTGTGGCAATATGAGGAGATCAAAGAATTTTTCTGATACCTTATCTAATAAATCCTTTGATGTTAAGTCTTTCATCAAAGTCTTTCACCACTACATATGTAGTTTATCAGTCAGAATGTCCCTGTGGTTATTTTTACATTGGTAGAACCAAGAGGAAGAAGAACATGTTGCTGAGCACAAGTATCCCTTTCATTTTAATTTTAATTATTCCATGGCCAAACAGTACTATGATGCTAAACTTGGGAGTGCTGACTCTTTTAAAGATATGGGCATTGAAATGGTCAAATAGTCATCCAGACGTGGAGAACAACCTAAATGTCTCTTGCAATGGGAAACCTACTGGATCTATTGCATTGAATCCCCAAGTTTACGTGAAGACTTAACTTCTTCTCCTTTTTAAATTATACCATCAATAGATGTTGGTGTGCACATACTCCCAACATTTGTCTTTCTGGGTCTTCTGTTAGCTACGTTTTTTTTGGTGGAAAATACGCAGTTTAGTTCAGATATGGCATTATATGTATGGCATTATTTACAATGTTTAACTAACTTATGTTAGTTCAAAGTATTTTTTGTGATTATGTTATTGGCTACATGATGATTTACAGTTACTACAAAATTCCACAATGGCAGTTAAATACACTTTAACAGTACCGATAATGAGTTGGCTGATAATGACACATCATTAGGTCAACACAGGTGTTGATTGTCTGATTATATTATGTCATGTCACTATCTTACCTTAACAACAGGTTATAAAGTTTTTACACACACACATCCATATATATGTATATGTATATTTTTCTTTATCCTGATGACAGCTATTGCCAAAAAGTGTCTATTAGTGTGTTTTTACCATTATAATAAACACATTTTATACATTTTCTCTGGTTGAGTGCCCTGTTTTTGAGATCTCTTTTGCCATAGGGGTCTTCACTCTTTTTGCAGTTTTTGATCCCTTTTCTTTTCATTTGTATTTGTGAGCCTCTGCATCCAGGAGTTTTTACTCATCCTTTGATGTGCACCTATTGCACTTTTTTGTTACAACTGAAAATGTTCAGTTTATGTCCAGGTCACAGAACTGTTAGAGATGCATAAACCAATAAACCCGTCATTTACCTTTACAGACTTTCATAGGAGATCATGACCATATTGTTTCCATTATCTATTCCTCTCAGGACTTGGCATGATTTGTAAATATTACTGAACTAGCACCCCAGCTGTGATAATTATACTTACAACAGGGTACATTAATGTGTTGCATCAGGTGGTTTGATATACACATGGCTAGAACATAATTTCATTTGTTACTGTAAATGTGGGGGGAAAAAATCAAGTGTTTACATGCATGCATTAGTTTCCTCTTAAATAATTGTGTGCAGTATTCCTTGGTTTTTATTAGTTTTAAACTTTAAAAGTCTCCACTCCAACACTACTTGGTTTACGTTGAAAATTGCAAAAAAAAAAAAAAAAAAAAGTCATAATCAGCAACATGTGATCTACCTAGCTACATAATTGTTGAAGGCAAAGCTGGTCCATGCATCATTATGATTGCCACATCTATACATTTTCATAAGTTATCAGTGAACACAAACCCAAATAAAGCTGCAATGATTTTCAATATAAATCAATATCTGTAGGTAAGCCTTAAGAAACAGTGATGATTCCCATTCACTCGCTGTCAAATTAGGTGATTTATGGTTATGGATGCAGTAGCCCCTTTTCCTGTCTCATGGAATCATTGTAAACGCTTATCTTTAAATTTGTAATAGCAGGTTTTCCTTCCTAATTGTAGGCCCCATGGTGGGAAAATCATTAAGGTGCTATGTAGATAAGTGACTGTGAGGAACAGATTACCACAGCCTGACACAGACTGAGTTTAGAGAAGGAAGATGATGACAGACAGCGAATTTGTTGGTTCCTTTGTTGTTCACACTCAGATTGTGGGTAGTGTCTTCATGCCTGCATACAAGTGCACGTGTGCAAGTAACAATACAAAATGAATAGAAAATAAATGTCATTAATGTCCTGTTTTGTCATCCTCATAAATGTATTTATACTACTCAAAGTGGATTACATATGTCAACATTCTATTATGACAGTTAGTTAGATTTTTGATAGCTTGATTTTGTAATGACACTCTTTTCATTTTACCTGTGTACCTAGTCCATGTGAGCAGCAAAACACTTCATCCTTGTTGAACTCAATAGACTAAACCCATCTTGTTCATGTGGTTTGTTAACAAAGGTGTTATTCTGAGCTTGTGGCTTTAACATCTGTGTTGAGGAATTTTAAGACAACAGCATATAAAGCAACAGTGTGATACGAAACTTACAAACAGCCTCTCCCTCTCCCATCCATGCAAGAACTCCCCATACACAGAACTCCATTTCCCAATGACCTTCTCTCTTTTTCTTGTAATTACCTGATTTCTGTTTCTGATTAGAACTTACTTCCACTGTATGTTTCACACATCTGTGAGCAATGACTGGTTGCACTGTGGAATGATATATGTAAGGGGGACTCACCATTAATCTAAATATTCTGGTTTTGTTCTTCCAATGTCTTCCAAATCATTACATTCAGTTGGGGCACCAACAAGGAGGTGGAAAAAACAACTGTGAAATATTTTTCCCTTGTTAAATAAAAAAGTATTAAATGAAATGCATAACACTTAAATGACTGTGACATTTGCATACACATTACAAAAAGAGAGGAAAAATCACATGGCTGTAATAGCCTTTCATACAGTGACCTTCAGACTATTTACATTAATTTCTTCAATACTGTTACTTTTAGGGCTGTTTTGCCCTCTTTTTTATATGACATTGTTAAGTTCCCTAGTAGATGCCCTTGTGGAGGGCCACTTCTCTTAAATTTCATGCATGTGATTTGCAGTGCTATGTTCAACTATGCAATGTTATTCCTGAAAACCACACCTTCCTGGTTACAAGCCGACTTCCCTACTCCAACAGATTCTAGCTCTGCAGGGCTCCTGTAGTCAACAGTGTTACTTTCTGACAGGGAAGTCAGTGGAGAAAAGACAGCAGTACAGGAAAAAAGTCATTTTATGATCCCCTCTGTAGCTGACTGTAAATAATGTCATCTTTTGGATGATACTAAAGTCAAGGCATTGAGATTCATGTGGGGAGAACTCATCAGTTCATTGCGCAGTTAGCGTTTAAAAGTATAGCCATATCTATGATTTGATTTATTGCAGGCAATAATGGCCAACAAATCTTTTGGGTAATTGTTAGTTACAATTTCATAGTTGATTACAAAAGTGTTAATGCATTTGGTAGGACTGAGAGTGAAGACACCATTTCAATTTTTGAAGATTTTTTGTTTTTGTCAGAACAGAGTAAGAAACCTGTAGACATTGCTCATTATTCAGCCTTTTTATCACAGAAATCTGTGCCAGATTGGAAGAAATAATACCATTTTCCAGTGTAAGATCAAGAAAACATTGTACTGTTGCTGTACAAAGATTAATGGCGCTTTATTCTCCTGGCCCTGTATCACTCAGAATGGCATGCATTGCATGTACAATATAAGTAAAGGTACAATACAGATAAATAGATGAAGTTTAAGTTATATGTATGTATTTTCATAACCTGTTACATGTTCACAATCACTGAAATTGACATACATTTCAAGCATCTATTTCATATCAACATGAATATTTTCAAGTGTTGTATTGTCAAGTGTTTGTTGCCTTCATATATTTTTGCTGGTATAGAGGCCAGTAGCTTTTTTTGTACTCATGAAACAGAGACATAGATATATACTTTGGGATTTACAGTTTATAAACTGAAGAGTATTACTCTGAAGGTGGGCGACTGTCACATACCGACTTTTCAATAGCTTGGGGTATTTCAGAAATGTTGTAGCAAGTTTGTCACACCAAACAGTGCTACAGTATATTGCCATTTTCAGAGATTGCAACATTGCAACTTCTGCAGTCAAGCTTAAAGGTCAGCAATGGCACATCTGAGTGTGTATCAAGCTGTGTGTACTGTGAGGAGAATTCACCACTTGGACAAAACTCTAAACTTCAACCAAGGTGAAAATATGCAAATCCTTTCGTGTCAAATCTTCCTTACAGCTGCTTTATGCTGTGAAAAAATTAAAAATGTCAATTGAAATTAAAATGAGGGAAAACATGTATACAAGACTAGAAGAACAATTTTGGAGCAAAATAAAAATAGTGAAAATCAATTGTACTGTAGCTCTCTATGTATTCAAAGCAATACACATTACAAACTCTCTCTCTCTCTCTCTCTCTCACACACACACACACATAAAATATTTGGAAAAATGGCACATCTAATTTCTAAACATATAGATAAGTACGACTGAGTGTGATATTATTTCCGTCATAGTCAATTGGCTCTCCATGTGACAAAATGAGCTCATTTCATGGTTCGCTGGACAGCCCGAAATGAGTAGGAATTGTCCCTCATTCAGCACTCGAGTGGACGGATGACAATTGTGAGTGCAGGGAATTCAACAGGAAATATGAAAATCATTCCCTGTGCACCATCATACGGCTCACATTACTACCAAACCATTTGACACAGGACTGTTTTTCAACCATACACAAAAAGGAAGAGATGTTACAAAAATCTGCAAAAATCTTTCTTAGATATCATTCCATTTGAGGTATATAATGGCAACACATGTGTTATTGTTGCTAAACTGTGCATAGCAGACTTTTTCTAGCCCACTTATATTCAGTGCTTTGTCAAGAAAGGTTTGAATTTATCAGGAGCAGTTTTCAGTTCTTTGCCTCTGTGGAGCCCTGTGTCTCACACTATGACTTCTGCTTGTAATAGGAGGACTGTAAGAACTAACAGTCGGTGTCTTGCATTCCGTTCGACTGCCCTGTCATAACATTCATGTCTGCCTGCTCTTGCCCAGCTTCTGCAAAGAGGCGGGAGAAGTGGGACACGACTGTGTCTTCTGCAGACGCAAGCATGCTGAGGAAAGAGTGAGGAGCGCTAGAGGAACCCATGGGGGACAGGATGAGGAGCAGCATCACAGACAGCAGAGAGTAGATGAGACAAGTCATTGTGTAGGTAGTCACTTTCAATAATGCCCACCTATACTCCCTCACCGAGGGTGATGGGAATCTGAGCTGCCAGCTGCGGCGCAGTAAACACACAAACATAAAAAAGTGACTCTTGTCAGAGATCGCTCTCCTCTCCCGTGCTGTCCACAGTCTCATCTGTCGGCTGACTTTATAATTGTACCTAAAATGTGAAGGGTGACTGAGGATCAGGACAGTGAACATGTATGACCAATAAGCAGCCCACAAAAAACAGTAGAAGGGTCGCCGTATCGACATGTCAAATAATTTATTTCAGAAATTCTCAAACCAAAATTTGGACGCTGAGGATTGCTTGATCACCGAAAAATGACAGCAGAAACACACACCTGTAGTTAAACAAGGATAATTGGACAGGTTTGACTCATCAATTAATAGCTGGTTTTATGCACACATTCCTCACACAAACAATTACAGTTTTAGAAAAAAATGATGTTGATGGAATGAGTAGGCTATGGAAATCTGTCAGTGACTACGTTTTTTAATCTGAATAAGAATCATAATTTTCAGTCTGATGAACATCCCATTCAAAGGAAAACTGTGCCCTACCAAGTCAATAGTTCTTGCCCGAATTTACAGACACATAATGACCCCAAAGAAAAGAGAGAAAATACAATATTTACATAGTGACAGAGAGTGAGACATTGTTTACACCTTTTGGCCAATGACATTTTGTGTGAGCTGGCTTCAGGAAATGGGCCAATAGGGTTTTTATGAATACCTGTTTCAGTGGATAGCTGATATCCCATCCTAGATGAAAGCATGTTGACGATAGAATTCATGTCTTTTTTAAGTTTTTTTTTCCCTCCAATACAACATCTGGCTTTGAAGATGGGAAATACATTGCATCAGAATTCAAGAAAAACATTGCTAAAGTTTAGATGTCTCAAAAAGGTAGACGGCTACATTAAAACTATAAATTACTAATATTACTAATAAACTAATATTTTTAACAGTACAAACATGCTGTACAACCCACCTTTGTTTGTAATTCAATTCACAATGATTGACACGTCAAGGCACAGACAGGTATGAACACGTATTAAGCATTTCACAGACAAACAACTTATAATGGGCTTGTAATTTTGCTTTGTAGAGAACAAAGTTATCGACAAACCTTTACAGCCTCCTCCTCCACCTGTGGCCTCTGGTCATCAGCAGGGGCTATTTCAGTCTTCCAGTCTTCTCTTGTGCTTATCCTGTTGCCTCTCATGTGTTCATAGACTTTATCTAGGCCTTAAATAATTACATGCACAGAGATGCAGCATACTCAGATTGAACAGTCAGACTGTTTGTAGCCATTATTATTTTGAGGCAACTGGAAGGTTGATCCACTCCTTATCTCATGACCAAAGGTATTTCTTAGACAAGGTAAAGTTTAATCCGATTAACCCATTTTGCACGAGAAATGCACGGCCAGTAATGCAGGTCCAACTCAGATGCAAATGTATTTGGCATCAACTTTGCTGCTGAGGTGGTTTATCTAGACATTCTAGGGTTTCCTTAAAGGAAATTATGCACTGCAGTTACACTTGAGAAAAAAAAATGCATGGAACAAGTTGAATGTTCCTGCTGAACGTCAAATGTGTAATCCATAATTATGAATCCAAATGCGACAGTAAAATGCCTTCTATTAATCATCTGCCACTTGGAATTGATGGCGGTGACAATACGTACAATTTTCCTAATTAAAATACCGTATCCACCTCCCTCGTACGGTGGACTCTTTCAGCGATGCTGTATTCCATCAGTGTATCATGGATTATTGCTTCCCCCTCTCCTTCTGATAGCTTTCTATTCTTATTGTCACTCCAGGAAAAAGCAATAACAGGAGTCTTAGTTAATCTGAAAAGGAAGATGGACTGAAAGCAATGTCACTATTCAAATCCCTTTCACAAGTTATCACAACCCTTGACTAGCAGTCAGCAATACTATTACACAGCTGTCATGTGATGTACAAGCTGGTGAAGAGGGAGAGAGAGGGATAGAGCCTGTGTGTGTGAGTTTTGCATGAATAGAGGGAGGAGAACAGAGCAGTGCTGCATTTTAAGAAGTCAAGTACCTCTAGGGGCTGCTGTTGCTCAAGCTTGTGTTTGTGTCAAAATGACCAATTCAGTGCCAATGCAGGAATACAAGGAGGCTTCGTGAGCAACACTTTTGGGAACCACAGTGATGCCTGATAGACTTTTTGAAAAAAGCACTGATATAAAATGCTGCCTGGTCAATTGGCACATAAACACTGGCCAACCAGCTGTTTAAACTGTGTAATGTAACAGGTAAAGCACTGTTAAAGCAACTGTTAAAACATCATTGTAACAGCACAACATGCCATTTAACAACACAACATGCCATTCATGTTGTATGCTATTCATGATCAATATGAGCTTGCATAAGAAACAGATGTCCAAATCTATACTGTATACACCATTAACTGGATCAAATAAGAGGCTGCTCATTTTCAGTGAAGTTTTAAGACATTTCCTAATAAGATTCATAAAGTGTTCTTTCCCAACATTTATAAAGGGAGATGTTTTTATTTCTTGTTTATATCTTATTGACATTCAAAACCACAAAGTGCTTTAAGAAGGTGTTTCATTGAAAACGCACATTTCTCAAGTCTAGACTTTCAGACAGCCAAGAAAATTAGCAGCTGCTTGTTTATGTGTATATGTATAAGTACATTTGTAACTAATAGGCGTGAACAGCCTGATAAAATGACACAATTTTAATTTTGCAACAATGCATTCTGGATTCATATAATACAGACATTGCATGACAGCTATTCAGTACTTCCAAATGGATTCCATTAATGATACAGGAATCAAAATCTGTTTCGGTGTAATTTAATTGTGCATTGTCAAAAAACAAAAATGCAGAGTGGATGAAGTTATAATTAAATATGAATGAGGACAGACAGCCTGACTCATGGTAATATTGCAGGGGAAATTTTCTCAAACAGTTCTGTCTTGGATTTTACATTCTCCATTAGGATGTAAATGTCTGCAATTCCTTTTTCAAGGGAAATAACATCATAGAAATTGTGACTGAACAAGTTATCCAATCAGCTAATTCAAATGGCGGAACACCATCAGCAATACTGGCAATACCTGTGCTCCTCAACAACATTACCTGGATGTAAGAATCAAATACAGTGCATTATTCACAAATTGTAGAATATAGTCTGAAAACCTGTCCTTTCTTGCTCGGCACAGTTTGTTTTATTTAAAGTTTTATTTATCCCTCCATGCTTGACCCTAAGAGCATTAGCTGATCCAGGAAAAGCCGATGTAAGTACACAACTGTGGAAACTATACTGAGCAATCTCTATAGCTAATGAAATAAATTGTACTAGGTCTACCTGAGCCTGGCTAGCAAATCAGAACAATGCACACGTATAGTCAGGAGAGCAGCGTGGAATCAGAGTGGTGAGATGTTAAGAGATCCGGGACTGAGAGAGAGGGAGCGAGGCAGTCAGTGGCCCGTGGTGTCCCTCTTTCACCCACGCTTGAAAAGACAAACACACTCCTCTCCTGAACAGAGGGAGGGAGGCCCTGCTGTCCAGGAAGCGGGGAGTCTGGTGTTGCACCAGCTGCGAGACTCCCTGGCAAACGTGACGACCCCCGTCCCTGTCGAGCATGCACCCTTGGGCCCGGGAATGCGCCGCTGGCTGGGGGTAATTATGGAGCAGGTGTTTCAGAGACAGTGAAAATAACAAGAACAAGTGTCGCAGACAGCTGCTCATTAGGCCAAAATAATCTGTGTCCAGCCTCTAATGCCTCGGTTACACAAACAACGCACATTGTAAACAGGAAGTGGCCGAGCCCGTCTGCAAATTAAAGGCTTACTCAGTCTGCCGATATGATTGGACCCCCATTACGACACACCAGGGAGTCCTATCCTTCAGTGAGGACATTTGTCGATCCTTCCTTGTTGCGCCATTTATTCAGAGGGATGAGATGAACAGACAGTGTTTTAAGGTAATGGCCTCTTGCCCATTAAATAAACTGTGACCACAGGGCATGCAGAGTTGTAATAGACTTTTCTGATTTACATGGTCATTCTCTCTACATTTAATTTATCCTTATACGCTATCAGTGTTCTCTTTACCAGCATTAAACTCACTTCAGGTGTTGGATTATTAAGAGTACAGTTCTGTTATCTGTTATCTAAATGCCCATTTAAGTATCACAGACTATCACAATACAAAAGGCAAATAGTTCAAATAGACAGATTGGCAGATAATCTGGTACATAAATGGTGAGAGCATTGAAATTAAATCATAAATAGTTGCAACATGCATGTTTTAAGTACATTTCCAAGAGACAAAAAACTTTCCTGATGAATTTTTCATAGTGGCAGCTCAGCCCTCCCACATGACATTTCAAAATACTTAATTCAGCATTCGTTATAAAATAATACTTAATTTGGGACAATCAGCCAACCGCTGCTATAATTATAAGTGTCTCAGCAATGCATGCTAATTATTGTTTATCCATAACTGCTGATGGTGCAAAAATACACTCTGCACACAAGTGAATGTACATATTATACCCTCCATGAGCATTTGCAACAAATGCATGCTAGAGAAATCATTAAAGCAAATGATTAGATTTAGCCATGTCTTGGACTGGAAATAGAAAATGTCTGGATGCATAGAAATGCATATAATTTCATTTCTTTTTCATGAGACCTTTCATGTGTATCACAAATAGATTTTGACAGCAAGAGCTGTGTAATATGCTAAGCACGACATCTGTGTAATTACATTAACAGAAACCCTGCTACTCCAAGAGTGAGACCATGGGCTATTGGCTGTACACAAGTTTACATGACATTGGGTGGAGCATTTAATTGGAATTTGTTAAGAAGTCTATGACTTTACACACCCAGCAGATGCATTTCAATGGATTGTCAGACTGTGTTTAAATTGTATATGCTGTAGATTGTTGCCATAAAGAACGAAGGCAATTGCTCAAAAACATGATCTTACAAATGTTACTTTGCCCTGGACTGGAAGGTTTGATCAGTAAATAAGACACAGAACTGGTAATGTCAATCGGGGATGAACATGCTCTGCTCAGGAACAAGGATATCTCCCATGGCCCACGCAATCCCCATCAGTCATACAAGTGCTTGGATCCCCCTGCGCTTTTCCTTTGATGGTAGCCCTCTAATATCCTGAGGGGTTTGGTAAGCAAGTCAGCCGTGCCTCAGATTTAGTTTTCTTCACCCACACAGCACAACAAAGTAAGTCCCCCACATAATATTTCATCACAGAAGACCACGCGTCAGTGCTGGGATTACTTCTTTTCCATCTTCTCATAAACCAGCTCAGCCAGTGCACGGTGTACGATTTCCTCTAAAGTCTGATGAGCAGTGTAGTTGTGTTGTATTTAACAAGAGCTGCCACAGATTAAGCCATAATACATGCTGTCATTACATTTATATATGCAGTAGCTTACAAAAAAAAACTGGACCCCTGTTAAATATAGCTGATGCTATTGGACAAATCATGAGTGTGCGTCATGCTATGGCAAATGACATGACACATCAGCATGAATATGAATCATCTTGGGAGCTGTCAAATCCACATGCTGCTTGGATCTCTGTGGAGTTACCAGGCATTGCATCACTAACGCTGATGATTTTATAAGATCATGATCATGCAGGGGAGATCAGCAACTTTATGTTAAGAATATTCAAGTGGGACAGAATTATATCAAGGCTGAACAAAAATAGTTCACATATGCATGGTGTGAGCATGGATAAATTGTGGATTCTGAATGTTTAATAGGCCCTGTAATGATGACATTATATTAATATGATCACCTAAACAACCGGAGTGGGAATTGGGTAAGTCTCACCACATTCGGAACTTAATACTCAAAACACAACCGAAAGCTATTTATTTACTGTATTATAAACTGATTTCATTAATTTACCGTTTATTTAGACCAATATAAATCTTTTTGCAGTTGTGACTTCATGATTTCATTCCGTTTGTTTGGAAAATGCAGGAGGAGAGAAATGTGTTTTGTTGCTCTCTTCCCTAACGACAGCAGAGAAGTCACTGCACCACCCAAGACAAAAATGAGTAACATTACTGCATCATGTCTGCCCCTGAAAAAAAGTATGAGTCATTCAATAAGGAGGAACTTCGTGACTGTACATATATCCAAAAGTAGCTTAAGAATCCTTAATAAGAGAGAAAAATGGAGCTAGGTCTTCTCAAATAAAAAGACTCTGGAATCAAATTGCTCTTCCTTCTCATTCCTGTTCCAGTGGCATGGCAGGATAAAACTGCTGAACCCCAGCCTTCATCGTCCTGTGATTAGCAGATTTCAGTCTTCTTTTGGTCACAGTACAGACAATATGCCGCAGTACATTTTTGTTCTGATCTGTCAGTAACTTTAATACACAACACAACACATTGGCTTGTTGGGTCATTAAAATATGTATTAAAGTATCCACATAATATTCTTTGCATAACAGTTTTCATGGGCATGGTCATGAACATTTTTAAACACAAAAACTCTCCTCCCTATCTTCTAGTCCCAGTGTCAATGGGATCTCTATCAAAATTGTGTCAGTTGTTTTCCTGAATGAAGAACATCTGATTTGATTTGTGGGTAGGACAGATATTTATCTGCTGTATCATGTTTACTATAGCTAGACCTATTACCCAGGAATTTAAGATTTTGTGTGACTTTGTCCCTAGCTTGCTTCATTAAAATGAAATGTCATATCTCATCCAACCCATTCTCTCAGTTTATTAGTCACTTAGCAGATAGTTAATTCAGTAGCTAAGCAAATTTTGAAAATTTTCTCAGTCATGCACCTAGCCAGAAAGCATGCAGGAAAAAATAAGTTAATAAATTTAAAAAAACTCTTCTGTGAATAAAATGAAAATTGAAGTTATCCCCCTTCCCCACACACAACAACAAGCGTTGGCCTGTCACATTTGGTGGTTATTTGAAAAAAGACCCATTATATTTGCAAAAGATCTCACCATTAAATTGGCATTGTGTAAGCCTACTTCCCGCTTCATCAGTTACATAAAAATATTAGCTTCTGCCAAACATAATGTAACCCTGGATGATATTGAATGAAACTTGAGAGACTCACACGCATACTGAGCCTTGAGGTCATTGTGGCCGCTTTATTTATTTATGTTTACTTTTCCCAGTGACAGAGTAATCAACTTTATTTAATCTTCATGAAGTCTATATTCTCTGTTCTCCTCCTCTTTATTTGTATAATGATTTTGAGTGCCAGTTATTGACACATCAGAAATAGATTTGTGGGGCTTACAACAGTGGCATGAACTACCCTCTGTGGGCAGCCTCTTCGTTCTTCTGTCATGGCATCAGTGGATTCTTGCCTTTTTGAATGTAATTTGTGTGGAGCGGTCAACTGCTCACATCCAGGGTGCTGGAGTAGCAGTGGGGAAGCCTGGGGCGGCGCTGCCAGTGCAGTCAGATCATTCACAGGGTAATATGTCTGTCAAAAGTCATTTGCTTGCTTATTGTTTTCTTGCTTGGGAATGCTACCTTGGGGTTGAGTCGTGGTTGGGGCTGTTTCGTATTGATGTTTCTTTTTTTTTTTTCTTTTTGCATGAAAACGAAATAATAATAAAAAAACTTCACAAACCATATTCTTTGTGAATTATTTATAGCCTATGATTCATGCTGATATGACATTTCTTGGGCTCGAAGAACAAACAGTGAAAAAATAATTACACAGACAAGTGCAAGTGGGCTTGTGTTACGTACAGGCAAACGTTAAGCAAAACTTCTCTGCCACTTATTGAACAGAAGAATGCAAAGATTTTTACATTACAAAACAGTACAGTAGTATTATTAATTACGTGTTGAAAATATAGTTTATATATTGTAATGATCCAGCTGACATTATTTTTTGGGTTTGTTAAGATTTTGAGACTCCAAACAAAATAAATTAGAAACAGAGGTCTGCAATAAAAATGAATCAAGGTCTTTGTAACACCATGAAGGTACAAATGCAAAATGGCCCTCTTTCAATGCGTCAATACGTAGAATCCAGCTGGAGGGGAGATTTATGGAGTCCGGTGATCCTGAACATGAGTATGCCAGCTAGTCAGGTCTCAGTATAAATAAGGACACAAAACCATTCTGGCAGCTTTGCATTCTGCGAAGAGGATTTGCATGGGATCAAGACAGATTTTTCCAAAATTACAGCAACCAAAATTCTTATGGTGATCCAATTCTCCTACAACAGCTGCAATGGTCTTTTGAGATATTCATGTTGTATAATGAGATAAACCCATGCTAACAGTGTATTTTGATGACAGAAGTGATGTTGCTCAATTAAATGAGGAATGTTTTGGTTGAGTTGACTGTAATTGAGCTGACTTCCAACACAATATCAGAGGGAATACCCATAATTATTGCAGTTACAATGTTAGCTGCATATGGTTTATAAATAAATCCGATTTTAGCGTTTATAGTGCATTTTTACAATGAAAATTGTTACTAACCACTGAACATAGAGGGTATGAAAATCTCAGGGTCAACAATGATGGCCCAGACATCTTGCCCAATGAGGCAAGATAAATGCTAATCAGTATGGCGGTCAGGGCTGCAGGGGCACTTGTTGCTCAGATGGCATGAGGGACAAAAAGAGAGAGAAAGTAGAATTAAAATAGAATGACCAGGCCAATGTGGGTGCAGTGTGTGAAGGGGCAGTGAGACACAACATGGACTCAGCAGAAATATACTATGGCAGCATAAAAAAAGGAGGTGAGCAGAATGGTCAGGGCCCAGGGTGATGAGGGTGTGTCTCACTCTATTCAAAGCAGGTACGTGCAACAAAAGCAGGGTAGTTCCACTATGACTGACACAACAAGAAAGACAGTTATTATTACTAGAAAGTTTCTTTTGACCCTCCTCAGCACTCAATTTGACTCTAAGACCTACTAAAACAATTTTATTAATGTTTTTTAATCTAGAATTAAACATTGAGATTGAGCAGTTGGATAGCTATTTTGTAATAGAGGAACTCTTTGGAACGTTTTTGGAACTACCAGAAAGCCTCTTGGGAACCATGCTTGCTCATTTGCTCGGCACAACAGTGCCATATCGCTGGCAGCTATCAAGCCAGAGTCAGAGGAAATACTTGTCTTATAGTCTTTGTTCTTTCCTTTTCAATATTAAAAATCTGAACATTTTGGACATTGCAGAATTAAAAGAACACCAGCTATGCACCTTAATATTTCGTATATGAGATTTTACAGCCTTGAAATCTTACTTTCGCCACATAAATCACACACAGAGTTAATTCAAGTAATCTACCCCAGGTGCTTTGCAACCTGGATTGGCCTTTCATTGCTGACTACAGACTGTACCAATTAGGTGTGTAATAGACAAACCATCAACTCTGCTATCTGCATGTAGTCAATGTACCACTTAGCAGCCCACAGGGCTGAGACAACTTTCCCATTTAAATCACCCAGGGTGAACACTTTTCATCATCCAAATCCTGGCGTGCAAAATGAAGTTCTTTCATTTTCTCCCTGTGTACACTGGGTGCCTGACAGCATATAGTCCTCACAGATATATGCAATAATATAAATGTGTGCTGTAGCAATATCATTCTGCAACACAGTGCTAAGAGGCAATTTGTTGCCAAAAATCATATTTCATTTGATTTCCTCTGTCATGCTGCAATGGCTGATTTGTGTTTGCTAGTAATCTACCAGAATGATTGAATCCATGCACATGGAGAATAGAAATATGTCTAACTTGTGGTTTACTGTGATGCTGGAAACCAACAGCTAAAGACATTGCCTCTGAAGTGCTGTGAAGTTCACTGTTGATGCCTTTTGTAATGAGATGTCTTTTCTGACACTGATCACCACTGGGTAGTACAGCTTGGTAACTTCGCAGATTACCTACTCAGCAAAATGTTCTGTCTGAAACTGTTTTGCAAGAGGATGGCTATGTCTAAGGGCTATAACAAAATATGCAGACACAGATCTTTGCTGTCCAAAAGTAGGGCTTGTTCCTCTGCTGCAAAATTGTGTGTTCTTTGGGAACTCTTTGCATTCACTGAGTTTAATGGATCCACTCCCCATGCTGGAATGGATGCATTAATTGGATAACATACTGGATACATATATTTTATATGATGAGCAGAATAAAAAAGGGAGAAATGTAATGACATCTTGTTGGTATCATGGCCAGACTCCATTTAGCAGGCAGTATCTTTCTGAAATCTTTGCCTGAGACTCTGGGGAACAATAATAATTATGTAGAAAACACTTTGGAGGCATTTAAACTAAGTCTGAAAAGGCAACAAACAAAACTCATATTTCTCGGCTGGGTGTCTCTCTGCTTCATTTACTCCCTGTGGTTTACCTGAGACTAATGCTCTCCTTGACTGATTGAGGTAATTACTTTGTCCTGCTGCTCCAATACATTATGCAAACTGACTCACAAAATGGGGGGAGTAGGGGACAGGCCAGACCAAAACCTTAATTCATTTTACAGACCTTTCATACTGGAAGAATTTAGATCTTCTCATCTAAGGAAGACTCTCTATGCTGGTGTTTCAGAAAACATGTACAAATTAAACTTTTTGCAGAGATGGGGTCGAAGTGTAAGCATTTAAATATTTTAATTATGTCCATACTGGCAGGACTGTCAAGTAAATAGGATAGGGCAGTTCCTTTTACACTTAAGATATTCAATTGCTGTCTTAATAATCAAATACTAATTCTGTGACACTATGAAGGACCAGCTGTTAATTCATTTGAAGAAACATGCAACATTTATGCTGTAAAAAAGTATGTGTGAATGTTTTTCATCGATTCACTGTTAAATCCAGGAGTACGGTTTGTTTTGTAAGGATATCCTTTTTTTGTCAATTCTCAAAATCATACCGTTTAGGAAGATTGAATCCACTACATGCATACATTGACAATACCCCATTTACAGTAGTTTAACTGTTCTGCATGCTGTTCTGCAGCTAGGACAGGTGAGTATTTAATTGAATTGATTGGCTTATACATTGAGTAATTGTATGTGTTAATTGGATGAATGTACTGTACCCAGGCAAACCTGACAAGCTAATGAGTGGAGTGCATTTAGACTCACGAATGCTTGCCAAGAGAAACACACTTGGCACCAGAGTAATAGAGGAGAAGGCTAATGGTTTTCTTGTGCTTAATTCAGAACACTCCTTGGTTCTTTTCTATGCCCTATCAGTTTACTGAATTGCAAATATTTTTGGTTGGTTTCTCTCCGTTATGCTGTGCTATTGTACACCCCCAAACAATTGGGTTTTACTGCTTGAAAGCTTATGCCAGATTCATGAAAGGTGCTATTCATAATAGCCAACATTGACAGTAAGTTTACTGTTTGCGCATGCTAAAACAAAACGTAAATACTTAGAAAAGCACATATTTTTCATGAAATGTGATTGAATTCTTTCATTAAACATGATTTCAAACTACATAATACCTGAATTTAAAAAAAAATATATATATAACTAATTTGTGATCACAGCTGGATACCCTCTTTGTGGCTGACAAATGTGTGATAGATGTAAGCTTACAAATGGTGTAGGTGAGATTCAAAGAAGTGAAGAATGGATGGAAGGAGTTCAGACAGAAGATCTGCATAGAGGACATGCAAATGTCTGTAGGGATAATGTATAAAACCCAAGAATGGCTTAACCTAGATGGGCTCTCCCTTCCCATTGCACATGCAATACTATGCCTGAGGATTATCATAACAGGGTCTATAATAAACTGGAGAAAAGATGCATGTTGTGTAAGCCTCAATTCAAACCACACAAAACAAATCATGACCTGGTACCTGATTGTTTCAATCCATCAAAAAACATTACTGAGGTGTAATTTCGCAGTTACATATTATCATTAGTACAATGTATTTATTAGTATGGTGTAGGATGATGTTGTGCTGTGTATGCTAGTCAATGTGCAGACACTGTTTGTGTAGCATATGTATATTAATCAATAAATGAAAAGAAAGTTTTCGATTCAAAGCGTCTAAAGGTAGGCACATGAGAGAAAATGGGCTTTACTCATCTCTGTATTGTGTATTCTATACTCATGCCCTTGTTGTTCTTGTGATATGTGATCTTGCCATAATAGAATTTAGACATTGTTCTGGACAAGAGTTTTCCAAATGCATAATATTATAATAAATATCAACAGAGAAATTATGGGCCTGAGAAATGCAAATGAATGGACAGAATGTCATAAAAAGAATACAACTTCAATTTCATATTGTGCTAGAATCCACACAGAGACACAACTAGGGTGGTTCAAAAACATTTATTGTCAGAACCACAGTTACGTTGCTGGGATCACTTTTGAAAAGAGAAAACAACATCCACCCCATGGGGCAACTCAGACTCCATCAAATCTTCCTTAAAGTAATTGGACATAGAAACAAGAATGTGCTTCCTAGGCAACTGGTGTACTACATAGAATGCCAGAAATAAAGGACTTCTATCAGTCTGACATTTCAAATACTTATTCTGGATCAGGCCCTCTAGTGTACATTATGAAACTTTCCATCCATGGATAGGCCATTGTAAGGGGCCCTCCTAGACTAACACAAAATCTGCCACTCCAAGATAATCTTAGAAACAGAAACACCGGCAAAGCTACATAACATTGAACTTTGCTGAACACCAATTCGTTCACTGGTTTTCATGATCAAATTATCACATTTTGCTCCAATTACATTTTTTCAAACGCTGTATGCAGCATGTCTCAAACAATTAAATCTCCTCTCTGAGGCTCCAGGTAGAATCTCATTAATTACCATATTTTTAATCCCAAAGCTTTAATAAATACATTTTTTTAATATAATGGGAATTGGTTTTATTTCACTGGTTCTGGCTAAGGCCTGCTGCTATAACCAGAAACCCTGTGAGGGTTGATGTCACTTAAATTAAAACCATTCTGCAATTATGACCTCACCAGGACCTCAAAAAGGAATAATTGATTAATTATCTTAAAATGTGCAATACGCTCAGTCTGTCATTATAAATACATTCTATCATTTGCACCTCATTACTGCTAGTGGTTGGCAATTAGAAATGCTTTTTTTTATTTTAGCTGATGTCCTGTAACTCTGGGAGCTTATTGGGTTATAGGAAGTGCAACAATATCATTGTTTTAATATTCTATGTATGGGCCAAAATCTGGATTTTTTTGTTAATTTTATACACAACTGTTATTCACCAGCTGTCATTTATGAATGCACTTTCATGGAAAACATACTCAGCACTTCAAAAACTTTCAGACAGGTATTGCATGTAACAAATCTGGGACATTACATATTATATAACAAAATAAGTTGAATATGTTCCTCATACTATAACTCTGAATGCAGGATGGTGCCAAGTGGGATTTACAAATCTACACATTTTTATTGAATTCTTTTATCTCCAGATCCAAAAGGCTGTTTTATAATGGATGGAAACAAACTTACAGTATTGGGATGGCAGGTATATTCTCTGGTGTTTACTACTTACAGGCAGGTATACTGTCTGGGGTTTGGCACTTACATGGTTGGAGAATTCCATGAGTTCTTTTGGTAGAATGTATGCTGACATGAACAGTAACTTTGGAGTCCCAAAACTACCTTTCTCTCTGCTATGCTCTCTGATAAGACATACTGCAACAACATGGCTTGGAATTCCACAAGAGAACAGTGTTCCATTTGTGTTTATGCTGGGTTACAGGAATTAGGTTGAATGATTGTTCTCCTGGCCTTGAAGCTTCACTTTGTAAAGGAACCTGTTTTGATATGCAGAAACTGTGACCACTCAACCTTCAGGGAGCAAGGAGTCTGGGGAGTCTTGGTAATTGTCTCAGTCTGGGGAGCTTGGTAATTGTATTACTTTAATTTTCTTTCAATGAGTACACAATTAGCCCACTCATCCTTGCATTTATTTATAGTGAACATGCAGGGGTCTTGCTGAAATATTTTGTCAGGCTGGGTTGGAGGGGGCAGGTGGGGGCATACAGAGGACAACAAGGATGTTTGCACAATAGCAACAATAATTGGATTATATTCTCAGCATAGAGGGTATTTTTCTTATGGCATCTTGTAACTAATAACTAGCTAACTAGATTATCAGTTTCAAAATGTGAAAAGCAGAGATAAATTCATCCAGTTTAGTAAACAATAAACTCATTGGGCCCATTGGAGAAGGTCTGTCTCCAATGGGCTCAGCAGCACCAGATGTGAACATTCTTAGGTGGACCATGGGTCATAAGAAAATCATAAGAATGTTTTACTAAGCAGAAGAGGTAAGCATAAGGTAGGCATATCTTCAGTATGTCTCACTTAAACATTTTATGACTAGTAGTTCACATTCTGAGGTTTTCAAATAAAAATGGTTAAAAATGGCTAAAAATAAATAACCACAAAAATAGTGAATGAGTGCCTGTGTTAATAGATCTTATGATTCTTTCTGAAGTACTGAACCTGCTGCACCACACACTTTTTATACAGAGATTGGTCAAGTGATCTTTTACAATAATTTTACTATACAATTTATTTACACTTGTCCCTCTTATCATGGGCAGTGTCAGGTCTCTGCACTTCTAATCCATCAAGAGAAGCTGGCAGTATTTGTAACAACATACCTTCATATACAAAAGACATCCCGCTGTTTATTCAGCTCACAGATGGATATCCACCTTATACTTAATATCACAAACAGATGAGGAAGCTTTCTCAGCATACAGTGAAAAAAAACTGGGATAAAACACACTTTGCCCAAAAACTACACCAATTTTAATGTGACCAAACCAAATAAAGCTTTTATCAACATTTCACTGCAAACATGACACTTGAGACACACTTGTGTTGAGTCATTTTTATAATGCAGTGTTTATTTTTGCTTTGTTACAGTGAGAGTATGGTCCATGAGAGAAGAGCTGGAACTCCTCTACTCTCAACAGGAAGTGTTGATCCTGTTCAGATAAAGAATCACAATCTCAAAATCAAAATCAATAAAAATTTAAAAAATGTAGTTTCTTCACAATAAAAAAATAATAATAACTAGGAAGACAAACAGAAACATTTCAGTCTCAGGCTGGCTCCGTTTATCTCCTCACGCCTCATGGAAAGACTCATAGAAAGATTGCACAACAAGAAGAGCCATTAATTCTGATTCTTTCTGGTTTTTTTCTGTTTTTCTTCTTTTGTCTGTCAGATATTGTGTACGTGCATATATATGTACGCTGAAGCATTTCAACCCAGTTTTTCAACTCAGTTGCCATGCATTATCCTAAATATAGGCCTTATAACATATATTTAAAAGGCTAATTGGTTTTACTGCATTCTGTTGTCTAAACTTGCCATATTTCCATTTGTATGAGGGAAGCAAGCTGCAGCAGGTGTGTTTCTGGTGATTGTGCCTGTCTTTTGTAAATGATAGATATTGCAGAGAATGACACCTAAAGGCCTGCTGGAATTAATTTGAGACTATTCTGAGTCTGAGACAGTGTAGTCAGAATGGTAGACAATTAGTGGGAGGTTAATCATTATAAAAGATGGGGCATTACAAGAAAGTTATGAAGTTGATCTTGACTGTGCACTCTAGAAGATGTAAAACTGATGTGAATTACTTAACTCCAAGGTCACATCCTCCAAGATAGGATATAACTATTTAAAATAATTTGCTTTCTTTTCAGAGACATCATTCAGGTCACCAGAAATACCTAAAAGACCGGAGAACCTTGAACCAGAACAGCCGACCCTAACAGTAAAATGTTTCAGCTGTTTGTAGTGTGTCAAATGGCAAGAATTGGGACCACATTGAAGTATTGGGAGCACACTGAAATGCGTTAAACAGTGTGATATCTTATATTTTTACTTCAACTTACCGCTATTTCAATGTTTTCCTACACTGATATGGACCACATTGTGCTCTACCCATAGTTTTGAGTAATGTATTTTAATTCCTCAATTCTGATTTCATCAAGCAAAGTTGTGTAATGAATAGAACAATAATTGTAATTTATAAGTTAAGGACAATGCACATCACAGTTAAATTGAGCCTGGGCCTAAATTCTGTGAGAAATCTTCACAAATGATGTCATATTTAACAATGACCTTGTGGTTGCTCTCCTTACCAAGGATAAAGGTTCCTTGTCTTTTCAAAAGATTGAGCTGTAAATGAAAAGATCCCATTTAGTCTTTGCTGTCCTTGCTCTCCAGCTTGCCCTGTCTGTCTTCTCCAGGAAACTGGGATAAGATATTAATCTCCTTCATTTTTCAATCAAAAAGATTGTCACACAATGTGCAAGTGGTGGAACCGCAGTATCATGAGTGCAAGGATTGTTTTATCCTGTAAATCTTTGATAAGGACAGATGCAGTGAATGTACCCTGTATACATATAGGGTGTCCTCAATGTTTATTCATACCCCTGAATGAACAGGAATAAAAAATGTGTGTATTGGATTGTTTTTTATCTTAAAAATATTTTTTATCTTGTTTATTTTTTTTTATTTTAAAATGCTATACTTTAATTATAACAGCATTGTGTAAATGTGCAATGTCTGTATTTAAGTTAAAGGCTTTTATTATTACCATAAAAAAGGAAAAAAAAACTTAAAGAACATACTTAAGAACATTTTTATCTGTCCAATTCTGTGCAAGCTGCCATTGTTCAGTCATATTTACTGTCCAACCAGGCTAGGGGTCAACGGCTCTTAAGTGATCGTAGAAAAAGGGTAATTAGCAGTCCAGAATATTTGCCTGTTATACTTTTCAGCAGGCAGTAGCGTTATGTCTGTACAGCTACACATTTAAACCATGAACTAAACATCCAAACATACCAAAACAACACGAGACTGATCTTAGAAAAGGAGATTATGTTTGTCTACAGACATGTAGCAAGCAGACACATCCTGACACTCAGCTAAAACAGCATCAAGAAGATATATGTTCCTGGGCAATTATTTGATAACAGGTGGGTTTTTGAAGTCAAAGTCAAATGTTAGTGCTTTGCAGAAAAACAAAACAAAAAAAAAAAAAAAAAACTTGCTAGCTAGATAAGATAAGTAATGGTAGTGACTCATAAGGTTTTTATATCGCTAAAGACATGTGTTGCCCTGAAACTCTTTCATGTCTGTTATAAAAGTAGTGTTATCTTGCTGTAATTAATGAATAGGTTGCTGTACTTGTAACTGCTGCAACTGTGGAAATTGAGCACAACTGATGTTGCTAGCTAGATTATATCAAACTGAAAAAGTTATTTCCGAGGCAGTAACATTAATAATAATATAGCCTGGCAGTATTGCAATGAGGCAGCATGTACATCTCAGTTGGTAATCATTCATGCAAGGTACGGACTCGGCCAATTCCCCTGATTTAGCAGCAGCTGCTCCCGCCGTAAAGTGAACACTTCGACTCAATTGTATTGTCCAGATCCAAGGAGAGTTGAAAGGTCCAGCAAGAGAAATATACATAAACTACAATCCAGGCATTAAATATGCAGATCAGTGTCCACAGAGTAAAGACTTGCACGTTGAATTAAAAAAGAGACCGTCCAAACCCTAGATGAGTGTTACGTTATTTTGTATTTAACAAATAGTTGTGTCACTAACAGTACTTAGCTAGCTGATAAAGTTAGCAAATTAGGCAGTTTCTAATAACATACCAATGTAAGGATTTTTGTGGACCACTAACACCCTCCTCTATTTATCTGTGAGGGTTTATTTTCCAAAATGCTAGATAAACATTTTTAAGCCCTTTAGGAACTTCCCTGTATACACCCGCACCATTGCTTGAGTGGAGAGCATGACATTTGAATACGGACGGGATGTGAGGGCTGTGCTCACAAAGCATTTAGTTAGTTACAGATATCTTTTATTTTGGTGGTGTTAAGACCCCTCTGGATTTAAAGAGGACAGTGTTACTAATTTAGCAACATCTTTAACTTGATGTATAGCCATATGTTGCAGCAGAATGCTTCTCTAGGATTTCTAATGGAGGAATTAAATAGGCCATCATGCAAAGGCTATTTCCTGGACATTCCTCTGCATAATTAGCTTGACAGCTGTCAACTGATAAGAAAATTAAGAGGCATTAAAAATGAAATAAACAAATGTTGGATTTGTGTTCAAAAAAATTAGCATCTCAGTTTCTTCCTCAGCATCTTAAAGGTGAAAGTTTATCGCAGCTTTCAGAATATTGTGTTATTGTGAAATTTTGAAAGGTTCTTGCTGTCATTTGGGTTGCCAACCCCTGATGTAGGCTGTTATAAGATTTATATTTATATGAATTATGTTTATTTTTGGGTGGTTTGGGGATGAGTAGTCTAATAGTCTGAAGTTAAAGGTTCCAAAAGAGAAGGGGAAAGAATGGGTAAATTAGTGACACTAAAGCACTATTATCTCAAAAAGAAAGATAATTAAATATTCTAATTGTTGTGTGCTCACAACTGGCCAAGGCAAAGAAATAAAAGTCAACCCCAAAATACATTGATTTCCACATTGGGAAAAGCTGTTATCCATAAAATTCAGTTCTGTGAGAAAAAGCCTAATATGGATAATTTCAGGAGACCCCTTGGTCAGGACAACTTTGCCCCATGGAAATAGCACCATTCTGGCCTAGACAGCACAAAGCACTGTACCTGTGCTAGCTACCACTTCAGAGGACCCCGGCATGAGTATGCAGAAAATGGAATACCACATACCTAGCTTGAAATTCACTCCTCTAAAATTTATTTACAAATTACATATCAGCCAAGTATATTAAAACACATTTAAACCATTAAGTACAAATACATTAAATGTATTTCACATGAAGACTGAGCAATTTATTTAATGCTAGAAATTTTCAGTTGGACACAAAAACACACAAAAAATCACAACAGAGCATCTGAATTGTTCCTTTTCTGCCATTAATACAAAAGTATGGTAGCTAGCTACAATTATTGGTATGAGTCATTAATGCAAGCAATGCTTGTTTTAGACAGGGCCACTGTAAACAAGCAAGCAAGATATTTGTTGAAAATAAATTTTACTGTTTAAAGCAATGCCTCTAGCATTGAAGACGGATAGAATGTTGATAGACAGGGATAGAATCAGCTCCAGCAGTACTGTGGGGGAAATGGATTCAGTCTTGACCACATGCATTCAGGGTGTCAGTGTTTTGTACATATTGCTGTGTGGGCAGTGGAGGAGATTTCACATGGCATCTGGGCATATATGTGTTTATGAAAAACACGGCTGTAATTAGGTTGTTTCAGGAATTCCAGTTCAGGGAATAAGCTCAGCTCTGCTGAAAAATGGTTTATCGATTGCCTTTCCTGAGATTATTATTTCAAGCTCCCGTGTGCTATTGCTAGAAATAGGCTGTGTCCCAATGCGAGTGAGCAAGGGAAGTTAACAAGTCCATACTTCACACGTCACATAAACTAGCTGTAGTATTTTGCCCATTTCTTTATAGACGAAACATACTAGAGAAATAAGTAATGAAAAATGAAATGTTTAAACACTAGAAATAGCGGTTGGCCCAGTTACTTAAAAAGAAGAGATAAAACCATTAGCTTTACTGCATGAATACAGGGTACATGTCAAGTCCTAACAACTTCTGCAGGAAGTACCAATATACAAAACCTGTATTCAAGTACTTAAGTATGGACACCGGTAAAAAAACAATTTATATATTGAAACATTATGTACTTTAAAACTGATGAATTGTATTGACACACATTTTGTCGGATTTCTAAAGTCGCCCATCTTTCCATTTGCACAACAGATAGATTTGCTGTTATGTTAGCCTACAGGTGATCAGTAAACAGTATAGGCAACCCACAGTCTAATTAAAATGAATGTTTTAAACCATGAAAATTCTGCATCATTCCTAGCCAGATAATGAAAGGAGAAGGGAGGGTAAGATAGTAGTCCCAACACACAGCAAAAGCAAAGCAGTTCTACCAAGGTAAACTTCGGGTTATATTGAAGTATATTGCTCCTGCTTCATAAATGACTACTGATGAGCAATTGAATCTGATGTTTTTAGTACCATTTCATACATGGACACTGTGAATACATGGACTGCAGTGCTGACAATTTAATGTTGTACCTCCTTCATATCATTGGGTTAGCAGTGATGGTTTGCACATTAAGTCTGTGTTCAGGTTCTGAAGTAAATGCAAATGAGAGATTTTGCATTTCATAGTGTTCACAAGAACAAAAACAGTTGCTTTTCCAATCTCATCCGATGTTGGCGTGATGTGTGACGTTTCTGTTACAGTCACAACTGAGTGTGATGTTTGATGTTTCTTTTTGTGTCATCAGAATGTCTAATGTCTAGATGTCATCTGTTGTCAAAGCCTTCCATATATTTTCTGTCATTTATGAAATCATACATAGAAGAGTTGCAATTTTTAATTATGATGATGCACTTTCTTACAATGAATCTGACTTCTTTAAACAAGCCTTCATTTATAACCACAAAATCACAAAATGGAAGCAGACAAACTCAAGGCTTGTTTGCTAAAAACGAAGAAAAAAAAAATCATCCATTATTAACCATATTCATGGTAGGGAAACATTGAATGACTTTTGAATTTTCTCACAGCAGTAGTACCATTTACTTCAGTATGGATTTTTGGTCTAAAAAGGGATTGTTTAAAGGTTGTTTTACAGTGAAAAGTATATTCCCAGACAACCTAAAGAAATTACTATACAGGCTGGCGGAGTCCATAGAATTAATACAGTTAACATCATAATAGGAGAAGAACCACTTATTGTTTACAGGATTTGGATGTTATCCAGAATGAATTCTACAGACAGATGCACCTCTTTCTTACCCTCACAGAAATTGTATCATTCAGTACTTTACAAATTAATTTATGTTTTGTGTCAGACAAAGGTCTGTAACTAGGACTTTCAGGAAACCTTGATGGGACTAACTGAAGTACTGCATGGTGGCAGGGCTTAGTTCACTTTATGGAATATAATGAAATAAATGTCATTTTCACAGATAGAGTCATAAAAGTGACAAGTGAGATTGGAGTTCATCAGGGGAATTATAATAGTGCACCAAAACAGTTGAATATTTACAGTGAAAGGTTGGAGTTTATCAGGGGAATTATAATAGTGCACCAAATCTGTTGAACGTCTACAGTGAAAGGAGCTGATCAAATACTAATCAGATAGGAGGAAATCTTGCACATTGGCCCACATATTTGTCATGGGCAAGTCTTGCACACAACATATAGCCCATATTGGGTGTCACTGCTGATTAGAACAGAGGGCAGCAGCTGTCATATCAATGAACAGTCAGTGGTAATGCATGCTGCCCTATCTGGTCTCACATTTTTACTATGAATGGTATCATTCTGTAACTGTCAATCAATGAACAAAATGATAGTATGTTTACAGCCTTCATTTCAAATGTAATCATCTTTATATCAATAATAAATAAGGGTTAATAGCATCTTTAAACTGTGACCTACTTAAAATGAGCATGCTTTTGTAAACAGTGACAGAAGGCTCTACAGGGGTTATAAAGTAGTTTATATCAACATTGAATGATAGAGGGATTTAATTAAAGTGTAATATGTCACCTGCATCTGCCCTATTTGTGTATCACATTCTTGCAGGAGGACATTATACTGCATGCAGGGGAAATGACTGTATTCTGCATGTCTTCCATGCAATGTTATGGAGGTAAAAGCACTTGTGTGTGTATACACCTTTGGCCACAAATTTCACTTTATCTAATTCATGTATGGTTTGTTGTTTCTCTCTCACACATTCTGTACTAGCTGGGTTCATTGGCACTATTATTAATCATCTGAAATAGTTCTTCTCCCACTGTAACATATTTTTGGAATGCACAAAGGAAAACATGTACGTGAAAGCACCAGTACAGCAAACCAAAGAGTGATGGGCAAATACAAACTCTCATGTTCCTTTATTTTTTAAATCACAAATCTTAAATGGTTTTCTGCAAACATGTTTCCATTACAGACAATAGAGTGCGATCTCTGACCAAAAGGCACTCAACATAACATCAGTATAGGTGTCTGCCCAGACATTTATGGCCCATACATCACTATAGTTGTACCTAAAATGATGTATTTGCAGCATATAGACGATTCTGAAATTAAAATATGATAGGCACATCACAATTACTATAAATCACATCTCCGTATGATATGGTGCTTCACACACGGGGAGAGTAAAGTTAGTGACCCTCTAATATCTTTTAGTTGATAGTTTGAAGATTAGAAAGTACCCCCTGACTGCTGAAGTTCATTTGGAGCAGTGCTGTAAATATCGCTCCAGGGCAGTGCATAGGACGATGCAACAAAAACTCTAGCTTGAAATACTGGTATAGTTTTGCATTTAGCCTTCTTTACATTACGTCTGCTGTAAATCTATCAGAAAATTGCTGAGCTATCTGTTCCAGGGAAGATACTTCAAATGAACGCTGAAACTCAATATTCAGAGCCATGAATCATTTTCACTATCCTTCCTTTTTATCTATGACTCTCTGTTGCAACATCATCTGAAGTGAGCAGGAGAAAGCAGAAGAGTTTCAGCTATACCATAATTAATGACTAATAAAGGCTAAATAATGATCAGGAATAAGCAGACATGTAAAATTTAATGAATGACTAATGACAGCCAGATAATGAAGTAAGAAGGCAATAGTAAGCAGGGATTAACAGTTATTAATCTGTGTATAAAATACTTTTCTAATTATGGTTAGCATAACTATGCAACAAGTGTTCCTTATGAAAGCTATGTAGCTGATACTGTTACTTTTTTTATCTTCCATCTACAATAGATGAGTATATTTCACTTAAAAAGCATTTATCACAGTACTTGGGAGACCATCAATGCAGAAGGCCTGAAATGTGTTCTGAGGTAGTACATGAATGCTCATGTACATGGGAGAGGGTTCTGGCATTGCCTTGTGGGAAAGATTTGTAGCAACCCTAACAAAGTAGAATAGTTTTCCTCATTGAATAACACGCATTGGTGTTGTGAACATGTCTCTGTGTCTATTTCCTCAACCCTCCCTTAAAGGATGAAACCAGCAGAAATATAGGAGTCAGGTTCCTGTCTGTCCAGGCACCCCATTGTTCCAGGCCAAGGAAACACATCATATGGGTGGCCAGATAGGATAGACCACGCAAAAGTTCTCACAGACCCTCTAGAATACCAACAAAAAAAAAAAAAAACAGAACAATGGTCTAGGTGACATGTTTTTGACAAACGTGATGTATGTATACAGGATGTGTTGGGTATAAGAATGGTTCTCAGTCTCAGAGAAGATGGACTTGTTGCTTGGCACTGTTTGTGTATGTAACTTGTCCCCGGCGTCGTGAATAAAGACTGCAGTGAACCACCTACTTGCCTGCATCGAATTTTTGACCACAGCCTTTGACGTTCACTTTAAGGACATGGAAAGCAGGATGAAAGAAATGGGCTTTTCTGTCAGAGGGGGTGGATATGTTTGTCATATCAACAATGTCAGATAAAAAAATTAATTAATTAATTAATTAAATTAAAACTTGTTTTAACTGGAACACCTGGTGTATGATAAAGGTCATCTTTTTGCAGGTATAGAATGGTTTACATGAAATCAAATTTTGTTCTGAATGTTGGTAGAATGTCTTCTTGGGAGGTTGATGCTTGCTAGCCAGGTGTTCTGTATCCCCATTCCAGGCTCTATGGACTGTCAGCAATTTACGCAACAGAACAACCTCCTTTAGGGCTTTTCTATATGCATTCACTAATCATAGAAATGTCTGGTACGTGATGGGTATTGTGTGTTTCAGCACTGTAGAAAAGTGTAGTTATCCATATTGCCAATACTTAATTTGTATAAGATAATTTTAGTGATAGTGATGAAAGTTTCTCTGTCCAGAAATAGGTCATACTTCTACTTTGTTTCCAGAGTGAAATAAAAGAGTGCAGACTACAATGAGAATGTTCAGACAACACTTCTTTTCTAAAATCAAAATGTTATCTAGGAAGACTTCAAAACATTTGGCTTTCCAGAATGTGTATGCCCTGTAGGCATTTCAGTGACTTACTGGTTAATATTTTTGACACGGACAACCATTTCCTTCTCAGATGGAGTGCTGCTTATTCATCCGCAAGATGCCTGTGGGTTATGTCTCCTTTGGTATGGTATTTCTTTTTGGGCACTTATTGGCTGCAAAACAGTACCACAGCTCTAGGAAGTGTATTTGCAAATATAAGTGATATACTTCAAGCTAAAGGGGCCCTCTGCAATGACACAGAGTGGTGGATGTTACAAAGGAATCTGTTGCTTTGACTTATGATGTGTTAATATGCGGACAATCACTGCTGCAGATGTATTGTCAGGGCTCAGAGAAAGCTGAAAGGGAGAACTTCAATCTGCTAGCTTCGTGTCAACCTGGTGAAAAGAATTTAGATCATTTTGGAACATTTTTAATAAATTGCTTTGATGCACTGTTCATTATAAATTTTATGTGCAGAATGTAGAACAGTTTAATGATCACCACAATGAACAAGAAAAAATACAACATAACTACATAGGAGCTACGCAATTACCCTTTTGTTAAACAAATGAAAGCCCCAGAAAAACTCAGACCCAGAAAAATTTTGGTGTTAACAGCAGCAGAAAGACAGGCAAATAAGTATAGATAAAAATACAATAAATATAATATACCATAATGTATAATATAGTATTAAGCAATAAAAAACAACAAATGAGCAAACAACTGTACATGTAGTGCAAAAAGAGAGCAGTAGACAAGTGAGCAGAACAGGTTCAGGTATTTACAGTGTCCAAATGTCCACGTAGTGAAAAAAATTTCATGATAGGTTGGGGGGGCGGGGGGGTGACAACTAGGGAAAAGGTGTTGGCTGGGGGTCTCAGGTGCTGTTGTACAGCCTGATGGCTGTCGGCACAAAGGAGTGCCTAAATCGCTCCGTCGTACTACCACAGGAACTGGAAATTTTTAAGTGTCCTAACATTCTGCCACAAACAATAGACACATTATTCTGTTTGATTGCAGTGTTGGGCATTATCAGACGTCTCAGCATGAAGTGACAAAGACATGAAGCCTGTGAATACTTGCATGAATAGCAGACTGGTTGTTACCTGTTGGCATAGGAATTACAAAAGCTGAAAGCAGGTTTAACGGTGTAACTGTATATCAATATCATTTAGCAGATGCTCTTATCCAGAGCAACTATCATAAGTTGCAATTTTATCCATTGATACAGCTGGATATTTATTGAGGATTCAGTACCTTGCCCGAGGGTACAACAGCAGTGCCCCAGCAGGGAATCGAACCAGCAACCTTGTGGTTACAAGCCCTGCAGGAACTTCCTTATCAAGAGTAGTTCCTGTGCCTGCCTATACAATGCCATAGTCATGCATCTTCTACTGCCAGATAATGTAATATCTGGCCAAAAAATAACTACTTAATATACTCAAACCTAAAACTGTGGAAAGGACAAGCCTGGAATACTTTTGATTATGTGATTTTTTTTTTTTTTTGCTGTGCACATAATATAACCCTCTTTGCATTGAACACACTCTTTAAAAGGAGACCCAGGGCATCTGGAGTCAAAGTAATGGAAACATATTTAAAACTGAAGTGTGTGTGTACATTGGCGACCTGTTAAGGGTGCACAGAAGCTCTATAGAGACAAGATGTGATGCACATCCTGAATGCTGAGCACACTCTTTGCTGCATAAGCAATACGAGAATGAGATACAGTACTCTGGACACCAGATGAATAATGTACGGTTTTCAATATTGCATTAGTTTTCTGTGCTTTGGGATTCTATCGATTCTTGTTTATTAAAGTCTTCCTTGGCATAAAGCTTGTCTCTTTTAAAACAGCACTAATATACGGAAAGGAAGAGTCCTCTCTGGCCATATAAACTGTCAAATACCAGACCCCTGGCTTTTCATCTATCATGCAAAATATGCTGACCCCGGAGACCAGTGTCTCTCTGCAAGAAAGCCCATCCTGTGAAATCAGCTTAGGCGATTAACACGTAGGCCTCACCGCCACGCCGAAGCTTCTCGATAAGAGGTGTAAGGGGGTGTGAAACATCCTGTGGTGCCCCAGATTCAACCCCCTCCACTGGAAATAAGCTCCTGTAGCCTTGATGCAATCATCACTGTCCGTGTAGAACATTAGGCTTCCCTTGAAGTGCTCTTGTAGCTATCACTGTGCCACAACCCATATCAGCATGTGAGCATTATTATCTTTTTTTTCCCCCTCTACTTGCTTCTCTTCAGAGTAACAATTTTGACATTTGAGAGGAGCCACCTGCCAGGGAAGGAATTATCCTTTTGCTGTGAAAAGTGTTTGTGAATATTGCGCATGCAGGAAGAAATCTGGTGTTAGAAATTCATCTGTGCTATAAAAAGGAACACACCATTTTGATATGTTTATTAAATATGCTGGATTGTATTTCAGTCACCTGTATCAATTCCCTTTCCCAACTTCTATTGTCTGTTTCTGCAAGAGATACATTATTGCATACTTTATTGTATACCGTGTGCCTTGTGTTTATCACATGCTATGTGTTTTCCTCATGTGACACTGCCACGTGCTACACAAACATTGTGAGTACTATTTATTTATTTTCATGGAGCACAAATATAATGGAATGCGTTCACAAAACGCTTTCTATGTGTTGTGCGCAGTGTGTGTCTATGAGATGCCAAGTATTTGAAGTATTTGAATAGAATCATTGGTCTTCGGACAGTAATATTTCACAAATACAAATGGGAAATTTGGCATATTTTGCATAATGGTAACATGCCCTCAAAAGCTGTGCCCTCCAAATGACCATTCAAACACAGTGCCATTAGCTGAGTTTAATTTCACCCATAGCAGACACCAAACTGAAATATTTGCTTGTGAGGAGGCCAATGTTATGCTTGGATCAGTGGCTCAAGGTGTTATGTCCAATATTGGTGTTGCATGCCCAGAGCAAACCACAGGCTTGGGGTCAACAAAGTCTCTTGGTAAAAGGAATTTCTAAACTCAGTATGACCCCTCATAACTCACATAACCCACACAAGGAGATCAGCATGCTGTGAATTGTCTGTGCCGATTAGATCCTGCACTGTCTGTGACTGTAGCTCAGTGTTTAACCATAGTGCCGTCCTCTGTTTTATTTAGTGAGTAAAGATGCACCAACAGATGGCTCTCTGCCCTATTCTTAACCTCTTATGTCTGTGCCCACATCAGCAGGTCACCGGTGTGAACATCAGTTTGAGACTGTTTGGCTGGAGGTGCCTTTTTTTCTCATCACAGTTGTCTGAAAATAAGAAAGTAATGCTTCCATTGCATAGTCCTAATTACAACATTAAATAATTGCTGCAAAATTATGTTCAGAATTGCTATGAAGGCTTTCCGGATAGTGTTAATGATTTTTTATAAAATACTGCACCTTGCACATAGAGAATTTGTGTATCTGTGTGTGTGTGTGTGTGTGTGTGTGTGTGTGTGTGTGTGTGTGTGTGTAAATGGATTAAATGAATATGGATAATGGATTAAAAAAAAAAACCTTGATTTCTATTTTCAAGTGCCTTCTAAAATGAACATTACTCCCATCCACAGACGAGGCTGGTAATAACATGGGTGTGTTTTGTTTCCTCCTATGTATTAATGATGTCATTGTCATTTTACATTTTGACCCTTGATATGTGCCATTGTTCATAAGCCGAGTTTACTAAAGCCAATGTTGACTGCAACCCTTATCGTGAAAATGTTAAAACCTCTGAAAACCAGGTTTCACAACATGTGAGAAGAACCTTGGTGTTACTCTAGATGCTGATTTCAGATTTACATTAAGCATGTAGCCACTGCGGCTGTTTACTAACTTTGGATATGGGACTTTTTTTCTTTTATCCATTCAGGCCTCAAATCCCTCAGTTACTCTAGTAATCACAGGATATACTTCACTGATTTAGGACTGATTGATCCTCTTTAAGGCCCTGGATTTAGATTCCCCACAATTTTCATTCCAGTTGTCTTTTTTCTTTTCTTTTCGGGGCTAAACCACTGTTGTTCAGTGGATACTTTTTGCTAGTTAGCTGCTATTGCCTCAATACCTCACAAAATAATATTTTCCCCTCCAAATTATTGGGTGATGAGAGTCTTCCCCCAGGTTCTGACCTTGGATTAGCCCCAACTTTATTTTTAAGAGCGCAAAATACTCCGGCTAATCACTGGAATCAAAGAGAAAATCTGAAGTGCCCACGGCACCCACAGAGTGGTCCACTTGCCTTTCATTTTATTGTGGTTCATTGCTAACTCACTTGCGAGCAGTGAACTTTTTTCTGGGTCGTGGGACAGGAAATAAAAGGATGTACCAGCTAGCAAGTGTTCTTTCATGCTTGGTTCTTGGCGTGTAAGTGTGGTGTCTAGTAAATGCATGGCAAACACAATGGATAAAGGAAGGATAACTTCAACCACAAGGATTAAAACAGGTGTTTCTGGAATATGTAATACAGAAAGGATGTGTCAGAAGGACAAAGGATGTGTCAGATTGCCTTGCTGTTTCCTGCTTCTACACTGCATAAAATGTATAATGTAACAAAAGCAAACATTAGTAGGTTTTAAAAACAATGGGGCAATTACTCTGTCAGCTAGCTTAGCTGCTGTTTAGAACTGCACTACTTAAAACGGAAGTATCACGAGTTTAACGCGCAGCTGAGTGGTAAGCTGAACGTGATTGCTGTGTAACAACACGCACCGTTTCAGCTGATTCGCAGTTAAACTGTCTGGAAACCAGAAGCTGGAGATCTACCCAGACCCAGAGCCTGTCTATACAGATATTCTCTGCCAGAAGGAAGTGTTAACAAGAATGTCACTTAATGACATAATTTAGGATTCTTAGCGAGTTGGATCCTCGATGTAATATAAATATTATTATTGCTATTATTATTATTATGGCTATTGTAATTGTTATTAAGATGCGTCTTAACCAAATACGAAGCAAAATTTCGTTCGCTTTCCTTGCGCAGGTTTGATCGCTTGCCTGAAAAATGAACAAGCGAATTTCGCCCATTTCGTGTCGCTCGCAGTTTCGCCGCGATTACCTATACCCATTCGCCTCCTGCCGTTGACTTTTCATGCATTCGCGTCGCTCGTAAATTTTGCTTTGCGTTCGGTTAAAACGCAGCTTCAGGCTTATATATTTCTTATACAATTGACTTCACATCCGCCAAAAATAAAGTTTATTTCCCTGCAATAAATAAGACCCTTCCTGGAGCCTGTTGTCATTGAAGTGTCTGAAAGGGAACTAAAGTTATGACTTTATTGCAACCCTCTATTTGTAAGCATTTTGGTTTTGATCGTGTTTGAATGATAATCATTAGTCAGGGACGTGCATAGACATTTGTTGGATAAGAGTGGCTGTGAAATGTGTTTGATCGCTAAATTGTTTGCTGTGTGTGTGTATATATATATAGGGACCGTCTTTTTGTTGAAAATTGATGGTGCCACACGGCGCAAAAATCCTGGTGATGAATAAAGAATGCACTATTTAGATTAAGCGTGTTTTGTCTGTCTTTGTGATTAGAAAAAAAAACAGCCTACAATTTTTCGAAGAAGATGTAGAACGTTATCTCCGCAAACCTTAATTATAGGACTATATAAAGAGATATGCCTATATAGCTTTTATTTCACACAGTCAAAGTAAGTGATGACATAGGCCTACATGGGGGCAGACATCAGGCTAACAAAATATTACTACAGTTTGTGTGTAGGATGTGATGTAGGTCGCATTCTGCAGATAAAATGGTTTAGTCTCTCCTTAAACCACCTCAGTATCAGGTTTAAGCAAATATGCACAAAAAGTGACCTCTAGTGGCTGATATGAGATTTCTTGACGACACAGCAACTGAGATCAAGCCAAACCTCAGCAGTAGGTTAAAACGCAGGTACCAATGACACAGCAATGGGGTGTAAGAAGCCACGTGACTTTTCCCGCAACATGTGTGTTTAAAACCGTGTTAAACTCTAAACCGCAGCTAAGCTAACGACAGAGCAATTGCCCCAATAGTTCTGTGTTGTTTCCAAACTTTGTTTACCTTTTGTTTACCTTTTAATTTACTTCGCAGATCACTTCAACCAGATGATTAGAGACATCTGAAACTCCCTTCAGTTATCACAGCTCTCATCTTTCTCCTCTTCCTCTTTTTCCTCCCTCCTACTCTCCTCCCCTCCTCTCTCAAAACTCTGTCCGATTTCAGATGTTGATGTCGCTCAATTCCTGACATCACACCGACCTATCTCCTGTGCCTGGATCCCATTCCCTCACCTGTCCTGCAGACCATTGTTCCCAGCCTTCTACCATTCATCTCCGCTGTGATGAATCTGTCACTCTCCACAGGCTGTGTGCCTGCAGCCTTCAAGGAGGTGCGAGTCACACCCCTGCTGAAGAAAAGGACTCTGGACCCATCTGCTGTGCAGAATTATTGACCAGTCTCTCTCCTTCTCTCTCTCTCTAAAACACTCCGATGTGCAGTGGCTAACCATCCATCCTCCTTTCCCTCCCAGAACAAGCTTATTGACCCCTTTTGGTCTGGCTTCAGGGCTGGTCATTGCACAAAGACTGACCTCTTTGCCATCACTGAGGTTCTTCAATCAGCCGGAGCACCCTCTCACTCCTCAATCTTAATTCTTCTGGACCTTTCTGCAGCTTTTGATACAGTGGATCACACCCTTCTTCTGTCTACCCTGGCTATGTTTGGGATCACTGACACTGCTTTTCTGTGGGTTCAATCTTACCTCTCTGGATGCTCTTTCAGGGTGTCCTGGAACAGTTTTTTAACTAGACCCACAGCCTGTCTACGGGTGTGACTCAAGGCTTGGTACACAGCCCCCTCCCTCTTCTCACTTTACTTGCAATATCTTGGCTCTGTCATATCCTCCCATGCCTTTTCATACCACTTCTATGTTTATGACACTCAAATTTTCCTGTTTTTTCTGCCATCTGACACACAAATCTCAACTTACCTGAAGGATATTTCACAGTGGATGGTGGACCATCACCTAAAACTTAACATGGCTAAGACTGAAATGCTTTAAATCCCCTCCCAGTCCTCCCTGTTTCAAGACCTCTCCCTCAGACTAGACTCTACAAGCTTTTTCACCAATAGCACTGCTACTGTCAAAATCCTTGGGGTAATGCTCAATAACCAACTGTCCTTCTACTCTCAGGCTGAAGTGGTGAGTCGGCCTACAGATTCTTTTTGTACATCTGAACAATCCACCCCTACCTTACTATGCATTCCATGCAGCTCCTAGTTCAGGCCCTACTCCTCTCATGCCTGGACTACTGTAACTCCCCCATTGCTCGTCTTCCTGCCTGTGCCATCAAACCACTGTAACTAATCCAGAATGCAGCCCTCACAACTTGTTTAAAACCTCCCTAAACATATTCAAGTTGCACCCCTCCTTACCTCATTTACTGGCTTCCTGTTATCGCTTCCATCAAGTTCAAGTGTTCAAGTGCTGGCATACAGGACAGTGAATGGGACAGCTTCCTCATTCCTACAACCAGTCTTCAAACCGTATGTACCACCCAGGTCATTACACACTGCAACCATGGGAGACCTGACTGCCCCATCCCAACAGGGTCGCTCCTCACAGACATGTTGCCTGTCTGTACTGGTCCCCTGGTGGTGGAATGAACTTCCCATGTGGGTCAGGACAGCAAAATCACTGGCCATCTTCTGAAGACTGAAGACTGACCTCTTGTATTACTTGCTGTTTATTTTACATGTAATATTGCAATGTGTTATGGATTCTGTGATCTAGTGACTGTGATGTAAGGTAGTGTGTATACTTGGCTTAGCTTAATTTCTAGGCTGTCTATTCAGGGTAGGGCTTGAATAGTGTTATTCTCATGCTCTTTGGTCTAGGAGTGTTGTTAGCCTGGTCTGACACTTGCTCGTTCAACTTGAATGGATACACTTCTGTTCTTTTGTGCTGGAGGTTGTTCTGGATAAGCGTACAGTATCTGACAAATGAATGTAATGTAATATAATGTAATGAATAGAACATAATGTGAAGTAACATTAATTCAAAATGTTTAATAAATAGACAAGAGGAAAGGCAGCAGAAACGTTATGCTGTGAACTCTGTATTTTAATTATTCTATTCTTACTATCAACCTGAAAAAGTATCTCTGTAGATATTTAAAATGAATGTGTTATAATCTGCAATGGTTGGTTGCATTTGCCCTTGTTTTGGTTGTACTGTAAATTAAGCTTTTGTGAAAAGTAGTTAAGAATCCCATCACAGTGTATGACACTAATGTGAACAAAAGCATTAACAAACATCTGTCTCTTTGAAGCATATCTATTGTAACAGTCATTTTTAATATTATTTTATGCCAAACATGTTTATGTTGTTTTCGTTAACTTAAGTGCATGTGCAAAAGGGCATGTGATATAAACATTAATTTACCTCCAAAAACAGTTGGGAAAAAGCCCCTGTGAACATTTGACTTGTTTCACATGTAAAGTTTAGGATTTAGGAGTTGTGCACATCTCATCAGCATTAATAACTGCAGCAATATAGCTTTAACACTAACCAATGTAACTCTTCAAACATACAGTTGGGATGAACAATGGAAGAAATGTTAGATGTGCATATCTTTGAATACAAAAAAAAGAAATGTCAAATGCGACCCACTCTTAATCATAATGTCGGGGGTATCTTATAGGCTACAAAGTGAGCTGTCTATGCATCAGCTTGTAAGTGTGAAAGCAAACTAAGGAATGACTATTCACATGTGGCAGCATGTTGTATCAGCTGTGTGCATCAGCTCAAATTCATATGGATTTTAATGTAGTAGTTATAAACAATGCGTCCCATTGTGTTACACAATATGTTCAGCCACGGCTAATGGGGCCTGAGCATTAAAAAGGTATAGCGTGTAAAACATTTCTATGTATGTACATCATTATAGTCATTATTTCCTGTCCCTTTAAAACCGTGCAAAGCGTAAAAATTATTTCCGTCGCTTATATGAGCATTAGGTAGACATCACTGTTTCAGCCTGTCATACCGATTATGAACATGACAAGTCAGCTTGTAATGATGTTGTGTCATCAACAATATATTTGTCTGTGGGCATCGGTTCTTAACAGGCACTACACAGATTGACTAATCTTTCAATGATATGGATGCATCAATGTAATAGTTATTGTGCACCAGGATGACATGAAGACCATTGCATCTGTGCAACACCTATGAATTATGAACTGATGCCTGTGAATAAACAGCACGCACAGCCAACATGGACCAGTAAGCATAGCAATACGATGATCATTGTTTACTTTATCCGTAAGCAATTTTCATGTAGTGTTATTCCAGATGATCAATTATGTTGAAAATTTATGGTGGATAACAGGGGAGAAATAAGTCAAGATAGTATTGTTTTAGTTTTATTTTGCCAGTGCTACCCCCTTTGACAGCAAATGTCAAAGCATCAAAATACACATTTCTGCATCGCTAAACAGCAGTATCTCCAGTGTCTGTCAGGTTTACAGTCAGGTTACACTTGTACACATATGCCCCGTAGATAGATATCATATGAAGTGTGACAGCGTTAGCTTATGGAACACTGCTGCATAATGTGTAGTTGTTTCACCCCTGTCTTCTGTTTCGGTTCCAATGTAAAAAAGGTAAGAGAAAAAAGGTTCAGCACTACTTGGGGGATAATGTAAATGAAAGTCAGAGAATTATTTTTATTAATAAATACATTAGTAAGAAACGTATATTTGAGTCTTTCATTCATAAAAGATTTGTGAGGGAAGCAAGTTACTCTGAACATTCAAATGGGAAAAAAGAAACGCAAGCAAATATGCAAAATAGAAACATCTGCAACTTTCCTCAGACACCCAAACATTACGCAGAAATATATGAAGCATTTAATCATGCAGTGAGATCTTTATCCTAATGCCATGAAAATTCCATTTAAATCTAGATTAAAACATTTGTCCTCAGATGTATTTAAAATTGTACTCATTTCTCCTCATATCATTAGACTACAGTGACAAAACAACAAGAGTATTTTACAGCTTTAGCCACAGAAAATGTAACATTTAAAATCAGCAACATATTTGTGAGGCATTCTTTTTTGCACAATTGCAGGCCACACTGGTCTGGTCTTATTTCAGAAACAACAAATAGAGCTTGCAGACAGAGCTTGTTTTGCTCAGTGTTACACACTGGTGTACACAGCAGTGCTATTTTCAGTCCCACAAGGGTATCGTCTGTGAAACACTCAAGTGGAATCCTGCTTTTCGCGCAGTGATTCGGTGAAATGAGTTCTATTCACTGTGATGCTCGGCTGAAGAGCTGCACAAAGCGAGTTAAAAGCAATTCATCTGATCGCGCCTCGATCGACATTCCACCTCAACACCGATACAGCATTGCCATGCCTGTTGAGTAAACCAGGTTGTCAGTCTCTGAAAATTGGATATTTAATATGACAAAACATACTCACGGAGGGCCACAATGTGGCCTTTCATGAAAGGTTCTCATATGTGTGCTCATTGCCACTCAGCTGTGTCTGCTCCTACATACACACTTCTGTTAAAGCCCTGCTACAGAACACCACATGCTCATATAAGGTCTCTGGAGGTGTGTACAGTTAAATATAGAGATGTCTCCCTGCTCAACACAGACTCATATCTATGATATGATGTGATATTTAATCAGCCTTATGTGAATGGGTTTCTTAAATGCCTACTGAGCTGTAAGATGGTTTTAATTATCTAACAGGCACCTCTGGAGTAGTCTCTTGAAATCCTGGGCTATTTTAGAAAAACATTAATGTATTTACTCATGTAAACTCATGTAAACAAAATTTACACAGTAAACAAAGGAAAACAAACAAATATACTTCCTCCACTGCATATGCCAGCTCACTACTTTATGTTCATAAAGTAGTGCTGAGGCAAATGAATGGAGTCATCTAACACATTAGCAAGATCCACGGTTCACCACAGTGGAGCAAACACCAACTGGATGATAGACTCATCTCCACTGATCTCATTGGAGTAACTGGCAGGAGGAAACTGAAATTGGGGGGCTTCCTGACAAAAATTACCCTACCAGAACAAAGCCAATTGTGTTCAGCTGCATTGAACTCCTGGTCATTGACCTGGGGTCTAGGCTGCAGGGCTCAATGTGTGAGAGGAACAGGTGCCTTTACTGGCTGAGCCACCCCGAAGGCATATGCATGGCGTTACAGACAGGGTTTCAGCTGGTGCATGGATGGGAAAACAGCTGAATGGAGCATGCAGCAGTTTGTATTCCACAAGGAGCGGCACTTTAGCGTGTTAGCAAAGCACCTCCCTCCGTCCCCTTCGTAACAGGTTTACATCAACTGTGTGACACTGCAAGACATTGAACCTGGATTATTTCAGTAAATGTCTGTCTGCCAGGGGAACTTTGTAAAATTTAAGCTATGCTGACTGGTATAAGAGTATCTTCTAGGCAAATGAATGTCTGACTATTCATCTTCCTCTCTCCAATTAATAACATTCAACATACATTAACACATTGAGAGATACCATATGGATACCACAGATCTTTTTATCTATGCATGCTGTGTGATCACCATACTAAATTTGTATCTGAAGCTGAAAATAAGGTTTGACTACAGTTAAGGACTGTTCCACTTGTGATGTGCTGCTGCTTTGTGCAGATCCCACATGAGAGTTCTGTACCTCAGTTTTCTCTGCTCCAAAGTACATGGCAACACTGCATCTCCCCTTTGGTTTGCAGTTTGTGTCATTTGCCTGTTTTTAGTTTGGGAGAGTCTAGACTGACAGGAAATCTGACAGCTTGCAGTAAGCTGGTTTCCACTTGTACTTGTTCTTTTTTAGTTCACAACCATAACCTGTGGATTAGCCTCCTGGTCTCCCTTTGTCTTGGGTTTACTTGGTGTCTTTTCTGCTATCTTTATCTTGCTGCTAGCTTTTATTCTACTGAGTGAAACTGATGGATCACTGACATTCCACTGACCGTTGGAAACTTGGAATCTGTGAGGAGTACTGGTGAAATTTGAAGTCAGAAGGTGTACCAAGATGTGGATGAGAACATCTTCCTAGATATTTTTTACATTATGGATACTGAGACACACAGTGATCATTTTACAAAGCAGTTTATCAGAATTTTATAACCTGGATATGGTAACTGAATAAACATTTTCCTCTAGGTTTTTGGGTGTTTTTTTTTGTGGCATCTGGCATGTAATCTAACCAAACATGTATTGATGCTTACAGACTGCTGTATGGTGCTGGGTTGATCCTTTTTTCAAAATGAATGCATGGGTAAAATGAAGTTTAACAGAACTGTATTGCTGTGTGTGTTACAAAACATGTGTCAGTGAGAGGTGAGCTCTCTGTAAATCCAAATTAGATCAGTATCACTCCCTGTTCCTCCTACTATTAGCCTAATTGTCAAGGAATATGATGACTAAAGTAAAAACACATTTCAAAGAGGATTGTAATAAAGCATTTTATAAACAAATTTGTACAGACAATGGATGTAATTCACTAAATCAAAGAATCTTTTCAACCCATCACAAAGGATGGTCATGCATTTGTCCTAGTGATGCAATTTTTCAATATCTTCCATGCATCAGCTGTAAAATGAAACATATTCTGCACAACAGTTCATTGAAATACTTACATTTTAAATGTAAAACTTAAGTGTTCTCTCTGAAGGTGAGAGACATTTCAAAGGCCATGTGGCTAGCTCTGAGACATGGCTAGCTCTGAGATGTAGTGATGTGATGTGAAAGATGTTATACAATGCTTTTCTCAGGCACTATAAGGACTATAACGTCTTGAAAACTCTTTCAAATAAGAAAGAGTCAAGACATGTAGTCTTTTCTTCTTGACAAAAAAGTTGAGAGATTCAGTTGAGTTGTTTTTGAAAGGGATACAACAAAGTGTGTTATACCAGCTGTTTTAATATTTTAATATTAGTTCTGCTTGCTGAACAAGAGGACATAGGTGGAAGTATGTCAAGGGTAAAGTTCAAACAGTGAATACTTGAAGCAGAGACTGTTACAGTGTTCAAGATAAGGCTTAACACAGTCCTAAATACACTGTACTTTACAGACTAAATGGCAAATGTAGCTGGGCTGAATTACCTGTTCTCGTCATTAAACTTCATTCATAAATGTTATGAGTAAAACATAGTACACAAAATTACTCCACTGCTCCATAGAAAGCAGTGTACATCTAACAGAACTGCTGATAAATCTGTTCATATATTTCTGGCAAGAATGTACAAGCTAGAACATGTGAGATGTGATCGTGAAATACTGACTTCACTTTAGCTTCCTGCAAACACTGAAATGAGATATGGGATTTGAAAACAAAGGATGCACTCTGCACCAGTCTGTTGCATATGAGTATGCAATATGATGCTTCTGTGCAAGAAAAAAAACAAGCAACAACAGTGAACTCTACTAACAACAAATATTTGTCATTAATCAGATGGATAGGACAAAAATTGAGTTCTTTCATGGTGTCCCTTTCACATTGAAAATATGCAAATTTATATAAAACTCTCAGAGCAACAGAGTTATCTGAAGTGTTTTTTTTTTTCTATTCCATCACAAAAGACATTCATTTACTGAGCTGAAATCTGCTCTGGTTGGGGTATACTTTACTGTGCAACAGACACGGTCTCGGGATAGAATTAAAATTTTATTCACTGGGTTTTCATTGTCCTCTCCAAAACAGTGTGGTAGCCATCTGGCAGGCCCCGTTCTAACCAGCCTGTTGTGTGATGAAATTAGTTGAGGCCTTGTTCCTGCCACACACCCAGGTGTCACTCACCACAGAGCCCATCCCCAAGGGAGGGACCACACGCTGGGCTCTACTAATAACCAACCTCCCCTGGATGGAGAGAATCAGCACTTAACCACCCTGAATTAGTTTTCATTACATTAAACAACACATACTCATTGTCTCTCAGTCTCACTCTCAACAGATATTTGATCTTTGTTGCCTTATTGTCATGGGTTATTGAAATGTAAATTTGTAACCAAATTATTTGCAGTTAATCCCGTAGTGACCACCCAGTAGTAGTATGTCAAGATTCTGTTAAATCTTTACACAGCTCAGATTTTGATGGTTTCCATTTTCAGAAATTAAAACTTCAACTACCTACCCATTACATAACAAGGCAGTACCCAAGTCCTGAGATCACATAAGTGTTTCTTTTCTGCAGTGAGGTGAATCCTGAATTAAAAGTATTGTTTAGTTTCAGGATCTTTTAACAACTAGCATCGAGCTAGTAACAGTTGCTCTAGTGAAACACACCACAATATCATCCATTGGTACTCTCTTGTTACATGATTTTACCTGAGCTCCATGACAATATCCTGTGAGACAAAACAGATCCAAACTAGCCTTCTTGGCCATGCAATTCAAGAAAGTCCTTGATACCCATTCACTATTTATGGGTTGCATTTAAACCTGAGGTGCACTTTGTAGTGTTTGTTGTTTGGCACTTTTCTTCACTTTTTCTTCTTCTTTTTATGGATTCCTCTTTTCTGTATTTATCTCCACTGAGACTGCTTAATGTTGCACTGCTCCATAACTTACTACACCCAAGTTCCCTGGTCATCCCATTCTAACCACTACATTCTCTCTCGCTCTCTCCCCTACCATCTGAGCAACAAGTGCTTCTGGAGCATTGCCTCCTGCTGTATTAACTGGCTATAATGAACACGATGCCTGGACCTGCATCCTTCACTCTCAGAAGGAGGGTCCCTATTCACACCCTGCCGGAGGCCAAAATTCAATCCCATGTCCACCTCACAGGCTGTGAAATGGAACTCTTGGGATGAACTGATGCCTTTTATGCGTTATGCCAATGTTATCTTTTCCATTATTTCATTTTCCATTATATAGTCTCTCAACTGTCTTTTCCTGGGGTCAGGATATAATTTTCCAATTTTTTTTCCAAATTGGTCTGGGTTTTCCATTTTTTGATACCCTCTGGAAAAAAACACTGCACCACATGTATAGCATTTTGTGACAATCTGGATTGTAAAAATGTGCTATAACAAATAAATTTTGATTGATTGATGGGATGGATGATTTTCTCATTGATTGATCATACACCAAGTGCACATTTTCACTAACATTCTCATGCTGACCAAACAATCAATTTAGTTACCACCCTCCAGGAGCATCAATCTATACAGTGTGCTTGTAATGGAGGATGGTCAGCACAAAACTGCAAGGACCTATCTATGCCACTTTAATTATCGCCTTCATAAACATCACATGGAACAGAGTGGTGCAGTATGTATTACACTGGCTGTCTGAAAAGCACATTATAAATACCTCAGAAAACAGTTTACTACACATCTCTGGTTCTCTCTTTTATCCAGCTGCATCTGTATAAAGAGATTGTGTTGTATTTCACAGTTATAGATAAAGCTGACTCACTTATTTACATTTCTGCAAACTCCACGTTTCCAAATAAGAGGGCAACCTTTCAGCACTGAAAACAAATCCTATACACTGTAAACACCAATTCAGCTCTTTCATAGTAGTAAACAATGTACAGCACTGGAACTCATAACAAGGACCACTTCAGTATTTCTGCCCATTGATCCATGACTGTCCTTTGCCCACTATACAGTAGCAGTCAATTATTTGATACAGAGAAGAATGTTAAAGCCAAAAGCACAAACACGGCATGTACTAGTTTGGTCAAACATTTCAATATGAAATGCCCTAAATGAGACTGTATGGTTTTAATTTTGAGGTTTTGTCACCAGTCTGTTTAATGGTGAGTCACCTTTCTTTTTTTAAGAATGGCAGAAATGTTGAATCCCTACCATGTGCTTTGGATGACTGCGTGCAATGACAATTAAGTCATACCTACCAAGGAATTTGCCATTCACCAACTATGCTCATGGTCAGGAGGTAGGTTTTCTACATTCATATTTTTTTTAACTTCACAGCACAGCTCGCTGGTGGAGAATGGATAAAAATTTGACAGTCTGTGGTGACAGTGGAAGGTTGAAGGTTCCTTCGCCAGCAGCTCCATTCCAAAAGACTCAAAATAGCATCATGCCTCTCTAAAATGTCATACAGCATAATGGATTGGCATACGGCGCAGGGACCATTATCAGACATCTATATCCCTTCTCTCAAAACAACTGAGAAAAGTAATACAGTCTGAATTGTTTAGAATGCTTATGTGACTTAACACCAGAAAAGCCAGGCTTTTCATTTACAGACATTATAGCTATTGATCTGGAAAGGTCTGTCCTTAAGTCCTATTGCCAGAATGAAAGACACAATGTTTGTTGAATATCTAAATTGTTTTATGTCCATTTTGTTAAGGACGCATACATTTGCCTGGCATGGTTCAGAATACAAACAGACAACCCCATATCCCCCATCCCATGGCTGTGCTTCACATACTTACTGTTACCGGACTTAACATGTTGCTAAACACACAAAGATATTTTGAAGGTAAATTAAAGTTAATGAAGTTCAAACTTGACACCCAGAACAGGAAGTTAAATAGAATATTTAAATACACTAGTTATTACACTATGTCAGACCCGCCTCCAGCCAACTCCCTGTTCAGCCACTCCCACGCTCTGAGTCACCTGAGTATTAACCACACCTGCAGCAAATTCACCTAATCACCACTGGGGGATTTAAGGACTGCAGTTCAGGCACCTCTTTGTGAGGTATTGCACTCGCATATTGAACCGGTTCCTTAGTGTTTGTGCTTTTCTCTGTTCCTGTTTTGACCTATTTGCTTGTCTTTTGACCCTGTTTATTGTCTGGCGATTTGGATTGTTTGTTTGTGACTATCGTTTGCCCTCCAAGTTCTTTGACCCTGGCTTGTGTTTGGACCATTCTAGAAGATTCTGTCTTGGATTTGTGGACTCTGTATTAAAAGTACTGGAGCTCTGCACTTGGGTCTTCTAAATCTTTCGTTACACACTATATATGGGTAACCCATCATGTATAAGTGTGACTACACCACCTTAGGTATTACACCCAATTATATCATTTTAATACCTTCACGATTACACTATTATCCATACACTGGCAGCTTCAACTAAATGGAGCAGAGACAATAGAAATAGCTATCAGCAACACAGAACAAGGCAAATCAAAAGACAAAAGCACATGACAAGGGATTACCTATTGCAACTGGCACCAGAAAAAAGTATGACTCAGTAAATTATAATTTTTTAAAACATCAAATTTGACAATATTCCCTGGATATCCACAAGTCTTGGTTCAGCCAAGAATCTTTAGACAAATAATTTAAATAATTCTTAAAAGTTTGCTCAGTTAATTTGCATAATCTGGTCCCAGCATTGTCCAGTTACACCAGTGTTTTTCACCATAAATCCCAATTTTCACAAACATTTTGGGTCTAGAGATATGTTTAATTGGTCAAACAAAACATTTTTACAATGTTTATTTGCTTAAAAACAAACCAGATCTACCATTTTTAAAGGGATGCCATTTGAGAAAGAGATACGTGTTTCACCTATAAAGCTGTAGGCTACCACACCAAAATGGAGCTGCATGAATTAAGGGAGGCTCTAAGCTTTCAACCAAGCCCTCATTGGTCACTCTGGGCCAAGTGACCACAGGGTTGTCAGTCTGACAATCACTTGACTACTGACAGGGTGAAAGCAGATGAGGATTTAAAAGGACAGCACCACTTCCTGTATGCTTTATGTGCAAAACATTGAGCAAATGTACATTTTTTAAATAATTGCAAAAAGCAGAAAACCTACAATACATGGTATTTTCCTTTAATTTTTTTAAAATATGAGGCTGTTTATAACAAAATTATATTTTGCAGCTCACTTTGGTAATGAATAAGAGTAGTATAAACGTATGAAAATGGCACTTTTCAGGCCATGACACAGAGTTAAAATGATTAACTTATCCTCTTTTGAACCAGACAGTGGAACAGATGTGAAACCTACCTAACATGCTAGCTAGATTGTGTTAGGTAATTGCGGCTACACCACATACGGTGTTCCTCGAACATTACAGTTCTGCCACATACGGTTTTAGGATTGAATTACTTTTGTATAGAATGATCGGTCGACAAAAGAAATGTCTGTTTTGTACATTAGTACTTTCAGAAGCAGATGGATATATGAATTATTACTGCAGAGTAATGACAGGTTTCACTGAAATTCACAGAAAGGATAAGTGTTGATTTATAAGAAACTCATCAGGTGAGTGGGTGTTGTAATACCACTGCATGTTGGATACTGTTAAAGTATTCTTAGTTCTCTGTGGCACACACCTCTTCAAGGAAACTAACAGCTTGATGAGAGAGATAGGTACTGCATTTGTCTTTTTTCACCCTCATCTGCCTGCAGGGAATGTGATAAGTTACTAAAATAAATGATTCCTTATTTTAGTAATCTAAAATACTGAAATACTAAATAAGAAAAAAAATATTCTGGAAAAGTCAGTGATGAAAAAAATAAATGTCATTCCAACACTTCAAGTGTCAAAGCTGTATGCTGTAATGTCTGATATGTTTGGTAAGAATACATTTGAAGCCTGTAAGGATTTATGAACATTAGAGACTAGTATTTTTCCACTGGCAAAAAGGAGAAGGAAAACATAATGAACAACCTGACCTTGCGGAGACTTTGAATCAATCTCAGTACTGCTTAGATCTGGGTTCTCTGTGCCGGAACTAAGAGCGGTTCATTTTGATTTTGCTACAGTTACCTCAGATGATGCCACATTTCCAGATAAACTCAGTTATACAGTTATAAATAATAAGCTTTGTCACAAGCTCTCCAGGCAACATGGGATGTGAATGGAAGTGTTTTGGGCAAGAAAAAAAAAAGAATTATTCTGCAAACCAACCAACCTACTAACCAACAAACCAAACCAAAAAACATTTACATTTACATTTATTCATTTAGCATAAACCAGAAGCTTTAAATGACCCAAACCAAAGGTTAATTGCATGTCACCTGTGACCTTTGCAGGCAAAAGGTGCATCTGAAACTACTGCCACTGTGAAACATGGAAATTTAGACATTAAGCTCCTTTTAAGTAAAACCGGAGTAGCACACCATAAAACATTGCCTGTCAGATTCCAAGAAATGGAGGATGTCAGTACTGGAGGTCAGTTTGCTGGATGTCCTTTGGTGAATGCTGAGGTTTTTTCCCCAAACAGAAATAAAACTGAAAAATGGTGTGTAACAATAAAAAAACTGCTTTAAAGTCTATTAATTTTTAAACTTTGCAATTTGCTTTGCAATTACAGATTGAATCAACTCTTAAATATTTCAGTGACTTCAATTATTGCATAAATTAGTGGATATTGCTAAGGCATTAACCCATCAAACTCTAGTCAAAATATGCCAAAGCATAACATTTTGCCTATATAATTCACTGAATCGTTGTACCCGTCAAACCCATTTAATATTTAATATTTATACCATAAGCTTGGAAAGTTTTTGTTTAGACTGCACTGTAAGATCATGGGTTGCTAAGAGCTCTCAGAGGTAAACACTGACAATCTGGGGGGCTTCAGTGTGTAGTTTCTTAATTGTGTGTAATGTTTCAGAGTTGGCTGGTTTCTATTAGTAATCGCTGTGTTCCTAGAATTGACTGAATTCACTGCAATGTTACACATCAGGCACAGTTTTATGATACATAATGGTATTTATTCATTTCTGTATGACAGAATAAAAATGCATAACTGAGTTATCTATAATTTCTGTAATGGGTCATTTTTCTATGTTACTGTGAGGCTGAGGAAAACACTGCCCATTTTCCAGGTTATGGAAAACCAAAAACTAACCCCTGGATTCATTAAAAATGGCCAAATCATATTAATGGAAAGTTGTATTAAGTCAAAGAAGAAGGAAACATTTATATATTTATAAGATCATTATTTGCTCTTTTTTATGTAATTAACTGAAGAACAGGATGTTATACCTGGTTTGAGCAGCATTTCAGGAATAAAAAAATATAGCTGACATCATTATTTCCCGCTATTGTCTATATGACATGAAGACAAGTCCTCTGATGAAAAAATTGAATAGGTCAGTAACAACTACCAGTAAGCCAAAAGCTGCTGTTCAGCATAAACATTACAGTCAAGTTGTTAATCTGCTGCATGTAACAAATGTTTTTTTGTTTCCATTTCATTGCCAGTAGGTAGATACCCTTATCCAAGGGAAATCACAATGTGGGAGAAAGGTACTGTAGTGAATATAATAACCTGTGCAGCATAGACTTAAAATTTAAATGTCATTATTTATTATAAGGTTAAATCATATTCTCTAAGGGAAATGGGAAGGGATAAGGGTTAAGATTCTTCTTGTGCTCCATGAGACTAACTATTGAAATTTTTCAGCCTGAAGTATACAGCTGTTATCCCAGGAGGAGACTGACACAGTCCAAGGGTTTAGACAGTCGTATAATGATAGCAAACCATCATCATCTTTGTGTCAAACGGTTGCTTGGTTTCTTTAGTAACTGTGACTATGGCATTTTTCTCCAAATACAAGCTGTAAAATACAAAGATGAGAACGATCTAGAGCAGTGCCTTTCAAAAGTAACATTGAGTCAGATGTAAAGCAGACAAGTATAAGTGGAAACATCATACATAACATGCGATAATGTTAGAAATTATTCTTTAATTTTTAGAGATTATTCTCAATCGGTCGATTTTGAGTAAATTATGCATTATAGTTCACTGTAGTATGTACAGTAGTCATTTTACCTGCTATAATAACACCTGTTGAGCTTCATAGGTAGGGTAAAATGGTTTGACACTGAATTTTTGATGAAATATTGACAGAATACTGCCCTGCTGTTCTCTTGTACATTGTACACAGAGCAAGCATTTCACATTCAAGTCTTTTCACAAATATCTTCAAATGTCCTGTGCACAAAAGAATTGCGTTTCTCAAAAAAAAAAAAAAAAATCTTCACAATTGAAATTCTAGTCTCATATAATTTACAGACATAGCTCTGTATCAAAAATACAAAGGCATGTAACCTTGAACAACCTTGTCTGCTTATATTCTCTGGTTAGTAATGACTTTAAGGCAAAGTTTGCTGTAAGACTGGTGGTCAAGATGCAAATTTGCTCAGTGGTTGTGAATCCTTTGTAAAACTAAGTGATTTACATTATTATTATTATTATTATTATTATTAGTAGTAGTAGTAGTAGTAGTAGTAGTATTAATATAATAATAATAATAACAATAATAACAATAATAATAATAATAATAGGTCAGGTCAGGTTACTTTATTTGTACCCAGAGGTAGATAATAATAATATAGGGCAACCATAGAACTATTTTCTCTTCAAAGCAGATGAAAGGATTGAAAAAGAGAGAATGCTGGAAACTGAGGAGATTCAGAATGAATTTGCCAGATGTATTTAGTATTAACAGCATGCTGGTCTTTCCTCCCCAAGACAATTTAGTATTCAAATCTCACAGGTTGGTTCAGTTGCATGCCGAATCATTTATCTTCATTCTGAGGTGGAGATTTTATGTGACGGTTCTGTCTTGTTTTTAAATGCAGTGTAACCAAGTCAGTAGCAAACTAAATAGTACATCAAAATGCAGAGCCATGGGACTTTATTAAAGGCATACAACATTAGTACTGTGAGCTGCAAGGATGAATATCTGACTTTGCCAATTGAATGAAGCAAATATTCAACACTTTAACTCATTAAACACATTCCAGATTAAATTATGCATATTTTCATAAATATGAGCAAAGGTGTCCTGTTGAATCTTCTCACATGAAAAACACAATATCTCCAGATTCTCCCAGACTATTGGATATTTAATGGATAGCCTTGTGCACAGCATGCATGTCACTTATGAGTCTCTCAGATTGTATGGACATAATAAGCCCTCTGCCCTAGCTGGGCCAACAAATAGTGTCTTCATCCATCAACACTACAGAAAGACCTTTCAAGCAGCAGTAATCCTTGGAGACATAAATAATGTATGCATTTGGCCAAAAAGTGATGACTGAACACTTTATTGGTAAGCATCTTTTAGGTCACCACACAAAAACAAATGATTTCCATGTTGTCCAAGTCTCTGTCATGTTTCAACAATTAGGATTGGGACACAGACCTAGATGACAGCATGTGCTTCAGAAAACACTGAATTACTGCCTGAAATTACCCCCAGCAAGTACAGTCAAATGGGGTGAGTGTACATATCTACGCTGTGCCTTTCAGTGCGTAATTACAGAACTGATTGTGAATGTCCGCTATTAACGAGAAAAGGTCTGCCAAAGGAATAAAAGTAATAAGTGCACTCAGCATTATCTCCAGCGCAGCACAGGACCATTATAGTAAAGGTCGTGTTGGGAACAAATCACATTTGATAGGATTTCTCATTCTTTTTCTTCATTTTGTGATAAATTTTGTGATTACATATAAAGCTTAGCAATCAAATGTGCCATGTGCTATTTATGCAAATGATAGAATATTCCTCAAGAGGTATGCAGTTTATTGAAGTAAAATTGCAATAATTAAAGCAAACTCAGCCTTTTGCTGTGCAGAGACATTTCTAATATACAATCACTGAGTGCCCCTATGCTCGTGGTTCTTCACAGTTGGCATGGCTAACTGAACAGTTTTTCCACACGCATTTTAACTTGGATAGGCTCCAGATTTACAGAAGTTCCATGCAGAAAAAAGTGACTGCGTGGCCCAAAGGTAATCAAGCAGCATCTTCACCAAGAGCCCTTGTCCATTTCAACTTAGAGTTTGGTGGGTATCATCCTACAGACAAAGCAAGGGTGGGGTGCCATTAGCTCTTAACTTTAACTTTTACTGAATGTAGAAGCAAGGGTGGGGGTGCTATTAGCTCTCACCTATAACTTCTACTGAATGCTTGTTTTAATCATTTGTTTAATCATTTGAATAAAAGGTAATTTAATCCAATTGTAATTCATTGACATGATTATTATACTGTACTGACCACAGTGACAAAGAATGAAAACAAATACAGACTGACATAAGAATTGCAATTCACTTTTCACTTGATTCACGTGAATCATTTTTTGTCCCTGGAAAACAGTACAAGAAAGTGCCATTATGTTACAAAATGAGGTGGCTAGAAATTATTCTGTCACAGAGATTAGCACCCGGGAGATAGCTGGTGTCTGTGGCTGATATCACTGTGCAGTGCTATGTGAATGTTAATTTCCTGCCCCTTTTAAGGAAGTACATCTCTCTTTTCAAAGACAGCTCAAAACATGGTTCAGTGATAGGAAAGTTATTCCTCTCATGTGCCAGAAAAGATGAGCAATGACAAAATTATGTTCATTTGACCAAAAAAAAACATTGACTATGAGGAGAATGTACTTACAAATAAATGTTTTGACTTTTAAAAATGCTATCATTTCAGTATTTCTTTTCAATAATTCAGTCAGGTGTCCAGTCTTCTGAGGTTGGCTATAATCAACCTCCATTCTACCACATTGTTGCCATTCAAGAAAATGCTGAACAGCCACAACCAATCCAGTCTCTAATGCTGTAAAACCATGTCTTTTTAACGTAGTAGATCTGTGGTTAACTTAAACATCAATACACAGCATAATTAAGCAGTACAAGAGCAAATATTTGCCCAGTATTTATCTCTATAAACGTATCTAGCTAACAAAAACAGCCAGGCAGCTACTTTAATTGTCATTTAGCTTACCAAGATTGCTTGGTAGATAGTTACAATGAACTGGGCTAATTGTAATGGATAAAAGTGGTGCATTCAGGCAGGCAATCGAGTCACTTAGGTAGCGAACATTAGGTAATGGTACATTCTGTAAAATAAGAGAGAAATGTTAACACCATAGTTGATAGTAACTACAGTTAGCTAGACTACCTACCTTTTATCAAACAGGGCAGGTAAAGTGAATCCATTTTTTTAAACTCTGCATTCCAAATATATTGTTTTGAATGTACTTAATAGCATTTTCAGTCATTTTTGTTGACTTAGTTTGCAGCCTTGATCAGCATTCAGAATACAAATGAAATCATGGAAACGTAAATAAATATATGTTTGAGTGTTAGATTTTGGAGCAATTGACCAGTGTTGCAGTCATTTTGCTGATGAAGTGTCTTGTGAATTGCTTTTGGTTTCCAATTCACATCAAATGACTACACAAGCAAATTTCTCGGGACTGTTTCAATTTCATAAAGAGAAGCATTTGTTTCATTTGAGATCTCAGTCCATGTATCAGCTGTGTAAATTTAATTGAGACTGATTTTTATGTGTTAAGTAAGGAATTACTGTGATGTGGCAAATTGCATGGTTTTAAATGTGTGATATCCAGAAAGCAATTTACCTATCTGCAAAGTGGTATGCTCCAGTTGGGGGTAATCTGTGAGGCAAAGGGTATATAAACCTTTGCAGGACCTGGGACAAAGAGTTGGGCCCTGAGACTGCAATTAGTCCTTTCTGTAAGTCTCTTCAGTAATGTGAGCAATTTTTTTCCTTTTCTTTTCTTCTCACTTATGTTAGTGTGGTGTAACACTGTATCATTTTGTATGCATTTCCTTTTTTGTATATTTTTCCCCTCTGCTGTATTTATGGTTCACCTCTGCACCTGCACCTTGCTTGCACTGTATTTTGGTCTCCTGTGTTTCTCTGCCACCTCACTTGGCTGTGTGTGTCTGACTACTTTGTGACAGGTTTGCCTGATATTTATCTCTGTAAAGTAGCTACCTATTGATATTGGTGCATTCAAGCAAGCACCTCAGCTAACTAGCTAGCAACAGTAGCTATTCTCTCAAATAATTGAGAAATGTGACCACTGTAGTTGGCAATCTCTTACAGATCAGGGCAAGTAAGTTAATATAAACTCAGCTTTTTTCCATTGGGGATGCTTTTTTGTCTCAAAATAGTTTGACTTTATATTAGTAATATTTCTACTTTAATTTGGACACACATACCAAAAAAATCCCAGTGTCCCTAATATACTGCCATAATTCACTGAAGAAGGCAGTGTTCCAATTTTTATGCTTATCTTTATAATAAGTACTGTGCATCTTTCATGGAAAACATGATGGACAGTCATATGACCTAAACATAGCACAACTTTGTCATTTCTGAGAGTGAAAAAAGTGTTTCTGAATGACCCTCTAAACTCATTTAAAATCAAATTGTCATTGCATGTGCTCTTCTGCAGCTAGAGGGCAAATTGCCACGAATGATTGTAATAACACTCCCTAGTTCTGTATCCCTGCTCACACAGAGCTATGCAGTGCATACAGCTCCCTGGAGAACACTGTGTAAATGCTGCATGACAGAGTCTAGATAAACTCATACTGCTGTCTGAATTTGTCCTCTTCTAATATCTTTATTAGGTGAAAAAGAGAGCCTGAGAAGGCTTTGGCCCAAACTGCTGAGAAACATTGAACTCGCGGTGATTCAAAGAAAGGTTATAATGCTGGCATAAAGGGAGAGGGGTATCAGACAAGCTGTTTTAAACATGCTGTTCTTACAGAGAGAACCAAATTGCTCTGCTGAAGCAAGCACACCTGCATGTGTCAGTGAAGGGGATCCAAATGTACAGCCTGTAATCCTAATTAAAACCTAGAAGAGTTGTATCTTTTCCATTTATGCTGTCAAATTACAGCTTGATGAAGGCATTTGCATTGGATACCTGGTTTATTAGTATAGTTTTAATTGTTAATTTAATAACATTGTCCATTTAATTGAAGTGAGACAAATGCCACAACAGCACACATTCTGTCTCTTGTGACCATGATATCCTTTTATGTGGGTGGAAGTGTTTCTCACATATCAGTGTTCTGAAAATCACTTAACCTTCTGCAACACACAGCAGCTGAGAATGGCTTTTCTAGAGTATCCCATAATGGCCATCTCAGTGATGGCATGCAGGATGAGCACATAAGGGATGCAATACAGGGAGAGCCCCAAAGCACTGTCAGTGCAGTCAGAGACTGTCTAATTTATGAGCCACTGTGGTGCAGGGAGTCAGCGTTGGTGCGCATGCTGAAATTGAAATTGAGCTGCCATAACTGTGTGTAGCACACTAAGGATCAAACAGTGTGGTTAGAAAAAGTTCAACCTGCAAGGGGTCCCCTCCCAACTTAGCTGGGGTCCCATGGGATTTTGCAGTACTCCACTGTGTCTTGGCTATAGCTACACAGTCTGTCAAAGCAGGTGTATTATTTGCACCATGTAAATAAATGTATCCACATAAATGATGGGTCATGTTCTGCTCAGCAATAACAAACACACATTACAATTAGCACTTTCAGAGATTTTGTACTGTCAGTAATGGCAGTACAAAAGAGGTTGTTTACTTTAGGGGGGCTTTGATAATATGTTGTCATTCTTATCAAGAATGAAGCTTTGAGGATGAGGTAAGCTACTTAGAAAGCTGTTTTAGTACCTTACTAGCTAGATTTTTAGATAGCAGTCATCACTATAATCAGAGCTAGCCAAACATAACTATAACAATGTTTTACATGTACATTTTCTTAGCAGATGCTTTTACCCAGAGTTTACATTGCTTATGCAGAGCATCCATACCATTTACAGCTGTAGATACATTAGCTCTCTATATGACACAATAATATTACTTTCAGACAATTTCATTGAAGTACTTTGATTGGTAGGGGTTGTATAGAAGACTTTTATGACTACATTGACCTCCAAAGGGTCAACAAATGGTCTTCAGTAACTAAATACTTTCCTACCCCTTGTCAGAATCCCTTTTTGGCATTTTTGCTGGGGACTTGGCTCCCATTTCTAAAAGGGTATGTACTTTTTTACATTAGTATACAAATTACAGATCATAGACTAAGTTGTTGAACTAAATATTTTGAAAGCATAAGTACATTTCTGATAAACCACAGTACCATTGATTCACTGAAAATGATAATAACCATACTCATTAATGCACAATATGCTGTTTCTATACAATTGGCCTAAGTGAATGAATCTCCGCATTCAGTAAGTAAACCAATTCACATATTGACATTTCTTCGCATTCCCTTACTTGTCGTGAGAATACTAATCAATTTAAAAAGGGGAAACAGTCACACCAAGTATAGACATAGAGTGAAGATATACATGAAGTGCATTTAGTCATTCCACCACAGCATATCAGTCAAACATTGTTGTATGAACATCAGTTCATTAAAATTCAGTGCCTGGGCTATTGTTTTGATTCTTTTTGATGTTGTTTGTGATACTCTGTTGTAATGTGCAGCCTAATTCCTGAAGCCAAGTATCTCACAAATACAACTCTGCTCTATTACTGTATCCAAAGTGTTCAATGTTAAGTCTCTAGCTAGATTATCTGTAATAATAGGGCTTGTTTATTTTGGAGTTGCACTTGTACAGCGTGCCAGTATTATTGCATTCAGCAGTGCCAATTTTGGCACTCTGACACAAGCAACTTTACATAACAAATACTGAGCTGGAAAACACCCTTGGCAAGCCAAACTGTTGCATCACAGGCTAGTGCCACACCACATGCTTGCCTGTTTGTAAGCAGAAATGAAGCAACCTTTCTGTCAAAGTCCATGTAATTATAGGGTAAAATGTCAGGTGTTAATGGCTGTCTGGTGATACACAAATAAAAAATGTCTGTGCAAAGACATGTTGAAGAATCCATGTTAAAAATGTAACATTTATAATACTGCATCATGAATGGCTCTCAGAGAGCCATCAGAATAACCTTCACATTGTAATGAGTAGACCAGATGGTTCACTCTGCCTGTTATGGAAATAATCTTTCTTCCTCTGTTGTACATTTTCACCATGTCACTTTTATTTAGGGTTATAGGTATGGTTAAATTTTGTAAAACCAGTTTAAACATTACTATGCCTGGATGTTTAAACATGTAGTAAAGACAGGTATCCATTTTGTTTAAATACCATCCTGTAAATCATTAGACTGTAACAAAATGTAAGCATTGAATCTTCATTTTTAGTCTAAAAACAAACCTCAAAAGTACCATTCACAATATCCAAGCGCAATTTAAAATAATCCAGATAATCCAAGGAAAATTTGACTATAATGGGCAACAGAAGAAAACACAGTTTATGCACATTAGCTGTATTAACTACACACCATTCATATTTAATGACTTTGCATTAAACATGTAACTGTGAACATGTAATTGTGGGCTACTAACCTGTCAGTGTATCACATACATAGAGTCGATAGAATTTATGCTCAGTATCACACACTGGTGTAAGGGGTCAATGGAAGCAATTAACTTATTTTGATCCTCTTTATATTGTGAAATGAAAAAGCAAGTTTGGCAGATTATTTAACTGCTTTGTCTTAACTTTACTTTCCTATTATGTCTGAACTGTCCAACTCAAAGAAATTGAGCAATGCCATAGTGCTTGCCTGCAGGCACTTACCAGTGTTTCAACTCTTTCAAATAATATCCCACCTCATGGATTGATATGTGCATGTGCTGAATAAGTACATTGCTCCTATACATTTGTGCAAAGGTTACATGCAAGTTCCTTCCACAGAGCAGGCAAAAATTCTGATGGCTTTCTGAACCCCCACTGGGGTTTTTCCAGTTTATTATAATGCCCTTTGGACTGCATGGAGTACCTGCCACCTTACAACGATGAATAGATGGGTGGCTGGTGGGGTGCCAAGACTTTACTGTGGCTTACAACGACATAGTGATTTACAGCACATCCTGGAAGTAACATCTGCGGCACTTGTCTGAAGTACTTCCATGCATTATGCAGGCTGGGCTAACTTTTAATGGAGAGGAGTGTTTTGCTCTGCAGAAGACTTAATACTTGGGCAGTAAATTGAGGAATGGCCCAGCCAAACCATAGTTGAACAAGATGGCCATTTGCATGTGCCTTAGCCAGCTCCCACCAGCAAGCACGTTCTCTTCTGGTCCCGGTTGGTTGGTATAGATGTTTTGTGCCAAACTCCTATCCTCTCACTATTCAACCTCATATAGCAAGTGTGGCAAAATTTGCATGGGCATCATTACAATTTTGAGGGGGTGGTCTTTGCCAGGGCCTGGTCCTGCACATCTGTTATGACTTTGAGGCATCATTTACATTAAAGACTGACGTGTATAAAACAGGACTTGAGGCGATGCTGTGTCAGGGAGAGCTGGGGAGGAAGAGCCTTCTGCTTTCATCAGCAGGAAGCTAATCCCCAGTGAGTTAAATTATTATTCTGCAGTGGAGCCTGAGTGCCTTGCCATCAAATGGGCACTTAAGTCCATGTGTTATAACCTGCTTGGAAGTTCCTTTGTGCTGGACACAGATCATAAGGCTCTGAAATGGCTGATACAAATGACGATCACTCATGCTAGGTTTGCACATTGCCTCTTTCTGCTGTAATTTTATTTCACTTATTTCATTCATTCCACAATGTTCCTTGCCACCCCCAAGCTTTTAGTGATGATCACAGGCTTAAATCCTGTGCTTAAATCCCTTTTCTCTGTTTAATTCTTTAAAAGTGTACTTACATGATGATTTTGACATTGAAACATAGGAAATGTGGTGAAAAACTTTTTTTTCCTGTAAAAACATTTTAAATTATGTGACATCTGTCTGATTTTGATTAGTTACATATTCTGTTTGATTACATACATATGTATATGTATGTAATCAAAATACACCTATGCCACATCAGCATCACTTGTAGCCTACCCTTACTCGTCAGCAGAAACTTGGTTTCTAACTCGGTAAATATTGATTTTTAATGGACAACCAGTTGGAACTATTGAACTGTCCTGAATTGTCCTTTTTGTCTGACTGTTCTCTCTCACCAGAGGCAGTAGATTATTAGAGACTGTTACCACTCCCACCTTATTGGTGAGAACTAAAACTTCTCTGTTCCTGCATGGTTACACAGGAAGTAGGGGCTATTGATTATTCTATTTTAACAATTAATTTTTTATTTAGCAAATAATTCATTGAAAAAAAACAAAGCTTTGCCTTATTGTTGATAACTGATTTGATTTGCAGTTATCCTACCACCTCAGAACATGATCAGCACATTACGACGGAGTACTAGGGCCACATTGAGGAAAAAAAAATTCTGAGATTTCAAGAATAAAGTCGTAATATTATGAGAATAAAGTCGTAATTTTACAAGAAAAAAAGTAATAATATTTAGAAAATAAAGTAATTTTACGGGAAAAAGTCATAATATTACAAGAATTAAGTTTTAATTTTAGGCTACTGTTATTTTAGAGGTGAAATATCAGAAGAAAACTGAACTAGGAGTGTTGACTGATGTGTGACAGCAGTTGCCAGAAACAGGCTCAGGCTGCCGTTGTATGAGGGACCGTTTAGGAAATATTTCAGACTTTTGTTACACATACACATATGAAATACGTACACATTGATGCATGTGAAATTTTTAACACACACAACCATACAACTGAAAACACACACATATATGTGAAACGCTCATATAGACACGTGGAATGCATTCATACACACATACTTATGAAATGTTCGTACAGATACACATGAAACGGGCACATTCATACATATCTATCTTTGTTAAATCTATGTATTTTCTCCCACTTGCAATCAATTTGTCATGTATCAACAACAATTAGTTTGGAGACCATCAGCCTGAGACTAGAACCAGCAATGAGACTGGATATGTCACAGACCACCAAATCAGCTGGTCAGGTAGCTAGCCTGTTGGGTGTCTTACTCTGCTCTTAATCTACTAATGTAGTAGGAGGTATGCAATGTTCATCTGTCTTTCATCCATAGCAGCTAGCTAGTGGCACAGCTAACTTAGCATAAAGGGTTACTTAAAGGCAGCTATCATTAAAGTTAGAAAATTAGCATTTTTGAAATTTGACTCAATGTCTTGGCCAAGTTTGGACTTTTTCCAGTTGGTTTAGTTGCATAGAAGTAGCTCCTTGTTTTGCTGTCAACCAATTTTGCTCCACTGTTTTCTGTTCCCCAGGAGTGGCTTCCAGTTGTGCTGAAGGAAGCTTTCTGCCTTGTGGGCACTCATTGACATTATCTCCCTGGCTTGTAATCTAATACTGGAGAGCATTTGCATGTTTTTTCTTCTGATGTACTGATGTGTGTAAACAGTAGATGCTCCATATTTTTACATATGTAGTAGTTTTAACTGACATTTATAAAACACTGAAACAGGAACTTGCATAGTTAGGTAGCTTGTCAACACATTAGCAGACACTGTACACCAAACGTGTAGAGGCAGTGCACTAATTGCCTGAGCAGTCCTTAGGCTACATGAGGTGATTTATTGGTCCACACACCCCAGAGAAGCAAAAGTGAGTTTTTGACTGTAAATACTCAGTAGCTGCCAGCAGCCTTGTAACTCAAATTTTAAGTGCTGATTTGTTCAATTCAGAAACTAGTAGTTAGCTATGGGTGGGGGGAGAAAAGTGTACACCTAGCTAGCTAACAAGTTCTGTATTTACAGCGAATGCTAACTGCAATTAGTGCAGTAACTTTAAAATGTGTAGAAGCTGTGCTTTCTTACAGGTACTGCTAGATAATTACACTTTTAATGCTACTGCAAGATAGGGGTGCTTTGCGCAAGATTTCTAAGGTGTTGAGTGCTGCATCTAGGACTCTGGGCTCTAGGTTACATCTGCAATATGTGATGTTGATGAAAAATTAACAACAAAAATAGATTCCCAGTTTAGTTATTTTAATTTCATATTGCTTACAATTTACAGATTGAACCAGAGAGCACATCATAATAATGGAGCATGGGACAGGAATATATCTGCACTCAGACACTCCACGAACATATTTTCCAGCATAATTATTTCCACTTATATGTTGGCTCTTTGCTGGTATATTCCAACATGGATTAGATCTATATTAATTATAGTCAGATTTCTGCTATCACAGTGCATAATTTTTTCTAAAGGTGTTCAGGGGTTTTGATAATTTGAAATAATGGAGAATTTAAATGTTGTGAATGGACAACACTTGAAGAGGCAAAAACTGTCTGTATCAGCATTTCATGAAGGGTGCTTGCACAGTGTTTGCAGTAATAGAGCTCGCATTGCAAAAAAGAAGTTAATGATCCACTTTCCTAAATTTTCTCAAACCTTTGATGTATTAAAAGCAAATGTTTGCAGTTATTTATGATCATTACTCACATTATGTCCATTATGCTTATGAATTATGCTAATTTTGTAATAGACACAGGTGCACAGTGATGTTCATAGTTTGCTAATGTAGTGCATGGTTATTTAGGCTGTATTCAGTCTAACTGCAGCATGATTTCTTGTTGATTTGAAGTAATTTCAGCATGCCGAGCTTTAAAATTTAAACATATTTAGCTTCCACATTTTCATTAATTAGTGCTAAGTCAAAGATAAAGCCATTAAAGCAAATATGTAATGCTACTGACAAACTACTATTCTCATGGTGACTGAGAGGATATGTACCAGTTCTCCTGAGTTTAACATGAATGGCATACATGGAGGCCTGTAGCTGATGTATCAGTATACTTCAGCAAAAGTGTATTTATTAAATTTTAGCCAGTAGGGGGGCATATTCTGACGATGAAATCAAATGCTAATTACACATACTGCCTCTATTTTGTTACCTATGACTAAGTTATACTAATAATGTTACAAACTTAAAATGTATTATTATTATTATTATTATACCTATCTTTGGCAGTTTTCTGCTGCTACTGTGTATCACACAGCGAGAAGCCTGACAGTAAATGTAATGCTACTTACTTATTCATTTCACCAGGGATTCTGCCTTATTATAGTGAATGTTTTGGAGTGTACTTGAACCACTCAATGTCTCGGAATTTAGTAGAAGCAATCAGTTGTGATCGTCCCCCCCCCCCACAGTAATCCCTGTACAAGCCTGGGTGCTGTGTGGTATCGGAGGTTATCCCGATTTGTGTGCTGTGAAGCAGCTTGTATAAGTACACCATCTGGACCAGACACTAGTCTATAATGTGGACTTTACCCACAGTCCCTCTCTTTTAATACTCAGTGCAGAGATGAAGTGGGTGCCATATACAGTCTTTTCTATACTGGGGCCGACACCTGAACAGATAACTCTCTGGGGTCAAGGCAGATACTAACCACAAGGTCCCATTCCTGGTGGTACCACTAAATTAATTCTCATTAGAGTCCATAGAGTGCTAGAAAATATAAAGAGTACATCTGGAGGGCTAAAGTGCAGTATCCACCAGTTACGTAACATGAAAGAAAGGGCATGGCATTGTCTCCCGAGAGACGGTGTACATAATGTAATACATCGTTCTGTCAGAGAGTCTATGGAACTCATGTAAAACTATAATTTTCTGCCTCCAGTCAAAAAAAAAGTTTCTTAATGCAGGAATTATTGTGTGCTCATGGAAATCAGTGATCATACTGCCACGTGCAAAGCAAACTCACAGTGGTTTCAGAATACAGCATTTAGGATAAAAAGAAGGCATTTTCTATTAACAATGTGTAGGGCCAGATCAGCACCCATGGATGGGTTGGAGATTTAAATTGGGTTGCCATACCACATTGTAGATCTACAATGTAGAAGTATTTTGAGAGTAAAATGACGTTTCTATTTTCAATGTTCTATTTTCACCACATTTATCATTTAGAAACTTGTGATGACCATTATACTACACTTATTGAGAAACTTGTTCTGATAATAGCATCATGATAATAATAGTCCTTTTGCACATATTAAGAAAACAAATGTCTTCTGATACTACTCCACTTATTGATAAAACAATTTTGTTTTGATAATAATGATGATAACATTGCAATAAATTAGAATTTAAAAAGTGACATTTAGACTCTGTCTGACTGCATGTTCAGGGCCTTTTTTGTGTACCTCTATTGTCTGAGTTGCAATGGTCAGTCATTTTTAAAATGTAGGTTGTGTGAAAAAATTGAAAAACACTGGCATAGGGGAGACACAATGGCTATAGCATTAGCAATAGTAAGTATTTACCACCAATCCTTGTCGATTCATTTTTTAACAATGGGTGTCAAAATATTTCATTTCTTCAGTAATTTCAGTAATGTATATTAGCATAAACGGCCCTGTATTAAATGATGGCACCACAGACACAGAGGAGACCAATAAAGCACCTTGAGGTCTCTGGGCATCTCTAAAGATGCAGACTTGCTGAAATGTGTTTACAAAAGCACTGTGCCCCATGCCAAGATCAATAGCCTAACTATGACTAAAATTTGGGATGAGGGAGTGTGGGTACCTGAAAGTATTTGACAGAGTGGCATCTTAAGTCAGCCATGGTCATGTTAATCAGACGTCCTTGATTAAGTTGGCAGTGTCAACAGCCTTATGCTGACAATGTCAAAGGTGAGCACAGATTATACATCAGGGTCTGAATGATTGGGATATTGAATCTCATCACCTGACTGAGATAAGACAAAAGTATGTGTACTGAGGACAAAGTCCTCCCCACCTCAGCAGCACCTGTGACTGGAAACCATCAAGTTAGAATGATTGCAGCCGTTCAAGGGCTACCAGAATCAATGCACAACACAGCCTTGCCTATCCTGTTTTACGGGTCAGGGATATTAATGAGGTTGGGAGAAGTGTGGAAACAAGTCCCTCTCGGCTCCTTTTTTTTTCAGGCGAGAAGGCAGGTTTTGAAAAGTTGAGTCTTCTGGGCGGATTTTTCATGTGCATCCAGGTTGGTCATTCTCAACACATGCTTGTTTTTATCGATTTTATTATTTTGTAGCATCTGTCAGTAATTCAGTAATGTTGGCATGGACTCTTTTTTAGGGTTTATCATAATCATTAATTAATTGTAAATACTTGTTGACATTTGCCAGCATTAGCTTATAATTATAGTTTGGTATTACTATGTAGTGTCATCACATAGAACTGCAAGTTGCTGACGTCAGCCTATGCACGTGTTGGTTGTTAGTGCTTGTCAGATCATGCAAGTGCATATGTGGTCTACATAATAACTTACCGTTTTAGTGCTGCTGTGTTGCATGAACACATCTAAGTGTTGACCGAATCGTCTTTTTTAAGCTCCTGTGAGTTCAAATTAAATTTAACTTCAGTCCATATTAAAGCAGTTTGTTCTCACAGAGTAAATGCAGATTATTTTTTCCACAGCAGATAATACCATTTTATTAAAGTCCTGTATAGTTTCCTTGAATATTGATTCATTTTCCTTGAAGCATCAAATACTGAAAACATGCTTTCGAACAGACTTCATGAACACTGCAAAACATGCTAAAAGGAGATCTGGCCAATCAAGTTGGTACTTTTGTGTATATGTTTTGCACTTTTCTCCTTTTCTCTTTACCTAAGAGGCCTTTATTTTCATCTTTTGATATGTCTGAAAAAAATAACAATTGGCTGCCCACTCTTCCAACTGTGATGCATTTTTAACACAGAGTATTGATTTTAGTACAAAGACTAGCCATATTGGTGTAATGCACTGCAAAAGAAGCTTTGGTACCCCTCTTGTAACTCAACAACAGTAACCATCTTGGTGCAGTCTCCAGAGTTCATCACATTACTAAATCATAATTCCCTTGATTCATTCATTGAAAATTTATATCTCCACAATTTCAGCATAAAACACGAGAGAGAAGCATCAGGAAAACAACTCCTTCACAATGTGTATGGCTGTGACAGCATGCACTTACCAGATCAAGTATGACTACATACAGAAAGCATTGTTTTGTCAGTTTGGATCATTCAGAAAGCTTTTGTTTTCGCCAAAAAACATGCCCGGTACTGAGGTCTGTCCTAGTGCGGGTCTGTCTCTCTGCGCGGGTCTGCTCTCTCATCAAGGTTATTGTGCATTTCTGCTCAGATAGTTCACCACAAGGTTCCAAGGATAATTTTTGTTTGAGATAAAATGAAATATTTAACCATGAGGTTGTATGATGTTCATCTGGCTTTGAAGCACACTCTCCAGAAAGCTCCTGCATTTCTTTTTCAGTAGTACATGGGCTTGTCTTTATATACATATATAAATGTGTGCATGCACACACACACACACACACACACACACACACACACACACACGCACAGACACACTGAGCGGCTGGTTTGTTAAGTACACATAATAGTGAGTTGGTCCTCCTTTTGCCCTCAGAACAGCTTCAGTTCACTGGGGCACGGACACAAGAATGTTATGAAAGTGTGGTGCAGGGATGCTGACCCATGTGCTTCCCATAGTTGTTGCAAATTGACTGGTAGTGGATCTCTATTCTGAATGGCTTGATCTCATCCCACAGATACTCAATTGGATTGAGGTCTGGTGACTGGGGAGGCCACTGCAATAAGACAAATTCATTACTGCGTTCTCAGAACCATGTGGCATGGAGCATTATCCTGCTGAAAAAGCCCATTCGCAGATGGATACAAAGCTGACATTATGGGATGCACCTGATTGGCAGTCACGCATGTGGCACCCACACATTGTCTACTTGTATCGAGGGATGCAATGTGTGCCACGAAAACACACCGACACTATTGCACCATCACCCTGCATTGTTGACACCCAGCAGGATGGATCCATGGACTCATGCAGTTTTTGCCATATACTGGTCCTACAATTTGAATGAAACAGCAGGAACCAGGATTCATGAGAACTGGCAATGTTTTTCCTATTCTCCATTGTCCAGTCTTTGTGTTCCTCAGCCTAGCTGCAGCTGCTGCTTATTTTTCAGTGATGGGAGTAGAACTTGGGTAGGTCATCAGCTGCCCATCTGTGACAATGTACAACAAGTTGTGCATTCTGGCAGCACTGTTGTACTTGCTGTAAATTGACTGACTGTACCCCGTCTGTTACTCTGCACAAGCTGTGTCAGCCTTTGTCAGCCTCTTTCATCAACAGTCTGTTTCTGACCCCAGGAGTGTTGTTGGATGGATGTATTTGGGTGGTGGACCATTCTCGATAGACACACGAGACTGTTGTAAGCGAAAACCCCAGCAGCACTGTTGTTTCTGATATACTGGTGATGCCGACGTTCATGCCGGCACTTAAATCTAAGACACTTAAATCTTTTGTCTTTCCCATTCTCCTAATCCATAGGTAACCATGTATCTGCTTTAAAAACACTGAAAGTCAAAATTAATTGTATTAACGTGACATTGGATATGTTTTTTAACTATTTTTAGGAAAAATAAAAAATGAACCGCTAAAACTGGAATATACTGTTTTCATAAGTATTCAACTCCCAATATTTGGTAGAGCCACCTTTTACTGAAATAACAGCTTTACGTCTTTGGGGGGTAAGTGTCTACCAGCTTTGCAAAGTGTTTGGGAGTGATGTCTGCCCATTGTTTTTGGCAGATTTACTAAAGATTGTTCAGGTTGGTTGGATGACACTTGTGGACCACAATTTTCATGTATTCCCACAGATTCTTAATGGGATTGAGATCAGGACTTTAACTGGGCTGCTATAACCATTGCAATGTTGCTTTTGCCGTGTACTTGGAATCATTGTGCTGCTTAAAGGTGAACTTTCTCCCGTGCTGAAGTTTTTTTTAGCGGACTGTGGCATGTTCTCTTTCTCAGTATTTCCCTGTATTTTGCACCATCCATTGATCCTTCAATTTTGACAAGATGGCCAGTCCCTGCTGACAAAAAGCATCCCCACAGCATGATGCTACCACCATACTTCACTGCAGGGATGGTGTTTCTTGAGGCATGGGTAGTGTTATGTTTGTGTCATCATTAGTGCTTTTAATTTTAGCCAAAAAGCTCCATCTTGCTCTCCTCAAAACATTTTCCCACATCTTAGCTAGGTCATTCTCATGCTTTCTGGCAAACTCAAGATGTGCTCTGAGAAGGTTTGATTAATGGCTTGCTTCTTGCCACCCTCCCATACAGGCCAGATTTATGCAGAGCTCTTAATATTGTTGACTGGTGCACCTTTACTCTGGTCTTAGTCACTGAACTCTGCAGCTCCTTCAAAGTGATTGTTGGCCTCTCTGTGTCTTCTCTCAGTCTTTCTTGCTTGGATGCTGAGTCTTGAGGGGTAGCCTTTTCTAGGGAGTGTTTGGGTGGTATGATGCAGATTCCACTTCCTGATTATTGATCGAATACTGTCCCCTGGGATATCCATTTTCATAATTCATGCATTTGTTTTACTTTTTTACTTTTTGTTTTACTAACTTCTGTAGAATGCTCTTTAGTCTTGATTTTCACACCTTTCCTTCAGAATCATAGCCTGACCAATGATCCTTAAACAGAGTGTGGTTTTTATCCAGAAAATGTGACAGTTACTTTAATGGATCACAGGTAGAGGCCAATGGTAAAGCAATCGTGTCGTCCTGTGGGCAAGTTTTTTCATCTGTGTAAACCTGGAGCACAGGGGTTGAATACTTATGCAAACAGCAAATTTCACTTTTTTATTTTTCTTAATATTTTCTAACATAAAACCAACATCACCTTAAAATAATTCATTTTGAGTTCATTGTTTTTAAATAAATATTACACAGAATAACATTTCAATGAATTGGTCAAAGGTCTGAATACTTTTGCAAGGCACTGTATATATGTAGTTAGAATGTCTTAAGTACATGTCCTAAGTAAGGCGTTGTGTTTGTATAGGTGTAATACATTTAAAGTGATGACCTTCTGATGGGAGTAAAGATTACATTACAGAGCAGTGTCTGTTTCCTAGCTACATAAAGGTAATCATTCTAAACAACATAGCAGTAATTCTCAATATGCAACACATTCCAAGGATCTTACAGCAGTTTCTCAGTAGAGGGAGTAATTAAGTCCAGCTAATACCAATGAGGAAGACCCACCTGGCTGAATGACCATGACCATTTTATACCTTAGCTCCACATATCAGTTGAGGCCGAGAGGAATGGAGAGAAATGTAAGTGCCATAGATCTAGGCCAAAACAGTCGTACACTACGTGGGATTAGATCCTCTTTCAACCATTAAGAACACAGAGAACACAGCAGCAACCTTGATGTGAACCTGAACCATGTGTCTAGAAAAATGTATCATACTGTAGTGGTCGTTTTAGTCCAGTACAAGATTAATGAGTGGGAAATCAAGGGAAAATCAAAGTATGTCTACTTTTGTGATGCCCTAAATGTATTTCAGCAAAGTAAAATGGCAGTCTTTTGTCTGAAAATGTCTTTATTTGGTTACCACACTTGACAGAGTGTTGTAAGTTAATGTCATTACATGAACGGGTGAGTTAAAATGTGTGTTCAGGTCAATTCTATTTCAATTCAGTTAATTCAGGAAATGAGCTGAAATTTAATTCATGAATTGCAAATTTCCCATCATTTTCTTTGAAGATTTTTCAATTTATTAATTGAGTGGAAAATCATTTCCTGAACTGACTGATTTGAAATGGAATTGATCCCAAGTTTGGTGTGAATACTAGGGCTGTCAAAAAGGTAAAACTGAGCAGTCAAATAAAAGGTATATCATTATATAAAGTGTCATAATTTATTTTTTAAAATTACTCTGTAAAATCAGCTGGTGCCAAACAAGTCCACAGAAAGATCAGCACATATAGCGCACATAGAACATTTACATGGCACACCTGTCACAACAATTGTACAGAGGAAGAGGGTAACATTATCCCCTGTGCACATACATAAGTTGGTCTGTCTCAGCAGGTGAAAGTTCATAGGCTGTGAAATATGGTCTGTTAATATCTAACAGAGGGCAATGCCAAGCTCTGTTGATTTCATCAATGAACAATTAGTAAAACTTCACCAATCATGCTTTGAATGTAGTCAGATTAAGACGTCCATATTTAGCCTCCAAACTTAACTTGTTATGGATTACATTCATTTTTTTCAGGTTAACTAGCTATTGAATTGATCATGAATGATTCTCTGAGGATGTTGCTGTGGATGAAGATGTTTCTGAGGATGTTGCTGAGGATGTGTTGCTGGGAACACAGTGATGTATGCACACTAGGTGCACAGTGGACACGATGGGGAACTTCCCTTATTCTTCGCAGATAATAGTGGGAAAATAGGAGAACAATATACAGAAATGGCAAGATGTGACCTACCATGTTATCTGGAATTTTGTTTTCTCTCTCAGTATTGAAGAAAGAGCCAGTATATGCACAATAACAACATGTAATTATTTATTTCATTTTTATTACTCCAAGAAACTTTTTCTGCAGGGTAGTTGTGTAGCCAGATTAGTGCGTTTAGTGCAATAAGTCCACACCAGAAAGCAAAAGTCCACATCAATACATCAAAAATTGTAATTAAGAGAGCAATACAATTGCTTAGTTAAAATTAATGGACTAGCTATCACTGCCAGAAACACTTTCACAACAAAAAATCATTTAATCTGTTTAACTGTCTGAAAGATGAAATAATGTCAGCCGCCTAGACTCAGCAGATTGTGTGAAAGCCGTTTTAGCTTAGTTATGAGTCAGCTGTTCTTCTTGACTAGGGGAAGCTGTGTCTAAGCCACCATTCAGGGTATGGACTGTTTTATTAGCTTCTAGTCCATAAAATGACAGGAGCTGATAAAACAGTTTTTGACAGATTCTGTCAACGCAAGGATTTAAGATTCTAAGTTTTTCGATTTCATACATTTTGCAAGAGGAGTAAGCGCAGGTGCAACTGGCTCCCTATAGAAAAAATGGTAGAACTATTGACCTTTTCGTAATTTCCTGTTTATTTGAATTGAGCATTGCACCACACAAGTTGCTCCTTGCAAACTTTGCAAAGACATTGTTCAGTGTAAAATCTAAAATAAATAGTTTGCTGCTACTCTCAAAGAGATGTAATCCCCATCACCAAATAGATATTGAAAATGTAAAGTCAGAACAAAGCTTCTATAATTTTGTTTGGAAATGCATGGATAGATAATCCACAACTAGCAAAGAAATGAAAAGACATTCAGAGAGTGTGCATGTGCATGTGTGTGGGGGTTGGGGGGTTGTATTTGTGGAATCCTGTGGAATATTTTTGGAATCCTTAGCAAATAAATGAACAAAAAAGCTCTTAAACTGAACTGTTTGCCTTTAATGCAATAGTTTCCCATAACATTAATTTAGAAATATAAGACAAAGACACCTTTTTTGTGATTTAAACTGTTTGATCTTTGTTGGATGTTGAAACACAGCATATCATCCTCACAGAACATGTTTGATTACAAAATAATTAAATGGAAAATCACAGAGTAGAAATAAGATAATTCATCATAGAAATAAGATCATTTCAGTTATTTTCTACGAGACTTATTAAAGCCGGGATGCTTAAGTTCCTTTTCTTAGAAAAATTAATTATTTATTGTTACTGCAGGGAAGGTGTGAGACCAAAACACTATTATACTTTGTTGTTTACAAGATGAATCCAGATGTCCATGTGCTCTCCCTTTCAAGAGGGAGGACAGCATGTGGGATATGCATTGACAGACCAAATCAATATCTAATTACCACTAGCATATCACAGTGGTTCTGTGGAGACAGAATGCAGGGCCTGCTTTCTCAACAGCCAAGGCTCAATAACGTCTTACGTATTATTTCTTCACCAGTCATTTACATGCCCCTGTGGTAACGATTCCCACTTTGAGAATCTATTAGCGTTTTCCCTGAAAGTCAGCACTTTTGAGAGGATTCATCTTGCTCGGGCCTATCACTCAGTTTAAGCTGCATGAGATTTACACTGAAAGGTAGGTGTATAAATAAATAAATAAGCATGTAAATAAATAAATAAATAACCCATCCAACATGTCCTTTCATATTATTTGTGGGACATTTTGCAAATACCACTCTGGTATCACAATATTCACAAGGTACATCATGAGTTGTGAAATACATTGACAAATTCTCAACTTGTATTGTTGACTTATATATTCAGTGTGGCTACTCGGGGTCATGTCCTATTCAATACTTGTCTTTTTAAAATCAAACTTCTTTTTAATAATGGCTTATGGACCTCTATTCAGTTATTCAATCTAACAGGAATGTGGTCTAATGTGTATTTGTGGCCTCTATATATATATATATTCATTCTGCAACAGACCCTGTGATACTGAGCTCTAAAAAAAAAAAAAAAAAAACTACCCAAAGTTTAAGAACTTTGTGACACAAGAAGAGAGAAGTACAGTAACCTGTTAACATTGCACCATGCCTCTTTTTGTTCCAGAGAGAAGAGAAGTAGGACGTTCTTTTTCACACATTTTGATGGGGCATATGCTGCAAACATAAATTTAACTTCAGTAATCTCCTCAGGCAGACGGGACCAGCAGGCACAGAGAGCAGTCACAACAGGTGAGGGCTGAAGTAGGTGCGAGGGAGAGTGCCGCATCTGCTGCAGTAATTAAAGGGGAGATGCTTGAACGACCTGGATCTTTCAGGTTCCACTAAATGATCTTTAGTGAAAGCCCCTGACCAGCTGTGCCGAAAAAGCAACTTTCACATGACCAAGGGGAGAGCCGAGACTCCACACCAAATAGGTGAAGTGCACCTGCTCTCTCTTTTCTCTCAAGGGTATTTGTCTCCTACTCAGTTACATTCTAGGAAAAAAGGGGAAACATGATCTCATCTCACTTTCTATTTAGCTTAGAATTTAGAAAACAAAGGCTTTCTTGAGAACACCAGGAACCAAAAGGGAGAACACCAAAGGTCTTTGATAAATTTCCAGGCAGACCTGAAATATATTTATGGACTACTTTATACATCCATCAAGCATATGTCATTACCCATACAGTATGCTTAGAAAAATAAATAACTTCAAATACAGCACAGTTTTAGGCTATGAATAACTAAGTCGCTTTGGATAAAGGCATCTCCAGAACGAATAAATGTAAATGTAAGTTCATAACCAAAATTATAAAATACAATGCTCTTACACATTATTATTTAAATGTCAGTTTTTATCGCACTGTTTCCATTTTTCAATATTGTTCATGGGAACAGTGTGCCTCTTTATAACACAGTTAGTAATTACAGTGCAACAGATATCCCTATTGGAGTCAAAACTGCAATGCAGCATGTACCACTCCAATGTGCAACCTCAGCATGACGAGGACTCTCTCATGCCGCGGCCCCCGCCACTGGCACCGTCACAGAGCAGCCGTTCTCTGACAGGGACGGACACAACTCGCAGCCCTACTTGAGGCTCTCTCCGCGTATCCGTCAATCACTAGAACGTTCTTCACTCTCCACCCTTCTGTCACTGTGGTGCCTCTCCACCCTCTTCAATGAAAGCCTGCCATATGGCCAGCAGACTCAGTCCATTTATAAGACTCACACGTTTGAATGAATTATTGAAGTAATAGCATTTGCCATGGAGCACATTAAGAAGCCATAAGTCAAATGTTCTCATGATCCACAGAATGTTGTCCCAGGGTCTTACGTACTATATCTAAAACATGAAGTATGCTTCAATAGCAGTTTAAAGCTATTGCACTCCATTTGTATTCTACTTTTGTTTATTGTAACTTCAGTCATTGTACAGCTGGATATTGCATGTAATATCTTTTTGTATTAGATGGTTTTGCCCACATGAAAACACAGTTGTGAATGCCTATTTGAATGTATATGTTCTGGGTACAAAGGACCTAATTGGTATCATGCATTAGCATCAAAATAGTACTCTTTGATGAAAGAGAAAGAAAGGTCTGGCAAAAAGATATAATGGACTGTATACTACCAATCATCTGTTTGTATAATTAATTATCAGTCATTCATTGTCAATTGCCAGTGAGATTTGTTATCTCAATTGGACTTTCCTGGAAAGAAAATAGTTACATAAATAAAATAAAAATAAATTACAGGTTTAAAAAACAAGTTGCAAAAAACACAGGGCCTTCCTGATGAATTGATTTCATCCTACATGTTATGAAACGACTATAAATGTCAAGACTGTTCAACAGCAGTATAAAAAATACAAAGAAAAACAAATGGAGGCAGTCACAGCACAATATTCATGTTGGCAATGACAGCAAGGACTCTAGTTCAGCTGGCAGGAAGGACAGGGGACCAGGTTGCACGGCTGTGATCTCAGGGGGTGCCAGGCAGGATGGCTCCATTAGAGGACGATGTGGTGGAATGAAAGAGCAAAGAAGTGAGAGACATATGAGTCATCGGAAGTTACTCTCTGTCTGGAGAGCTTGCTCTCCCTGTAAAGCAGCTGGGCTGAAAGACAGGTCTATCACAACAATATGAGGGATTGCATCAAACTGTCCTTCCTCTATTCGTCACTTAATAACAGCTAATTACAAGTTACAGATTAAAAAAATGGGTCATAGAAAAGGATCCTACTTACTTACTCAACATGTTTACATCAACTTGCTCTGGATAAGAGTGTCAGCTAAATGAAAATAACGTAATAACATCATACTTCACACACATGAGCAAATGAGCTGACCTGGGATTGTGTGGCATTCTGTGGCTCAGGTTGACATGTGGGGCGGGACATTTTCTCTGTCTCCCGTCTGCCGCTCCAGTGCTGTGGTGACAGCTGTCAAACAGCCTGCCACAGTGCCACAGCATGCTAACACATCCCTAATTATCACCGGTATTAGATAGATGTCAGTTAATTGCAATATTTACCTGCAGTCGCTCTGCACTGGCAGATGTCCAGTGGCCCGCGATGAGTATTTGCTGCAACATTAATCAAGGGGAAACTGCAACACAAATTGCTTGTAATGCTCTACTTCATAATGCGCCCCACCCATCACAACTTATTTATTGTACCAATCAACCAAAGGGGCACATGGCCATGGGCCATATCTTCACAATGAAGGCAAAAAACCCTTTGCTGAAAGCCCCTGGAGGTACTGTCACAGCTCCATTGCAAGTTTAACATGCCTTCCTTATAAGCTAACCTAAAGTGCATGCAGTATGTTAATTGAGAAGTGTTCCCTAGTATGACTTTTTATAGAACAGTAGCAGTATTGTCAGTGAAGTAAAAAGATGGCAAAATGTGGAATTGATCTTAGAATTTCACATGAGATTGCATTACAAGGTTATTCATTTATTTTTTCTGAGAGGCCCCTGTAACAGTTTTTTTAATGGAGTCAGTAAGACAATTCCAAGAAGGAGAGTGTTTCATATAATGCCACTACTCAATCCATCAAATCAATTTGTCTGGTTTTCCATCAGGGATCGGACATTATTTTACTTACAGACTGTTTTTGGTGCCTTTCCCTGTTCCTGCTTTCCTTTCTACAGGTCTTGGCTTTCTTCACCCACCTGTAGCTCTCCAGTTCCCCCAGAGCATGGAGTTCACCATCTCCTCTTATTGGCCTGACATATCAAACCAAGGTGGGCCAGCAGTCATGTAAGTATCTTTTGTATTTGCCATAAAAAGATTGATCCTAAGTCGCCAAAGCCAAAGGCATTTCTACATACATGTGCACATGTAGCTATTATATGTGGTAAATATGTCATCCAAATAATTAATTATATAGATAGTAATTAATAAATGACCTGTTTGTGAATACAGAGTGGATTTGATTACTTGATTATTCATTGTACTATTTAATCGTTTGTATTATTTTGCTGTTTTCAAATTTATTTTTAGTTCTATATTTTATTATTATGTAATACTGTAATTGTCATGATGCAGTATTTTGTAATTATGCCTTTAACTGTGGGTCATTCTGGATAACGACATCTACTAAACTCGGCAATTATGTAAATAATAATAATAATAAAAAGATGAAGAATGCATTATTACTATTGCTTTTTGCACAGATCACCACTGAAATTCCTTATAGCACACCAGTCCACACATTTCACTTATTAAGCCCCTGACTCATAAAGTCCTTAGTCCCAGTAGCCATTCCTGACATAAATGCAGCATGTTGCACAGAGGATAAAATCCTCCCCAATTAGCATCTCTGAATTTTAAGATGATTTGACAGGCGTATAGTGGTCCATTGCCAGATTAATACGTGCCTCAGTAACAATTTGCAACATTTTTCTACAAGAGGACATGATGTTATCAAGCTTGACAGGAAAAATGTAATAAATAATCAAAAGCAACATTTTAATGTCACAAGACACTCAGCTTTTGGCACAGGTAGGATGTATACAACAGACAAGATTATATTATATGAAACCCCAGTATTACTTATTTTTTCATATCACTTCACATTTTCTGTAACCATAAGGTGCTTAATATTAACTTTGTTACACACATTGTACATCTACTTCATATGTCCCCCTTTTAAAAATGAAATCCTGACCAAGAGGGAAGCATGGTTCATGACACCTTTAAGCTGCATTTAGCAGTTTGAACTGATAGTTGATTTCAACAGAAATCTAATGGGGAGACACTTCCACATATAACACTGAAAAAAGGGTTAAACTGACCCTCCAGGTTTCTAAGAATCGCTGAAAACTTTGTTTTGTAGAGGTAAGAGCTGAAGGAAAAAATACATTTCCAGTCAATGCTGTCAATTGAAAGGCACATAAAGTTCAGATACTCTCTTTGCCAAGGGTAGCTAGATATAGTAATTTCTGGATGGGTCCATCTATCAAGCACTAAAACTGAACCATCTATGGAGTCGGTCATTCTTCTGCTTGTCACACTAACAGAGACACAGAAGATGGTCTCCTTGGTACATAAATCTTTACCCTTTGTGCCACAGGGAATTAATTTGACATTTTATACTACTTCACTGCTTTGCATTCATTACATTTCTGATTCTAAATCAATAAGCCTGCTGCTGTACATTATCATCTTATTATAACCAGTCAATGACTTTTTTCCCTCAAATTACCTGTGAAAAAAGCAGGTTGACGTCTCAGCTTCATGTGTACATATGGTGCCACATTACACATTTTTTCTCTTCACAACTTTTGATAAGACCAAATGACCACTGGGTGGTCATGAACCTGGAACAGAAAGCTAAAACTCGTCTGTTGTCTATTTTCAAGCTCAGCTGTGTACAGCTCCTGCACAAGTGTAAAGGACCAAAATCGCTTCTGGTAATCATCTGACAGTCTATGCCATAAAAGAAAAAGGGAAGTACAATATTTGTTCAATTCACTTTAAACCTCAAACCAAACATATATATGTAATAAGCACAACGGCAATTTTTTGAGTTTGAGTTTTTTCTTGAGAACTCTGGTCATTATACTGTAGGTCAAAAAAACAAATCAGGGAATACTACTACCTATTACCAATATGTATATGAATATGAACATGAATATGAATCCTTTGATATACCCAAATGGTGCAAACTCTGTGACTAGTACAGTGATTTTTCTTTTACTAAAGAGAGTCTCCTTTTCTGAGTATGACATTCTCTGGTGTGTACCTGTATGTTTCCTTTAGTTATGGTCAGGTGAACTTGAATGTAGTATTGAACTTGGACAGCACTTAGTGGATAAAAATAGCTCAGGTAAGCTGCTTAAATGTTAAATGCTGAAGTACTTCATTTTGTTTGAAAATAAGGACACCTATCAACCATACATTTCTAATTGCCTTTGGATAACAAATAACAATGAGATTACCTGCAGTTGTGTAATTATCTGAGGGGAATAGATCAAGCATCAATCTGATTCTGCAGTGTGGCAAAACAGCATTGTGAAAAGTGGCACAGATGTGAAAGAGTCAACAGCGCGCATCATTTTTATCATGCCATTGTTATGATACATCCACTATAAAGATCAGAAGACCAATCCATCATCTCCCGTTGAAAGGATCCAAGGCCAAAGCCTTCCGGTATAAGAGTCTCTCTACTTGCTTTGTGAGGAGAGATGCAGTGAAAACAAGGTCGTTGTGTTGTCTGATGGCACGGTGTACTGGAACTTGATGAACTTGACATGTAACTTATTTTTCTATTAACCTTTAAAAGGACAAGATACTCTGAGAGTTTCTTTTCATCCTGTACCGGCAAACAAAATAGCATACACAGATGTATTTGGTCTGGCCAGTCTGATAATATCAAATTAAGCACTAAAATGTGGCACTCTCGCAATTGTAGTACTAGGAGTGGAAAAACCTTGTTGAGAAACATGTTGGTTTTGCAATGCAGTACAGCTGTATATAACCACATACATCTCAAAACACCTGCATTCTGATTTCCTTGAAGTAGCTTTTGTTCTGAAATGCAGCTGAGATACATGTATCGATGTAGTATTAGCTAATCTGACAAAGTGTGAATTGGTATACAAGCCATAGAGCAAGCATTTATCTGAGCATGCAAAAGGGATAATATCACATTGATTGCTGCTCTATATATACATACAAAGTATGTGTGTATATGTGTGTGTGTGTGTGTGTAATTTATATCATTTGCTTTCAGACCTCAGGATTACTGCCCCACAAACACAAACTGTTATCATTATGCTGCACAGCTGGCGGGCTAGCTAGCTGATTAGTCAATTGCTATATGAAGATTTTCAGCTGGAGTGGACACCAATTATGGAGGGTGCACCATGTGTGTTGTTCGGTGCAAGGGATTACAAGATGATGATATGACATTCATTATCGTCAATTGAGAGGTTTTATGTGCTCAACACATCTTCTTGTGTGCTTGGGCAATTTGACCAATGTGAATTATCTGGTTAACCTAGCAAGTCTACTTCATCTAGCTAGTTAGCCTAACCCAGGGGACCTATTAGTTGTAATATGTATAGAAAAATTATAATCAGTGAAAACAAACTATACACTCAGCCTTCAACATGGTATGGTAAATCCTTTTGCTTAGTTCTTTTTGTGGTCTTTGTCAGCTATTTGTCATTGACCCATCACATTTAAAGGTCTCAGCCAGTCAGAGTTGTATATTTCAAACTACAAAGTGAAAGGCGACATCATCGAAACTTTATTTTTCCAAGAGAAGGCATTTGCTTTTAACCCTGCTGAGCTCTGTGGCCCTGGTTTGATCCCAGTTAGCGTCATTTGCCGACAGTGACTGCGAGCACACAGCAGTGGAGCAAACTGTCTTTGTTCGGCTAGGGATAGGGATGGGTAAGTTAGCCAGAGTTTCCTCATCTCATTGCTTTCAGGCACCCTGCAATTCATCAGGTGCCTGCGAGTTGCTTGGATGACATCACCAGAGTAGTACCTGTCCTCCAGTGAGCGTCCACTCCACTGTAGTGCACTGTATGACTTGTAGAGCAAAAATAGCTCTTGGCTGTGTGCAAGTATATCGGCAGACTGTATTCATCTTGCCTTAGTGCTCCTGAGCGAATGTAGTGATTGTCGCTGCAAGACGAGCTTAATATAAAATGGCTGATTCCAAAAACAGGATTGCATAAAGCGGAAAAAAGCAAAAAATACCAATATGAAAGTATTAGTTTAGTAGAAAACACTATGAATTTCTCTATTATGGACAATGGGAAATTGGCAAATTGCCATGCATTCATCAACATATTGGTTGCTTCAACTCCTGCAATAGAAATAGTACATAATACACTTTCTGCCTCCATTTCAATTCAGTTGTAATTCTGGATGACAGTCGTGACTGATATACTCAGCTGTTAGGTTGATACTTCAGGGCCTTCAGCTGCAAAATGTTTTTATAGTGTGTTGCTATACAAATGCCATTAAATCCGATGGGGTAGTAAATTGAACATTTTGTTCATTTTAACATGACCTACAGCCCCTATGATTATTTGGTTAGGAAAAGGCACTGGTACAGTGCATGGAACAAATTAATTGATTTATTCAGAGCAAACTGTTCAATAAACGTTTTGGTGTTTGAGGGCAAAGTTTGCAATGATCAAAATGCTAACTTATTTGTATTATCTTGTATATGACAGCTACTGCATGGATTTTTGCAGCCATGATCTTGAGTTGTTGCTTGCCATAGGCAGAGGTCAGGGTTGTCAGAATGTATACAATCTCAGCAAAGATTGTGGTAAAATGGGTGTGGTATTTGATGTCATATTTCACTGAATGCAAAGCTGGTTCATATTCAATCTATACTCAGGCAAAAATCATCAATGTCAAGTTAGATTGAGCATATTGTAGCACATATTGTGATATAACACCACCACATAGGCAAACAAATGTTTTCTAAAGAGAAGGAAAATTTGACTTTCCTTCTACATCTATATGTATCTGCTTTAAAACCTCAATGAGAGTCCACTCTCCCTGCAGCACGTCTCCAGCCCTGAAATAAATTGCTCTCAAATTCACAAAGAAGAAATTAATATCCATCTTCTGATCATACCTCAAGCTCCATCATAAAACTTCAAGCACACTTCAAGTGGAACGCCAGAGAAGTGACTTGAATGGACAATTCTGCAAACGTAATGTTGCAAACCATGAAATACTGTATTGTCACGGAATTAGGGAAAGTACAGAGAGTGAGGAAAGAGCATGGAAATGTGATTTGGTGTGTGAAGTCATTTCAGATTCCGCACATCCTTTGTACATTTGAAAGTCAGATGTTACATACATATCCTTGTTGGCTTGTCCTGCATAAATGTAAAAGATATCTTAAACTACAACAGTAATAAAGTGGTGCATAAAGAACAGGCTGGTTAAAGGCATAAATAAATAGAAACATCATAGAGCATGTCTGAAATAAACAGTGTTTATCAGTATTTCCATCAATCTTATCTTAAAAGTAATGGAATTCCAAAATGGAATTTTTTTTACATTATTCCATATATTTTCCAATGTTATTCCTCTCATTGGAATAACTGTAATTGTTGTGCTTTTCTAATGAATCAGTGTTTGATGTTTGTCCGTCCTGGACTGGTGCTTGGTTAGTTACGTGGAATACACAAGTTGTTATGTAAAGTGTTTTACCTTTGAGTTCATGTCTCCATAACCCAGCTAATGGGTAATTCAAAAAGTCAGCAAAATTGATTTGTAAAATGAAGCACCAGTTGGATGTCTGTTCAAAGGAATTTTTTGTTTCTTTTATGTCTCTACTATAATGAACAACACAAGGTACATGTCACATAATATACAAAGATGTGGGCATAGCTATGGTTAAGTACACTGTAAAAAGTGTAACTTCCAAATTGTAAAGTGGAATTAGGTTTCAAAGTTCAATGAGCAAATAATCCTTCCAAATGTTTAGGTAACACTTCAAAACGAGTTGAGTGATATTTTTTCATCTTAGGTTCTAGGGATGTGAGAAAGAGAGTTCAGCTAAATTAGATTCTTCATTTCTCGTTGAAACGGTTTACTTTCTGTCACCGCGCATACGCACTTCCTCCCTGCTTACCGTTAGGACCCTTAACCCTAGTTTGCAACGGATGACCGACTGTTTGCGACGGCCCCATGTTGCTGTGAAGAGACAATTAAGGTAAGAGTGACTACTAACTCTGTGCAACGTTAACTAAAGTTTATTAGACAGTTTAATTGAAAAAATAATGCATGTAGCCTAACAGAGAATAAATTCAGTAGTTAGCTACATTGGTAGCTAACATATCAGGACTATCCCTGTGCTAGCTAGCAAGCTAAATTTGGTTTGCTTTAAACCAGCTAGCTGGTTAACAACTTAGTGAGTTGATACCGAATGAATGTTAATGTTAGCCATTAAATCAGTTTAATGTTGCGAAAATTCTATTTGCTTACTCTGTATTGTTGCCAACTATCAATGCAGACGTTGCGTGAGATATACTGAATAAATCACACTTCTGGCGTGAGATGCATTGGTTTAAGAAATAGCAGAGTCGCATTGGTGGGACAGGTGAAAACATTTAATGAGGCAAACATTCTGCTTGTGTACCGGTATACAGTTATGTGGCCAAATGTTGCATCCTCCTGGGACACAGCCAATACATATTGGCTGTGTCCCAATTCAGGGGCTGCATCCTTCGAAGGACACGGTCTACGGTGCTAGTGTGCTGGCCAGTGAGTACTTATGCATGTAGATTGCAGGAGAGTTGTGGGACTATGTGCCTGTGTGTCAGAGTGACATTGTGTGCATGTGTCTCTAAGAGAAGGGGGAAGGTGGTGAGAGAGATTGGGGATTTTGGTAGTTGCTAGGTTGCTTTTACCTGTTTGAGATCAACCTCTTTTTTTCTTTATGAGCTATTTGATGTAAAGGTTCTGCTCAGATTGCGGTGTTTAGAATGTCATCAGCAGTCAGCCATGTTTGATGTGTAGTTAGGCTTAACTACTGTGCCAGCCATGTTTGAGTTAACCCATTCAGGACAACCGATTTGTTGATTGATGTCAATGAAAAAAAACACGATGTTATTTGCTTTGAGTTGCTGGCTTGGAATACATGTCTCTGAGTAATGAAGAAAGGCAAATTGAATAAACATTTAAATTCAATTGTTACATATTATTGTCTTTAATGTCTTTGTCTTTCATACCTGCTTACTAAGAAGAGCATATCATGCATTAATTGCTTCACTTTCTACCTGTAAAAAACTGTCTTTTGACTGTAAAAACACATAGTTAAGTAAACTGCAAAAAACGGTAAAACGTTGAGTCAACTTAAAAAAAACTAAAAGTTGAGCAAACTCAAAAATGTAAGGCAACCAGCTGCCTGACCTTTTTGAGTTTTCTCAACTTCAGGATCCAAGCAGTTGTGCCAACTTTCTTTGCTGAGTTATGTTGTTAGTTCACTCAAATCACTATTTAAAAGTGAACAAAATCACAGTTACTATTTGATTGTACTTGTAAAGCAAGGTTGATTTAACTTAAAGTATTCTTCTGCATGAACTCACAGGGTAAATAAAGAAAACAAGTCAGCACAACTACTAAGGCCTGAAGTAGAGAAAACTCAAAAATGTTAGGCAGCTGGTTGCCTTACATTTTTTAGTTTGCCCAACGTTTTATTTTTTACAGTGTATACAAACTACTAATTAATGGGGTATCTAAGGTGTCAGCTAAGGTAGCAGTCCTGGCCACAGTTAGGTTACAATAATGACGACACGGACGAGGGGTTCAAAAACTGCACACTAGCTTTCACCATAATTTGCTTTGTTTAAACAGCACTGCTGACAAGCGGTACACTGAGAGAGGTTATTTCACTGGTCAGCACTTTGGTCATCCATGGTCACTGATCCATATCTCCCCCAAAATGCTGTACGCAGAATGAGAACGAGTAATCAGCACTAAGTACGTGTTTTTCCATTCATCTTGTCATTTAACTTCGGTCACATTTTGTTTTTTTATGCATTGAAACAGCTTTAGAACATAAATGGAATGCAGGATGAAGAAAAAAGTTCCACATAGCATCAAATGGGGGAATTAAATGAAAAGCCTTAGGCGAAACTACTTTTTGCAGCAATTAAATGCACATCTTTACAATATGGCAACCTTTGTATGGAATTTTAACTCTAAAATGGCACAAATGATGCATATAGGTGAGCTTGGTGAGCTTGACTTTACAGATGACATCAAAATTATGATATAACCAAGTTATCAAATGTGATGGCTTTATAATTTCATAACTGTAAAGACAGAATTTGCTGTTTACAATATAAGTTTCACTGACAACAACCCGCTAACCCTTTTACCACATGTCCAAATATAGTGACAATGTCAGATACAACCCTTTTTCCTTTAACTGTTTATTTTGCTTTCCATTGGAAATGAATAAATGCTGGTATTTTACTGACCAATCATTCCAATCGTTTGATACATGGTAATCATGAAAATTCACTATAAACATTATATGGGAATAATTTAACATCTATTCAGAGAAACACACTGTAGAAACATTTGTTTTTATTTGTCACCCAGGAATTTTCATCCAGTGGCATTTATTTAATAAGTAAATGAATGAAATCATTACACTTCACACACACACACACATATACACACACACACACACACACACACACACATATATATATATATATATATATAGAGAGAGAGAGAGAGAGAGAGAAAAACAACTTCCATAAACTCTATGCGCCACATGAGGTGCTTTGCATTTAGTGCAGTCTGTTGATGGGTACGTTGTACTTCTAAAACTGGTGAAAATGCATGAGATGCAAAAGCAGCTACATGTGGTTATAAAGACTGCTTTGTCCTTTCCATGGTCTGGGAAAGACTCAGCCTCCACAACAAATGAGCAGGTGCACACTGTACAGTGTGTACATTCTTCCAGTGGAAGCAATTAAAAGGCCTAGAGATGCTCATTATAAATGCAGCATCAACTGGCACAAAGCAAGAGGAATGACCTTTTACTGTATGATGACCTTATGGCCTCACTCTTTACTCCACAACACTGATGTGTTAATGAGGAAGACACTTGCAATGGTTATTGTACTAGTACTTGTATTAAAACGATTACTGACTTGAATAAATTTCAGCTCTATGTCTTGCTAGACAACTGAATATGGGAAATGTGTTGAGATATCTTCAGAGCCCGCCACACTGAAGTGTAGTATTACTCATTACCCAGCTTGATTACAGAAGACTTTACGTGTAATTAATTATGATTGCATGAAGCAGGAAGACTGTTCTCAAGGGCTTTTGATTTATTGCCATGTTTTAGAAGTCATTTGTAGAGCTGCATTCCTTTGAAAGATCAATGGCAACTAGTTGCTTTCTGTACTTAATGGACACGCTGAAGTTCTCCAAACATCCATGTTTCTTCTTCTCAAAAAAAGTAATGCTTTTTTTATACACATATATAGACACACATTTTTGGATTTTTGCAGAGGTTGTGTTTACTTCTTTTCACTTCAAAAATCGACAAAATATGTAATTTGACCAGGGGTGCCCAAACCTTTGCATACAACTGTATGTAATTGTAATTGTAATGGTGAGCTTAGTTGGGCCGAATGGCCTGTTCTCATCATAATATGTTCATATGTTCTTATATACCTGGAGAAAAGTGAACACTGAGCACATTCGCAGCAGTTTTTAAAACATTATTTTTGGAACTACAGTAGGGCATTTGATACTTTTAAGTCACCTTATTTACACCTTATTTAATACACTTGTCATGTGATATGTGTGAACAATTATTTCATTTTTAATCACATATCCTTTGGTTTTTATGTGCTAATATTTATGCATGTTCATGGCATTTCTCACTGCTTCATACAGTTAAGCCTTAGGATACTGTTCTAGCTCCTTAGCAATTCTCACCTTGTGTTGTGAATCCTAGGTAATCCCCCCTGTGGTGCAGAGACATGCCCAATATCCTGTGCCAGCAGTTTGACTTCCTGGATTAGGACTTTAGGACATTTTCCCAGTATTTCTCATTCTGGTGCTATCCTCGTATAATCTATGATTTTTCCCTGCCAGTGGTGAAAGCATAAGTAAAGCTACTGCTCAGACTCAATCCTAGTATTTTTTTAAATCTCCAGAACTATTTGTACAACTTCAGTATCCGTGTCTCTGAATAAATCAATGGGCAGGATCTCTCAAAAATTCTCATAGTGTGTATAGAACATGAGAAGCTAGGCCAAGAAGGCATTTGAGGCATCATTGCTTCATCAATATTGAAAAAACAAAAACCTTTTTTAAGTGTGATGATAAATTAATATGCTTCAGCAGAATATGACAGTTGCATATGTCACAGAAACACAAAGTATCATCAGCAGCCTCTATGGATGGAGAGGCCACACTACACTTCTTGACATTTGGAAGCCTAAAGCAGAGTCCTGCATGGGACTCCCTCATCATCCCATTTATGACTAATTGCCCCCCTCCCACACAATATAGATATGTGGAATACATTACACATATGGTTACATAGGTTATCTTGATGGTTTGAGTGAAGGAAAGTGAAGTAGCAACATTACATTGACATTATTTGATATGACATTATATTGCTGGTGTTTGAATTATGCAGTTCGTTAAGTAACTAGTAATTATTATGTAATTGAGTTACTTTAGTCAAAATTAAGCCAAAATCACCTTGTCAAAGCATCATGACTTTGGATGAACACACAATAATGATGTGCTTTTTTGTGGAGACAAAAAAAACACAGTGAGCGCTATACACCAGATAATCATAATACAAATTATTATTACAGTTTATTTTTATGTATCCATTATCTTTTATGTATCCATAACTTATCTGTCTCCCTTCAATGTGCACAGAACTCTTATGCTAGAATAACTCAATTTTGTAGTAATAAGTTATCCATGAAATATAGTTTGACATTGTTAAGAAACACAAACATTTTGGGAACCAAATTTTTGTTACACAGATATTTTTGTTTCAAAAATTGCCAATCAGGCACCCTTGACTCACTTTGCCCCCTCATCTGCCATCCTGCAAAAACTTTTTTCCTTCAGTCTGTTGCTGTCTGACACTTTAGGTACTGACAGGACTAAACTAATCCATGGCAAGAAAGCAGAAAAATCAAACCTTCCAAGTGACATGGTGGCTCACCAGTGTCTTCTTTCATTGTTTTCCTCCGCTATGGCATCTGCCAAGGCTGCATATTTTCAGACTTAAGTGGAAACCAATGCAAACAACCCACGCAATCTATTTGCCTCTTTCTTCACGCTACTCAATCCACCTCCTCCTTCACCTCTCTCCACCTCTCTCTGATGACTTTGCTTTCTACTCTGAATGTAAAATTACTGACATCCGTAACTCTTCTCTCACACCTCAGTGTCCACAAGGCTACTCTGTCTGTTGTCAACCTACCACACCTGTCAGCAGTTTCAGCAATTTTCAGTGCTGATTTCCAACAACTTTCCCACTAGACCCTATACCCTCTCACTTTCTTCTGTCATCTGGTCCTGCACATCTGCCATATATTTCCTTAGTGGTCAATTTCTCTGTAATCACTGGCTGTGTCCCCAGTGAATTTAACCAGGCCTGTGTCTCACCCCCTCTTAAAAAGCCAACCATGGATCCATTCATAGACCAGAGCTATTGACCGGTATCCCCCCTCCCATTCCAGTCTCAACTATGAGTTGTCTCCAACCAGCTGACACACTGCCTGATTCAGAATAACCTACTTGACCCCAATCTGTCGGGCTTTAAGGTTTGCCACTCAACTGAGAGCGTTCTTCTCTCTGTAACAGAAGTGCTCAATTCTGCAAAAGTAGACTCCTTGTTCTTGGCCTCAGTTCTGCTTGATCTTTCTGCAGCGCTCAAAACAGTTGACCATCAGGTCCTATTGGTGACCCTGACAGAATTGGGCATCTCAGGCAGTGCCCACAAATGTCACCTGTTACCTCTCTGATCACTCCTACTGAGTGTCTTGGTGCACTTCCGTCTCAAAGTCCCACAGCCTTAATGCGTAAGTCCCCCCAGGGATCTATTTTCAGTGCCTGCCCATTCTCCTTACACTGAACATCCTACAGCTCTGTATTATTCTCATCTGGATTCTCCTGCCACAGCTATGCTGATGATCAACAACTCTTTCTCACCTCCCCACTCACTGCTGTACATATCATCTCAGATATCAAAGCCTGCCTCAGTGATATTTCAGGTTGGATGATCAGTTGGCACCTCAAAATCTTGCCAACACAGAACTACCTTAATAACCTGATACCCCTTGATAACACAATGGTGTCTGCATCCAAAACTGCTAAGAATCTTGGTGTAATTCTGCATAACACTTGAGCATCAATTACCCAGATCTGTCAATTCTTTCTTTCCAATATCTGCAAAATCTGTCCATTTTTCTTAACATATGCTGCCAAGCTCATTGCCCAGGCATTGTCCTTGTAACAACAACTGGGTCCATTGCTGTCCCATGACATAGGAACAATGCTAAATTAAAGATTAAATCCATAAAACATGCATTCTCCATGGACATGCTGGATATAGCTAACTAGCTATCTATGCATCAAATATACAGTTTGGCTATATGTTGCTACCATTTCTGCAGGATTACAAATTAAGGATCCGTGCAGAATACAAAATTGCTTCATTATAGTTAATAAAGCCAGAAGGATTACTAGATTTAATTGTGTGAGTTCAGCAAACCTTTTGAATTGTTGTAGTTGCCTTTTTGATATTGGTGATAATGATGATTATGATGATGATGATGATGGTACTAGCTGTTATAATAGTAACATCGTAATCGCTTAATGTGGTAAAGACACATGATTAAGAAAACATTGCTTTAAATGAAAAAAAAAAGCTGTATGTAAAGTGAAAAGTGAAAAAAAAGACACCTCTCTCCAGATGACGTTACACATTTGTGCACTGAGGTAATTAATTTGCAGGTCTGATTTTTAATTATTGCATGATTGATATATCACCTTCCACCCCTGCCAGCCTTGCCATTACGTGGCACTTAATTAATGTCTGTGACTGGAGTCAGCCCAGCTGCTCCTTCAGTGCCTCCATGTCTGCAGTCTGCCCTGGGACATTCTGTATTCTATCACTCCCCTCTGCAGGCTTCTGCCTCTTAGACTACATACACACACACTTTTTAACTTCATAACACAGCCACATTTACAAAGAGCACATGTTGCTTTTGTCTGTTGTACGCACTCACACTCAAGACACACACCCTTTGGGAAAGATGTAATTTCACTACCTGGTTCACAATAAGTACAGATGCAAATAAATTACAACTGTCATGATGTCAGAGTTTGATTAGTTAAGGATGATTAGTTGCACAGTAATAATCCAGAGAACATCTAGTGCAGTTGTTATATCACGGTTGTGATATGCAAAAGCTGCACCTGTAGTACATATTCTGTTCAGACTAAACTGATTTAATAAGCAAATCTGATACATGATCTGAAAGGAACTAGTTCACTTTTGGTTGAATTTGTAACCAATTTGTGCCTGTACAGGAACAGTATTGGGATTAGATCTGTATATTGGCAACACATGTACAAGCCCTAAAGCATACCTCTGTAGGTGAGTGTTGTATGGAACGACACCATCCTGTAAGTTCTTTACAAGCAGCTGAGACTAAGTTACTGTGTACATGTGTTCTTATCTGAAACTAGACCAGATTGTTTGGCTTAAAATACATTACAAGAGACTGGCAAACAATGTCAGGCAGGTTGATTGTGTTTGTTTGTATGTTTGTTTTATTTAATGTACAGTAAATCAGAAAAAAGTAAGGGCAATAAAGTGTTAATAATAAAGTGTTTGTGTGCAGTTGTCTAAAGTCATAGTAATTATACAATATTTGAATAACCTTAGCCTAACCTAAACAGGAATGAGATTTGAGCACAAATAAACAGAGCTAATGAGCTTTCTATCAAATTGAACTTGACTCTTAGTAGCAGTACAAGAAACAATATTAACTCTCTCACACACACACACACACACACACACATATATATATATATATAGAGAGAGAGAGAGAGAGACAGAGACAGATCGATCAAAATAGATGCTGTAAAAGAAACGGCACCACTGCTTGTGATCTGAGGTTCTCAGGTTCCCTTGATTATTGGTGTAGCGCACTTGATAACAGGTAGTGGCTATCTGCACAGCAGTGGCCACCCTGAGCCCACTGGTGATTTTATGGTGTCATTAATACATATTTATAATGGATCCATGGACCATTGCATAAACTAAACATCATTAGCCTGCTAGCTTAATGATCATGAATGCAATGACACCCATGTTGTAAAATAACTGAAACTGGCTTCATTGTGAAAATAAAAATGTACACCTATGGTAATTAGTCATATGTTGTCTTTGCTGACACAGAACATATAGATTATTTTAAGCAATAACTTTTTATTGTTTAGAGTTATCCATTGCTGAGTTAAGAAATTTGATGTATGAGAGATTTGTATTATACATTGTCTGCTTTTTTATGATCCATCATAACAAAATTACTTACACAGTTCACAGTGTGCTCGGACATGTGAGGGGACCATCCTAGCAACACAATATGCCAAACCAACTAGAACATACTTAATTCCCATTCAATGTGCATGTGACCATAACTACAAGATTCAAATGACTTTGACATAACTGCTGCCAAGTTAAGAAATACTTTTCTATTATTAGGTTAGTTGTCCTACAAAGAATTAACTGAGCAATAAATAAAAAAATACATAATACAATGAATAATATCAATAACAGTATATTACTCAAGTGATAATTCTGGCAACTTATAATACTCAACTCTTACAGTCATCTCACCATTGAGGCAGACTGTTAGTACTTCAGTGGTCATTCTCTGTCCCTCACGCTGTGCTGACAGGAAGCAGGTACACTACACTCACTACACTCAATGGATCTTTATTGTGAAGTCTTTGGCTGTTTCACAGCATGTCAGGCATGGGTTGAGTGATGTTTTGTGGTTGTGAATTTGTTAATGCTGAATTGCCTTTCCTATAAACCTGCTTCAACTTTTAAACTATCGTAATGCTATTTAATAACCTGCACTTTCTACAATTTAATTGTGTCATAATATCAATTAAAATTAAGATACACAGATTATTGTTGCTCTAGAATGAAATTTACGGTAAATGGTGTATTACACGATGTAGGCAGTTGTAATGCTTGCCTAAATATCCCCCGCCCCTCTAAGATTGTGCTTTTGGATAACATATTGCTATATTGGCTCTATGGTATAGTTTGGAATATGAATCTATTATTCCGGTATAAAGGATATGCTATGAACCATTGGACAACTGCAGGAAGAATTTGTATAAGGATCTGAATGATCAAAGCCCCTGCCGAAGTTGTACCTTTTCTCCATTTTCCGGGCTGTTTAGGGCCCGAGTAATTGGGCCACAGCAGGCCGCAGTTTCATGGGACAACAATTCCGTTCACATCACTTAATTTCAGTCACTGTTGCCTGGTCCAGATAAACAGCTGCCAGCAGCAGGGGCCCTGGTCACAGAGTGTTTGTTTGAGAAGCAGATTGGACAGGATGCTGCTGGAAGCATCCCGCTCCATATGCAGAAAGGTCAAGCACATTCCTGGGAAAGACACTGCACAATTTCTCTGACTAAATTACCTTGGCAGATATCAAACACTGCACTTCACTTCTGCTGAGTGATAATTGTAGCAGGCCACCGGACCTAATACTCCAGGGGTCAGTGGTCACGGGAGCCTGATGGCGTTGAGGAATTATTTTCACTTTGCGTTATTTTCACAGCAGCAGAGCAGATGCAGGTGGACTCACTCTCAATCAATGTTTTCTGGGAAATTAGGGCCGAGGGATTGGGGCGGGATGGGAGACGCTCCTGATTCTCAAGAGCTGACAGGGCTTCTCTCCTCACGGATCACGCTGAAAGGGGATGTGTACAGAGTGCTGACACCGAGGATCTGCCTGTGCAGTATGATCCGGAGCAATGGATGGCATGACTTTGTCACGCTTGACTGGCAGCCAGCAGGAAGGCGGAGGTGGGTTTGCTTTAATTACTATTATATAGGGGACATATCAAACAAATCCAATAGTTTGTGTGTGTGTGTGTGTGTGTGTGTGTGTGTGTGTGTGTGTGTGTGATTGACTGTATCGAGTGTTGCATTGTATGTGTCATAGTAACGTGTATCCTTCTTATAAGTAAAGGATAGGTTTATGAGAAACAAACTGTATGAAGACCATTATCAAATTATCCGACATAATTGATAAGAACCAGGAGTGAAAGTATCCTGCACTCTCCCACAAAGCTTCGTTTCAGGATGATGTTGCAGAAATATGAAGTAGATCAATTTTAAGCTAAAGTTTAAAGTTCAGATCTGGTTTCTTTGTTGCAGATCTGGAAACTCCTCAAGAATGACACTAAAATGGACGCTTCATGTGAAGGACTTGTCACATCACGTTTCTGACAGTCATATGAATCTGCTCATTGTGACCTTGCACTCCTTGTAACCAAAGCTGGGTCCATTACATGTTAAGAGTCATTCATCTGTAAGGATTACATACTAATTAGCCTTCAGACAAAAAGGTTTTATGGGTGTTCTATGATCTGGTAGATACTACATGTACCTTATACTAATGTAACAAATGTGTTGTGGCCAAAATTATTCTGGTATAACATTCAGTAATTTAGGCTAAAATCATTGACTTCAAAACAAAATTTTTGTGGCCCCTCTGTGTTTGCCCGCTGTTCTGTCACGTGTTCTGTTATCTGTTTTTCTGTTTCTCCTGTCTTTGTGTATCCCTGTTTGTGCCTGCTCCCTCAAAAAACAGAACTTTCAAATCGTCTAAGCTGTATTTACATTATTGCATTAGCTTTTATCTTGGTGATTTGATTGAGTCCATATCCAAATGTCACTCAACAGGAATATTGTTATTGGGTCTCCTAATTTGTCATTATTGTAAAAGCAATTACATCAGTGAGTCAATAGAACCCGGTATGTGATGTGCAAAAACAGTTTGATCATCATTTGATTATTGTGTTCTACCTTTACTATTATCTGTACAATTGTCTGTTTCCCAAGTATGTCTCTCATTTATAGGAAGTCAAGAAAGGTTCTGGAGCCCTCTACCCTTCACAAATTGTGTGGCAGGATGGGTAACTTCATTATGTTGAAAGTATTGCCAGACTGAAAGTATTCAAACCAGCTTAGAGCTGTAGTACAATTATGTACTATAACTCCGCAATAAAGGATTTTGGGATTCAGAACAAATACTGCTATCATGTAAATCAGACCAAAGAGGCTGAAATATCAATAATAAGTTTGTCCTTGCTAACTGACGAGTGACCTAAGCTGTCACATCATTTGTGGCACAGAAGCCTAAGTGCATTAATTTACTTTTCAAAGGTTCTGTTTACCGACAGTTTGACACTGGCTAAGCTCAACAAGGTCAATGTAAAAACACGCTCGCACACCCACACGCTCACAGTTTGTCCACCGAAATGTATGTTATGACTAATGCATGCGCTTAAGAGCTAGAGAAAACCAAACAGGATTATGAGGTTAAACTGATTTCACTTTTTTTTGTGTCTCACACTGCAGTCTGGAGTTGAAGCAGGTCCTTAAAGCCTATACATCATGCAGAGATCTATTTCATTCATTCTTCAACCCTGCATGACCAACCCACCCTTATTTCCAGCAGAATCAAACCAGTTTGTCCCACTGAAGTCATTGTCAGCAAATGACACATACAGTTTTAAACCCAGGCCATAGTGCACAATGTATGAACCCTATGCCTGTCAGTCTCTGAGCAAGCACTTTTACTGTATGAGCCACTCAGGAGCCCCACTGTCCATTCTTTGTTAATGTAATTGTAAATTTGTTGGGATAAATTGTTAGGACAGGGGCTTGTTTAAGGGGAAAAGGTCAGGGAAAAGTGTTAAATGGACAAGGTTTCCTTCATTTTTCTTCATTGCTGCTCCAGATATATTGCTCTACATATAAAAGAAAGTGAAATTACAATGAAAAATATAGTTAAAACATAGGGTCTGATTGACAAAACACACACCTGTATGGAATACAAATCAACACATTGTAATCTCAAAATTGCATGTGTCCATAATATGCACAAAAACAGAATTCACCAAATCTTAATGAGTTTACAAAGCTTAACATGACATTTTACAGTAGGCTTACTCTGAAGAATTCCTGAAAAAAAAAGTGAATTTACATTAGTGCACAGCATTTCAACAAAAATCCAATTCCTTTTACCAACTGCTAATGGACTCATTCAAGAATTAGAGTAATAAGGTAGTTAAAAATCCCATCATAATGTGTATTATATTCAGAAATGGTTTTGTTGGATAGAAATACACTATTACCTATTGCTTGTCTTTGCAATCTGTCTTTATTATTGTTCTTCTCTTGAGCAATGAATTTTTAGATTTCACTTTCATCTGTATTTAGCTAACCTTAAGCTAAGCTGACAGAATGGAAAAAAAGGCATTTTCATTTCAGTGATACAATAGAAAAGGACCTTGCCTAAATGGTGAAATGAATCCTTGATCGACCTACACTACATTAGTGCTCACAAATTCACCCAGTAACCAGCCTTGAAACCAAGTGTCCATAGTTGTTATAGATCTAATTTATACACATCAGTTGTTTTCCTAAGCAGGTCAATACAGTGTTCTGATTCACCTTGTAATATGCAAATGAGGCTGTTTTCAAAAGGACAGCAATTCGGTCCTGTGAGATAAATAATTACTTTACATTCCGCGCTGATTGGGGTTTCTCCACATAATGCCGCATTCCCGATGAGAAATCATCGGGTGTTGATGTTGTTCATTCCTTTCTTTAATTAAACAGGCTATAATGTACACCCAGGCTGTGTGTTAATGCTGTTAAATGTTTTCAAAATGATGGCTTTTAGGTAGCAGTGAGTTTTTATTCCATTTAAAGCAACCAAATTTCTCTCCTTGATGGAACAATATAATGAAAAGCAAACACAATGTGAAATGTTTAATTATTCAGAATTGCAACCATAATGTTTATATTACATCCTGGGAAGTTCTCAAAGCTTGTTTGCTGTTCATGTCATGAACACAGTTTGCAAAGTTCAGCATATAATTTTTCCAACTAGTCTATATGGAAGAGTGATAACTTTAATCCTAACATCTTGTATTATACCTGTATATTTGAATGTATCCTTACAGACAGTTTCACTGATTTGTGAGTTTTTCCAGGAGTGATTGTCTTAAAGCCTCCATATTTACATGGTTTACTTTTTTATCCTCTTATCCTTTTTATCCTTTTCCCCTTTACCCAACCCTCCTTGGAATAGCTATGTTTTCCCCATTACACAACCCTCTTTGGAATTGCCAATAGTACATTAGGTTCAGCTCACCACAACAATGTTCAGGAGCACAGGTGAGGCGAAGAGAGCTGAGGTGAAACAAATGCAATCCTCTGATACACCTGCACACAGCCAACAGCTATTTTTTTGAACTACAAGTCCCACAGCGCACTACAGTGAAGTGGGCACCAATTGGAGGGTAGACACTACTCCACTGATTTATTCTCAGCAATTTGCAGGTGCCTACTGAATCTTAGGTGTCTGAGCATCATGAGATGAGGAAACCCAAGCCAATCTATCTAGCCCTATTCTCAGGAGAGCAAAGCAAATTGGTTCCACCGCCATGAGGTTCTGACATTTTCATTGTGAGCTGATGACACAGCTGGGATTGAACACGGACTGTAGGGCTCAGCCTGCACTCAAGATAAGGACCTTGCCGGCTGAACCACTCAGGACTGGCATGATTTACATTTTACATCATTTACATATTCTGATTTTTGTCTGGTTTTCTTCAAAGCACAGTGTTATGAGAAATGGAGTATTCAGTGCATGGAAAAATCCAGGCATAGGCCCCAGCTCTCCTCATGTTGGGAATAAAGCTTAGCCTCTCCATTCTTGGATGTCTGTGTCTTGTGTTTATTCCAACAAGGCACTGATTACTGATCAGATAATTATAGTGCCACCACTTCCTCTTATGTAGGCCTTCACACCTTCATTCATCACAATGCCGACTCACTGACGACAGGTCTATTTGATACTTCCTTGTGGCCAGCATTTATTCCACTGTTGACTCAATTATTATTGAGCAGAAATGGAAAAAAAGTGGCAGCAATCCATGAAGACAATGTTTGCTGAAAACCACTGTGTTAAACAGCAGTATTGTCAGCTGTGCTAGAGTTTGAAAGTCTTGTGTAAGTCACATACGAGGATGGTGTACCTCTTAAAGGTAATATGGCAACATGGTTACACCTTTTGGGCAACATTCTGACATTTAATACCTACATATATTAATTGATTGATATTATTATTTTTAATTAAAAACTAATCAAATTGCATTTGCCATTTTCTATACCTGTCAAAAAGAATATATTAACATAAGTCCATTATCATTTCTAATTGTGTATAGCTAATTGTGATCACCACATCTCCGTATTCTGGACTCCTTCACATTCTTGGTCCGTAAACAACTGTCCCTTGGTTTTATTATTTTACATATATGCCACAATGCAATGAGAGGCAGCACAGGAGCAGAGACTGCTCCTGTACAGCACCGAACTACCTTATCAATCCAGGGATGCTGCAGGATCATGGACGGCAGCAGCTGTGCTCACAGGGGGGCTGCAGGATCATGGACATTTCTCAGGACAATGGAGAGCACCACCATACGCACAGGTAGGGCAGTAGCTGCAACTCATTACAAATCACTGTAGCTGCTTCTTGTTGCCTCATCAGTGATGTGAAAGAGAGGCCTCCACCTATCCCCACACACTGTAATGACCTGATTAAATATGCTGTAGTCAATATTTTTTTTTATGTGAATTAGAGTGTGTTTGTTTCAAAGTCTTAGACGATCCATTTTGTAAGCATCTTTGTTATTTGCTGTTGTGCATGTGTGGAGTATGTGCCCGAAAGACCAGTGACTGACCAGTGAACAAATCTGATATTATCTGTGTGGGTAGACTTCTGCATTTGGTTTTGTTGTAGCTCTGGTAAAGGCTGGTTCCTCTTAGGCCTTTCTAGGAGAAGCCCTGAACACACTTATTTGACTCACTAGGTGCTATAGTATCTTGGTGAATTTGTGGCTGTAGTTTTTTTGGATTATTTATTTATTTATTTATTTATTTATTTATTCCTTTTCTTTTCTAATTCAGAGCAGGTGAAATGAACAGAATTTGGTCAACTCTGCCTTCTGCTGTGTGACTCGTGTCCAGCTGCCCACTGGCATGGCAGCCACCCCAGCCCAAATCATATATAACAGAATAGAATATATCAATACCATTTCCCCAAGATCATTTCTTCTGTCTCTTAGAAACACACAGTTCAAATCGTGTTCACGACATGACTGAATGGGGAGCTTAGTCAAAATGTTGTTTTTCGTCTGACACCATTAACATGTCCAAATGATGCAGAAGGCATGCATTATTTTGAATCCAGAGATTAACCAAATGTCATATTTTACATTTCTACAGACCAGATGGCACAACAAATCATGCAGAACATGCTGAGTCCATGAGTACCAATCACTGATCAGGCGAAGATGGCAATTCAGCTGTATCACACAGAAAAAAAGTTCCACTTTAACCAATATCATGTTATTAATTTCATATTGGCAGGATTGGGCAGAAAGGGCTGGTTAAAATAAACAAACCTATTGCAATCTAAAATGAGATTATGAAAAAAAAATCTGTTTGACACGCTGCTCCGTAGTAGATAAAATATTGACGTAGCATTACCATGTATCTGTCGTGTAAAAATATCAACTATGGAATAAATGTCTGATAGTAATAACTTAAAACTGTGCCCTCACTGGAGTCCCTTTTCCGGTTTAAGATAAGCAATAAAATACAGTAAACATAAAACATTTTACAATACCTTGGTACATTGTTTCACATTATGCAAAAGAACAAAAATCCATAAAAACAGCTGCAGTAACCCCACTGAGCTGTGTAGGATCTAGAGAGATGGATTCCTGTCTTCTTTACTGACTGCACTGGTGGCACTGCCATGGCCTCAAACTTCAGAAAACTCAAGCTCTTATCCTCTGACTCTGAGCTCTCAATCACTTGAGACTGAGTATCAGTAACAATCTGATAATTGTATTATGAATTGTGTGCTCAAACATACCAAGAGATGCAGACAAGAAAGTTGTCTGACAACATAAAGACATCTAGGTCTGACTGAAGGCAAAGGCCTCTGATTTTTTGTCCTGTGGCCCTTTCACAGTAATAACTCTGGATCCTGCACTGGGTCAGACAGACCACTCCTTCAACATAGTGCTAAAAATCCTTCATTTTTTGCATTGTTAAAGATGTGTGTTAAACATCATCAATAAACTATAGCTTAGAGTTTCTCAAAAATAATAAATGAGCAGAGACCTTTTTCTGGATGAGGCATTGCTTAATAGACAGTCCAGTACGTATTGACTACATTGAAAACCCTTCTCCTGGTTATTATTGAAAAAATATATAAAATAAATAATAAAAAAATAACAATAACAATTAAAAAGTCATCCAAACAATTAAAAAAAATAAAGTTAGTCAATCACATCATTCTCATACAAGTCATAGCTACATTTCTCCAATTCTTTTCTCAGCAGCCAACTAGATGCTACAGGAGATATAATGTTTATATTACAGCACAATACTCAAAGTATACACAGCTACACAGCTCTCACTGCAGATAAAATGTCAGAGTTGGCTCTAAAATAATCCCACCGGGCCCTTAGTTCCTCCCTGTCTCATTCATCCAGGGGTGGCAAAGAATGTGGTGCATTCCCATTCCTGTTCGACTGTGTCTTCTCTGACCTGAAGCAAACAAACCCAGAGGTGCATTAGCATAAATTTGCTTTTCCTAAAGGACTTCAGTCATTTGCCCCAACAGTGCTAAAACCCTGAACATTGACAAACAGTACTTGTCAATATTTGCCACTGGATGAAGCTCTGTGCCACAGAAAAACAGTAACCAACATATTTTTTTTCCCCCATAACACAGAGACTGCTCTCCTTTCCCTCGTTTTCACTGCTGGCACAATGATTAAAATGCATCATCTCCAATATCCATTTCATTTCTGATGAAAAATCAAAATGAATCATTGTCATGGAAGGAAAAGCTAATTAACCACCTCCTAGATACGTACTGATCTCCCACTGCATTGAATAACCCGCATCATTTCAATTAACTGGACTCATTCCGTGTGAAATGAAAGGCTAGTCATTTCATATTTTGCTATCACCAGTTGATCAGTATTAGGCAAATCCTCTCATTCTATACTGAGCAGAACTTGAAATATGTTGTTATTATTGTTTTTAAATGTATAATTTGCACTGTTATGCAGTGACATATCATTTTTCATATGAAAGTGCTTTAAGGATGAAATTATTCTTTTTGAAGGAACGTCTTAATTACCTAGAACCATGTGATTAATGTTTGCCTTATTGCTGTCTGTGTGCAGGGACTCATCTGATCCATCACTGCTCCTAGTCTGTCATGATAGCATAGTAGCATAGTTCATATACGCACTTCAGTTAGCATTATGCATACAATCACATGAACAAGGGAGTCCCTGGTGCCCAGTGTAGAGCATACTTGGGTAAACGGAGCACCTAGAGCCCCCTCATAAGCAGTGGGACCTAAAAAAATCTTTTATACCTGGAGGGAAATCATTCAATATTAAATGGAAATCATAACCTGTTTGCTACCTGCTAACTAACAGTGCACTAATCAAAAAGAAGTAGTGTATTCATGACCTTTGTTCTAACAGATGGAAAAGTGTGGAAGTGTAACTAAAACACCTAACTCTGTCAGGAAGAATACCCCTAATACTCATAATTACAGGGTCAGAATGTCCATGGCCTAAATATGTGCCAAGGTACAAAACGTGGTTGGACTGCTGTTTTATCGTTATCATCACAATATTTACAGGTAAAGCATTCAAAAACTTAGTCACTTTAACTAGTGTAACACACAGGTACAATCGAGCTATTATTTTTCTTAGCATATAAAGGACCTCCATTGAAGAAACCCAGACATTGTGCTATTAAAATTAGCCCTAAACAGGGTTATAAACATGAAAGTAAAAAGGAATGCTGTAGCACTGAATTCCCAAGGCAGCAGAATCCGCTCCACTCTTCCAAAGAAGAGTGTTAACTTATTAATTGAGAAAAAAGCATCATACTGCTGATTAATACAACATTGCTTTTTGCCCTTAGAAATGCCTAAGATTTAATTACCACAATTTTGATTTGTAGTTGGGTTTTCATCTACTCCGTGATGCAGAGGATTAGATATCTTAATATCTATGAAATAATATTGAAGACTCCATTCCATTTCATCTACTGAGATGTGTTAATTGAAGTGCCGGTAAGTGTTTCCAGAGGAAACACAATTCTTTTGTCACCTATAAGAATCATTCATCTTCTCTTAGTGTGCGTTGAATGCAGTAGATTTAACCATGTTGATCACTGCTCTATTATTTTCCTAGCACCCTTATTACATGCCCCTTGGCTATGGGGACACCTTGCATTATTACTTACTTTTATTAACCTTTATTTAGCCAGGAAGGTCAACTGAAAACTCAATTCTCTTTCACAGTGATGACCTTTGAAATCAAAGTGGGTGGAGGATTGGAAGGGATCTCACAGCATCTCATATGTAGTGAGATAATTAGTTTGCTACATGTGGAGAGCCAGTTTTGGAATTTTATATGGGCACTGGGGTTAACATGCTTACTCTTTTGATAAGTGCCATGGAATCTTTAATGACTATGATGAACCAGGAGCACACATTAATGTCTCCTTCTATGGCACATTTCCCTCATCACTCCACTGTAGAGCTGAATTTATTTGGCCCACTAACACCACTAACGCCAACAGCCCCTGCTGGCCCACGAACGCCTTTCTGGCAGCAACCTGGTTTTCCTAGGAAATTTCCCATCTGAGCCCCACTTCTAATGTTTGGCATGGGACAGCTACAGAAACTGCTGAAGGGTACAGAATTATTTGTAGATCATATTTAGATTATATAAGTGCATATGGGACCATCAAAACAATTAGTCATACAATTAGGCAAACTTTCCAGGTTAAACTTTTTCTGCTGTGCAGACCAATAATATACTGCACATATCTATTCTCATGAGAAGCTAGGTAAAAAGTATGGTTCATAAGACTAATTCCCTGGTCTGAGTACAGCCAACCCTCCCTCCATGAAATCTCCCTGAGTCACCCTACAATGCATCACTGGCTCCAGGGGTTTGCCATTGTACCCTGGGCTGTTGCAGCTCTACAGATCATACAATGATTGACATTTCTAGCCTTGCTTTGACACTGTTAGGCTAAACTTAGCTTGTCCCACCTGATTTTTTTTCTTTGTTGGTGTACCCTGAAAAAAGAAAGACCTCAATTTTAAACTCACTTTTCTGGCTGTCAAATGAATGTCCAGTTTCCTACCACGTTCTCTCCAATGTGGGCTTTCTCCCCCACCTGCGAGATATTTATTTTAAAATATTTAGCTTGTTAAAATAATTGATGTTTGCAGACCTTGTCTTTTTTATACAGAATAAAGCCCTGCTGGACCTCTTGCAGTTTGTTGTTCATGTGTTATTTGAATACTGAACCTTGGCAGCGTGGAGGTGTTCCTGCATGACAAAGAGCTGTTGCTGATTAATTAGGCCCTGGGGTGAAAGTGTTGGAGAGCCCTCCAATCAGAGCCTTTGCGGACAGCCGCCGCATCATTAAAGGTGACTGCTCCGACCTTTGCGTTGCTGATGGGTTTCTGTGGGATGACGGCAGACGCGGCGTGCCTGGTAATGACTTCAGGGGGCCACGCAATGCTTTTTGACCCGTGCTTGTGTCTTGCAGGTGAAGAGGTGCGGTATCGATCTGTTTCACCAGAGTTACACATCTGCCGGTCCCATGAGCGAGGGTGTCGGGACCTCAGAATTAATACAAAAGTCGAGACAAATCCCTCTAAACACTAATTTTCTCTCTGTTGGCCATGTTACGCCTGGTGGTAGATAGATGTAATATACTTCTGGTTACAAATTAGGTGGTGTGAAATATGTAACTTGGCTTTGTCTGTTATCATACCTATACTGAAGGGTGTTATGTGTTATTAAAGCAGTTTCCTTATTACATTCAATTTTCTTACCCTGATGCAGTTTGCTCAGTTTTGTATGGCAGATGATATGTTACTTCGTAACACTTTTTTGACACTGAGGCACAATGTATTCTCTTAAAAAGGTTTGTATGTCAAAGAAAGTATTAACATAAGGGTATAGGAAACTAGTCCAGGAGATAAAATGATAGTAACTCCATATAAACAATTCTAACAAAATTAGAATTTGGAAGTGGTAAAGTTTATACTTGCATTTTTCTTTTTTTTACACCTGTATCACTCAAATATGTACACAAACACATCACTATTAATAAATTCTGCCATGAATAAGTGCTGGTAGCATTCTTGCCTCTGCAGCGAATATTATGTGTGGAAGTGATAAGAAAGCGATATTTAATGTTGAAGGACACAACTTTACCACAGTATGATCATGTGTAGTGTGATCTGTATATAATCCGATAAGTGTAATTTACTTTTATATATAGCAGTTTACCAACATTACCACCAAAAGGGTATTCATGTTATCATTGACTGCTCTTAATTTAAAACTACTGCATCTGCTTAACACTTATACACAATTCTCTCTGAGCAATAGAACAGAAAGGATTTACAGTTTTAGTTGTGCAGGTGTTGAGGGAGATACAGTACTTGAACAACATGGGACATGCGATGCTAATAATGCTAATAGCATATTGTTTTGCCATGAATCACCCTGGCACATCCCTCTTTACCTTTGTGTGTGTCTGTTTGTGTCTCTTTGTGTGTTGTATGCATATGTGTGCTTGTACATGTGTGTTTGTCTGTGTATGAGAGGGGCTGTTTCCTCCCCTTGAGTCAGTGTTAAGAGCATGTCCATGACCACAATCCTTTTGGAAACATTGAAGGGGAAGTTGGCTTGTGAATGGAGTAAGGTGTTAAAGGACTCTAGTCAAGCAAGGCCTCACTGACATGCTGGCCTTTCCCTGGAATCCCTCTGGGTACACTCAAAACACCACCCGTCTTGTACCCCTGATGGGTCCAGTGTAAGATGTCCAGCAGGTGTGAACTTTATGATGCTTATTCTGGCGATGGTCCAGTTTTCCCTCTGTAGGCCCTAATTCCCAGACAACATTATATCCTTTTTTGCAGCCTATCCCAGTTATCTACTACACTCACAGGATTTGATGGGGCATATGACTACACACTTAGTAAAAAATGTAAATGTTTTGACATCCAAAACCAAATCTCTCCCAAGTGCTTTTAAAATAACGCTATGGCTGATTTGCTGCCATTACTGTATAAAGAGAATAATATGTTTTATTGTTCTATTGCATGAAATCTTTTGTAATCTGTGACAGTGCCTCGGTGCACACAAAGTGCAACCCACTCTGTCTGTGATAGCAAATGAAAACAGAAGTACACCTTAATGGGGCACTCTTATCTTGTTTGATAACACATGTGCACTCTCATCCATTATGATAGAGTCTTCTGCAGTATCCCTGCAATGGAATGCAAATTTCAGTCTGATCATTGATCTCCCTCATCACGGCCAAAGGGACAGACACCTGCAGTTAAAAGGTCTAGAGGCAGCACATGGAGGAAAAAAATCACACAATAAGGGATGGAAGCCAAGTTCAATGTAATCTGCAATGCAGCTGACCTGCTTCTGATTGGTAACCTGTTGTTTCTCATATATTACAATTTGGCCTTCATGTTCGGCTCCCAAAAATGAGTAAACCTGGCCAAAAAACCCTTACTTTTCACTGATTGGACATTAGGGTTGTCTGACCACATCTGCAGATCAAGCATTTCATAAGCACATCACCCTAATATCATCTGGCCAACTCTGTGATGCTTGATAATTTGCTGGGTGCTGGTGAGTAATGCGACACAGGAATTCCAGATGATCTCACCCTACCCTTGTGGCACAATGACAATTGTTATTTTCCAACAGATTTTCAGAGATAAGACAGAGGTTTCAGAGATATGACAAACGTTGCAGCTCAGACTCAAATGTAGTTCATATCTGACCCTTTGTTTCTGTACTGTAAATGCCAGGAGAACAAGTGAGCGAAAAATGTAAACTCATCCATTCCAGAAAAAATGCAATTGAGTTAGAACTTGCATTAATCTAACCCTCCCTGAACCTCACCTGAATAAAGACATTGGTAGAGAGCTGTGGGCCAAACACTGGCTATGCTCACAGACGTGAAGGTCTTCACAAAACTGGATGCCACATCAAGGTTCTGGAAGATTCCACTAGCTGAAGAGAGCTTCCTCCTAATTATTTCGCCTTACATAATTAATCTTCCAATTAGTCACTATGCTTTCAATAGATGTTTATCTGGCATTTCATTGGCTTCTCAGCACTCCAAACACAGAATCAGGCTGATGGTGGAAGGATGTGACAGAGTCCTGTGTCATGCAGATTTCTACATCTATTGCTGGAACCTGGGATGTTGCTATTTGCGGTCATTCAAAAGACAGCTAAAATATCTCTTGTCAGAGAAAACAGAATGGGGACAGAGCCGTAACACCAAACCTTCAAAGAACTGAAAACAAAGTTAAGCTTACCTTGTGTTCAGGTGTCATACTCAGCTAAGCCAAAAACACAGGCCTGTAGCGAATACATCATAACATGGTCTTGGAGCAGTGCTCACACAAAAGAAGCTTGGCAATGGTAAATAGAGGCCAGTGATGTTTAACTTGAGAGGTCTAACGCCACTCTCAAACTGAAAAGGAAGTAGCATCAGCAGCCTGGGTAAGTGTGTTTCATCATATCTGTAAGGGTTGCAGGTTACTCTAGAAACAAATCACTAGCCACAAGTTAATGCTGTAACTACTGAGATTGAATGCCCTCAAAGAACTTTCCCCACAAATCCTGAGGTTTGAAAATGCTGAAGATCACATATTGTCCATGTTCCCGGAAAAAAGCTGATTGTGGCTGACACACTTTTCAGAGCACCAATGCACAGCATCTAGCAGAGAGAGAATCTGGAAAAGAAAGCAGAAGAAAGTAAGTGAATGCTGCAAGACTGAATGGCCAGACAAACATCATTTATCACTAGAGAAGATTCCATTCTAGTTTGAGAGGGAGAGGCGGCACATAGCAGGAAGCCTATTTCTGAACAAGTAGAGAATTGAAATCCCTACTTCAATAAGAGAAGAAATCCTGTGCATTCTCCATGATGGCCACCAAGGCACTGTCAAATGCAGAGCCAGGGATTACTAGTCATTTTGGTGGCCAGTCTTAGCTGTGCACATGCACAAAAGGGTGGAAACCTCTGAAACGTGTCAAATGTGACATACACAGCCTCCAGTTCTGCAGAAGCCATGGCAAACACTAGACACCAAGTTGTTTCACTGGTAGTGGAACACTTACATCTTAGTTGCTTACTACTACACAGAGGTCGTCCAGCTGAATTTGACCTCAGCCAGTTTGGTCATTGTTACCTTGAAGAATCCCTTTAGATGCCGTGGAGGCCCACAGAGTGTCATCTCAGAAAAGGTTTGTGAGTGAGAAAAGAGTGAACCTTCTATCCTTTTCTGTATTTTCAGCTCCCTCATGTTCATTTAAAAAACCTATTAGCATGATCAACTCATTCTAGAGCTTAATAACCTGAGTGGTATCGTTATTAAGCATCCAGGCAACACCACATGTGACATATAGCAAGTGACCACTGTCAGCAAGAACAACATGTTATTACATCCTCATTTGAGAAAACAAAGGTGTTTTTATTAATTTAGCTTTAATCAAAGCTCACTGTAACCACAAACATAATATTCTGGGTCCTTATGGAGATTAATATGGCAGGATTTCAATCATCAGCCTTAGTTCTTGTAGTAAGAATAACATGGAATACATTTCTCTAAATGCATTGAATTCACTGAAAACAAAAACAACAACAAATGCCTTTGCAGCTTATTGACAAAAATGACGCTTAATATATACCCAACCATTACTTGACCATTGGTGGTGATAATGATGTTATTTGGGATCCCAGTGAGGACAGGATAGACTCAGGAAGCTAGAGTAAAGAAACTGGCAGTAGTATCCTCATGGACATGGACCAGTTGACACAGCTGTTGTTGATACTTGCCATGTGATGAACTCAAAATTTCTCTTGTTTTACTGCTGGACAGGTCTTGTATTGATTTCACCTTTGCATTGAAGGATCTTTTCAAAAAGACACATGCTGTTTATCTCTTTCAACAGTCGGGTTCTATGTTCAGCTTTACTTGCTGGTCTTCTCACTTGTGTCCACCCAGATTTCTCACCACCCTTCTTCAGAATTATTCTTTCATGTTACAGTTTGAAGAATAATAGAGTGTTTTAAGTAACAACAAAAAATAAGCTGACTTAATAGAGGTGGTTCTAGTGGTTATTTGCTTCTAATCTTAACTTCATTTGAAATGTCACAAATCAAACAAAACTGTCCTTTTTAGAAAAGTCTTTTTTCTCAATGTGCTGAATGTGTACTCCACAGAAGCAGATAAGAGTACTGTTTTAATTTGCTTAAGCTTTTGCCACCTTCGAGCGATGACATTTTTGACAACGACTGCTTCGCTAAGATTGTCACTGTTAGTTTTATGGATGCAGTAGAGGAGGGATCCCCTATAAATGAATCTGACATTTTGTTCCTTTTACTCCAAGCTTTACAGTTAAAGATAAAAGATTAAAGCAAATATGATCTTATAGGCAAATTGTAATCTCTGACCAGATGAAGCCTCTTTCAATAATGCTGCTAGCTCTGAGTTGTGAAATACATAAGTAATGGAAATCCACAATCTCTTTAAGAGATGCCAAATATATTACTTAATACTACCATCTCCCATATCCTGAAAAGGACCCAATGTACAGTACACGCCGTTGACCTGTCTTGTTGAATTCTTATGACAAAACACATGACAAACGATTTTTTCTTGGTCCCATCTGCCAGTGGATCCTGGAGTTCCTGGAAGTGATCAATATGGACCTGACTACATGGATGAGCAGCACCAGGAAGGAGAAGAGTGGTGTTTAGACTAATATAGCTAATAAGACTATATTGTGCCTGCACAAGAAGCCATCAGAGCTACTTTGTCCCCATGGGAAGGAGAGACAGGTGGTCTGGGAGAAAATACGGAAAAATGAATTTCCTTCTAGTAGTGATAATTTTAGGAAATGATGCTGAAAATGTTGACAATGAAGTGTATTGCACTTTGATTGAATCTTGGCCTCAAACTATATGTACATGAACAATTGTTTAAGCAGATGGAAACTCCCTCTTAAAAAGGGAATCATTTTGCGTCAAGCAATAGATCAAGTTCTTTATTTGACTTTCAAGAGTGACCAACAAGGTCAGAATGCTGGGATGTAAAGCACCTAGCGCTAACTGTGAATATTTATCACTCTGAATATTTATTTATTGCTCTAATCAGAGGGACCAGAGAAGCGTTCATAAATTCCACCCTAATCCCAATGCCTTCAGAGGTCCCTGGAGATGCAGTAGGGGGAAGAGTGATTCTCCTTCACCCCTTCATAAATTAATAGAATGCCTTTTCTTAATTATGAAAGCCAGTCGTCTCACAAATGCTATCCTCATGCTACCTGTAGGAGATATGACCAAAAAATGTTAAATGTATGCTATAATTCTATTTTCTTATTTTAAAATAAATGTTCTTATACAGCTCACATTTAGTAGTCTCTAACAAGGTTGTATTATTATTATTATTATTATTGTTATTATTATTATTCATGAGACTGGTATGCATAAAAATGAAATAGTACATTTTAAAAATGCATCATTACCAAGAAGACTGGAGTGCAGTGAGTAATACTATCATTGGTAGTCAGCTGAAGTTGGAGAAAGTATAATTTCACTGTGCTGTATTGCAGTGATCTTAATGGCCTGCCATAATTTTGTCTCTGGCATACTACCATATATTTGCAGCATATATTTTAAGGAATGGGAAGTTAATCAATTTTGTCACTGCCCTGATATACCTGAGGGAGTTCAGGGAGAATCCGTTTCAGTGTTATACACACGCCATCTCTGTTCCCCGCTCATAAGAATTTATGATCCATTTTATAATTAAATGTCCCATAATACTGAAACCCGATCAAAATAAAAAAAAAATAAAACTCAGGACTTTGAGCATGGAGCAGCATTGTTGTGCCTGCAAGTAGAGCCACCAAATTAACCCTGCAGAAAATTACATTTCATATTGTTAACACCCCCACATTTCTCAATGGCACACAGGAGACACACCAGCAGTACCCTATTCGGTCTCCTTATCTGTATCCGGCAGAGGCACCCAGCTCTCTCACACAGCTAGGCATATTATTCTCCCCCTTTTAATTTAAACAAATTGTCTTTCTGTCAGTGGTAAACATGCTCTAAACTTGAAGGTTACTCATTGGAACCTATAAAATGTTGCATTCTTTTTTCCCCTTCTCTACTACAGAGACAGATTCAGGTGATTAAAGAAGCCTCACTGCTGGGTGGCTTTGTTCTGTAATGTTTGCACTCATTTTCAAAAGTTAGCTGCTTTTATTGTTTCATTTGTGTAAGTGCTGATGAAGACAGCGGCTTGACAAATATCACATAAACTGCTGTAATGATTGCTTCTAAGCAATTGCTTAGAAGCATTCTTCCCTGCCTTGTTTTGAAAAAAAGTTAAAATGCCTCAGGACTGAAGTTGGATTGTATATTGTTATTATCGATATGGTGACTGAGATGGGATTTGCAGTGTTTTGCATTAAAAAGGATTAGAAGTACTGGTCTGCTATCACAAACAAATCACAAAAAATAATGCTTGGTGCTCACAAGATCCCTCAGAGGCTTGCCTCTTATTAATTCACACTGAATTATTAGAAATATTTTATTCAGTGAGGCAATGCTGTAAATGGACACATGACTGAATTGAGGCTGCCAATCATCAGTAAAACATATATTTGTGCTCTGATTCATGATCTTAAACAATGGTAACTGGACATTAATATTAATAAGTACAGACAAATATCTTTCAAATACAGTCAGAATGGAGTTTCATGTTTGTGCTGATAATGGCTTTAGAAAGTCATATTTGAGCACACCACGAGAAGATTTCTTCATGAATTTGCCTTTGTAGGCAGATTTCGTAATAAGATGATAAATTACTCAATATATAAATACATATATAATGTTTAAGCTTCATACACAGAGAATCAGTTCTCATCTTATTTTTTGTTTGTTTAGTGGTCAAGGCATTACCAGGCTTGGGGCATACCACCTTGTTTTCAAGATGGTTATGCTGTACTGTAACCTTGGTTTAAGAAGTACAGCATACATGATTCTGGTTTTGAATCAGCTGCTAACCCTGGTATTACACATTGTTAACAGCTCTCGCATTCAAATTAAAGCCAAACAGCAACCATTGTATGACATAGGTCAAGGCTCTTATTACCAAGATGTCGATGTTTGATTGTGAGACATTGCTTCTTACCTTGTGCCATGGCACTCTTTGACAGTTTTCTCCTTGCAAACTAGACAAGAGTGGAACAGAGCACAATGACGCACAGGTTGATGAAAATCCATACTGCAGATAGAATTCATAAAATTGTCTTGTCAATTCATTGGCTTTGTTGGTCTGGATTCTGGCATCAAAACTGTTTGTTGAAGTCCAGTTATCTAATTCACTGAAGCCTTTCTGCTTTAGATATTCATCTGTGCTTTGTTATTTTGAAATATATTGATAATGTTCATCTATCACAGAGACACAAGTTGCTTATTGGACAAGCTAAACCTAACCCGAGAGATGGGTCTGTCCTTTTTGACCTACAGCATGGCGTCTTCTTCTGATTTTCTCTCTCAATATGAAATTTACAAATAGATAAACTTGCCATGTGTTTAACTTGGCGTGGCAAAATAATTGGGAGTGCAGAGAGTGACATTTCATTTTTCATTACAAGGGTTCTGATTTTAATCTTTCCATTTTTCCTTTGGAACACCTGCACTTCTCACGGACCACCGGTGTGCTACAGAGTACCACTCGAGAGACGCTGACTTAGAATATTAAGCAGCCATGTTTTAGGTAAAAAGGACAATGTGATTCAATGATCTACTGTTACCCTTCAGACCATATGACAGGGAATGTATATACACAGCCTAAAAAAGGGTTGCAAAGGAATAAAAATTAAGTGCAACTAGAGCACAAGTATGTCCTGTTGGATTGAAGGACATAAAGACCTCATGCCTGAAAAATCCTGGCGACCCAAAGGGCCAGTGTAATCCCCTGACATAATCCCTTGTTCACTACTTCTCTGCGCATTCAATTCACAGTGCTCCCATCTTCAGAGAGAGCTCTCCTCTTAAACACGATTCCACAGTATAGCCACTTCCCTCAGGTCCCTGGGGAAACGGGGAGAGGAGGGTGGAGTGGAACCGTACGGGTGGGGTTATGGTGGGGGTTTGTATTGGCAATTTAATGGCTCTCAAATGAGAAAGCAATGACAAAATGTACACCAATCACTGTCCAGGACCAAAGACCGTTCACTTGACTTGTGCCGGTCGAGAGACAGGGGAAATCACGATTCTGACAGAGTACCGTAATGAGTGTTCAGTTTGCTGCCACTGGACAGCAAATCAATTGAAAAGCCCTGATTGGTCCACCTTGCTTCTCTCAGCTGGGTCCTAATAGCACTGTCCCAAAGAGAGAGACAAACTGGTAGCCCCATTTTGAAGCCTTCCTAGAAAACAACCCCTGACAACCCCCCACCACCACCCCCAAAATAGACACAAGTCAATATCTACAATTACTTTACATAATTGCATATGTGACTAATAGGCAATTTAAGGATTTTTTAGATGAGATACATAACACAGGACTCTCTGACAGGTGACAGGCCAGGACCTGTGGTGTATATCCTTGGAGTGCATGAGCCCTGATGGAGTGGCTGAAGATTTCTGTATAAATATTGCTACTTCATATCCTCGAAGAATTTCAAGTCCAGCCACTTAAACAAATGGCTATTTTGTTGGGCTGAGCAAGTGATTATGTTGCTTGCTATGAATAATTTCTTTGAAATAAGCTTTCTAAAAAAGAGAAGGCATGCCCTTCCATGAAGTTCCATTTATTGTCACACCCAGCCAGTTATATCCAGATGAAATCTAAAACAAAAATGGCAGCCTCACTGGGATGGAATCTAATTCAAGGACTGCAGCCTCTTTGAATAGTAATTTCAGTGGCAATGAGGGCCCATTATTAATTCATGTCATTCCAGTTGCAGAGCAAGGAACTGTTGCGGACAAATCAAGGCAGTCAAAGTCTAATGAGATCAAATGTTGATGTTTCGAGAGCTGCTCGCTCTCAAGGCAAGATAAGGACAGAGCCAGCCCCCGATGCAATTAACACCCGGCAAGAGAAGAAGGCTTTTCCAGGCTGACATGTTCTCATTTAAATACACACGTCAGAGGAGACATCAAACCGCCATTAAGGGACAAAGAATGATGACTCTTGATGTTTAACACCTCACGCGTGTTAAGAGCTGAGACACAGATCAAAGGGCAAGGTGTCTGCATAGTTCTAATTAGTGAACGAAGTCAACCCGGGTTAACCTCAAGCTTTTAAAATCCCAGCATGTGGTTGGAAACAGTTAAAGTAAACTTAATGTTTTGTTTTTATACATGTGCTACAGAATACTAAGTCATTTTAATGTTTATTATTAAATGTGCATCTTTAGAAATGAACTTATTTATTATCCACCGGTGCATTACCGTAAGCATTCTTGATATCACTGATGTTGCATTTATTAAAGTAAAATGTTGCGTACAAAATAATTAACAATGTGATCATTTTCATTTCTCTACCCTCAGGAGAACAAACTGGTTTCTCTTATCACTTGCTTCTTATACTGAATTGTGATGGTCTAAGATTGTCATTGTCTGACAAAGATATATCCCCTATGAGGACTAAACTGGTATTATGATAAAGCTGAAATTCTGGGGACCCTTTGCTGTTAGTGTTGAATGATTCCTCATTTTGCTGACATAAAGCCATAATTAGCAGATATGCTGACACCATCAAAAGAAACTGTCCATCACATACAAAAAAGACTTAATAATTGAGCCTCCAGGGTTAACTGGCCTCCTGATTATCCTTTGGCATCTACCGCTGTCTCATTTTTCCTGTGCTTCTGAGAACTGCAGGGACTCCTGACAGGCACAGGACAGTGTGATGACAGGGTGCTGGAATTTACTGTGGTGTGCCAACACTGCCAAATCATGTATTCTGCTGTGTTTTATCAATCCGCACTATATTGTCAGTTGGGTAGCTGAAGTTAATTATTTTCAAAACAGATTAGTTCATACAAAACAAGTTTAGTTAAGGTTTCTTATTGCATATTGGTTATGTTACTTATCATGTCCATAGATTTTTTGTAAGGGGATTATTTAGATGGGTGACTTTCCATGATGATAACCTTAACCTATAATAACTCTATAATTGGCTAAATCATTGGTTCATTCACATTTCAAAAGCACTCAAGATTATCACCAGGCTTGGCAAGAATACTTTGTTGCTCATATTTAGAGCTTGGAGTTTTTCAAAACTTCAATCCTTGAGGTTGATATAGCCTCAGGTTCAATGGCCTCAGGTTATCCCATTGCAGTAGCAGCAACTAATAATTTAAAGACCACGGTTTAAGAGCATGAGTATGAAGATTGACAATGATCTATACATCCATTGACCTATTCTTTAGCAAGGCAGACAATCCAGAAATAAATTCAAATACTTTCAGATTCATCCTAGTATTCATATAAAGGCATTCTGCTGTCATTTTCTTTTGCAAACAGTTTGTTTGTCCAGTAGGTCCAGTAGGTATTTACAGTCATCAAACCTGGGAATAGAATCTAACAAGAGGCTTTTCAGATCCGAACTGAAAATTTGTTACAGGGTAAAATTTGTGAACTGGTTGATTAAAATACATTTTCTTCAGTCAGTAACGGTTGTTATGTAAGTGCTGATTAATAACAACTCAACTTCAGCTTATACACCCAGCCTTCCACTAATTTGTACCTGGTCACTCCATTGCAATCCATGGTTATGTTGGAAAGGTCTACTGTGAAATTGCACAGAACTAAGTCTCAAGCAAGCAATATTTTATGGTCTACAATTTTGGAAGATGTGAGAGATGCCACTATTGACTTATTCTAAAATTCTGAAATGTGTACACATGATATGTGTCTGCACTTGTATTTTGTGTTTGTATGTGTACATATGAATGCATATATGTGCATGTATATATGTAAGTGTACATGTTAAAGGTACCCTCTCTTCTATTTTGCTTTACTATTACTTTGTACTACTCCTAACCAATTGATATGTAGTTAACGTGATATATCTGTATAATTGTATTTTCGTACCGCAATGTCAAAATAATAATAATAATAATAATAATAATAATAATAATAATAATAAAAATAAAAATAAAAATATTCACAGAAAATGATCAGGGTTGAATTATGCCTTTGGCTTTTCTGCAACCTTGTTGAAAGTTACAGCTGAGTATTGCTCTGTCTGTTCAGTGCATCCATTGAGCCAGTGTTCAATATTCATTTGTTCACTCTTCATGTTTGCTATAGGTTTTGTGGATTTTGATGTCATGTCGGCAGCAAGCCTAGGAGGAGTAAGCTGTGAACATATAGTTTGCATTGTTCAGCGCAATTGTAGCCATGTTTTTAAAATGAACCTCAAATGCATTTCACAATGCCATCTGTCACAGTAATTCACATGGTCTAGATACACTATATTAGCAAAAAAACTCTCAAATCAGTTGTTACTACTTATCTTTTGGAAACAAAACAAGCAAAATACAAAAATTGTTCACATCTGTTGATTTATTAGTGAATGCAGTTACATCATCAATTCTTTGATTTTGATTTCGTGCAAGTCAGCAGTCTGCGGTAGATACCTTGCAAAGTTGATAGAAATTGTTATTATATGATTTTTGACATTGCATGTCATTTTGGTTGATCCACTTTTCAAAATTCAAATTCAAGCAGAATATTTCCACTAAACTACACATCTGTCAAATCATGAATGACATCCCATTTTTTCCTCCTGCATTTTTGACAGAGGATAACCACATGCCTGTGTCAATCACAGTTTTTTTGTGTATGTTCACATGTGTTTGTGATTTTAAATGCTGGGCTGTTTTTTAAATGGTGTAAGGACACAGTATTTTGCAAGATGTGCAAAATAAATCTGTTGTAGTTATGCTATATAGTTGTATAATTATTCATGTTTCTGTCCTGTTTGCAGTGTCTGCAGGGATGCCAGGAGGATAATGATTAAATACAAGTCAAAGGCTCAGCATGTTATGTGATGCAGCAAAACTGTGACCCTACTCATGTGTCATGAGGATTGTCATATAGTCATTCATTCAAATGATTTACATGCAGCTAAAATTGTAAAGTTGTCAATTCATTGTCTAGTCTTTTCTGTATGTATGAACTAGCTGCACTTTACTTTTCAAAGCTGGCCAGTCATTTCTGCATCCATTTGATTGTGTTACAAAAAATCAGGGAGCTAAGGGGGAAAAAGAGGATTTTGTAGATTAATATGGCAGTAAGGGAGCTTTATCCTGTTATCCATGAATGCAACAGAATTTCACAATATCGGGGCCATTAAAACTGTAAACAAGACTATCATGTCCTTTTGTGATCACTGCTTTAAAACAAACATTAAAAGAATATTTATGACTGCTGTCCTCTCAAAAACAAGTGCAAATTAAAGTTAGGTCTTTCTCCAAGTTCAACAAATGCAGCAGAAGCCACAGCAATTGTGAAGACATTCAATAAATATTTAGCATGTCTGCTACTGTTTTTTGCTTGCACAAGTGGGTTCTATATCAGCATGGCTGGGGACTGACTACCTCTTGTATCAGTGTGGTTGGTGATTCTTATGCCGAGGCACACACATAGCTCCATATGACAATGGAAAATATTTCATCATTTCTGTATCTCCTTTTGATTAATGTGCTGTACATATGCAGTGCTTGCCTTTGCCTTACAGAAATGGTCTGTTTGAAGTACCAGAAATTTAAATGTAACATCACAATATGTGAGGAAACTGTCCTTTCTTAGCAGAACACAAGGCCAGGAATTGTGGAAACTAAAAAGAATGCAAAAAACCTGAGAAAATGCCATTATATGGATTTATTAGTAAGAGGATACATCCATGGTAAGGAAATTCAGTTTATCGACATTAAGCGTTACATGATTTCCATGAAAAAACCCTCCATAAAACCCAAACACACATAAACACATCTTGCATTATTGTGTTTCTGTGATACATTCATTTTTTATTAGATCTGCTGATAGTGGCAGCTGGGCACAGTGACGTTTGCACGCCATTTGTATGGCATGAAATAGGAAATAGATCTGAACTCAGCTCTGTTTTCCAAAGGCCAAAATAGCATTTTGTGACAAGGCATCTTTAAAGAACATGCCAGATCTAAAATCATGCCACAGAGCATCAGGCCCTGATACACAACACGGCTATTGAAGAAATGTGACTTTTGCAGAGGGAGTTTAAATGAGTATCCTTGGCAGGAGGACAAATATATGATGCTTAAAGCAACGGTGGCTGTATGGTTCAAATATAGCAACACACCAGGGAGATAATATAGTTTTATTTCTCTGTTTCACCCCCCCCGGCTTTTCCATGTTTTAAATATTATGCACATGACAGAATCAAGACAATAACCTCAAATACAATTTGTAAAAAAAATGTATTAGTTCCTTACTGACGTGAATTGAATTGAATTGTGGGCATGTGTTGTGAATATGGTTTAGTGGTGGCACAGGTCCAATAGGTCCATAGTGCAGTCATTCGACAGTCTTATCCTACCCTTTGTGGTTCTCTACAGTTTGGGAAGCGGGAGGCATTCTGAACTAAATTCACAGTGAAGGTTTGGATGGTTCTCCAACTGGAAAGTAATGAAGACGAAAGATGCCTTTTCCATAGCTAATGACTGAATCTACAGGGTACATGTGGACAGAGTTAAATGGTTTTGGTTACAATCCACCCCTGCATTTTCATACTGTAGTTGAGACAGGCCTAAACAGGTACATCAGAACAGTTTTTATCAGTAAAATGTGTGTTCAAAGGGTAAACAATTCTGCCTTTATTTGAAAGTTCTGCCAGTACTGAGAAACTGCCTGCAGCAATTTGACACTGGAGAGTCTTAACTGCACATGAATGAAGAACTGATACTCCAGATTTGATACATTCCAGTTTCCTAGAGATAAGCTGTTGAAGCAGCATGGCTTTAGAAATAATGTGAGCATTTTTATTTATTTATTTATCTTTTTTTGTCCTACATCCAATGTTTCGCAATAGTTTTGCTTCCGGGAATTGTAAAAAAAGTGCTATCATTTAATAATAATAATAATAATAATAATAATAATAATAATAATAATAATAATAATAATAATAATTAAGAAATCATTTCAGAATGACAGACCTTCTGTCTCTGCCGTCTGTCACTCATAGCCCAGATTTATTCCCAATATATTCTGACACATTTATTTGTATTTATTTATTTATTTCCCTGATTTTTATTACTACACGGCTAATCCTTTTAAAACCATCCATGCTCTGCTTAAACACACTTGCATGGGCTAGAGGATTATATTAGCCACCTGTTAGGGTTTGGCAGGTTGATGTTGAAGCACTGACAACAAGACCGCAGTGTCATGTACAGAAGGCAAGAGCTGGAGGCTGGAATCACTTGAAAAGGGAGAAACAAAGAGATTCTGTTGAAAAAATTAAATGCTCAATCTGCTATATTTTGTTTTGTAAGCTTCTTAACGTCAAAGTGAATTATACTGTATTGCAAACAGGTTGCAGAGCACTTTTGTTATTCACTCATATTCACACTTACCTCCACAGAAAGCATGAGTAAGTATAAGTAAGACTAACTCTTTCTTCTAACACATTATTGAATGCTGTGTTCATTTTTTTTGAACAAAGCATTCAGTAATGTGAATGCTTGTGAGCATTTCTACTTTTTCAGAAGCTATTTTGAAAAGCTTGTCATTTGTAATAGAACAGTGCACTTTGCTTTGAATGATGACTGTGTTTGTGTTGAATGTATGTATTCAATGCTGTGTGGAATTGTGTATGTGTGTGTGTGCGTGCATGTGTGTGTGTGTGTGTGTGTGTGAGTGTGTTGCCTGTGTATTAATCTATGATGTGTGAATCTAGCAGATGATCTTGTCCAGAAGAACAACAGACAAATATGGTCAGATACATAAAGTGCATTTTAGGTGATACCAGAAAATAGGTACAGAACATTCAACAGCAAAGTAGATTAGCATCTTCTGTACAAAAATGTAACTACACAACAGCAGTTGTTCAAACATGCACATAGTGCCCAACAGTCATCCTTGACAGAGACATGACTACGTCCTACTAAGCATAGAGCACAATTATCTATGCATAGAGCATAATAATGTGTATAAAGTCTAATAATCTGCACACAGAGCTATGTCATAATCAACATGAGCAACATGGCAGATACAAAGTATTTAAGAAATGATCAATTGTTAATGTCATTTGCTTTACATTCTTTTGATAAGAATTTGGTGAACAATTTTTGTACATAAAGATATAGGCATTGTCATGCACAACAAAAAAATGACTATGCATTCGTTCTGCTTTCTGAAACACATTTATTACAGATGCATAATAACAGTGTATATTTTTGACTGGAATATTTTGGCACAACACAAAAGGGGCTATTAGCCTGAGCATGCTGTGCAAAACACAGTCTGAGGGGTAATTGTAACCAGAGGAAGAGAGCCTCTCTCTCCTCAGCTCTCTGAGTGCTCTGGAGCGGCAAGGAGAGCCAGTCCACGGAGTCGTCTGAACGGAGGCTTGTTATGCCTGCTGGGTAAATGTGTGGCATGTACTGATCCCCTCCCATGGGGGCTAATTTACTGCTACAGCATTTATAAGTCCTCCGCTCCCCCAGATTACACACGACCAGCACCGCAGCATCTGCATTCCTGCGCCAGGAAACCACATTATGCCAGCCCGGTGATTGGCTGCCAGCTTGATTGATTATGCGTTCATTCATTTGCCTGTGACTGATGTTCAGAGAGCTTTTAAAATCACGCCAACATGATTATTATTTTTCTATCCGCATTACACAGTTAAAGTAATTTATACATTTTGGAACTCACTAAAGATTTTTGCTATCGGAGGATTCAACAGCGGACTGGAGTGTATGATTTGCATTGCGACACACTGCTCCGGAGGACAAACTGCTGCTCCATTCTGTCACAGCTCTTTTTTTATTTCTTCATGTCAGATTAAGTCCAGTTAAAGACACGAGGACACTTGAGATATAGGTATGTGAGAACAGGATTTGAGCCTTGCAGAGTTTTTCACTAATTTCTTCACTCATAATTGGTCTACATGCATATGCATCTCATATTATAGTAAAGTGGCAGACTACAGACACTGACTGTGTTTTCTGGAGTGTGGAGTGATCTTCAGATGAACTTGACCACTCTGAATCAAAAGGCCTTGATAATGTCAACATTGTCTTGTTATGGTGCTAAAGCTCAATATCCATTTAACCATTAATTTGCTTAATGACAGCTCTGATGCCTGACCTTTGTCATAAGTAATTGTCAGGGCCGATGTAATTGCCTGCATGAACTTTAACTCTCAAAGACTCTTCTTTCCACTCTTCAGATACATAATCTTTTTTCCTGTCCTGTTGCCTTACATTGTATCTGTCTGCAGGAATTCACCAGGGGAGGCCATGTCACATTACTATCCCATATTGCAACCGGGATGAGCCTGACCTGACCTGAACCCAAATGCTGTAAATGCAATCATAGGCCCAAACCAGCATGTTTTGTCAGGTCCTGTCAGGTGTGGGTCAGGTTGCAGGGCTTTAGTTGTAGCAGTACGGTCCTATTGGTTATATTGTCTTACACTTGCATGTTGAGCCAGGTGTGCACTTGTGGTCTCGGCCCTGTATTTGGCACTGTAGCTTGTTCATGTGTGGATGGTGGCATCCTTGTTTGTGTGACATTCTAGATAAGACCATCTCCTGGATATCTTATCAGTAACTATCAATTTGTATCTGCTCTGTAATATGATTATTTATGATAATATTATGTGGAGAAAAGACAGTTTTCACTTAGCCTATTGCAAAACAATCAATGAGCTGGAATTTTCAGAAACAGCATCCTCTAAATTGGACTCACTACGTTTCAATAATACTGTAAGATAATGCTGCTTTAAATCTCAGTAGATTTGCGCCTATTTGCAGTTGCCAGATATCATACTAGGTGTTTTGGCATTATTTGCCTTGTTTGATTGATTTAGCTGCTTCAGTGCCAGACGCCAAAGTCCAGAGTGGTCGCATTGTTAAATCCTTTGTCTATAAACCCCATCACTGGCCTGTAGCTTGTCCTTGTAAGGCTCTGCCGTGTTGAATTTATGCAGGCCGGTAGCTTCAGTTTGAAAATCCATTTGTTTAAGCTTACCTCCTCCCCACAGAGCCGAGGCACTGCATCCTCTGTAAACCCACGGATACTTGTTTTGTTAACAAGAAGTGCTGAGTGTAATTTTGATTGATTTGAGACCATTTGTTTCGTCTTGTCTCTGTCTGCGCCCTCCGGTGAATTTCAATGTTTCCCTGCTTCTGTTGTGCCGTCTCCCAGGTATTCTGTATGCATTGAGATTCTGAACTCTAGACCCTGCATCAAGGTCATTTAGCTGTAGGATGCATGCAGTAATGAAGCACTGAATTACTCACTTACAGAGAACATGCTACAATCCATATACATCAAGAGAGACCTTAAAGCTAAACACAATAATAAAAGACACAGAAAAAAACAGTGTTGGTTTTATTCCTTAATATATTTCTTTTTTGCTCTTAGGCTGCAGACCACAGTAACAACTATAACAGTATCAATCTATTTTTTATTTAGTATTGCACATTTTTACAATAGAAATATACATTTTCCATAAGGATCTAAAAAATCAGAAATCCCATGGCCAATTGGAAAAAAAATCTTTGACTGATGGAAGACAACTGACTCCAAGGAAGCAGTGGAGTCAGGTATAAATCTATGCTTAAGGTCAGCATATTTCCCTATTCCTGCACATTCCTGTTATGGGACTCCCCACTTGCAAAATGAAATTTGACCGACATCTGACATAATTTCTCTTTTGATGTTTCTACTGTAGCTGTACTGTAGCTGGAAGTTAAAGAGAATCAAATAGATATTTAGGAAAAAATGACACCCCATATGGATCTATCATTATGCCCAAAATTTGCCAAAAATGATGAAGGATACCTTACATAATTCTGTCACTAAATCCAATTTATATACCCTGAAGAAGGGCGATTAGCTGTTACCTGTCAGCCACCCATGTGTTCATTTATATTTTGGTGCAGGCATGGGGTGCATTTAAGGTACTCCAGACCTTTTACTTTGCCACACCTCCCCTCTGCAGCCAAGCTGCAGAACCCTCTGATCCTGAGGCCAAACTGCCATAATAAGCCTATAACTGAATTATAGTATTTCATCATGTAGGGTCTTCATTTTGAAGTGTTTTTACAACACTACAACAACATTTCTGAACTACTTGTATACCTTAAATGATAGGAATAAGAAGAATTAAAATGGCTTATTTTTGCTGAGTCCCCATTAAGTTTCAACACTGCAGTACATATAGGGCACCAGGGGTACTTCAGCTACACTCATTAAGGTGTTATTCCACTTGCTGGTGACATAGGTGTGGACACAGGTGACTGCCTGCTTTTAAACAGATGAATCTGGCAGTGGCTAAGAAACTGACATCTAAGGCACAGCGGGGCTCTCTATAGGAATCTTTGGCCTCATTGGAAACAGTTTGTCTCCAGTGGGTACTGGAGCTGCAGCAGCAAACCGCCAGGTCCTAGTTTTCCTCCCGTAGGGTCCTTGCGTCTCCTTCAGCATTTTCGCCTGGCGGCAGAGAATAATCAGTAAGAGCTAGGTATTTTTCTCAATCCATCTTAGATGAGGTAACTGGGCCAAGTTGCTTGATCACTGCTGCTTTGTGAACACTTTCGCACTCCTTCTCTCCCACAAAAATGTTGAACTTGCACTCAGCTATGATTGGATGGTTTGAGGACAGATTTACACAAATATAAGCACGTGTTGTGCTTTTGTTGGTCCTTAAGCATTATACATTAATTTCATTTGAGCTCATTATGTTAAGTAAGACAGGTAAACATTGAAAAAAATCTCAAAGCTATGGACAAGGTGTATTGCAGGTAGATTGTGCATTTGTCTTGATTTATTTTCTGAATCATATCGCTGTCTGGTTTGAATCAAGAGGAACACATTTGTATTTTTTGTTTCAATAAAAAGAACATTAGCAAAAAATGACACATTGTGATGAAGTGATCCAAGTAGGAGCACCTTTCATTGCAGGCTACAGGGATGCAGATGTTTTAGGTGAGTCAGAGGTGCGTCAACCAACGTAAGACCTTTTTCCACATTCACATAAACATTTCTGCATCCTTTTATATGCTGTTCTCATAGACGTTAAGAGAAACCAGCACTTTGCTATCTTAAAAAGTAAGATCTTCCATTGTTAAAATTCCAACCGCTGAGAGCAAGCAATTGCTGAACAGACCAGCGAATATTTTTGCATTTCCACATACAGACAAATGACATTTATGATCATGTCTGTGTTGTCTTTGGAGCTCTGCACAAAATAGCCATGAACATCGGTTTAAATCGTCATGTCCCGAATGTGCCTGAAGGTCTCTGTAGATTGTCGGTCCATGCATTCTGCACCATTAGAGAACAATGTAGTCCCTGGGGGGGTTAGTTACAAAGAGCTTCATGGTGGATGAAGGGCCCTCTAATGTTTTAGTCTTCAAAATGAAAAGGGAGGCAGGAAATACAGTTCTGTCCTTTCATCTGTTCATGCAATTCCAAAAGGAACAGCATAAGTGGGTGCAGTTATGAAAAAGATATGAAAAATGTCCATATACTCTTTACGCATGATTTTCAGAAATATAATAAAATGTAGCTTTCAGGCGTATTATGGGCTTTTCATATCTGGAAAAAAAGGGGTGCACTTTTCTTTTGTGGACTACATCCAAGTGTGGAAATTGATCCTGCTGCAACTCTACTGCAAACACATTTGTAAGCGAAACCACAGACATGATTAGCTTGGTGCAGAATCTATTACCCTTGCCCCTGTTAGTTGACATTTTGAATTCTGCACCATTCACAGCAAATAACAACAACAGTGTAACCCAATCCATGGTGTAGGAAGGCTAATCACAAGAACCCAGATGGAAGGGCATACAAGATTTATTTGTCATTAAAAGCAATAAAGGCTGGAGGAGACTTCAGTTTGCCATTAGAGATCACAAACTTTTAAGTGCAGCGGTGGCAAGGATGTGATGACATCACAAACAAATATTTGACCCCTGCCTTGGCTAATTTCAGTATCACATAATGATATAAAAACAGCACAAGCAATAATCCAGATCTTTTTTTTTTCAGGTGCATTTCAAAATTAGTTCTGAGTGCACACAGTGTACATTTGAATACATTCCATTAATGACATGGCACATTTGGAATTATGGCATGATATTCATATTTAAATATTGTCTATTTTCTATTGAAAATATTGTCCTTTTGTGGTACAGAAGCCATGTCCTTTTGTATTTCATGTGTTCATTTGTTGTGAGCTGTTTTACTTATTGTTTGGCAGCAGATCTGACCACTTGGCTGTTGGGGGAAAGCGCTCCATCTCTGCATTAAAGAAAAAAATGTCCACAAAAAGAAAATCTGTTGCATTTGCAAGGCGGTATTGTATAGTGTTTTGTGTTTGTTTGTTTTTGCATTTGTACCATGAACGCCGTATTTTAAATTACAAATGAAGCTGACAAGAAGGCATAAAGAAACGTAAATCAATTAGCTGAACTGTATTGATTGATGTGAAATCATTCTGAACCCTAAGCCCCTCTCAGATTTTTCAAATACCCAGGAGAAAGGCTGAAATAAGACAAGGCAGTATGTGGGAAATGGCAATGAAGAAAAAAGGCACTCATTATAATTCAAAGCCTGTGAGGCAATGACCTTTACAATGTGTACTCCGAGACAGCATGTTTAATTACTAAATCGTGGCTACATCATAATTATTCAGGAGTCCCTGGAAATTTCACCCTCAAGGATGAGACTACGATGTTGAGTTGAGAAACTTTGCTGTTCAGCACAGGCACACATTACTCCCATGTGCAACAGTGATAAGTTAGTTACGATGTTTCATATCATGAAATGTAGCAGAGCTGGGGGCTTTGCTACCTGTACATTTGTTTTTATTTTGTGTTCGTGAGGCCTCAGTGCAACACTGGAAATGAGCATTGAGGCTGTTCTCACAGTAACTTCACTCCAGTTTATCCAGAGGTTAGGCACTAAGTCTTATTTCAAACAGACCAGCTGTCTTTTTGACTGCGATGGGAGCACATGCTTAACCTTGTGCAGGGTAGTGTAACATGCTGCCGTTAGAACAAAGTGTAGCATGCGTCATCAAGTATGTCATCCATTACAGCACTCCAGAATATCCTGGTATATTTTTGAAGCCCCTACTTTTCACTGCATCACAGCTGGAATTGCAGAGTTGACCTTTTGAAAGGGGAGTTATTTGAACATTTTCAAATACAATTTGACATTTCAAAAAGAAATCAACAGGTTTGCTCGCCAGTGCAATTTAATGAACAGTAACTAGGTAATATAAGTTAAAAAGGAAGTAGTGTTTAATCATTTAGTCATGGAGAGAACATTGCAGACTGTTTAGAAATATACACACACTGGCCTTGTAAACAGATGAGGAAATTGAATGGACATCACAACCACATAAGTATTCATCAAGGCTGGCTTGCTATATCATAACTGTTTGAAGTGCTACATAATCAATATAATCATCACTTGGTTACCAAATGACCCTTGAATGTTGGTGTCTAAACAGAGGCTTGAAATTCTTTGTCAGTTTTCTGTGGAAAGTTGAGGAGAATGAACTCCAAGTGTTCAGTGTTTACTTGGACAAGCCAAGAATGCACCAAGTCTATAACCATTACAAAGCATACTTATAAATGCCTGGTACAGCTTGTCAAAGGCTTTTCTGTTTTTGTTTGTTGTCCCTTAAGTTCCAATTACATTACTAAATGAACCATATCTGATGGGCAATAATACTTTTAGAACCAGTGCTTACTAGCAGCTAATATGAAGGTAATGTCATTGGGGACACATTGATTTATTTATGTTACCAATTTTTATGCTTTGTTTTTCTTCACTCATACTGTTAGTATACAATGCCAGACATGCAGTGTTACATTTAAATATCAATTTAGCAAACAACTGGCCTGTATTTTGACAGCCATCAGACTTGATTTGACATTTTAATTGTGTGACAAGTGTACTCATTGCTCAAATTCCATAGTGTCAGCCATACTTCCATTCCAGACACCACTTGAAAGTCCTCGTATTCCAATATCTCTGCTGCTAGCTTGTTTCTAAACTTAAGAATAACTCTCAAATAGATTCTACACATGGTACTTTGCCAGTAAATATTTTGAGAGAACTCTTACTTTGTTATCTTTGTGTCACGGTGATATGTCCCTAACCAGTGGGGTAGATAGCACAAGTTTGTTGTTTTACGGGAAATAGATACATGTATGACTAAAGTATGATAATTAAACACCTGTGTTGCAGAGATGCCTTACAGTTAGACATATCCATCCATGCTATCCAGATTTACTCTGGTGTACTCACATTCTTCGCAGCCCTTGGCGGTGTTGGGGGTTTGTGGTGTTTACTGGCTAATTGGGAGACATAATTCCTTGCAATAATAATGGCAATGGCAATAATAATCACAGGTTCACAGGTTAGACAGTCACTAGGATAATGTTTCTGAAAGCTAACACAACAGTTTGCTTAAGCCAGGATCAGGAATCCAAGTCTTCACTATTGCAATTAGTACTCAATGAAATTTGTTAATTAGTTTCTCTGACTAGTGCTCAGTTTCCACTTTACCATGTCCTTGGCTGAAATTACGTGGGCATTGCAACTAACAGTGTGACAGACTTATGAATGCTTATGGAATCAATACAGATGGAGAGCCATTAAATTTCCTGTCATTACAACAGAAGGTAAATTGGTTCATCATGAAATATTTCATTCTTGAAGAAACCTATACATGCCACATCAATGCTGCACCTGCGCCCCAAACTTCAAGCGATTAATCAATATGTAATTAACATTCCTCCACAACAAAGTTCACTCTTTTACTTAAAATTAACTTGCCCTTGGAGACCATATAACACATTCTTTGTCCTGCTGCGTGTTTCTGTCTTTTTTTTCCTGGCCCTTTTATTGGTCGTTGTCCTGATTCAAACCTGAGAGGCAGTCAGACATATGTGGTATGAGGGTCAATAACAGACTCTGTTCAGATATATTGTAGATTCAATATTCTGACTGATCTTACAGACATTCAAAAGCTAAGGCCCAGATTCTGCTGTGTTACTGCTATGTGCTGTATTCATAAATAAAAATGACAAAAGTAAACAAAGATCACACCTTGTAAATATTTAAACAGTGTTCTCAGATCATCAGGCATTAAAAACAACAAAAAGAATCTAAAAATCAGGTAGCATACCCATAAGGGATAAAAAGTCATCATGCAGAGAGCTTCACAAACCTAATATATTTCACGTTACACTTACCATGGCACTTGTTATTAAATGTGTTTTTAACAATGAAACAGCAGTATATATTACATTTTAGCAGTATATATTAAATTGCCCATCATGAAAGGTGCATTACATTTACAGAAATGATTATTCCTGGTCAGTTTCCATGCATTGGGTGGAACATGGGCAAAGAGAGGGGAAACTCAAAATTCAAATTCCATTAAAGGCAGAACAAGGTGTTATACAGTAGTACAGCAGAGAGATTTAAATGTTGAACAAATGAGGACTGTGCAGGAAGTCACGGGTTTGATATAAATAACATTGCTTTAACACAGTGTTTCTCAACCCTACTCCTGGCGGCACCCTGTCCTACATATCTCCTATCTATCCTTGCTGCTTGATTAAATCAGGTGTGCTCAGCTAATAAAACGTGCCACTGATGAGTTCAGTCAGGTAGGTAGAGCAAGGATAGACAGAAGATATGCAGGACAGGGTGCCACCAGGAGTAGGGTTGAGAAACACTGCTTTAACATACAATAAAATGGGAATTTAGCAGGAATCATAACCCCTATGGGAAGGGAGAGGACAACATTGGCTGTTAGTGTGTAGATGGGAGCAGGTTATGGGTTTTTTTGAAGGTTGCCGTTGAGGCTTCCCCCCACCAATTAATATTGTGCATTCCTTCCTTAAATTAAACGAGTGACTTTCTAGTGGGTTGTTATTTAAAATATGTGATATGCCTGTGTTTGACACCGGCTCCTGTTCCTGTGTGGATGGTAGCGCCCTTGTTTTTGTAACGTTTCGTGTTTTTTCTGGATACACTTTGTGCATGACCTTGGGAGTCATTCTGGATAAGAGTGTGCTGGATGTCAGCAATGTAAATTCAGCGTGTACAAATATAAATTGTACTCACATATTGTTAGTCAAACTGGATAGGAGCATTTGCTAAGTCACAAAATGTAAGGCAATGTAAAGTAAATAGTTAATTGCCCTATTCATAGTGTTTCTTTATGAGGTTGTCATTATTTCAACAAATATACATATACATATATGGTCAGTGACATCTTTACATCTCCAGTGCTCCAGCCCATTTTCTGCTTGTACTGTTGTCTGTATCTTTTATGCATTCTCCGAATACTGCAATAACATTAGCCTCCCCTTTCAACCTCTTTCAACCTTTTTTAACTTCTGTGTTTGTTTTGGAGAACTCTGTACATACTGTAAAAATCTTGCTTAAAATGTAGACATTTTTTCCAGTCACTGCTGAATCTATGAATTCACACTGGATGATACAATGAAACAATCAATTCACTTAAGGCCGAAGAAAAAACAGATGGCACAGAAATCAAGCTGCATTTGGCCACTTATCAATTACAGTTGTTACTGAGTGTAATTTAATTGCCAAAGCCTGTTAAGCACAGAAACAGAAAGCAAGAAAAAACATCAAGACTAAGAATATTTGTATGCTTGAATCCCTCTAATTATATCAGCAGCTGCTTGAAGAATTGATGTAAGGCTTTGAGTAGAAATATACGGTATCAGTATGTTTTTTATCCTCTCTCTTTTACAGAACAAGATCACTAAGAGGCATAACATACAGAAGAGATACATAAACACTAATACAGAGTGAATTATTTCTTAAGCAGGGACAAATGGACTGCATGTAATGCTTGGGCACTTTTTAACCCACATTTGTATCAAAAAAAGTTGAAACACCCTTTTTTCCAATAAATATGATAAACATTTCTGTGTGCCTCTAGCAGTGCTTGCTCAAAACATAAATAAGACATGAGCATTTAATTCTCTCTGGGAAACATCTTTCAGTGGGAAGTGCTCATCGCTCAGTCACCGCATGTAGCTGTGGTCTTGATGACGCTTATGCCGAGACAGAGCATCCCAAGGGTGCACCATTCAAGGGTTCATGTTGGGTGAACATGGTAGCTAGCCCATCGTACGTGCACGAACACACACACACAACAACACCTACATCACACACACACACACACACACACACATGCTTCAAGACTTGTATTTTATCATTTGTTCATTGTCATTTTTCTATGGCCATGTTCTATTCTAGTTTTAATTAAGAACTGTCACAAATTTAGTACTATGTACCCATCAAACATTAACACCCATTAATGTAAATTTATTTTTTACCTATTTGTGTATATATTTCAAAGAAACAATGGACATCATGATGCAGTTTGGAATGTAAAAATTAAGGAAAAGACCAAAAACATATGAATGGTCCCATGAAATTGAAATTATAGGACTACTATAGGAATGCTATAGGACTACTGCTAATTGGTTTACCATTACAACCACTATACCTTCAGTACTGCTGTGCCAACAAGTCATGATACCATATCAAAAAGGAGTCAGCCCCATCTTTATGATAAAATTTGTTTTGTCAGTTCAACTACATCAGCAGTTCAGCTGTTAGGGGGTAACTACATAGTCATCTTTTGCAAGCCAGACAGCCACACAAGGGCCAAGTGCTGATCAATGACTGAGATCGTGTAAGCAGCATCAGCAATGCAGCCAAGTCTTATTCAACAATGAAATGAATTTGGTGGAGATAACCCTGATGAACGTCAGCAAATGTAAAGCGGATGTGCATAGTGAATATATGACACGATTGTTTTTTTGTGTGTGTACAACACACCAGTCAAAGGAGAGGTCAGAGCATGATTATGTGGGTCTGAGTGTCTAGCTGCAACAGATTCAGGAGTAGTGATTGATGGCAACCTGACTGCATGCCGCTACATTGATAGAGTCCTAGGACCTCACATGCTGCTCCCCCTGCAGGCTAGACTTGACATAATATTAAAACAGGATAACAGCTGTCTTCATACTGCTTCAGCCCCATTGATAATTTATAAGATGACACAGGACAACGCATGCCATCCAGAGCTCAGTGAATGGCCACCTGCTCCATCTTTACAGAGAAATGGAACAACCCACAAGACACCTTTTGCAACCTTTGTCATATGTCACAGATGAAGAGCTTGTGTTGCTGCTAATGGCAGCTGTATTGCTACTGTTGATTAAGCCTGTTGTGGAGAAATTGAAAATGTCAGCACACCTGCTACAGAAGAGATTCTGTCATTTTAAGTCATTAGTTGCAAGTGAAGTTTTTTTGTGACTTTCTTGTAATGTACAAGCTAAACTGCTGTGATTCAGGATACCTGAGAGTTGTTGGTTAGATTCAACTAAGCAGATTCATGAACTATTATAATTTTTTTATTTTATGTATTTATTTATTTTTTTTGCGGGGGGGTGGTGGGTGGTGAGGGGGGTAGTGCGTGATGACTAAAATATTTCTATAATCCTGCCACAATGTATGATTAGAATTGAGCATTACTTGAACATAAAAGTGAAAGAATGCAACAGAGAGGAGGTACATGTGAGTACATGTGTTGTCATGTGGAAATAATATTGAGCTTAAAGAACTGGCAATAACCACAGCTTATTTTACACAGTGGCAAACTCCTACCTAGTAATGTTGTGCCCTCCACCTCCATCAGCTTTTTACAGCCTACACAAATGAAACAATTTGTGATATGATATGATATTTCACATCTAACATTGCTTCCTGCAGATTCATTTAATTTTCCCTCTGTACTGTCCCTAAATGTTTAATATGTGCTTGTAAATAATAGGAAAGATCACAATGGGAAGACACAGTTTTATTAATATATCAGATTAATAATATTTTTCAACATTGTTAGATTGGGATTCTGATTCCCAAATTGCACCACATCTGCTGTTTTCATGGTTTCATGTAATTTTTTGAAGCCGCTCCTCAATGCCATTCTTCCCCTTCTTCCTCAGGTATGTACTTCTGTAATGTCATGTGAAGAATGGATTTGCTTGCTCACTTACCTTATTCACCTGCAAATTGGGATGTAACCTAAGAATCCAGGAAAGTATGTCTTTCAGCACTTTTGGGACATAGACACTGTTATGACTATGCACAAATGCTCCTCAAATATTTGCACCTCAGATTTTGTTTGGCACCTTATTTGGCACCTTATTTCAAATCTTTTCAATGCCATATAATGCAGATGATGAATAGATTGCAAGCAAGACAAGCAACTGTCACATTTCACTAGCCAGCTAGCCAGCTCACTGGTACGTTAGCTCCTATCATGTTTTTAGTTGTAATTTTTTGTTTGAGCAGCCACCCTTTATCTTTTACAGAGGAGAAGTGTGGACCATGTGTGTTGTTGAGCACAGACGATTACATGCAAATGATTTGAGGCATCATCTCCAAATCACAGAGATATTTTACTTTTCCAAGATGATTTTTGCTAGCTAGGGCAATTGGGCAACTGCACTGTCATCTTCAAGGATCTTCAATCAGAGCTGCTGGCCACAGTTTATCTTGCAATGAAAAACTGAGCATCGTGGTTGTTGAGCTCAGCAGATTAACATTAGCATAGGCTACATGCCAGTCATTCAGCACATCAAGTGACTAAAAGGTTTACTATAATGCAACATTAAACTATAATACAGCATTTTCAAAGTTATTCTAATTAGCTGGGCAATATTTTATGGATGAGCAGTGCTACACTTAGACTTTGAACTCATGGCCTTCCAATTACAATGCCACTTTAGTATTGGATGTGTTAGTACTTCCTGTCACTTACACTCTAATATACTCAGATTTGAAATTTCTCTTGATTTACATCCTGTAAAGTTGCATCAGATGAAAATAAGCTCTATTTATGTTCTTTGTATATTTGTTTTAAAATAATGATACATTTTTCATGTCCATCCATGATATAAGTAGAGAAAAGATCATCTGGCTTCCCCTCATCAGATTTTACATGTAATTACTCAACATGTTGAGTAAAAACAAACCAATAAAGGAGCAGTAATCAGTGTACCATGACCAAGGGAGTACTCTTATGAATATCTGTCATGTTTGTTTTCTTTTTAAGCTGTACAACATTCAGCAGACCTTCAGGGATGCATTCATTTTCTGAAAATGACGGAACTTGAGCTTTGTGACTGAATTCTGTGCCATGATTTTGTTTGACAGTCTTGTCTGGATAGCAGCTTGTCAGTGTGTGAACTATGGCAGATCCTGGGTTTAAATACCCCTGGTCCCTCTGAGAACAGCTCAAGGGCATCAGATAACATTGCAGCCATTTATTCTGCAACAAAGCATATGTCTGGTATCCGAAGGATGGATGATTCTGCCCTGTGAAAATCTTCTTGATGTGCCTTATCAACCATGCAAAAAGATCACCGGCACTGCAGAGAACAAACGAAAAAGGAAAGGCATTGCTTTCCTCCGCTCTGATCGAAAAATTGATCCGGAAGAATGTCAATAACAACAAGCCCAGCACCGATGTGTGCACGGCGATATGCCAACAGCTAAACAGAACTTAGATGTGATTATTTATCACATAGCAGGGGGACTTTGCTTCTTGTGTTTATGCAAAAATACATACTATTATGTTTATCAATTTTCATTTCAGTTCAGTAGGCTACACATTAAAGCATTGCAGTATCGATTTGACACTGTTTGCCCCGCTGCATGTTTGTTTTTATGATGAAAGGACATTTATGAAGCTCATTGATCCAGGATGGTGGGATAGTCAGTGAGGCAGGGGTTTGAGTGGGCAATAATGAACAATTCAATCCCCCGACTGCCAGCTTCTCCACAGACAGCTCCGCCGGGACAGACAGAGATAATAGAGGCAAGCCTGTCCCATCGGAATTACCCAGGAGTCTCTGCCAGTGATGGCGACTAGGATCGAAGACTCAGCATAGTAGGAGTGCCTGAATCAGAAATCACAGATCTGAGCGAACAGTATGACTAAGCACCCCACGGAGGGAACAGCGTGTGCTTAAAGCGCCATTCTTTATTTACCATGCACACCTATTACCATCTGTCAATTGACATAACAGGACACTCCTAAGTGCAGCTCGACAGGATGTAAATTGTGTGCCCCTGCTCTACGTGATTGAATTTCAAAAGCACACAAAGTAGAATTTAAAGTCACCACAATCATAAACATCAGACTGAGTTTTCAGTCAGTCAAAACTGTGCACTGCCAATTTTAATGTTTCGTTCTCATATATCAGAATATGAAACATTAAAACTGGTTCACACTTACACAAAACTTTGATTACATTAATCTTTGGCTAAAGTAATGAGAACAGTTTCTTGTTTGGTCAGCATTTTTCTTGATGGCTGAATGATGCTTTTAACCCTAGTTTAACTTATTATTTATGAAGCTTAATGCAGTGCCTTTCCATCTTATCCATACATATTCATTTTGAGCTCAAAAATAACTGAATTCAGTCAAGTTTTGAACTAATAATTTGAAACATTTTTTGCATATGTGTCAAAAACATGGAATATCCTCTTGTGCACTGATGTTTAAACCTTGCAAAATTGTGTTAACACAATGTATTAACACTTCTTTTTCACCCAAAAAGAGAGCATCCATGTCTGTGCAGACCTTATTAATGGCAAAGTGTTCAAAAACACACAGTAGAATGTGAATGAAAGAAAAAAAAAACAAAAAACATTTTATTTAATTTAGGTCATTAAAGAGGTATAACCCAAACCCAAAACTGAAAATCTGATATGCTGATTTTTATACAACAATTGGTAACCTTTCTGTCATTGTACTGTGGATCAATCCTACTATCTCTACAATGATATAGCTTCCAAAATATTATTTTGTGGGTCAATGAGTCTCAAGCTCATTCCTCAGAAATGAACTAGATTCTCACATGTTTGACTTACTACCTTCATATAAGAGAGGTCATGGTGTGAAAGAGTAGCATTTTGGTGTAGAGGCGAAGGGAAGGTTCAGATTCCAATTCCCCACAGGGCACTGTTGTACACTTTAGCAGGTTACTTAACCGGAACTCCCTAAGTATCCAATATTGTGCAACATACTGTATTTACACATTAAAATAATGCCACTGGGGTGGCAGTGTAGCATAGTAGTGAAGGCGCAGGACTCATAACCAAAAGGTTGCCAGTTCAATTTCCCACTGGGGCACTGCTGTTGTACCCTTGGGTAAGGTACTTAACCCACAATTGCCTCAATAAATGTCCAACTGTATAAATAGATAACAATGTAAAAAAAAAAAGTGCAACCCATGTAAGTCACTCTGAATCTGCTAAATGCCAGTAATGTAATATCCACAGTTTCACCATAAATGTGAGAGCCAGCTCGGTAAATAAATAATGTAATATAAAGAGGCCTCTTCTGCACTCTGACTGAAATCAGTAGAAGAGCTTACTTTTTGATTTTTACAGCAATTAAATTCTAGTTGGAGGCTCTGATACCTAATCAACTTATACAGCTTTGATAATTCACTGTAAGGGTATCCCTTACCTGCATTCCTATTGAAGAGCTGTTTTTTCACTAATTTTGTTTGTAAAAAGAAACACATGGTGAAATCCCATGCACTATGTGCATGACACTGGTGGTTGCAGAATGTATTCAATCTTAGACCATGTGGCAATTAATAGAAGCACACTCCTGTTCTGACATGTATTCGTAGTCAAACAATGAAAAATTTGAACTTCTCACATGACATTTATCTTCTCTCAAGCTCATTTCAAAATGAATGCTCTACAAAGCCTGAACTGTTGTTTGGTGTCAGAGACCCCACTTGGCATTTAATTGCCTGTGAAAATCAAAATGTCAGATTCTTCTAACAGTAAGTCAGGGTGCTGAGGATCCATGCATCACCTACCTACAAAGACAAAATATGATAATGTGAATTGGTTTAGGGGACCGACAACCAAGATCTGTTTTTCAACAACATCAAGTTGTTGAATAGAGTCTATGTTTTTTGGTGGAATGTCTCTCCATGCACCTGTAACATAGTTTATAGGTTTGTTGCATATGCACCAACGGTTTATTCACTATTTACCCTTTAATAAAAGTCAGCTTTGTCTCACTTTTCTAAACTCCACTTGTGCTATACCTGATGATGGCTTGCCAAGGACCTTCTGGCCGTGTCATCCAGATACCCAGATTGAGAAGATTTCATGGCAACAGTTAATGTCAGCTGTCTTTCCTTCTCTGCTTCCATCAACAGATAAAACATTGTTGATATGCACTCATCATCACAATTGCTACTTCAGGAGGTCACTTTACATACCATCAGCGGTCTTACAACACAGCTGCACAGACTTAAGATTTGACCCAAGTATACACACATGAGTATACATACATACATAGTGTACACACATGCATGCATACAACAATACTTACATGATAATCAAAGTAAATTTGTGCAGGGGGTGTAGAATGAAGTAAGCTATGTATCTCAATATCTCTAAGGGCTTGAGTATGCCACTTCATATATGAATCTCCATTAACATATGCCCCAGCAGCTATTCTTCATCGGCTCCAAGCATGCTTTGTCATTTATGGTTTGCGTATATATGCATGCATACAGATTTAATGGTTTCCTTGGGCAACTGCTCTTGAAATGATTTTCAGACGCAATCAGCTGTTTTATCATTTGGTTTATATGTCCTTTGACTGACATCAGATGCCTATGACATTGACAATATTTTCACTCACCTGGAAAGCAGTGTAGTGTGTGGCTTCTGTGTGCTTGTATGCGTGTGTGTGTGTGTGTGTGTGTGTGTGTGTGTGTGTGTAAATTTGTGTTCACAGCACTAAATTTTATTAGCCGGTCTTCATAACACTTGCATGCATATATAGACATAATGGAACATTTAATAAGCCATGACATATTTTCGGCAGGATCTGAAATTACCCCATCGGTGAGGGGAAAAATATTTTCAGCTACAGATTCTCAAGTGCAGGGAAAGAGCAATGAGTTCACATATTGCCTGGAGGATATCTAGGAGGTTTGTGCTGTAAACAGGAAATCCCAGAGAGGATAAGAGACAAGTATTTACAGATTTCTGATCCTCCAAATTTAAGTCAGTCATTATGCATTGTGTCTAACAAATAAAACGCACAGATCACCACATTGCAGTAACTGCAACATCAAAGGAATTCTAATTGCATGATTTTTGTGAACCATATTTCACCTAATTAATCTAAGAATGAATGTGGCTTTCTTTGAGCATATTGGCAAAGTGGCTTATTAGTTGTGAAGAAGGCATGTATTTGGAATCTCAAATATAAAGTATTACCAGCAGGGAAGATCACATTTGAAACATTGAAAAAATGCAATAGCAATGGATTACCAGTAATAGTTTACACATCTTTTTTTGGTGGTGGTGGTTGGGGAAGGTTATTTATTAAGTTAGAAATCCCTATTGCTGTATTGCCCATTGCATCTTAATGAAGTAATATATTTAACTTTAACTTTAATTATTTTGCTTACATGCAGAACCCTTAAATAGAAACAGAAAAAAAATCATTCAGAATTACTATTGTTCACCATCTCATGGCTGTGGTGATGGGGCAGCAATCTGATACAAAATATGAATAGATAAAACTGTACAGCTAAAGTGCAAATGTCACGCCCACTCCCAACCAGCCAGCTCAGCCAGCTCAGCCACGCCCAGTTCAACCTGGTTCAACCACCCACCAAACACACCTGTAACCTTTCTGCAATCAAGCCCTGCCCATAAAAGGACTCTGCTTTTGTTGCCTCTTTGTGAGGTATTGCTCCCTGTTGATACCAAGCCTGTTCTCTGCGATTTTCTAGTGTTGGTTCCCGGTGTTTGACCCTTGCCTGTGCTCTTGACTTTGCTTGTGTTTTTGGATCTCGGATTGTGTACCTGCTGCCACCGTTACTGACCTGTTTTGTCCCTGACCACGATTCTTGATTAAACCTGCTCGCCGCTCCTGGATCCCAGTCTGTTTCATTACAGCAAATTTACTTCAAAATTATAGATGAAAATATATATTTAAAATGTTTCTCCCATTCCTGCCATTCTATCTTTAAATCATCTCGCTTTTAGTATAATATTATAAATCAACTGTTGTAAAATTCTGTTTGCAATTCCCAAAACAAAATAAAAAGAAATTGCACTTGGCTTGGCAAGAGAAGCCCCCCTGTCATCCTGTGTTATTCGAATGACCTCCAGGGAAGGGATGTGACTGATTGAATTTGTATGCAGGAGACAGAGCCTTGCATTTTGTGACTAACCCAATTTCCGTTGCATCTGATCTGCCACAGAAAAGTTACTCGCCCTACTCTTTCATAAATCATACCCCTGTGTCATCCTGTGGTGAAAACATAGGAGGAACAAATAACGTAATCTTTGCAAACCCTTTCCAACATAGATTTAAACGTTCAATAATGTGTGATCCAGTTTTTACTGAATAAGAACAACACAGAGATCGATTAATTTTGTAGAAAAGTGGAATGCACATAATGGTCATAAAGCACATTAATGGTCAACTGCTTGTTCAAATGTTCAGAGTTCAAGAGTCCTGTTTCCTCCATTTACAGCATGCAATGCTTGCACCAAGTGTCAATGTCTAGGTGTCTGTGCAGCAGCTGTAGGGAGGATGTTGGAAGAAGCTGGAGGAACCTTGATCATGATTCAGACATCATTGATTCAAGAAAACCAAAATGACTGAAGGCACTAAACTTTGAAATGAATGCCTTCAGCATCTCAAAGGCCTTGTAAGAATGCTTGCTGTGTTTACAGAGTAAACTCTTTCTCTTGAGTTAAATGTGTCACAATGCATTGAATCATAAGTGCTAGATGTGCCACTGGAAAAAAAAAATCAGTAGAGCACATTTCCAGTTTCATCTTGTCTGTTAAGTAGATAAAGTGGCAGTAGCAGACATTACATAAAATGACACTATTGTGTTGAATAATGATAGAATGACAAGTGCATACACACATATATGACAATATTATAGAATTAAATTTTATGGCAGCCATTTAAATAATTGTAAAAACCCCTCAAATTTGAAAGCCTGAGGAAGGGACTTTGGGTCGCCATGCATGGAAAACCTGTCTTCTTTGATTCTGAGTTCTTCAAAACCCCTTTAGGGCAGTTGCCGAAACAACTGGCTTGTCAAGGGACTCTGAGATATGACAGGAGGACTGGGGTCAGGCATCAAAAAGGTAACACTTTATCTATAAGCCTCTTTCAAATACTGTCTCACACACACACACACACACACACACACACACACACACACACACACACACACACAGACAAACGCTCACTGAATACCAAGTAAAAGTTCTGTCTAATACACTTATAAATGTCAGCTGCAATAGGATCTGGAATTTTTGCTGTATAGTGCATGCACAGTTAAAAGTCAGATATATTATAAACTGAACCTGGAAATATTTTCGGAGAACACATGAGTGTGGTGTCTCCATTTCCTTGGTCAACAGGGAAGTGTTTTTCTTGAGGTCTCTGTGTGATGAAGAGAGTGCACTTGAATTAAAATGTATACCCACCTCTTTCAAGTTTTGAGTTTTGCACTCTTGCTCAAAAGATGTGAGGTATTAGTGACATGAACCTTGAGAAGTAGTATTATGTATAAATGCCTGAGAAGGTTTTGAACTGTATTTGTAAATGTCGCGGCATAATGCTCCCTTGCAGTGAACAATAAAAAGTCAACGGCAAAGCCATACACAATAATATAAAATGTCTAAAAGAACATCTGTTATGACTGAAAATGGAGTTTTAACTTAGATCTGGCCATAACTATTCAAATCAAACACATCACCTCAGTTATAATTAGGATATTAAGAGATACAATCACCAATAATGACTTGTGACTGCATATTGCTTGAAATTTTTTTGACTCAACTGCAATCACAATTGATGATAAATGGTATGACCAAATCACTAGATAGGGAAATTTTGTATTAAAAAGAGGTCACAGTTTTGATGCAGCATCTGCTGCACCAAGCCTAATACTGCAATGAATAAAACGAAGCATAAACTGTAGACCATTCCTCATAAACATTTGTGCCACACTTCGAAATGTACAAATATATCACCAAGCACCTCCAGTGGAAATTAAGCTCATAGTGTCATTTTTCCGCTTGAGAAACATTTCCAGACTGCAAGACCCTCTCTCTTCTACTCTGAACTAGGGATGCACATTAATGCCTTTGTAAATAACATAATAGTCTATTGTAATGTCTTGTAATGTAATGCATTATGGTATTTTTTCTGGAGCTCTGTAGAAAGGTCAAATTGTTGGAAGTCAACGGTCCTTTCATCACATCATTCATGTTCATTTTCCTCCATTAGCTGTGTATGAAATCCGAGATCGTGTACCAAGTGCTGCTCCTCAACTTTAAGGCTATTCACAGCCTTGATTCTTTTCTCTTGGTTAAACTAGCGCACCCTTCTGTACTGAAAAGAAGGTCTTCTGAGGCCAGCTAGATTATTACCGTAAAATCAAAGCTGTGCTCTCTTGAGGACCGATCTGTTAGCTGTCCCCAGACTCCAGAATCATTCCTTCCTCATCAATCAACACATTGAAATCAGAATCCTTTTAATTATTCTGACTTTTATGTGACCTTTTGTTGACTGTCAATACCTCTATCACACTCTTTTCCCTGTTTCTCTTCCCCTTTGTCTTTGTGATTTTGTCTGTTGTTTAACACATGTTCATTGTATGATTACGCCATAATAATTTAAGTCCCTTTGCTTTAAGGGTGCATCCTACTGCGACATGGTCTTTTAAATGTGCCGTATAAATGAATTTTATTAGTCAATGTAAGGCAATGTAAACCATGCGAATGTATCTTGTAAATGTCAAATTCACTCTCACCCAGCATGCATAAGTTATATTGAACTATTCCCATTTTGATGGTTGATACCCAGGATTAATTCCATTCTTTGTCTCGTTTTTGACTGTAAGCATCAATGTGCGAGTCAAGGCTCAAGGAAAGCAGGAGCCTGATTTTGCATCAGATTGATGTGCAATCCACCAGCTGTCTGATGGCAGTAACCTCTTCCTGACAATGTTGTGGCCTTTGTTGTGGCCACCCTGTATTAATGTAACAGCATTCAAGCACTTTTTACTTCTAGTTAAAAGGCACAACCATGTAGAACAAGAAAGAACCCAGACTGCTATCATTAACAGATTATGATTTTGATAAAATAGTAATGTCTGTATGTCTGTATTTGTGATGTCAAATGTAATCAAGACACTGTGATGGAGACAAATTTAACAATCATAACAACTGAACCTCTGTTAATCTCATGATGACCTATAACTATATATAACTATAAAGTCTTATTTTCACATGTACATTTTTTCTGTTGTACAATAATGTATTATCATTGTCATTATTATTGTTATAATTATTACTAAGAATTTGCTAAAACAGTGTTATTTTTGCCATCAGCCCAGTTCATATTGATTTTTTAAAGGCATTTTAAAAGCAGATTTTACAGCTTGGTTTTTGCAGCACCTCCTACTTTCATATCTCTGTTGTTTCCCTTTCCCTTGTAGTAACTGTTGCCAGAGTCAGATTAAGCCCAGCCTGCTTTTAGGAAATGCCATTACTTTCTTTCCTGACCAGGTGATGATACATTGATAATGTTCATTGATGGCATTATACCGTTCCTGTATTTTACATGGTCATATTTATTTTTAATTGAAAAGACATAAATGTGCTGTATGCATGGTCCCTGCAATAATAATGGTACAATGTGAAAATAAATGAGCATTCTAAAAAAGGCCAGCTGCCTTCCCAGCTGCCTTGCGTTTACCTTTATTAGTCAATTTCACATGCTCAGCAGTCTAGTGGACTTTTGTATTTTCAACACAGAAAGGAGAAAAACGCTTAAGCATATTGCTTTGAACATCAAAAATCAATGCTAGGCAGATTCAAAGGAGGAAATAAAATATCTCAGGGTAACTGATGATTGATTCATGTATCTCATACAGTGACTGTAAAATACAATGGAGATAAAGACAAAGGCAGGAAACTATGTATGTTTTAACTAAAACATACATAGCAATACATAACAAAACAAGCATCAAAAGACATGCATGTAAGGGTCAATACTCCTGTCAGTGCCCCTGACCAAGGCACTGGCAAAAAGAACTGGAGGTGGTCCCTGGGCGCTGCACTGTGGCTGCCCACTGCTCCTGGCTCCTGGTGTGTGTGTGCTCACTGCTGGTGTGTGTGTGTGTGCTCACAGCTCACTGTGTGTGTAGGATGGGTTAAATGCAGAGGATGAATTTCCCCATGAGGGATCAATAAAGTATATGATTATTATGATTATTATTATTATTATTATATTATTACTATATTCATTACCGTTATTTGTCAGCTTTAAGACTGATGATGATGATTAAAGTGCTGATTTTCAAATGAATTCTTTAATACTGGAATTCTGCCCTTGCCTTTTTTCTAGCTACAGTCCACTGTCCAGTTGTCTTTACGGAGTGTGTAGAGTGCTTTGGTAACCATGGAAATGTCATATTTCAAAAGGAAACACAAAGCTAAACCTCATCCTGTAAGAGTAAAACTACAGTGGGGAAAGTCTTCAATATAAATCTTTTTCCACTTCACTTTGACAGACAGTAACTGCAAGCTCTCACATCAAACAGCTCATTTTTGTGGTTTCATTTTGTTTGCAGACAGTGTTGTAGCTGTGCCTATCCTATTCAATGCTTGACTCCAAATCAGGATTGACAATTTGACCCATTGCTTAGACCACCTTAGCCTCAACCCCACTGAAGACCAAAATCATAGGGGTTTTTAATTTTGTGTGCTGTCTACTCTTTTCCACCCAATTTTGGAATCAGGAAGCATACCATATCTATGTCATTTCTAGATTAAGTATTATTAATCCAAAATGTATACACTTAAAATGATTCTGGACTCTACTAATTCTCATTTTATCAATCCAAAATCAAAAATTACTTGAATAAGATGAATGATCATTTTAAAATGAAAATTGTTGTGATTAAATTATTTTTGTGACATAATGCATATTCACCTTATACATTTCATTGAGTAAACCACAAAGTATTGACGGTTATTTATTTTCTCATCAACATTTTCTCTACACCACCTGTCTAAGTGGAAACTGTCTAAATCTCTGGGGACAAGAAGAAATACATTTAGCCACACGTCATCATCTCTGTAGGTTCCCAGCATTTCCCAGCCGGTGCATCATGTGCATTATGTGAGAAGCCATAATGAAACTAAAGTAACAAAGTGCCTTTTCAGGAAGTGCTCTGAAAGAATATCACTTGTGTTTGTGGAGACAAGGGGGTGGGTGGTCATTTGACAGTTTGCTTTGAAAATAAAATATAGGAGACGCAAATTAATTGTCATTTTTCTAGTTGTTATATTTTGTTTCTTTTAAGCAGCAGATGAGCCACTGATTTTAATACATTTTCATACATGTGTATGCAATAAAAGTGTGATTAAAGTGAAGCATAATAGCCTACAGTGAGTGAAATACTCTTTGCAGAAATGTCCTTCCAATATCACATTCCAATTACCACAGAATATTAGAAGGCAACAAGGATTTGATGGAACCCATTCGCACTTCCCTAAGGGTAGATGTTGATTTTTAATTGAAATTCATGAATTCATTATGGTGATAATGGGAATGAAATTTGATTCTGAAAAATAAATCGAAGGCTGCATCTTAAAAACGGAACTGTCTGAGAACTCAGATTTTATAGATCTCTGTATGAGTGGGTGTGGTTCTGATGAGAGCATTGCACTTGGATAGCACCTTAGCATATCAAAAAAACAGGCAACTACCCCTTTGACCTGTACTTGGTCTGCATAGCCAGGTTGGCTAAGAGCGCACAATCTAGCATAGCTACAACAAAAATATCTAGCTAATTAGTTTAGAAAAATAAGCTATAAAATAACACATACAGGTGCCGCCCATTTTGACATCCAAACGCACTCCTTGAAACTGTGTTGCAAGTTGGGATTGTGTGCTTTAAATCAATTATGACACAAATAAAGTGGATCTTAAACCAAATCATCATAAGCTTAGCACTTCTTGCAGAAAGCTACTGCAACAACTTGTGGCTCTGTAACACCTTGTTTGTGTGTTATGGTTTTATGGCTGACTAGCCTTAATCTGTTTCAGTGATCATTTCATCTGAGCAAATATAGATTTACATTACATGTAGTGAAGCTCATTTGTCTCATGTATAAAGTGGTACTGTACACTGAGGTCAACAGTCTCTTAACACACTTAACATACACACCCATGTATCTGTTGTACCATGTATGCATGGTACAACATGTGTGACATGGAAAACCACACCTCCCTGCCCAGAGCCTGGTGGTTAATAGATGTTCTCATGGAGGTATCAGTCCTAATTGCAGAACGCAGTTACAAGACACTCACTTTAATTATAAAAAACTAAGCAGACACTTCTGATAAAATAAAGCAGTTTTGGAACCAATATCAGCCTTTTCAACACAGCAGAAAATGGTACAACAATGTCAACATCAGATATTTTTGTTTTAAAAAGAAATACACCACAGGATTCATAGAACAAAGTTGTTGTCTTTTTTCTCACATAATTCAGCAGGTAACAGCATAGCAAAAGCAAACCGTAAGGAATACAATAACTTATTGTTCAATTCTTTAGATGAACCAGTCAATTGAAAACTGAAGTGTGTGGGGAATTTTATGAAGGTATCCATGTGCCATAGCATCCCCTGGGGGGATGCTTAAAACACATGGTGTTGATAGATAGATAGTTGTTCAGACCACCAGATAGCTAGCTTGCTCAGACAATTGTGTCACCTGTCTCATGGCGTATGTGCCTTTTCCATTTGCTATTCTACTTATAAAATCAGTTTGTTGTGATCATTGTTATGACAGGAGCTATATTCAGTGTATTTTTGTTTTCACAGATTTTACCACTGATTCACTAACCTGAGGAACATGTAGCATTTAGAGGGCACATGGCAAATTGTTCTTATAGAACACCATATGATATGGGTATTTATAAGTAGGTATTTATGTACATGTATGAGTGCACATATGACCAATGAGCATGTTAGGGTAGCCAAGTTAATTATACATTATGCTATCATACTATTATTCATTCATCACTAGTCACCAGCTGAATCAAAAGCACATTAATGAATGTGTCTTGCAGTCTGTTTCCAAATTTTAGACAACAGAAAATATGCTTAAATGTTTAAAGAAAGGAACATTCTGAGTTTCATTGATTAATATACAGTGTAATGCAGAGTAATATGCAGTTAGTAAACAGGGTAAATTCTCAATAGATGTCAAATAAAAACTCAGGTGCACAACTTTTACTGTGCGGTAGGGTTGCAGAGAAAAGTGTCAAGTCAGAATATGCGTATCTTAGAAAGTAATGAGACACACCCTTATTTTGAGTGTGTAGAGAAGCTGGCCAACACTTCTCCCATAAATGAGCCAAAATAACAAAAGGTTAAAACAAACAATAATTTATTTTTAAAACCAAACAACAAACCAAAGACAAGAAACCAGCAGCAGAGACAAATCAAGCCTGTCCCTGCTCCCCAGCCACACCTGTGTTTAATCAGGCTTCAATTAGTAAGGTGTGGCTCATTACCCAATAAGCTGGTTCCCTTACAAACTGCCAACATCTGCATACAAATAACAAATGATTAATACACAACTGACAATCTAGGGAGGGGTGGTGAAGACTCTCCTTCACAGAGTGACAGCCCCTTATTTTGGTAAAACTCAGACGCACATAGGATCATAGGAGCAGCCCATGCCTGAGTAATCTTAGTAATAACAGATGCATTCATCTCTTCATGGAGGCACTTAAGCAGGGTTTGTGTGCACCTATCTCAAGTCTGAGTTAGCCCCTAAGTGAATATATCTGTGTATGTGTGCATGAGTGTGTATGTGTGCATATGTGTGCATACTGTTCTGATAAACAAGTGTACTTAGTGTGGACCTAAATGATTATATTGCTTTACTATTTGTCTTATATTATTGACATGACAGGTAGTAGTCATTCTTTTTTTAATGTGGAGTTCAAAGTCACATTCTAAAATTTCTTCTCACAAGTGCCTGGAGAAACAAAGTTTTATTTTATTAAAAGAAGGTTTTAAAAAATCCCTAAACCATTTCTATTACTTCGACGGGTCTGTGCAGATGAGTGCTCCTTCAAATGGCTCGTCTCCAGTTAACTGTTCAGCATATATATTGGTCTAGAAGATTTCATATTCATCTATTAGTCTCGTCACAGAGGGGAGGAATGTAATCAACTGACTTGAGTGTGGTGGTATTTACTTGCGTGTTGCTTCAGGTTTATTAACAGGGACAGAGAGTTGGTCTTTTCTCCTTCAGTAGTGTGTATCCTATTCATTGCTCCAAATAAATGCTTTGAGTCTGGATCTTAACAATGAATTTTATGCATTATTCCTGTATTGTTTCCCCTTTCCTATCCTGTCTGGGTCACCGCTTTGTCACTGCAGAAATCAATACACCAAAATAATGACTGCTTGGAAAGCCACACACTTGAATGGCAGTCTGAGGATTGAATATAGTGATGGAATGCTCTTGCTTGGCTAAATAGCATCCAGTCCAGTCTTGAGTATTCAAACACATCTCCCATGCTAATGTTCATTTTGTGCTTGGGATACTTGCATGCCTTTTCCGCTTGCAACAGCTGTTCTTTTTCAAACGTATATTCACCACAGGCACTGATATTGCTATTAATTCACATATGGATGTCAGTACTTTCAAAAAAGTAGGCAGAGAACAAATAAAATATAAATGATGTGTAATATTTGTTGAAAGTGAAAATCCAGAGAAAGGGGAAACACACAGTTGACAAGGACATGGATTTGAATGTGCCAGATAGCAGTTTTAAGTTTTATCCCCCAGTCACTGCAGATTTTTCTGGCACCACACAAAACAGCACATTCTTCCTTCTCAATGAGACTTACATATGTCTAGCTACTAATGAAACAGGCATTTTGCTTCTTCACACATAGATGGATAAACAGTTTGCTTATTTTCAAATTTTGTCCACAGGTAAAAATAAAATGTGGTCCATCTATGCAAGATGCTTCTGCCTACATATGAAATTTTGTTGCAGATAGTATTTACTTACACAGCACAATTTCCAGTGGAGCACTGTCTGAAAAGATTTTATTCTATCCATGTCTTATGCAAATACAAATTATACTCCTTTAATTCTTCCTTCATTTTTTTCTGCTCTGTCCATCACCACTCATAAAAACACATATGACACTAAAGAGAGCCTCTTGAAAGGTTTCTTAAATCGTAGATTGCAGACCCTGATAGTTTTCAGAGCCAAAGTTTCTTAGAAATTTAGGAAAATACTCAAAACCAGTGCTCCATGCTGCACATGGGCAGCCTGCCCCTTTTTCTATTTATGGAACTACTGAATACCTTTCTCCTCCAGAAATTCAAAATATTAACACAGAGTAGCAGTATCATGATGTTTTAAAGGAAATTGATATATAACATTTCCCTTAATTGTCCATTGTAGTGTTGGGTTGTATAAATGTCCTCTGAAATGCTTACATATTTCAATTTTTTTTTAAACGAGAGAAAGTTTGAGAAGAACACAGAAATGCACCCAGTACACCACAGTGGCTGCAGATATGTATTAGACTTTGATTTTTCTGCTGTCACTTCAGTTTTAAGTCAAAAGCTAATTTGCTTTGGTTTTTTGAAGTGAGATCGATAAATGAATTGGAGAGAAGTGAACAGCATCGCAGAGCAATTTCATGCAATATGCAAAGCAAAACCATATGCAAATAACACCACAAGTAACAGAAATACAGTGCTATGGTTTGTTATCCAGCTCATAAGCATGTTCTTTTTCGTTACTGAGCAGCACAGCTATACATAGGGAGTATACGGGACACATATGAAATTTATTTCATTTGTATTTCATTTCATTCAATCTGACAAGTTTAAAATTTTAGACTCAAATGGCTCTAGTTAATAAGCTCAAAACTGAGACCTAAATGCAGTACAATTTGATTCCAAGTACACAAACAAAATATAAATGCCCAGGCAAAATATTTGCAGAATAAGGGTTTAGAATGAAGCAATTTACATGGACATAAATGTAATGACTTTGTTCGTGATAGCATAGGAATATCAGAATAGTTGGAGAATGTATTTCCATTTAGTTCATAAATGTTGGCTTTTTCCATTTGTGCAAGAATGGAAGTTTACTCAAAATTTAAGATTAAGTCACTGCTCAGTGCAGTGGTGAAGTTCCCATAACAGGGTGATTTATTTGACTATCCTAAAGAGATCTAAACTATGCCTGCAGAACAACATTTCATTAGTATCTTTGGAGACTCCATACAATAATCTTATAAAGTTCTCCCATGTTCCATCCAACTGTTCACATCATTTCAGAGGTAATATTTTGGTGCACTGCTTTTGTGTACACCTGTGACACAATTTTCTTCTTAGAAACATCAAGTATATGTCCTTTATTAGACTGAAACCTAGAATTGTCCCTACAAGTACACCAGAAGTCATCATGGTGCTCCATATGACAGTCAATGCCCATCCATCATGGCCACTTGCTGATAGACTCATACAGATATCTTGGGATCAGAGCCCTTATATCCCAGGGTAACTGCACAGAGGTTAAAAACTCTTATAATCAAAGTTGCAGGACTATTTCTGAGGCTTTAAAATCATTAATAATTCATAATCCTAAATTTGTGTTTTAAGATTAAACTACCATGCTATTATGCGGAGCTCTGTTAGCGTTTTTCTGTTATTATTTAGTGTTGTGCCAAAATTGTTATGAGTAACTGAAGAGTGTGAGAGCTGCCATAAGGCAATCTCCTATGAACACTGCTAATGGCCAACAGACACCAAGGACAAATGACAAGTTGATCAAATTCAACAGCTATGGAGGAGAAGATGACTATGCCACACAGCATATGGTCCCAGTCCATAGATGAGAAATTTGTTGAGCTGTAGCATTAGGGGCAGGACTGTCAGTGAATCATATCATGATCATGATCATGATCAAAGTGCTGATGAGATGTTGCACAAGATATTGCCTGGCAGAGGAACAGTAGTGTCTTTTGAGAGTCAGTTAGCGGTTTTGAGTAGTTCTAGATTTATTTTGGAATGAGCTAAAGGAAATCATTGGTTAGTTACTTTATTCCATTCCTATAATCTCAAACCTGCTGTCACATGAACTTAAAACCTGTGTAAGCGCAAGATGGAGAGGGTGCATGCCGCATATAACAAACAAATGATACATATATTAAATATATTTGATTTACCTTTTAGAGAAGGTATTAGTGACAGTACATAGAGACGCAATCCTACAAGTTTACCATGATTAATCAGTTGCATGTTTTATGTGATGTCTGTGGCAATGAAACCAATTTCTTGAACCCAAAGTCTGCAATTAAATAATGTAATTTAGATTTTTTTCACATTGTAGAATTAGAATGTTCACATTAGAGTCTTACAATCAGTAACAGTATGCAAACAATTCACATTTATGTGGAATAATTTTTTGCTTGTTTTTGAAGTTGGCAAAACAGATCCCTACTTGTAATTAGCATATACAGTGATGTAGTAGATTAAAAAAATATATATCAATCAAATCAATCAGAGAAATCACTCAGAAACAGAAAATATTACAGCTGCATGAAAGATACAATAATTAGAGAGATAAGATAATAATATTATTTTAAAAATGAGAAGAAAAAAATTTCCTTCCAGACAGCCACAGTACACTCATTCCCTTTGACCTGAGAGCCAAATTACTGTCTCATTACATTAAAACAGACATGAGAATAATGCCCTAGATCAAATGTAGCTGTAGTTTCCATTAAATACACTGGCCCTGGGTTTTCTCCATTGTCTCTCATTGTCTCTACATTGCGGGACACTTCCCATGACAGTGTCTCTTAGGAGTGGGCAATGCTAGTAGAAACTTTATTGGCCTGTAGTGTCAAAGCACATCTTTGTATTTCATCTTATTCAAAAAGGAGAGAAAAACAATTCTTTGCAGACAAAATTCACTGTAGTTTTGCAGGGGGTTTTGAATGTAAAAGATTTCTCTGTGATTGCTTAAGATCTTCCTGTTTTTTTATGAGGCAATTGTGAATTGTATTAAATTTGTACCCTACTTCTACCAGTCAGTAACTAACCCATTTGAGGGTTTAATCAACCTGTTCATTGCTGAAAAGTAGTGAATAATCCTTGGAATGAAATTATTATTTCAAAATCAGACGGAGGAAGTATCTTATTTGCACTGCTTTCATAACATGTGGCTGGTCAGGGGTCATTCAGCCCCCACCCCCTAACAGCTGATACCTCTAGTATTTGATATTCATTTTACTTGTAGTGTTGTAATGTATCTTGGATTCTGTGTTCTAGGAACTGTTGTATTGTAGTATACTTGGCTTCTGTCAGATTGTACAAGTTAACTTGTGGTAGGGCTTGAATGGTGTTACGCCCGCACTCACTGGTCTGGGAGTGTTGCTAGCCTGGTCTGACACTGTTGCTCTTTAAATTGAATGGATACATGTATGTTCTATTGTGCTGGAAGTCACTCTGGATAACAGCATCTGACATTGACTCTGATGCTGGTCTGAAGTGCCTCTTCAGGTCTAAGGTACCCAATACTCAAGCACATCCAGAAACACAAAAAAAAAGGCAAAAAAACATTTTTCAGTAAGTAGTACCCGCAGAGTGCTACCAAATTTGGGTCTCTAAACTTCAGGGAAAGCAATGAGGCTTTTGTAAGTTGATCTATGTATCCGAACCAGCAGTTGGTGCGCTTTAAACAAAATGTATTGTATAGACACCTAGATCATTTTTTGTCTTGAATGGAAATGATGGACTTCATACAAACATGAATGGTGCCTCCATTCTATTGAAAAACAAAACAAAGACCCCAGCACAATATTTCACAATAAAAAACAACTCTATCATACTGAGAACATCTCTGCTCTCTGTATCATTGATGAGAGGCAGACAGGGTATAAACACTGAAAATCTTATTAAATAACAATGCAAACTGGCAAATATATAAGCCCTACCCACATTATTAATTTCCACATCAGATTCTTGTTTCTAAATGTTTGCTCCTTGATAGCAAAGCAATTCTTCAAAATGAAGCAGTGGCAAGCTTAGTCAAGACAAGGCTGCTGCAAAACCTTATGGTTTGGCAAACCATATCCTTTCACCCCTTAACTTAGTTAAAAATTCTGAAAAAGATGGCAAAATACCACATAACACCTCACGTTGCCTCTCTTTATTTGCTCTCCATTAAATACCATCCAGACTACAAAATTTTATTACATTTACATTTATCACCTAGCATATGTTTTATCCAGTGTAATTTACAAAACAAAAATACAGAAGTGCATTTATTAAAGTTATTAGAACAATAGTACATACTGAGCAGGACACACCACATCTGAATATGTGTTAGTCCATTCTGCATTGCTGTGCTATCTATTGCCATTGAATACATACTGTATGTGTTACAATACCTTTCAAAAAGCACAACATGTGATCTTCTTTCTCTATCTCACTCAGATAAGCTCTTACAATCTTACAGTGCTGGCTGAATCATTGTGCCCAAAGTTTCAAAGGTCAAATCTGGTGGCAGAGCTTTCAACAAATGGGCCCCTGAGCTTAGGAATGACCTTCTCTGGATCATGCAGGAAGCAGAGATTGTACACTGTAGGCCTTTAAATCTAGAGTCAAAAGCCATCTTTTTAGCCTCTCATTCAAGTCCTGATCTTTCTAACCCAAAAATTTAGTCTACCTGGTTCACCCCATCCTTCTCAAACTATGACCTGGACACCATTGTAGTAACCAGGCCTACTCTCTTGCTGTGCTTGGCATTTTCAAATACAATAACTTTGTTTTTTACAGAATGTGAGTCATTCTGTTGTTCTTAGAGATAGCTCAGAGTCTGCTTTTATGTGACCTTTTACAGGACCTTAGTCAATCTAAAGAATGGCCTATTTAAACTATGACGTCATTAGTTTAATTGTCTTGTCAGGCTTTGCATTCATTAGATTAACTATAGCTAAACATTAAATTCACCCTTTGGTGCCCTTTGTTTAGTCATAGTCTATTTTTTTTTCCACAAAGTGGTGAATAAGTTGGTGGAGATCATTGCAAGTAATTACGATTAAAAGTTAGATTTGGAAACTTGCTTCTGGTTGTGCAAGTAAGGAGGCTAAAGTAACTATCCTAAAAGGATTTTAATATCAGGGTTTATCTTTTCAGAGCTTCTTCAGGTACTGTGTTTCTCCAAGGCAAGATGATACAATGGCTGCACATATAGATACACTATACCTCTCTGTAGTAAAACACAAGTTTACTGTTATTTGTAATTAAACTTTGAATTAAGTGTTTATCTCTATGACAATTATTTAGCAGTTTTTTGTACCCAACTGTCTGAGTAGTTTTCCTGGATTTCAACTCCAATGCCTAAGAAGTGATCAGGGAGTAATTTTCCAGTTTTTCCCACATTTGCTAAGATTCGTTCTGTACCTCTGTGAAAACTCTACTGTTCTCTAACAATCCAATTGTAAAAGGTGTTACACTGAATAAAGACTGATTAATAGGTTGAGTAACTGATGTTCAGTGCTGTTAAAGTGCTGGGAGGTAATTTAAAGTGCACAGTGACTGTATTTGAGTGATTAAAGTGATGCACAGTGATAAAATCATTGTAATGCTCTGCTAAAATGAGAGCACCATGAAATGAATGGGCCTAGAATGAAATGAATAATAGTAATTAAAAAATTCTTTGCATTAATTGATAAAACAGTATTAGTGCATGTATGCTTGCTGTGATTCTCTGCCATCCTTTGAGACTCAAATTCATTAACGATTTTCAGTATGTTTTTCTGAGGTTGGGAAGGGTACACTGTTTGAGTATGCCCTGATTCATTGTGTGAGGTAGACTTGAGCTACGAATTGACTTACATCCATTCTGTAAGAATATATATGGATGCCGTATTCATGAGTGGGTTGAGGTTGCTGAAGGTGTTTGCAGAGGAAGAATGAAGTAGAGCTCAGGAGAGCATGTTAGCCTGCTGCCAAAAGTGATGTCACCACCCAGCAAGGAAGGAAATTCAGGATTTTTTCAATGATATTTTTAGGGTGGTTTTTGGAATTTTGGGAGCACTGACTCATGCTAATACAAAGGTAGTGGTTGTAAATATCACAACACAAATAGCAAAACATCCATTATTTTTTACTACCATACATTGACATAACTCTACTATAGTTTTGCAGGAAAGGCAACATTACAGTGGAGTGAGGAAAAAATCAAATATTATTGACTATACTTCTGTGATGACTTCCTTAAGACCTGCACAAGCTTGACACATACTCATTACATACAACTGAAACAAAACAAATGCATATTTATTTGCAGGTTTATTTAATTCATATGTTTAACAACATCCTTCTTGCGGTATCCATGCTACAAACATTTTAAATAACCGTATCACATTGCAATTCCAAATTTTGTCCCTAGTGTCCATTTTAATGAGTCAGTTTGCGTATAGAACCATTTTTTTCATACTTTCATGCTTCGATTTAGTCTTCTCTTCTCTTGTTTGCTAACTATGGCATCCATCCAGACATGTTGCATAGTGATTAAGGACCATGACTTGTAACCTTGTAATCATGTAATGGTGAAGCACCAGGTACCCAATTTATCAAATCTGGTTGTGAATTTTATTTAATTTTATTGAAATTCTACCTATTGGTATCATACCAGTTCATTTTTACATGATTCATTGAAGGCAGTGTCCTGTCCACCTTTGATATGGTGGAAAGATTCCTTCTATTTACACTAGAAGAAGAATATTTGGAAACTTGCTGGACCGGTTGACGAAGATCCTTTGTAATATCTGTGGCTATCTGGAGACTTCTGTACTTATTCTGGATCACTTTGAGTGTGCCCAGTCAGTAATTATGGTTTCCACTGTACAAGCTCTTGAAGTAAAAAGAAGTCAGCCAATTTTTTTAAATTATACATGCAGCAATACAATCTGAAGTTAAGGTACTGAACTTTTCTTCCAAGGCAGTTTATGCCTGGTCGAAACATGCTTCCACAGGAACGACTGAATGCCATTTCTGCATTCATGTCACTAAACTCAGCTGAAGTGTAGCTACCCTCGCTACCCTCTTTTTGTTAGCTGAATGAAATAATTCTATCAAAGCCCTTCCATCCTGAGATGCCCTTTTCATCTAACAGTGCCCTGATGCTCTCCAAGATTCCATTTGTGTCATGTTCTCTGCAGCTTGGATTCTACCACAAAAGAAATCGATCTGTTCCAAAAACTAATAATAATAATAATAATAATAATAATAATAATAATAATAATAACCTAGTGGAAACATTTGATTTATTTAGCTGAATACATGATCACCTCTGAAAGTCTGTGCTGCTCTCTATATATACAGCACTGTTTTCTCATCCACAACCATGCTGACCTGTCCTGCAGAGTGAACCTGTGGTATAATTGCACCATGGATCTACACAGTGAGAAGCTGCAGGAATAATGTTTCAGTGTGGGAAGAAGATAAGCTCAAATTAAACACTCAAATGCAGCAAATACAATTCACCTCACATGGTCCATGAATTAATTAGATATTAATATGGAGTGTAGAATATTAATGTGGACCCCATAATGATCAGATCAATATTTTAAGACCTATTCGTTAAATAATGTGTACACATGGGCTCTTCGAGTCAAGATATAATTTTTGTCAAACGTTTTGTCCAATGTTCTACCAATCACTCAGTTATGGCCAATGTCACTCCACAAATGTTTGCCTAACTACCATAAATCTCAGTATGGCACAAATATCTATGTGAAAACACAGATCAAATTGTACAATAACACTCTTTTATTGCCAGGACTAAAGGGAAATAAATTAAAAGCACTTAGTAGATTGACAGGCTACATTATTAAAATGGTAAGCAAAGTTGCCAGTGTCTCTAACAGGATTATAGTGCATTGATACCCTGCAGCATGTCATTATTTGCTTGTCTGTCACTCCCATCAAGCAGTTGTTATGGTGACATATTCACAATCACCTATAATTTTACCCATGTAAATGTAAAGATAACAAAATCATATATATTTCACAATAAAGAAATCTGCTATTTTGATAATATATTAATAAATTGGAGATCCACAAAATATAGATATGTATGAAAGTGAAAAATGATGAAATGACTGACTACAAATTGACTTCAAATTGTAGTCAGGGTGGAACATTAAGCTTTCTGAATTTAAATACTGCACATATACATTTACCAATTATTGAAAACATCATTTTAATACAAAAATAGAACCAAATGTTACTGAAAGATACTTTAAAGGGGGATTAACATTTAAGAAGACAAAACAAAGCATTTGTATCCAGTGGTATTAGTTGAATTAGCAAATGCTCTAATGCAGGGTGTCTTACCTTGGTTACAGTTTTTACATGTTGGTTAGATATTTACAGCTGGACATTTACTGAGGTTCTGGGTTAAGTAAATAGCCCAAGGGTACAGCCGCAGTACCCCAGCAACCTTTCAGCTTTGAGCCCTGCCCCTTACCACTATGCTATACCACAGCACTAGTGGTCTGATTATTTTACATTTCATAGTAATCCCAGGCTAGGAAACACACCACAGAGTGGTGTTTTTAAAAAAAATATTTAAAATGTTTTAGAATTATGATGAACCCTATTGACTCATCAGATATTTTCAGTAACATGAAACAAAAGAAAATGCAAAGAAGAAATTGTATTCCAGAGTAATTGATCAAGAAATCCCAAGAATGATTCCCTGGTTACTCACACATAACTCTGAATGATTTTGTCATATGACAGACAAACCTCGCCATCTGTGTGTCAAGCTTGATAAAATGCCTGATGATAAATGCATTCTGAACTGAGAAAATTATTGGAAAAAGGTGGTGCATGCAGACGCAATGGGTGACTCATGTAGTCAATGAGCTTGTGGAGGGTGTTTCTCATTCAAATTCAAGGTTTGTTGGATGGAAATAATGCCTCTTCTATACACAAACATTTTTCAAACACAACATCATAAGGTCAGCTGTCAACAGAAAAAATACATCAGAGGGGTCCATCTATACAAGTATTTTGACATCATATTTTTTGCTTTTTTGTAAAAAAAAATTGTATCTATAAAAATCTATAAATCTAGAAATGCAAACACACTGTAATGATGTACAGACAGGCACCTCTTTTCACAACAACTTTAGACATGAGTGGGGGTTTGAGGGATTAGTGTATCTCGATATAGTTTGTTTCACTAAAGTTCAAGGTTTCAAATGTATCAGGAAGCATCTTCGACCACATTAAGATTGACCTACATAAATTCAAAAACAGAACTACTTTAAAGCTTGTTTAGGTATTTGCCCTAATTTGAAATTGAATCAGGTCAAATTAGTCACCAATTTAGGCTAAACATTTTTCATATTAGGTGTTTGAGAAAAATGTAAGATAGAGCATAAAATAAACTAGGACCATGAATAATAGTGAAAAGACTGCTTTAAATTCTCATTGTGATGACAAGACTGACTTAGTTTTAGTTACATGAATATGCTTAGTGTACTGTGTTTGGGTAATGCCATTCCACTGGGTCGAGTGTAAATGTGTCATTTTGGAGACTTGGAATGGTCTTGATTTGAAGATATGAAGGAGCGCAGTCGGGTGTCATTGGAATAAAGCAGCATGACTTGTAAGCAGAAAAGCAAGAACATTTGAGTATATAAACAAAGTCATTATGCAATAAAGAAATAATTAATAAGGTCTGTATGTTTCATTAACAGTACAATGAACAATGGATTATTACAGTGTGTACTGCACATTTATGGAGAGAGTGCCACTTGATACAAATTCTGGAATACCACAAATTACAACAGGGTCTCCACAAGCTAGCACACACACACACGCTACCAAATGAGGACTTTCTCAATGAAATACACAATGAGTATTCCCACAAGACCTCTTTTTTGTCTCAAACCAAACCTAATAACATCATTATTCATTATTATTCAAAACAACAATTTTAGATATTAATGACAACATTTAAGAAAGACTGAGCTTTATTCCCGCTGCCTTTCTGAAAGCAAATCCCTTTGGGGTACAATTAAAAGCTCTAATGGATAAATCCAGCCTGACATATCCACTTGTTCTTTTGCACAGGGACCACAAACATGTCAGTGAAGAGTCTGCCTGAGGAACAACATGTTTTTACACCCTGAGCAGAAGCAACAAATAACATGTTTTACTTTTAACAGTCTCTCTGAGGTTGTTCATTTACAGAGGTCAGGAAAAGTACAGTATAAACCACACTATCTGTTGATAAGTAACATTCAGCACAGTTACCTCCAGATGTATACCACCACACTGCAGCATGGGGTGCAGGTTAGGAGGACAGCCTTACAACCATAACGTTGTAGGTCTCAATCCTAGGTGAGGCACATCTGTCGTAGCCTTGAGGAGGGTTATTAACCAGAGCAAGGTAATTGCTTTGCAACATCTGAAGATTGTGTATTGTGCAAAAAATTAAGCTATGTAGTTCACTGCAGATAATAATAGTACAGAAATAAATGATAATAAGTATCCAAATTTTGTTTAATTTCTAAGCTTTCATTTCTGAGCTTTCTACAAACAAGTAAGAACATTTTTAACAGCTGTATATGGATACATGAGTGGCTAAGTCACACAATAGTACAGTGGCATTTTGCTAGGTGAAAGCAATGTAGATATGCATTATGTGTAGTATAATATGTGTGTTACAGGTCCAAAATTGAATGCAAGATTACTATTCATTAGACAACTATTTCCATAGTCACTCTCCCCATGAACATGGAAGCATCTGACAGCTCCTAGATTAGTTTGACATGACACTGCTCAGTATTGTCAAATTCAAGGTGTACCACATTATAAGGCATAATGAACAATGGCAATTTTTTCTTGTCTCATTGACAGGACAGAAATCAGGCAGTTGGATTGACATTGATTACAAGAGTAAACATTCCAGACTGAAGGTTTATTTTATTATTATCTTATTTATGACTGAGAAAGAATTTGCTGTTTTGATGCCGTCCCACTCTATTAGAAGAGTTACATCAATTTACCACTGACTGACACAAGATTGTTCGGGGGTTGTTAATTCACCTCTAAACATTAGGAGAATACCATTTTAAGCAAAATGTCATATCTATTATGAAGAATATGCATATATTATCAAGAATATGTACAGTATCAACAATTCTGAACTGTAAATAAAGATCTGAGATATAAATTAGCTTTGCCATGTCAAAGTGAATCACTGTTTGCCATTTGTGAGACAGCTGGTAAAACAGCCATGCAAGACAGACCATCTTCAACCACTAACAGATGGTCATTAGAGCAGGCCAAGCCAAAATCAGTGGCCCTGGAAGGGGAGGGCAGAGAAGTCTGAAGTGGAGACTGCCACTCACATGGTTAAAAAGGAAATCTATAGTTTGGGTGATATCTCATATACTGTATGAGATCACATTTGAGGGTAGTATTTTGGTAAAATAAAAACCTGTTGTCTGGACATAAATAGGTTAGTTGTCATTACAATGTCCTGCAATAGTGTCAAATTTTCCCACTGTGAATACAATTCTCCTGGGAAAAATTGTGCCAGAAGGTATCAAATCTGAGACGGTAAAATATGCATTTACTGTTACAGTTTCTTTACTCAGACAATACTTGCACAGAGCACTGAGCCAGGCTTCCCAGCGTTGAGGAAACTGGCACTTTGCTGGACTCTTAGAGAGACAGGGTTGGGGGTTTCCTTCTGCTGTGCTGCAGTTCATTTGGCAGGATGCAGACTTGATGCCCTAAACATTCATTTCCATGCTGTTTCACTGAAAGAAGGCCAGTTTAAAAGCAATCACAAAGAGATGAAATCTTAGAATGAAAGGGGCTTGAAAATTACCTAAGTGCAATATGTTCCAATGATAACAGCTGCTGTACTAAGTGCATAACTTACATGCATAAACTGAATTCATCGAGATACAGATGCTACTACGGTGTTACTTACCTTGAATCGATCTTCGCAGTCACTTCTATTTCTCCACTCAGAGCATGATGCAGCCTATTTAGCAGCATATTAGCAGACTAGAATTGTTGCAAGATCAAAACCAACTTACCACACTCATGGTGTGGAAAGTGCTGAGTCTCTCTGATCACAGAAAGTGAGCCTATTACCTGATTGGGCAAGAAAGCATACAATATGTTTTTGTCCTTTGATGTGGTTTCGCTGGGTGATATCGCAACAGCAGACTCAATAAGCGGGTTCGTCTGCTTCCAGCTGCTTCTTCAAGACTGGCTGTACATTTATCAAATTCTGTCCAAGCTGGTAACTGATGACTTTAATAGTGCAAGTTTTATTGACTTGCCTTGACAGTGCTACATGTGCTTTGTTGATCCCCCTGGAAGTATGTATGCAACTTTACAATCATAGGAGTATATGATCATATTTGCTTCAAAGCCCTGATCATGGCAATGTGAGCTAGAACGGTGTAGCAGTATAGTGAAACAGTTAGTAGACCTGTACCCTTAAACAAGGTGTTTAGCCGTTCAAGTGGACTACATGTACACCAGACATTATTGTCAGGTAAGCAAATGAATAATGTAAATTACATATGTGGAATTCAATGTTCCCTTTTTCAAAGTCCATTCCATTGCTCTGTAAATCCAAACTGAAAACAAGCAGTGGGACAGACAGTGGAACAGCTCCTCTCTATGACCTGTTTGTCCTCTACTCCATCCCTACCTGTATTCTCTCTCCTCCTCTACACTGTGGCAAATATCTCCATGATCACACACTCACTGTGTTTCATCATTGGCCTGTCACAGTTTGGTACCTTATAGTGTGTCAGCAGTATTTACCGCTCATTTCAGGATATGTAGGATCACAGGATCCTGTTAGTGATAATTTTAAAAAGCAAAAGTCCTTTAATTATTCTAATGTTAAACAATTATCAGGATGCCATGAAAATTGAAGATATACTTTAACACTTTGTCTAAAATTGCAAAAATATCAGTATTTTCCCATAGATGCACTTTACTATTCATGGACATATAATCATATGTATTAAATGTATAGAATATTCTGTATTTGCTGCAGCTAGATAAAATTTGATTGATAGAATCAGTCTTGATTAGATTAAAGCCTTAATCCCAGTATAGAATGCTGATCCCTGTTAAAAGGGTATTTTTCCTACACTTGAATATATGTCTATGACCCTCTCATCTAAACATTTGTAACATCTATAATACATTCCAGCTGTGATAGTTGTATAAAATACAAATGATGACACATGCACATTGTGTATAAGGAATTTGTTATGCACAAACACAATGCAATTTGTGTACAGAGATGATACAAACACAAAACACTGTTAGAAAATATTGTGATATTTTATTAAAAATGCAGCAGAAAAATTTTATACAGGTGTACAGCCAGAAATATCATCTATCACTTAAGGCAAAAACTGCAAACAATATGAGACAAACAATACAATTTAATATCCTACATTGAAACCCTGCGTGCCTTGACAGCTGAAAGAATCAAAGGCCAGGACATGTACCTCTGTTGAAATTTACAAAAGTAACATTATATTCCTCCACTGTGATTTTGTTTTTTGTTTGCTTGCTGTTTTTTACCCCTTTCTTAAAAAATGGATGCATAATCAAAACAACAAAAAACTGGGTTAATGGTTATTTTAGTGTTATTTTTATTATCAATATTATTAATTATTATTATTATTATCATCATTATTATTTAAACTCATTCACTTGCTTTTTAACCCGAAGTATCACAAGCCTGGCACAATACTTTACATATTGCTAGCAAATGACAATTTGAAATATCTAACAAATATTTCTTTACAAACATATCCAACTAATATTAATACCAAAGCCCACTGCCCTGTTCTAAATTATGCAATGCTGGTCACTTTTGAAGCTGAGGCAGTGTTTAGGTTGCTAAAAAAAGGCCTATAAAAACTATACTAAGCTGCAAAGGATGGAGTTTGTGAAATTAAATGTGTGTATATTCTGTATATACACACCATTCACATGATCAACTCCTGTGTAAGACAGAACACTTTCAATGGAGGTTGTAAAGAAATACTCAAACATGCAACAAATGTTGGCAGAAATAAAAGTTATGGAACACCGAGATAATCTGTAGGATATAGTCTTTCAGACAAACAGTATTTGCTGTTTTTTTTTCTCCTTGAAAAAAATGGTTTTGATTTAAAAATAAATGATATGACCAACATATTTACACACAACCGAAAGCACAAGCTCCTTAAAAGTCATATTTCAACTCAAAACAACGATAAAAGCTTTTTGTTTGTTTTGTTTTAGTATCTGTTTTTACTCACAACTATTTACATTTTTGTTGTTTTTACAAAGTTTCATAAATACAATTCAGGCTGGGAAAATCAGACTTAGCTTTGATCTCCACCATTTCACTGCATAGTCCCTTAAATTCAAATTGTTCGACTTCCCTTTAGAAAACTTCTCACACTCGTTGGTTGTTCTTGGCATACAATGTATGGCACATACAAAGCTTTTAGTTACCTTGTTATCACTTGCTACACACAAATATATTTTACGTATTTGTCTTCTATGCCAGTGTTTTTGAAGTGAAAAAAATGTTCAGTTCTCATTTTTCTTTAGCTGAACTTAAGTTTGATCCTTCCAGAAGTTTAGATCTGAAATGAATATTACTATAGTGACATTCACTTTTCACATTTCACAGTTAAGTTGAGTTCATCTCCGATATATTTCAAGAAGGCTCAGTAACAAAATAGCATCTTATCTTCTGTGATCAGTCTCAGTGGGAAAGTTAACACTATCTGTTTTTCTTTTTCCTAAATATTTCATGATGGCAGCTCCCAGGCTTGCATTTTTTGCTTGCAGAGAGCTATACTCGTGTGGTAGAGTGTCCATGGGGGAGGTTGGTACTGTTCTGGCTGCCACTGAATGTGTTGAAGGTGTGCATGGGCTGCATCCCAGCCAGGGAGTTGGGGATCATGGTGATGGTGTTGGGGGTCATCAGCGGGATGTCGTCCGGAGAGCGGCGCAGCGTGAGGGTGTAGTCCGGGGGGCAGGTGAGCCTCAGTGTGTCGTGAGCCTGCAGGGACTCGCACTCGTGGTCGTGCTCCAGCTGCTTCATCTGCAGGGACATGATCTCTTCGTTCTGGATGTGGGCGATGTCATTGGCGGTGTTCCTCTGCGGGCTCGGCCGGCGGTTGGACTCGTGCCGGCGCTTGTCCTTCTTGTAGTAAAGTGCAGCGAAAGCCAAGATGTTCAGGAAGAGCAGAGAGGCGCCCACCGCTATGGTCACGCTGAGCTCCGTGGAGTAGTCCCGCTTGTTCTCGATAATTACCGTCGTCTCATCGGGATCTCCTGTTTTATGTTGGTCCGTCACTTGCTTGGTATTGCCGGGAGGGACGATGGGGTGGCGGGTGGTGGATGGCCACGTTTTCCCCGGGAAACGTTTGGTGTACGGGAACGGGGTCGTGTCCTGAGGAGGAATCTTGGTTGTTGTCGATACGTACTGGAACAGTTCGTTTATGTTGTGCAAATGCGGGACAAGCTCCAACCAGAAGGCCACCTTTGTGGCTCTGTAGTGGTCCCGGACCCTGGGTTTCAGCCCGATGTGCAGGTATAGCTGGTCCTTGGGGTTGTACTTGGACCAGGCCACCTCTTCAAAGCGGTTTGGTTTTGTGTGGATGAATTTTGTGTCTTGGGGAACTGGCTGATTTGGGTCTCTAAAATGAAATAAGCAAAAAAGCCACTTGCATTAATATGTTAAACAACACTTTACTATGTAAACATACCACTACAATGATTATTACAGAAGTTGTCTGTGTGCACAGTCTTCACTAAGGCTAATTAGGGCAGCATTCAGTTGGAAATATTTACCATCTTAATTGTCCATGTCTATCTTAATTGATCTTGTTATTTTTGACATATTTGTCTGTGTATATGACTTTATCTTTTGTTTTCTGAGAAAAATATTTATTAACCAGGTTGTTAAAATAATATTTCTTGAAAAAATGTTTTGCCTATTTTCTTGCTATTTAAGAGACAAAATGGTCCTTGCTTACTAGCGCCAGACTCACCATTGATTCTCTTTAGTTTCAGTGTTTAGCGTTTTCTGTCCTTTGACTAATACCAGTCATAACATGCATATTTCTATGGACTCGACATGCAATATTAACATTGAGGATTGTTCCTTTTTTCAAGATATAACAACAAAATAAAGATATAACTGACAAAAAATGTACTGTCTTGTACAGATCTATTACTGATTTAATGGTCTTCAGTAGAAACTGAATGTGACCAAAATGAGTATGACACAATCTTTGCTATTATTTTAATTTAAAAAAAAAGCTCACATCAAAACTCACCACAAGCCAATTTGGCTATATGTACTGTACATAAATATAAATTCATGGAGCAGAGTGCTCAGACTAAATCATTATCACTTGTCAGTAGTGGTTGGTGAACTAAATGTGTAACTTATAAGATTGCAGGTTCAAACTATGTCCCATGCTTCCATTATACCCTAAAGCATGGTAAAGGGTAGTCATTTGTAATGGAAGCCTACTAAACCTGCTAAATTAACAATACATAAATGATAAATGAAAAGTTGTAAATATGCTCTACAAAGGAAGCCTTCAACCTCAAGCTTCTTCACAGCATGGTGGATTGAAAACTCATTTCGAGGAATAATATAAAAGCAAAGGATTGTAATCAAAATATGAATTTCAGCTGTAGGCACCATTAATAAAAGAAAAACAGAGTACATTGATTCTGTTTTACATTAAATATGTATAGAACCAGCCCAAAAGATGGATTGAAAATGGGGGAGAGATGGGTCCTTACCAAGGATCAACACCAAAATGTATAAAATCTTTGCTCATTTAAACAGTCCTTTGATCACACATACAATTAGACAAAGTAAAGTATGCTGTGATAATGTATACTTATGTAATTGTTTCATATTCCTCTCTATGTTCAAAAAACATGATTAGACATGCATTAGGGCCAATGGATGAAATACATAATTTATGGAGCTAGATGAGCTGGTGCTTCGGTTCATATTAGCTACTAGATTTACACTGTTAACCCCAGTTTCCACCTCAGTAATGTGTGCAAGTGTTGTTCATTCCTTAAGAAAGATGTACACTATGAACAGCTTCTGCTTGCATATGTCACAGTATAGAAACCCCTTTAAAAGATATTTTAAATATTTCTGAAGCAATAAAAAAACATAGCCAAGCCTACAAATAATTTACAAATAATTTATGCAACAGTTGATATACTTTTGAAGTTGCAGTTCAATGGAGCCTGAAAATTCAAATAATTTTCAGGTCAAGTCAAATAATTATTTCATGTAATTATTTTAGTGAATTATTGTATCATATATAGTGGGGCATCTCATAAGCTTCTTTTTAGGTTTAGGTTTGTGAATCAAGGTCCTGCCCAGTAACTTACGCAAACATTTAATAACCAGGCATGAGGCAATGAGCATATATTATAATGATACTGAACAAAATACTCATAACATAGTGGGAACTAGTTTAATTAAACAGTCATGGCACAGATTGGAGTAGAAATGGACAGCAGCTACACTGAAAGTATAATTGCAAGCATGGAGTGACAATATTCAGAAATTACAGAAACTAAATTTCTCAAGGCCATCTTACTTTCCTAGCATTGTTGAGTCAAACAAAACATAATCCGCAGAAGCTTGACAAAAATAAAACATACATAAAAAACAAAAAGAAAAAAAAACAGATCAATCCTTCACAAAACCTCAAAATTGTAAAATGCAAATGTAAATACTTATTTGGTGGATCCTATTCCATCAAAGCTTGCAAAGGAACTCCTGATAGTTCTGTGTTAGCCATTCTATTTTTAATGTAAAATTTATTGGTCACCACTGCTCTTCAAATTTCTCTACATTGGGTAAAAAGCCTTAGCAGGGGATGCACTTTTATGGCTGAGATTAACTGTATCTGTCAGATACAGTTCAGTTTTTTACATTTACACTAGCATTACTCGATTAAAATATTTTTAATCTGACACGGTTCTGTTCTGGGGCCTTTATGTTCTTCCCTCTACATTTTGTTCCTAAGCCAGGTTATTCAGAAACATGTATCAGTTTACATTGCTATTAACTCTAACAAAACAACAACAAAAATGTAATTCTCAGGTGACTTCATCATGGGATATCACAATTTGTTCTTCTCATCTATAACACTAAAAGGAGGAGTCAAATATCTTGGTGTAAATTCAGACCTAGATCTCACCATGGAGCACCAAGCAAAACAACCAGAACAGCTTTTTTCATCATAAATAGTGCAAAACTAATGCACTTCCTGAGGTATCTCTCAAACATGCCCAGAAACCTGTGCAAAACCTTTTCTCCTCATGAGTAGGTTATTGCAATGCCTTACTGGCAATTGAAATTGTATTTTATCTTCTCTCTAGTTCCAGTTCAGAATGCTGCTGTGTGGCTTTTAACCACAAAAAATGACCACATTATCTGTCCCAGCCTTTCTCCATCCTCTTCGCTGTTAGGATCTAATGAGAGATGAATTACACTGCTGCACAGCTACCTTTTACTACACGTGGTAAGCTGTGGTACTGGTTCAATTCCCCAATAGGGCACTGGTGTTGTTCCTTGGGCGAGGCATTCAACCCACATTTCCTCAGTAAATATCCACCTACATAAAGAAATGATTTGTAAACTGTGAAAGTTGCTGATGCTACTTAGTGCGGATGAGAGCACTAAGTAAACGTAAATGTTATATAATGCGGTTCCCTTATCTTCTCTCCTGGCCTTTTTTAGAGGTCCCAGCCATCAAGATCCTCCATTCACATCAACACCTGCTCTACTCAGGATCAATGATAGGAGACACAGCCTCTGATAAGTTTATATCAGTGCAGTAGTGTTTCACAGTGTATCTTGTTTCTGACTCTCACCACATTATCTATTAATCCCTGGTATTTTCAGTTGTACAGCTTTTCCCCCCTGAAATATCTATAAAAATGGACACAGATTCTCTTAGAGGGGACATTTTCTACACCACTACCCACGTTCTTATTTTTTTCCTGAAGACAGCAAATCATTTACATCTCACAATACTTTACTTAAGATGTTAAATTATGCTGTCTTTATGTGTCAAATCAGCATAGACTGATCACACCTCCTGAATCTCGATTATCATTTCAGGACATTTACTCTCTGCTGCAAAAGCATCATTGGGATTCCTTTAACTATGTATCTGAATTGTCCACGTGAATTTCCTCTGTAATGTGGTCTTTGAGAATTTCTGTAAGAAGGTCTATATCAAATGAAATTACATTGATTGAATACCTGCCTGAATATGAATCTTCCTTGTGTACTCCCATTATTTTTCTAAATCAATTTAATTAGTTAAGACAAATTACATCTATTCTTTTTTCTTATGAGGAACGTTTGTATCAGCGGAAATCTTATTTCAAACATTTGCAATCTGACTGTCCTCTCCGACAAAAATAAAATTGTCACTTGTCACTGGTGATGCAACTTCACTGATAGCAGAGGTGAGAGACGACGTCATGGAATTCTATGACCTTCAAACTGCCACCAATGGCAGGAGACTAAAACTCAGGCTGCATGCAGAACAGAAGCGAGTCATCTGACACCTGACACACAGGAATTCTAATGCAACATCGGGAGATGGGCAGCAGTGGCAATGTGTAAAGCAAAGCATTATCTTCGCGTTTTTTTTCCCTGGGTGGCCTAACTGTGTTGAAATTGCATTTGTTCACACGTATGATATAGGTTTCCAGTGAGCTGGGATGGATTGGTGCTTGGGGGTGGAATGGTGGGGGGGATGGGGGTCATTGAGAGGAAGCCAGACCACCACACTACCCCTCTCCCTGATCTTGAGATTCAAGACACAGATGCCATCCTAAATATTGGGCCACATGGGAAATGCTTTGTTATAAGGCACTGCTGTACAAAGGTAAGATACCGATGCCAAAATACAACTGAAGTATGGAAGGAAATGCACACAGCTCTTTACAAGCAATGCACTCTAAAAATCTATATTCTTATGGCTATACTTTCAGCATGTGTTGTAAGTATGTGTTACCTTATAGTGTAATGGTACTCCAAAATTGACTTGATCCTGATAATGCAATTAATAATAACGTTTCCAATTGGAGTGTCTAGCTATATAAGTCTTTCATGTTTTTATTTTGCATATTATGTTGGGAAATGTCTAAACATTCACAAATAATTAGTAGAAAACAGTACTTAATAGAGGCTTTTATAGGTTTCCACTTATGTGCCTTGGGGTTTTCACTTTTAGCCTGTTTATAGAAAGCATCACAGGAAGAACATGCTTGTATGGCATTGATTCCTTGTGTAAAGTGTCTCTTTTTCCTTTTTTGTCAAGCATCAATGATCTTTGAATTTATGTTACATTTCAAGCCAGCAAGCTGTACTTGAATAGATTTATTGCTAGCCCCAGTTTTACTTCTAATGAGCTAGTATGAGTGAGTGCCAGCTCCTACGTCACATTTTGCTTTGACTGACTTGATTAATATCCATGTTTTTTGGTGGATCACAGCTGCATTACACTAGGCCTTTGGAGGGTACACATTGGCTATCAGCATTCTGAAAGGAGGCCCTTTCATCTAACTTGTGAGTGAGACTCTGGTTCAATGAGAATCCCAGCAGACAGAGGAAAGCTTTAATTGGTGAACTAATGATGAGTCCACATCTCCTGACTTCTCCATTCATCTTTTTGAAGGACTCGATGGAGGAGATTGGACTGGATTGACTTGCAAAAAGCACTCATTTGAAATGGTGTATTTGCTTTGGCTGCTTTTGAACTATTTTCACCAAAAAAAGTTTCTACCTACATTTGTACTGCTCTGACAAGGACAGGACTGTTGAAGCACTTTGTGAAAGTGAAAGCAATCGCCAAAGGAAAGTGCAGTCAATCTGTAAACTGATAAAGCTTTAAAGTGAGAAAACAATTCCCTGATGCACTTAGCACTATTGGCATATTGCTAATATTGCAGTGATGTGCCTGAACATTTTTTAAGTCCATCATAGTGTATCAAAGATGTATTAATTCACCTTTTTAATGCATTTTATTGCTAACAGGTTTCAAATACGTGCTCTGGTTTCTAAGTTATGAACAAGGAGAAATACAAATGAATCAAATGAATTACTGAATTGAACACAACGTGAGAATCACCATTGAAAACAGGCTTTGGCACAGCTTTGAGCAATGCTTTGTTTGCTTAAATTTCGATTCACTGGCTTTATCCTTGTGTTGCTAATGGCCATGATTGACAATATCTACAAGATGCCTATGTAGACTTCTGTAATCTCAAACTATTGCTTATTTGTGCATGAAAACAAGTTGTCCACTGTTTCATGTAACCTGCACTCCCTATGAAAAGAATCAACTTTATATATCCTTTGCAATGAAGTGAAATTATCCTCATTTACAGTATATGGTGTGTTTAGTTTGTTTCACTGTAGCCATGAAGGGGTTTCTTAAACTCTGCACTGTTGAAGGGCTTTTGAACTGTATGTACAAATAGTGTGATGTGGCTGTAATGTATCACAATATGAAAATATTTAAATCGGCATAAAATATTAAGTATATGGCTCATACCATTAAATGTATTAAGGTATGCCAAAACAATTTCCTTTACCTTAAATGAAAATTACCCAAATACTTAAGCAATGTATCCCTCAACCATTAACTTGCTCAAGTGTTTTAAAAAAAGGGAACCTACCCTGTTTTGGCAAAGTTGGTCCAATAGGTCATGACGACTGCGCTCAACATGACGTCATTCTTGGAGAAGTTGCAGTTGAAAAGGTCCGTGGGCCCAATCATCGGGATCCCAAAGACGTAAGGAACCTCGTCCCCATGCGCCGAGTCAGCCCAGCTGGGCTTCATGTCACTTTGGCAGTGGTGATAGAATGCGTAAAAGTAAGTGGGAGAGCCATACTGAGCATGTAGATCTGCCGTAGCTACGGCTGGCGCCACCCACTGGTGATCCGTGAAAAGTGCGACCAGTGTCTTCCTGCGCGTCTCTGGGTTCTCCTTGTCGGCCCAGTCCGTGTACATGAACTTGATGGTTTCTCGGAGGGTATCCTTCCCCTCTGGGTAGCCGTACAGGTGATCGACAAAGTCAGACACTGCAAAATCGAAATCATTGGCAGACACGCCATCCTCACTGTCCACAATGCCGTCCACAAACTTAAATCCCTCTCCCTGGTTGACCCCCAGCATGATGTCATAATTAAGGAACTCCCCCTGCTCCATCAGGATCTGCGGGTCGTCTGGTATTACATCCCCGTCGATGACAGGGCCGAAAGCGATGTGGTACTTTGCCGGGGTGATGTTCTGCTCGATGAGTTCCTTGTAGTTCTTGTTCTGGAGGCATTCCACCAAGTCAATGGTGTCCAGCATGTTGCAGCCAACCTTCTCCGCCAGCATCCGTGTGTATTTGGCCGGCTGGTAGTTGACTGCCCAGCTGGACAGTGCTGTCCCACTTTGTATGATGGCTTTCTGGAAAAGATCTGAGAAACAAAAGTATTAAAACATAAATTCTGACATTAAAATTATATACAAAAAGAAATTCTGCTATTCATTTGTTACTTTTTTCAACAGATACACTTTATCTGCTATCACCATGAGGTAAGGAGGGATGTTTGGCCAGTGGAAAGCAGTGTTCCCTATTGACGAAGTAGAAAAAAAAAAACAATGTCCCAGTGCAGTAATGGGTTACCTCCAATATTCTACTATGACCAGATATTCGGTTGCTTTGCTTCCTTTGTCCTTAACCGAAGAAGTTGTAGCTGGTAACAGGGTGTTTCTTTCTCCATTCCTATACTATGTATATTTTGTTTTAGACCATACCCCTGGCCATACCTGGCTCTCTAAATCAGGCCATCTAATACCTCTGTAGCAAATCTACTCTCACCATAGCTGATGTGTGGTGATTGTTTTTATACAAAATGGCTGCCATATACCACCCATTTAGGAACCGCACATTGGTGGTGGTTGAGGTGAGTCACTCCTCCTCACTGTCACTTTCACTCTATGAATGCTGCTATGCAAATGCAAGTCAGTCATTCATTCCTTAAAGCTGCCAGCGTCATTTTTCATTCACTTCATCTTCAGCGCTACCACTTTCCTACTTGAGTAATAATTAAAACCAACCAAAAATGGCTCATGGGTTAACCTTCAAACAGAGTCACACACGTAACAAGAAGCTTTCTTCCTGATTACATTTATTCTGTCCCATGGCACACGTCAAACCTGAAAATATGGATCTTCCACATAAATGCAATCGTAATCTCTGTATGAATCGTCATTTTATTCTCATGAGGACACATAACTGGAACACTCTTTATCACTGACTGCTGTTGCTCCTGCTCACATGTTCCTGTGGTTTATGATTAAGAGTTTATGATATATTCCAAGACACAGAATCAAATATCTTCTTCCATTCCAAGCTCATAGGAATAATTTTACATAATGATCTTGTGAACCTTAAAATGACCAACAACATCAGTATTTTTCCTAGAAAACTGTTCATATCTGAACATTCATCTCAACCACCTTTGCTTCTGTACTGTTTACTATTTTTGTTATCCTGTCCACTAATTTCTGTTGTATAGATCTTACTTCATTCAGGTGAATAGAAAAATGTATGGATGAAACACCAAAATGCTCTTAACTGATGCAATACATAGACCATAGATCTCCATTGCATTAAATACACTGCAGTTATATATCCAGCTGCTCACAACTTCTCTCCACTATGATTAGATGACTTAGGCTAAAGAAAAAAAAAAAATTTTTAGAGGCAACCATATTGTAAAACACAGACTCGGTTTTTCATTTGCATCTCTTCTCTGCAACCATGCCATACCACATACTACTGTATTTGGTAACATAATAAATTACCTACAGTGTACAGGCAATACAACCATTGCTAACATGTAGTTTTATTTTTTCCAGCTTCCACAGTTATACCTTACTTTACATTATTTGTCTTCACATTACTTTGTGATATCCTAACTTACTCTGATCCTAGTTCACTCTTAACTAGCTAGCCCAAAAAGAAAGAAGGAAAAAAAAAAAAAAAAAAAAAATACAAACAAAACTTAATATTTCACGGAAGAAAAAATTAATACAAAATATTTTAGGAGTGAACAAGGGCTGGAGCAATGCAGGCAAGCATGGCTGTTTGACACATTTGATTCTATTTATATGCTGTGTTTAGAGGCCACAATGACTCATTGAAGATGATTTAAAAAGGATGTTCCTGCACCATCATCATCTCCTCTGGGGTCAAATTTGAACCTTCTTTAATATATAAAGTATGTCGGTAGTACCTGACTTGGAAAATATTTTGTGATAAAATAAAAATTGAGTTTTACTTGAGTGCTTCATAAAGTATGCTTATGGTACTACAGGACAAATTATGTCCTACAGATAAAAGGCATTTCCACCTCCAGGGCTCGCCACAATTATACAAACTCACCAACAGACTTTCTTGGCTTTCCAGTGGGCTTATTGCAGTGTATTATTTGGTTAAAACTAACATGGTAAAGTAAAATGAAAATCTCAAAACTGAGGCTGCATTCCATTGCCAGTTCAAGAGATTAGGCAGTAAATATGCATATTTTTGGTGAAATGAGCTAAGGCACAAAGACAAAGGTCAACTGCACTGCTGTACATACAGCAAAGTTTAGGCTCTCACCTGTATGTGTACTCTTTAAAAGAAGTGTATTAACTTGTTTTTAAACATCCATTGTCTAACTTTTAAAAGTGATGAGGGAGATCTAACGATGGCTTTTTCAATTTATATTCTGAAACAAGTTATCAGGTTTCAACACTTTGAGATGCAATTGTTGTCTGCAACAAACAGCTTTTAATTGAGGAGTTATCTAAAACTGTAAAATCCAGTGCAATAGGATGGAATTTGGAGAAAGCTTTATGTGATATTTAGAGATCTGTCTATTAAGACTGTGTTTATCTCATCAACTGTGTTGTGTGTTTGGCTGTAGCAGCCAGCACTGAGCACCCTGTCTGAGAAGATATCATATGACCTTTAGATTCCTAAATGCTATTCTTGATAGAATGAAAAACTCAAGTTTTAAATGGTCGAACAAAATGTCAAATGCTCGCTGCTTTCTGAAGCCTCACTTCACTTGCCTGTCATATTAAAATCTGGTGGCTGTAACATTATTTCATGACTTGATGAACCTTTATACACCCCCTGGTTTCATCTCTTTGAATAAAATGTGTTTTGATGTTAATTCACAGTCCATTATATCCATATTTCTATCCCAGATATTGGTGCAGGCTTTCTCAACACCAAATTTGGAAATTATAATGCAGAAGATGTTTAAGAAACCTTGTTTAGCAATGTATTTCTGAAGTTATTTCCCAATGTGTTCATCATGATTGCAATATACACAGTCACTACATTAAAAATTAAATGAAATTATTCCAACAATTATGCTATTTATTTTAATGTATGCTGCAAAAAAAGATGAGTGTTACTTTCTACCTGCTGTGCAAAAGTAGAAGAAATCGGTATGTGACTTGGCTGGCTATACTAATATTCTAAAATGGGTGCACTGTTTTTGAAAAAGGATATAATTACAAAATGTGCTACCATTCCATCTAGGAAAAAGAAATGGTAGGGACCACCCAATGAGCAGCCTTGCTAATGCTTTTGAATACATTTCATTTGTAATGTGGGGTTACTGTTCTTTCCTCATTTTAATGACCAATCCTTAATGACAAACAAAAGAATAACAAGCAACTATGAATTTTCCTCCCACACAACAGCTGCATGGCCAGCTGCCACACTCTCCAGTGCTGGTGGTTGTGTCATTGTAACCTACGTTGTTTTTCAATGTTCTTACGCATTTGCTTTTTTTGTCTTGCATCTATCTAAATATGAACTGCCCATTTGTAGTTATTGCATATCTGGCTGATTGTAGAATTTCATAGTCCAAAACCTTTTCTTTACACAGATTTTGACACCCTCACCATTATCCTGAGGTTGGCAAGCAAGCTATAACATCCTACCTAAACTGCCTCTTATAAAAATATGACAAAGGCTTTAAACCAAGAGAAGGCTCAGTACAGTCTAAGATCATAAACAAGAGGAAAGGTTTTTAATGAATGAGGACTGCAGAAAGCAACTGTAATGAGGTTCTAGTGATTTTCTTTCTGTGGTAGCTGTGTAAGGGAATAAAATAAAATAAGTAATTTTGTCTTCAGACCAAATTATGTTTAATAGATATTGAACCAATATTGCTCTTGTAATTGAATAGCATCAGTATTTGTTTATATATTATTCCAACTGTGAAACCTCTTAGTTAGGGTGTGTGCAAAAGCAGAACTCCTACATACCTTCCGAGTAGTGAGACAGTGTCAGCAAGCTCACACATGAGGCTCCTGCACCAGATCCAAATATGGTGACCCTCTTTGGATCCCCCTTGAAAGCCTGGATGTTTTCCTTGATCCACCTCAGTGCTTGAATTTGATCAAGCAGTCCATAGTTTCCTTTAGCTGCCTGGTCACCTGTGCTGAGAAATCCTAAGAAAGGGAAAAAAAGAATTACTACAGCAAAAAAACACTAGTTCTCGTCTCAATAAACACTTCTGCAACTCAGTTTATCTTGATTGACTTGGTTAGGTTAGTTTTATTCCACTTTACTCACATTGGACTTACATGCTTCATAGACACATTTAACCCAATAAGTCATTTTAAACACACAATGACTGCTGTTAGTCTTTGGTATCATACAGCAGATGCTCACCTTTGATGTCGTCACAATCCAGTTTGTGCTATATGTGATGTAAATGGTATGTTATGTATGTTCATTTTCATACACATTTTTTTGCACACACACACAGACACACATATATATTCTCATTAATTTCTGTCATCACTGAACTTTGATTGCAAAGAAGCAATGTAACACTTGCTGGAAAGGATCATTTTAGCTGAATCCTTTCATGTAGCCATTAGTGCTAATTGATATTGCTGTGAGATGAAGATAATATTGTTCGTATAACATGTTGATAGTATAACATGTTTTATCTGGTAGACATACCACAGAAGGTGCAAATTTCAAACACCTGTACCTCTGTGTTGTGTGATGATGCTGACCTTATGGCCCATTCAGAATAATCTGTTAGATTTTCATAGTTCCACTCAAACTGAAAATGTATTGGAAGAGGACATGTTTTAAAAAAAAGATGACATGAACCTGAAACGTATGTCCAAACAAGCTGAAAATCAATTAAGGTTTAAAGCTTTATTATGCTATATACTGTACCCTTCCATATTTAAGCTGAGATGCTTTTCATCCCATCCAAGGCGTCCCTGTTTCAACAGCTCTCCCTCAGCCTAGAGTCTACAAGTCTTACAGCAAATAGCACTGTCAAAAGCCTTGGTATAATGCTTGATAGCCAACTGTCCTTCACTTCTCGGGTGGCAGCGGTGAGTCGGGCTTGCAGATTCTTCCTGTACAACATCAGAAGGATCCACCCCTATCTCACTACGTATTCAACACAGCTCACACAGTTCAGGCCCTGGTCCTCTCATGCCTGGACTACTGCAACTTCCTGTCACTTGCCTTCCTCTTGTGCAATCAAACCTCTACAACTAATCTAAAATACAGCTGCATGACTTGTCTACAATCTCCCTAAATGTAGTCAAGTTAAATAATGTTAAATCATCTTACTTCACTGGCTTCCCGTTATCACTCGCATCAAGTTCAACACCCTGGTGCTGGCATACGGGACAGTGAATGGGACAGCCCACTCATACCTACGACCCCTCGTCAAACCCTATGTTCCCTCAAGATCACTGCGCTCTGCATCTACAGGGCAACTGACTGTGCCCACGTGACACGGTTGCCCTGTCTGTGCTGGTCCCTCAGTAGTGGGATGAACTCCCCACAGGGGTTAGGACAGTGGAATCACTGACCATCTTCTGACGCTGACTGAAGACCCACCTCTTCAGACTTCATCTCAGTTCCACTTCTATCCCCACCTCCTAACACCTGCTACCTCTAGTGTTTTATTTTATGTATAGTATTGTGATGGATTTTGATTTTGTGTTCTAGGGACTGTTGTATCATAGTATACGTGGCTTCTTTCAGATTGCACAAGTTAACTTGTGGTAGGGCTCGAATAGTTTTACGCGCATACTCACTGGTCTGGGAGTGTTGTTAGCCTGGTCTGACACTGTTACTTGTTTAAATTGAATGGATACACTTATGTTCTATTGTGCTGGAAGTCGCTCTGGATAAGTGCATCTCCTAAATGCAAGTAATGTAATGCAATGTAACTTAGCACAATGTTGATATAACAAAGTAAACAGATGAACTAGATTCATTACAAAAACAGTTATTTCTCATGTTGTGAGCTCTCTAAGGCGGGTGACTATAGAACAGTCATGCACGTAAATGAAATAGATTCAAATGGTGTCGGACCAATGTAAATTCTTTAATAGAAAAAATCTTGGTCTAGCTGAAGACATTTCTGATATTATATTATTTTAAATAATAGAAAAGTGTGGACTCAACCTGGGCACATGAAAACATGGTAGTACTGTAAGTACAGAACAGTAAACTGCTAAGTCAGAGGTGGTCTCAAGTCATATTCAATCATTTGTTCAGACATACTCTCCCCAGGCAAACTGTCCTAATTAGTCCATTTGCACTGCAGCCATTAAGTTCAATTCTGGGGCACAATAGTGTCTAAACCTGTACTAATGAAGTAATTTTCTGAATAACCAACACTGGGTTCCATTTATTTTTACCAAAGAACAATAAATCTTAAAATAAATAACCTTTGTACACTTACAGTTAAACACTTAAAGTGAAATTCTGGGCCATCTTCAATCTAACAGCAATGTAATTTTTCATTGACTTGTAATATGACAAAGTACTACTTTTTTATTTCTAAAACATTTTTTCAGCCCTCTTACATGGACACTTGCATAACTAAGACTATTGGCAACTGTACTTTGAGGAAGATGATGGTAAATAGTCATCAATGAACTCATCCAGTCTTTCTGTAGACTTAACCCCGTGTTTTTGAAATTATTAAATGATACTAAAGCCAGTCACTTTAACCTTTGACCTAATATAATTGGCTATATGTGATTCTAAGATGTGAAATGACCCTAAATGAAGTACAGAATTTTAAGCTTGTTTAATCTCTGTGACAAATTACTAGCAAATTTTATTAGGCATTAAATATATAAATTCATGCAATCTGGATTAAGGGGGATTTGAAGTAAATTATCCTTGTGGGGAAAATGGCTTCAGCTTTACACATGCAGAGGGGAAAAATTCCAAGACAGCAATAGACCTTCAGTCTATAATACTAAATATGAATTTCAATCTTTGCTGTTAATTGAATATAAATAAGGAATTATTCAGAATAATGAAGGTGACAAATACGATGCACTCTATATAAAGCATAAAATTGTCTTAGGTGAAGCAGAAATATTCTAGGCCTTTTAGAAGTGGTCAAACAGCCACTGAAAGTCATCTCACAGCAACAGATGTGTCGCTGTCACAGGCACGACTCTCATGTTAGCTTCAACCCTCACCCTCTAAGCAACTCCCAAATCCTAATCCTTTTGTTCACAATAGAGTTTTAGACAATCGTTTCACAAACAAGAGGACCTGGATAATTTGGGGACAAATGTGTGGGGATAGGTGGTGTAACCATGGCATGGCATGCATTGTTTCAACTGAGTCAAACAGTCGTGAATTTTTTTACATGACTTTAATAGGTTCAGAAATTATACCCACAATTTGATTAGCACAACCAAACTGCAATGCAAACCAATGGCCTCTTCACATATTGAACCATAAATCTGGTCTTTTTCCTTCTAGAAGCTAAGAAGCTTTTGAAAGAATTTTGTCTGTTTCATGTCAGACAAACCTGGTTGCAACTGCAACTGACAAGGTTTGTTAATTCACAAAGAACAATGTGGATTGTGGTTCTGAAAGGTGTCTTTGTCCCTTTGAAGATCACAGTGTGAAGGTTAATGTGTCTCAAGTGCTAATAGTCTGATCTTGGGATCTGGTCAACATCATCAGCAGCCAGACCCTGGCATGCGCATACTGGGAACTTGTTGCATAACAAATTAGGAGATTCTCCAAATACATTATCAAGTTTGAACGTGGCGAGCCGAGTGCCCAGTCGTCACAGTCACAAAGGCTTGGATCCTGACGCCTGCTGCTGGCAGCTGGATTGGCCCTACCCAGAGCCTGGCGTGGATGCCTGGGACAAAGCGGATGAGGGAGGAATGGGTCCCCTGGCTCTTGTAGGCAACAGATCCAGTTTGTCACGGAGGGATAGAGGGGACAGCTGGGCGAGAGATTACAGGCCCCAAGCAGCAGGCTTGCACAGACCTCGGGCCTGCGTGGTGTCCACTCGCTGCAGCGGGACACCAGGAGGGAGCTTTGGAACTTAACCATAAAAAAAAACCTAAAATTTTGCATTATTGGTGTAGAGAAATGGTAGAGAGCTACAGAACAAAAATACATGGATTTCATGGTCACTTTGAGAAGGATTCCAACAAATGGTCGGGTGTTGGTACATGTCAGACATTTGATGTTTACGTTTGAAGTTGAAGTTTGTATTTTACACTGGTTTTGCTGTGATTTTTTTTTTTTTTTAATGCTCCTAGGCTCAGTCATAACATACTCGTATTCACAGTAAGAGTTTTCAGGGTGGGCTGATATAAGGAGATAGAACTCAGGAAAGCATTTATAAGTATATCTCCCTTGCTACTATTATTGACAATTCTATAATGCAGCTGCTTATCATGACGGTATCCTCAAGGGTGTAATTTCATATTTCATCTATCATAGAAAGACAAACTACTGTATAGATTAGAGCTGATCAATCAGACAAATAAATGGTATTATGGTATTCCATGTGAGGCATGATTAGATGTTTAGTGTTTACTCTCTCTCTCTCTCTCTCTCTCTCTCTATATATATATATATATGGAGAGAGAGAGAAAGCTACCATTATACTAAAGCTTATGAAATCCTCTGTGTATTTCACAATGTCTCAGCTCAGAGTGAATCACTGAGACCATCTGCAGTGCATTTGCATTACGCTAAGGCAGACTAATCCCACTCACGTCCCAAAATTAACTGTGGAATGATGAGAGCTGTGGGTAAAATGTAGGTCGGCCATTGTATCACAAAGACAGCCCCGCAGTTTGAGACAATAACGCGCAAGGTCTCAGTGGCAACGCGGCCATTCACTCGGATCGAACTGACACTTTGGTGAAAGCTCTGAGACGTCTCTACTCATCTGCCTGAAAAGGGCACCAGATAGACTGAAGTAAATTAGAGCACGATGGTAGTCCAAGGGGGACAGAGCCAAGTTTTTAAAGGCATTCATTCTGTCGGCACAGAGAATGCTATTATTTAATTAACAGGGCTAATGGGTCTATTATGGTAATCCTGCGTTCTCTGAAGCACTACTGCATAAAACAAGACAGTGGTGTCGAGAAGTGGTTAAGCTGCTGGACTTGACTGCAGTGAGGTGAGGCTAAAATATAGACTGTACGGTACCATGGTGCCCCTGGACTTTAATGTAATGAAACAAAAGATCCCAGTATGTAATAAACATTTAGTAATGTGATTACTGAAATACATTTATTTTAAAAAAGAAGGGATAGATTTACAGATATAGATAGATTTTAATAGATTTGTCATTATTTTATCAAAACACCAACACTGATACAATCGGTCAACCTAAATACAGTCTAACATAAAATACCTTTTTATTTTCTATTTGATCCCCTCATTTAATGAATTACATTACCAAATTACAATTGTCAGTGAGATTGGACTGCAGAGAGCGTTCATGTTCAAAGATGCATATGCTATTTTTCCAGTGAGACTTCAATTAAATTGCTCCCTCAGAAGAATTCCCTCTGCTGTTAATAAGGATCATTTCAAATGGAAATATCTGAATGATGCTGAGAGTGATTCTGTGTTTCAAGGTGAAATACAGCGAGGAAAGGGAAGCCCACTAAATACAACTTTTCCTCTGACATCCTTTTGACATCATCGGCCTTTAAGTCAAAAGTCACACAGGCTTAAAATCAACACCTTCAAGAGCTTCAGCACTGACTGTATTTTCTCCCTATGACAAAGACAAGTTGATTGCTGTAGCCCTTCCTTCTCCTCCTCCAAATGTTTAACATTGATGCTGGATTTACATACACTTACAAAATGAGTGTCAAGCATAGAGTTCGAGCTTGGAGCCATGATTCTGCACTGAATAATCTTCATAATTAATTGAATTTTGCCATTTCTTTTGCTTTGCATTTCTGCAGCTTCTTTGAGAGAAGCTTTCAGCAAAAGTGAATATGCTATGTATATATACTGTTATACTGTAGGTTCACTGCAGGTTCATGGGCAACACGGTGGCTCAGTGGTTAGCACTGTTGCCTCACAGCAAGAAGGTCCTGGGTTCGAATCCTGGCTGTCCCAGGTCCTTTCTGTGTGGAGTTTGCATGTTCTCCCCGTGTTTGCGTGGGTTTCCTCCGGGCGCTCCGGTTTCCTCCCACCATCAAAAGACATGCATGTAAGGGTCAATACTCCTGTCAGTGCCCCTGACCAAGGCACTGGCAAAAAGAACTGGAGGTGGTCCCTGGGCGCTGCACTGTGGCTGCCCACTGCTCCTGGCTCCTGGTGTGTGTGTGCTCACTGCTGGTGTGTGTGTGTGTGTGTGTGTGTGTGCTCACAGCTCACTGTGTGTGTAGGATGGGTCAAATGCAGAGGATGAATTTCCCCATGAGGGATCAATAAAAGTATATGATTATGATGTGGGCAGCAGGCAGATGCTTGATTTTTAAACATAAAATGTAGGTATGCACTTTCATACCCTTAATCTGATACCATACAAGATTCAATTTGGGTCAGATATAAAAAAGGATCACACTCAACAATGTACCAGGCATAATCAAGTCAAGTACCAAGACACACTTTACAGGGTTAATCCAAAGAACAATTGTATAACTCGTCATTAATCCACTGTGATGCGCATCATCCATGGGCTTTTACAGAAACACACACACACACACACACACACACACACCACATGCTACACATACACACTGTACAAATGCATAAACAAAATCCAAGCCTTTTTGAGAAAACTGATGTGTATATGGGTGTAGGTACATATAAGTGTGTATGTGTGTGTGTGTATATATATATATGTGTGTGTGTGTGTTAGCAGACACTCTAATCCAGATGAATTTTATAGGTGAAAATTTCATCCATTTATACACCTGGATATTTACTGAGGCAGTTCTGGGTTAAGTACCTTGCTCAAGGGTACAACAGCAGTGGAATGGAACCGGCAACCTTTTGGTTACGAAGCCTGCTCCTTACCATTATGCTACACTGCCACCCTATGAGAAATCACAAGCTCAATATCTACTACCACAGGTATTGAACTAGCATAATAAAATTCATACTAGAATTAAGTAGTTCTCTAACATATATGACAAAGTAAATGGTATATTGCATGAGGAACTACTCACTAACTCAAATTCACTGTCAGTATCAATTTAAGAACAAAGATGCGGCAATGCCAGTATATTTGGCAGCAGCAATAGCAGCAGTATCAATGCAGTAGTCTGTGTGTTTAATTTTGTTTATTTGTTCTGGATCTATACTATGCAGATATTACACAGAATCACTGATCTATAAATTAATTGATTGTCTTATCCTATTCTCTGAGTTGACTAAACTGCTGATACACATAATATAAAGATTAGTAACTCTGCAAAGCATCAACTGAAAAACAGAAGCACCCAGCTGAACTGCAATGGCTTGAGAATTTGTTCAATATGTGACTTCCTGTGATGTGAATTGGCAACAGATAGTAAATGAGGGATGCTATGTTAGTTATAATCCCGCCACCAAACAGAGTAGTGTGCACCAGTTAAACACTGGGAAATCTGTGTACAGTACAACTGTATGTATTAATTACACTGATCTAAAAGAGAACATTGGGCAGTTGTTTGCTCTAGTTCCCATGAGTAATTATGGTGTGTCAATTGCTTTCTATAGTGACAATGACAATATGTTTTAGATGATAGGCATTTAGCAATTAGGAAGGGGGCACATTCTTGTGATTCTTAAGCACTTGTGAAATTTTGAGCACAAGTCTGAATGCAGAGAACATCAACAATATAATGACATCTAGTGTCAGTAAATAAATACCCCAATTCCCATGGAACAAACACCAGTTAAATTCTGAACCAATGAGGAGGCACTTCTTGAAACCCACTTCCATTTTCATTCAGTTCTCAATGATGTATTAAAACATTCAAATTACTGTATCAATCACATTTTTCTGATAATTGAAAGTATAAATTCCACGGACCTTTTAATTACATGAAAATATCTAGATTATAGCTAATATGCATAATAAATGACTGAACATAACAATATGACTATCAGCAAAAAAAAATTGGTATGTATTTATCTAGATTTGTATAATTATATACATTTCTACACATTGCAAATCCTTGAGAATATCTAAAACGGATTCACATTCAAAGAATGAATCGACTGACAGTACAGAAAGCAGAAGTTACTATAAATACATTCAAGGAGATGGGTAAAAGCTCAAATTGTATAAACAAACTAAATATATATTCCAGTCAGGCTACTTGCACTGTTGGTGATAAGGCATCCACCAGCCCTCTACATATGAAACATCCATACAAGCAATGTGTTTTCCCCATTAATAACTACAAATGCGTTATGAGGCACAGCATCACTACGGAGGACAAAATATTCACATATCAGCGAAATTTCTCTTTAAGGTTCATCTTCATAACAGATGGAATGCTGTTTTTTTTTTTTTTTGTTCCATTTCCTCATTCCAGTGGGTATATGTTTTGATGGATGATGTCCTTTTTTTGGACGGAGACCCTGTGGGGCTAGCACTGACCCCCGGTCTTAAAGGCATGCGCACCTCACACTTCTCCTTCACCAGATGGTGCCTCTGCTCTATGCTAAGGCTCGGCCGGATAGCAACTCTTTTCACCTGGACCCTGATATAAAGCCTTCATTATATTATCCAGCCTTTTGGGGGGCATGACTGCCACCCACGTCTCCCGCTGCCTGCGGCCGAAGGGCCTGAGGATTCTCCAGGATGGCTCCTCACTTCTCGTTAAAGGAGAGAGACTGTTAGTCACAGAAGCAGACACAGGGGCTTTTAGAGTTCTCTGGCTCACTCCTCTCAAGGACATGTGGCTCACTGTTAAGATACATTAAGTCTATGGAAAGCATGAGTCACGCTGATGAAAAAAAAACATCCCTCAGCACAAATATGCTCCAGTGGGTTCAGGCATTAATGATGTAACGTTTGTGCATGAACACATGTAAAACCATGTACAGTGTTTCAAAGAGTGGCCAGATCATCTGGAACTTTCTTTTAACCGTTGGAGTGATTTGGTCTAAGTGTTTTTGTCAGGGATACATAGAAAAAGGCCTGCGCTCCATATAAGCACATTACACAATATCTGTTTAAATATTTTTACTCATTTAAGGAAAGAGTTTTGTAATTAGTTTGAATATGAACTAAGGTCCCTCTTGAGATTTGAAGTTGAAAGGTGAAAAGTGCAACACTGACTCAGTTCTGCCCCCTGTCTGTAGAGGCCTAACCCTTGGCTGCCTATTTTGCTGTTGTGTGCAAGATTGCACAGCTGTAGTTAGTTTGTGAATTTCATTGGAGATTGCACAACAGATTGTAGGAGTTTGGATGTTTGTTGGCATGACAGGTTGTTCCTGCAGACACAGCCATGTGACAGTGATGGAGATGGGGTGTCCATAGCAGCCCATATGACGCTGATGCCAACAATTGTTGGGAGATGTAAAGTGCCAAGTCAGTACCCCGGCAACAGTGCCTAGGCAACAGTCTCCTCGTATGAAAGACAACTGCCTGTTTATCGACTTTATAAAACGCATTATTCTGTGGCATATTATGTTAACAACTTCAGTTTTTGATTTTGCAGTCAAACTGTTGCTGTCTATGGTAACAATACTGTACCTTTTCCTGCTGTTTTTGGTATTTTGCATAGGTACATCATACTCAAAATATACTGATATTTCTGAATCCACTAAAGAAAATTTTCACATAGCACAAAACACTCATATTCACTGACAGTTCAGATTCATACCAGAGTTAATCATGACAATTATTTTTTTTACCACACAAATCTGATCGGTCCCCTAATCTATGCCTGAGTGAGACACCAGGAGCCATGTGTTTGTTTTTTGACACGAAGTGGCACGAGTATCGTCTCCTCTAACACAACCTCGCACGAGGGACAAAGAGAGAGCTTAGCCAGATCAGAGTAACACGGCGTTAAACCTCTCCCGTGATCACCGCGCTCACCGCGGGCACTGCGGGGACCTCCGAGGTGGCCCGCATGCCATCTGTCTTCCAAAAGCATTGCTACCAAAGCCATCGGAGTGCACAAATCAGTCCCAACATGACTATCTAAGCCCCTGTGATGAGCTGTCAGTGTTCCAGTAATTGCCCGACGTCTTAACGTTATCTGGCGAGTGCGCTGAGTGCTTTCCGCAGACAAGGAGAGAGGAACGCTGGAGTGGAATGGTGGGTTTGTCGAGGCGGGAGGGAATCAGTCTGTTGCCAGGAGATTCGACTCTCCTGCACAACGCTGTGGCAAAATCATTTAGTCTCAGCATCCACGTTTGGGGAATCCTCCGCTACTTCCTCTAAGTACTGTGATCTAGAGTGTACATTTAAATGATTTAACAGTATATAAATGTGCCTGGGAGTCTCAGCAGAGAATGGTCTTTGGAGTAGATGTTAGCTGAGTGGGACTTTGAGCTCTGGGTTTGTCACAGAGGGTTTCAGGTGGAACACTGCTGAGCCTTTTATGGGAAGCTTGTTTTTCTATACCATGTTCACAAAGAGCCATTTTGTTTTTTGATATGGCATTCTGAGCATATATTTTGTATTATGGTCCTGTCAAACAAAACTGCATCCTTCCCTGTAATTCCCATGGAATATTGTGGGGTAACAACACTGAGCCACAGCATTAACAAACGGGTTTCCTGAAAGCAACTGATTGATATTTGTGACAGTGCCAATCATGTCAATAAGACCTCAATCTCTGAACACATTGACAAATGGAACAGCGGCGTCGAGCACCCAGACAAAATGAGGTCTCTGTGACCTTCACCCACAGAGCATGAATCATATCACTGTTACACAGCCCGTGATAAAGGTTAATTGAAATCAGTCCCCGTGACATAGGACATTTGCTATGCAATTCATTCCAGACAGGCATAAACATGGTTTTGCTTTCTTTAATGAGGCATTGACCCATGCAGACAGAGGCCTTGAAAAAGTATAATGCAACAGGTTCAGAGATGCTGCATCTTCTATGAGGCACCTCCGAAGCAATGTGAATTCACTCACATCTATCACACCTTGAGATGGCACACTAATATTCTTGTCTCAAATGCTGATATTGAAAAATCACCACCAAAATGGTTATGGTCACCACCCTCCCAAAATGGTCTTGAAGGCATGAAAAACAGTAAGAATCATAGCCACTGCTGTGATTACCATAAATTACATCAGGGGGATAATAATATCACTTTTATGACCAAGGTACATTTTAGAGCATCAGAGTCCAAAAAGAGGGGAAAACATTTAATACATAAACCCTGCTTATTATCCCAAAATATATCTGTGTAGAAAATACAGCATTAAGCAGGATAATCTGTGGATTGCATTATACACTTTCTTTCGATTTTTGCTATTATATACTGCTAGAAAACAATCAAGACATATGATTTTTGAGGGGGGAAAAAAAATCAAAAGACTGCCCCCAGCAGCCACTTCACTTCCTGTCAAGTTGCCATGATTTCCAATTACCTCTCCAGTAATCCCCACACTTCAAATTGCCATCTAAAACCATATGATTATCATGTAGAAATGTGGCTCAATAATTACAAACTGCCTCAAATGGACAAAATGAAACATAATGTCTCTCTCTCAAACTATTGTTTGGACAAGCATTCCTGGAGGTAAAACTGGGCTTGCAGCATGTCTTAGCATTTCATCACTTCAGCATGTTTATTTTAAGTGAAGTGCTCTACAGCAACATTGCACAAGGATCGATAGTAAGTCAATATATAACCATGTCAAAGCATGAACTAATCCTCTTAGTCTGCAAGTGTCACAATTAAACTGTTGCTGAATCCCATTAGAACATTGGGGTATTTGGAAATGAAAACTGCCTTCTGGAGGCATCAGCACTGCCATGTAACTGCACACAGTCAAAAGTTAACAGCTGACATGGTTTAAAATAGTGTTTCTTTGAACATGAACAAGGGCATATATGACTCCAGAAAGCCATGAAATGTATGACGGAATCACCAATTAGTGTTAAAGGTTATTACAGCCATCTACCCAGAGCTGCATGGTATTGTTATTTAGTGACAGTCTGTGTCACTACATAATTCAACCCACAACATTAATGTACAGATATAGTGCTTTGCTACCTTGCTGAGCGTGACATGGGAGAACAGTGTAATTTTTCACTAACGGCTAATGACATTTATTGTACTTAATACCACAACTTCAGAATATGCATTTTTAAAATGACTTTGCCTTGCCAGTGTATAGGTTTGCATCAATAGCTTTTCTTATTTATAGAGTGGATGTTATGAAACAAAATCAAAAGTATTCATACAGGTAGATATTTTTGTTGGGAACAAATTGTAGTGATGCACTTTCCAAGGAAATTTGTTTGATGCTTTGATATTATATGTTTGTATATTGCACAGATCTAATGAAGAACCTTTTTTTTTATGACATAAACTTATGTACTGGCAATATGTAGATTTTTCATGTGTTTTTTGAGGTGAGCAGCATGGTTTTACATAGACTTTACATCAAGCTTGCAATCACTTTCTGCACACAGTATGCATGTACATAGGATATGTTTAATATCTGTTTAAGGGGTATTATTTGTAATTTCAGATAGAACATGAACTGCATTTCAAATCTGGCGATACATACAATATATAAAAACAATATGCTGTAAGAACTATTCAGCAGGGATTTTAAAAAAGACTCTGTTTAAGGTATACAGTAGGTTTGACCATTTCCACTTCTTTGTGAAAACAGCTTTGCTCAAATGAATATATAACAAAACATCAGTCATTTCAATTGAACTGGGTTAATCACGGACAGTCCAAACATTTCTGCTCTTGTTGGGTGTCTTCTAAAGATCAAAGTGTATCTTAGATTATTGGTTGGACATTCATACAATTTTTCTGCATCATTATCATTTTAAGTTGCTTTGATATTTCTCGCTTTTCTCGCTCCGTCTACCCTCCAGTTGTTGAGCAGCATTATATTTTAATCAGCTTTGCATCTTTGAAGGATTTTTACCCTGAAGAAATTATGCAAATGAACATTTTTGCTACATCAAGTTAGTTTTAATGTGCTATAGCCAAGGCAGCTGTGGTTTCCTCTTCAATTACTACCATTTCTACCAATAAGCCCTAGATCGCCTCAGTATAAAGGAAGAACACTTTTATCATTTGCGGTAGTGTTGGACCTGTTGCACTTAATGCATCAAATATAGATCATAAAACTATGTGGTCATATAGCCTAAAGCTGATCTCAGATAGCTGTATGATCCTAAACCCTGCACAGGGCTGATCACCTTCAAAGCCCATTCATAGCCTTGTTTAACTCATGTGGACAGCCTTGTCCAACCTGTGTTTCCTTTCAGATTTCAAAAGGATGAAATCAAAATTCTTTCCGCTCCTCTTTCATAGAAAAATGCCCGGAAACAACACATTTTGTAAGCCGCTTGGCGGCAGCTCCTTGTCTACCACATTATAATTCCAAGATCAGCAATGTGCTGTTCCTTAATAAAAGCTCTGACTAAGTATACTCTGGCAGAGTCAAATGGCACAGTGATGTAACATGTTCGAGTCTGCCTTCGCCAGAACAATGCTGAGAGCAAAACGATCCATCACCTCAAAACACATGCTGCACAGGAACTGTCCTTGCAGGGATTTACTGATGCACTTCAGAGAACTGGAAGTCATGTTCATGAAGTCAGTTTCATCGTGATCAAGTTATACTGGATTGGTTAAGGAACTGTCCTCGTAACCAAATTTTCTGGATGAAGCCATGGTCATTGTTGTCCCCACTGAGAAAGGCTTTTAGCCTGTGCCACTGGATATGAAACATATAAGCTATGCAAATCACCTGGCATACATGTCAATTATTGATGTCAATCACTCTGCCTTACAGCCCATCCACTTTATCATATGAATGTACTTAACATTACAGAATCTGAAACCCACCCAAAAGCCTTTTATCTTATGGTTGCATGGTTAACATCAGCAGAGAGAACACCAAAAAGATAAACTGTCTTTTTAAAATGCTGCCATATATGTATCCATCAAAAAAAAAAAAAAAGAAAAAAACCTAATCGGATTCCAGCTCATTTTAATTAAAATTAGCCTTAGCAAGGATAACCCAGTAATTAATGTCAACCTATTAACTTTTAGGTCCCTTAACTGTAAAGCATTCTTATACATTTAAATCCAAACAGCAATTTAATATGAACATTAGTTCTGATTAATAAAAAGGGAAAAGAGAAATTCAAAGTTGCATTTGTCCAAGATTATAATCATATATTGTAATAGTGTAAAAATTAAATATGGGATTAAAAACTTAAAAAGAGTCTGTGATATCTTCCCTTTTTTCATGCTGAAATAGGCCAATGATATCCCGCCTTCAGTAAAGTGGTACTACTCTTTTGGCAACCCTTTTAGACCTGACTTTAATGCTTCCACAAGAGTACAGGCCAGTTAGGGAAGAATTCCAAATCCAGAATTCCTGTCAGTAAGACTGTTGATGAGTTTATATATGATGTAAGCAAATCCCACAAACACATATACATTTTAATAAAAGTGGACTGTGCTCGTCTATCAGCCTATAGGTTAAAACAGGTGCGTACATCCAAATTTCAGTAGCAACATTCATAGTATCCCATAGTTATACTATGCTCTTATTCGAGTTGAAATGAAAGAAATTGATTGACTTTGGTTACTTTTTCCAATAAATTTGCTGGATTCAAAATGTTGAACAACCACTTATTTGAAACACCTACTAAATTTTCTGAGTAGAAATAACCACACAGAAATCACAAAGATGGATATTCTACCATTAACTCACTCATGGTGCCATCTTTTAGGCAAACAGTCGCCCTTGGAATGGTGTTAATTAATTTATTTTCTCAATTAAATGTGTATATTTTAAACTTAGTCCAAACACACATATACTCATATTTACTACTACAAGAATTTTACTTGTTACTTACATATTTGATACATTTTAAGAAATGAATTTGTTTTGTTATTGTTTAAAGCTTTTTGTCAAGCTAGGCATTTCTATGTAGTGCAGAGCTATATCTTGTTTGTCTACAGTAAATGATGTCTTGTATTACCGAATTGTGATCCTGAGATGCCTTCCTCCCCCAGTAATAAATGTAATCTTGTGCTGTAGGCAGCACATAATTATTTCTTTGTCACATGTATTGTTTTATAAAATGGCTGAGTGGCTAAGTAAATCTGCTTCCTAAAACATGTGATGGAGGCTTAACATTTTACTTTTTGTATATGTAATGCTGACCCTCAAAATCCCATGACAGAATGATGAGCTTCTGTGAGAATGGGGCAAACATTCACTTAAGCAAGAGAACTGCATGAGCATATGATAATTTGAATAATTCATCGGTATTTAATAATAATTAATAAGTGAAAACTGAGTTGCCAATGGCAATTGTGACTTAACTATTTCTGCACTCACCAAATCAGATTTATTATATAGTATATATTTAGTATATACTATATTTTGTATATATAGTTACAAACATTCAGAAAGTACCCCCACCTCCCACTGTACATGGGATGGACTTGGATCTGGACATAAAGTAGGACATTCAAACTTGATAAGAGATCACCAACTTACTACCAAGGTCTCTGCATAGCTGCCCACAAGTAATGTTTTGCCCTGTATAAATTATTCACCTTTGTGTTTTTACAAAATATACATAACATGGCATCAGTGTTTGAGTTCATCACAGCATTATATAGTTAAGACAGAATGTTAGATGCAATATTGGTAAGAATATCATATATTGTCAGTTCATGTCAGAACTGAAGTTCAATGTATTACAAACATTTAAGTATTTATTTCAATCATTGCCACAAACAAAAACGTCATGAAGGTTATGCAATTAAAGTGCAACTTCAGCACAGATTACTCTGTCAGCAAAAGTGACTGACATTATCCTGTCTACCATTTACCGAGAGGCAAAGACAGAGGTATTTCTCTTTCAGTCATTTCATAAAAGGGAGAGCTGAGGAATTTGATTTAATTAGCCAATATATTTTAGTACAGTAAAGCTTGACACAGTTGACCTGGATAACCTACACCTAGCACATCCCTGACAATCTTTGAAAGGTTTTGAGTTTGAGTAAAAAATATGCATCAGTCACCTTCAGAAGCACTAGGAGGGGAAACGTCCTTCCACCATCTATCCATAAGGCAAACATTAGGAACAAACTGGGAATTCAGAGAAGTACTGTGATGTCACAGCATAGACACAAATAAGTAAAAAGGGAAAAAATGATGGGGGATCCTTACTTAAATTACCAAAGATGGCAATCATGAAATATTAATCATAAAAATCCAACAAAAGTAGGCTCAGGCAATAATTAGTCTACAGTTCTATGACTAATTCTATGACTCCCCTAGTTCTTGCCCAAAAGCCACCCTGTGATAAACTGACCAGGTGACGTGTCAATTTAAAACAATTTTTGATGTTCGATGTCTCAGACTACATTTTGAGTTATCATGCTCTAGGAGATGCACCAGTAAGTGTTTTATAATACTCCTTTTCTCTATCCCACATTTATACAGTATATGTCCAAATTATCAATTGGATTGTATTTGTGAGCACATTTTTGCAAAGGAATTACCACATATTACTGAACATAGCATAGTTGTAAAACCACAGCTATAAAAAAATAACTCTCTATTACTGTAGTTGCAAATGGTAGCATGTAGAAATCATGGACAAACATGTCTCTTGTGACCTGACAGCGATTGGGAACTCAGGGCCATAAATGATGTAACTTTGGAATGGCTTTTTCCCCTCTTAAATTTAACAGCTGTTGCGAGGTGCTACATGTAGCGCTCAACTAGATCAGATAATCCCTTAGCAACAGCTATGAAGAGCTGTGTTCCTATCACTCTTTTATTTCCATAGCACTTAACTCTGAGTGCTAGAATTTCCGATAAGAGTATTTGGGAATATCCTCTGATAGAAGCTTAGTCTTCATGGGCAGAAGTTCTGTCTTTGAAGTGAAGAAGAAAGCTATTTGTAGAAGTCATATTAAGCAGACTGGTAAGGACCTCAGCGCAGTCCATTTTTCATTCTTAAATAGAGGAAAAAAGTGGTGAGACATGGTTCCTTTTGGGTAACAAATCCTACAGTAAATCTGGTATTCCCTCCCTTGGCATTCCACCGACAGCTCAGAAATCAGTTTCACTCAGTATGAACAACCATCACATATTTCCTGTCCCACCCTGCAATAATTCAAATAATGGCTTGGCACCAGAGACTTATATTGGTACTGCAGAGAAACAGTTCCAGAATGAGGGAGGAAAGATTGGTGTTTAAATAGCTGTCTTCCCTATCTGAAGAGAGGCCCTCTGGTCCTTTTGTCAGAAAAGTTGTCAGAAAGTTGAGTAAAAGTATTTGGTTCCAAGCAGTTTAGTTATTGTGCTTAGAAACACAGCAGGATTTGAAGCTAGTAAAATTAAATATTTATTTCTCTTTTTCAGAACACACAATGATTTAACATCCTTGGAGATGGCAAATGTTGTATTTATATTTGTATGCTACCCACCCTCCAAAAAGTTTTTATCCATAATTTTGATCTCAACAAGTTTAATGAAGCCTTGTTGGTATTTTGACATCAGTGAAGTTAGCATTCAGTGTCTGTCAGCTGAGACAGAACAATTCTTGTCCCAATGTTTGTTGGTGGGTGATGGGTCCTGAAAATTCTAGGCACAATGCAGGAGGCACTTTTGCCCTTGCATTTATGCCACCTGAGACCGAGTGCAAAGCCCATCAAAGTGTCTACCCTGGGTGTTTTTTTTTTTTTAGTGAATATACAGTTATGCCTGGGCAAGCACACTTTTAAGGGTAATGTGGCTTTGTTGTGAATACACAGTAAATTGCAACATTTTCCTGACACCTCTGACTTGTTATAACTTTTTCCCTAGCCCATGTAACCTTTAACTGCTGTCTGCACTATGTTTCATGCATAGTGAAAATCCCACAATTGCATTGCATTACCCCCACATCTTCCAACCTCAACTCAACTATGTATGAGTTTGTGTTAAAAAAAAATGTTACACCACGAAAACTGGCCCCAAAGCCTGCAAACAGGGATGTGCTCCTCACACCCAAAACAGCATTAACCTAGTTAGCAGTTAGCATTAATCTGTTAGCAGATGACAGTGTGACAACTCTTTGCATAGCACTTTGGGATTGCATTAAATGTACTGCTGCGTCAATAATGCTTATAAATAGTGGGGTGGGGCCTCCCTTGATTGGATAACCTGTTCCACCATTCATACAATCACAGAGGTTGGAGTCAAAACAGGCTCTTTCATGTGATACCGTGTACCCTCTTCCATCCAAAAAAAAAAAAAAAAAAAAAAAAAACATGACTCTTAAACAAGGCAATGCACGTTTAATCTGCTTTTCTCTGACACTAAAAATGCCTTTAGTGTCACCAAGTGCTTGTTTTCCAAGAAATAATTGCAACCCAAATCATTCACAGCAGAGGCAATAGCACAGTCTCCATCATTGCTTCTTCTAGCCTCTTTATAGCTTTGAACAGCATTTAGTTTCCCTGGTTACCAGGCTCAGGAGAGCATTAGTGTTCATCTCCTGCTACTTTGAGACCCACCCCACAAAATTGCTTGATTTCTGTCGGTAGCCAATCGGCACTCCTGCTCAAAAACCTGCCACATGTTGAACAGTTAATTAAAGCAAATATTGCTATTCTAGACTTTTGTGTAAGGAGCTGTGAGGTGCCAGGGCAACAACAGAATTTCATCAAGCCCTTAAAAACCTTTAAAAGGCCCATACCTGAATTTCTAAAGGTCAGATTATCATTTTCCTCTTCAAGATGAATTGGCTCTCCTCAGTTATTTTGTGTGCATGAAATCAAAAGCTGTAAGGTATGGCATCATCAGTCTTGTGGATATATGCAACTCCAGGAATAATTTAACATCTACTACCATTGCAAAAATCAAGGGAAGATATTCCTTTCTGTATGTGTTTTTCAGCAACATAGTGTTTTATCCAATAAGAGCTATACACAACCCCCATATGCCCCAGGCAATAATAGTTCTGAACAGCAACAGATGTCAAATGGAATATTAAAAAAATTTTTGAGCTTCAAAAAGTACAGTTCCAAAAAACCCCTTGGAAAAACTGGGTGTGTGACATCGGTCAATAATATTTATTCAGTTGATATTAATTTTGATACACACAAAGCATAAAGGTTGCATTTTGTGTGGTTATAGCAGTACTTTAGCAGTGCTTGGGATCACACCTGGCTGCAGGCCAAGGTTGTTGACCCTCCCATGTGGACATTTAAACAGGGAAAAGAAAGGGGGAGATGGGGTGGAGGAGGGATGCCGCGAACAGCTGAAACTGAAAATTCAGAAAATTCACATCCTCCAATCCTGGCTGTTAAAGTCTTCATGCAGTATGATGCAGAAAAAGGAAAAACGTACACTGTAAGAATCAATCCCATAAAAAACATAATGAAAATATATTTTAAAGATTTTTTTCAGATCAATCAATATATTGACAGCATGTAAATTATTGCTGTTTTGGTATATTGCAAGATATTTCTGCTTTGCATTAATATATTTTAAACATACTTGCAATATAGTCTTTGGGAGCACAACATATTTCTCAATACATTACAATATATTTCATTTTCATATGGGATGGAGTATTTACAATCTACCTGTAAGTATTAACCCAGCACTATAATGCCAGTCTGTAATTAAATAGACTAAATACAATGCTGTCTATGCTTCATTCACTGTATCTATTTCTTATTACTTGTATGCTATTTTAATTATTTAAATCATGTCAACTGTAACATGCATGGAGCACTATTCTACTATTCAGAATACAAAATACAAAAAAGGGGCGCATTGTGGATGCTTGGGATTTCTGTGTATGTGCCTCACAAAGGATACTAGGTAATGGTCATTACATGTCACATGAGTTGAGGCAAAAGTGTAATTGCCCATAAGGAATACACATATAGTGACTGTGTCCCTGCAGACAAACTGCTAAGGTAAAAGTATGAGGCATCCTTAAATAACAGTTGTCAACACCACAATTAACAGGTTTATCCAAACTACCTTTGCCAGGATCAGTGATAGTCCCTGCTGGAAGGCAGAGGAGGCAGTGTCTACTTTTCTGGATCTAGTCAAAAGTCATAAAATATCCTGATTCTTTTAAGAATACACCAGATATTGTATGACAAGTATTTAAATATAATTCATTTGCCCCAAAATATTTTCATGCAATTATCACTGTGTAATTTCAACAGAAAATCTTGGCTAGCTCAAGCATTTTAAAATACACATGAGCTCTGCCAGCAATTACAGACCATGTCACACCATTAATCTTTTTAATTTCCTCCTTTATTTTTTTCTTCTCCCCTTGAGGACACGGACATGCAAAATTTGTAAGAAAGATGCCAGTATGAAAAATAACAATAACAAACTGTATGCTTTCAATATGTTCACATATGTTCACACTAGATGACTAAAAACTGGCAATGGCTGTTGATCTGCATTAAGGCATCATGATTTTGTAAGCTCCCCTTTGAATGGTAGAAGCCAATTAGATCTAAGGGAAGGCTGGCCCACAAGAGTATCTTGAGATAACACAAAAAAATGTGAAGTGGTCATTTTCTGAATATGCTTACAACCAAAAGGAAGGGGTTAGTGGAAAGGACTTCCAGCTGTGCCAGTCGATCTACACAGGTGGCTTTAGCAAACTGTTATTTCCATCGATGGCTTAAACCAACTGCCATCTGATGCAAAGTCTCATTCTCAGGAGTGCAGGGGCTTGTATTTTGAGATTATGGTGCAGTCATTTGTGTTTTATCAGACAGATTTGATTTGCCTGTTATGAGACAGATTTGTTAATTCCACATACTGAATCACAGACAGCGTTCTTTAAAGTAAAGGGGTTCCCTGTGGATGACTCAGAAATGCTGTTTCACACATCTGTTTTTGATGAACAATAAGGAATGAGCTGTAAGTGAATTAGAGGGATGAAGCCTTCCACCAAATGCCAGAAGAACTAGGGGAAGTGTGATCCTTTGCAAACTCTGTCAGAGGTGTGCAAGCTGCTGAAGCTAATGCTGATAATTCCCGTCATCGTGTGCCAGAGGAACATTCATTTGCTTGTTTAACCAGATCATATTTTGCAGACAGTGGGACAAGACACTGGCCAAAACTAGAGTGTAATAAAGCTGCATGACCCCAAGAGTAAGGTAAATTGATTTACAGCTTCACAACCTGCAGAATATTAGAACCTTTTGCAGTATATGCATGAGTACAAGTTTCTTTCAATGATATACACATTATATTGATTTGATCATTTAACAAACTAACATTGTGTTTATTCGATTATTTTTTATATGTGTATGTAATAATTAAAATGTCAAACAGATCCCCTGATAATGGCAAAGTCATCCAATTATCAAAGACTTCCCTGACACTCAACACTGTACTTTAAATTATGAGTCAGTTTGTTACACATTTTTGGAAAACACTGTGCCTTTCATTTACAATTTTGAAATCTTAAGAGATGCAACATTACATTATTAGTATTTAGTGGACACTTTTATCCAGAGCAACTCACATAGGTTACAATTGTTTTACATGTTACCCATTTATACAGCTGGACAGTTACTGAGGCAATTCTGGGTTAAGTACCTTGCTCAAGGGTACAACAGCAGTGGCCCAGCAAGGAATGGAACTGGCATCCTTTCGGTTACGAGGCCTGCTCCCTACCATTATGCTACACTGCCGCCCTATAAAAAATCACAAGCTCAATATCTACTACCACAGGTATTGAACTAGCATAATAAAATTCATACTAGAAATAAGTAGTTCTCTAACATATATGACATATGAAAAAGAAACATTCGAAAAGGATACACAGAGATGTACTTTGCGTTTTAAGTGTGAAATATAAAGATGAAAATGTATGGGATTCAGTTCACATATAAAATTCATAGTTGGTTTAAGGTGGGTCTAGCTATCGCTGCATAAGTATTCCATGATGTACCACTGTTTTCATCTTGTCTGCGAGGTGATGGGTTGTTCCCCCCTTATTTGGCACCCTATTGTGTGGGAACAGGGATATCACTCAGGGAAATTCTGAGTATGTGTTAAGTGTCACCCACAATGGAGTGAAAGAGTGTGATGTTATGTAAGTCTGTCCATGTCTTAGTATAGAATTGTTTCAGTTTTGTGACTGTTTGCCTTTTGCTGAGTAAATAAATCTGGTGGTGTGCCGTTCAGTGTATTAATTTCTGTCTGATGATCTTGCACATCATGCTCTAATATGTTGGAAGTATGGCTTTTGATATCCAGTGTCTATACATCTCAGAAGTAATACATTCTCACTATTCTATGCTATACCCATGATTGGTATGCAGTTACCCACTGTAACACTAAACTTTATGAATGACTAGCCCGCAGTGATCTGCAAATGTCAACATGCTTTTAGGCAACATCTTGAACATTGCTTACAAAATAATGAGTTTAACTCTTTTGCAGCCATTTTGTAGCATACAATATTTGAAAAAGCTAAGTTAATAATATGTCAGTAATCTTACACAGGACTGGATGTCATCTGCAAAAGCATTATTTCGTGACTCAAACCAACAGTTGGTCTGTGTTGGGTAGCTAATGTGTATTAAAATACAGGGATGTGCATGGTAAATATGAACAGCAAATACAGGTTCAAATAATATCTAGATTTTGAAGCAAACAGTTTGAAATATTCATCTTTGACCTCCCCCCCAGCTTAATTTGTTTCTGAAACTTGAAACCTTGACTGGCAATAAGGCACAAGTCCCAATAAGTGTGTGCAACTTGAGAAAGAATTAATCACATCAATTGAAAATTCAAAACTCCAAACCAGCCATCACTACTTTCCATTGCATGTTATCGGTTTCTTTCACCTTCTAAGTGAGCTGTGCAGGTTTCCACTTGAAATCAGGTGAAATGTGATGCTTAACAACTAGCAATCTAGGGAACTCGTTGGTGAATGTGGATATGAGTTGATTTTGCTTTGCAAATATTGTTTAAAAGATGTCCCACTCTGATGAATACACTCAAATGTATGAGTAGTAATTATATAAAATTTAAGGAGACATTATTGTCTGTAGAGCAAATTGTTTCAAAGAAGTAATTGTTTTGGAGCTTACTTGGTGAAAATATACGTGCTCAACCAGTTCAAATATATCACATCTAATTATAAATTACTCCTCTAACTATCTGTCTCCAAATCAGTCACAGCTCAAGTCAAACAGCACTGTACATGATCACCATGTCACATACTGGTTTTTTGTTCCATTCCCATTACTCTGAAACTCATTAAAACCACCAAAACCAAAAAAGCCATTCAAAGTGCAGATATACGAAGAGCAGATTCATTATCTGCAAGAGGGGCTACTGTTTAAATTCTGTGAAATGAGTGGTTTCTGAGCTACTGTAATTGCACAATTTTTACAATGTGCAATTATGCCTACCTTTCTGCTGTATTTGGCTGCTGCTCAAAAAAAAAAAAACTAAACGGTGTACTAAGTGCATTTGGAAGGAAAGGCTAAAGTCAGCACATCTATCTGCTGAAAGCTCTCCAGCAGAATGGAGGCCATCTTGATATTAGTCCTAGGATGCATGAAGGAGAATATTGTGTGTAAGCAAAAAAAAAAGGAAGTGCGACTAATTTTTATTTATACACAGAGAATCTTTTTGCTAACGTCAGTAATATGACTGTAAGAGTAACATGATGATGAGATATCCATAACAGACTGTACCACTGTTTTGACATATAAGCAACAACTTTCAAAGCACTGGCCTCACATTTCACATTGAAAGCCTTCAATACATCAAAACAAAAACCCCTTTCTAACGTCTGTTTCTATTTGAATTGTATCAAGTACTTACCCAATTATTGCTGAACACTGTAAGGTAAAAACAGTCATACAGAGAATAACAACAGGTCCAGTTTTAGGGGGACAACATAAGTGTAAAGAAACATCCAAGTTATTGGAGAGAAACAGTAAGTAAGTGCTTTGTACCTCGTAGGGCTAACATCAAGGACCATTTGGCAGCACCTTACGGCTTCACAATTGTTGCAGACTCCTGTGCACAGAACAACTGCCACACTTTTTTGATTTGGCTATATGCCCATTGTAACGTGTGTCAGGTTAACTTTCAGTTCATTTGCTAGTGATGAAGAATTGTAATGCACGTACATACTGTAATATGTGAACTCTTTGTGGCCTTCAGAGGCTTGTTAATCATGTCTTTGTAAATGTGCTGACTTTTAGCCAGGATTTGCATTGTCTGTGGGGACTTTTGGAGGATACTCGTTCCATGCTTTGTTTGTATATTTTTTTTTCCCCTCTGCGGCCCTTACTTCCCTAGAGCAAATGCCATCTGGACCTCGATCTGTTTGATGGAAAGGCTCTAATCCCACCACTGCATCTGTTATATCCACACCCATTCCCTTACATTCAAAGTATTTTAAAGCAAGAACACAATGACAAACTTTTTTAGTAAATGCCTTAGCAAAACAGAAGTCAAAACAATGATTATATACAAAAAGAACACAATATGTTTTTTTTGTACATCAGTTTGAAAAGCCGTGCCTCCATTGATTAATGTGTACTAAATAAATTCACAAAAATGGTGGTAGAGATAAACAATATTGCCGTACCTGGTTTATAACTGTTTTTTTTTTAAACACTACAAGCAAACTGCATTAATGATATGACTAAATACGAGTCGAAATTGTGAATCAGTGCTCACTGACAAACCTGACTGTCAGAATTAAAGAGACTAACTGGTGGCCTATCCTGAAGTGGTCTCGTAAATATCACTTCAGATAAAAGAAATCAGAATATTCTATGTCCTTGTGAGTCATACAGGCTCAGACATGTCTTCCATGTGTTTTTTTTTTTTTTTTTTTGTATTTAGTAAGTCTCTGAAATGCTAATTCAGTGGCTAGTCCACACTGTATTGCTTTGTGATTTTACAAAAAAGTCACTGAATGGGTAGTCACCTACCTGACTCTATTATGTCTTACACTACTTGTGATTTCTCCTTTAATAAAAACACATGACTTTCTTTAGAATTTACAATTCCTCTGCTTGTTTATAACCAGAACGCTTAAATTGCTTTCTTGCTGTGCGAATACACCTTTTCTTTTTTTCCCTCAGATTTAACTTAAAAAGAGATTGTATTACTGTGAGCCCTTCCTGGCTTTTCTGTCAAGTGAGATGGCTGATTATAGGCCGGCCTTTAGTTTTTGAGTCTCACTAGAATATGCTCATTATAATTGTCATTTTGAAATACCCAGTCTTCCTATTATCCCTCATCCTCCACACAAGCGGTCGCTCCACTGCGGGAGAGAAAGACCACATGCATCCGTCAAGCGGCTGTGATTCAGTTGTCACAGCTGACTTTATGAACTTTCATCTGTTTCACAGGCCACAGGAAATCAATGCCCCTGTCCCTACTTCCTCTCGGTGCTCGCTGTCCTTGGCCAACTGCGCATCGCCCCGCGGGAGCTCCTGGCCACTGTCAGGGAAAGCACAGTCCTGATTTAAAACCGGCAAAGTCCAGAAGTGTACTGCACACCCGGGACTGAGGCAGTGCTGAACTCACCTCCCAAGAGCCCCTGAGGACACCCACGTAGCTGAGGCAATTGCCGTCACTGAGCTTATTTACATTTCAGTGCACGTTAAATATAATCAATGACAGGACTGGGATTACGGTCCCCATGAAACAAAACGGACCCTTTTTAGAGTTGAAATAAGCCATTTGATAATTTATTTGTTTTTAATTTACAATACATTTTAATCTAGCTAAATATTTCACGACACCTTCTACACAGACGAATAAGTGATCCAAAGGCTCCCACTGTGATATTTAATGGCATCATTAACTACCTGATGTTTGATATGAACGGAAAGTTCCACTGAGCGTTTCCCAGAATTATTAAGGAAAGGAGAAACAAGTTCTTCTATATTCTAAACAAGAGGCATTGCATAAATCCATGCTCAAAGAAGAGAAAAGATGAAAATGAATCGTACTGCACTGCAATTCAAGTAAAATTCCGATGAACGCAATCAATTAAAAATTTGGCTCACTATAAATGTGACATGGTGGAATTCCCTTTCCATACTCTTCCACCAATGAATGTAGCTGATTCAACACAAGCACTCTATACTATTAACAGAAGGCATGCTCTCACAGTAGCAGCAGAGGTCTGCTGGACAGCTATGTGCATTCCTTGAAGCAATGGAAAATAGAGCGGTATTATATATTTCAGAAGGGCTTGGTTTAGGGGAATTTGTTAATATTGATTGAGACAGTTACAACAAATCGCAAAGTCTACTTTACACTGAGGTACACTCTGCTCATGGACTGTTTGAGCTGCACTTATGCAATGGGTTAGCTTGCAATTCAGTTAGCTCTATAATTCATTTTTCTCTGTGCATGTAAAAATGGTGCATTCAGGTGGAAAATTACCTCATTTTTAGAGGAAAAAAGTTGGGTAAACACCCAGTCCAACATGTTTGTTATGTGGTTTAAATAAATAAGTTTTAATAGAAAATGCATTGACAATGTTCTATGTGAACTGCATTCTGCTGTAAATGCAGTAATAATTGCAATGCTTGGAGGATTGTAATAACATCTTTACTAAGAGCAGTGCATACAAAACCAATGAAAAATGTAATAAAAGGATGACATTGGTTTCATTTTTAAAATGCTACTGAAAATTTTTTACATTCAAAACTTAAAAAATGATACATAATTATTTGGGTGCAGTGTAAGAAATTTAATCTGATGAATAAAATTGATTAAAAAAAATGAAAACATTAAATGTGTCGTGTGTAATAATGTCAGCGTTAAGTTAGTTTTGGAAAATGCTGTCATTATACCCATTTACACATAGTCAAAATAAGTTGTATGTGAATAAAAATGCAAACTACAATTGGTGTCATTTAAGCATAAATGTGAGTGGCTGAAAGTAACTCTATCTCAGAATCTGCTAATACTTTGAAGACACAGGTTACTCTAGAGGGGCAGGATAATTAACAAGAAACACAACAGGGTAACTTTACAGTACATTGCAAAGTGAGCTTATTATTGGGAATATTATTAAGCTTATTATTGAAAATAAAATGTATAGTAGCAAAGCATTTTTATCATAATATCATTAAGATATTTTCAGCATTGAAGTACTGTAGTTGGTGTGATAACCCAGGATACAAACCATTGGAATATATTTAGAAAATTTCTTAGCATTTAACATATCTGCTAGACCAAGAAGCATTGTGTAATACTCATGGGATATTCAACAAAAGGTTTACTAACTAATCAGGAAACAGTAATACAGTCTTGTGTATGCATGACCAGATAAGAAAAAGGGAAAGTCAGCCCAGGAGAAAGAAAACAAATTATTTCAATAATGTTTAGCCAACACTGGACCAGATAAGGAGCATTGGTACTTCTAGCTAGTTTTCTTTTTGAATTGTTGTTGCATGGCTAACTACAATTATGGCATACTTTCAGGAAATATGAAAAGCACTTTCAATGCCCTGTTTTTTCCAGATGTTTTCCAGACAAATATTTATACTATATTCTACTACTTTGTATATTCATTGGAAGAAATGACCAGAGAAAGTGGTGACTTGCATCTTGCAGTAGGAAGCAGCTGATTGTGATGCACTACAGAGACACTGTAGAAATGAAGGAGGCTCGAGCCCACTATGTTTAGCAAAGTGGTTGTTGCATGTCTGACATTCCAGCAAAGATAAATAAGATGTTGTCACTTTTACGCACTGTGGTATTCCTTTATTTGTTTGCCGTGTATTGTATTCTGTGGTCTGTGCCTTGGGATAAACCCTTTGCAAAAAATGTTAAGACCTCTTTCATCATCACCAGTGTTACAAAGATTAATCCAAGGAAACAAAATGCCTAATGCCTTGTCTAAACTTTCACTGGTGTCAAATCTGGCCGTTTTTTGTGCTTATTAGTTAAGACAAAGTAAAACCACAACATATGGCACACCTGAGCCCAAATGCTACAACTGTCTGTGTAATGAAAACAGGCTTCTGTTGAAAGGTTGCTGCAAGGAGTACATGGCGTCGGTCACAGAGGAGGGAAGAGCGAGGTACAGTAGGGTGTGAGCTTGTCTTTCACATGTCATTTCCTCTATGGAACCATCCACTGAGCTGTCAAAGAGCTGAAATATAGCACATTTAACAAGAGCCTTTTTTTTTCTCTGGCCTGTACTTTTTCAGAACACCTCTTTCCCTCGGCTCACACAACTAAATATAGAGCGCAGCTCAGACAGCTCTAGCCTATAACAAATGGCTTGCAATGTAACACTTCCAGTGTGTGAATACAAACTCTGCCTTTTTTCGGTGCAGAGAACAGAGTGTCCCCAAGGTTTCTGAGGTGCGTCTGCTGCAGTACGAAAACCTGAGTAACGGTTCACAGAAAACCAGTGCAGAATTAAAGTGGGTTCAGAGCTAATCCAAAAACTCAGCGAATCGCCAAAACCTCACAATAGCAAAATCTCTTCATCAGACAGAATGAGGGAGTATAGTTTAAAGGCATTTTAGCAGGGAGGTATAGGAGACTCACCTAAAACTCCTAATCGATAGTTGATGGTGACTACGATGACGTTGCCGTAGCTTGCAAGGATGCTTCCATCAATCATGTTGCCCGTCCCCTCCATGTACGATCCACCATGAATGTACACCATGACTGGTTTCAAGCCATTCTCATCATGAATGTCTGCAAAGAAAGACAGGATGTAAAACAAAAGGCAAAATAAAGCTACTGGCTATGTATTCACAAATGATCAGTTTTGATAACATAATGTCAGTGTCAGTTGCCCGTGTACACATTCATCATGAGAACTTTGTTGAACAGTACTTTAACAAATAAATGGAGGAGGTTTATTATAGATCTAATTAAACATGAATTTTGTTTGTCCAGAAGTGATGTGTACAATACACAAAAGAACTGTTTCTAATCAGACGTTGGTCAAATAACAGAATACATCTTTGATTGCACACAAAATCTTAATTCTCTAACATGAGATGATATATATTTTATTTATTTTTTATTTTAATTTTCAGTTAATTTGTGTGGCTTTTATCACTGTCATTATCACAATATCACTTTGTTCAAACAGGTTACCACAATTATCACCAGGTAATTATCGAAACACTTCAAAGCAAGGGGGCAAACAAGCAGTCTGTAGCCATACTTTCAAAAAAAGACAACTAATATGCAGTCCAGGATACAATTTAGAATGCCGACTTTTTTAAGACCACACAGCCATTGTAGGCCACTCTAGCTCTGATTAAGTTTGCTGATGATTACACATGTCTACAGTGATTAGAAATTAAGAGAAGAGTATTGGCATGGTGGATGATCAGAAACATGATTCAAAAAACAATGGGCATATTTCACTGTTGTTAATTCATGCTGAGTAAAAAGTAATGGCAAATGATATGCATAAACTCAACCATTCAAGTTCATATTAATTCAAAGCATGCAAGACATCATGGGAGTATTTCAGATTTATTCCAGTATATCCCGTACATGATATTATGCAATAATTTAGACAGTAACATCACATATTCTGGCTTAAGAGTGGCAGTCCAATGCTGATGCAGCTATTCACTATAGTACCTGAAATGTTTCAGTTACAGAACATTTGTAAATGGTGTTTTGTGAACCATGGAAAACATCACCCAAAGTCAGTTAGACAAGAAAGCTAAGCTAGGAAAAACTGTCAACGACATTGTACATATTGTGGACATAGCTCTGAGCAGCCTGATACTAGTGCATTAGATGCTGTGGACAATGGCAGCATCATACAGATCGAGTTCACTCGGGACTCAGTGTAATTGTCAGTCAGCAGAGGCCCTGCTGCACTCTGATTAGTGGTTTGTGTTACATCGGCTGGTGGCTGTGGTGAGGAAGTGGACCTTGGGTTCATTCCGGTCGCACCACTGCCAACCTGACGGTGGACAGGCAGCCCTGCGGGCAGCGCTTGCCGCGTCGACCGCGCCCGTTAATGCTCTCAGCAAAAACCGCTGTGACAGGTTATTAATCTCTGCCACCTTTGCTGTGGGCGCCCAGGCTCGCTAGCGTAAATACATACATTTCACAGTTTTTCACCTCCGCTGGCACCACTGATCATTATTGGTAGTTTGTGTGCCCATAAGAAAGCTGCCTCCTGTGTTTTCCCATCTGGGCTCTAGTAAGAGAACACAATGTTCACATACAACTCTCGAGAACTCCTAGGGTTTTCGCTTCCCATTCTATACAAATGGTTATAAACTGCAAGCTTCACAGTCAAGCTGTACAGTGTGTTAATGTTTTCCCTGTGCTAAGACCACTGCTCTGATTTATGACCAGTCATTGAATCACATAGAAAAGTCAAGGAATCGACCCAAAGCAGAGCAGGATGCTTGCAAAAACCATAAGCTTTAACCAAAAAAATGTCCTTTCATATACTGTGTCTTCAAAGCCATTTCATCAATGTATTTCCAAATTGGAGATGCCTGACTGTTTTGCAGACATGGAGGGCATGAGACATTCCATATGCAAAATTCTGAATGCAGAAGATACTCTACACCCTCCAAAACTGAAGGTGTTGCTTTGGTGCTTTTGCAACAACTCTGTCCTAGACATTTATCATTGCCATCATTTGCTGGAGAGTAATATATTCTCATTTGCACAGATCAATGTAACCCACATAGCTCATCTGTATAGGGGCCTATTGCCTCAATTTTCCATAGTGCTAAATATTAGTTGGAAGGATGCAGATGGTTGTTAGCGTCCATGCAGCACATGAAGCTCCGTATTCTGAAATCATTACATTGTTCTGTTCACTGTAATGCTCAGCTGAAACTGCACAAAGCCTGCAAAATAGTCACTGCCTCCTTCCTCCAATGGTGAAAGAGGCACATGTACGGCAAGCATCATGAACGCTTTCTCAAAAACATCCTTGTGCAGGAATTCTACCCAAAGACGTTTTACTGAATTTTAAAAAGGGTGGTGGAGTTCTGCTGGAGAACACTCTGTTAAGGTTTAAACTCTGAGGAGCAAAACAGTCCATTACCTGCAGAGGGACAAGTTGCCTGTATGCATTGATTCTCCACTACCCAAACAGCACAATGATAATCATGTGATGCACTGCAGTTTTGTGTTTTCGCATCACGTGATGCACTATATTTGCAGTATGTCGTGGATATTAAATGCTGTTTTCCGATACTACTTTTCAATAACAAAAGGGCTTCATCTAGGAATTTTAATATATCAAAATGAGTGGCTTATTCAGCTTTAAGAAACTTTGCACGTGAAAAATGAAGTATTCCTTTGTGACACATTATATCTTCGGTTTGCTGTATTTTTTTCTCTGAAAATATACAGTTGCAAAAATATGCAGTTTCATATACACCGATGAGCCAAAACATTATGACCACTCACAGGTGAACCGAATAACATTGATCATCTCCAAACAAGGGTACATGTCAAGATCTGGGTAGATTAGATGGTAAGCAAACAATCAGTTCTAGTAGTCAACGTGTTGGATGCAGGAGAAATCAGCAGGAGTAAAAACATTGTTATGGCCAGACGACTGGGTCAGGGCATCTCTGAAATGGAAAGGCTTGTGGGGTGCTCCCCGTCAGCAGTGGGGAGTACCTACCGACAGTGGTTTAAGGAGGGACAAACCACAAACCAGCGACAGGGTGTTGAGCGCCCAAGGCTCATTGATGCGTGAGGGCAACGAAGGCTATCCCATCTAGTCTGAACCGACAGAAGGTCTACTGTGACACAAGTTACAGAAAATTTTAAGGATGGTTACAGGAGGAATGTGTCACAACACACAGTGCATCGCACCCTGCTGCGTATGGGGCTGCGTAGCCGCAGACCGGTCAGAGTGCCCACAATGACCCCTGTCCACCGTCGAAAGCACCTACAATGGGCACGCGAGTGCCGGAACTGGACCTTGGAGCAGTGGAAGAAGTCGGCTGGTCCGATGAGTCCCGTTTTCGTTTAGATCACGTGGATGGCTGTGTATGTGTGCGCCATTTACCTGGGGAACTGATGGCACCAGGATGCACTGTGGGAAGACAACAAGCCTGTGGAGGGAGTGTGATGCTCTGGGCAATGTTCTGCTGGGAAACCCTGGGTCCGGCCATTCACATGGACGTCAATTTGACACGTACCACCTACCTAAACATCGTTGCAGACCAGGTACACCCCTTCATGGCAATGGTATTCCCTGATGGCAGTGGCCTCTTTCAGCAGGATAATGCGCCCTGCCACACTGCACACATTGTTTGGGAATGGTTTGAGGAACATGATGAAGTGTTCAAGGTGTTGCCCTGGCCTCCAAATTCTCCAGATCTCAATCCGATTGAGCATCTGTGGGATGTGCTGGACCGACAAGTCCGATCCACGGGGGCTCCACCTTGCAACTTACAGGACTTGAAGGAGCTGCTGCTAATGTTTTGGTTCCATATACCACAGGACACCTTCAGGGGTCTTGTAGAGTCCATGCCTCGGCAGGTCGGTGCTTTTTGGTGGCACACGGAGGACCAACAGCATATTGGGCAGGTGGTCATAATGTTTTGGCTCATCGGTGTAGACACCAATGTTTTCATCCCAGAATGGTTGTAAGAATGGAAGAAATATACATTTTCACTTCTGAGCAATACAGGTTCTTGTGAGATCTGAGCACATTGACATTGCAAAGCCAATCACAAACAATTAAAACGTAGTGATTATTCAAGATTTTCTCCATTTGTAATAACTGCAAGTTCTGCCATGTGTATACAGAAGAGTCTCACATAACAGTTATCAAACTGGAGAGTGGGAAGAATCTGAAAGCAAATAATCAAAAATAATGGAATTACTTGTATCACCAGATTTGACAATAAACTATTACACATCAATTTATAAACGATTACACATGAATTTATATTGGCTCGGAGACGCTAATCAAAATTTCAAATGTCATGCAGACGTAGAGAACACCTGGATAAAGCCCATTATGTACTGCAGATCTATACTGTACATTTTTGAAAACCTTTTGAAAAACAGAACATGTGCAAATACAGACACTAATTTTACCAAATGTCATTTTCATGATCATCATCAGAAACATTCCATGATTATGGAAAAAAAAAAATATTCAAACCATAGGAGATTACCTTCCATGTGAATGAGAAAACACTTGCTGATTTTCTCCAGTTGTCCACTTAAGGGAACTCTGGATTTTATCCTTTGATAAATATAGTGGCAGCAATGTAGCACATTCAACAATAGCCTACCTTGAACAGACTATTTATACAATAACCACAAAACTGAGGACTTAATTTGTATTGGACATCTTTTGTTTGTGTTTGTCATCGGTTAATGAAGATTCTGAACAAAGCAAAGAAGGTATAACAAAGTTGCTTTTTTACATAAATATAATTACAAATATACAAAAAATACATTGGATCACAGGAAATGAAAATACAATTGCTTGAATCATGTTTACATTATCAAGGTCTGATCAATGAAGAGTTTTGATGCTCTTTCTTTGAAGCTAAGGGTCTCACTTTATCATTTCTCATGAATTGCTGTCATTAAGCATGGCATCTAAACATCTATTGTGACTGTGAGTGGCCTTCCAGGATAAAAAGGTTAAGTGTGCATTAGTTCCTGTACTAAAACACAGATCATAAGCAGGCCAGAATCCAGAGATGTGAAAAGGTAAGTTGTGTGTTCAGGTTAGTACAGTCAACATTGACAACTATTTTAAATTAAGCAGAAAAGTTAGGACTTCAGTGCAGCATGCTAATGAGATAAATGCCATAAAACTAACACACTCAAGAAGCAGTGTTATGTCAAAAATCTTCAGCGCTTGTTTAGAAAATATGATACACTACCTATAATAAGAGATGTAGCCCTGTGACACCCTCTTCTCCCACCCTCAATTACAAGGAGAACGACACTTAAGAGCTAAGCACTCTGAATAAAATTTGAGTGTCAATATGTATGTTTCATGTTTAGCATACATTTGATGTTATTTTAATAGTGAATTATATTTTAATAATGACTTCTTTTATGAAGCCCTGGACCACACCCCTGTATATGCTATGCAATTTATTTCCTTTGGTCATGAACCTTATGGAACTCATCCTCATCATTAACCAAGGTATGCATGTACCTGAATACGAAGACCTGTGTGGCACAGTTCTAACTGTTTTCAGGGTTAGACCTTATTCATTCAAATGCTTGTCTGTATCAAGTTATAGAGACATGACATTTCACCGTATCCTACTGGCAGAGTTGCTTTCATGCAAAGAAGTGAACAACTCAAAGACACTTGAATAGGAGTAGTATATATAATTTGACATAGTTACAAATGAGCAGATTCCTACTTTTAAAACAAGGGTTAGTGTCCATGCTTCATTGAGCAATGTAAAAACGAGGAAGGGCAACATGACTGTTTAAATCAATTAAAATGCATGCATAGGTTCAGTTGCTGTTTCAATTTGCAGTGCAGGGAAGGGAGAGAATTCAGTCCAAAAAAAAAAAAAAAAAACATTTATATTGCTCACTTTGTACACGTTTAGAGAGAGCCTATAACACTTCTCGCATGGGAGCTGTAGTCATCTATATGCTAATTTCTCCACAGAAGAAAGTGGTTTGAAAAATAAGGAATCCAAGAGGTGCACACAAGTATGCACATCAAGGGGAAAAAGAAGGCGAGGTAAAGAAAAAAAAAACACACAAAAACTAATTCACAAAAAAAAAAAAAAATCAAAAGGATTCTCATGCACCAATGTCAAGCTTTTTTTTTGTTTTCTTTTTTAAAAAGAAAAAAATACCTTTATCTTCGCCACCATCATTACTGGTTATATCATCGTCGTGACTCTTTGAGTTGGCTCCTAAGGTCAACAGGAAAAAAGTAGAGGGAGGGGAGGACATTTGAAAAAAGGCAGCTTTGTTAAAAAAGGTAAAAAGAAAGAAATGCACTCAAAAACTTTTTGGATTTCACAAAAAAATATGGAATTTTATTACATAAAAATGCAGAACTTCTTACAGATAAAAATGGAAATGCAACTAGTTGAATAGAGGTGCTACGTTTGTCAAAAAGGTGAAATTATTTTTCGACAAAATAGTTGAAAAGTTGAACTACTCTGTCAATGGCTAATTCAGGTGAGCTCACAAATCACATAATTTTATATTGCGTGTTACTGATGCAGCGTTTTAAAAGTATTGCCAGTATCGTCAGTATTTTTCCTTCTTTCCTTCTCTGTACAAAATGGAGAAATATTCGGACAGCTTTTTGGCTGAATGTTTCTTAAATTTGTTAGTTTTAAATAACAGTAAAAACAATGTGAAGTTAAAGCATTAGCTATACTGGAAGGAAAACAGAGAGTGCATTAAGCTTTCAATACAGTGGAGGAGCGCCAATTAATTTTAACAGATTGATTTATTTCCTTAAAAGCAATATTTTCAAGTGCATTTTGTAGTGCTGTTTATATTGGCAAGCAACATGTCTGACTGAACTGTTGAATGCAAATTCCTGCTTGCTTTTGTGTCTGACTACAAAAATAATGTGAAGTACATTCTTTCCATTATAGCCTTAAAGTATAATTTCAGGAGACATTTTTTGTTATCACAGCATTATGCTTACAGTAATGTGTGATACAACTGTATCACATCAAATGCAGTAAGTACACACAATGCTGTTAAAGACTGTTTTGCGTTCAAACATATGTCACAGTTCTCTCCAACAAATAGTTCAGTCCCTTGTTATTGCTCTATAGGAGAAAAAAAAACTGGCAAGACATGAGATTAAAGCGTGGATTAGAAATTAAATTTAATTTGCATACTGACACATGCCAAAAAAAGTTTGGAATCAGAAAATATACTTTGTATTTAATAGTGTATGCTAGCAGTTTAACTATTTTTTCTTAATCTGTACCTTTTATAAATTGGTCTCCTTGGAGCCTGCCACAATGCAGTGAAAAAGACCGGTTTTAAGGATACTTTCTGCTAATTTCAGTTTAATACAAAGATTTAAAAATCAGGACACTACACAGAATGGTGAAAGCCTTACAGTTCTCCACCTTCTTATATCCAATGATGTGTGGCCGAGATTGTTCCTGTCCTAGAAGTGACACAATTCATAGCCATTTTCTCATAATATGGATTCCATCAAAAATACCATGCTTTCAAGTTGTATAACTTATGTCCCAATTGCCTGTTATGTATTTACAATATTCAACTGCAAAAAATGATTTCAACAGGTAATTCAGATGCTATAGATGTTTCCACATGGCAGACAACCCTGTTACTTTGTTGCATTTTCTGTGCCAAGTGAATTCTCACATCAGTTATATTTGAATGAGATCAAAGCCACAGCTTCGACAAGAAACTGTGGCAATTAGCTAATGCCTTTTTTCTTCTTTACTGCGATTCGAATCTTGATGTTTCCATCAGGAATAGGCCTGCTCTTTAGATACAGGATTTTTTGCAGGATTTGAATGTGGTTGTTGGTCTAGAACCAGCCCTTCTTGATCCATCCCATGGGAACCTGCTTGGTTATACTTTCCATTATAGCTTCCTCAGGGTCCTTCTCAGAGTTCCTCAGGTGAGCATCACTTTGCGTACACCTCATGTCCACACAGTTCAGTGTGATACCATCAGATGAGGCCGGAAAGCCAAACAGGAATGAGGGAGCTGGTTTCCTCATCTGAAAGCAATTCAGGGGTTTCTATGGATGAGAGGCACCCAGCTTGCTACTGTATGTGATCTGCATCCCGCATATTGATTTGACCCCAAGACCTTGAGACATGGGACCTGTCAGAAAATGGATTCAATTTCACACAGGCCTGGCAGCTAATCACTGAGACATCATGCCCTCTGGAAATCAATATTCATGTGTTTTTGAGAAAGGTATCAATGTTGATGCAGAATTCACACAAGCCCTTGGAAGATAAACAAAATGTAATTGCCTGTCCAGCAAAACAGTCATGCAGTCATGGTCACACATTCGCCTGAAACGCGACAAATTAAATGGGTGCATCTGTAAACATGTAGCAAAATACAAATTCCATGTGAATACTTTGCAGATGCCATTACGATTTTTTGTAAACAAAAGTGGTATATTAATATTGTACCTACAGGCATGATTCTTTGTTTGACCTTGGATACAGTGTACAAGTGTCAAGTACAATGCCTTGACTCCTGTAACAACAGACCAGAACATGGGGACCATATTTTTGCAGAATGTATTATAACATTAACTCTTCCTGAAGTCTTATGGATTTTCCTCAATGTAATGCATTACATTGAGACTGTATGTGACTAGTGATTTCTCTCCTTCTCAATGGCTAAAAAGTTGGGTATTCATATTTTGAGACCAGTACCTATGTGCAATATCTCATTCTATACATCACAATTATAAATAGCAGGACACATAGTAATGTAGAATCATTGCAATAAAATAAACATAAACCAGAACAGAAACAAATATAGACACCATTACTGGGATGGCCAGTAATTATATTACTGTTTAGACATTCTTATCTTAAAAGACATCCATAATAAGGGAGATGGGCCATTACAAAATCATGGTGATGCAAAAATGCAGATGAGACTACATAGTGCCTTTTTGGTGTTCATTTCAGTAGCATGGCCTTGTATTTGTAACTGTTCATGTAATATGTGTGATGAATTGTTCATATCATGCTGCTGAAAGCTGCATGTTACACTTGTGGATAAACGTCACAAGATCCAACAGAATAAATGCATCTGATTTTCTCATTGTGAGATTTGAAGATGTGCACCACATGTTTAGCATGCAGGCTAGTGAAATCCAATAACAGTTTAAAAGGAAAAATATGTGAGAATATGCTGTCTTTCACATTCAGTTGAATAATTGTAGAGCTTCTATGATGTGGAGGGAAATGAATCCAACAAGATTTTATGCATGCATCTTCATGCATTATTATCCCCCTAGTCCTGTGTCGGTAATTTATGGAAATATATGGAGGAATGGATGGAACTGACAATGAATGAATATATAGTTAAAATGGAAGGTTGTCCACAGTCTTATTGTCTCCTCAGCCAGACCAGTCCCCAGGCCAATTTTTTTTCTTTTTTGTCATCTTCTTTATTAACTAATTTACAATAAGGGGTACTGCTGTTTTTTCCACTTCTGGAAAATGACTACCAGTGACCCTAATCAAAGAAAATATAGTTTTTATTACTTCAGGCTTGCAAAATAACATTTAAACAAAATAAACAACAAGGATGCTAGTTTTTTTTTCATCTGAAATTTCCTTTCTAAATGGATTTTGAATGACACTGGGCTTTTCCAAAAGCCCAGTATTTCAACATTTAATAAAATAGTTGCAATGGTTGCATTATGTATTGCACTATGACGACTTACATTTACTGCACTACTCAGTCTGTGTACATCCATGCTTGGTGCATAATCCCCTCAGCGCTAATGCCATTACTGTGTTGCCTTCCATTTTCCATTTGGCTGGTAGCTTGGTAGCTTGATCAGGGTGATGGAAGTGGAGAGTGGAGAGATGGCTCATGGCTCACGATTGTTACTGAAAGTGTGCCAATTGTGTGTGTGTGTGTGTGTATATATTTTTACTGTTAGTAGATGAAAATGGTGAAAAAATAAATGGAAAATGGTATATAATATTATAAAACAACACAATACACACACCCACAAATAAGATTTCAATAAAGTTTCAGATGGTCCTAAAACAACAGACAATTTAAAACTCAGTAATATCTCAATGAAAGAATACTGTATATTAATTTGTATCCCTTTTACATATGTTATGTCCTCTCTGATTTTGTTGGCACCCCGGACTATACTCGGATTTGAAAATGCTAGTTTCACTTGAAATTTGAAGTTAATGTTTTTCATTAAAACAAGGTTAAAGTAAAAGGTGCCTTCTATAGAACACTATTTTTTGAGTCAGGTGTTTTTGCATCATAATACAGTATATACAATTGTGTCTATCATATACATTCACATTTAGAATACTTACATAATCTACACATCTAAGATGTGCTCTTCTCAGTGGAGATCCATTTTATTCCCATCATCTGAAATTAGCTTTTGTATTTTGGCTACGCGAAGTGCCACTTTGATACCCTGCACATGGGTGTGTGAATTCTGTTAAGGAGGATTTCATAAGAAAATAGTATGGGGGGAGACCTGAGATACACAAGGTTGTTTACTGTTCAACACAACAGCACAGAAAACCATAGACATTACTCGCAGTGAAGTCGCATCATGAGATTATCCCTCACTCCCTTCCTTAATCTGGTATTCACTCCAACCATTCATTCAAACTATATTTAGCACGGAGCCACAAAGATCAGACAAAGAAACGCAATTACGATGTTCCCTTACTGACCTAAATACTGACTCCTGATTAAGACAATTTCTTTGATTGATAGCTTACGGCATTCACAATTTAGCACTTTATACTGTACATTCCGAGACATACTGATACAGTGTAATTTTTACTGAAGTTAATGATATTTTGTTTGTGGCTGCAGCGGAGATGTCACAGTGCTGTGGTCACATCCTCCACTACTGACCCAGTACTGCTGAGATTTAGCTTGTCTTCAATATGATTATGGGATTTTTAGGTATCACCATTTATAATAGTGACCATAACACAAAGTAATTCGAAATCTTATCAGTTGAAATTTGAACATTTTCCATTGTCAGTCATGCAGTTGTAAATGAATGTATAATCATTTTCACACCTGGTGCATTAGTAGTAGCAAACTGCAAAGCTTCATTTTTTGTTTGATACTTGTATCATGAATAAACATTAATAGAACAAAAGAATACCCACATCTCACTCTCTCTGTGTACATCTCTCTCTACACACACACATTTATATATGTGTGTGTCTGTGTGTGTGGGTGCGTGTGCAGCCATGTGTGTGGCCATGTGTGTGTGTGGCCATGTATGTATGTGTATTTGTACATTTATAATGTATAACATCCAGCATTCATATTTTTGCTGCTGAATATTACATGATAGGATGTATTATAACATTTCCAGCATGCATTAATTCTATATAAATCTAACTTGCCTATGGCAAAGTGCTCAATATGCATTTTTTTTTTTTTGCTAGTGGTGCAAAATAATCAGATATTTATAACATACTTCAAGTTGACCTCCTCCTTCATCCATCTCTCCAGAGATCCATTAGCAAACATACAGGCACAGTGATGAGGAAAGTGATGTTATATGCCTCTATTTCTAATCTACGTACATGCACATTCATTTCCCAGAAAAGCCTTTTACGTGATTTTACTCCACTGAGCTGATCCACACCAAAATTTCATCTTAGTTGACCACTGGACCCATTCTGTGAAATAACATGTCATTGTTTCCCCATGTAGCACAAGGCAGGTGTACAATATGTTTTTAGCTGAATGTAATACTTGAGTGAAATGGTTGCTGTGGTACACAGTTTCCAATAGAAGAGGGAATCAGGATGGCAGCTGTCATGTCATATAGTAATTATCAGTGATGGATATTTGTAGGAATTGTGTTTATGAGCCTCAAATGCAATGTGAATGCATCAAACTGTCTCTCTAAGACATTGCACATGTGCTAGTTTCTTGTTTAAACATCCTGCTGGTTCACTACATCTGTTTCAATGGCCCAGACCTCTCTGACTTTTCTGAAGTGTGCCTGACTGGTCAAAAAAGATTTTGTGCACTGAAGAAAATCAACAAGCAAAAACACCTTTTTTCCCCACTTGAAATGTTTCAAAATCATAAAATCTAAAACATGCACTTAGGGAAAATTTGACACATACATAATAGCAATATACATCCTCTAAAAAATACATACAGATGTCAAGGGCTTATAGATGAGCATTCTGAGATCTCTACCAGCTCTGTATAAGGAATGTACACATTTTTTATATTACCTACATGACCTTCAGTCATTGAAATGAGTATTATAAAATTCAATTCAACTTGCCATGAGATGTATGGATTTGCTACAAAATGGAAAGGAACCTACAAAACCAATGGAGAGAAGCGGAGTGGTGGATGTTAAACACGTGACCTACCGTCCTCCGTAGGGACATAGATGTTTAAGTAAAGGCAGTCTTCATTTTGGTCCTGCACGTAGGTTACCACTGTATCCAAATTGGCAGTAAACCAGACGGGCAGCATGTCGTTTAACAAAAACCTGTCCTCCAGGTACTGAGGACAGACAGCCGCAAACTGGGTGGCGTTTCGGATGCCAGGCCAAGAAGAGGGCGGTTCAGGGGCCTGGAATCTCCTAGCACCTGTGGGCGGAGAGGCATAAGGAATCCCCAGGTACTGTTCCACCGGACCCAGGATTTCGTTGGGCAACGGAGTTTTTAATCCTCGCAGCTTCCCATAGTTTGTGGTGACGATAGAATATTGTGCTTGTTGGCCATTGATGACGGTGAACCTCACAGCGAGGGCGGCGATCCAGAAGACCAAATTTACATTCAGCATGACGCAAACAGGGGTGAAAATGAATGGCAGCCATACAATTCCTCTGGGCCTCGACATGGTCCACTGTAACAGGAGTGGGAACGGTCTGGTTCTTCCACAGCCCGATTGCCTCACTTCAGGCTGCAACGTTGGACTGACGGACAAAACGGCCAGCAATTAGATTGGCCCTCTCAGCACTCCCCATCACAGGAGGCAGGTCTTATCTTGTTGGAGGCCTTGGTCTCTAGGCAACAGGAGGATGGGAAATGTCGTTCTGTTTTTGCTGGTGCTATTACTTCCCTGAATTGATTCCTGTTTTATTGATCAGCCTGTGGTTAAGAGAAAGCAGACAACCTGAATTAATGATTAACAAGGACCTACAGAATATTGACTAGTCCTCCTGTCTTAATATTTACTTTAAAACGGTAAATAAGGTTTCAAATCAAACTAATAAAAAATCTGCAACCATTTCAATACTAGCTATTCAGCAAGAGTGCTGGGTCATAAACACAACATTTATGGTAATAGCTGGATTACTGAAACATGGCAATTATGTTTATAATATGACAATTATTGCAGTTCAGTTTCTAGGTCCAAAAGAAATGCTGCATGGCCAGTTGTTTGTTTTATATGCATGAGTATCTTGAGTGTGTTGTTACAAGTATAAAATTTAAGCAGTTTCCATAAACATTGATTTTTTTACATCATAATTATGAGTTTCACATGATCCATAATCCATTGATAATAATAACAATAATAATAATCTTTATGGATTTAATTCCACCATTATTTTTGGTAGATGGAAAATCAGGAAGTCAACCCACATGTTAACAAGACATCATACTGTACATAACCAAACACGAAGGCTACTAATAATAACAAATCAAGTATAACAAATATTTCAAATATTACTTATTGAAGTAAATAATTTAATTTAATGTAACCATAGATTTAAAAAGACAATTTCAATTGCAAGTGACAATTATACGTTAACATTATATGGAATTGCTTAAGGTCAACATCTCTGTTATCAAGGTTCCTGGTTTCCCTCTTTAAAAAGTACAAATGGAACTTCTTGAGTTCATTTGTCTAGACAATTCAGTAAATTACCTTACTGTAGCTACTATGTACTGCAGACTACTACCCCACTGCTCATTGCCCTTTCTAACTCTTTAAAAAGGACACATAATTTTTCCAATCCCTCTGACATTCAATTCTTTTTAGTACTTTCTTTCATGCTTTTCCTTCATTGTCACCCAATTTAGAATTCCCAGCTGTATTACATTAAGCTTGGTCCTTAACCCCCTATGCTCAGACAGGACTATCTAAGGAAAGCAGGTGATATTTTTTACACTGCTAGTTCCACAATGCACCACTGCAGGGCTGATGCAATTCAAGGATGATCACATTCTCACTAATGTCACGGAAAGACTTTGCAGGCAACTCACCAGCCATTAGAGGGTGCCACAGTAGAGTAAGCAGGCAACAAGCCAATGTCGTTTCACTACTATGCACTGCTGGTCACCATCAGCAGCAGGGTCAGTTTTGACCATAGGGCTTACTCTGCGCTTGAAACGAGCACCCTGTCTCAGCTATTTTTTACTGCCATCTGATTTTATGCTGATGCTTTTAAGAACCCTTCAGTGTGTTAATGATCATTTATACATGTTTTTGCATTCATACATACATTAATAGCTCCGCCCATTACTATTCAGTTCCATATGCTTCATCTTTCATTGTGGAGTGCACATGAACATTACAGGAAGTGGGATTTTTGTTTTAAATGGGTAAGCTGGAATATGAAGCTCTTTAAAAATTTCATCATTTTAATAGGCTTTTGCAATCAGAGGAACTTTTTCGAACAACACTACCCTATGTGACAACATTTATTGTTGTGATTTCTCATCAGGATTTAATGTAACCCATTAATTTACAATATTAGATGTCCCAGGCTTGCATCATTTGCTTACTTAAAACAATCAATGGCATTTTAATGGGAAAATGTGTAGCACTGGAAAGAAATAATAATCTTTACAAATATATAGCAAGAAAAAACATATTTTTTTCCATTACAACATTCATTAAACAATTAACTTTTCACTCATATTCTTCCCATGTCACAGAAAAAAACTCCTTGTTTCTCCAATTAAATTAGATTTGTTTCCCTTGATCTTTCAGCATAAGAAAAATCATGAAACCTGTATTTTAAATGTATCTTGCAAACCAATATGTTTTAGAGATGTGTCATATTTGTGTTTCATAATATTTATGATGTACAGTTCATAGGAAAGAGTGGTAAGATTATTAGATCTCAGTTATTCTTTCTGCTTGTTAAGTCCTGCATGCACTCTGTTCTATTTGTACATTATTTTACTTTCAGACATAATCAAAATAATGTCAGACAATCTTGATACTATTTCAATTTTTAGGAAATCATAATTATTTTGCAAATATAATTTCTAGAATGTGTGTTCTATATGTGTAAACCCTCCTGCTCAGAGACAGATATTGCTTATTCCTGCGTATGAATCCTGCCACAAAGGCCTTTCCATGTCACACTAAATACAACTTACTGTTGTCCCCCTGACATAGATTTTACATTAAATGGTGAGGGAGAACCAAGGCAGCTTAGTACAGACTTGGATATCAGTGTGCCGTGGTTTGAGAACTAGCTGTGTAGATTGAATGAATGAATAAATGAATGAATGAATGAGTGCATTTCCAAGGGGCCACATCTGTTTACAGTCTGTGTTCGTGCCCATAATGAAAGGGGCCTGTATAAATCAGGGGGAATGACTCAGTAGTCATTTATTAATGCGCTCCTCCATTAACAGAGCTGTCACAAAGGCTTCTGGAGAGGAGGGCTGTTAGAGGGATCTCATCTGCAGCTATTGATTTCTAAAAGTTCTGGCCCTTTGTGCTGCATCTCAACCATGCCATGGTGCAGGTTATGCAAAATGGACACCCTCGGGAGAGCAGGAAGGGTGTACACACATTGCTGTTGAAAGGAAGACTCTTGGATCATGTTTAGGCTCCATGTTCTTTCTTTCTGCAAAACCAGTACAGTATGTTTGCTTCATAGGGTTCACTACACCATACTTGTTTATACATGTCAATACATGTCTTATCTTCCATTAAATGCATGGTTTTTACAGTCAAATTCATTCACCACGATGGTTCATGCCAGATGGTGGTTTCAATTAAGCGTGTGTGTGTGTGTGTGTATTGTGTTGTGTTAAAAATATCAGCCGTAAGAAAAAGAAATCCATGATGGAGAATATAATAGTGGTAGAATACTGGAACGCTCCTTCAGGCTCTTTTCCACTATGAATGTACTTCCTGCTCTCAGCCACTCAATAAAACCATACAGTCCCCACAACTCTGTGACATCAATTTGTGCACTTTTAGTGACAACGCTGATGAACATGATCTTCTGCTCTCTAGCTCAGTGATGCTGACTAACTCATTATCACTGCCTACATGATCTTAGTCACTGTCTGTCTGTCTGGAGAGCTGGTCCTAATATTCTGATTAGTCTTATCCACATCTGTTATATGTTTCTGTTTTTCCTCTCTCCCTCTCTCTTTTTCTATATTATGACTTATAATATAACCCTTTAATGTTTTTTAATCAGATAAAAGATCCAACCCATTTTTCTGTTTTTTTTTTTTCCCCCAAGTCTACTTTTTCATGTTTTTCCCCATTTATGTGACACTTTTTGCAATCGCTACTTGCACGTTAGGCTCATCTTTCCCTAACAGTCTCTACATTTGCTCTGAAGTGAATTGAATGCAATCCTCTGATACACTTTCATGGAGTCAATAGCCATTTTCCAAAAAAGAAACCCCACATTGCATTACAGTGAAGTAAGTACCAGCTGGACGATAAGTGCAGCTGACGTCATCGGAGAGGCCAATAGGCACCTGATAAGTTGCAGGGTGTCTGAGAGTGGTGAGATGAGGAAACCCTCCTAAAAAAGCCCCTGTGTCTGTGCACTTTCATCGAGAGATAGAGCTTTTCTTGAGCTCAGTTCCATCATGACCGAGCACACAAGGTGCTTTATGAATACTAAATGCACAAGTTAGAAACCTGTTTGCACGCAATAATGCGGGAACGCTCAAGCTTCAATATCCCGCAGGTAATTTAATTTCTAAAGAAAATCCTTTCCTCCCTCTGCTGCCCCGGCTGAGTACGAAGTGGTCAGCAGGATTTCAGGCTCAGTTAGTTAAATCTGAAAAGCCGATTAATTAGTTTCCACACTTTCACTATTACAGGCTATGGCAGCTTTCACATCTAAGCAAATGCTCGATATGTCAGTGGACTCCTCGCTTCCTTGAACCATCTCATTTTGTCCCGTGAAATCCCAAGAATTGACATATCCATTACTGGCTCAAATGCGATTGCCTGACGCTCCAGAAATGCAAGGTTTTTTTGCAGCATTTTCATTTATTGTTTTTTTTCCTGCAGACTCCTAATTGAAACAATGTAAATGTATCCATGGCGCCCCTGAGTTAATTGTGCTGTCTGTTGAGCAAAAGTTTTTATTTGATTGTGCTCTAAAGAATGCACACTCACCCACCTCCCTTCATATATGACATGGCCTTTAAACCATGACACCTGTCTAATATTCTCAAATTTTACCATTCTGTACAGTCTTTCAAAAGGTATTTGAAACTACAACAGCTAACACAGCAACGAAAGATGCTATTTATTCAGTCATGCAGCGATGTTCCGATGTGAACACAACCATTAAATTTCCAAAGGTGCTTGTCTGTGTGTAACCTAAATATGTTCTGGAAGATTCATGTCTGGCCATTATCAAGGGCGGACTAGCATTGCTGTGCTATCACTTATCATGTGGCTTGGATAAAGCCAGAGAGCTGTAACTCACATCAGGAAGGTGGGGAGAGAAACAGAAGGATGGAGGGGGTTGGGGGGAGGATGGGGGCACAAGGAAAGACAGGGACGGAAGAGGAGAAAAGGAGGGAGAGAGAAATGTATGGCTCCACAGAACATTATCTGTTGTGTATGATTACAGGCGATAATTCATGTGCATTTTTAATGAAGGCAGGATTTGCAATTTGCATATTAATTAGAATAAAAGATCTGGTTCAGGGAGTTCTCATCACCATGCACCAAACATCGCGCCTAACAGGTGAAGGTGTCTATAAACATGAAAATGAATTAAAATCCTGACGTGAACTTCACATGCATTTCGCACTTGCGGTTCGGATTTGCTTGTGATCTGCGCCTTGACTTTCCACAACATGGTGCAAGGTACATGGCTGTGTACCTCCTCCCCACAATAATATTATTTTCCATTTCCAGAGAGACTTGCTGAATGTGAACAAGGGCACGTGAGAGCAAACAGTGGACTGATTTGGTAGACGGTGACAGGATTGAGAACACAGCCCCTGACAGACATGGGGACCGTGCAGCTTGGAGCATAACAGCTTGACAAACACTGCTTGGGTGCACAGGAGCTGAACTGTGCCTCTCTGTTGCTCCTATCTGAATTGAAAACGATATTGATCCCCTTGCCCAGTAGGTGATTATTGGTGCTTCATTCTCGGCCATATTTATGTGGACCTCCTGGCCGTTGATGGCTGCTTAATAGGGATCCCATTTGAACTGTATTGATACTGTGATAAAGATATTTTTGAAGGGAACAAATTGTAATGATAGACATGTAGGAAAGCACATTACAAGGCTCATCTTCTCAAGTTAATGGTAAAACTCTATAATAGAAAAGATCTTCACATCACTAAGACCTTGATTCATTTGAACCATTCTAGACCTCTGTCTTTAACTTTGGGTAACAAAGTAGGTGAGTGGTAGGTAGTGTCTATGTCTTACACAATTTGTGTCTTTAATTTAAATGATTGCCACCCTGGTGATTGAGTAAATAACGAAAAACATACTTCTTGCTTATAATCCTTACTAAAACTTTAGGGCCAAACACCACAGCAGGGTGACTGACTACATCCCCTTATCACTATAATTTTGGGGTTAACCTTCAATAAAATTCCTCTTCATAAAAACAAACAAATCCTTTAAAATAATTCAAGTGTGTTAGAATGAACATAAACACTAAACATTTAAGGCTTGATTTGAAAATTGGAAAATTCCATTAGCTGCCCCCTCGCTAAAACACAAACCATCTTATGGTTGCATTTTTTAGTATCACTTGCAATGGCCCATACTCTTCTATGTCAAGGGAACAACTTTATATCCTGCCTATTCTCATACTTTGGCCTGTCTATCAAAGTTTTGTTGCTGTTTTTAAATGCAGTACTTAAAATAAATAAAACTGTTGTCATACTATACACTTACAGAATCACTGCAGGCCATCTTTATGGTTTGTTCTACCGAACCTCATGCTAAAATGTACATTGTAGGCCTTAGCAGATATAAAGATATAGCAGCAATACATCTTTTATTGAATTTATATTATTAAATAATTTACATGTCTAAAATGTTACATGTGGAATAACAGCATTGTTGCTTTCAGCTGTCTATCACGTGGGTCTATAGCAACGTGATACTGGTGCAATATCCACACCAGATTTAATTCACTCTTTTGGTTGTACTTAAATGATCAAGTTGCTGTGTTACTACCATCTTGATTTGAAGCCAACATCGCAGTAAGTAAAGTATGCCTCTCTTTAGAAATGGAACCATTTATCTGAGATTGTTTTCAACTTTGGGGAGAATATTGTACTTTACATTATTTGCCATTAACAGATTTCTACACAAAATGGCTATGATGACTGCTTTACAGAGTCTATAGTACACTGCAGTGTTTGCTTTAACTTCATTATTGTTGTTGTGATAAAGAATCTGACAGCATTGTTTATCTGTTGTTGCATCACTTATTTTGACATTCATATGTATGTTTACAATGTCTGGGATTTGTTCACATTAAATGCTACAATACAAATCCATATTTGCATTTCATCATTTCTGTGTATTAGAAAGAATAGTATTTTGGCTATAACCATAACTCCAAGCTCGTGATGCTTACAACCACGTCTGCATATGAGAGGTAGGCGTGAGTTGGAGGGGGTGCAACAGAGGTCTCCAGTCCGTTAGAAAGGACAGAGCACCATGCATGAATAGTACTGTGCCATTTTAAAATTAGGGAGGTGATGGATTAAACATTTTAATAGGAATAACACACCTACTATTGCTAATACACATAATGTGGCAGGCCTACACATACCATAAAAACAAGTATATAACATGTGTTAACTCAGCAATGCATAACAAAGCACAGGACTATTTTCCATGAGATCCCCCGTAAAACATTTTAACCACTTCAAATCTTCCAAAACCCCTTCAATATAATCGCTGTCCACACTACCACCTTGTGGCCCGCTGTTGAAGTCGCTAGTGCTGAATGAACAGTGACTTTGTCTTGCTACCAAGGTAAAACCAAACCGACAATCTAGAAAAAGGAGAAACTGCAGCGTACGGTCGCTATACCGCACAGACACGACGCACTTGCAGAAAGAGTGTATAATTATGGGATTCGACAATCTTGGCCTTCGGACCACCTCGGGGCCGCTCCTCATTAATAAAGTCAACCGTGATTTACGTTTTTGATGTGGTTTTCTCTGTATCTGTCAGTAAACCGGCCGAGGCTACGTGTGAACTGAAATATTTTGCAATTATTTTGTCCTTGCAGGTTGCACTTGTATTTCTGAGAAGAGCTTTTAACTCTGTACCCGTGTGCTCTTAATAATGGCGATATTGTCATGTCCATGTCACCTGAATAGAGGCTCAACACAAGCAGCTCTATTTCACGACATTTCGAGTGTTTGCTTTTCTATTTCAGACGTGTTTCCTGAAATTGTCACAATATGTTCTACCTCCAAACCGGAATGCCTATATGTTTTAATGCCTGCGTTGTACTTCGCATTGCCATTTAAATAGAAACAAAAAAGTCAGCGGAATATTATTAGAAACCCTATTTCTAAATAACCTGTTGGGACCATTTCAAAAATAATGAATTTAACTTTCGTGGGTTGGTTGATGGGTTTCGTATCTGGTAATTAATGAAAAAACGGTCTCCCATCACAACAATATGCACCGCTTTTCTCGAGCCAAAGTGTTCATTCGGATCACATACTAAAATGCATGGTGCCTTAGCTCATCCGCATATATGGTCTATTCTAGATATAAACCAAACAGGCCAGAAATGTTTTACAGGAATCACGGCTATGTGCAAAATAATAAGGCTTTCAACTGTTTTCTCCGAATTTCCCATTAAAGGAATGAATCGTGCGTAGTCCACTCGAAAAATGTGAGCAAACCTCTGTCGTCGTGAAGCTATGGCTGAATAACTTAATTCTTGTGACATTATTTCGCTGTGCCCTGTTATGATATCCACGGTTCTGAAAAACAGGTTGTACGTACACTTTCCTCACATTACGGAACGAATCCCCAGAGAAGAAATATTCACCGCAAAATGCCTGCACCGCACGTCTGAGGAAAGCAACACTCGAAGAAAAGACCGCCACTAATAATCTCAGATGCAATTCTAACAGCAGATTGTCAACGCAAATTATTAATTCAAAGTCAACAAGAAATCACTTTAATTACCGTTGCTGTGTCTGGACCATCTGGGTCGTTTTCCGTAGTCCGGACTTCAAGGAACGAAGGAAAAATATCTATCGCAAAGAAAATCTGAAAGTCCTGCAAAAACCCAAACGCAATCTCACAGACCAATGAATGCGTTTACACCTCGGATATTGTTTTGGAGAGGAAAAACTGCTTTTCGGTAGTGAATGACCTACATACATTAAGAGAATTCATTAGATTCACTGCAGTGGAGCTGTAAATTGTAGGGAATCTGATTACCTTCACAGAGAGAAAGGAAGGGAGAGAGTACCGCAAAAGGAGATTAAGGAGCGAAAACCCAAGCCTGTACCAGTCGCTCTCCCCCCTCTCTCTATCGCGCTCTCTCTCTCTCTTTTCCTCAGTTGCTATTGGACTATGCTGAATGAAATTTACAAAGCCTACAGCCAATGACTTGCTGCATTCTCTCCATCACTGTTAACCAGCGGCGTGTACACCACTTTCAGCGTCAGAGATTTTTCCCATCGGGGTGCACGAGGCACGCTTGTCCCCTGACGCAGTATACTTTTCATATTTGACATGTGTTTATAATATGTAAGTATCGATTAAGTGATTTTAAAGTGTATGTTACCTTTTCACGTGTAAATTGTGGTGTGTGTGCGTGCGTGCGTGCGCGCGCGCGCGCGCGTGTGTGCGTGTAAATGAAGTTGTTCAGTTATTCTAGTAAGTTTTTTCCACTGCCCTCTGGGGCAACCAACACTACTCTGTAGTTCAATGACCTTATGATTAGTGTCCACCACAACACCAGATGGTTGCAACAATGTACTCAAGCTTTCAAAATTATTCCCTCTACCTCTCTGCTTGGTATTCAGCATAACAGGGATTGCCTCTGGTTATGGCCCCATTGTCTGACCTCAGCCTCCTTCATGCCACAGTGATTGGGATGATCTCTCTTCTGATTAGCCATCCAGGCTCAGCAACCGATTCTCTTCCTTAAAATCTATTAACATGCTAAATTGTTATTTCAATATTTACATTAGGGCCATTCCATACCAACTCAACCAGAGATGAAGCTTATTTATCTCAGTTTCTGCTAGAAATTTTCACACAAATTTTTTTGTGCACCCTAATTATCAAGAATAATATTCATCCCCCAGCCCCTCCCCCCAGAATTTTTGCTTTGAATGGTGACCAGGCAAAGGTCAGATCAAAGAGAAAACCTTTTACTGGGAAAAAGTCTCAGTTATCAAAATTGTGTTAATGCCACAGTCATGCATGGAAACTCACTGGAATCCTCAGGAATAGGGCAAAAGAAAGCAAAACATACTATTCTACTGCAAGGGGTCATAGACTGTTAAAATTAAATATTATTCAAAGCTTTACAAACTAATCATCCACAGTTACTGAATATTAGGTGTCAAATCCCCTCTGGTCTTAATATCTCTCTAAAAATGGAATTTGTACATTTTACCCTGCTTGCCCCAAAATAATAACTTCAGAATATTAACTATGGAGGGGGGATATATGGCAGGCATTCAAGTGAGATAATCTGGAGATGAGAAAGGACTGGATTTGTGTACAGGTGGTTTGCCAATGTGATGACAAGAAATGCAGTATTAGGAATTGGGCCCTAAATTAAAATGTACTAAAATGTGCTGTCAAATCTGGTGCTCCAAAAAGGAAAGTGATGAAAGAGCCAGGATGAAACAAATGATAGGATTATAAACCTAACTAAATGGCCAGCATGTTTTGAAAACAGCTGGATAAGAGTTGAATATTTCTCCACTTATGTGACTTTGCTCTAGACATGAAGGAGCCCTGTGCAAAACAATCAATGAAGTCAGAATTTTAAAATTCTGAAGCATCTTACTTGACAATGTCACATTTTACAATATAGTCAGTTACTTAGGGTAAATACATTTCGCCATGTAATTAGCTACATTTTAAGTGAATATTTGTGTATGATATACCCTAGTCAGGCAATGTTATTGATAGATGGATGGCACATGCTTCCAGTTTTGAAGGAACACACATTGTTAGGATATGACTGAAATTTCTATATACCAATACAGTTTTATTGCTGGTAGGAATCTTTCCAATCAGCAAAGTTGCACAGCTAGCTATCAGCTGTGTTGAAAAACACAATGTGAAACTGAAGCCTATTTTTATCGAGTGTATTGCTTGCCCATTGATCAATGATTCAAAATGGAAAATGGTGCAAACTTTACTCCACTATGAAAAAACATGTTAAAGGGTCTGGCTCAGTCAGCAAGGCGTTTGCTTTGGACACAGGCAGAGCCATAAGGTCGAAACCAGGCGTGCCATGACCAGGATTCCACAGCAGTGGAGCGGTCAGCTAGAGTTCTCACAGTGGGTACCCTGTGATTCCTCGTCCACCTGCGAGCTGCTCAGATGATGTCAGTGCCTTTTTTCCAATGAACATTCGCTTCACTGTAGCTGCATTGGCATGTGGATGAATTGGAGGATTTCACTTGCCTTTCTCTTGAATGAGTGTGGAGGCTGCCGCAGTGAGACCATGTATATTTAACAAATTCAAAATAGGGTTGTGGAAAAATAAAAGGGAGAAAAATTGTATGTGAATGGTGTTTTCTTGCATTTACCCAGGACCAGCCTAATCAATGCAATACATCTAAAGCAGCACATATTTTTGCCCCACTAGCCAGGGGTTGCTGTTTTGTCTGCCTCAGTCATTCTTCCATAAATTGAGAAGACCCTGCTGCATAGTGAGAGGCCTTTGTGAAGCAGAAAATACAGGTTTTCTCAGCAAGAAAGTCTTAACAGAGCTTCTAGAGCAGTTACTTACTAGAAAATAACATATATATATATATAACACATATAATTGGTCAATTTTATGTAGCAACTAATTTCTAACTGCTTAGCATACTTCATTATAGTAGGCAATACTTACATGTTTTTTTTTAATTCTGCTGAGGACTATATATTTATAGTCTATAAATATAGTATATTTATATATATTCTGCCCAGTAGTGAGAGTGAAGTTGTGTTGTGTGATGTAACCCAATATAGTGAACGTATCATGCAGGAGTGCACAGGCTGGGTTTAATGCAGAAGTAATTTCGTCCATTTCCCAACTGTCTGTCAATCGATAGAATATGAGGAGGTCAAACCATTTAATGCTGGTTGACCTTTGCGAGTTCCCACCATATACCTGAGAGTGGTATCCAGGTTAAATAAGTCCTGTAATCATTTACAGCACTCAAGTCTAAATACCTTTGGGCTTTTGGGACCCGTTCTGCGTGTGTCTGTACATAAAATCAAAATGTCATATGAATACAAAGCACACGGAGACCTAAGCAAAACTACAGAAGTCTTTTCTGGGAAGACTGTACAAGCGCATAAGAGCTGAATGACAGGAACAGTGTTTGTTGTGGCTGACATCCTCCTTGATGTTTATGTTGAAGAATTGGAAAGGCTGAATGAAATGAATGGTGTTGTATTCCACCAGCTGGTGTTTGTTGACAGCTCCAACCTGTTGACAGAGAGAGATTGACATAAAGAGATTTCAAGGCCACAACTGAGGAACTTGCACCTACAGAACCATTACTTTGTCAGACAAAGTTCATGTCTGTCTTCTTGATTTTTATGTTCAGGATTCTGCTTAATACTTGTATTCTACTTAATACATATAATAATACATGTATTCTACTTAATACATTTGGCTTTAGTTAAAGAGTACTGTTTCACTATTTTATATATACCTGTGTATTGTGCAATATTATGAAATTGTTCAGGTGTGCACACATACGCTCACAAGTCGTCGAGTCAGAAGTTATCTGGGTTGAAGCCTGAATGAGATACCTCACAGCATTATTCAGGCTCTACTATAGGCTCCTTTTTAAGTCAAAACTGATCCATTTTTGTATTTCCATAAGAGATATTAAATAAAAATAACTTGCAGTGTTCCAGTAAATCTGCTTTATATGATAAATAAGATTACAGTCTCAATAAATATTAATAAAGGTGTAAAATATTAATGTGTACATGAATTAATAATCTCTTATTAACTTGCACTGCCCTGATACATCGGCATCAGTTCGTTAACAAATTCAAACTTTTTTCAGGAGTATTGTGGATATTACCTCAAATATGAGACCACTAAATATCAATATTGTTAATCTGGGATCTTATTTAAGACGTAAGACAGCTGTTGTATAGTCAGTAGAAACAGAGTAAATATTGATTCAAAATTGGTTGGATTTCAAAACAAGTTAAATGATTCACACAAAGGAGAAAATATGTGAATTAGCTGTGAGAATTTAGGGGCAACATTATATTCAAAAGCTTTTACTACGTGTGCCCCAAACACTGAAATACTTTTAATTTCCTAAACAATAATATCTGGTATATTATAACCCTTCATGTGACAGGCAGTTTTGTGAAAGTGCAGCACATGTTGATCTACATGTTAATAAAACAAGCTGTCAGCACTGCCTGCCTCTTAATTAACCTGAATACAACTTTTACAAGGAGGTCCAACACGTAAACATCACATGCTAACAGCTGATACTATGTAACCATCAACAATGAATGCCATTCTCTTTTTGTGGGGGAGAGTGTATTCAAAAGTATTTGTGCAGCAGTAAGTTGATTGGTGCATGAATATTCATGGTGTGATTGCAGGAAGACTCTGTGAATTGTATGGTGCACAGGGGGGTAGAGACTCGTGTAAACAGGCTGGCTTTAATAAAGGCTGGTCTGTATAGGACTGAATCACTCATTAAGTGCAGCATCTACTTGCTGTCTTGTAAAACTAAACTCTAGCAGTATGACGCACAAAGAGACAGGCACAGGTGGTGGAAGTTAAAGAGGGCTGGAAATACATCCTTAGGAAACACATATTTGGGTGAGGATGAGGCTCAGCTCATTTTCCAACTCCAACCATTACTGTGTGCTAATCTTGCTGCCTTATTCTCTTCAACACACTCAACCCTTTAACTGTCAGAAACTGACACGTTATTGTCAGTGTAAGGAGTTGATTTAATTTCTTTTCCACTCTTTAAAATGTGTTCACATTCTGTTAAAAAGGTCGTGCTGATGATATACTTTGCAATTGTGTCAACAATCCTGTGTACAAAAAACGTGAGGAGTATTAAAAGCTCATTCACTATACTGCCCGGACTGGGTATGCCATCTCTGAAAATTGGTCAAATGCCTGTTGTACAGCTGTCTTCTCATTCCCCCCCGATAGCTGCACATAGTTTAATTAATATATTAAACACTCATAAGTGTTTATTATCTATTACAGACAAAGAGGGATTTTACAACTATCCAACATCCCTCTTCTTACCACATCTCAAAAGATCATTTTCTGGGCAACAATGACATTTTCCCAAAGAGGGGTTTAGGTAAATGTAGAAACTGCAAGATAAAATAGAAGTGAAAGTTGAAAGTTTAAATAAACATTGGTATTTACTGTCAACAGTCCTGTGTAATGCGAGAGATACGGACGGCTGAAGATGTATGCAGCTGAGCTTCCTTCCATTACCAATAGGATTAATCTGCTGCCAGTGATACTTTCTGTGCTGTATCCTTGTTACAGACCAGGGGAATACAGTCTTCATCAATAGCCCTGCTGTACTTTTGATGTAAATCAGACATTTAAATGTGTATTATAGAGAAAGGGCTGGCATTCCCTTTTGGCATTTTTCCCCAAATCAACTTTAGACCAATAAAATGCATTCAGAAAATGATTTCATTCAAGCTCTTTCCCCAAACACTTCGAGTTCGAAGCAACAATGACAAATCCAATTTGGACAGCTAATCATCCTCCAAGTAAGGGAATGGAAGGATTCAGTTAATATAAACATACTGTTAAATTACTTTTATCAAAAACATTACCCCAGGGTTAAGTGTTATAAAATAGAAACAAAAAAGTAATTATGCCTTATCACATTTGTCATATTCTAATAGGAAAGATCTCAAATGTACAATGTGTGTTCATTTTTACACATAAAGCCACCCCCTTTGCTTCTGGGCCCCCCGCTTGAACATGGATATGGATTAGTTTGCATTCCCTCAAGAACACTATAACTAACAGAGACCGTGGGCTGCCAGCGTCATCTGGTGAATGATGAGGACATTTTCCAAATCTACAATTCAAAGGAATATAACATGGCCAAGATTAGAAGTGTGTTATTGCATGTTTATTTAGTAGACCTGTAAACAAAGAAGAGAGGGTGGACACAAAAATTTTTCTGTTTGCATTTTTTTTTGCATAAACCCTAAGATCTATAGCCATGAAGTGTTTTCTTGGATTGGAGGAATGTCATCAACAAGCATTTAACTTGATGTGCCCAGCACAGAAATGAATGTTATATTCTGTTTCATCTCAAATTTGGGAAACCTTGCCCCTGGTAATTAATTGCCCTGAAAGAAACTTGACATAAACTCTCAATATGTCTGCAGCATCAACTCTTCTTTTAGAATACACTGTTCAAGCAAGAAATGTGAAGAATGCATTCATAATTCAACTTGCCTCCTCCTTGTAGCACTGATTAGTCATCACAGTAATAATGCTTTTAAAGGCAATGCATTTCTACTGGATGTGTATGTATTTTCATGGCTTTCAAGAAACTGGGTTGGGCTCTTGTGATTGAAATGTGGCTGACACAAAGAGGCTAATTGTATTTTCTCCACTGTTTTCTCCAGAGTCTCCATCCTGCCCCCTGGACTGAGGGTCTCAGGGACCACTTTCATGTTATTTTACCTCAGCTGTTAATTGCCTAATAGGACTTGCTAAATGATGAACTCAACCACTTATACACTATATTACAGTCCCTGGCTATGTGTGATTTAAACATGGTTGAAGACCCTGCAGGATTTATGAATTTTTGGCTACACATCTGGGTCTCTCTGAGACTGTGGACCCCTCTGATAGCTGCACATGTTTTAATTAATATCTTAAACACTTAAAAGTATGTGTTATCCGTAACAGACAAAGAAGGATTTTGCAACTACCCAACATCCCTCTTCTAAACACATCTCAAAAGATCATTTTCTGGGCAACACTGAATTTTTCAAAAGAAGGATTTAGGTAGATGCAGCAAATGCAAGATAAAATAAGAATGAAAGTTTAAATAAACATTTAGCAGTTGTATTTATCTTAAAGGTCACTAAATGAGGATAAAAGGAGGGTAAAAACATTATATACATCACAATGTCAGAAGATGCTTTCAATCGACTTACAGAAATTGAATAAAAAAGAAGGCAGATTCACTGTATTATCATTTGCGTTTGCATGTGAAGGCTACACTCTATGGGTGGGGAAAGCGTATGAGTAATTATATAAGAGAAGTTCTGACACCCATTCACAAAAAGAAATCTTAAAAAATCCATATTCATAAAAATATTTTATGGAAAAAAATGTTAGTTGTGAATCTTCATCAGTATTTAACAAGATTTACATTTCAATTTAGATTTGCAAGGTTTAATGCATAAGGCTTTTATGTCTGGATTTGCACAACTGACAGGATGAGAGGTTCTGTCAATGTACATGACACAGCCTACTTGTTTTCCCATACTTTTATCCACAAACACAGAGAAAAAAAAGTTGTGTCTGGTGGGTAAGTGACCAAAATGACATAAAAGCGCAACAGAATGTTTAATACAAAATACAATTAAACTTTCCTGAACAGGAGACTGAGATCAGAGAGTGCTCTTTCAATGACAAAATAACACGAAACAGAAAGACTTTAAGAATATTTTATTTTTTTATTGGATTAATATATCTATGTATTTGTATTTTAATGTAGTCTACTTGCCTACATACAGTGGATCTAGAAAAGTCTCCTTTTAAAAATTTCTTGTTTTTATTGCCTTGAGGCCCGAAATGAAAACCCATTAAATCTTTTTTTTTTTCATTTTCATATAAATATGACCTTGGTTGCATAAGTTTACACACCCTTTATAATGGGAGTTGTTTTTGTGCTCAGGTCTAACCATTTACCATCCAAATCAAGCCCAAAGCTAATTGACTTCATGTGTCATCAGTTGAAGTGATTCTGATTAGGATGAAATCGGTTGCTCCTGTGGGTTTTCTCAGCAGGTTTCCTCGTGTCTCAGTGCATGCCGGTGTAAGGAAATAACTATGGGCATCAAAGAGCTACTAAAACATCTCTGGGATCAAATTGTTAAAAGGCACAGATCAAGAGAGGGTTATAAAAAGATATCAAATGCCGTAAAAATATATGGTGGAAAATAGTAAAAACCATAATCAAGAAATGGATTAAATATGGCACAACTAGGACCTTGCCTAGATCAAGCCACCCCTACAAGATGGATTAACATGCAAGGATGAACTCATCAGAAGGCCCACCAAGAGGCAAACAGTAACTTTAAAAGAACTGCAAGTCTTCATGGCAAGGACTGGCAACAGTTTCTTGTATTCTCCACAATTCTGAACTGTAGGTAGGGTGGCAAGACAGAAACCACCTCTCACAAAGAAGAACATCCAGTCTCATCTGCGTTCTGGCTCTCCTATTGCCATGTGGAAAAAGGTCTTGTGGTTTGACGAGACTACAGTACAACCTTTTGGCCGTAATAATAAATGAAAGGTTTGGCACAAAGCCAACACAACCCATCAGCGTAAGGACACAGTCCCTACTGTCAAGCATGGTGGTAGAAGCATCATGCCATGGGGTTGTTTCCCTTCAGCAGGGACATGAGCTCTGGTGAGGATAGAGGGAAAATGAATAGTGCAAAATACCAAAAGATTTCAGAGAAAAACCTGCTACCCTCTCCAAAAAAGCTGAAGATGAGGAAGAATTTCACCTTTCAGCATGACAATGATCCAAAGCACACAGCCAAATCCACATTGGAATGGCTGAAAAAGGAAGATCAATGTCCTGGAATGACCCAGTCAGAGCCTTGACCTCAACCCTATTGAAAATCTTTGGACTGACCTGAACAGAGCTGTTCATAAGTGGTCCCCTCACAATTTAAGTGAACTTGAAATCTACTGCAAAAAGAATGGGAGAAAATTTCTAAATCTAGATGTGAGAAGTTGGTTGAAAATTCAAGTGTTTACACAATGATGCAAAGATGGTTGTTGTGAATAAAGAAACACACAGTTGATCCTTGATGATTCAAGGCTATTCAATGTGTTGTATGATATAAACAAATTCACTATTTATTGTCTGTAGTGGCTTAACAGTAAGAAATGGGTCACTATTAGAATGTATTATAATTAAATGATGCATGTTAATAGTGATTTATTTCTCTGTCATACTGTTGGATATCTTGAGATAATTGTGGAAATGGCATGAGAGAGTATTATTTTTATATGCTTAAAAAAAATCTTTAAAAAAATCATTGCGGCTACCTATTTGCTGCAATGATTGTAATGATTGGTGTTTTCTTGTCAAATTAGTTTTTTTTTAAGTACCTCGAAAAGTACCTTGAAATTAAGGAAGCAAATGAAAGTTTAATGCCCAGGATTAAATATTGTGATGTCTGATGTGTGAGCTGTTGATTCTTGGCAGCGGCTATGCCAGAGGGAGTGAACCATGTTGTTATGGCCTTTGGTTCAATGCACCAGATGTACCCTATCGCTGTGCTGGATGCAAATGCAAGACCGGGACCCAGTGCTCTCAGCAGAGAGCTGACATCATGTCACCGTTGTGGAAACATTTGTGCCGTCCAGACTATGGTGGGCCCGCGCCAGGTTGAGGGGAAATACCCAAGACAGTGGCATTATTTAGTTGTTACCGTCACGGGGGGAGTTATGGCGGAGCCTCTGCATTGTGCTGGTAGTGACAGTTTAACAAAAAAGAAGAAAGATCCAACGCTGCCCTTTGCTTCTCTCTCTGCCTAGAGAATACTCACTCCTACAAAACTCAGTCTATTGGGTCTGCTTACATTTTCCCTGTATGTACAGCATCACCATGTTCTTGGTCGCATTTGGAACACAAATATTGCTGTTATATTTACCATACAGGTGCAGGCCACATAATCAAGGTTTCTTCTGCATATTGAGATAGAGTTGGTGTAAACCTGTGCCTAGTCTCTCATTAACCAGGTTGATACAGAAACACATTGTTCTGTGCCATGGAGCTGTCAGGATCTTCTTATCTAGTCAAGATCTTGTGTGTGCTGTTCTTTCAGTTGGAACTCAATGTGCATCTCTGATGTGTAACATCTAAAACATCCAAATAATAAAATGCCACATCACATTTTTCCCTAGAAACAAACCTCAGTGAAAAGATGCAGGTACGACTACAAAGGTTCTGTTTTGCACAGTATAGCCACTGTAGTACAAGTAGTTTTATCTGGATTATCATCCATGCAGTGTAAATCTTATTGCCTACAGTGAGCAGTGCTGAATAATAAAAAAAATATATTTTCACAAAGATAACATTGCAGTTTTTAGTTTACTTCTATCTTGGTGTTTTGCTGTACAAAAGTAAACACAGAAGAAGTATTTTAGTTAACATACAGTTAAAATGATTTTATGTATAGGGTACATGCTGTAGCAGAGCTATGAAGTGTCCCAGTTAATGCAGACATCATAATTTTAATTTGTACAATAAAAGTGGTTCACATGTGAAAGCACTGACTTATATTTTCTTTGAATTCAACATCTGATGCTTTGCAATGGAAAATGGAAACAATGGAAAACTGTCATTTTTGTCCTGCCATCTTATAAATAGCAGCACAAGCCACATGCTGAAGAAAATAAAAGTTCCAGTACTGGAATTGTAGTTTCACTCTCTCTGGGGCCCTTTTGAAAGTAGACACATAGGTGCCAAAATGATATTAAGGTTTCACAACTTTTAAACTATTTTTAAGTTTTATCATATCAAATGGTACTTTGCTATTTTACAGTTGGGTACCATAAATTTGTGCTTTGTATGATAACAGAGCAAACAGCAGAGATAACATAAAAAGAAAGTGCTCCCTTCAGAGACTGTATGAAATATGAATGGTTGAGACCCCCCTTGTTGACTGTTACTGGTTGTTTGCTCTCTCCTCGACCATCAAACACTGTGCTAGACATTACATGAGACAGATGAACACTGAGAAGACCTTAACAATAATCCATGCTCTGCAATCCATGTTCTTCACACACTAAGTAGCATATAAATTAGTTAATACATGAACACATAACACGCATACATCTTACAAGTGCATGCAATGTATTGCAAACCTATGTCACAATGTTGACACCTAGGCACACTGTTGCCTATTTATCAATAACATAATAAAACATATTTAAAGGATGTAGTTCAGTAGCGCTAGATAAATTAGCTGTACAAAAATGTGTATTCCAGTCTGAGTGAAACCCATACTTCACTATGTTCCACTTGATTGATTGCACATTATTATTGTGTTAGCAGAGTGAACAAAGGTTTATCAGGAAACATTGACTCAAACAAAGTACTGCCATATAAGTAGAATACAAATGTTTTGTGGTTGCATTGGTAAATCAACTTATTTAATTCACTACACAGGGAAATGATCTCTGTGTAGTCACATAGCTGTCAGTCTACTCAGAATAAATCTTGCTGTCTTTAAAAGCTTTTTAAGGAAAATTTCATAATTGCAAATATTTTGATATATTTTGATTGAATTAAGATATTGTATACTTTCTATGACAACCTGGCTTGATTAATTAAGAAATGTCAAAACATAGACACAAAATCATTTTGCTGCCTGACTCATTTTGTCTGATCTGTTATGATTTAAGTGCCTCCTAATGAAAAAAAAAAAAAAAAAAATTGGCCTGGATTACCTCTTTGAAAATGGGCCAGAGATGGAGACAGTGGCAGGCCACTTCTTGTTCGCATGTGTGAAATACACCTAGAGGTGGGAAGCATTTGAATAGCACCACAAATTATTTTGAAGCTCACCTTTTAGGAAATTACTGCTCAAATTTTGTTCCAAAGAGGCATTCCTCTCACTGATACAGGACCCGCTTTTCTCTTAGCAGAGCACCGAGCCCCTTCTCACTCATAACATTACCACTTTGACGGTCATGTGATCTGACTGGTCGAAGATGGCAGTAAGAGGACAGATGGAGAGAGGGTGGTGGAGACCAGAATTCACCCTATGAACAGGGTGAGTACAAGATGCTTGCCTCAGATGCTTCATTTTGTATATTTGAACGGTCCGAGTGAAAATGACCCAATTATAGCAGTTTTGATGTCATAAAAAAGGCTCCTGTCTGATTCAGTAGGGTTGTGATGCTGGAGCGAAAGATGCCTGTCCGGTTTGCTCGTGTCATAAGGCTGCAGCTGGTTTGCCCTCTCTGTGAATGGAACAAATGAGGGAGGTAACTTGACCTGACACTTCCTCTGCCTGTTAGCTGTGCTGGTGACTGACTTTGTGACGGGATCTATCTTCAAACCATTGAAATATTTAGGTAATAAGCAGATTGATAGAAGTTGTGAAGTGTAATAAAAAAGGGTGTGCTGAATAAAATGGGCAACTGTGCATTGTTATGCAATGTTTTGTCTTGAAATTCAAAATATGAAGGTGATTGAGGGGTGGAGGTAGGGGAATTCTATCGGAGACCAGGGAAGACAGGTTAATTTTAGGGTCATTAGTATGCACTTTTCCTAAGTCAATTGTATGCACATCCTAATTTTGATTCACACCTAGTATGGTGAGACAAATGTTTCCATGTATTACAGTACCTTACAATGGAATCACTTTGACATCATTTACAGATAATTTCGGCAACATCTACAGTGGTTGATTCCTGTAAAATAACTCTTTCATCTTGACTAAAATGGAATGTAACATGCAGGCAACAAACAAAAGCTGAAGCATAGATCCACTGTTTGAGTGAAGGAGTTTAAAAAGGACCACAAAGCTGAACCTTGCGCATAATAAACTAACTAACATAACTAAGAGCACACCATGGTTCCTCTTGTAGTAACACACTGGTTTCAGCACCTTCCTTTACACCACTGATGGACCATTCATCTACAACAAGAAAATGGGATGACATTGAAATGGCTCTTTTTTTGTAATATTCCACCTTTTGTTTCCTGGTCCTAATGTTTGCTTTGTCAAAGGTGGGCCAGTCACCTCTACCAAATATTGTACTGATCCCAGCATGGTGAATAGGGACACAATTGTGCCATCTTCATTCACAGCCAGAATGGGCCTGAAAAAGCATTCCTCTTAAACATGTGGTTTTCAAAGTTTTAATGGTTCCTGGGCTATATATATGAAAAAGTAACCTGTTGAAGGCACCACCTTTTCACGTTTGTGTTTGGCTATGTCATTATGTTTCCCTCTAGAAACATCAGTTATTTCCCCCGTGGTGCTCAAGGCATGCCAAGATCAGTAAATGCCATCGTCTGCCCTAAAATAAACCCAGTTATACAAGTTTTTAAAAAACTGCTTGTTGGCTGTGGATATACGTGTCCTATAGGGATATTCAGCTAGTTGGCAGTGATTGCAATAGATGGTGTGATTCAAATACATGGAAAACTATACTTCACACATGGTCTCAGAAAGACGACAGAACAGACATACTTGGTTAGCAATACAGAAGTTGTGGATTAAAGTCCAGACTTGTTAGGCATTTCACTGCAATTGCTGGTCCATGCACTGTACTACTGTGCATTCCTGTTACAGGTGCCATTCCTACCCAGCAGACTGTACTTGACTTCACTGCTTGAAATGTCTCAAAAACCCATACCCCTCCCTCCACAAAAAGGTTCCAAATGTGAATTCAATGGTGAAGAATGGTCTCTGATTTTTTTTGTCCCTACCCCGAAGATTAAAATCCATTGAGGCTGAGTAAGACAATCTTGGTTTTAATTGCGCTGAACAGTCTAATTTACCTCCTGCAGGTTTACTGTGCAAGGGCCAGTTTGCTGTTATGTCTTTATATTGATAAGCCTGAATTAGGCCAGGCTGGTGAATCCTTGCTGGTGTCTCAGAGATGTATAGCAGCCTTAATTTGCACAGAGGGAAGGGCGAGAAGGTGCCAGGAAGACTTTGGGTGAGTAATAAAAGAGAAATGAAAAGCACCTCCCTCCAGTAATTTATCAGGGGGACCAGAGACAAGGACTGCGTGGATCCATATATTTTGTGGCGTCAGCGTGATTTCCGAAGGTCCGCTCCCCACTTGTTTTGCATCTCTAAAAAGCTCTCGGGGGAACATGTGCACAGGGAATGAAATGTTTTAAAGTTTGTACAATATTCTAGTTTTGCACCAGTTTTCTGGATGTCAGAATTGAGAAAGACAGTGTCTGTTATCTAGCTTTGTAACAATGCTTCTTTGGCTCTTTTTATTTAAAAATTCATGGTATAACCTTTCAATTCCAAAAACTGCAGCTAGCTACTCTGTCCCTAGTCTCTACCAGAGATTAACAGGTGTGATTATAATGATCACACTTTAATCCTATCTGCCTTGTCACATGAGAGTTTTGAGCTTTAGAGCTTTGAATTATAACATACTGGAAAAGGCAGGTCCTGTGCAATTATCCCAACTTAAATAATGCTTTCACTGAGGTCCTACCCACGACTATAAAAATCCCGCTTACTACCTGCTTTCCAGGTAGAATATGACCTCATTTATTTTACTTCAACTTTGTCCTTTAGCCAGGAATCTGATGGTCCAAACTTACAATTTATTACCTCAGGGTTTTGCTGGCATCAGATATCACACATGCCAGCTGATTATGGCACCTGTCCTCCACCCCATCTCCACCCTTTTTCACTGTTTATCATATCCAGATTAGGGGACAACCACAACCTCATGCACAGGTACTTGGTATGGAAATTTATATAGAAATATTTAGATACCATTGATCTCTGGGGTGATATCAGCAGCCCTTCTACAGTGAACTGCCTCTTTAACAAAGCATGCATTGTGTGGTTATCATGAATATACTCCCAGTATAATACAATGTTGTATAAATGTTGTAAGATTAGGGTGCCCTTAATACATAGACAGCATTAAAATATGCCCCCTGAATTACACAATACCAGCAAAAAAGTTTGGAACAGCATGTCTTTTCTTGAAAGTTTAATGATCTAACAATGGATCTTGAAGTCAAAATCATTATTTCAGCCCCTAATACAGCTTTATGGGATTAACAAAACAGCTGAAAAGAGTTATTGTTAAGGGAGTGTAGTCTGGGTAATATCATGCTTGAAGAAATTGCCATAGTGACACTGAGAAGGTCTTTGCTGAAAACATTCATAGAATTATGATGATACTTACCCACTGGAAACCAGTTGGCATAGATTCCCATACTGGGTCTTCACAGTGCTGTGTATTGCTGCAGTTACCTTGAGTTCTGCGATGGCCAGAACACAGTTCCGAGTTCCAGTCTTAGGGTGGGCGTTTAAGCATAGTTGCTGATTCCATCTATCCCCCGTCCTATTTCCAGGGAGTTTGGCCTTTGTCTTATTTCCTTATTCCCTTGAACCCCTGTAAATGTGTGTAAATTCCATTAGGCAGACTAGACTGTTTTACTGCCTTGGTGTGAAGGTCACCCTAATCAACTCATTGTCCTATGAATGGAAAAGCCTTTCTGTTTGTCTTCCCATAATGCCTTTCACTTAGCTGTGTTAGTGAATGCTAATTGCTCCTGCTCAGCTATGTCACTGTGGTGTGCAGCTGCCATAATTCTGATTTCATTTTCTGTCTTGCATTTTGCTCTCACCTCATTTACCTCATGGAGCACCGCATGGCTTCTGCTACGTTGGTTAGGGTGAAGTAACCATTTTGACTAATCTGGGTGATATCTGCCATCTCATGTCCAATGAATGGGCATGAGACCTTTGTCACCTTCATGTTATTTTTCTTGTATGTTTTTTTTTTAACTTCTCCAATTGACTGTGTTCTTTATAACACTTAGAAATGTATAAATCTAACTCTTGTCAAATGTTTTCTCTGTCTTCTGTATAACTGCAGTCAGTGGGTATCACCAATACTCACTTAGGATACCTCTGATGGGAAATTTTTAAAAATTAACATCTTCACTAAAATAAAAGGAGACTTCCCAAAGCACCACTGAAAAATAAGACTGCGTTCCTATGATGTACTACCGAGTGTAAATGTGGGGAGGGACAGATTGGAGGGTGATGCTCATGATTTTGAAGCCATGGAATAATTCTCAGAATGACTTGATGAGTTTTTCAGATCAATAAGCAGCCAGCAGCCCATCTGTAATGCTGTGCCATATGGCTGCCTCTGGTTCTCTCCATTCCTCACATTGGTATAGACTCAAAGACAGACTGTTGCTGAGTGTCTCCTGAGGAATGCTTCTAGTCCGAGGATGATGCCTTCCTCTGAGATTAAAAAGGCCACTCAGCTATGATTTCAGCCATGGTTTCTTCATAAAAATGTCTATCTTTATATTATGTTGTATCACCACTCTAAATACAGAGTGCATTTATTTATCTATGACATCAGATACTTTCTGGGGAAAGTTTTCTGAAGTAGACCTCGCACATTCACGGGGAAATAAGAATAGCTTCAAACGCGCAGAGTACACAATGAGCTGGAGGGACTAATTACAGCTACTTATATCATAGTGCAGTGGCAGGCGACCCTGTTCCTGGAGTGCCAGAATCCTGCAGCTTTTCTAGGTCATTTTAAATAGTAAAATATATGGGACAGAATTTACTAAAGGTGAAGGCATAATACAAAAAGTGTGGGTTTGTTGGGGTTAGGGTCAGAGTGATGTTAATGACCAGTTTATTAAAACTAGCTCATTTCTACATACGGTGTAAAGAACCTAGTGTTGCAGCAGTGACCCATATTCCAGAGTACAACAGACAGCACATTACCTGGCCCAGATCATGAGGACGCAGAGTTTTCAGATGTAATCAGAAACACATGCAGTACTGCCATGCCAGTAGAGGAAATACAATAGCATCATTTGGAATGCCACATAAAATAAGATTTCTTGCTCAAACGAACAGCTGAAGAAGCTGAAGAAAAGATCTCACAATATTCAGAGGACAGCAGACAAAAAGATGTTTTAATATTGTGTAAGTAACATGCAGGCAGGAATCTACCAGATAAGATATCCATCTTGAGTAGAATAATGGATGTACATGGAACCTATACCGTTGGGTAGACTAAAAAGGTAGAGTGGAAAACCAATACAGTACTTGAAATTATAACATTTTAGGGAATAACTCATTTGATTCCGGTATATCAAAGCTTAATTTCTTTGCTTTTCTTAATTTCTTTTATTGTTTTGTGTGATTAGTAAGCACAGGTGCTGAAACAATAGAAAACATCTTAGATATGCGTTAGTTTTTTGTGTATGAATTGAATCGGAATGGCCGTGATTTGCTCAGGCCAATATAACCCATTGTAGCTAACGAAGTAGCCTGCAGCATCTTGATGCATTTACAATTTTTAAAATAATTAAACAAGCCATGCTATTCACATTTTTTCAGCTGCAGTTTGATTGGAACATCTTTGATAGATTGACAGTAATATGTAAAATTAGCTTCTCATCAGTTTTATCATGTTGTATTCTTTGTTAGTGGTTTGTCAGTGGTAGTATCTGCTTTTCAACTGATTTTATATACAGTAGTTTGGACTTGGAGAGAGTGTGTGAAATGATTTGGTAACTTATCATTGCACAGAAACTACAGTACTGCATATTTAAGGGACTTTGATTTTATAGTTTTTAACACATAGAAGATGTAAAAAAGCCACAAAAGAATGAAATAAAACAACAACATGAGGCCAGGCTGTTTAGATGGCAGCCTCGGTTCAATGAGTCTCCAAGTGTGGCGGGGACGATCAAGCGGGGCGGCAAGCAGGCGCATCGCTGTCTGCGCGGCGTCAGGCCAGTGAACAGCAAGTCCTCCTTCAAGATGTTTTGTGTGGGAGATGGGTAAAGGGAGAAGGGAGAGTGCGAGATAGGAGCTGTGTGTGAGTGGTTTCGACGTCTGTGGTTTCTTTTGGACTGATGTCTCACCTCTCCCCGCCTGTAATCATGGAATGTGAGGTAGCTGCCTGAGTGGGAGATGGGAGACAGCTTTGCAGGATTTTCATATTAAGGCAAGACGAGTGTCATCCACTCCAGTGAGACTGGCATTGGTACACTAGTTGCTGAGAAACCTCCCAGCATCCAAGTTATCACTGGATGGCTTACAGGGGCATCACTACCCTTAACCAGAGTCAACCACCACAGGAGAAAACGGTCAGTCACTAACACAGAGCCCCTAGAAAAAAATTCAAGAGTGAGGGCAAAAGGGAGGCGATACACCTTTTTTTTTACCAGATATTCTTTTTCAGTGGTGCCATTTCTCTGCTCCCTGGATGGCAGTTTATGACCCACAAGCACAGTCATGACACACCTGCAGCACTGGACCCATTAGAAAATGTACCAAGGTCCCTATCCAATGTCCACAGCTCCCTCTGCAAAACAGAAATGCACTACTTCATGTTGCCCTCTCTGCCATCTTTGTTAACTTGGGTACACAGCAAAAGCCTTCGGGGCATAGAATGTCCATGGCTCAGGAGTAGGAGATCCCCTTTACTGCAGCTCTTTGTGTTCAGTACAGAAAAGCAGCGTGGTGCTCCAGTGACTCCAAGGCTGCCAGCTTTCCCCACTAACAGGCAGCGTGAGTCTGCAACACCTGGGCAGGGAAGTTACAACAGTGTGTGAGTTCATTCCACAATTCAGCATTTATTGTGTCAGCAAACAATGTCACACATTGCCATAAAGGGGACTTCAGTTTTGGAGTATTTAACAAAGAAACAATATAAAAAACAAGGGCAAAAAAAAAAACTGTCAGATCAGGGTACTCTGGCAATCGATCGGTTCCGTAAGTCTGCAAGAGCAGTAGGGCAGTGAGTGAGCGCGCCACTGTTGATACAGTGTCACTTTGACATCTGAAGCTTCTCTCAAACAGGAGTCTCTCTCTTATGTAGTTGTCCATAATCACAGAATGCTGGGCCGGCCTTGTGAGTGGGAGGCTGGAGACAGCTGTGCTGGCATTTCAGCATAAGACTGCACCAGCCGGCTTGGCAAGTGCTGTCAGCTCCGTGAGTCTCCTGACTGCCCATTGGTCTGTCACCCTACAGTACATTACAATATCTGTACATTTGCAAAATCTGAAATGTGATTTTTATGCTTACGTTTTCATTAAAATGAAAATAACACAACTTTAAGGAAAAAGCTACAATTTGCTACAAAAAATTGCTTAAGATTACCATTAACTAGGCTTTTACCTATGGCAAATCAAGTGCTATGAAAGGGTACTATAAAAAGGAAAAAGGACAAAAAAAGCTACAATTATCTGGTTTTAGTTTCTGCAACAATATTTTTTCTCTAACTGCTCACATTAACATCTACTTTTCAGAGGTCTCACAATTTCCATGTAAATATGAGTTTTCACAGAGCTGAAATAGCTAAAAACTCTTAATGGACCCAATTTACAAACTCCTAGTTTGAACATGTTCATTCCAGTAATAAATATGAACATGAATAAATACGTATGTGTACAGGACAAAAACACCTGGTGAAGCTTTCACCACAAAAGAGCTTCTCTAGAGGAATATCATTTTGAATATTTTTTAAATATATTTCATATATTTTCATGGGCCAGGCCATCTTCATAATATAAACATGGCTGATGGAGCTCTACAGAAGAGCCTTGCGCAGAACTATATTCCTGATCCAGCTTGCTTGCGCAATGTCATCCCACTTGTTCCATCTCCTAAAACAGTTCATCCCTTTTTGCAAAATTTTGACACGCTCTTTTCAGCTCCTACGACACAAAATCGTGCTCCTGCCCACTCCTACAACAATTTATCCCTCTCCTGCAACATTACATCCCACTCCTTTTAGCTCCTGCAACTACCCCACTCACAGAACACTTATCCTGCTCCCACCCATTCCCACATTTCATTCCACTCCTCTCAGCTAAGATTTCACTCTCCCATGAGATTGCATCCCTCTCCTGCAATATTTCATTCCGCTCCCTCCTGACCCAGCAAAATTGCATTCCCCTCCTGCAACATTCCATCCCACCCTACACACCAGATAATTTCATTCCTTTCCCACCTGCTCCCATAACACTTCATTCTGCTCCAACCCACATTGCAAGGTTTTGACAAAATATTCCATGACTGCCTAATACTGCAGCAAAAGAATCCAAACATGTAAAGCTAAATGTCATATTTGCCATTTCTGTTTATATCAAAACAATATTCTGTTGATAGTGCTGGCAGAAATTAATGTTTATTTACATCACAAACACTTGCCTTTAAGATGCTACGGCTTTCTGTTCACGAAGACACTGTTTATTTTGATTGTCACGTCGGATACAACTGTGACACTGTAGATCATTTCTGAAGTGTTCTGCTCTGCCAGACCACTTGCTTTGGGTGAAACGTCTTCAACAGTGCACAACTGCATAGAAAACTGCTTTATATTACCCTCAGTTGGGCATTTGCCTGTGGGAAATCAAGTGCTGTGAAAGGGTTCTATACTCAAATTCAAGAGTAAAATGGAATCTTGATGGCTAGTGTGATTTAAGAGGTCCATCTTAATTCATATTCAGACAGAGTTTGCACTACTGTGCTAAGAACACTGATGTCAATGTTTGGCAGTTTAAAATTACTTATAATGTATAATAAGCATACAAAAGAACATCACGTGATTAAAAATAAACACAGAATCCTTAGCTTAAGCCAAAGTGATACTATATCACAACATACTAACTTAGGCTATACCTACCTGTCACTCATGTTCTTGGTCACTCTCTTGCAAAGGGGTGGGTTTAGGAAAGACAGCATGCCAAACTATGCACAGAACTACTAATTCCATGGTAGGTACTGTGTGCAATCTATTGTATATTACCTACAGTGTGTTAAGTTGAGAAACTGTCTGGACAATTGCATTTTGTTGAGGTAATTCAATGAAATGAAATGCAAACTGGATGAATTTAATGAGTAACTGCATATAGGCTTTTATAAAAAATAAAAGAAGAAAATGATTGCATGGATTGTAATGTTTAACAATACCATATCAAGCTGACATCTTAAAAAAAAAAAACTGTGATAAACAAACAGCAATGAACAATGTTCATATTCTTTTGCTTTCAAGTATTATATAATCTTTCTAATCAGATTTCAGTTTTTAAAATGTTTTATTTGTTATGCCTGTATGAATAAATTATTTACTGATTGCAGCCTACTTCAAAAGGGGAGACAGAGAAAACATTGATTAGATTTACTGAAAATAAGAGGTTTAAAATTAATCTCTGTCATTTTTAGGAAATTAATAAAAGTTCATAAAATTTTAATAACCATATTGGCTGTTGTAAAATTATAATTTGAAATAAAGATAGTGATGATGATGATGATGATAATGATGATGATGGTGATGATGATGATGATGATGATGATGATAGATTATTTTTAATACCTGTGCATCACCAGGCATGAACATTTACTGGGGCCACAATTATTTACCCCTCCCCTTCATCAAAAACTTTCTAAAAAACAGATCCAAAGCAAAAACCCTTGAGACAGGCCATATTATAGAGGAATTTAAGTTTGGTACATCAGATGTCTTGAAACCAAGTGAACACTTAGCAATCTAGAAGTTTAAAGGCAATGACTGATATGTCATATCAGGCAATAGGTTGGAGGTTAAATTAGTTATTGAACCACCTTCTAGCTGATATCATCTGTTTAACGAGAAGTGGACAGCAAGACCGACAATTGTATAAATCATGATATCATGTTTGTTTGGGTTCAATACATCAAACATATGGGCCTCTGTTTACTCTGGAGCTAGATCAGAAAATACACAGGCTAAAATCATTTACAAGCTTGACTGAGCAGGCAAAAATGGAAAGGAGAAGATGCACAAATTTTTATAGTGTATCAGAAGGAGGCTGTCTGTAGACTCAAAGAATGAGTACAATATCTTGACAGTGCATCTGGCTTTGATTTGCACCCAGTGAAAATAAAATTTTCATGATATTGTCTAAAAGTAGCTAAGCCTGATTTTGTGACTCTATTTTTCGCAGATTCTGCAAACAATGCACAGCTGATAAATCTTTTTTGCAAACATTTGAAATAAAAAATGGTGTTACAAGAAATAACTGAAAAAAAACAAAATGACAGAGAAATTTTATGGAACAATTCAAGCTATTGAATCTGGAAATAATACAACCTTTCCACAACCTTGCATATCTGCATGTGAGCCATCATCTGGATCCTGTGGTGCAAACAAATAACTGAAGTGGATACTTATATTAGTGACAGGTTTGAAAATTATGCTGTATCCAGAGCTTGTTGGCCAAATGAGACCAATATCAAAATTCCTTTTTGTTTTTTTGTTTTTTTTTGGCTCATTTTAACAGAATTTTTTTTGCAGTAGAAGTAAGATTCAGCTGAGAATGGATGCATTGTTCAGGTCACTTTGTCTGAACATCATTTTTATTAATTCATAATTGCAATGTTGGTGAGGCCTCCTGCCAACTTTTTATGCTTAATTAGAACATTTGAGTATGACCACTTTTAAGGCATTATATCCCAACTTGTCACAGTGTAGAACAGGGAAAACCGAGAAACTGGCTCTTGCACACACGCATGCATGCACACAGAGCTGTCCTAGCTAACAATCTAAAATGTGCAACTGTATAACTAGTCTGCACATGTTTAATGCAATTATTAACCATAGGCTAATCTCTAATATACAATTTAAAAGTATGGTACATATAATAAAGAAAGCATTAATAGCTATATACATAATATCTACTATTATACATCATTATGAAATACAATGTTGATATTCTTCCTTTCAATTAATGTTTATAATATGTTACTAAGGAGGGGTAGGGTTGCCAGATGTAGTAGATACAATTCTGTGGTGTATAATCCAAATACTGTGCACAATATTTGTTAAATGTAATAATTTGACTATCCTCCAGGAAAAAAGTGAAAAATGCTCACATTCATAAGCCTAGGGTTTATAGCCAGTTCACTGTTTACTTAAAACAGTACTGCCATTTTAGAATAAACACCTACATTTAAACAACCAAAAAAAGGGCCATGATCTACATATGATTACTCCTGAAATATCTGGGGTTGGTTCTTGTTTCAAATATACCCTAGGTGGTGTTGTACCTTGCTTCAATTAGAATCAGGAGCGGAACCTAACAACTCAAGGATCAATCGGTCTCTCTTGGGGGTTCACTTCTGCTTTGACCTATTTTTGGAAGGAGGCAGCCTTCATCCTGGTGTTTTTCCTCTCGTCTAATGATGAATCTATTCCACCCACTGTAGCTGCTGCTGCGTCTCTGTCTCTGTCAAGTCTGAAAACGCAGTGCAGGAGGGCACCAGAGTAGCAAATCACACTGTGCCAATGTCTTAACAATCAGATTGACGTATGCAGAGAGATACACTGTCACTGCTAGACAATTCAACAATTTACACCATGCCGCTTCAAAGTTAAAGTAAGAAATGCATGTCCTGATCTTGATTTAGCTAACTTTTATTTACACTGTGAATCATTTCTCTTTAATGCTGGTGAACAATATCTATACAGGACATGTAGCAACAAATGCAGCACTGGACAAGCTCCTGCAAAACTTGTGAGAAGCAGCTGACCGTTAACAACAAAGCATAACCTTAAGCACAACTTTTACCCATATGGCCATGTGTACGGATATGACAACTGAGGCATGTTAATGTCCCCGTCTGAAGTGCAGCTCCATAAGAATAATGTGCCTTCCAGCCCTGGAAGAAAAGAACTGCCCTTCTTCTGCATCTCCTTTTGGAAGATGTAGAAACTCTTTTTATCTCAGTTTTTCAAATAAGATTAATTTCAAATGACTCTTTCTTCAGAGGTGTCTTAAAGGTTGTGAATCTTTGTCTGAGGGTTACTGTATATGTGTTTCTCTGCTTGAAATAAATATTCAGCCAATAATTGCAATGCTGTGCCTCTGTAAATAAATGAACAAATCAATAAAAAGCACAATCGGATCCAATTTAATACCTCAAAAATCATCAACAGATGCATAACAACTCTTTCTGCAGAAAACTTTAAAATATACACTCCACTGAGCGTTGACTAAAAATGAATATTTGATTCTCAACAGCCAAAGTTTCTCTCTATATAAATTACACTACGAGCATATCTTGACAGAGGGATAAAATACACATATTGAGCTCAGCAGACCAAATCTGAAAAAGTGCTAATTAATCATTTCTGCACGATTTGTGAGGGACCTCTCGTCTCAAATCCTTTCTTCAGCAGCAGTGGCCTAACAAGCCTGTAATAGGATGCTCCATTAAAAAGGGCACTGGAATGCCATCAATTAGCAATACATGGTTTAGGCATTAGTGTGTACCACAAGCATCAACCCTAATTCAGAACAGTGCATGTTGCTGGAGTCTCCCCAGGTTGATTACTGAAACTTTGCAAAATAATGCCTGGATCAATTATTTACAACATACTCTGCTGGTTCGATTTAAAGTTTTCACAAAGGAGTACAGTTTCTACCATAGAGCACATTGGCTTATACAGCTGAAACTGTTGCTCCATCACTTTTCTCAGACTGTGGTATCAAGTACTATCACACAGCATTTGAATTGTCACTGTTGCCTGTAGTAATTTCTAATTGAATGCCATTGCTCCTGTTATAATGGACAGGCAGAACGAACCCAGTGACAGCTTTATTTGTTAAATATTATTGTGTTAATTGTGAAGCACGGCATCACTGGTTTACATTACCGAATTGACCATCCGGTGAGACAGGCTTATTACTTAAGTGTCACACCTCGTTAGAACTCCGAAGTCAACAGCGTGAATTATTCATTTCCGCACATGCGGTCAGATGCGTCACGTTGTGACAAATCTCTAATGTTACGCATTGCGTGAAACCTCTGCTATAACGTGCCGGGACTAATTGTGGCTGAACTCTGCCCCATTCTAGTGGATAAAGTCTCTGTTTGCCCTCAGTGCTCTGAGGTGTGAACAAAAGTAACTGCCGCCCTATCTGTCACTGAAACCCACAGTTCAGGGAAGACGATTTTGTATGTGTGGATTTCTAATTTAAGACGGTGCCTCGTAGGAGGTGAGGCCTGTTTTCATGCATTTAAATTTGTGAGTCATAGCTGGATCGAGAGGCGAGTAGCTGTATGCATTTGTGACCAATACAGATATACATATTTGAAGTAGGGAAAGAATAATGTGTATAGAATAATGATACTCTGCATGTCCCCAATGCATTCTCATCTGTCCATATTATTTACTGGCATTGCAGCCTAGTTATTAATCAGATTCTTATTCTGGAGTCATTTCCAAGGCCACTATTGTCAGCCTGCATTTCGTACAATTCCTCAATGAAAACTCAATTTTGTGTAATGGCTTGCATATTAGTTCTGTTTCACTGGATACTGTACAGGCGTTATTTATAGAGTTTGTTTTATGTACTGTATGAAACATTGCTTTCCATGTGATTGAATTAGACAAGCTGAAGGCTGGGAGAGGGTTTTCACACAGTCCTAGCTTCCAAACAGCAGAATCCCTTTTCAGCTGCTTAAGGTTAAAGCAGACAAATGAGAGAAATGAAGCAGCCATAATTAATTACTGCATGCAATGAGTTTTAGGCCGACTTACATATTTATGTGGAACCATGAGGTGTCTCATACTCATGCCCTTTGAGTCTCAGTTGGACTGTGTGATATTTTGAACTGGATGTTCTGATACATACTGTTTGGAGGAGTCAATCAGATAACCCATGATTACAGGAGCTTGATGAGGTGTAACATCAATCAAAAGTTTCTTATTATAATACAAAAAGCAGCGATTCAGTATTTTTCAGAGTAGAATGTACAGGCGTAGTCATGAGAAGGCTCATCTAAATATAGTCTATAAAAGGAATCAAATGGCAAGAGAACAAAAAAGTAGAAAAAAAATCAGAGGATAGTACAAACGGAATGATAAAAACAGATCTGACATATTGAATATTAAATATTTATAGATGATAATCAGATGTAGACATTTGGCTTGGATTCAGTCTTGTAGCTTTTTGTTTTGTCCTCAACTTCACTAATGAATCTAAGCAATCTGCTTTTCTCCTTAAGTCTCTCTGGGAAATCCTCAAAGCCTTGCTACTATTCATATTTTCTAGTTAACAATTCTCACTAAAATAACAACTCATACAACTGCAATGTCCCATTTAGATCTAAAGCACAGCTTCATCTGGGTACAAATTATTGTCCCTTAACCACTGCAACGCACTGAAAAAACAGCATCAGAGATGAGAGGTCAAATGATTAAAGGTAATTTCTTCAGAGAACTAAATGCGCTGAAGAAACTTTATCTCAAAGGTTTTACGTGAAGCATCCCAGGAACAATTCAAGGCTCTACTGTAATGGGCAGTGCCTCAGAAAACAGTCTCACATCAATGTTCTTCCTTTTCACAGTGGAATTCAAATGACAAATAATTTCCTAGGCAGGGCCGGGAAAAGTGCATTAAGTACATTATTTCATTGCACTGAACAGGCACCTGGCTGATCAGTCCATTTTGTTGTTAGCTGTCCGATGTCAACATTAAATCATCAAGAAATAAAAGGCATCTGAAAGCAAGCTCTTCCAAAACGTTCACAGAGGATGTCACTCGACCATTTCTGAGCTCCAGTTGAGATTTCCTTCAGGACATTTAATGAAAGATAAATTACAGAGGCTTTTGTATACAGTAATTTAAGAACTGATAAGGTGTACCTTCCACATCTTAAAAGCTGGTTGAATGGAAGTTCTTGATCAATGTGTGCCTTTGCATACACCAGTAAGAAAAAAAATGCGTGAAAAATAAAATGTAGCACAAACCTCTGTGTAAGGATATGGATAGTTCATGTTTATCTCTTTCCATGTTTCGTGTATGAAACAGTTCGTATTGTATTCGTCACTTCCTCAGTAAGGCTAAAAGTAAAACTCATTAGGATGAATGCATGAAGCTTGAACTACAATAAGTATGTCTATGTTGTATCTATTATTATATACACACCACAATATAAATGAAAAACCTAATCTCTTCTTGTAACTAAAATTTAAGCGGTCCATGGACGCATATTAAGTTTAAAACAAATAATGAATCCACAAATAAATTACTACCTGTTCTTGATGTATTCTTCAGAGATTCGGTACAGGAAGATATACCACTCATTAGCGCTGTAAACCTGAAAGCAGGCCTAACCTTACAGTTAAACAGAAGTGCATGTCATGCATTCATGTTCCTTGTGAAATGTCTTTATTGTTATGCTTCTCTTCTGGAAGGCCTCTGTGCTTTTTGTCATGTTCATAAATCCCCTAAGTGCTGTCAGTAAAGGTCAAAATTAAACACTCACATGGTTTTTGGTAGGAATTCAATATAATTGAATTTAATATAATATAATTATTCCATGTTTCCTTTACCTCTGTTTATTTGCAATTTCATCCCAACAAACAAGGGGAAATATTCTTTACATTACGTTACTGTCATTTATTAGACGCTGTTTATCTTCCTTATTGCTAGTATGAGCATTCTGGTTTTTTGATAATGTGACCATTAGAGGCATCTAATCTTAGTACCTGAAATTAACTGACTACATTGTGTAATAAATTTTAAAATGTATTACTTCCTTAATATGTTTTACTTGACTTTAGGTACAAAGCACCATTAACGGTTATATTAATTTAAACACACTCATTACTTTTAGAAAAAAAACAAGTCACTTGTGAACAGTTTGTCAATAGAAAACAGAATATTTAGAAGGCCATTTCCACCAAAGAAGTTCACATTTTGCTTCCTGTTAATACAAAAGAAACACCATCCAAATAATGGGTGCTTTCCCTCCTTTGTCAATGGTATTTTAAGTGCTGTTCTTGGTTCATCAAGAGGTCACTAGCGAAACTCCTGGTATCAGCAGCAGAGTGCCTCTGCAAGTCGAAATTAGTCAACACAGTGCCAGTCTCACAACAGAATTTTTGTACATTTTGCATTAAATAAACAATGATGGGGGAAACGCTTAGACTGTTTTGTAATGAAATGAAAGTGGCCAGTTGAGTTCTGCACATTCAATAATGCACAGTAGTATTGCCCAAGCTGACTTTGAAAAGGAGAAAAGGCAACATCTAGCTGAAGGTGACTATGTATTAACTAATACAATTTAAATTCATTCCAAATATTGTGTATATCAAATGTTGTATATAAACTAATGGGCCTTTATCTCTTTATTTTAATTAGCTCCACCTGTATTTGTCTTTGTGAGATCAATGAGGCAAACATATTAGTTATTAGATGATATTTTGGCATGACCGGATAGTTTTTTATACAGCTCATTGGCATTTTGCAAATTAAGTAACAAACTCTGATAAGATTGCACCATGAATTCCATGAACCAGAATACATCCTCTGCTCAACTTCTGACACCTAAATGCCTCTCATCTGAAATGAAACCTGATGTCAAAGATTGGTGTTAAGCACTGTGTGTATATAAAGGTGATGTAAGTTGTTACAACATTTAGGCTTACTCTTATGTTACTCTTATGGTTCTTTGTGCAGCACTTTCTATGCTATTACATTATAAATTGTTTTCCTGATGATCATAAAAACCATACATATGCTTGCATCTGGATGTATGCTTGTTTTGCCATTTTTTGCTGAGTGCTTTATCACACATGTTACTTGCTATTCTGTACACAGGCCTTTGATTTTGCAGATCACATGAAATGCAGTATTTCTGTCTGCCTAAGATGGCCTTGAAAGAGACAAAAGAATTCACAAAAAATCAATAAATGATAATTCAGTCTCTCCCTTATGTCACTTTGTCCTTAACTCTGAGTAACAAACTTAAGCATGTATGCCATTTTTAAATATATTTACACATCTTCTTGAAATGTTTATGCAATGTAATGTGCAAGATTTCTTCATTTCTTTATTGCTGCAGCATCATAAAATCCTTACTGCGAAATACAATCCTTGAACTTGGTGCCTCCTAATTCTCTCAGCAGAAAAACAATGGCACTCATGCAAAGCTCCTTAGAAAAACTTATTGAAATAATAAAAAATGTACACATATGACAGAAATTGTTGCTACTCATTGTTATCTAATGGGAATGGGAAAAATTTACACATGGGTAAAGTGATTTACCTGGATTATTGTAGCAAATATGACATTTTTATGGGATGTTGAAGATGTTTTCCAAGCAATGGCCCGACATCACCACCATGTAAAACAGCACTGTGTACAGCACTCATTCTTCTGAGTGGTCATGGGTAAATCCATTCAGTCTCTCTGCATGCAGTGCACAGCACACAGATTCAGGATTCATGTTCAATTTTCCAGCAGTGCTCATCTGAGCTATTTAGAGCAAGCCACAGCTGGCTCATACTGCTTTTGTTTTAATGGATTGCTTTCTTCACGTGATTGCCACTTACTGACTTTGTGCTGATATAATATAATCCTCTTCTGGGTGCGTCTGCACTCCTCCTCTAATTGTTTCATACTGAAGAAAGAGGTGCTGCCGCTCTTCTGTGCTCCCAGTGGTGGTGTTTCTTTTAGTGCATTTCCTGCATGTAATTTTCTCAGAATTTAGTCATTTCATTTGTTCTCTGCTTCCCCTGACGAACATCCGCAAAGAACAACCTGACTGGATTATTTCTCCTATGTCACGGAAAAAAAAAACCGCTTGACAAAAGTTCATAAAGTGCTTCATGACAATGAGGTGTATAAATAATTCTGGTCTGGAAATAGCGCAGCCAATTGGAGAAACAAAAATCTAGCTGTACCACAGCTATAACGTCAATCTGGACACACTGCCTGCCCTGTTTTTCTTTGGAGTGAACCCACGTGGCCCTAAAACTGCATTCAGTGTGAGCTGTGAGGAGAACATTCCTGTGTCTCCTTAAAGAGACACACACAAACCCCGTGCCAACACCACACATTTCAGTTTATTCAGGACATACATTTTTACTGCTTCCACAACACATAATTTTTATTCATAATATGCTGCCACAGACATGATTTTTGTCCATACATAATTTTTTGTTTTTATGTTGAAAATGACACCAAAGTCAACAATTTAGCTGGATACATGATACACTAAAGTGAAATATACAAAATATATTTTCTTTAACATTGATTATGTCATTAGTTACTTGATAAACAATCAAGTTTTTCAACTCATCTTTAATCTGTCAGCATAATCTCTGATCTGTATGAATCCTGATCTGTTGATTTTCTGTAAGTCCATACACAATGAACTAATATCTTTTTGACAAAAGTTCCCATTAGATGTGTAATCCATCAAAGTACTATCAAACTAATTGAATGTCTAACATTGTTTTGGCACAATGACAGTTTTGGAAGATGCATAGATTTTAGCATTAATTGTTGATTTCACTACATGATTGCAGGAAATTACTTCATTCATGAATTGGATGGAATATCTGATGAAAAGCTGTCGATGCACTGATACTGATGTGCTACAAAAACCACGGTGCTGTCAGGACTGTGAGTAAGGCCCTTGAAACACTGGTTATGCAGAACATATCAGATAGTAGACCCATATCAACTCAGCTGCAACAGGTTTACCCTGAGCTGCTGTACTAGTCACACCAGGACGCGGCCATAGACTCTGACTTCTTGCACAGCACATGTCTATCTTCCAGCATTTGCACCAGATCATCGTCTCATTATGGTATCCAAAGCTGACTATGTGTGCGTAGCATTTCAGCAGCTGATCACCGGATTTGAAGGGTTCATTAATATAGGCAGTCAGCATGTGACGATGGTGCTATGCTGCTCTCATAATGAATGAGAATGACAAATTGCACATCAAGAACAGAGAGACTACTTGCACTTGATGTTGTACACATTGAAACTTTACAATAGGCTAAACTAAAGCACAGCTTGATGAGAGGCCTTTCTTGAATGGTAGGTCTTGCTGACCGGTCTACCTCTCACGACAGCTGTCAAAATGGTTTTTTCGGGCTAAATGGGTTAGGCGCCCCATTGATCTTGGAAGGCCAGTGATGGAGGCCAAAGAAAAAAAAAACATACACATGGTGCCAAATGGATTGTTTATTAATCCTGCAGGGTGGCATGAAAAAGTGGAACCAGGAAATAACAGCAGCGAGGGCAAAAAAAAAAAAGGGACCCAAAAGCACTCCAGAATGGCATTCTCTCTGGGGCTTCTCTGTTGTGACACTGAGGGGGGCGGCGCCTTTTATGGGAGCCGTGCTGGTAAGAAAATGGCCTGCAGCTGTGTGGCTGAGGAAGGGGCGGTAGGTGTGCTGCCTGAAATGAATGGCGGCGCTAGCCTTGGTTCTGAAGCCTGGGACTCTTCAGCCGGGCGCTGTTGCTGGTGCTGAAGCCCAGGCCTCAGAGCCCGTCGGCTCAGCCATCCTTGGTGTCCCTGACACTGGTGTCTCGGGCCTCAGTGCCCACTGACGTGCTTAGCAGTCCATAGCAAAATTATTTATCAGATTAGCGGATCTCTGGACCAACCAGTAGTGCTAAACATTGCTTTAACGATGCGATCAAAAAATCTCTTCATGTTAAATCGTTCATCTTCCACTGTCAATGACAAGCGGTGTCACACTTTGTACAGTATGGCTCTCTTTAGATAAAGATGATGTGACAGCGCTCCTGAATTGCTTCAGTAAATATCCAGCTGTATAATCGGATATAACCGTACATGAGAATGTAAATCATACCTAATAAGGGTGTCTGCTAAGTTAAAAAATAATGCAAAACAATGATTTAAAATGTAAGTCCCCTTGGATAAGGATATCTGCTGAGCAAATACAGTAGAGAATGCCACATAAAACAATGCTGTATGTTTGTTAATCTGCTCTTTTTGTTGATAATGAATGTTGTCCTCATATGCCTTGTCATGAAAACAAACAGCAGCTATATTAAGGCTATAGAGAAAATCATATTTTGACCCAAATAAGAAAATGTCTGTACTCTGAGGAGCAGTTAGCGTGAGCTGGTATTTCATGTTAATCACTTAGTGTTTACTGTTGCTTGAGAACGACACATTTGTTATGCAGACGATGTTCATTGTTGTGGCATTATTATTCATGCAAGGCAGCTTGCAGCAAAGTGATTTAGCTGCTGGAATGCCACAAGAGAAAAACAACAAAAATTAATAAGCCTGTTGTACACTACGTACTGGACAGGAACATTGCTGGAGTAAATGCATATCTGTGTAAAATAATAACATTTGACAAATGTGATGTGTACAATTGTCTTAGATATGTATAGATGCATGGTGAGTATCAATAACAATTGCAATTAGCTTCAGATTTGTACACGATTCTTCCAAAGGGATGTGTTAAGAGAGGAGCATCACCTACATTTAGCACACTATTTCATTTCACTGTCATCAACTGCAAATATTGTTATGGAGTGCTTCCATTTCATAGCTCCCCTATGAGACATTTTACTCATGTTATATTTTAAAAATGTAATACAAAATGTGAGCTAGCAGACTGTTTTCATGAGCTAGCATTTAGCTCCCAGTTTCTATTTCATTTTGTCTGCTACCAATGTAGCTATGAGCTATGAGTGTTGTCTAGTATTTTGCCTGGTCACACATCAGAAAATTATTTTGCTTTCATTTTTTTCTCTCATCAAGTACATATTGAACTCAAGTATAGAGATATTTTGTACTAAGCACAGATGGTTTGCTACTCTTTAATTACACTATATGTCTATATTTATGGGTGTTCATGTATGTATTCATCAATATATAACAGAATTGCGATTATATATAATACAACTGAGATTTTCACAGTCCTGGTCTTGCAAGAAAAAAACCCTGTCAGGAGTGGTGGTCTGCTAAAATAGCTGTCCTCCATCACTTTCTCCTAACGTGCAGGTTCCCAAACTGATTTGCAGGCACACAGTATCGCCAAGGTGCCCTTCCCAAACTTGGACATCTCTATCATGGGCACATCACCTTCTCTGGCAACACAGGGACATAGACATCCTGTGTAATGAAGTCTGAAAGTGTATGTTTCCTCAGTCTCTTTCTTTCTCTGATTTTCCACCCTCCACATGTGAAAACATTTTACTCCAGAATGTGCTTATCACAACACATCCAGAAAAATAATAATTACAATATGTGGAAGTACAACTACAGTATCTATCATATGACAAATTAATGTGTTAATGCATCTGCTTTTCACTTAAGGCTCAGCACCACTCAGTGTTCAGCTTTTCATTGTAATTTAATTTGTATCTCCAATTAGACATTTTAATTGGAGATTGATGTTAAGTTTCCTGGAGATTGCCAATAAGTATTGGAAAACAAACCCTGGGGAAAGTCTTACACTGGAAACACAAGATACATTGGTACACAAGTTAATGAGCCTTTTTACCAAGTCTTACATTAGTACACCAGTTAATGAGCCTTTTTAAGGATAACCAAGAATTTTTGTTTTTTTTTCCCCTCATACAGGGACCAGTGATGTCTTTTACCTGCCGATTGTTTGCTTAATTCCTTTGTCATATACTAAAAGAATAAAGGAGCTTCTTATCTCTTTTGTCATGTGTTTTCCTTCCTATTAAACTTCCCAACAGGCTATTTAAATTTAAATAGCATTACAATATTTTCACCCTGCATTGGCATCTTCTAATTCAGGTAGCAGTGCTTTGTTAAGGAAAAGTGTTTGTGAGGAACATATCTTACTGTCACTGATCAATACCAGTGAGAAGCACCTCTTCTGACAGTCAATTCCTTTTTTTACCTCAACAGGAAAATGGACCACCATTTTACATAGGGAAGATGAACTCTGTGTCCATCACTTCGGGTCTGATCCACCCCATTAGGCTCTCCTGGCTGCCTATGAACAGGCAGCATTGGCCTACATTACTGCTATCCGGTGTCTGTCCTCCCAGAGCAGCCAGAGAACATCTTCACTCTGTCAAAACATCTCTGTGTCATCAAGGAACTTGTTCAGAAGAGAATGCAGACTCAGGAAGTGACATAATTTCAAATCAAATTAAATGAAGTCAGTACAGCAGCCTCACCAGAGGAATATCTTACTGAAAGTGCATTAAAGTGGAACGGGATGGTAACAAATACATAAAGAATATAGAGAACAAATGGAAAGAATACAACAGCTACGTAACAAATTTTGATTCCACTTCTGTGTTCTACAGTTGTCACTTTTTAATGATATGATAATGCGAGGAAAATTATTGAAAGGTACTAGAAGTGGAAAATTCATTAAAATGGTTTAATAAGTGTTAGAATCTCTTCACCTTACTCTTCAGCTTTCTCTCTTGCTTCCAGTTATCACAGTTGAATTGTAAGGTTGATTAGTCATTGATATGAAAAACCACTACAAAAGAGCTGTCTGCCTTATTCATGGCTGTACTATACGGCTAGTGAAAGGGGAGGAAAGAAGATGTATTCACATGCTTCAATGTTGCAGATATCCTTATATTTCTGTCACCAGTGAACATCCCTCACACTCGCAGAGAAAACCAAAAATGCAGCAAATATTCAGCAACTGAGATCTAAATGCCTAATGGGAATTGCCACTACTGGAAAGTAATAATCAGACTGCTTCACAAATGGAAGTATACTATAGCATACCACTCTGTCTTTTTTTTCTGTTTTTGTTTTGCCAGTTTAGCGCTTACAATGGAAAATTGACATTTCTAACAATGAGACTGATTTCATGAGCATTACACACATCACAGTATATTTACAGGTATGTAGTTGTCACATGCTCAGAATACCATATGCTTTAGATTTATTCACAAATTCTGACTGCAGTGCACTTTATTTTAAAGTCTGAGTGATGAATATAAGCAACTATTAGCTGATTTTTATTCATTTATTTTGACTGAATCATTATTTTGAGTCATATCTTTTTGTATGAGGATTTTTTTCCTGCACATGTACAGGGCAACAACATTAAGAACAGTATCACTGAAATAACCACCTCCTGTTTATCCTGTTGTTGATGTATCTTGATGGTAAGAAAAAATACTTTGTGTTCTGGCTTCTAGGCCTCAGCTATCTCTGTATTTGAGGCCGTTTTTGCCAATGGGGAAATGGCTGGAGGGCTCACGTTCCATGCCTTGGAACAGAAATTCCCTTTCCTTTGCAGTTCCCACAGAGAAGAGGCTCCTCGTATTCCTTTGATGAATGCTGTTTCCATCTAATTAATGAAGGGATATTAGGGGATATATATATATATATATATATATATATATATATATATATATATATATATATATATATATATATATATATATATATATATACATCATCCTTTTTAATTCTTCTGATAGCTCATTAAAAACCATTGTGAACAAGAAAACCACCCCCACCGGGACAGAAGGGAGAGGGGGTAGCTGTAAGCTGGCCTATCAAATTGAGCTCCCAGAGTGTTGGTGTTTTTGACACAGTGGGACAAGATCCATTGCCTGGGTGTTCCCTACGGCTGGAACAAAAGGCCCCAAAAGGCCCATGTCATCAAACACAGCCCGGTGGGATTGGACTCATTTATCCTTCTGATAATTCCATTTTGAGAGGCTTCCAGCCAGCTCTGGAGTGAAAAGAAGGTTGTAATGTCACTTGCAGCCCAGCATCTCATGTGCTTAACTGTTTCTGTAAAAGCTCAATAATGCCAGGCTTATGTCATGAAGGAATTTTTTATTTATTTCATTCATGCTTACTACTGTATATAATATACTAATTGACCACTGCATTGTACCAAGTGAGATATGTGATTTATACATAACCCTTTCTTAGTACTTTCTTCACCAAAATGAATTTCTCAGATGTGTGCAATTTTAGGGAGTTCTCATTATACACACAATATTTATACCGAGGTAGTTGTCAATGAATTCATAAAACCATTCCAGCACAGCAGCAGCACCTTGATATGCTGTAAAAGCCAAATGGGGTCAGGTCACCTAGTGAGTGTAGCTCCCCCCAGTAGGTTTCTCCTCCTAGGGATCCTAAGGGAGGTTTTCCTCAGAGCTGTTGCCTCTGGTGTGCTCAGCAGTTATCTGAGGATATGTCCCAGAGGGGCTTTTGCCCAGTTCTGCTTCAGATTGAATCTATCTGAGCTGATTACATCTGTGTGGACAAAATGAAACCAACACCATACTATTACACCGAACTGGATCTAAATGGATGAATTGTGGTCATGGCCATTGATCACAGCACCATTCTATAATGTGTGTGTTCCTGCAGTTTTCGTTCAGTGTTCCTTTTTTCTGAAAAAAAAAAAAAAAAATTCTGCTCATTGGTGAAAATATCAATTATAAAAATTATTTATCTCTCCTGTGTGTTCGTAGTAGTTCAGTGGTGCTGACAGTCTTGGATGGTGCAGAACAGCAAAGCTATGGGAAACTGTAAAGTTGAAACAGGTGAACCAATTTGCAATCCTCCAGGCTGTCATAAAAAATCATGTGTGGTATGGTATTAGTTGGTGTGTGAAACAATACAAATCATTGTATCAAATGTCATTGTGACAGAGTGGAATTTTAATCAAAGCAAGGTGCACATAATGGCTTTTTACAGAGGCCTAGTGAAAGATTATTCGGCCACAGTGTGTAATGTTCATATTTGCCAGCAAGTCCTGTCTGGCTGATTAAAGCATTTTAACTAACGTGAATGTAATTGTAAAAAAGGGAAGGAAGTTCAAATATACAAAGGTGAACTTAGGTCATATGTGATATTTAATTGGCTAGTCTGTTGACTAAGCTATCTTAACGGAAAGTGCTAGGAATTTAATGAATTGTCTCAAGTCTGACAAGTGACTACCTGGCTGAGTGAGTGCATGGGATCTGGGGCAATCTGTTTGTTGAGGGGACTGTGCTAATTTAAGTTTGACTAAACCCCCAGTCACATTCAGACATTCTGCATGAGTATATCTCTCTTACGGTGATGACTATGTTGGCATCACCACTCAGCATCCCCGTAGTTTATTGGGAATAACGCGTGTAGCGTTTAATTTATCCGCGCATCTCTGGAATGACAGACAGCGCTATCGTGGAGACGCCTTGCCGCGGCTGCCGGGCCCAGAGAAGCGCTCCGTCCCGAGTCCCTCCATCCATCACACTCCGTGTCTATTTGAAGATGGATTGCTCTCACCTAGAAGGCCTCCACTCTTGATTAAATGTGTGATGTGCATCTTTCAGCAGTTCATAATTGTGTGTGCTCAACTCCTGAGGATTCCTTCACATCTCCCATCAGTAGGAGAACCCCCCCCTCTCTTTCTGCACCACCACATTCACCATTTAGAGAGTATCTTTGGTATAGTAAAATCACATTGCAGTCCTGCCAAAAAGGGCACGGTAATTCAGTGATGGGTGGCGTGGCCTTTGCCAAAAATCCCAGGTAGCCTCATTAAAGCCAGGGTCTAGTACCCATTTAGCATTCACGACGTGGCCATTTAGCAGAATGTGCCGATGTGTATGAATACTTGCAATATCATTTCCGAGCATTTGGCGTGAGGCCAAGAGATACAGCCTGTAGAGCTGAGTTCACCCCCAGTCATAGCTTTGGTGCTCTTTGAACACAAGAAGACCAGGGATATGTGGAAGATTTCTTCAGCAGTAGATCTAAGCATGTCCAGTGGGCAAGATTATTATTATGCAGGGGGCACTTTCTTTTGAACTTCAATCCCCACAATGCAAAGCTTAGTCAGCTGTTACAAGGGCACAGGCATATGAAGTAGGTGGTCTGGAAGCAGAGGAAAAGTAAAGCATCCAGGCAAGTGGGGGTGGGAGGCAGGGGTATTCTGCAATGTGCTGGCCAGCTGATTGCATTGTATTAGATATATTCCAAAACTGTTCATGGAACTAGTCAAGAATTCTGTCATTCTCATCCAAATCTGCAAGAAAAAATGCAGCCTCTGTCCCATGTTAATATACATACTTTCAGAAATTTTCTATTAAACTGCATAACCAGTTTCAATTATTTATTTTAGAGAGAGAGACAGGAAAAAAACATGTTTCTAAATTCATTACTAGTTAAGCAGTGCAATTTTGTCCAAGTTTTTGTCACAGTAAGTAATGGAGTTGACCGATACATTTACCTAATTATAGCTTTACTACTAAATTCAGCACAACATTTTGTTAATCACAACTGTTCTTTACAAGAGTAATAAAACAAATAAGCTCATTTGATTTATCATGTTGATCTATTAATAAATTGGGGATGAGCAGTAGTTTCATGGCTTTAGTGGCTTATTGTTACTAGCTTTTGAAATAGGATGATGCCTTTTCTCCTGTATCATATAAAGACTTTTATAAAGGGCATAATTGGTTGAACTGGACATGCTTTGGAAAACAGTCCATCTGAATGTTATTTTTTACATATGGGACATTTTGGGAATATTGGTTGAATTGATCTTTTTTCATCAATCCGCATGTTGAGGAGTTCATCTTGTCGATAAAACAGCATTTGTAGTATTATATTTCATTACATTATAGTTATTTAAACAGACACTTTTATCCACAGTGACTTACAATTTTGTCCATTTATACAGCTGGATATTTACTGAGGTAATTGTCGTATATGCCCAAGGGTCTAACAGCAGTGCCCCAGCAAGGAATCAAACCAGCAACCTTTTAGTTACAAGTCTTGCTCCTTACCGCTACCACTACACCAGACTATCACATACACAGCTCATAGAATTTTAACTTAAGATGGGTGAGAGAATGAACAAGATCACATTGTTATACATTAGGAAACTAGGTTCCTTATGTGTTCTATGAAAGATGAATAACAAATTGGTACTACTGTATGATCCAGTAACAAATACCACAATCCATTAATTGATGATTATGGGGAAAATGTAATAGTATAATACCTTAGAATGGTTTTTAATTTAGAGCAATGTAAAAAATAAAATGTCACATTTACATACTATTTTTGTATTTTTGTGGTACTAGCACGTGTTCTTGCACGGAGCTGTATTTTTGAACAACATACTGTATGCATACTAAATATCAGCTTTCCACATGAGGGAAAAGAAGGTATTTAGTCATTCACTCATCCATCTATCCATCCATCTATTCATTTATTCATTCCCTCTCTCTCTCACTCTGATTTGTTATGCTGGTGTTGTTTTGCTCATCATGGTTTCTTGGAAGCACACACCAATCTATATGTTGTTCTGTGGGAACACATCAGGAAATTAGTTTGTTTTTATGGGAATGCTTATATATTAAATGTACAGCATATGAATATTTGTTTGAAGGAATAAGTTCAGCTGGAAAAATACTGTAAATAGAAAGCCAGTCCTGTGTTTGCTTTATGAGCACATGTATATGCATATGTGAAAGTGGGACCAGAACACTTGTATGGAAAATATATGCTGGCGCAAGTGTGTATTTGCACACGTTGGTTTGATGGGACCCCTGCTTTAATAGAACACCATCTGGGCTGCCTAGCTGTCCTGTGTAAATAATGGTGAATGTGCCCCAGGAGGAAAACTGTAAAATCCATACAGACATGTTATTACCTTTCTGGGAGTTGTCGGTTTATGTGACATATGTGACCTTATGATCCTACAATACTGTAGGCTTTCTAAGGTGTTAAATTGTGAATTGAATAAATAGTTCAATGTGTTCATTTAAAGATTATTATTATTATTATTATTATTATTATTATTATTATTATTATTATTATTACACATTCTACTGTCCTTTCCCCTGGTGCCCATGTGTCAATTATATGTCAGTCAAAACCTTTCAAAGGGGTGAATGTGCTCTTTCCTTTTGTCAGACTCTTGTTCTATTTCTGCTTTGACCACTCGTCAGCATGGCCTTGGGAAATAAGTACTGTGGCTACCACAGACGGTAGCCCCTAGTATGATATTCTCATTTCAATAAGTGGAATCGGGTCTCTGTCAAAACTGTTTGGAAGGACTGCATTCCTTAAAACTGGCACAGAAAAAGAGCTCAATCATAAGTGGCACTGTAATAGCTCTGTCAGAAAACTATCACAAAGGCCCATTTAGTGTGGCGGTAATGCCTCACTGCAACATGACCCAGCTTCACCTATGTTTGTATTCCGGGAACGTGAAGCAGTTAATACTTTAATTGAGTCTATTCATGAGTTCTGTTTATCAAACAGCCAGATGGATTTGCTTGCTACCCTATTTGTATAGAATTGATTTTCTAGTGTGTATTTGTTTGCAGTTTATGAAATATATCCTCAAGCTGCCAGTGTATTCAACAGCAGGGGAAGCAAATAAAACATACTGAGGTTGTGTTCTTGCTGTTTTTTAAGCTTGATATTTCATTCAGTTGGTAGATTGATTATTGTTACCATCAAGCAAGCTTTCAAGCACAGAGATTGAAAGAAGTGTGATCTTAAAATTCTGGAACAACGTTGCAATACAGGCAGCATACAGTATATGCTAGGTTTTCAAGGGATTTCTGATATCACTGAAAACATCACACTGTGTCTCAATATTTTGTAAATTGAATTTTATTTGTATTGAGATAATTCCTTGGCATCAAGAAAGGTCTTCTGAAAATTCCCTTTATTTTTCTGAATAGTACATATAACCTATAACCTTTGCATGCAAAATCATTTGACTGTGTGTGGCTCTGCACAATACATCCCAGCATAATATATATCCAGCTAATGCAGTTTTCTTTCACAATATTACTGGTATGAATTAAAAAAAAAAATCTTTCTGCCGCTCCTTATTTCCATTAAAGACACAGGACAGTACATGTTTGTCGATGAAGCTTCTGGACAAGAGAACAGCAGCACTGCCTGCAGCAAGACTGAGAAGATAAAAAGGCCCATTTTTCCAATCCCTGGTAAATGTTAATGGGACTTAAAAGTTGCAAGCCGCTTTAACCCAACTGTGACCCCTTCTGCTTCAAGCTTTAGATCCGAGGCAGAAATCCAAGGGAAGGCAAGAAAAAGTGCGGAGATGCAGAGGAGAGATTAGGCTAGCATGACACAGTGAAGGATGAGCTCTTAAACTTCCTATCGCTGCGGGTGAGGCTGAGAGCCAAGCTCGGTTAATGGTCTCACTCAACACGACTCGGTACGCGCTCCCTCCGGAATGCTCCGCCTAATGACTAACAACATCACATCTTATCGAGGGAAGAAAGGCCTCCGCGTTATTCAAATTAAAGAGGTGCGCCGTCGTCGTGGCTCTGCCCGTTTTATTGGGGTGATCAGGGGAGCAAATGGAACAGAAAAATGGAAAACATGTGTAGGATGTATCTTTATTTTGTAAAATCTCATGTCAGAAGACAGGCGTTGATTTACCATCTCTGTCTGGGTGTCTCATCACTCCTGTTTAAGACGATGTGATTTCCTGGGTGAAAGTTCAAAGTACCACAGACCTGAAACACCATGTGTACTGTGTGGATGCTAATTTTAATATTGATAAAATTTTCATTGTAAAAAGGTGAAAGGGATTAGATATGTAGAGGCAAACACTACAGTGAATATTACTAAAGGCAACCTCACCAAAAGAGAATTGGACTTTTCACAATAAAATAAGTTGGGGTGAGGAGATGTCTTCTCTTGTGTCTTAAATTTCCTCAGGATAAATTCAGTTGGAAAGCATAATGTATGTCCTGATATGTTTTTCCACGACCTTCAATCACATTTGACATATGTCAGAGATATAACCATGTACATGCACAGACACTCGCACAGACACATTCATACACACAAGCGTTACGCTTGACTTTAAAGCATGTAACTGCTGTGATTGCTTTACAGTGTTTTTCGTGGTTGGTCAGATCTCTTATTGACATCCCCGCAGGTGATAACCTCAAACAAAACAAAGCTATCGACCCGTTAAACACTGCGTGACATATGATCATACCCTGAAGAGCAACATTGATGTCCTAAGGTATTTGTCTCATTCATTCATCAGAATTTAATGAAATCTAGTCAGAACAGGCTGTGAGGGAGAATACATTTGCATGTATTCCATTAGCAGATGCTCTTCTCCAGAATGATTTAGATTATTGCTCTTAATTAGGCTAAATAAACAGCATTAGACACACAAAAATCATCAATAACATAATTTAAATAATGCTATAGCAAACATATTGCCCTGCACAACATTTATATGTGACACAACCTAAAAGTAAACCCTAAGTGGTGTTAGAGCAATCACAAGTTGCAGTGGTAATCAAGAACCTGTGGTGTTATAGATATTAGAGTCAGACAAGAGGAAAACTTGGGTTCAGGGAGACAAGATGCAGTCCGAAAGAGTGGGTTGTCTCCACCAAAGAATGTGCTCTGCCGTTCTTACTGAGAGGCAAGAGTCGAGAACTGTGACTGAGACGTGTCTCCCAGCAGGGGATCAAAGGTTGCAGAGTTGTTGGCCTGACATGGGAGTAGAGTTTGATGATAGCCTGAAATTAGGAGGAGCAATCCCTGTTTCTGCCTGTTGGTAGGCCAGCGCCAGAGTTTTGGTGAGGTGAAGTGTGAGATGATACATTATTGGTACATACATTATGAATTATCACTTATACATTATCAATTATTTGATCTAATAGTAACACTTCAAACAAGTATAACATCTTTATTCTTTACTGATGTTTTTTCCTACAAAAAACAAAACAAAAATAATTTTATATATATATATATATATATATATATATATATATATATATATATATATATATATATATATATTGTATACTATATATAATTCCAAGTCCAATGTCATAATTCCAAGTCCAATGTCATATATATATACATATAATATATAATTGTATACTATATATAATTCCAAGTCCAATGTCATAATGACTGAACAGATCCAAATGAAGAACAAAACAGCACACCCACCTAACACTGCTTTAATTTATGGCTCCATTAATGTTCTTACTAATTTTCTATGGAGAACTCCTTTGAAAACTCTGACTGTTCCATGAATGCAGGCACAGGGTTATTCAACACATCCAGCACATACGCTCCCGACCTCTTATGGGCTAAATTCAAGTTGAAAATCTGAGTAGCAATATAATGATGACTTCTCGGCTCTGGAAATACAGAAACAGTCAGACAGCTCAAAATATTTTATTATGGGGTCATTGAGCTGCATTAATTAATAGTAGGAAACACTGGAAACAATTATAGGTATTATTGAATATTGATGTAATACAGAAGAAAACTGGAAATTGGAATAGCTTTATGAACCTTGAGTGTAAAAGTCACACATATGCCAGCAGTCATCCATATTTTATGTAAGTGGATTTGAATGACACTGGAATAAAAAGGACTTCTGATGGTTACCAGCCTGTGAGAAAGATGCACTCCTGCTGATTTTCACAGTCTCATCAAATAATTATTTCATGCAGTCCTTGATCATGTTGTTATTTTGGATTAATTAAGGCTAAAATGAATCCAGCTTTCTTATTTAGGGTTTAGATGAAACAAGACTATTCTTCATGTTAAGGGCTGCCAACTCCTAATTTAGACAATACTGAGGAAATAATGGATTTGGTGAAGTTTAAAAAGAATTAAGGGAGGAGATATCAAAAAGCAATAGATGGTTAAAGATAAATGGTACCCTATCATAATTAAGTAGAACATGAAAAACGTACATAATATGCACTGTTACTTTAGGTATTCCAAACAGAACTGATTTGAATCTTTTTTATTTACGCTGTAGGAAGAATGTTAATTGGTATGTCTGCCCCATACAAATCTCATAGCTTTCCAAAATAATATAAAGAAATGAAATAATTGTACAGTGGATATTCACTGGCTAATGATTTTAATCTTTTTTTTTAATTGGTATATCCATTCCACACAAAGCATATAACTTATAATGAAAACAATATGAGGATATCATGTAATTGTGGTTATTCGGAGGAATTCACATGCATTGCCAATGAAATATGACAAATACAGTCTCTCTGTCATTTATTGTGATAATTTTGTCATTTCTTTGTTAAAGGAAATGATAAGATTTGCAGTTCTTGCTGTGTTGTTATTGATTGGAGGAGTAGTAGATGTGTAAAAGCATGTAAAAAAAGAAGTTGTTTGGTTTGTCAAATTCCCTGAGCTCAAAAAGAAGTCTTGACCTTGCCAAGTATCTGGGGTATTCTATTAACCATAGGATTTGTTTGTAATTTTAAAGGTGAGTACAGATTCACAAAAAGTCATAAATACTATGTAGACATCGGGATATAAGGAGACAATCTGGGGTGCACTGAGGTCCGTCTGGGGGTGCAATAGCTCTGGGCCTGACTGTGTGTCAATGATGTTTCAAATGATTATGGAAACCACTTATCTTTGCTAATGTTTTGCTTTCCATTGTGTACAATAAACACTGATTGCATTTGTATTGTGCTGTGTGAAAAAATAACACATGCATTTTGCAAGCAGTGTAACTATGAATCATGTGAATTTAAATGATGCTAATTGATAATGCCAGTTGATCTATATTTATCAATTGCTGACAGCCAATTGATCATGTGGCTATGTTAACAGATGCATTATTGTTTTTTTGGAAAGCATCACTTTTCCAATGTAATGTATGTTGTCTTTGCATATAAAGCATTCAATATTTGCATTATGTATCAAATGAATTTACAGTATTCTGTATTGAGTAAAAGTATGTCAGTTAAGTGAGTGTTTCAAGTGATATTCCCATGTTGTGTGCTTCAGGGAATTTCAGTCATTCTATTCCCATTACGAATCCACCTTTTTTATCAGAAATCACATGACTTGAGATGATGCCAATTGATCATGTCATAACACCAACCATGATGTGTAATTAACTGTGCATGCCTCAGGTGGTGATGTCCCATTGATTGATGTCTACACATTCACATTCACATCCACATCCACATCCACACACACAGACACAGACAGACGCAGCCAGACACAGACACACACACACCTGTTTTTTCTCTTACCAGCATTGATGATGGCTCTGTAGACTGAAATGTCTTACATTGTTGGTTATATACAGCACATGTATTTTTATGCACTCATGATTATTGTTATGTAAATAGAAATGTATGTATTTTTGAACTTGAATAACATGCTTGTAGCTGCTGGAATTGTTAAGAGTCCTTGTACCTGTTGCATTTACTTCTAACTTGGCACAGATCAAATGACTTTTACTATTACTGCTATAAAGGTGCGATTGTATCATGAGTCTCAAGTCCTAATTCATACCATGACAAAAATTATTTTGTTTGTTTAGAAATGGCTGAATAATCCTGGTTTCCACATTTGTTTGTTTTTTCTTTAGTAACATAATGGTGAACAAATGCTCCATGGCTTAAGGCAAGAATAAAAGTGACTTACTTTTTTACAATATATAAGGCTGCCCTCTTTTGCTGGATGAAGATGATATCTTGTAACAATTTTCACTGAACCACCACCATGCTAGACCAGAAGGCTGAGTGGTGCCACTGGTGTCATTCAATGAAAGGCAGACAGCTTCAATATATTAAAAGAAGTAATCTACAAATACGTTCTGTAAGTACTTTCGACTTACAGGTTGAGTGGATGGTTATTTCACAGCTGATAAGATTATGACTTGAAAGACAGCCATTGATTATCAGCGTTGGCTGATGTTTCGCCCTCTCTCTATCTCTGTTCAGATTCTATATGGAAAAGGTTCTGGGGCAGGTTATGCGATGAAACAAGTGAATCCTTACTGCCCTAGAGATCCAAGTGTAGAGCGTTGCCTGAAGCTCCTCGTGCGCTGTGAATTTGGGTGTGCGCCCACCCCCTCAACTTCCCCATTTGAGGTCAAGTATTCAGCTTTGTAGGTTCCTGAGGCCTCGCTGTGCATGATCAGGCCCCTCTTCCCCAGCTGGTGGCCACAGGGAGACCCAGGCAGGATACAGCTGTGGGGAAGCCTGGGGCTACTCCACCCCCTGTCTGTGCCTGGGGGGAGGCGGAGAGGGACCTCAACAAAGAGGACGCGAGGCAGCTCAAAGACTCCAGGCTGCATCTCTCTCAGTTCTTTCTGCTCTGCAAACCCTTTTTCACTCATAGCCCGTGTATTTGTTTACTGCCATAAATTCTACTCACTGCTGTTAATGAGTAATGCCGTAAAGAACCATGCAGCTACCTTAAACACAAATTTGGAAACTACCAATTTCTGAGAAGATTTATATTAAAATCTGTATCATATTTAATTTCTGATTAAGTTATATTTAGTATAATCTCTTCAGGACAATGTAATTCTGATGAGAAATACAAAAATACACCAAGAACAGTCTCCTGAGACACACCATGCTCCCCACTACCTGCACATGCCAAACTGTGGGAGTCCTTTCCCACAATCCTCAGGTTTCTCACCAGTAGACATGCCACCTCTTGTAATTTTAGCCAACATTAAAGCAGCACAAGGCAATTTATTATTTTTTATATAAATCATCTTAATTTTCACATGAAACCATCATTTCGGGCCTCTTACGATCCCCCATTTCCCTTCCTTGAAAGAAACCATTTACACGATAATGTGAAACTCAGTGGGGAGGGACTGCTCGGGAGAACACTGCCCTGCAGTCACTGATTCAGCCCAAATGAAATTAGAAACTGTGTTTCTCAAGATCATTGGAGGGTCCTGGGTCATTGCTCACCAGTAGTGCTGCAGAGCTACAGACCTGCACCACCTGGTAAATGTCCCTGAGCCTTGTTGCACTGTGGGCATTTTGACTCAGGGTATCCTACTTTGCTAAACTGTGGTTGTGAATCTGATTGCTGATGCCAGATCTTCAGAAACAAGCTTGGCGTCATATCAGTCTTTGGCTTTTGTTGTCGAATGTGTTCTGCTCACTTACTGAGTTCAGTGTCGAGTAAATTGATCCTGCCAGGCCAAATGTGGCTCCTAACCTTCAAAGCCTAGTGGTGAACCCTCAGAGGAACTGATTGTTAAAATACAGAATTATCAGGCATTGAGCATGAACATGGTGTTGTCTTGGAACATGCATGCATGCACATTTCTGATGGCCCTGTTGCTCAACAATATATACATAAAAAAGAAACAATCAATTCTGATGCTTCCACTGTTTTCTCTGGATTTTCCGTCCAGGTGTTGAAGGTGAGCACCCTGCCAATGGGACGGGACTCTTGGCCAAAACCATCAACCTTTCTGTGTGTCATTGTATGCAGTAGGCTGCCTGTCTGTCCCTTACCAAATGCATTCCAGCACTTCATTCAAATTGACACTGATATTCATTCATACGTGACTTGACAATCAAAGGATATTTGTCTCTCTTATCACACAGCTCACAGTCAATCTGCCCTTTTTCTAACCTCTCCTCCCCTGTCCTTTCTATGTATGTCTGTATTATTTCTTGTGCAAAGATCGAATCAAACACAATGATATCAGCAAAGTTTATCTCAACGCTTCTCAAACTAGGGGTTCTGACGCAAAAGGGGGCTACATCAGCTCGGTCAGCAGGTTGCTAGACTATGGTAAATTGCATTCAGATTAGCAGAATTTATCAATTTATTGAGAGAATAAAATAAAATAAAATCATGTGTCTGAACAATTTACATTGAAAAACCCCTTAGGCTATTACGCTTCTCTCAATCAAACAGTTGGAGCGTTTACCATGTAGAATTAACCAAAAAAAAAAATTCTGTGTAATTTTAGAGGTCATTGTAACATTCTGTTTCTCAGTCCTGTAAGTGATTGCAGCACTGTATCCTATGGGAAACTATTGTTGGGCTACAGTGTATGTATGTGATGATGTGCTGTAGATGCTTTTGTGGGAGTGTTGCATAGATCTAAAATTTTTTTTTTTTTTTGGGGGGGGTCCTGGTTATATTTGCATTGCACTTAGTCATCTTATGTATTCAGTTCTTTAAATTTGACTTATTACAGCAAACTGCATTTTATGATTTTGTATTAATACTTGCTGCAACCAATTTAATCATATTAATAAGGAAATCAGAGACCTTAAACACAGTTTTCAAAAACATTATTGTGACATATTGTGTATGTGCTGGTCAATGTTTCTACTAGCAGAACATCTATACTCTAGGTAACAGACATTCTGGGTAACCCCTCCTCTAGAAATACGGTACAGCCTCAAAAGCTTCCAGCTGTAAATGACATGTAAAAGGCTGATTAATGATATAGGCTCGAGAGGCTCTGTGATTACCGTAATTTCAGGATCAAAGGAGAGAAGAGGGACTGTGAGGGGAACTGTGAAATCCCATTTTCGTCGCAGGGATAGAGTGTGATGAATTTCCCCCAGTGAGCGGCGCACTTTGGCACTGATCTGGAGCCCAACCTGGGGCATGACACCAGGATAAAGGCTCCTCACATCCTCTCTTGGCTTTCAAGGCCTTCAAGACAAAAAAAAAATCTCCTCACAGTTTCTGGCGAGAAAATGTGCTTCTTTGAAGACAAAAGTCATTAAGAAACCACAATTACTGTTCGGAAACCGTGTCCCTGGGGACTAATTCATGGTCACACTGACTTAAATGAAGATTTGTCAGGTAAGAAATCATTCAATTAAAGGCCTAGTGTCCATTTTATTAGAAATAAAAAAAAGGTTCTACTTCTTTGTAAAGCATATTAATGTCTTTCCATCAACCCACAATACTAATACTAAAGTGGTCCCCTCTTGCTTCAAATGTTCAGCATGAGAATAGAGTAAAATCACTCCAATATTTGCTTCAGGGCAGGAAACATTCACTTTTTATTGTTATAATTCATGGAAATGCCCGTCACTGTGTTTGTCATAAGACCCTTGATTATCTTAAGGGACGAGTATTACAGCGTGAATTGCAAACAACTGAAAAAGGTGGTGAACAGGCAAACAACTAAAACAAGGCAAAAAAAGAAAAAAAACAGATCTGATGTCCTTTTAACAGCTGATTTAAAAATGTAATCAAAATAAACCTTTCACTGATACATTTCCCATGAAGCCCCAGTGCACGGCCCGTGGTGTCAATCATAGGCTGGAAGGCCAAAGAGCTCTGGTTTGAAATCCTCCATTGTCCTCAGCACCAGCGTGGCCTCCTGCGTTAGGCTGCGGTCCAGGTTGTCGTCGGGGATCATCACCACCTGCATTTCTGCAGCACGTGCTGCCAGGACACCATTTGGAGCATCTTCGAACACCAGACACTGCAGACGAGGGAAAGGCTGTCAGTACACTGAAAAGATGCAAGGAAATTCCCTCATTCTAATGACATTCTAATGAAAATTGAGACACCCTCCTCAGATCCCTAAAACTGTTGAAACCTCCGGCTCTTAATTCTTCCAAACCTTAACTTACCACAAGATATTATTTGTTATATCCGTTCTGAGTGTAGCGTTTTCATTAAAGAATGGAGGTAAATTTTATTGTAACAGGGAAGCAGCAAAAAACATCTTTGAGTGCAGCATGACTTGAGATATATTGAGGACAAGTCTCTCATTGAGTGACAGGAAGTTCCTTTTCTGTGTTACAACAAAAGCACCACATCAAAGCCCTGTCATCCCAGTCTGAGGCAATAGGTCAGATATGGACAAAGGCACTCTCTCAGTAGGCTTCCTCACCATTAAACCAGGGAGACTTCCTACATCCTGGGGTCTTTATCGCTGTGCTCTCGCACTTCGTTGATGGAAACCACATCCTGTCACGCCGATCAGGCAGTTCAAAATATCATGCTGTTAGAGGAGACATCACTGTCAGCACACAAGGAAGGATTAGGCTCAGGAGTTTGCTGTTAAGAGTACTCCTAGTTCCCAGCACAAATCCACAATCTTTAAGAGCCTTGAACGAGATTTCCGAACCAGGAACGCACATTTCCAATTCGTTCTGCCTTCAAAGACGGAAAGGAAATGCAGAGAGCTCCACAAACTGGCCTTATCTAGGCTTTTAAGAAACCTTTTTTCATATCCCAGATGGAACAAAGACGTGTACTTGACTTGCCTTCTGTGAAAGACCTAATTGACTTTTGTGATGTCACTAAGCCTGTTGTCTGGCAGCAGACAATAATTGCAGAAAGTAATGTGCATAATGGAGGGGCTTAACTGAGTCCCTTGAATAAGAGGCAATTAAAACTCTTAATTACTCAAGAAGCCATGCTAATGACCCGTAATTATTGTGCTTGTATTGTAATGGAAAATGAATGCATCATGCACATATTCTCTATGTTACTGACACCCACTGAAGTAGCACAGCATCAATCTCTGGGGATTAGGGAGGGTCAGGAAGCCACAAATAGGAAAGGCTTTATAATTTGTTGGTTGGAGGAACAGAGAAATGCTTTCACTCAAAATACAACACAAGAACATAAATATGAGAGGGATTGAAACTTTATCCAACTGTTTGAAGCATTGTTACTGTAAAATCTGTGAAACGTAGAGAGGCTACCATCTTATCACAACACATTCTGCTCAGTTAAAATCGTGACCTGCAACAGCCAGGGCAGCCAGACATCTGCGCACCCACACAAGATCAGAGTATTCTATTGAGGCATTTTCAAGAGCTACATCTTCCTTCATCTCAAAAGGCTACAGAAAAACATGGAGACCAGATCGGCTCCCACACAGTAAGACAGTGTCTCCAGGATGAGAGCATCCATAACTGTTGGCCTGGTATCAAATAATCCGCACAGGGCCACATATCTGGAACAGCCAAGAAGATAATGCAACGCAAACCGGCCAAATGCTAACTGGCCTAAAGCTGTGTTCAGTGACAAGTCAGCATTCCATTGGTTAAAGCATGAGGGCAGGTATAGAGTGCACTGCAGATGCAGGGAGAAGCAAAGAACCACGTACCACAACGCAATGTGTTGTGCAGGTGAGCTGCAGAGTAGGTGGATATGTTATGGTATGGGCTACATTACAGTACAGATAATGATAACAATTATGGTTTTCTGTTGGCTACTTGCCTGTGCAATGCTATAAAAACAACAGCCTCACCTTTACGTTGCTCCCTACCTTGTGCAACGATGACACATGGCCTACATGCGTGCATGGGCTTCCCCTGTATGTTTGCGATGGGCTGGCCTTTGTAGTCACCTTACGGAAACCCAGTGGACCACTCCTAAATACGCATTCATGTCATTGTAAAAGTATACAAGATATTACTCTTGACATGACATTGCTAATAACATATTTTTTTTTTCTATTGTATCTTTTCTCTGTTTAGTCAGCAGTATGAATAAACATGGAAGGAACTGTGTACTGTATGTATTCATATTTCTGAAAATCATACATATAAATATACATATAAAAATAAAAGACTGGGCCAGAGTAATAATTATTTAAACATAATGCAAACATAACCCTCATTTTAAGAGAAGTGCTCACTTTTTTCATGTTTAGGATTGAGTAAAAAGACCTCTGCTGAAGAGCCGTGCATGTGTGAAAATGGTTGCCATGGAACATTCTCTTAACATGGTGGAAAAACGTCCAGTGACGCCATTGTCGAAATTGAATGTGACATGCCAGCGTACTAAAATCCTTCAAATGGCCATGACCATGTTGCATGTCTGAGCTTAAACAGAGCTGAACGATATTTTGCGTCATCATTCATGAAGGAGCTGCATCATATTGCTGCCCTGTCTAACATTAGACTGCAACTGGGAAGTGCGCAGCACATCAAACCCATAAAGCACTAGAGAGGAAAGACTATTCAGGGCACTTGGTGAGACAAAGTCAAATTAATGCAGGTACTGAGTAGTGCTGTCATTATTGAGAAAGTCAACAAACCACTAAACAAAGGAAAAAAGAAACTGGAAATGATGTGGCCTCACCATGATAGGCTTCCCCAATTACATTACATCTCACATATATACACACACATGTACATACGCACATAAACACTAAGCTGAGAGGGTATTATGGGTATGTTCTGGAAGGGATGCACTTCTGCCGACACATTTTTCTGGTCCCTGTGTGCAGACTGTGTCCAGAGTTGAGTGGATATCTGAGACACGTTGAGACGGTTACATTATGAACATTCTGCAATAACAGACAAGTACAAAGTGACTCTAGTTTTCTGCTCATTGGTCATTTGTCATAGGATAGCAGTGCCTAAAGGAATGTGTTTTAATAATTTATTAACCAACATCCCTCTAGAGGCAGTGGCATTAAGAGAAGCAAATGTGCAGCGTGTAGCATTAGTTGGCGTCAATTTAATCGTTTCGTTTTCAATTGATGTCATCGGACATGGAATCATTCATCAATAATTCAAATTTGCCATGCATCCAGTGTCATGCCTTATTTTTTGATTAAAGGCAAATGGTGCAAAATGTTCTTAAATAGCTAAAATATGCTACATTTACACCACTGGATAATGGCATATAAATTCTGAATTATTTCATTTGCTAAGCAGAGATGCTTATCAAGGACAACACGGTCGATCTATTACATATTATCCATTTCAACTACTGTGCACTTAAGTGCCATGTTCAAGGATGCGACGGCAAAGCCTCAGCTGGACTTAGAACGTGCAATCTCTCCAATTACAAACTATAATGAACCTTAATGAGTGATGGTACTGCACCATAATACAGTGTATTCCAGAGACTGATTCGGAGGCCACAATTATATCCTTTAAAAATCGGTCAAAACCCACAAATATGCCTTGTATCATTTAACAAATTCAAAGACTGCACCAAACAGAAGAATGATATCTGATCTGAGGAAAAGAAAATAGGCCAATATGTACTGCACTAGTTTGTCCTCTTCTTTCGCATTCTAGATCCTCTGTGCTTCCCATACCATAATGGCATTGTCCTGATGCAATGCAGTTGACCTGACATAAGATTCTGAGCAAATGGGCTGTCATGGGAGGGAAGATTACTATTCCCCTACCCCTCAAGAATGTGACTAATGCTTCAACATTACTTCAAAAAACATAAAAAATATCATGAGCGAGGCAGGAGTGGCACTACTGTAAATCTCATTAAATTACCTATTTCTGTCACCACAGCACAGAACACGCTTCTGAACCCATCAGAGGCCCACAGACCCCACAGAAAAGAGCTGTACTACACACCACCAAAGGGAGTTTTTCTGACTGCCATTTGTGCACATTGAGATTTCTTGGATCCCAGCATATAGTCAGATGACATGCAGAAATACAATGTCTATATAGACATTCTTCCTTTTAAAAATACACTGCCTGTGCACATTTGAAAAGAAGAGATGGACCACAAATCATTTGTACAAACTCTTAGTTTAAATCTTGAAGTCACTGGAGGCCTTCACTATATCCGCTTCAATAGTTTCCCTACATTACTCATTCATTCCAGTTAAAGGATGACGTGTCTCTATCCTTTAATGAGCAAAGCCGCAGGGTACTTCCAGCCAGTACAAAGGTATACCATTAAACACATGAGGAGAACACAGCACACACAGAAACCATTGATTGACCTCATAGAACGGAGCTCAATTTGGATGTCGGGAGTCACAGCTCGGTCTGTTTGTTCATCGCTTACCGACGATAAGGTCATTCTTAATGTGTCATTTCTCGTTCTGTGCTTTGTTTTCCACCAGCAGGTATCTCACTCCAGAGGTGTGGTCTAATGACAGGCTCCCCACTGGCCGTGACTGTGCTATCGATTGTCTGCTCCCACACACATCGACACTCGGTGCGAAGTGTCTGCAAAGATGCAATGGCAGCCGCACTGAGTCCAGACGCACTCTGAGACACATCTCCAAGACTGGGGAGGATATACATGCACACACAGGCCTTAATGATTATTCCTCAGTGTTCAGCCTAAACACAGGCATGCACCCACACACACCCACAGACATGCATGCATGCACGCTCACACATACACACAAACTCAAAGCGGATTTATTAGGAAGAGAGAGCACTGACCCCTACAAAGCAAGATAAACAATCGTGGCAGAGGACATTCCTCTTATCAGGATCCCAAGCTGTTCATCCATTACGTCCCCCTACGACAGCTTCTGTTACACGTGTACATACACAGCATTTCTGACAGATCAATTAAAGTGACTCACAGTTCTGTGTGGATTATACACACACCGATTTTGTTGACAGAAGCTGGGGCCACCAGAGACCCCATTTCGCAGCGTGGATTCCACACAGAGAACAACACTATTGATGTCGGAGGTGGAAAATGTCATATGCCAGAATGGAAAAGAAAGTAGAGATCAGCGTGAGGACAACAGAACTTGTGAGGATAAAGTGGAGGAAGTCAGCAGGAAAGTGGCGACAATGAAAGATTATAAGCTATATCCTTTTAAACGATCAGCCAGCCTGGGGCAGGCTAAGGGAGACATGTAACCTTTTATCATTGGACTCACGGGGGAAAAAAAACACATGCTTGGGATGTAAAATTCTATCTGCATGGGAAATGCTTGGAGCTTGCAGACACAGATGACTGCATTGTAAACTCTGATGCTGGACTTTGGAAGGAGCAGTTGTGCCTTTAGTGGACATTAAAGATGCAACGTCGTGGTGATCGGGCCTTATGTAACTCTTGGTGGGTTAGGTTGTTCAGAAGGCAGCTCTTGTGTCTCAGTTCACTCTCTGTACTGTATACACTTGGTTTCAACTGACTATCAGTTGAATAAAAGTATTAGAATATTTGCATTTGTACTGCACACATTTTTTTTTACCTCAAAATATCCCCCAGAATAACCCCACATCCCATACATGAACAGTATAATTAATCACTGTGACAGCTTGTGGGCTGTATAAGGCCATATCGGCTACAAAAGGTCACCTTAGCCATGCTGTCAGGAACACCTCTTTTCCTACACTTAAAAAAATCCATTTTATTCAAAATAGTATGGTAAAACAAATCCTGGTAAGTTAGAGGCATTGTTGGCAGCACTGCTGGGTAATTTTATAGCAAAGTGTCAAGTTTGTTATTCAAGGTAATGGAAATTTTAAGGGAAGTTGATGTTTAGTCTAGTAATGGCAGGCACTCATACACTTTAGATAATGGTATTTTGTTTATTAATAGAAGTTTAATATTAATGTTTGTTTTTGGTTTACATGGAGAAAGGCTTTTGTAAAGATAATCCCTCTACATCCTTGCCTCAGACCACCTTCAATAACAATAAATACGACCTGGAGAATACGAATGGAGTATCAAAATACCTACCTAAAAAGTGCATTGGTATAAAAGTGCATTACACATTACAGAGCATGGAATTAAACACAAAAAATGCTAAATGATAACATATTACTTAAATTCAGGCTCAGATTCAATCTACCTGCTATGGTGATTTTCCTTCTGAATTAAATTACAGCTTTTTTCTACTTTTGTAACCTCATGAATGTAATGGTTGAACAAAATAATACCATGATCATTATTTAAAAAATTGAACATGAGTTTCAAAGTCAATCACTGTCAAGGACAGAATGCATTGCACTTAGCCTGGTTCTGGATTCCAAAGTATGCCCTTATCACAGGCTTGATTTTTGTATGCTCTGAAATCTTCCTCCACTCATATTTTATGTTCTGATCAAGCATTCAATTCAAAGTCAAAAGCACATTTTACTTCAAAAGATGCATGGCAGAAGGTACACTGAGAAAGCCAAGTCTCACACTTAAAATGACTGGCTCACACTCTGGCATCCTTTCCTCCAGAAAATGGATTGGGCCTATATTTTATGACATACAGTCTGCATTTTGTATTTTTTATTATTGATGAGTACACAAAAACTTCAATGAAAGCGACAGTTCATTCAATATGATCCACTTTTGAGTGGTTTAAAAGCTGCAGTTCCAAGATATATTACTGTTTACTCAAACCCATAAAAATAAGCATAAATGAGGATAAATGCATTTGGAGATTATATATATATTTTCTTAATCTTCAACTTCATATCTCATTTTCTCATTCGTGTGCTGCATTTCTCCTTCCCAGGCGAAAACAAATAGGCCTAAGCAATCAATACTCTAAACCTATACTTTATAGTTTTTTCAATAAACACAAAGCAAACAGACACATTCCATTCATTATGCTATATTCTGCTTTGTTGTGCTGTGATACACCCTGTACCTTTACAGCTTAAAGCTTCCAATATGTGTCTGTTGATAAAGAGCTCAATTTTGAAAATTCTAAATGAGACACAAACCTACAGTCGGGCAATTTGAATATCAGACCTCAGCACTGGCCAAACATAAATAGTGCTAGACCAATCAAAGGCACTGTATCACTGAAAAAAACAGCAGAATTCCAGGGTTCGACCAAAGACACTACATCACTGAGAAACACAGTGGAATTCCAAATGGTCTTGTTTATGTTGACGGGGATACTACTTAAAAAATACTAAGTTTCTTTTGTTCCCAGTTGCAAGCCATGCATGTTGGTCCCATGTGTCAAATGTGGCCAAAGAAAACAGAATTATTAGAAGACTGGATAATTCACGAAGGACAGGATCAGCATCAACTGTCTTATGTTACGGAATTATGTGAAGAGCAAAACAGACAATTTTCTTGCATCAGAAGGACAGACAGACTGACCACTTTGAAAAAGCAATGCACCATTCGATAACAAATCCCTGCTCAGATGATCTAGTAGTGTTAAATAATATATTGCACTCAGTACCACATCATTTTTGATTAGCATGTGGACACAGCCCTTTTAGATATAACTAATTTTTTAAAGACAATCTTATTCTTAAAACAACTATTATGAGAACAAACTGGGAGACAACTTTCAACCACATTTTTTGAAATAGTTTCACAAAATCTACCATGATTGTTTTTGTTTCTCTCCATTACATTACATTTTTATAAAGACCCAAACTGTTATGAACTATTAAACAGAATTCATTATGGCCGATTACGCTGCTTATATAAAAATCTCTTATTCTAAGCACTTTGCTCAGTTTTCAGAATGGTGCTACATCCATAACTAATCTCATTAAAACCTGAAAAGAAAAATCAACAGACAAATTACCTATGGACCAATAAACTATATAAGAAGAGTAATGAAGATGTGGAGGACTAGGCCTCCTGTTACAAAGTATTTTTATCGTCAGGGTTAAGGTATAAACTTTTTTATAAGTTTTTTGTGTGCCTCTCTATTCACAAAGCTAAGCTCTGCTTTGCATGCTCTCATGGAGCTCCTGCTGTCGCTTACTGTGGGTGGGAGCAGCATGTGCTGGAGAGGAGGTGACCTCAGGAGCCATGGACTGGGCCTAAAACAGCCCCGGGAAACGGGACGTGACATTCATAAACCATCCCTCAGCAACATGAATCATTCATAATCACTCCAAAGTCACTGTCACCTCCATGACACAATTACAGCAGAATGTCTACCTTCAGAAAAATGACCACAACAAAACAGAATGCATTGCTTTGGTGAGAGCAATAATAATGGCAGTCACACACTGGAGAAACATTTTGCAGGTGCATTTAAGAGAACCATCTAAAAAAACTGCTGCACAGTTTTCTGCATCAATGACCATTATTTTCATCCCAATACTGGCTGATGTTTCAATCACATCAGAGAATCTTCTCACATTTGGACAGACCTGTTTTACACAGAATGGGGCTCATGCAAAATCAACTAACCAGTAAAAAAACTATCAAATTGAATCTTTATAACTACATCGATAAACATAAACTGGCTGTGAAGGCTTTCAAAATATCTGAAAGTCTACAATCATGCACACTCTTATATCCTCAACCATGGCACAAGAAAGTAATGGAAATCTATGAATGTTTCACTGGTATGCAGGTGATAGCTAAATAGTATGTCTACACCTGAACTGACAGCATGTTGTAGCATAATAGACAAAATTGCATAAGATGACAAAGGTTAAAGGTGGCTGGCTGCAGGGGCTGTCCATTTAAAATCCGAAAGACAGGGGTACCTCTACCAAAATGTAATCAATTTATAAGATTAGTACACACCTTAAGCTTATGTTAGAATAAGCAATAGCTTATGTTAAAAGTATGTGACATCTCTTTATACTAGATGCACGTGAAATAGTTTAAAGATGAGTGCAGTGGAAACCCACTACCAGTGGTTGTAAAAACAATGGTTTTACAATCATTCACAACTATTTCTACAGCCCAATCAGAATATGACCTCCACAGAGTCTGCTTGCATGAAATGTTATGTCTGAACCCTTAACATAGGTGGACATCAAAACAACTGAATGAATAGCACACAGAAATAAACAGCTAAATAAAACACAACCCTGAAATGAAGACAGAGTCATTTTGTGTTAAGGAGCTTAGTATGAGGGTGATGATTATAAAGAGAAATCTGATTCCAGTCCAGTTCATGGTGGCTCTCTCTCCAGCGCTCCTCTGGTCCAACACACACAAAACAGTAAAAAAAATCTTGTAAAGCAATCATTTTTAAAGGCAGTTTAAAATAATAACAGAATTATGGGAAATAGGGGCATTTTGACAATGTTCTGACTAAATAAAACAGAAAAATGGCTATATGGGTCACAGAAAAACTCCTCAGTATTACAGACGAATGTGCCTAAAACAGATTACTGAAAAAGAGCACAAATTATATATCAGTAGCTTTGCCAAAACAAGAACACTTAAAATATAGATCATTCCTAAAATTTAACCAAACAACCATTACGTTAAGTCCAATCCATTTTATTCCCTGTAAAATAAGGCAACTGTAAAAGCAAAAAAAAATATATATCAGGCTTAGTTGTTAACACCAGTGGTTATGTAACCATGTACACATTAACCCAACAGTCGTGGACCAGCTAGTACTTTTGATTTTCAGAGACTAATTGCTATTCTCTATAATAAAAATGGGTCAGGGCACACACAGAACTGACTGACCTTTGCTGAATCTGCTCTGAGTCTGTACCAGCAGAAAATAAACACTTAAGACAGCAGTGGAGTAGGAGAAACATTTTTTTGCTCTCATTTTAACAATCCAGGGTGAAAATACACCCTGGTCACACTTATTATCTGTATTTCACACTATCCAAACAACAGATGCAGTGACCACCATGGGGAAGCCAACGCAGTGCTTGAGGTCTTTTAAACGTATCTGTATTATTTAAAATGCACTAAGTTCAGACACTACCCTAACTATGTGCTTATGTGTGTATCTATGGACAAAATCAAACAAAAATGAGTTCACTAAATTTGCTCTGGTTTCTGGAATTGTTACTGTGCTTTTCCCCTCAATTTTTGAATAATGAATGCTGAAAGTACTGTACTTTTCTGCTTCAGCATTTTCTTCACATGGAAGCTCAAATGATACCCCTGCTCTATGACTGGCTTACTGTAACAATTATACCACAATTCCACTGGAAGACAAACCGAAATAAGGCATTTGCAGAATTGCATTAAAAAGAATTTTGGCAAATAGACACTCTGATGTTTATGACAAAACTGAAGTTTCCCTTCTTTTAAAAATTCCAAATGCTCCACCCGGCCCCTCCCACCAATGGCAGCTTTAAGTGTTTTTTTTTTTTGCCTTTCAATCCCAAAACATTTTTTTTAAAGATGACATTTTTGGTTGTATTATGGTGGGTAGATGAGAGATCACAATCATACATGGATGACAATTGGAGGATTTTTTCATGGAATTAGGACAACGTTGTCCTATCATTTCTGTGCAAGACTATATCAGCATTTTGTTTTGACCAGTATGGAGACTGTAATGTATGAATTTACATTCACACATACACACACACCTCTTTTTTTGTAGTGCTAGACCATAGGCTGCTGCAACCCATTGCAATCCCTTTTCCTGTTCTGTTAAATAAAAGTGAATGTTCAAATTTCCACAAAAGCCACTGAGATTACATTTGTGACAGTAAACTAGCAGTACAGCCTACAATAGCCTGCGTTGCAGTAAAATTTGAAAAAGAAATTTTAGCAGCTTTCACAAATGGGAAAGTAATTGGGAAAATATGTGAATTTTTCTTGCAGAAAAGAGAGGATGAAACAAGCCTGAGGGGGTCATGGACAATATACAGTATATATTTTTAGTCTCTAAATTTCCAGTACCAAGACCTAGCTGCAGAACAAACATTCCCCATTCAATCAGAGTCTCATCAATGCTTATGAGCTCTTAACACGCGGAAAGCTCTGCAGGTATATTAGAGGGTGAGGACAGGAGAGCTCTGTTTCATTAACGAAGCAGGTTCTCCCTCTCCCTTCCAGTGGCTTCATTGTGATTAATAATGATTAGACTCATTGCGAATTCATTACGACAACTGCTGATCCAGCAGCGGCAAAGCTGCAACATGCGAATGGCAACGCTCTCTCTGCAGGCTGTCACTGGAGCTTGGGAAGGCACGTCACGTTGGAGGGCCGGGGCGGCGGAGTGTCATTTGTTATTCCACTGCACATTTTGTCAAGTCCTTCAGCAGCAGCTTCATACTTTATCAAGACAAATGCGGGTCCGAATGCACACGCCCGGAAGACTAAGGACCCATTAGACCGTGCAACGCAGGATTCGGAGCGCTGGTTATTTTTCAAACGTGAGCATGTTTTTTTTGCAAACATTTTTACAAAGAATCCAACATTATTCTGTTGAGAGATTGATTCTACTGTGGCTGTCATGATTCTCTCGCCTGCATAAAGCGCAGAACCTGCTCGGGTTCCTCAAGGGTACGACAGCAGCAACCAACCTGGGGAAGGAACGCACAACCTCCAGCAAAGCCCTCTATCCACCAGGAAATTCTACCTTGTGAGCATGTACTGAATAACAACAAAACTTTTGTTTTCAATCATGACTTGCATACTGACAAAACTCATTTGGGTATTACATGCATATTGTGTATGGGGAGAAGGGAACTATTTATGTACATCTTACATTTTTATACACAAATGTATACATTTTCTGTTATATTATCCAAAATCTATTTAACCTTTACAAGTTGAAAATTCTATTGGGAAGAATCACTGGTTATTGTTACATCTAGACCTAAAACAATTCTCACTTAAATACATACATGACAAAAAATAACCAATAAAGGACTACTTATGTATAGCCACTGACCTGAACTATGGTGTATGTATTAATTGTACAATACCAGGAAAACAAAACATGTATTTCTGCACAAAGGCACACACTAGCTATTGACCCTCTCTTACAGTTATCCCAGTAAATTTGGAAGGCTTCATGTGAATCTCATTAATCCTTAACCCAATGTAAAACCAGACTTTTCATGTGCACATCGACAGTGACAAGCCAAGGCAATTAAACATAAAAAGAACCACATTCAGTGTAATAAGGTGAGGATTTTTACAGTTCCTGTTAACACATATTGCTTTAAGTAAACCTCTGTTTAATCTGCAAATCACCAGAATCTGCATCGGGACAATCAGTGGAAATTCAGTTATGTGCCTTGTCTTTAGCTTTATACGCACAGTAGTAATGGATAGATGGCAGAGGCAGACAGCAAAGAAGTTCCTTTGAAGAGGCACAAGAATCATGTAATTCATCATCATTCCCGACAATCGTGTCCTGAAAACCATATGTGACAGTGATAATACAGAGCTCACATCTTGTTGCTTTACTTGAAAAAGAATATCCACCTTCTAAGAGAACAATATTTTGCAGGAAAAAGGATTGACAGAGGGTCACCCCATTTACATAGTGATGTACAGTTGTCAAGCTACCACAGCTATGAAATGTTTACTACCTTGACATTTCCCACCTTTATGATTTCACAGTAAAACTAATGTCTAGCAAAATTCTGCATTTAACTACAAAATTAGGTTTGCTACCTATTGTCCTGCATTGTATGTTTAAACCTTTCAGGACAACTGCATACACTTGGTCTAACACTGGATCATCCTGGATGTCTCTCTGTGGGGTTTTTCCCATGTAAGGTGCATGCTCCAGTACTACTGTAAGGCAATGAGTTTGTCATAGGGGAAATGATAAAGGTAATTGTTAATTCAGAAACATTCTAAACATTGACAATAACTGGTATTTAGGTATTTTGCAAATTTCCAACATGAATTAGAAAGTTATTTCCATTCCTGTTGTTAGTGGTCAATAGAGAAAGGTATCCTCTTGCTCCTGTGAGTTCAAAGGTTTTTGATATGATTATCTTTGGCCTAACAAGTATAAGTTCTCTTTTTAGAGTCCACCCCCCCAATCCCCTTGATTGGTTTCAAATTGTTAAGTGATGACGTTTGATAAGTTCCCATATCGGTGTAATCCTAAAATACTATACATGTCTCATAAAATATTTGTCAAATTATGATACTCAAGACATGAATATTCATTAGAGTAATAAAACTACATCAGAGTCTTGCAAAGTGAATATGACTGAATATGTAGTATGCAGTTAAATTCTTCCTACACAGGGTAAAATACACACCAGATAGGTGGCATGTGTTTTGCAAAATCATTAAATAAATACATGTTTCATTAGGGGGTATTTGTTTTTAAATATTCATCAATGCAGATTGTACGACACCACTGAAAGAGCCCCGGTTCATGGTTTCAGAGTAAACACGGCACCCCTTTTCTTACATCAGCATATCATGTTATTAAGGAAGCAACTATTTCTTGTCTTGTGTCTTCAGGTAGGGGTCTTTGAGTAGAATAGGGTGGCGAATTATTATCAGTTTATTTGCTGAGTCCATTTATACAGCTGAATATGTACTGAAGGAGTTCAGATTAAGAAGCTTCTTCATAGCATTTTTCTAGCACCCGATCTACTAATAAAACCAAAAAGTTAAGGATTACGAACTCACTTCCTCAACCACTACTTCACACTGCCACTAAATTGGCATTCCAAGCGACATGAATATTCTCAGACACAGTGGCGTCTCTTCAATTGTATTCAGTACTTGTATTGACTATTTTTCAAATGTTGGCCCTGCCCATCACTATGCTGTCAGTTTAAGATTTACCGTTTTTAACCAAATCTGTCCTAATCAAACCAGTATCTCAGATCTGAATAATCTGAACAATCACGTGAACTTTCCAGACCCATTCTGTGAGGATTCTTTGTTGCTGGGAGCAAACTGACACACATCTGACATGATGAGAAAGCTGCCACTCACTCCTCAAAGATACTGGACTGAGAGGATAATATAAAGAAGTAGCCGGATGTGACCAAACACAATATTTGGGATTAGTTTCATCCTTTGCCTTTGAGTAAAGGAAGATAGGAAATTTTAAAGCAACAGGGTCAACATCTCAAGTTACAAAACTAGACATAGTTTTCCTTTAAAAGAAACAGAAAAATTGACTACGGACCCAACACTACTAGCAAGTCCAACAGTAAAGATGAAATGGAGATCTTTACTTCATATGATGCTACTAAATAAGGGCAGTTAAGCTATTTTATTTACGACATTGCAAAATAAAATAATATTACTCGCATGCTTCAACTATATACAATTCACTATTCAGAGGGTAGTAGCTGTGGGCTGATTGATAAGAGTAGTATTTTTTGGTTGTTTAAGACACAGTTTTATGCACTGTCAACTTCAGGCATTTTGTGAAAAAGCTGGTACAGTAATTAGTCATGTCACTTCCATGACCACATTGGCGTGTAATATAGCTTGCTTCACAGAGGAGATTGCACTGTTTGAGTAATGTTTGCAACCATAAGAGACCTGGGTTTCCTGGGGTCAAAGAGATCCAAAGTGTTATGGGCAACCATGCTGCGTGGAGGACCATCATTGATCAAGACCAGAGGATGGCTCTGAGCCACCCTCTGGTCGGATACTGGTCAGATACTTACTGAGCATTTTTATTAATGTCATGTGAAAATTACAATGTCAAAGGTAAACATATTCACCATTAAGGACAATGTACTAATTAGAAGGATTGAACGGTACACTGCATTTTTAAAATGATCAGAGCCCTTCAGACACCTATAAAGTTGCCTTAAAGTCTGCTTACATAAGATGGATTGATCCTCTGGTCACCTTTTATACTAGGGACCCGTTTACACCACAGGCAATCCATCTTATTGCCAGCGTTACACCACCTTTGAAGTAGTATGAACGGCGGCCAATGGTGTCAGAAAGCTGGCTGATTTTGTGGTATCCTTTTACAGTGATGGGTAAGTTGCTCGAAAGGTGGAATGAAGCTTGTGTAAAAGCAGCTTACTTTGTGGTGTAAAAGGGGACTGAGGGAGATCCTCTTACCTTCTCTGGCACAGCTGGTGGGTTGAATCTACTGGCACAAACCAGGAAGGCATCAGGTTGTGGCTTGCCGTTCTTTACGTCTGGGTCGTCTCCAAGAACAACGTGATTAAACAGTTGAAAGAATTCTTTATGGCGAGTGGTCTTCAACTCAAACGTCTGTCCTGCAGAGCTTGTGGCGACGGCTATCGGAATTTTATGTTTGTGCAAATGATGGACAAGTTTCTTCACACCTGAATTTAAGATGAGAATTCAAACCATGACACTTCGTGTGCTATTCTTAGCCATAGTTCATACCATTAAAACTGCTGGGAAATGTGTTACAGGGATAGAATTCAGAAGCTCAAGTCATTAGCATTCAGCTGTGCTACAGTTAAAATTAGTTAGCCTCAGGTAAATTTCTGATCAAGGTCAAAATGTGCCTTTTTGTTTATTTCTGCCAAGCCACAACATCAGGGGAAATTCAGATGTAAAACAATAGCAATACTAAGAAAATTGAACTCAACATGCAAAGTCGTATAATTATTATGGAACTACCGTGTGCTAACTTCTGTATAATTACAGAATATGATGAAGAACAGGCCGTGTCACACAATAAGAGAAACAGACAGGAAAAAAAAAACTCTTCAACGATTTAATGATTTTCTCTCTAGAGAGGGATGATAACTTCTATACTTGAGACACCGTAATGGTTCTATTAATGGTACTATTGTAGTCTCGGTTGTTTACTCAGCATTTGCATCAGATAAATTTAAAAATAAAACTGATGTTAATGCCAAAATATCACACGCAGCCTCCTCAAGTAAGCGAGTGCAGTCGGAGAAAGGCATGACATGGTCGTAATTTTGTACCCACCTGGCAACAGTTCTGCTGATGGAAATATTTTTTCTTGTATTTTTCTACTTTCCTGAAGAAGTTCTTCTGGCGTCATCGGTAGTTCCAGAGAATCTCGGATGATAAGTGACGCGTCTAATGCCTTCTTGCCCATCACTGATGACTTAACCTCCCATGTATACTTCTTTCCAAATCGGTCACATATCTCCTGGAAGGAAACTGTATACAGCCTCTCCGTATCTGCAAAGGTGAGGGAATTAATAGCAAATATAAGCAATCCTGCAATCAAAACGTTCACAAATTCTATCGGTTAGTCTGCTGCCGAGATAACATTATGTTACATTTTACAGTTCAGTTAACTAGCTATCAACAGTTTCAAATAGTCTGGGCAGACAGTAGCTAACGCGAAACATTCATTGACTAGCTATGTCGTGTTCAGCATCAGATCGCTAATTAATTTGCACAGTAACTTTTATGAATAGCACACTTGTAGCTAGCTAACTAGCGCTGGATACCGTTTCATTTATACAGTATCATTAATGTTTGTTATTGCTAACTAACCGACCTGTATATGAGCAAGCGTGTGATGAGCTCTTGTTAGACTAGCTAGCCTGGGTACTGGTGGCAGTGAGTTTTGTATTTTGCATGATATTTATACTATTTAGACTGCACGATAGTCGCTAGCGTCTGGCTTAAAACGAATTGCACATAAGACAATTGTCTACTTAAACATTTTAAACTGACTAGCGACTTAGACTTAGGTAGACCAACTACATACTGTATCATATCAACTACACTGCTAGCTTGCTAACAACATAGCCGACCTTTTTAAATGAACGAATGAATGAACGAACGAACCTAATAACAATCCATCCATATCGAACAGAACATGTGTCACTGATTTAAAGTTTGCTTGTGCTCCTGCCATATTCGCCATAGCTAGCTACATGCAGTTGACGTCGTATTCGAAGGCGTCACTGATGCGGAAATGCTGCGTAGTTTCTTTGATATGTATATGGAATGGATCGATAAACAGAGTGGTCTCAATAAGAGGAATGACCCATCCATGTTTTTTTAAGAATTATAAACGTAAAGAAAATATGGATAACAAGATATACAATACACATGGATGAACTCTGTACGATTACATGAATACATGTGGAGACCAATCCAGATGTATAAGGATCAGTGCATATGCGCAGAAATGACAAGGTTGCGAAATTGCAGTGAGCAGAAACCGAAGGTCAAGAAGAAGAAGCTTCCGGTTGGCAATGTAGCTCGGTAGTAGTACCTCTCGGTTATTTGCATGCAATACGTACAAGGTAGGGCGGTGCTTTTACAGGTATTCTGTTGTGGAAAAAAAACAGACACATGTGTTTAAGTTTATGAATTAATGTGAAACAGCGATATTATTATTATTTTAATGTTCAATGTAATTTTATTATTTTATTATATTAATTTTAATAATAATAATAATAATAATAATAATAATAATAATAATAATAATTAGTATGATAAGAAGGGCTTTGGCAACTGATTGGTCAATCAGACGGTTGGACCACGTTAGAACCAATAGGAGATGTTCCTTCAAAAATGTATTTAGCAAAATATTTAATTTTCCAGGATGTGAACTATTTGCTATTGCAAATGTAAAGGTTACATCTTTAACTAGAGATTTTCCTTTCCTTTTTTCCCTTCTCTCTCTCTCTTTCTCTGTGATATCTTTTTAGAGTGATATCATGACAATTGCTAGCTAGTACTACAATCACTAGCTTGTTGCAGGTGTAGTTTTTTTGCAGCTAGTTAGCTCACTATTGTAGCTATTCAGTTATTCAACTATAGCAGTAATGTCAGCTAGCTAAATTCACAGGCAACAGGGGGTTTTACAAATTTGAACTACTGGATTTTCTGTTTGCTTGCCAGCTATGTAAAATCATGAAGCATACAATAATAATAGTGTATTTATGGGATTTAATAGCAAAAGTGTCCACATTAAAAGTAGTCCAGGGTGGAGAAATAAGGATATTCAGGGGAATAATGTAAACTCCCCAGTGTGGTTAGTTTGCTAAATTGCTAGCATAAAATCAATATTGGTGAATGAATATTTTGGAGGACTGCTTTTTCACCCTTTTAAAAATGCAGATGTGTTGCTTGCCTGCCAACATGTAATATGTGACATGTCATTGCCATAAGCAGCTAGCTGATATTAGATGCTGGTAGGCAGGTGACTTCTGTACAGATGTTAAAAAAATATAATAGTGTTTTGGGCTTGGTGGAAAAACAGCGGGAAACACCTGTGTGGATGTTCTGGGTGGTAGACGACTCTTGTAAACTCACTGTCTCGTAAATTCACCCCTTCTTTCCAAAAACGAAAATCTAATATGTCACGCCTGTTCTGTTTGACATTGGTGTTCTCCTTAAAATGCAAGGAAGGACATCATTAACAAGGCTGTGAGCAACCCAGATAACAGTCCACTGGCATTCCTTTGCATGTTTGATTTCAAGTGTGCCTGAATAGAATAACGAGGCCCCCTTAGGACGAATAAGGTCTAGTGTTAACCAACGAGGAGTCATGCCTCATTGCTCAACTTTTTTCAGAGGATTGATCACTTTAGGGAAAGTGTGTTTTACTCCTGGAAACCAAGGCACAGTTGAATTAGATCTTTGCCATTTGTTACAACTGCACCTCAGGGTGGAAGCTAGATTTTGTTTTAAATCATTGTATCACTAAGGAGTATCTTATGGCCAAATGATGGACAATATCAGTTTGATAGAGCACATGACTCAAAGCGTGCAACCTCTTTTGGAAATTTAGGCAAAAAATAGATGCTAATGGCAATAGCTCTGGTATATATGAAAGGACCTACATTTGATGCATTTTAGATAATGACCAAACTGCTTGTTTCCTTATACACATTTGCTTTTGTAATGCCACTATGGCCTTTTAATATGTCATTGTTGTCTTTTGTCTAATAGTGTTCCGTGTTTCCTTAGGCTACGTTCACACAGCTGGCTCAACTACTGAATCAACCAACAGCACTTGCTCCTGTTGCTTGCATATCCACACACATATTTTATTGTTGACACGAAGACAGTCTACATTCAAAAGCTAAAATTACTGTACAGAGTAATTGAATTTGCCCTGTAACCTGTGGAAATCTTTGTAATGCAATGCACACCTCAAGGATGTTTTATACCTAAAATGCAATGTTTACCATTACATGTGCAGCAGTCATGGTCCTACATTTAACCATTTTTTTTCTGTAATGTCTCCACTTGTGCCTGACTAACATCCTTGAAATTGTCTCACAAGGTGAGGGTACAGTAGATTTCAAATAACAAAGCCAGCTGTTTGCGATATCACCCATTCCAATAAGGGTTATGACGATGTAAAGGACAATTGTGTCATTAGGAGAGAGGGACTTCGCCTGAGTGTTTAAACCAGGACTTGCTAATAAGGCTGTGGATTTTAGTCTAATTGGGTGAGGCTTCAGTAAGCTTGATTCTTGCAGTATTTGGCTGTTTTCCATCGTTTCATGTGCCTTAGGGGGAGACAGTAAAATTGGAAGCATAATCTTCAACTGTTGTGAAGAGAGGAGAGAAAATAAGAGCCTGGAGACTACAGAGGTGATTTGCTCAACCTTGTAAGTTTGAAAAAGAGCAAAACTCTTTTTTAAAAAAAAAAAAAGACAAAAATCGCAAATATAATTTTTCCCCTTATAATGAAGTGAGTAAAAAATGTATTTTGAGGGTTTTTGCCACAGTGCTCTGAAAAGGTGTGGAATGCAAAAAAAACTGATTGCAAAAGGTCAAGAAAACATTCTACATTTGCAATGTAGTCTTGTCAAATGTTTGGAATATTGGTATTGCTATTCAGAGAGTATTTCACTGTCTGTCAACTTTCCAAAAGAAAAAATGTAACAGAGTTCCTGAATGCTTGGATGACCATCTAAATAGCATTAGTCTAGAAAGGGTATTTGTAAAGCTTACCGTCAAGCTTACCATTTTTCCACAAAGACAGATACTTGCTGTGTAGTCGTCTGTGTAGATTCATTCTAGATAAATCATTCAAATTCATTCTAGATAATTTGTTTTATATGAAGCATCTTAACATCTTCAGCAAGTGAAACTATGCACACATACTCATCCCACTTTGTGTGCTCATTCTAGATGTAGGTCTGGAATGAGCTTAGCCAGTGTGCTTTGTCACTAACTTTAAGGAACACGTAAAAGCAAGCACAGATGTTATGAAGCCAACTTAAACAGTCACTATGACTACTCTGCAAGGTATTTGTACTTGTTTGTGCTGTTGCTCCCAGCACATGCAAAAATATAAATCCCTGGAACACAACATTTTAGAACACAGCTTTTAACCAAAGCTTCCTGTCAGATTTTAATTAGCAAGCTTATTATGTAGCAGGAGCTGAGTAATCTCTAGCATTATCCTCCCCACTTCTCAAAATATGGTCTCCGGATCTGTTGCTCTCTAAAGTGCGACTTGCAAGCATTTATGCAAATGAATCTATTCCCACTACAGTTTGGTAGTTCAGAAGCAGTTGTCCAGTGAAGTCACTGATATAAATAAACAGAAATCCCATTTGATGAGCAGCAAGTTGTTGTGCTTCTATTTGAATGTAATATACTGTCTGAAGATGTTTTGTCCTTTGAAAATAATCCCTTTCATTGTTACAACAGGATGTGCACATAAACCAACAACCATTAGGGGAAAACACTGCATAATTGATCAAAATGGAAATAAGTCTGATCTAAATAATATTCTACTGAGTTCATGCTACTGGCAGCACCATACAAGCAAGTGGTATTCAGTGGTTTCTCAGAATTAAAAAGCATTGGAGGATGCAAATTAATTTCTTATGTTCCCATGCTAAAGAGGCAGTGAACTTTCAGACCCTTCAGGAGAAAGAAAAGGGTAAGGGTTAACAGGCTCTGTGATGGTGTGTTTGTTCCTCTCAGCCAATGAAGGCGAGCTAAATATAGTTGTGGAATTAATGTAGTTCAGTGAAAAAGAAAAAACACTGAAACTCAAGGGGGTCTGGAGAGAAACACAGGTGCATGCATAGACTAATACCATTATGTGCATCACCTGCAAAACAAACCCTGTAATGAATATTATTTTAGACATAAAGAATGTAGAAAAATATGAAAATTTTAACAGTGCAATATTTTGGTTGTGAGTTCTATTTGATATTATTATTGTTTTCAGATTTTTTCTCCTCAGAACTGCCCTATGTGGAAAGGAGTATGCACCTTGTCATTTGTCATGTTTTGATATCAGAAATAAATTCTAAATAAAGGCCTACATTTTCTGATTCTTGGCAGTGAATGGCAGATGTGATGTTAATTACGCTTTGGATTTGGTGTTGTATGGCCACTTCTGACAGTGTTTTGTAGTTAAACATCGGAACACTATTAATGAATGACAGCGCAAACCCAATGTTGTTAATGAATACAACTGATTGCATGAGTGCAGTCACCTGTTACCACTTGTGTTTGCAGTTAAATGGAGACCACAAGACAAATAAAGGCTGATGCAGAAACATTTGTGTTTGTACTCCCCTGTGCGTGAAGGAAACAATTTTACAAATTTTACAAATATATGTATATATATATACTTAAAGTATACTTGTATATATACTTTAAGTATATATTTTTTAAGTATACTTGCTACTTCTATTACTACACTACCTTGTGTTTTTTTTTTTGTTGATTTCTGTTATTATCATTATACAATGGTAGTACTTTGAGAAAGTAACATGAGACCACAATGAGAAAGGGAAGGTCATTTTCAGTTCATGCAATTAGCGTCAGAAGTATTTACATTATGCTAATGTTTTCATTCATTTTGAATAGCTGATTGGTATCGGCCTCTGATGTAATTCCCCAATTATTTTTGGGCTAGAGATAAGTATTGGCAATCACCTTTTGAATTAGAAAGAGTCTAATTAAATGCAAATACAACTGCAAAGATCAATAAAATTTGCCACAAGTAAAACAGTGCTGAGCTCTTTACAAATACTAAACAGAGTCCTTGGTGATTGGATGGTTAACCTGTGAAGGTGGATCACACCAGTGGCAGGGGAAGACTGTTCAAACAACATGATATCAGCATAGAAAGATACCTTCTAAATAAAGCTGATTTAAAAATCAACACCTGTGATAAGCAGAAGAACAAAAAAGATAGTGAATACAATAAAATGAATGGCCTTTGTCAACATTATTATTATTATCAAATTTCAAAGATATCAGTCATGTCTTCATTCTTCATAGGGGAAAATGAACTGATCAATATAACCTGGTATTGTCATAAAAGAAATATAGCACAAATGGCTTTAACAAGTGATTAAATTTCTTAACTTGTCAATTTTTAATTGAAACTGAAATGTATTTGTGCATCATCAGGTTTATTTATTTATGCACACAATCCAGCACTTTCTATATTAGTTCTTCAGGAATTTTCTCTGGGCTGTTTAAATGCTTGAAGTTGAGAACAAAGAATGTATTCCTGTCCTCAGAAGTCAACTTATACAGTTTAAATGAGGCACCAATTAAGTACCTTAAGTTTCACTGTGAAGCAAGGCTAGTCGTTAAAGTACAAGTCTGAAACCGAACAGAATTACAATATTCAAATCCGGCTTATGAGTTGAGAGAGAAGTGTGCTTACTGAAAGCAATGTAGCCAAAAGCCTCATGTAAAAAACTTGTGTGGAAAATTAGCTCTGTGCCCCACACTGCCCCTTAGCTAAGTATATAATGCTTAAAAAAGTACTAAATCAATATTAATTTATACTTTATTAGTTGTTAACTTATTAGGTAACAACTAATATTGCATGCAAGTAAAACTATATTCTAATTAGCATTCCACTTTTGAGTTTCTACCAAAATGGAATAATATAAAGTGCAAAGTAGAATATTATGAACAGTAACAGTGAAGATATCACATAATTCAGACAAATGTAGTGAAGTGGCACTACACAGAGTCCTGTGGGACTTGGAGGTTATACGAAGAACTGTATACAAAAATCCATGATGTTGGCTTGTTTCATGGGTATGTCCCATAAATGTTCAATATTTAAATGTCAGTATATGAAATCTAGCCCCAGGTTGACATATTATTACCCTCAAAGTAACATAATTTTTTTCATCACAATGTGTTATATAAACTAACAAAATGTACAAAAAACAAAGCATCCCATCCCACCAATAGTGGACATGTTAAATCAAGACTGCTGTTTGTAAACTATGAATGTTGTTTTGCTTGTACTTAGCTGCCTACTGTATTCTGTGGTTATTTGACTTACTTGCTTACTTACTTTGCTTTTTCAGTGACATAGCATATGAATTTCATGTAGTTGGTATCTAATCAGCTAATTTTAGCTAATTAGCTTGGAAGAGAGAGGACTGACCCTCTGTTCTTAATGTTAGAATTTTCTCAATATAGCTACCTAGCTACAACCTTTCTCTTCTCGCTACATCCATCAGGAACAAACAAACCTTAAGCAAATGGAGCAATAACAAGGTTGTTGAATGTAAGTCTTTCAGAAATCAGACAAGCCACTGAATAGGACACTTTACTGTTGAATACTATGCACCGTAGAGCATAAGAATAAAGGCCAGCATGGAATATTTTTCAGTAATCAAGGTGAATATTTATCAAGAGTTTGTTAGAAAGGGACAAATCATATGAACTTCACATATAGAAGGAAGGGGAGACAAAGAAATACACAATGATAAGGGCAAAGCGAAGTCTACATTAACCTTAGTTGCTGGTGGTGTGATATGAGAAGTATGCAATTTACAGTAGATTCAAATGATGCCACAAATGCAATAAAATACAATTGCTGAATGGATTGCAGAACTTCTGGTAACACCCAAAAGCTAAAATAATAGAACCTACGCCAATCATCGGTCATTGCAGAGGGGTGCTGATTCAGGGGTGGAGTGTCAGACCCCAGTTGGGGAACTCCAACCTGCAGCGTTGAAGTGCATTTTCAGAAGGTGACAGAATATGTTCAGTGCTTCTGCTCTCCTGATCGGGGCAGCCGACTCGTTCTGCCCCTGAAGGAGGAGAGATGAGAATGAGGTATGGGAAGAAGAGATGAAAGAGCACAACCATGTTTCCACTGACTTGTCTTTGCCATAGCAAGCTTTTCCTGGAGCAAGCCGCAGGCATTTCCGCAGTGAATTTCCACTAATCCACGGTATGTTGACCAAACCCAAAGCCCAGTTGAGTCAAGCAGAAGTAGCTGTGCTTATAATAACAGCTAAAAGTGAAGTAAAAAAGTGCTGTAAACAATGCTTATTCCTAGGATTCACATAGTGATATTTCAGCATTAAACAGTTGCCTTTCTATGCACTCTTGTACATTAGATCCACATATAATCATTCATTGTGATCTTTTCTGATATTGTGTCTATATAAACCAAAATAAAAGGATTTCATCCTCTTTAATAAGTGAGCAAGCACTCGCACATTTTTGAGAGAGTACTCCTTTCATTTGATCCTGTTACTGTGGCATATGTGACAATCGGGTTTTGTGGATGTTTAACATGCAGAAATCTCCGCAGAGAGACATGCAGAGACACAGTGTCACAATAACTGGTTGTTTTGGCCCTGCTTTCTTTTAGGAGTGGATGAGCCAAATGCCTCTATATGACAAATGGGATATCTGTACCAAATGAGTTTCATTGCAGGTTTTCAGGACACCTAATTTGAGCATATTATAACCTCTGATAGTGTTTATTCAGATCCTTCCATTACAATTAGATTTAATTGGTAAGGCTGGATGCAAATGATTGCAAAGCGACTTCAGCCTCCTTTTCTCACTGCAATGGTCTAATTAAGGGAACGGAGGCCGACATCACTCGAAACATCCTGAGAAGGAAGTTAAGAGTGCACTCATCTGAATGATGATGATAATGGTGATTATAGTACTAATGACAGCTTTTCTTGATTTTTAATTACAAGCTGTGTTCACGTAAAGGACATGGAAGGGGTGGAGGTGATTAGCGGGGTCCATAGACACACTGATTTAGTGGGGAGATCACAAGGCAGACGTTTGTAATTATACACTGATGAGGATTATAGGGACGACTGGGGATCACACCAACACTTGCATGTAAACACCTTCCCCTCCTAATGAAAAATTCATCCCAAAATGATATGATTTTACCAGAACCTGAACCCACACACTCACCCCCTAACACTGCACACTGCATATTTCATGTACACACAAATAAGTCACGTGCATCAGCTTAGTCCTATTATTTATTTCCAGTCTGCCAAGGCAATACTGACTAACAGACTAACATGAAATAGATTCATAGACCCACTAAGTCGTTTCTTCAGATTCCTTTATTTCTTAAAACACAAAGGCTGTTCCCAGGTTATTGATACTATCGTTGCATCTCCCAATGAATTTGTTCTAAGGGGACATGTTTTAACATACTCAATAAGCTGTTGCAATATTTCATAGAAAATATTTAATATTTAAATATGCATGTTTTTTTTCCTCCAAGGGGATACACATATTCATATCTGTTGGCCACTGCCAGATTGGGAGTCAGGAATCAGTTTTCCATTTCAAAGCAATGCACTTTGATGATATTTATGGCACCAAGCATAGGGCTGGAACATCCTGTGCATTCTATTTAAGTAACTGCACCACAGATTTAGGAGACTGGCCTTCATCATTTGAATCCTCTTGGCAGCTTAATCTTTATCAATAGACTGATAGCATGTCAATAACCAGTAGCGTAACATGCTTACTCACCATTTCTAAAGAATTAATATATTGGAAAGGTTTAGAAATGTGGGCTGGCAAAGTGGAATTAAAAGAGCTGGTGCTGACAGACAGTCCTGATATTCAGTGATCTCAGCATGGTTCTAACACACCTGCTAGTGAGTGACATGCAACAGTAACCACTGCAGTATAAGGCTTTGAACTGAGCAAAGAAAAAGGCAAAGTATGCTATATATCTGATACAGTCAAAATACAAATGCAAAAAATTGTCATTTGGACCACCTGTCCTAGTGTTCCAGCACATTAAGCCATCAATACACCAGCTAACATTGACACTCAGTGTGGACTGATGGCTTTCCTGAAGAATATTGCACTTCCAAAAGTGTAGTCTTGAACAGTAGCGTGTTGCAAACTTTTGTGACGTGAATGTATGTACATGTAAGTAAGGTCTGCCCTGGTGCTTTGTCCTTAATTTTAAATAAAGAAATCTGAGCAAGTATACTTTCTGTTTTAGAGTCCTGTGCACCATAACTGTAACAGATTAAGAGGTCACTGCTATTGACAATACACAGTGTGTAAGAAAAAAATCTAACTTGCTTAAATTTGTTATACAAGGTTAAAGACAGAGCATCAGAGAAAGGTCAATTGATAATTATTAGTTTAAAGGATAAGATATCAAATGATTACTATTACAAGCAGTTGTCTTAAGCCTACATTATATTAAGAATATATTATTAAGTCTGCAACCACATAACAGTTATTGGAGGTAGTTATTCAGGTCCAAAAAGTTTTAATTCACATACAAAATGCATTTAGGAGGAAACTGACAAAGCAAAGATTCTGTATTCTTAAGAACTCCTCAGAGAAGAGAGGCTTGACAGGTTGCAAACATGCACCAGGAACATTGTAATTGGTCTCTGCTGTTTTCACCGTGCTCTAATTAAGTCCTCCAACTTCCATATCTGTTGAATGTGAAGTGGAACCTACACACCAGAGAAGGGTATAAATCAGCCCAGTCTTATCTCTCTGTGACTCTGGTGCCATCAACACTGACAGTATTGGTCGCCTGTTCTCAGCCATTACTTTCAGAGACGTGCGAAAGTGGTCAAGGTCAGCCTCACCTTCGGAATAACAACCAACAATTCAAGCACACACATTCTAGGCATCCTCTGAAGGAGGGGGGGGGGAGATGACTACAGATACATTAAATTACCTTCAGGCAGGAGAAGCAGACTGTGGTCTGCCGAGAGACTTCACTTGTCCCTCTTTTCTGGCCTCTATTCAATCTAACAGCAATGCCTTTTTCATATCACATAAACATTCGTTTGTAGGTTACTTCTGTTGAAGTGTGCTTATTTGGCACTATGTGTTTTAATTTATGTGTTTACTATACAGTACATCATGAAGCACTTGTAACACTTTCATAATGTTTGATATAAACAGTTGGTTATGATAGCCCATATTGACAACCAGCTTCATTGGGCAAGAACTTAAAGGGTAAGAATACTCAATTAATTGTGTGCATTCAATGAATGTGTAAAAGATAAACAATTAGTAAAACAAAGGCCTCTAAAACACATGTGCAGAAGATTGTGTAAATGGATTTGGAAAAGAAACCCTGCATGTCAATAATGGAAAAAGGTGTTTATGAACTTGGAATATTTGTCATAGATCACAAACTGCAGTCAAATTGGCTGGACTATGGAAGGAAAGTGAAATCAAAATGAGGGCTGCAGGAAAGTGCATTACAAGGGAGATGGAAAGGCAAAAAAGAAGACACTTTTAGTCCTGTTTAGTATGAAATCGAGCTCCAACATCTATCATGTCTCAACAGAAGATGTGGTGTTAATGTTACTTTAGAAAATTCCAATTAACCAAAGCTTAGGGAATTAAATCAATGAACATTTATCGATGTGTAAGATAATTATGTACTTTTACTTTTTGCTATTGAATTTTTTTGGTGTCTGAAAATGCAAATATTGTAAACTTCTACACTGTTGGTAACTGAGTCAGCAAGACATTCCCCAGAAATTAAAACAAAACCTAACCAGAAGTGAGCAGAGCTCAAAAGAGTTCAACCTTCATGCTGATGCTGTATCATTTAAGAATACGTGGTTGTTGTTCAATGCATCAGTGTTGTCTGACAGGTGATAGTGGTCACATTCTTCCTTAAGTGTGTACTTGTATGTGTGGTGCAAGTGGTCTGGAGCAGGTGTAAAATTTGTTCACAGGTAAGAGCAAATTCCAGCAAAGAGCAAATTGATGAATTACAAAAGGTTCGTAAGATTGATTGTATACACACTATGCTAACGAAATAGTTTGTAAGCATGGGTAATGAATCTGGCCAAATGAGTGTATAATTAAGTAAAATAACAACATAAATCCAATACGTGCATTAAATTGCTTAATTCTGCTTCACCTCATTTTGTTTTAATGCAACTGATAATTTTCATAGCAAAAACTTTTTCCCCCTTCGTACACATCTATGAAATCAAATTCAGGCTCATCTTACCACAACGTCTACACTCCTGTAGGCCTGCTGAAGTGAGGTAAATGCAAGCCTCTGTAGGGAACATGCCTTTCCTCAGATGACTCTGTCTATGTAGGAAATAGAGCTGTCCCTGAGAGGCACTGGTCATTGGAGTCAAGACAATGGCGTGATTGGTAAAACAAATTTGTTAACTATAATTCATCAAATATTGACAAAACAAAGTGATCTACAAAGTGAGAACAGTGTTTAATACTTAATGAATATTTCTATGGAGGGCTGGTCCATTAAATGAATAAGGATGATCCGAAGCACATCAGGTCTCTCTTGGAACATGCGAGACTGAAGTCTAATATACAGTAAGGCAAAATATAATATACTGTAATATACTGTAATAATATACTGTAAGGCAAAACTCCCTCAGAACATAGGAGAGCAAGGTTGCCGGGAGGCAGGGTGCCTGGCAGCTGTGGTAGTTAATGGTTTGCTTAAGTCTGGTGGTGTCTTGGAGATCAAGTGAGGAGGTTGCAGGCTCAGTGGAGGACAAGCAGCTTGCAAAGCCGTGACAGTGAAGTCATAATGTGGCCATGTCTGTCATCGGTGAGAGCATTGCCTTCCCGAGCTGGTGGTGAGATGGTAAGATGGTAAATGATGGTCACATCTCCTTCCGGGGTAGTCCCCTCCCCCTTTCCACAGGAAAGAGTCCCCTTTCAGGGGGACACAAGGATCCCTATCAGAGGCAAAGTTCCATTATTCTTGCCACACTTATACAGGACCACATCAAAGGCTGTACTCTGCGTTGGCGCATTGGGTATATTACTGGTCGAAAACTGGCACCTTCAACTGTCACACAATCTGACTTGAAAAGGGAAACCCAGATATATGTATATATATATATATATCCGGGTTTGCCAGGATGCTTGTGCTTTCTTAAAATAAGATCAATGCAATGGCACAGTGTTGTTTTCTTCCTTTTTACCAGATGTGACCTTGGTCCATAAACCCTACATTTGTAAAGGGAGATGCTCTTTAATTGACTTGAAGTCATCCTAAAAAACACATTCATGCTCTGAGTGTTGCTTTAAGATTGATGAAAATAAGTTTTGTTTCATTAGCAAATATGTGTCCATAAACCCCACACGTCTGGAACACTTGCACACGGCCATCCGCTATTTTTTGAGTCACATAGTGTACCACAGTGAAGTGGACACCAATTGGAAGTTGCACATAAATTTCTGACATCATCCATGCAACTCACAAGTCAAGTGATCTTGAACTGCAGGTTGTCTGAGAGGAAACCCTGCTTGATCTACCCACCCATATCCCCAATAAAAAGCAAATTTGTTCTGTCACTGTGGGCTTCAAGTTATTGTTGGCACGCGAAACAGCTGGTTCTGAGCTGGTTCTGTAGGGCCCAGCTTGATGTCAGGATGAGTATCTCGGGAGGCCCATTTGATTGCCAGTCATGTTATATCAAGAATTCAAATATGCACACATCTCTTTAAAAAACGTTCAAACATTTACACATACAATGTATTTAATCTGACAGAATGATATGAATACTTTATTGAATTGTATTTGATGTATTATGCACTCATTTATGTATTACAATAGCATTAAGTAGTGTTGGCAGGCATAAAACATTTATTTGAAAATAATTATTTGGGAAAAAAAACAAGTAATGTATGGAACCTTTCACCTCTGGTCAGAGGCAACTACACAGCCACAATTAAACAAAAATGCTTTATGAATAATCAATTTTTTTGTGCAGGCACAACATTCCATGGTAATCCATCTTTTAAGCTTTTGGAGTTTCACCAAAAATACCAGTCAAGTAAAACACAAAGAGGTCTCAGTCAGGAAGTTCCTTTCACAACTTCCCCACATCACAAAATCCCTTCATCCTCTTGGTGGGAGTTTCCCACATGTACAGTGCCAAGTACCACATCACTATGCATGCATTTAAACAAAAGGATGGACAGATCTTGGGTGCTGAGACATATGTTGTATTTGAAACTGCAAATCAACATACTCTTAACAATGCATGACATGAAAATTCAGATCACATGTGTAGTGTGTCAGAATCTGGAAAAATATGGAATTATTTATAACTACCCAGAATGTTTTAAAAATGTTATCACGGTGATATGTTTTTGCCAAATTAACCACACACTTGCAGCCTTTTGACAAGTTGAAAAAAAAACTTAAGTGAAAAGTCTCTCCAGTGCTTAGGGAGGTAAGTGACTTCAAGCACTTACCCCAAGTGCTCTCTTCACTGGCTAACTGGAGAAGCAATGTCACACAATATTGCATACCACTCCAGACAACAGGATGGAACAAAAAGGTCAAAACAAAATGATAACAATGAATAATAATATAAAAAACACTCAGAACCTTTTTTGGATCTTTTTTTTTATTTGGAAGCATTACAAAATATATTCTATAAGCACAGTTTTTATGATTTCAAAGCATAATATTATACTTATGGGATATATTGGAATACCAGGATTTATTTAGGTTACACATATAGTTGCTACAGTGTTATGTCAATGCCACAGATGTTTGTATAATGTATAGGGTCTAATGCTGTCACAGTTGTAAGAGGTGTCACTGGCCACCTAAGCAGCTATTGCTATTTGTGGCAATGCCATGTACACTCAGGCACATATCCTCAGCATTGTTATGACGTTATCACAGATATTACTGTAAAGTATTGCATGTTGAAATAATGTTGTTTTACAGATGCACACAGCGTCTTGGATGCTTTATTTTCCTGCTTCGTTGGCATCTGAGTCATCTGTGGTATCTGAGTCATCATGCACCACTGTAACTCTCACAGAGAAACAAACCAAGCAGATCAGGCTGATGGACAGACCCATAGATAAAGAGATGGCAAAAGAAGTCGGTGTAACTCAAGGTCTCCAGTCCTTTTGGAGAGCTTCTGTCCATCGGCTTTTCTAGCTCCCTTCTGGCATCTAAGACCTCCATTTCTGGGGCAGGGGGAGACTGAAGAGGAAATTATGCCAATGTCATGTGAGTCAGCAAAGGTGGCCAGATATGTATGATTCCTTATGAAATCAGCTCCCCTGTAAACCTAGGTGAAATGATACTGTCAATCGTGAGCTGCTATAAAGTAACAGAGGTTTTGTTAACATAGCTAGTTCACAATATACCTAGTTAGGCCCTTGGCCTATGGGCCCTGCAGTCTTTTTTGGCTATTTTTGAGTCCCACAAGATTCCAAATAGTTAAAGCTAAAAAGAGGGTCAATGACCATTTTGGAATTCAGTTGTGTATGTCTGTTTTGTCTGTATACCAAGAAAGCTGTTGAATGCCTTGTTTCATGAACATTCATTATAGATAGTATTCAGCAAAGTAATTAGATTTACAATGTGGGAAAACTTTGGTGTTTTCTTGTATGTGATACATGACATGGATTGTAAAAATATAATGCATAATTTCTGTTCATGATGAGTGCTCTCCTCAAATTATTGCTGATATTATTGTTGAGCATACATAGGATGATAGTCCTGTAGTTGTATATCTCAAAAATATTAACTCACTTTAATAGAGCAGTCCTCACCTCCAGATTTCTATTTATAAAAAACAACTGCAGGAAATGTGGGGATCTCTCGAGGCTGAAAAACAGGAGAAAATTATTCTCAATCTGTAATTGGATCAATAACAGAACTAGGAAATTATATTCAGAGCCAAGACAGAGACTCTGTTCTAAAAAATGTCCCATCAGTTTATTCAACTTCATAGTTATCATCAACTGCTAATCCAACACCAAACTACAAAGAGGATTCAAAAGTATGATCACTCCCATCTAATTTCTAGCCTATTTTTAATATGTTTTTGAATTTTCAAGTTTTTTTCAAACCTTAAAATTGGGATTTCTACTCATAAACCCATCCACCACCCTGCTTTTGTTTGGTTTGGTACCTCTGATCAGTGAACAGCTTAGTTTTAGATTCTGTCACAAATTATTGTTATTCCATTCTCACTCCGGTGTTGCATTATGGGTACAACTGCCTCAAATATGGTTATTCACAAAAAAGATTACTGATTTGAAAATCATACCCTGTGTATTGTTATTCAGAATTGCAACGTAGGTAACATAAGGTAAATATATCAAGCAAGCAAAAGGAGCAAATATGCATCCCCTTGTGTTGTGTGATGTGTATTATTCATGGCGGCTGATTTCCACAGTGAGAAAATAAACAAACCATGCAATATCTCAATATTGATGGGATATATAAGAGGATATGCTCTATAGAATAAAATGAAAATGTTGCTGAACAAGTGGGAAGCTGTGAAAAACACATTAATGTGTTATTGATTGATTGTGCCAGACTGCAGCAGTGGGACATGCACATTTGCTTTTGATTTGCTTTTCAAGCACAGTACGCATAGTAACTCTGTGCATTTATACACACAATATAGTAACTGGCATTTATACACACAGCACAGATCCACAGGACTATGGATGTCAGCGTGCTGTCCGACACCCACGTAAAATAGTAACATTTCAATCCATTTCTGCTTAGACTGTCACTGGCCTGTCCAGACAGACTCTGATCATTTAAAACCAAGAGAACTCCCTAATGTTATGAGAACATTTGTTTGTTTTTTTCCCCCACAAGATTCAAGACAGAATAACATGAAACAAAACTAATACTTATTGAATTCCAAAATCTCCCCAAGAGAAAAGCCAAATGAAATAGCTTTACAATGTCAATCAGTTGAGTCTGCAAATGGTATTTGCGCCACAACTTCCTCATGAACAATGAAAGTTTTGGAATATCTACTTTTTCCTAAATTGTAGAAGTCTTTCTTTTCACACATTGCATGTTGTATTTAATATTTACCAGGATTTTCTCTTTGCTATTGTAACGGGTGGTATACTGTGTTGTATTCAATTAGATGTTACGTGGGACAGCGAGGGAGCAAGTTTTGAACTGGGGTTCTCACTGCTCGCTGCCAACCCCTTTACGGCCAGCGTCGTTGCCAGTTGAGCTAAAGGCAAATTGCCCCTAGCCTGCCGGCAACAACGCTAGTTAACCAGGTCTCAGGGAGTAACGTAACCACTGCAACTGCTCGGCTACCTGCTACCCGCTACCCCACAGGCTTTACGCAGGACTCAAACAAGCTATTCACTTCAGTTCTGCTACACTATCTTAAAATGGCATCACTGCACCATCAGCCATGGCAGAGTCACCTTTGCAATGCTCACCTTTAACTGCCTCTGACTCCTCTCATTTAGAAAAGGACTGAATGAGGTCTGATGGCCAATTTGTCTTTGGTTTCATAAATATTTAAACTCATGTCAAATGTTCCAGTGATACATCCATAAATGGCCTCTTCAGAATGCCTGTGCTGCTTACATGCTTTGAAATTTAAGCAGTAGTTTTTATTTGCTGAAAGATTAGATGTAAATGCACAAAATTGGCTGGTCATTTTCCAACTGCCCAAGCCCCGCATGAACACGTTCAAACACAGGTAGACAGAAAATAACTAAAAATAAAACAGTCATTTTGTCTTGTTTTACCCATTTGTTTTTTCTGTTTTTTTTTTTTTCTTTAATTTTTTTTTTTTTGTTATCCTGGTTTGAGAGTGAGAGGAGCAAAAAAAAGCTAGAGGTAGAAAAGTTAAAGGAGCTTCCAAAATGTCATTCTGTGACAACAGCTCCAGGCAATAGCAGATTGAAGTTAGTACAGCACAACTCCAATGTGTTTGAAAGCCTTCAAAATAATGAGCAGAAACACTTGTGTTTCATGTGGCAGAAGTGAGAAAACAGACCTTATGACTGCACCGGGATGAAAAGGTGCAATTTCAGTCAACCGGAGAAGTGACTTGGTAAACTCCTTGCGAGCAACTGTTTAAATAAAAGTCCATAGTAAATGTTCAGTGTCCCAGCGGATAAAAAGTGAACAGTCAGTCAGGTAATTCATCATTCAGACAGAAAATTGTTCATTCCTGGAGAGAGAAAATACCATTAGTTAGTGCTTATGTGTCACCTGGTGACAAAGGGTACTTACAGTACTGTAGATTGACATACAGTGTTATGACTCACTCAGTCAAGTCGCAGAAATAAGTTTTTCAATTAATAAGTTTTCATGTCTTGCAGTAGAGCATGGCGCTTAATCACACACATATTTATGTTTTTGGGAATGTCTTGCATGGAATAACAGCAGGTCAATATCGGAATGGCCACAAGGACTTTGATACATTTTAAGGGAAAATATCCATCAGCTGAGAGAGATCCAGTTCGATATTCTTCAGTGCACTGCAATTTTGCAGTTTGATACAACTAATTAAGCACGAAGATAAAGTCCCTTGCACCTTCAATGAGAACTAAGTATGAATTAATTCATTATAACTGGCCAATATTGTCATCAGTCAAGTTGAAATACGTGTTTATTGAAAAAGGCATGTCAAAGCCCAAACAACACTTCTTTTACATGCCAAAAGAACACAAAAACAGGATGATGCATTTAAATCATTATCAGATCCTATCAGACTAGTAATTTTCAATAAATAAAACTATTGGTATTTCTAGATTTATTGTGACTTATTGGTACAATTCAAATTGTTGTGTCAGTCATATGCAGTTATCAGTTATGTGCTTGAGGGAAGAATAATGTTGGGGTGGTAAAAGGACACTTCATATTAACCACAGTGACAGCGTAGAAGTCTGAGTGCACATTCTGTTCAGCAATACAGACAGACTCAAGGCTTTATGAAGCATCTACCCTGATGAATATTCATGGAAAAGAAAAAAGAACATATGTAATTTTCCAGAACCTCCCAAACATGTTTACTGAACAGGTTCATGAAATGTGAATCTGTGCCACTCCTCATACTGTATTGTAAATGCAAAAAGCCTGGTGCTGGAGTACTCTTTGAACACCTGTGTGCTCTAACTGGAATCAAATTTTGTAAATTTTGGTGAATTTATTATAATTGCTATGTTAGCTATGTTACAGAAAAATATAAAATGACTTGTACAGTGATACTACTGGGGTCTCTCTATAACTTTTAAAGGAAAATGTCCTATACAGTAAGTCATATTGTTATGAATTTGATTTTATTATGAATTAAGTATTATACAGTGGTGTCCTACGAAAGAATGGTTAAAGAAGAATAAAGTTAATGTTTTGGAATGGCTAAGTCAAAGTCCTGACCTTAATCCAATAGAAGTGTTGTGGAAGGACCTGAAGCGAGCAGTTCATGTGAGGAAACCCACCAACATCCCAGAGCTGAAGCTGTTCTGTACGGAGAAATGGGTTAAAATTCCTCCAAGCCAATGTGCAGGACTGATCATCAGTTACCGGAAACGTTTAGTTGCAGTTATTGCTGCACAAGGGGGTCACGCCAGATACTGAAAGCAAAGGTTGACATACTTTTGCCGCTCACAGATATGTAATATTGGATTATTTTCCTCAATAAATAAATGACCAAGTGTAATATTTTTCTCTCGTTTGTTTAATTGGGTTCTCTTTATCTACTTTTAGGACTTGTGTGAAAATCTGATGATGTTTTAGGTCATATTTATGCAGAAATATAGAAAATTCTAAAGGGTTCACAAACTTTCAAGCACCATTGTGTATTATTCAAAATCTATGTCTATTCAGTAATTATTACTGAATATCTTAAACACTTTCTCAAACACAGACTGCATAGACATGATATACTGTCAGTCTGCATCTCAACAATCTAGAATATTAATCTACTGGATTAAGTTCACTTTTAAAAGTAATTAGATAGCCATTTCGTATAAATGCCTGGTTGACAGTTGTTCATTACATTATATTGTATATCTTATCAGACACCTGTGTCCAAAGTGACTTACATAGATTTCTTTTCTTTATGGTATGCATTTATACAACTGGAAATTTACTGGAATGTAGAGTTAAGCATCCTACCCAAGGGTACAACAGAAATGTTGACCTGGGAAACAAAGTAGCAACCACTTACAGTTACAATTACCACCTACCAATGAGTTCAGCCTGACTAACTGGTTGCAACCTCACCAAAGTAAATTAAGCTTATCATAACCAATTAGTTACATTAAGGTAAGTCCAAACAAATCCAAACATGCAAGTGTTGCAAGTGTTCTTTGTAATTACATTAATGCCAATACATAATACAGGCATAGAAGAAGGAAGTCTAATATTATGTGTCACTCACTATACAAATGATGCCAAATACACCATTACGTATAACAACCTGAAAGTGAATTTTAGCAACAGAAATGTTGCAAAATACACATTAGATGTATTTCTGAAATTATGGTGGTGTTAAGCAATGTCACATTTCTATAACGAAGGTACCATGAATAACCTTTTTTGCCAAACAAATGATCTATGATTTATTCTTGTTCTGTCTATGGGTGTGCCAACATCAGTAAGCCATGAATGTGAAATAATTCAACATTAATAACTGTATAGTGGTATCACTGCTATCAATGTGACAAAATATGAATCCAATCCACAAAATTTGTGCTCAGCTATGAAGATGGATTTCAGTGAGGGGAGTGAGAAATGATGTGTTGTCCAGAATGTGCTATTCCAAATCTCCAAAGCTGCATAATGAAACAGGGGAATTGATTATTGTACCAATTAGTTCCGTTTTTTTTAAATGCATGCAAATGCATTTGCCCCAAATCATCACCACTGCCAGAGCAAGCAATGTCAGAATGTCATGGACAAAATGTAAAGTCCTTCTCTTGTCCTATTAAAAGAGCTCGAAAGCACTTTTTGTTGTCAAGGAAACTGAAAACATGATGTTTCCACTTGTAGCTGTCATTTTCAAGACAGTGTGAGTGTGTGTGTGTGTGTGTGTGTGTGTGTGTCGGCATGAGGACTCCTCACTTTTCCCCAGTGTTAAAACATACTTCAAACTAAAAAAATATATTCTGAACTAGTTTTGGCCATATTCTTATACTGTTCATTATTCTTAGATTTCAGAGACAGAGAATTTTTATAAATATGGGCACAGGTATATACTGACTTACACACAGTTCCAAGAAATACCTATTGGTTTTTTCTTGTACTTGACTTAATCGCTGGCATGGATGAAAACCACAGAATGGAATTGTACCACTGTTGTTCAACTACAGTCCACCAACAACTTATCTTCACTGAGCTTGTGATTTTCATGTCATATGAATTGCATCTGTAGTGTCTATGAGGAAGCTACATTTGTCTTCCCTGTTCATTCAGCCATTCATTCATTTTGTGTTCTGTACATTGTGTTGAACATGCAAGCAGAGCTGGGAAGAGGAATAAAATTGATCCTGGATAATGTAAGAAACCCCAGTCTCATTTAATACCACATTGGACCAGATGCAATAGTCCTCTCCTGTACTCTTTCATTCTATGTGAAATGTGTTGCACCTTTAATTAAAGTTTTTAACAAATGTTTAAAACAAAACCTTGGAAAAGCATTGATGAGGATGTACCACGCACAGACAAGGGAATAAATCACCTTTCCCAAGGCTGACGGCCTGTTCTTAGGCATCAGTTACAACAGGTACTGCACAGATCTATTGATCTTTACATCATCTGGATGGGCTCACAGAAGACAGAAATCACTGATTGAAAAACTCTGCCTATCCAACCAAACACCTTGTGTAGGTTTTATTTTGTCATTAAAACACCCTGTTGTAGTTGTCTAACTTCAAGAGCAAAGCTGCAGTACACCAAAGGCAAAGGTAGTTTGATAGGTTCTGTCAGAAGTAAAATTTTGAAGACAATTCATAGAAAATGGACTACAATGTGTGCACTGTATACATTTCCCCAGGTAATTTATTTCAACTGTGTATGTAATAAAATGGATCTCTGCAACAGATTAGAGAGCCCAGTGTGTAGTTTCATGTATTTGGATTACAAGATTAAAGACTGCAAATGTTTGGGAGAAAGATATTGATTTAATCAGTCTCCCAACCCCTGTTCAAGTGAAAGATTTAAATTACAGGGAGTTTAAAGCACAACTTGATTTGACAGGGATTAAACACAGTTTAAAAAAGTCAAGGCACATCCATCCATTCTTCACATCCGCCAACTGGCACGGTTATTGGCTGTATCAACGGGCCCCTTCCTAGGCAGTGCTCACAGCTCTTGTTGTGCCTGTGTAAGGATGCGTCAAAGCACATGCCATTTATACTCAAGAGCAATGTGAAGAAGAGGGCGGATTCATCTCTAAAGGCAGAAGAGCTGACATTTTTCATGTTTCTCATAACCGTGCCTCCTGTACAGCATGACAAGGCCAGACGTGGAGATTGGAGGAAGACACAAATCGGCACACGTTTATCAGCGCACTGATTCTGTGATTCCTGAAAACATCAACTGAACATCATTTCAATTGTGTATCAGTCAGCACACATGCACTATTAAAGTGCCTGGGCAGGTATGGAAGATACTCATCAGTACAACAGACAATATCCCTTTTTAAATATTTTAATCCCCCTGGGCTGAAATATTTTCTTTCATAATTGACTGATCTATTGTCTCTCCTTGAGGTTATACATGCACATCTACACCGCAGACAGTAATTTGTCAAGCCAGGGCTTCACAAGGTGTCCTACTGCAGTTACATCACTGATTACCTTCTGTCTGTGTATCCTGCAGGTATTGCTATCCCTCAATTTTGCTCATTTTTCTGAAGTTAAATGTCTATTTGTAGTATGTGCTTACAATATCAAATATAAGGAGACCAACACTGCCTTTTTTATATGTGATGTAATCTGTCATAGGGCAGGTATGTACGTTGCTCATAACTAACATGTGCACCTTGTTTTAAGGCCCAGATTCAATTACCCTGCTGCAATGCACTTTGTCCTTAACTATGAGGAACACATTTAGACAAGAAGAGCTTATTATTTACCTGACTTGATGACTTCAGTGCGGCAACATGCTGCATGCAAAAATGTACATCTTACACAAATAGCGTTACTCAAATTTACAGAGTGGAATGAAACTAGATTAATGAGAAGCCCTGCACTTTTGTATGTTTTATACCTGGTACTAACATATGCTAAATGCTCCTCTGTTAACTAAAAAATTCACAAGTTGGTTTCACCACCATCCATAATGTTAATTTACATAAATTTATGTATTCTTGTGAAGTGCCGTATTAAATAAAATTAAGCTGTATGGTCAAAAGTACCATTTTAAAATGCTATGATAGCAACTTGCCTCAGGTAAAATAACTAATCCTTATGTAGTAAGTGTTGTTGACCCATTACAGTGAGCGAATGAAAATATATACCCTGGGCTGGCCAATTTTAAGTTTCAGTCACACTCAAAACCTATCATTAGTATCGATTCACTATCACTACACACTTCACTTCATCACAGTGCATTTGCATTCACACCTCAGTAATTGGGAATGGAGCTGAAATAAGATGCATTTCTCCATCTTTCATCAACAACAAGATTAATTGATTTGCAATAACAAATCTTATGTGGATAATTGCATTTGGCGGGTGACACAAAATAATGGAGCATTAAAAAAACAACTTAATTACAATACAGTCAGCCTGATAATTACACATTGTTGTAGTCACTAAATTGAATTAATCACTTCGAAGTGGCACCAAAGCTTTGTGTAAATGAACAAATTCTCTAATACCCTGATTCACAGCAACATGTGCTGGATTACATGATGATTACATGCAACACGCTCGCGCACTGAAACAAGTCATCAAGATGCACAGGGGAAAGCAGAAGATCAAAAAAAAAAAAAAAAACACGGAGAGCTTCTGCCTCATTACACCACAACTGGGGCTTGAGTCTCGCACATCACAATACGAGGCTCGGTGTACTCGTGCATCACACGGCAACTGATGGCAACTATACCACGCGAAGATAACGGCCAAGTAATCCAATCCACACCATGATAAACAAACACCGGCGTGTTTCTCACGCGGGGCTGCCATCAATCTGCCAAGCAGCTTGATTCCTCGCACATCCTCCGGCGTTTACAAACGGGTTAATTCTTTGACCGGGGCACCCAGAGTGGTGAGAAAACGTTGCGTAAAAAATGTCTCGCAAGCGCTGTGTGTGCAGGTGCGTGATTGATTAAATGGACTGTAATCCAGACTCTGGGGAGGTTGTTAGAGGCCGGCTATTTAAGAGGAATATGGTGCATATCTGTGAAGAGACCATAACAAAGCAATTTATCATCAATATTTGACTAACACACACATTATATGTATCTATACATGTGTATGCCTGTGTGTGTGTGTGTATGTGTGTGCATATTATATATATAATGTGTGTGTGTATAGAGAGAGAGACATCGAGATACATAGATATATCAACAGTGGAAAATAGCAGTAAATTGAATGCCAGAGGTGTTTTTATACTGACTTTAAGAAAAAAATGTCATACTTACATTTAAGTAAATTGATGTTTTTGTATGCTGAAAGCAAATATACATACCGTACATACATATATTTACATGAGATAGATAGGTGGATATATACACAGACCTTGTGTACAGTTTTCCGGTGACGCCTCTTAAGCTTCTGGAAGTTACTAAATAGAAACTAGGTCATTCTCCAAGGTGTTGAGATTTATGATACCGGAGGACAGATCATTTTGATTACCATTCAACAAGATTTTGTTGCGCGAGGCAATTCCCCCTGCAACTCAATGGCACCCCGTCCCTCCCCGGCATGAATAATGATGGTGAAAATGTTTTGCTACAGTGAGGGTTTCTGCATTAATGTGTGCTGCATGAACGCCAGGGATGCTTAGCTCTGCGCATCAATTTTTAAATTGCGCTGTGGTCCAGCTCGCAAGGACCTCCATCGCCTTGCTGCATTTCTGCCACCATGCAGTTTCTTCCCACCATGCATGTTTCACCTGAGTTATACTCACTGACATTAACATTTAAAATAGTACCACACTGCTGACTTTGTATAAATGCATGCTAATTAATTATGAAGCCGATTGAGTTAAATATCCACAATGCTTACACCAGCTCAGACACAGAATGCAGTGTGTTTTTGATTTGAATTTGGAGCTAAAATGAATGGTTGGTGTGTCTATTCTTTTTTCACATTTTTTATTAAATGAGTAAATGTTCTATGGTTCAGCCTCAGCATTGGCATGAAATAATTTTAAATATAATCATCTATAGTATTTCATACAACTAAATAATACAAATCACAAAGTTTTAGAACACCGTATTTATTTATTTTTTGCTGTGTTTCAAAAGATGAAAGACTTTATTTTGAACCGAAGCATTGCAATGAGAAGTAGATGCCTTGATACATTTTAAATGTGCATATAATCGTTATTGAACTATTTACCTCGGTAACATACCTAATGAGGTGGCCATTATGAGGCGACTGGTAATAAATAATGCAAATGCTATTTAATGAGAATAGATGCTGCTGATAAAATCCCAGAGACCAGGTCCATGCACGCAATCACGGCATTTTGGTCTGAAGGTCAAGCTAATTATTTCATAAAGCAAGTTCATTAGAGGGACTTAAAAGATCAAATTCATGTCAGAAGAATTTTTACACAACCAGATGCATGGATATGTGTGTACATGTATGATCTTTTATTATTGTGATAATATCTGAAAGCATAAAGACCTTTACATGCCAACAAGACAGCAACTGACAAGTCAGGACTGGTGATTCTTCAGGACTAATTACCATTCTATTACAATACAAGATAAAACAGGGCAGACAGAACAGATGAGTTGTCTTGTGATTTCAAGTCTGGGCAAGAAGAAAGAATAAACTCTCTAAACCAATGGGTTGCAGTGAAATGACTTTTTTCAAATCTAATCTTCAGAATTCAATGTTAAAAAAACAAGCTTGCAGCTCCAAAGTTTGTGTATTCACAATCAACTGAAGTGGCAGCCTGGGTAGTGTGGACTAGCACCTTTCAGTGTTTTGCTCATCTTCAACAGTCTCAAATCATTATGTTAAAGTGCAATTCCACAAGCAGAGATACATCTACCTGGAATCCTGCACCTACCTCCTGAAGTGTTCTTAGTTGTTGATACCTGTAACTGTTTTAAATGAAAGTCTTCAGCACCATAAAGGTGCAGATAAGATACTTTTGGGTGAATTTCAACCAGGCTTGCAAGGGGAAATCAAGCACTCACTGCTATAGAATTCTGCACTCATGAAAACACAAAGGAGAATAATCTCGATGATAAAGTGATGAAGGTGATCGAAGAGCTCTTGTTTAATTCACACTTAGATTTTATATATACATTCATACAAACACACACATCATGATGACTTTTTAATTAAAATGACTCCCCTTGAATTCACAATCCCCATAGATATGCCTAGCTCAGTCTACTTAGTAATTTGGTTAGAATAGAAAAATGATAGCATGGGATAAAACCTATGCAAACTTGCAAAGAGCCAAATTAATAAACATATTCTGACCCAGTGAAATCAACACACTGTAATTAACAACACTTGGGTAAGCATCATTAACGCTCTGTACAATTTTCACACATCAGCAGGACACCTCTCTGTGCAACAGATGTCCTGTTTTGTCCCCTTCCTTACTGTTTGCCTCTCATTATATGAAAGTACAGTGACCCCGATCAAACCATCTGGTTTAATAATGACAACATTTGGCAAAATGTGGAGGTAATTGAAATGTCAAAAGAAGTCAGCTGAAGCTTTGTTGCCTTAAAGACAGAATTGTGCAAAGCTGTCATCACAGACTACAAGAAAAAAATGAAATTTCACCTATTCAGAAGAAAAATATCTGGCGGCTCAAATGGGGCCAGACTATTTACAAACGACTAAAGGAAGAATATGCAGTGCACAAAAAGCAGGCTGTTGATCTTTTATTGTGTGTTTTCTAACTTAGAGATGCTCTGTTTTGCAAATGGAAAAAGATGCTTTGATTACTCACTCATACTGTATCCAAATGCATGTGAATTATTGAGGAGGCTCCATAATAAAATGTAATTTTTGTGTCCAAGGGTAGGTTGAGATTTTTCCTGCCCATTATAATAGGACTAGCTGCATATAACAAGGGCTAATTTCACAAACAACAACACATTAATACATGATCATTCATTAAAGATTGTATGCTTTTGCTCCTTAATAAAATTATATCCATGAGGACATGAACAGAACAGCATTATCCTAATCATGACAAAGCGTCCTCTACTTGGCTCCAGAGCCTTTGGGGTGAAGTCTGCTATTAATAACATCATACATGAAAAATCTGTCTGAATCTTTCGGTTGAGTATGCCCCGGGAGAAGCCCATATGTTTAATTATGTCAATGCATTTAAGAAGAGATCGTAGAGTATGATACATAAATGTTTGCATACTGGCTTTGCATAGCACCAGAGGCAAGAGTGCGCTGGGAGATAATAAGGTCACATGACCGTCCTTGTTAGAGTGACCTGATGCCGGTAGTAGTTATCATGGAATGAGGTGGTGAGTCATAGGACAACACTGCTAAAAAAGGAAAATCATATACATAAATATCCTAATGTCCAATGGGCCACCCTGAAGTGTATTGGTTTCAGTCCTGATATCATAATCTAACATCCTTGCAATTAAGAAATCCCAAAGGGTCTCTTGATTAAAACACTGTAATAGTAAATCTTCTCCAATGGTCTTAAAATGTAGGCCTTGTCAATGCTCCTTTGGAAAACACTGATGAGGCACTTCTGCTTCCTTTATTCTTACACAAGTACACTGCTGCTTGCTTTTTGCATTACTCTACCTAATTTCTATGTGTTACTGTGATTAGTAAAAGGATAAAAAATAATGTGAGGAAACAATATTTGTATTTAGGGAAGATAAGTAGGGTCATGAGTTTTTCCAAAAGCACTGGGTACATCACACTAAATAAACAACACCGATAGATTGTAGTCAGTAAATAATTAAGCAAATACTTTCCACATAATTGAACTGAACTGTTGAAATTTAAAGTTACTGAATAATATATCGTTTTGTGGATTGAAAATTTGTCTTGATTGAGAACAATTGGATGCAGGCTGAAAATTACAGTGAGGCAAAACAGGTCAGGAAAAACTCACAACCTTTCAAATATAATACAGTGCTCAGTATTGCTTCATTTACTAATGAAACGGAAATGTTATGCTAAAATATTAATGTCAATGTCAATGTACAGTCGCTAAATTAGATTTGTCAGAATATGCACTGCCTCAGAATGGCATTTGGTCATTTTATAGTAACTGGCTACCAAAACTCAGAATACCTAGGCAGTTACACCTCAAGTCTCAGTTTTAAATGGGCCAAAAATCTAAATGATACATTCCAATATATCTTTCATTTCAGAACAACCTCAGGAGCGCCAGCTTTGACCATTACCAAACAGAGAAGCAGAGTTATACATGGTTATTGAGTGCGCACAGTTCAAGCAGTCCACTCTAGAAATATCAATGTGTAATATATGTAAAGAAAAGGTTGCAGGCCTGCATTCCAGGTGGAGTTCAGCTGTTGTACGATTGAGATATTTACTGAACCTGAGTTTCTTCACTGAATATCCAGCTGCACATAAGGGTTAAATGTCAGCAGATCAATAAAAAAGTAATGGCAACAACAGAAACACTTTTATATTAAATATAACACATAACAGTTCCTCTTACATTTAATAACAACAGCAGTGATGGAAACTATTGAATTATTTAGCAGTTAGGCAGTCATTGGCGCTGATATATATTTCAGCATGTGTGGAGTTTTGTTCTAAAATAGCCTTCTCCAGATGTTCGCCCTCAAAGGGGAAATGTGCATTCATTCATCTTTCACACTTCCACTAAATAAGAATCTTTAGTGCTTTGTCTTTTTTCTCTTTAGGCAATATGTGTAAGTGTAAACGTGTTAATGAGTTTGTTGGTGGGGGGGACAGAGCAGAGGGCATTTATCTGATTCATCAATTGGCTGCTCTGTGTTCTGGGCACTGATTTGCTGCCACCAAATTTGCCATTGTTGCCACTTAATCGAGAAGATATCTTGGGATCCAATTACCTCCAATCGGGCATATTCTTGACACTCAAAATGAGATTACAATGATTCTTGTTTCCAGTCACATCAAACCTGTCGCGGAAGACTAATATCATTCTCCTGAGTGATATTGATCGGAGCACCACTCTCATCTTGACTTCCAAGGAAGTCTATGAACACCCTGACAAGTAAGCTACAAGTGAAATTGCCCTCCAAATGTGTGTGTGTATGCATCCGGGGTGTATGCATATGGGGTGAACTAAATTTCCCATAGCTTGGGGTGTTCAATGTGCATCATTTAAAAATGAGATAGGGTCATTTATTTTGTAAAGAGGGATTTTGGCTGTGGACAGCCAAAGGTTTTTTTTTTTTTTTTTTTGATGCAGGAGTGCTGAAGGGAGGTGAACATGATCCTCCAATACACTCACATGTAGCCAATAGCCATTTGACACGCTACAAGGTACACTGTTGGTGAATAAGTGCTACTCCATCGACGTCATCCAAAGCAACTCACAGGTGCCTGACAAACTGCAGGTTGCCTGACAGTAGGGAGACAGGGAAACCACTGTGGGCTCTCAGTCATTGTCAGCAGATCATGTGGGTTCTTTCAAACAGCAGATGGTATGGCTTCTTTTAAACCCAGGCAGCAGGGTTCAGCCTGCTTTCAAGATGAATACCTTGCCCACTGAGCTACTCAGGAGCCCATGAACCCTCAGTGTTTGCAAGTGTTGCATCATCATCCTGTGAGTCTTGCTTTGACTCTGGAAAACAATGGTAGCCGTCCACTTTCTGTATGTTTTAAAGCTTCACCATTCATTAATGTATGGCCTTCCTGAGGTGCTTTCAGAGATGTAAAAGAGAGTAAAATTCGATAAGATAACCCTCAAAAATAGTCCAGGGTATTGTGCCATTTAAATACACAATGTGCTTTAAAACATGCCTGTGATTCCAAACAGCATACACTGAAAACAGACATTTTGAATTAATTCAAGAGTCCATCTTTTATCTATAATACTAACTAACAATTCATTTTTCAAATGAATTGATTTCAAATGATGGTAGGCACACAGGGTAGTGTGGGTGTTGGTGTTAGAAGGCATTTTTTGCAAAAAAAAATCCTTTCTTAATTTGAATGGCACATTATCTTTACAGGAAAAAAACAGACATGGAGTGAAGTTTGCTAATTGCCTTTATTAACTGAAGTTTATAGGCCTGGAGGGTGACTATCTGTATATAGATCTAATGAGATGCAGCACAGAAAACTAATAAGGCTATTACACATTTCCTATCTGAAGATGGATTCAGCATGCTCTGACTCTGTCAATATTGTAAATACTGAATAAATAAAAACCATTACTCTTTATTGAATATAATCACATTTGACAACAACTGAAGAATGTCATGATGATTAATATTCATAGACTGCATGTATAATACCTCAGAAATAATTTGACCACATTTTATTATTTTACAGGACAGTGTGGAAACATTGCTTTAAAAATAATTGTCATATGTGCATTGTTCTTATAGACCTGTTTTTTTTTTAGATCTATATGAACAAAACAGACCTCATTAAGCCTCCAGATATTACTATCAATGCATAGATTTTATCTTTGATTACAAATCATTTTCATTTATTTTACCAGCCATTTCATAGTCACATTCACAGTTCAGTTCAATATTCTTTAGGTAATTTCAAGTTTGTGACTTACTCAAAGAATTCCAGTTTAATTTTAGCAACATGTAACATAAAACTTTAAACTATTGTTCTTAGGGTTCTATAGAACAGTATATTGTTAAAGCAGAAAATTAGCTATGAGTTGTATCTTAGTTTTAAACATTTTCCTCAAAAGTTAGTCAATGCTGCCTTTTTTTAAATATAGTGAAAGAAGGTGAAGAGTGTTTTCATCTTTAAGAATATAAAAGCAAAGAAAAGCCTTTTCTCTCTAGGGGCAGACTGGTCATGTGTGATTTCCTGTACAGCGCCTTTCATGAAAGCCTTGCCATGACATATTATGTTTCTCTATTTGCTCTTAACAAAGCATATCAGTCATACCTGAGACTATTGTAAAGCATGAATTCAATACAGTGCTCACACACAGAAATACATTTTTATCAACAGGACTGAAAACAAACTATTTTGTTCATTTTTACTGGAATTTGTTAAATGTGGTCTGGCATGTAGCCCAAAATCCAGCAGTACTGCCTCCAATTTTTTTTTCCTATCAAGAAACTTGTCAAGGTTATGTTCTTTCCAAAACTTAGTATCTGCATTGGTATTAACAAAGTGCTGTAACCTCTAAGTGTAAGAATTTTATCAAAACATTTTAACGTGCTTGTCTCCAATTTGTGGTAGGTTTCCTCATCTAACCACTCTCAGTGTTAAAGAATGCAAAATATATAAAAAGTGAAGAAAAATCATAACACTTGAACCTCACACTGTCTCACACCTAGTGTGATTCTCAACAGTTTTTTCAAGCGCTCCTTAGTACCATAGTGTAACTTGCTCCTCTGAAATAACACAGAGGTGGGCTCAAAGTTAAATTGTACAGTTCTCAAGAGTCTGGTCTGATCTGCATGGTATTTTCTATCTGGTGTTGTCTCAAGATTTTCTTGCAGGCAGTGCACTTTTTCATTCTGGCCGATCACTTTCCCTGAATGCACTGTCAGCTATCCAACACATATTCAACAGATACAAAAACATTACAGTGAGTGTGCAGGCCAGTTTCCTCGAATGGGAATGTCTTTATGCAGAAACAAGTACCCCTGAAAGATCTGAGTGTTAATGGAAATGTCTCAGTCCTCATTGAACGAAATTATTAGTATACTGCTTCACTGCTCCATGCAGCAAAGCATAGAAAGAACCTCTTCCATTTTCTGAGAGGGGGCTGACATCAGAACTTTGTCACCAGAGAGGGGAACATTTGGCACTTGAATACACACAATCCCAAAACAAGGAAACTTATTAGACTTCCGCTTCCTCAGCTATCCTTGAATCAAAATGCTGAGGGAGATTCAACATCACTTAAGGCCATTGAACCAACCAACAGGTCTGAATCTGGGAAGGACTTACTGTCTCAGCAAATCCAATTAACAAACCATGAAAATTTCAGTTATGTTCAGCCTTGGCTCCTAGAGCCACAGATTCATATGAATTGTTAATGTTGATTAACTAGATCCCCTTAATAAGAAGAAACTCTTCGTCCCACCTTGGAGAAAGATAAGTAAGAAGAACAGAATCATAATTAAGACCCAATATCACTGCGTTAGCTACCTACTACATTGAAACTTATCAAAAAGTATCACATAAAAATGAACAATTTTCCTAGTCCAGCAACAACATGCATTTAAATTCATGTTAAGACATTTTAATGTTTCCTTAACGTTTCCTGAGCCCATCTTTGTTGATAAATTGTATGTACTTAGTCCATGGATTTCATTTTATTGTAGAGAAAACAATTGTTCTGAAAGATGTATTCACAAAAGTCACAGAACATGTGTAATAAGCCTGTAATAGGATTGTCAATTTGTTACTATTGTAATATATTATTGTTAGGTAGCAGTATTTCCAGAAATTAATAGACATTAATAGTGAAAAATACTTTATTTTTTATGAATAAACGTGTGTCTTTTAGCACAGATACTTTGTGCTGATGGTTTAAACATTCATTTATAGCAGTAATAGTAAAAAAAATGTAATAGAATGATAGCCATACAAGCTTATCACTTGAAATGTGCTCCACAATCGAAAATGGACTGTTTGGGGGAAAATTGGAACAGCAGCAATAGCTGCAGAAAATTGTTCCTTGAGTGAAGAAGAAGAGAAACTAATTTGTGAATCATTTTGGGGAGTTGGGGGTTGGGGGGTGATGTAGTGGAGAAGAGGACCCTTCAATGGGAAGGCAAGCCAATTGTGTTCACAGGTCAGTTTAGAGATCAATAGCATGGAGAAATTAATCCTCTCTCTTTTTTTTATTTTACCACAGGCTTGGTGAGGAGGATGTCCCGATATGTCATTTAGAGACTGGTGGAGAGCAGGACTTGGGAGATCATCCCCACCGGGGCAATAAAAGGGCCCTGACATTTGTGGCTTCCAAGCTAGAGAGTACATGAAAGTTCTTTTGTAAAGTGCCACTGAAATTGAACGTCAAGGTGGCACGAAGCCGAGTTCCTGGTTACAGCAACCCCCACCGACATTGTCTGGGGGAACGGTTTTATCGATCGCCTCGCTTCGCTTTCAGAGGGGAGCTCCGACGCTCTGCCATCTGACTTAAACTGCGGGGAGATCTGCTGCCTCAGCCAAAGAGCTGTAAATGCGGTTTCTACGGTGATGGCACGAGTCAATGGGAGCAAGTCAACAGTATCACTGACATGGGACTAACCTGCCTGGTTGGGCAACAGAACAAAAGGGTGTCAATATGACGAGCTAAATCAGGGAACAGTATCTCTGGGAGAGCCATGATCCTTTAAATTTACTACATATCTGTAAATGATTACATGTCCGAGAGAATATGTTATAAATGTGTGTAAATAAAGAGACATGATATGACAGTGAAGACAGAATTTCATAACAAGTGTAATTGTATAACTGTCATGTTTTGGCTTATGTTATGTGTTCATGCCTCCCATTAGTTAGGGGATATTTGTCTACGGGTGCACTTGTTGACTCTCTTCCGACCAGCTGACTGTGATGGTTGTTATTCATTAATTTCTTCGAGTAAGGTCCAGTCAAACTTGACCCACTGCCTACTGATCTTTTAATGGTTTGGGAGCTCAGCTGGCATTATGTTACATAAAGTAATCCATACGTCACACATTTATTCAGTTTATGCAATCATGCAAATTTGACAATCCCCAGATTTGCATATACTTTTAAAAATGATCTACTCAATCCATGACCATAACCCATTTATCCTAGCTGTCATGACAGGTGTATTTTAAGCAAATTTAATGAAGTATTACACATTTTTTGGTACAATATCTTTTGCTCATTTCAGTGACCGTAGAATGTAATGTGTATCAACATATGTATGAAGTATAAAAAATGAAAAATACTTGCTTAGCTATGTGAAAACAAATCACATAATGATTAGCATGAATGCAGCCAGAAATCTAAATCATAATATGACACTTAACCCCAAAACTAATCCTAACCATCTAATTGAATTAAAGAGGTATGTAAATTCATGACTACTTACAGCACTTGCTCATGGTAAGAACACATTTGTTGAACACTTGAGTACCTCAAATGATCTTAAGTTATAAGGCAAGAAGAATCTAGATAAATAAATAGGTTTGTAGAAAGTGTTTGTTATTGCCCGTAATTGGTTGCAAGTTGCTCTGGAATAGGCATCTGCTAAGAAAATGAATTGAATCAGCTGACAAATCAGTCAATCTAGTTTTGCTTAATATAGCCTCTTAATAAAGAAATTACCAGAATTAATAAATAAAATCTGCTCAATTCCATAATAAAGGAACTGAGAAGATTTTAGAAAAGCAATACAAATAACAATGATTGAAATAAATAAACATATCTTGAAATAAAAACTGAAAAAGCAGCAATATACTTACGAAGATCATGTGTGACAGACCAATGGTGTTAAGATATGAAAATAAAGGATATTATTATTATTAAAATACTGAAACTGAATCAAAAATGAAACAATAATAAAGAATTCTTGTTATTTTATGTAAGGAATTCCTTTGCTGTTGACATTCATTATTCTTCTATTTTGTCAGCAATGCTGTGTAAAACATTACCAGTTTTCCCTTGTCATTCACTGCTCTATAGGCAGATAGGAACAGAGGCAGATGCTGGACATTAAGGAGCCAATGGGATTCCGGGCTTTGTCATCAAAGCTGTTGCTAAGGAACCACTGTCTGGCTTGCCTCCCTGTGTAAGTTGTTCAGTGAGGAATGGCTTATCAAGGAATAGGTTCCGCAGAAAAGTCATCAATTTATTATCTTCATTGATCTGACTTGATACAGCCAGCACTGAGCAATATTTGTAATATATCTTTTAGAGGAGAATGTGAATTATTGTAACAAGAATCATATTTATAATGATGAAATGTGTCGTTATCACAACCATAATCAAAATAATAGCACCTATCGATGAGAAATTCTCCCTTACCTAAGGACACCATCATTGCAAATATTAAAATTGAGAACACACATTAAAAGCAATGCATGATTGCAAGGTAAAGACACTCTTTTCTTGCACTGCTTCTGCTTTTAATTCTATGACCTCCTTGCCAATAGCTGCCAATGAGACAAAAATGAGATCACTGTACATGGTCTAGACAGAAACTGTCTTTAAGATAGTTATTGTTGATAGTTATTAAGATACATTGCCATTAGTATTAAGCCATAAAGCTGAAGTTTTTCATTTTTCTTTCCATTTTCTTATGCTTACACTTACTTCATATATGAGTTTTGATCATAACCACACATAACCACAGCACACTTCTACAGCCTGTTCTAAGGTGAACAACAACGTCATCATCATCAAACTTCTGATGACAAAGCACCATCACTGCTTCCCTGTAGCACAGGGCCACATGTTCATATGATACATGTAATTATGGTACAGGCCACCACTACAATTCACACATGTTTGCTGTGAGAAATGGTGTGAATTGAATCTGCCAACACAGTCGGGTTGCCTTAGAAATTTTGCATTAAGGGGGGGGTTTACAGATTTTAGAATGGGAGGCAGCTTGTTATGTCAAGACCGGGAAATTATTGGTAGATTCTAATGCTTTATATTTAATGTGGACCTCAGTTATTTTAATGTCTCCTTTCCTGGCCGGCTGTCAGGGTCATTAATATAATGCTTACATCACAACAATAAAATCTAGCTGCTGTCCTTCAACACCAGAAGCACTGCTTCAGACATTTGTATCTAGTCATAATTGAAGTTTTATTATATACCTCTTCTAGTGTCATGGACTTGTCAATTTAAATGGTGCTGTACAGAATATGCAAAGGAGACAATGCATTTACTTGGGCTATAAAATGTAGTCTGATCATTATAAATTCGACATTTAAGGACATCCTCCTCTGGGTGTTCAGCAGTTTAATGCTCTTACCTACTTTTTCAAGTGAACTTCACCCTACAGAATGCAATGCCTGATATCTGCAATCTGGGTTAAAAGCATTCAAGTACAACTGTCTCCCATTTCATAAATTTTCCACTATTAATAAATAATGATGATTTCCCTTGCTTTATTACAATGCCCTGTCCCCCCCCAACGGCAGATCACTAAAAATCATAATGATGTAAATTTGAAAACTGGGAAATGAACAGTATTTTCATGAGGCTAGAACTGCGTTCATCAGACATCATTGCCTCGAGTTCTTCCACATTCACATCCCGATGACAGCCGAGACAACAGGAGTCTCGTTCGCTCATTAATCTGACACCTGCTTCTCAGCTTCCTGACACAAACAGGTAAACAGTGAACTTCAGTCTCGAAAAGTCCTCCAAGTTCTTGGAACAGATTCGTCCACATCTGCACTCTCATCGCTGTGTTCATTGCCAGATTCATTTGGTGTTTTGCTGATGGTATAGCATTTATTTCACTATGGTGTTTCACTGATGCCAACAGTCAGATGTTTTATGGTACATTACCATTAATGTATGTGAAGAGTTTAATGTTTTATCATGTGCTTTGTCATTTAAAAATGTTAGGATGATTCAGATTACAGATGTACATACAGTATGATACACATTTTGGTATACATTTTCATGCAGGCCACTCTTCAGTATTCCCATGGACCTTAATACTCCTCTACTGTACTTGGTAGTTTATGTTTATAAGATCAAAATATTGACAATGAGTTTCACCATCTGTTTTGTTTGTGTTGCAATAGTTGCGTGTGTTCACACAATCTGACCAATACTCTCCACATTAAATGCAGCATACTAAATGTTAGGAATCTGTCTCACTTGAATGGGAGAACTATCAAGATCATATTTATTATCTGTTTAGCTGATGTGTAGTTTTAGACATTTGTGTCTGTTTCTATCATATTCATCAGAATCTTTCAAGGCAAAGCCATCTGCAGTTCTTCCGTATATGTATCAGAAATACAATTCTTATGTGTTGCCTTCTGAAACACTACATGTTTGCATGCATAATTCATCATGTCCAAAATACAATATACAATTGATATGCACTCTTACCAGCAGCTGCACTCATATAAGCTGTCTGTCTGTCACAACATAGCTCTCTGAAATATGAACCATATCTTTACATAGCCCGGGGTGAAAGTGAAACTGAGCTGAAAATCAGAGTAGAACGGAAAATCTTCTCTAGCAGTGTATACAAGCACATGGCTTCAGTAAAGCTCAGACATGGGACATTGTTTTATGTTGTAGCTCTGGCAGAGAGTAAAAATATTACTCTTGTGAGGCAACCCAACAATACAAATGGGTCACAGAGTTGTGAGATGCCATGTAAGATTTGAAACCAAATATAAGTCATCATTACTAAGGGCAAGAGAGGACAATAATTTTTGGTAATCATTCAGGTATCGAGTTGGGAACCAGGCAGGCAGGCATACAGCTGTTGCACCCTTGGGTAAGATACTTAATCTGAATTGTTCTGGCAATATCAAGCTGTATAAATGGATGATGTGTACGAAATCTGTGCTATGTAAGTTACCCTGGATAAAGGCTTCTGCTGATGAGGTAAATAAGGCAAAAATATAATGTGCAAATTTGATTGTATATTTGAGATGAGATTGTAAGGTCACATTTCTGATTAGAATTGGGGGAGTGATGGACGGGTCAATAAAAATCATGATAGCCTGCATGACTCAGGTGCATCTTTCCAATGATTCCTGTCATAGAAGCAGTAATGAATGCCATGTGCTGTGTCTGAGGGCTGATGCTGGTTATTGCACATACTTTCTGGAATTTCCATGAAGTCATAATTACTACTGTTATCTTACACTGAGGACATCACACAAACTGCCTGCTAACAAGCCCAATCTTAGTAATTAAAGTTGAGAAATTTCCTTTTGCAGACGTTAATGCTTTGATTGTTCACGAGATATGCACACAAAAAAGCACTTGGCAGCATTTTTGACAAGCACTAAATCAAAGCCCGGTGCTGAGATGATTACAAAACATCAATAACACTAAAAGACCACGTGCTCATCGAGGTAGACAATTATCTGAATCTGTCTCCTCTAATTATCATGCCACTGTCACCTTCGCCCACTCGATCTATATCTATCTCTCCATCTTTGCATATAAACAGTGTTTGGTGTGTAAATCTCACAGTCTGTAATTAAACTATTAGATAATATGATGATTAAAAGGGTAGGTGCTCTTTGTTTTTGCATCATGTTCTAATTTGATGTGTCTGAAAAGTTCAGAGACACCTAAATCGTTTTTCCTTTGGGTCAAATAAAATAACAAATGACAATTTTTCAGACATGATAGTGTCATAAGATTATACAATGACTGACTGGACTGCTGTGATAGAGTATTAGCAGAACTGTGCCTACAAACTCACTGTCCGTTCCATGTTATTTTTTCTGCAAAGTTATCTTTTTTACAACTAATTCTTGAACCAAGGCTGAGCCCAGAAAAGGTAGATTAACATAACTGTGAATCAAGGTGTTATACTCTAAGCATTGCTTTTATACTGTTATTCTGTAACACCTTTATGACCCATTACAAATGTTACATTTAGTGATAGGACACAATTAACATGACAAACAGCAACCCAGCAAAACTTTTCAAATTTCTTCAAAACAATAATTATAAATGATTTATACCATGTCAAATACAATAGCTTCAAGTTGTCATGACATTATTGTGGTGTAATTCAACATGGTGCCAAGATGGCTAACCACTTTATTGCAGCTTCTTTAATCATTAAGCTTAAATTGATTGTTTTAATAGATTTTTTTTTGCACTGAAGTGTTGGCTCTGCCATCCAATTTAAGATGAAGTATAATCAAATACAGAAGAATTCTTGACAGCTTTCCACAAGCAATATATATTTGGTAGACTGTAGCATTTTAAAGGGAGAGCAAAAATATTGTCTTAAATATTGCAGACACAAAGTTTTCTGACATCTCTTGCTTTAGGTTGAATGTCATCCCCACAGCTTGCATTATTTCATCTCTCCAAAGAGAAACCAAAATAGGAAAAATAAATAAATATAGGAGCCTGGTTCCCTTTGAATTAATGTGGCGCAGCAGCTTGGATTGGAGCTATTATTTAATCTCTGATCTCTGTAGCAGAGGCTCCGTGTTCCTTCAAGCCATTTCCAATAAGATAGGGATCTTAAATGGTCTCATGGTTTTTCTTTTTATCATGTACAGCCACTAATGTGTCTCATTGCTCCATGGGTCTTGTGTTAATGGCCACTTTAAGAGATGTCATGGCGAGGAGAAAAAATCTGTGGAAATTGTGGATTTCCCATATATGGCATTATCAGTTTGTGAATGTAATCTAGAAACACAAAGCACATAATTCCAAGGAGCACAGTGAAGTTGGAACTCATTCATGCATGTGTGTGAGTGACATATTCTTACCTACTGTGTATGTGAATTTTTCCATTAAAAAAGCCTCACGAGAAAGCCTCCAGAATCTGTGCCAAAATTTGTCACATTCACCTCCTGAGTTCTTTTATAAGACATCCTGAAGTTTTCGCATTCCTGGTGTGGCTGGATAGGATGTTTGAGATCAGAGTTTATTTTGTATGAATAGGTGTGAAATCTTGTTTTGTACCAGCCTGCATGCCAAATAGCCTGACAAGGAGAGATTTCCCATTTACTGCAAACAAAGCATTCATATTACAGAGTGCAATAAAAGTGTCACTCACAGGTCAGGTGACCAAAGACATGGGTGCTGCATTGTGAAACTTGCACACTGAGACCATTTCTCATGCCCTCAGCTGACAGTCTTACACATCTGAGCTGGAATTTTCTCTCTTAATTTTTGTTTACTTCTGTGTGAAAGGATCATTTCTTTTATATGAAGCTGGCATTGGCCATGGCAAATTTTACAAAATGCACTTGGCTGACTTTGAGATCCCAGTACATGTTTCATCAAATAGTGCTATTGCATTCTAAGAAATAATAAAAAATAAGCTAGTAAACAAAACATTGCAAACAAAATTTGCACATCATTTTTTGCCGATTTGATCATCTGCAAGGCCTACATTAGCCCCATCTATTTGCTAGTGTAAAACAGAAATCTGTCCTTTTGTTATTGGACAGTACATTGGAGTAAGACAGGCAGAAGTGTAAAGACTATAAAAACTGCCTGAGGAAGATGGCATCAAGCTACCTTACATATGTTATAAAGCCTGCATATTTCATAAAGTCATTTCTTAAAGTGTTTGTATACAGTTAGCTATCTATCTAGATGGTAGAACTTTAACCGTCTTTACTAACTACCTAATACCTAATTATCCAGAAATGTTGTACAGTTAGATTAGCTGAAGCAAAGCACCTGAATGCCAGCTGGCAGAGCAGGAAAATGAGAAAGGCCATGTACGATGAAAACTGGCATCTTCAGTTTTCCAATAGACTTAAAACCATCCAAAAATGCATCTGAGAAATAAGGCATTTCACAGTCTACATTGTCAAAGATTATCACAAAGCAAGGAGATTATCACAAAAAAACGAAGAGAGAGAAAATGAATGAAAACGTATCTATGATTGAGGTGGCACTTTGAAGACTACACAGTGACAACTATAACGGATATGATCAAAAATAATTAATGTGACTGAAATTATTATTTTATGGTTGAATTGAGCTAAGGACTATGCCAGGGCATTGTAGCCTACACACAGCCAGCAATTCACAAGGTGACATTCAAATAATTAATGAGTCCTATCATTACTTTCATTTTATAAATAATTGTACAAAAATACTGTACATTGAAATACATTGTTCAATGTTTGAAGAGTTTAGCTGAGGTTATTTCTCAGTTACAGTAAGAATAATAAAGAATATTGTTTAGAAAATGAATGTCCATTTTTGTATTCATCTGTAGTCAACCACGTATAAGAATCAAATAATCCTGGATGGATGCTACGCCTATAAGCACAATGCACTTTACAAACTTCACAATGGATCATTGGCTCTTACCCAAAGAAAACAATTAGATGAATCACCTGCTAAGCTATATCTGAATTTTTGAGTGCATTTTTGTGTTTGCAAACAAATCAATCTGAATGCTTCATTTCAGAGATCACAGTGGAAGAATGTGTTTCTGTAAATAAAATGATATAGGCTAAATTACTGAGAAACCCTTCAGACTCAGAATATTCTTCTCTGACACACGTTCAGCTGTTTGAAGGTGCGGCATGGTGAAAGACAGTACAATATTAGTTCTATTGCTTTAAGTAAAGATGGAGTGTTGGAATGCTGCCTCCTACTTGTAGTGTTGTCATTGTTGTCAATGGAGTGTTGTCATTGTGTTTCTGTGTGTGGTTCAGAAAATGTTTTTTTTCTAAGCCTTTCAGGGTTATTAACTTTATGGAGAGTAGTCTTGTAGCAGCAAAGGATTGTTAACAAGCTCTGCTTTCCCTGTTCATTAATAATTTCCTGTCCTAAGTTGGCCCTGATTTGTGTTCACACATTGTGATGCCTCAGATTCTGTATAGACATAACTGTTTGAGAATCAACCCCTGATTCAAACCTTCCAAAAGGGCATTATAAAATCATTTGCTTTTATTTATAATTAGGTTATAAGACTTGTGTAATGGGGTACAGGATGAATCTACCAGTCTTGTCCACATTTCTTTGAGATACAGTACAGACCTTTCCAGATCAGTTCAAACACAATGCTCAATCCTAGTGATGTCATACTTCCTAAGAAGAGAGATCATGTCTACAGTCTATCGACTTTTGATGAACAACCATGTAATGGTTCACCATGTTTTTCTGTAGGGCTTAAAGTCCTGTTGCATCACACAATGTTTAGTGTCTGCAGCAGAATCCTTTTAAAATTACAATAAGACATCTATAGCATCGCTCATGAGTGACTATGCTAAACCAGTTATACAACATGAGATACATCTATTTCAGCAGCATCATAGGGTCTCTGTGTTATTTATAGCAAGGGGACTGCATTAAAAAATGCACAAAAACAGTACAGTAGACCCACAGTGCCCTCACCTGGCTGGAGGAGATAACCCAGCCTCCTCTGCACTGTTTTTTTTCATCATCTTTTCTCAGTCCAGAAAAATGTCTCTCCTTTTAGAAGGTAAAAGCACAATTCTAGTGGCTGCTGACATATTTTAGAAGCCCCAATGTAAGGCTACCTTTGAAATATGAAATGCCACTGGTAAGAGGCCTGTAGATGAAAAGCGAGAAGCATAAAGCAATTCAACAGTCTACCGAGCGGTCATACTGCGCAATGGCTTTCAATTTCAATATGCCATTTTTTAGTCACAAGTTGACCCCCCCCCCACAACTGCAAGGAATGCGAATAATTACTTTCAGAGTGGTGAAAAGCCGAATGCTGAAAAGCCAAAAAAGGTAGTGCTTCTCTCCTGCTCTGCACTCCGTGCTTCGTGCGGGTCCTCCAACGTTGTCGCCATTGATGAGGCTCAGATAATAGGCTCATTAATATGGCCATTGAATATGACCTTGAATGGAACTGGCTGAGCGAAAACAAGTGCTTTCGTCTCAGTGCTTTAAAGTGACAAACCCTGATAAGCAGGGGTGTTTTATGAAAGAAGAGCCTTACGTTCAGGAATTGAACCTTGTTCCTTTACAATCATATTGTATTATTAGCCAACCTTAATGACAAAGGCATCAGCGGTATTGTCAGTATGTACTAGCCTTTCTAATGAGTTGTTACTGACATTAGAGTGGGCTTTTATCACAAATTTTTAGATATGAAGTTTTAAATAATTACTATCATTTATTATATTGCAGGTGTGATTAAAAACTCAGGAGATTGAAACCACTGGCATCAATGAGGATTAGAAGATAGAAATCATCTTCAGACATATTGTGGGAATCTCTGTTTACCATGAATATGTAGCTCTACTACTAGTGCTTGCTGGTTCAAGGTCAGCAACTCAAATGGGCTCGTCGATGTGAATCAATACTAAATAGCAAATTCAATAGCTATAAAGGACATGCAATATTGATAAGAATGCTAAGTAGTGTATTCTAAGGTTTACTGTTAATATATTTGTAGAAGTGCAATTCTAGATAATGACACTATTATCTGAGTCCTCATGAGTCCAGCACAGTATCGCCCTTGTCTGTGTCCTCTCCAGGACCCTGATTTTTTTAGGCAGATTAATTGTACTCTCTAATTCCACTCACATGCACCGTCCAAAGATTTTGCATCTACACTCATACCAGCGGATCATTCCAAATATAAGACCGGCGAGTTGCCGCGGCAACAAGGATAGAACATGTGAAGAGAATAGCATACACACCACAAACAACCAAGGCAGTGTCTGAGACTTAAAAGCTCAATTGTCTTTTTTGTGCTCCTCTAGGCAGGTTTGTTTATGGAAGAAGCTACTTCAGGAAACTCAGCTTGTAACCTGAGTTTTGCAGGTTCAAATCCAGAAAGGAGTGTTGCTGTTGTACCCTTGAGCAAAGTACTTAACCCTATTTGCCTTGGTAAATATCCATCCATATAAATTGATATTATGTAAAACTACACTATATGCAAGTGGCCCTGAATAATCGTGTTGATATTCATAATTTGCCTGGCAAATGGACTTATCGAGCGGCTTGTTTATACAACTGCATTTTTACAGAAACATTTGAGGTAAAGTATCTTGCTCTGAGGAATGGCAGTGGTGTCCCATCTGAGATTTGAACCAATGAACCTTCAGCTCCAGTTACACTGCATTGCATGCTGCCCACATTGAAATAATGTAACATGTCTGTATAATTAGTAACAATCTGTAGCTGAAATATAACACCTCTAACAGTTTATTCAAAATAGCAATAAACGTCTTAGAGAGATATTCTCAGAAAACCAGACACAGTGAATAATTTTCCCCCTCTTTTTGCAAATTTGATGAGGTAATTTTATTTATTTATTTATTCATTTATTTTAAGGAATTGCATCAGACATCCAAAATCTTACTGCAAATTTACATTTTTTATTATTTAATTTGTTTTACTTTCAAAATGATTCAAACACCTGGTTGTGTCATTGGTTTAATCAAATAGCATATAGTATGCATCATTCCACTCTGAAAATGATACATTTGCATTGCAACGGTTTAAAAATCATTCACCCACTTTGAGGAATTGCAAATTATATGGAAGCCTTTAAAAATCATGGCTCAGTTGTTACCTAAGGGATGCAAAACAGTAAAAAAGGAAAGGAAATGGTCAGTTACTGTTTGTTCATCTGTTCACATCAGTGTAATTGCCATTGTTTGGTTTGAACTGTTGCAACTGTATTCAGAACCACTGATCTTCAGGAAGGACTGAAGGACAGAGGCACTAGTTCTATTGCTTGGAGCGAAATTGGAGTTTTGGAGTGCTTCCTACTACTTGGAGTGTTGTCACTGTTGTCACTGGAGTGTTGTCAGTGTGTTTGTCACTGATCTCAGGAAGGACTGAAGGACAGAGGCACTTGTTGAAGGAGAGTGCATTATGAAAATGAAAAAATATTAGAAGAAAATGTTTATTTCTAAATTGCTACTTAGAAGTTCTTTCACTCTGATCTCAGATTACAGACAGTGATATTCAGTTTGATGGCAACAGCCTTACATGACATTGATTGAATAATATTTTTCATTTTTATTATTATTATTTTGTTAGGTTAGATAAGTGTGTTGGATGAGCTTTAGATGCAAAAATTAACATTTCTCATTTGTGGCCATTGAAATTGTTTCAGTCCCAGTACAGGCATAGTTGATGAGCACATCTGGTACTACATGGGAAAAAACAGAAACAAATTCTTTTCATCTTTTCAGAAAAAAAGTTAATGTTAGTTTCATTTTGATGATGTTTTTAGATAAACTACCAAACTGCCTAGGTGCCCTTAAAGGCTCCAACAATTGTCAGAACAGACAGATAGTATGGGGCTGTACCGCATCAATCCATGCTTCCAGATGAACTGCACCTGGTCATACAAAGCCATGCCTGCTTGGTCATGGTGCTGCTGCTGCACTGACAGGTACATTGCATTATTCTCAGGCTGTGTTGACTTGATGGACTGGGGTCTCACAAAAAATAGAATCAGAGCCTTTTTACAGTCACATTAGACTTTCCCCAGTGAAGTGAATTCAGTTAAGCATATGAGAGCTGAGGTGGAATTAAACACCGGCGCCTCCCAGACTCCAAGGGCCACATTCAAAGTGAATGTAGCAATCCTCCCTGCAGTGAAATATTGCAGAATGGAAAAATTACTTTTGTATGTGACGGTTCAGGACTGACTTCAGCGATTAATTAAGAAATGAAGAAATCCGATAATACAGTAACCCCAATGCGCACATGAACAGAGGTTTTAAAGGCTTGGAGTTGTCTCTGAGTCAGATGTTGATAGAAGCCAAAGTTAATAACTATATTAGCAGTTATTAGTATGTGTCTGAAACACAGAACTGAAAGTCAGAGGTTTGTGTTTTAAAAGTCTTGCAGTGCCTGGCCTTATTGTGCATGAAACACTGTATAAGGAAGTACAAGTCAGGCCAGGCTTTTATTTTGTAACTGCCCTATCTCTTATTCAGTAAAGTACACTGCTTTAATGCCATAATTCCAGAAGTGAACACTGTGTTTTTTGGATGCTTTGAACAAAAAGTTTAAATACCATCTATGAAATATATCACATTGTAGCCATACAAGTTTAAATTACTTTGATAGATTCATTGTGTGACCTCAGAATAACTGCTCCAGAGGCGTGCCACCCACAGAGAAAAGTACCCTTAAGAAATCAAATATGTCAGAGTTAAAAGTGCTGCTACATTTTGTAAAATAAATATAAAAATGACATATTTTTATATCTGACCTTTCATTTGGTTGTTTCAAAATATAGTGCCAAGCAAGCACTTTATAAAAGCACAGGTCTCAAATGCGTAAACATATTGCAGATGTTCTTCAGACTTTAAGATGCAACTCTGGGTGATGTTACACTAATTAAAACAAGTATGGTTTCTGTATAGTTAATTACTCTGTGTCTTTCCTAGCAATGAATCATTAAAGGAATAGAAGAATGCAACTGGTGAACATCTCAGAATAAATGCCTTAAAATTACACTGTATTAATCTTTTCCTCTAGAATATTATCATTATACAAGGAAAGGGGGAAATCATTTACTGTCATTAGTTCAAACATTTCTAAAATGAAATTACTTGTTTATTTTGAAAGGAAAATTCTAGTTTGATGTGCTTTTAAGCATCTATTTAATGCTACAGTAGATCACAGTAGATTTTTAATGGATATTTCCAGGAGCACGTACCAACTTTTGGTAATGATGTTTATATTTAGATCTACAGCTAATGTATGATAACTTGTTTAGCCTGGGATATAGAGATGTTTAACAGAGAGAAATGTGACTTTATCCTATGCACTCTGCCCTGTTTTTTACATTTTGAAATACCCTGAGTTTTAGGCATATTACTCGCAATCTATATTAGTTACCTACACATGCCAAGTGTCATTTTATTCAGAACTTAGTTTAGTTAAATTTAGTTCAATTACATTCAATAATCTCATGTTATCTACATGATCATCTGAGTTGAGAGAGACATTTGTCTGAATACACTGAAGTTTTACAATCCTGTTGTACACTGATATTTGATTGAACACCATGACCCATATTTCTGGTACATAGCGAAAAGAAAATGTTACTACATCCTGACCAAGATATTAAATTGACATAAATTGGATTTCCTTTTGAGGTAAATGAAATAACCACTGATGATGCAAAAATATAGACAGACTTAGTGATGTTAATGAAGCCAATTTTACATGCACTGATGATGTATTCGACACACTGAAACAGACAAGCCTCTTGTACATGACAAATTAAACAGGAAGTTTCTCCATGGAAAAGTAAGGTAAGCGCAAGCGGGCTTTTAGGTAGTAGGGGTCAATAAATGAATAGTCCAAACACATTTACTTGCAGCTGGACAGTATGGTAGTCTCATTCTGACAAGTCTTGTCCCCAATAACAAAGGATGAACCTGGCAATTGAACTCAGCAACTGAATCTTAATATGATGATGGAAGAGATTTCATGTTCATGTTACCCTTCTATAAAGCTAGATAAAAATGTTAGAATTAAGGTTTAGAACCTTGCATAGGCACACCATTGCACTGTTCCACCTGGAATTCAAAATGAAATCTTCTGGTCTAGTTTCCTGGACACTTATTGATTCTGCAATCCCTCCCTGCTATCACCGCAGGGATGATCTAGCTATCATGGGGCAGAATGATCTTGTACAAAGTGAAATCTGTTTACAGATATTGAAGGAATTTCAGACGAGGACATTCTGGTTGTCTAATGCATAGCCAATAAATGCATGAACATGTTTTTTCTGTACCCAGCAAGCATTAAAGGAGTGACTCAAAGGGACATCTCATCAAATATTTAATGTAAGCCTAGAAGATGGTAGTCAAAATGACCCTCTGATTGTTTACATCCCTAGAGGCATGGATGGGACCACTATGAATGTCTAGACTGAAATCTCCCATGCCTCGGAGAAAGGATCTGGGGCCAGTAAAGTTTATCTATTTCCTCTAAGTATGAATTTAACAGAACATGTTCTGTTGCATCCAAAATTTAGCACACAGGTATAGGGACAGCCACTGTGGTGCAGAAGTCATTGAAAACATAAACATGTGTCATGAGAATGAGAGGGAAACCCATACTATATTCCCTGATAATACAGCCAAGACAAATCATGCTCATATACAACAGACCCTTGCCTTTTGCAGTTTTGCCTTTTTTGCCAGGCAGCATTTCCTGTTCCCAGCTTCATTCTGTGCCATGCCAGCACCTGCAGCCTTATATTGATTTGACATATTCCACACATTTATTGAATATTTATGTAAATAAACATTAATCATTTATTTATTGCATTATTACATTACATGAAATATGTTGTTGTGTCTGCAGCAAATATCCCTTTGTGAATAACTCTACTATCAGTACAGAACTGTATCCATGGATTTCTCCTTTATCAGGAATCTCAAGAACAAATTCCCAATGAATGGTGAGGGTCTCTTCTTCATGGAGAGTCCAATACAGAACCTTGTGGGACACCTTGGTTGGTCAGGGTCATGTCAGATTTGTTGTAAAAACACTATACTGGAAGATCCAGTATTATTTCCATACAATCTAGAGACATTACAGGATTAACCTTTTCATGGGTTACCTACAAGTCAAATACTATAATAATAAGATTATGTGCTGCAGAGTTGACACCAGCAGATCATTAACAAATCTAAACCTGAGCTGCCTTTCACGCTAAGACCATACTGAAAGGAATCAAGTCATTCATTAGAAACATGTTTGTTTCATTCAGTGGAAATTAAAAATTCTAGAATCATGACTAAAGAGAAAAATTTCAGTTTGGGTAAAAATTGTTCAGTATCTCAGGATCCAATCCAGGCTATTTAAGGACAGACATGACAGCAGCAGTGCTGGGCACTGATGAGACACAGCCAGTTACGAGAGAGCATTCATTATGTGAGTGACAAAACAGCCCGAATACTCAGAAGCAGATCTAAGCAGATAGTGGGTCTGGAAACAAGGGTACAAGTGTTGGGCCTCATTTTAGCGATAAGTTTATACTGGCTCTGAAAACAAAAAAAAAGTGCTGGTATTTCACTTGTCTCCAGAGTCTACTGAAGTGGAGTTATTAACTGGTTACAGAGGCTTATTCATTGCAGAGGAAACAGCTCTCAGGATTCTTCTTCCTCATTCAATCACAGTGGAACAGAACAAAGCCCCAGAAGAATTGACAGCCTCTCTGTACACTACTTGGTAGTTCCCATTCATAAATCTGTGCCTGAACAGCCAGTCCAACTTTCCACCATAACTGTTCTGGGCTGAAATCTGTGGGCCTCGGAGACTGCAGTCCTTTGGTATGAAGGACAGAGTACTTGGGTTTCTGTAAGGCTGTGCCATTCAGAATGTATGGTTGTCTATTGTAATAATGACTTGACTAAATCTTCAGCTGGGAGATGCTATTGGGAAGGGAACAGCACATTTATAGGTGTTACTGTTTCAGGAAAGCAACAACACCAGGGATGGAAAATACAACATTACTGTAGCAGAAGGAAGACCAGATGAATGTGTCTACTCTAAACAAAGACCCCAAAGGTTCTAACCAAGAATTGGATTTCTTGTTTTCTGGGATTGCTGCTGAAATTGTCTATTTAATTATTTGGCTGTATTTTTCATACAGCCTCCCTTTATTGGAGAACCCCTCGTGCACATCTCTTCTGTAATGCCCTATATATTGTGTTTCACTTGCATTATTGCAGACACAAACTCATTTATCCATTCACTTTCTATGTCTGTCACACACACACCAACACGTGTGCGTGTACACGCACACACACACACACACACATACACACACACACACACACACACACACACACACACACAGATAGCAGTGGCAGGCAGTGAGTTACACATCGAGTAGGAAAAGAGCTTCCCTTTAGTTAGTAATTGTTCTGAACCTGTTCTTGATTGTATTGCCTGATTAACAATCATGTCATTTTAGATATGGATCACTACTTAGCTCATTCCTTTTCATTTGATTGCATCTAATGTGGCAGTTCTGCCTTTCTAGTTTGTATTAAATCAGCTAAATTCATTTCAGTTTACTTTAAGGCAAAATGGTCTCCTTTTTGTCAAAATCAAAAAATTCTTTCATTTAAGCCAGCCTCTTTGTTGTAATTAAATTTATTTAAAGTGAAGTGCACTAGACCGCTGCTACAACAATGGACACCATTTGAAAGGGAACATCTGCTGATGTGTGATTCTTTCTACATTGGCATGCTTTTAAGTAAAAAAAAAAAGACATATTTCATTTCTGATGATGATTTCAAATGATGTTCATACCAGTCAATCATGTCTGCAATAACCAATGACATCATTTTCAACTAACAAGAAACCATTGCTTGCAGAGGGAGAGTAGACCCTGAATTTCTTCAAAACAACTGTAGTTAATTAAAGAAAAAATCTTTCACAATCAAATCAATCCAGTACCTTGTCACAACAAATGTGTCATCACAGGGCCATGGAAAATTGCAACACAGGAAGCTAAGCCAGTCAGCCAGAGATCACAGTTTTATGAGTGATTGGCACCATAGATTGACTCATGTTAAGTAGGCATACCAAAATAACCTCTGTAAAGGCATAATCCATTGTCCCCATGTGGGTCTTCTCAGTGGTTAAAACTCTTTAAATACATTTTTCATAGCAGTGTGAATCATTAGAGGAGTTTCGTTTAAATCAACATTTTACTGCCATGGTAATACGAGTCCTAAACAAAATACACATTTATTTAAATATCAGTGTGAATACATAAACCTAAAACTAAATAGTCCCCATTCTATTAGGTTGTATGCATTTGATTGTAATTGTATACATTAGACTTGCATCTGCTCTTCATTATGATGCTTGCTGCTGTATTACCAGGGCATACAATATCTACACTGTTAAAAGCCATTACTGAAGCACAGTGGCACAGCACGACTTTACATGCCTTCTATTAAATGGACTACATTGTGAAACCCATAGCAGAATAGCATTTGCTCAACAAGGTTACTTGTAAAAATATATTATTTTTAACGAAATGGAATATTTGTCTTGTTCATTTAACATGCCTTTCACTGAATGGAAATTAATGGATGGAAGTGTGGGGAGCCTTAGTTTTTGACCAGCAAATGTACCAATAGCACATTGGTTATACATACAGTATATGTACAGTGGACGTTTTTGCTTTATTTACACATTGTAACCAACAATATTTAAGTTAAAATCAGATGCCCCAGTTTTCAAAAAAGTATTGAAATTGAAAAACTTTGAATGCCTTGGTCTGCACACCCTTAAACTAGTACTTGGTGGAAGCACCTTTTGCTTTGATAACTGTATAGTCTATTTGGATAAGTCTCTACCAACTTCTCACACCCAGATTTTGCAATTTTCTCCCATTCTTTTTTGCAGTAGAATTCGAGTTCACTTAAATTGTGAGGGGACCACTTGTGAACAGCTCTCTTCAGGTCAGCCCAATGATTTTCAATGGGGTTGAGGTCAAGGTTCTGACTGGGTCATTCCAGGACATTGATCTACCTTTTTTAGCCGTTCCACTGTGTATTTGGCTGTGTGCTTTGGATCACTGTCATGCTGAAAGGTGAAATTCTTCCCCATCTTTAGCTTTTTTGCAGAGGGTAGCAGACTTTTCTCCAAAATCATTTGGTATTTTGCAGTATTCATTTCCCTCTCTATCCTCAGCAGAGCTCCTGTCCCTGCTGAAGAGAAACAGCCACATTGCATGACGCTGCCACCACCATGCTTGACAGTAGGGACTGTGTTCTTATGCTGATGGGCTGTGTTGGTGTGAGGGAGCTAGCCAACACTTCTCACAAAACAGAATACAAGGGACAAACTTATACAAAAGAAAACAAATATTTTCAAAGGGCAGGGCAGGAAAAACTCAGCCTTAGACACAAGCTGCTCACAGTGTCCTAGGAGCAGCCACACACCTGTATTTAATGTGCCTCTGACTAGGTGGGTGTGGTCAATTAACCAATGGCTGGCTTCAAACGCACATCAGATGATTACAATGACAAACAGGCAAACAATTAAGAATTAGCAGGTTTGGATGCAATTGGCAAAATCATAGTTTCTATTGGTAGGTTTGACTTCCATAAAGGGCCCTTGAACAATTAACATTTTAATGATTACAACAAACTAACAATCGACAAAAATTCAGTTTCTAGGGGACAAGTGAAGGCTCTCCTTCACAGCTGGCTTTGTGCCAAACATATGTGGAATTAAGGCCAAAAGGTTATTAGTTTCATCAGGCCACAAGACCTTTTTGCACATGGCAACAGAAGATCCAGAGTGTCTTTTTGCATAATGCAGATGAGACCGGATGTTCTTCCTTTTGGGAAGTGACTTCCATCTTGCCACCTTACCCCCACAGTTCAGAAATGTGGAGAATACATGAAATTGTTGCTATGTGCATATGGTGGCCAGTCCTTGCCATGAAGTCCTGCAGCTATTTTAATGTTACTGTTGGCCTCTTGGCCTCCCTGATGAGTTTCATCCATGCATGTTCATCCATCCTGGAGGGATGGCCTGATCTAGGCAATGCCCTAGTGGCGCTATATTTCATCAATTTCTTGATTATGGTTTTTACTGTTTTCCATTATATATTTAAGGCCTTTGATATCTTTTTATAACCCACATCTGATCTGTACCATTCAACAAATCAATCCCGGGGGTGTTTTAATAGCTCCTTGTTGCCCATACTTGTTTCCTCACACTGTTATGCACTAAAGAAACAAGCAAACAAACAAAAAACAAACAAACAGGTGCTTTTATTTTTTATTAATATTCAGAAACGCCTTGCATGGGTTACCGTGTGTAAATCAATAGGAATAGGATCAATCTGTACTATTCCACTAACTCTGTTTTGTGTCATTTTAGTTGTCCTGCCCTTTTTTCATACACAATATAAAGTGTGTGTATGTGTGTGTGTGTATGTGTGTGTGTGTGTGTGTGTGTGTGGGGGGGCATTAGTGTCCCTCCTGCAGAGCATCAACCAGCCCCATCACACCATTTCACCTTGCCATATTCTGATGCCAAAGAGCCCTTGAGAGTTCCGGGCTTCAGGTCATGGGGAAACATTGATGATTTATGTATTCACTGTCAATCCTGGACAAAAACTGCACAGCATGTGTTGTTACAGTGTTCATAGTACTTACTTCTTGTTTCCATCCAACTCACTTGGAACATCATGCCGTGAGGGCAATCTGGGCATGTCACCTTTGCAGTGTGAGGTTATGTGGAATTTCAGGTATTCTGTGTAGGTTTGAGTTGGACAGCAGTTAAATGTACCTAAAAGTGGTCAATGGTCATTTTTTAATTTATTTCAAGGTTTGTGAAATTTTAAATCTGCCTTCAGCTATTGAAATGGCTCACAGTACATTGAAAGTTAAATTTCAAGTCAGAAGATGCTCTCGGATTTTTGTGTAGTCATTACTTGGGAAAGAGCCACTGTGAAAAGTCATCAAAGGAATTAAAGAAACATACCCTTGGGTTATTGCCAAGGGCAAAATTATTCATGTTATTATTACTGCACTCCCTTATTCGGCATCTTATGCGCACAGACACACAGGAAAAATGTTCTCCTAAATCTGTAGGTGCACAATATTCCCCAAAAACCTAGAAATTGAGCTCGTACTATCATGCACTTGTGAATGTTCGAACAGCTGTCAGAACGGTGAGCCATGAGTAGCATTCCAATGGAATGTGCAGGGCTGTTACGCCGGCTGAAGAGCGGAGGGGTCTGACAGGTGTTAATGTCGCCAGCCCTCCCCCAGTTCAAAGTGCCTCAGCGAGACTCACTCAGCCTGCGTTGGGATGCTGGTGCACATCAAAGCAAATCACAGCTGTGCCTTGACAAATTTATTAATGAAACCGAAAAAGAAAAAGCTTTTAATCTGATAATATCTTGTTCCCTGGGTTATGAATAACATTTATGAAGCTCTGCTGTTTGCTGCTTTTTTACTTAATGATTTTGGTCTGAATAGTATGATGATCTCCTTGCTTGCCATGGATATCTGCAAAACACACACAATCAAAATAAATTAAAGGGCAGTAATTTAATATTTGTTAAGCGGCTATTCTGAAGACATGCTATGTGCCAGTGGTTCCTAATCAGCTGATGACTCTAGATTGTTTCATTGTTTCATTTTTTCATGTGAATGTAATTCCCAAGCACTTGTTTTTACTTTTGAGTTTTTACTTTGTAGTGGTGAAACATGTTACAATAGCTTAAGATTAGTTTGCTAACTAGCAAAATATGATGTTTGATACATGCCTTTGATATGACTCCACTGGGAGCTTATTTGGATGGGGGATGTACTGATTGCAAACATGGAAGTCATGAGCATTAACCTGAGTGATATGACTGGTTTGTCACATTTTGTGAATTGTCAATAACATTGTTTTGTTATCATATCTATTTACCTTGTTAGTGACTCTGTGAAGTGGTCAAGCCCACAGTTTGTGACTTTGCAATTTGTTTGAAGGAGCATTGGTAATGTTATTTAACCTAAATACAATTCTTATCTGTACATGTTATGTTAAGGATAAATCCTGTGTGAACATAAGACTGTTGCAACTTAGAAGAAAGCTAGAGTAGAAATGTGTACATATTGACAGCACAGAGCTTCAAAACTCTCTTGAAAGGGAGAGAGAGGACAAACGTCTATCAGCTTTTTTCCATAAATTTGACTTGCAAAATTTCTCATTAGTATTGGTGGTTGTTGAACTATGCTGAACGAAAAGTAACAAATTTTATCTCACTTGGAGGACAAATTTAAGGACTAATTTTAATTTTAACTTTTAAACAGTATGATAACATTTTAATTTAACTTCAAAGTAAACAAAGTTCAATAACAATGTTTAGAGGTTCTTGCAAAAATAAATTACAAAGAAACCATCTACTTCTCATGCAAGTTCAATACACTCTGGCTAAACCAATCTGAATTATTTTCACTTCTTCAAGTGCAATTATTTTGTGTACAGAACAAATAATAAATAAATAGATAAAACTATGTTTCATTTCAAATTCCAATATACAGTATATAGGATATTAGAGTAGCTTGGATAGTCCCAACCTCGCAATATTTATTAAAGCAGTAATACACAGTACAAAAAGCATCATTACTTCAATATGTAGAATACAATTACTACAAAATATTATATAAAATATTTAAAAATTAATACCATATAATATTGGTGATACTGACAGTAATAACTACCTGCATTCAGTAGCTATTCATGTTGCAGTTGTGGAGGCTAGTTGCTCTATGTGTTTGCAGCGACCTCTACATTCTAAAATCCACAGACACCTACTCTGGCAAAGCTGACCATTGCAGTTTGGGGTAAAATAAGTGCTGACAAATTTATTTTCAGCAACAAATATATGTTTATTAAATAGGTAGCACCTCTGAAATTAACATATTTTGAATTCCCTTCCACATATGATGTGGACAGTCATCTTTCCTTTTCTGGTGAAACTGTCACAGGAGGGAATTATATGCTGGCCAGTTCAGTGCCTCATCTTGGAAATTGTGGAAGCACGAGTTGCTATAGTATGCTGTATTAATGTTTTGAATAAAAAGGCAGAAGCCCTCAGGCCTTTGTCCTTTTGCTCTTGTTGTAACTGTATCTACTTATGCTGATAAGAGAATTCAGGATTCAGCTGAAATTATTATATTTATGCAAATATGCTAGCATCATTGCTCTGTTTCATGTTATTGAAGAAATTTCCTGTGATCAAAACTATCATTATCAGTTGTGTTCCAAGGAAATTAACATTTTCAGACGCAAAGACTTGCTTCATGGTAATAAATAAAACAATGCAGACATCTTCCTTTTATGACAGGGAAATGGTCACATGTTTGGGTTTTTTAATGTGTTGAATATCTGCACACACTCTAGTGAGAATCCTAACTTTATTAACATGGGGAAAAATATGTTTTTTTTTACCTGAAAAGATGGTGTCAGTTGAGATATTTAGGAATGGGCACGCAAGAGTCTAGGGCTTGGAAGTTAAGTTTTAAAAATTAAACTCACACCCCCTGCATTCACAGGGCAAAATGTGAATTTCAGGTAAATGCCTTAAAATCCAATGTTCTGGATTTAATGTTTAAGTAACACTTTTTACTCCTGGCAACACGTCTTCTGAATTTAGATGTGAAATGTCATAGTTGATCACAAAGATATTAGAGCACCATCAGTACCATATGGAAGCATGGATACTAGATGGATTACTAGAATTACTAGGTGACTAGTTAATCTTTTTGTTTGAAGCTATCTTTAATATAGGTATGTTGTTTCTCAAATAAGTCAAGATTTATGTTATGTCTAGACAGCTTCCCTGAGCATGTCTGACTGCATATCATTAGTGTATAATGTGGGACAAAAATATATAAACGTGCAATATTGAGATATGGCTTGATGTGTGTAAGATACATGTGTACGTTTCTAATGTCTTTTCAAGTACAATAGATTTGATACATCACTGCATAACCATGTCAAGGTGAAACCGATGAAGATTTTCCACATCTTACAATTAATGCATTCTTAAATTTGCTCAAATTTCAGAATTCTCAGTATGATTACAGAAGAACGTCTCAATTAAGTTTCAAAATATGACTTCAAAACCTGCTTTAATGGTATCCCACATGTGATTAAATATATAAAACGTGTCTGTTTAAAAATAGGTAGACAGCTTCTGAGTCACTTCATCCGATCAAGGGATTATCTCTTAAATCCATTAAGGAAAGCATGTCCAAGATGAATTTAATATCACAGAAACTGCAAAAAAAAAAATGTGTATGGAACAAAAATGGGATTTTAAGGAAATATGATAAAGACCAGGAAAGGAAATAAATTATCCTACAGTCGGTGTATATTCAGTGTAAATGGTGACATCAAAACATATGCCTTAATTGAAGTTTCTATAAAAAGCACGCTACACAAGTTTAGCACTTAACTCAGTATCTTACTGGCCTCTTGTAATACTTCTCGATAACTACTCTTAGCATAGTGATGCACTTATTTGGAAGTTGCTCTGGGTAAGAGCGTCTGCTAAATGATGTAATGTAATGTAATGTAAGTTGGATTTTTAACCAATCAAACATACAATGAAAATGATAAAAATGTAGCCTGTTGGTCAAATGTTCAGAAGAAATACCAAAGTGGCTTGCAAATATTTCTTGCTACCCCCCGAAAAAAAAGCCTCCCTTTTTTAACGTAGTAGAACTTTTCAGACAGCAAATGCCTTGTTGTTATTTTAAAATCACACCTTGGATTTATGTTTTATCAGGACTAAAAATACGGATTGCAAAGAGACTGAATGAAGATTCGGTAGCTAGGATATAATGAACTTAGGTGGTTAAATTGAGTGTAACTATAAAAGGAAAAAAAAAACAGCTCAACCTCCACAGTCAACAACAGCAACATCTCACTGCTGTTTTCATTATAGGCTCGGGCAGGAAGACTGTGTTCCCTGTTGATTGCCAGCACCATTTATCTAGGTTTATATTAAAAGCATGTGTGCTTTCCTTTATTTATGCCGCTGTGTGTAGGCCTTTTGGACTGTTATGGTCTCAGTTGCTTATTGTTGCCAGTTGTCCACTTATGCTTAAAATTGTTCTATATATTTGGATTTTTAATGTTTATAATAGCATATGAATTTATAAATTCCTGGCCTCCTTGAAGATCAGGAGGTTCTTCTGGGTAACTAGGATGAATTTCCCATGAAGGTTTGTATGACTAAAACGTGAATGATTTGTCTAAGAAAAGAACCAGGTGATTCATGCAAGAGGCATTCAAAGTGGTTATGTCTGTTTTCTCTGCATCTGCATCTGCAGTGTATTTTTCAGGTGTATAGATACAATTCTATATAGATGTGATGTACAACATGGGTATATACGAATACACAACTCATGAATTGTGCAGTTCTGCTACCCTCAGTCTTCCTCCTTGAGTGTAATGTATACAATTCAATATCCATTTATTTAGTTTAAAATTGTGCACTAATTTTTCTAATCTTCCTACCTAATTTTTCTCCTTTACATGCCCAGTGTCTGTATGGAAAAAGGCTTTCATGGGAAAGACGCATACCATCATGTCAGATGGTATGTCAAACTGTACACATGGGTCTATTGAGGACTGTCTTACAGAGCTGTTGGAAGTGCAGTAGCATTTTAACATAAATGGAAACTTTGAAATGTTCAAAATTCTAGTGTTACTCATTCAGGCTAGATCTCTATAGCTCTGGTTGTGTTCAAGGAGTAAGCTATACAGATAGCAACGTTAAGGAGAGACTTCTTATGTGACATCATGGGCAGGTGCTTATGGGCAGGAGGGACAGCTCCTCTATTGATTACTGGTCATTTCCAGAATTTTCACATTGTAGCTTTCATTGGTGTTTGTTGTATCACTGATGTGCCTTGTTCTTAGCTAGCCTCATGAGCAGCTGTGGCTGGGTTATTACCGTTGCAAGACAAAGAAGTTGAGTTGGCAGTGTTAATATAGCTATTGACTATTAGCTGTGAAGGGAACAGTACATTTGCATTCTGGTACAGTATGTATGTCTCCTTGCTGTCATGATTTTGGCATGTCCTGGTACCCCTCTTTTTCTCCTTGTCTCTATTCTAGTAGGAGCTGCTTAGGCCTAGCCCCATGACAACGAAGAGGAGTAACATCTGAATGCACTTGCAACCCTCAGGCTCGGGGTCTACCTGCAGGCCTGCATCTAGTAGGTGTGCCCTCCTCAGGTTCCAAGAACAGACATTTAAGGTAATTTGTAGTTTCTAGCGTCAAAAGGAGAATGTCTCCCTGGTGCCAGGCCAAAAGGGACCGTGGCTGAGAGCCTTGTCGACTGATATCAGTATGTTGTAAAACCTTGCTTTAGTGGGCATAGTTGCTGATGATGTTAAGACCGATTTCATGTATAATGTTGAGATAGGACTACCCCTCTTGGGAGATTACATTTGCACATATTATGGTATGTCTGTCTCATGCACTGAAATAAACCTGGTGCACTAGGACATCCAGATTCCAACATCCAGATTCTTGATTGCCTGAGTGCAGTATCCATAGATCCTCCCAGTTTCCCAACTCCTGATAAGTCTTTCTATGTGTTGTCTTTTTACTTCTATATCATGGAGGTACTTTTTAAAGATTAGAATGCTCTTTTAACTTTGAAGACAATGTTATGAGATTTTAGGTTTTAATATCTCTAAAAACCCCCAACAACAATTTCTTAAAGTTTCACATACTCATGAAATGTAGACTGTTCATCAGGTGCAGATCTGCCAGTTAATTCAGAACTATAAACCCAAGGGTTGGTGAGGACTACTGAACTGAAAAGGTAGGACAAATAATAACCTATGCCTACTACAGGAGTCTGAAAGTTGGTGCCTTCTCCAAGACAAAAATGTGTATCAAATCCAATGCACCACAGGCCATATTAATATTAATACGGTATATGATATTGGTTGCTTGAGAGGCAAGGATGAGGGTTTGAATTCAGAGTGGAGAACTGTTGCTGTGCCCTTGAGCAAGGTGCTTAAATTACTTCAGTAAATATCCAGCTGTATAAATAGCTGCTTTGTGAAATATAAGCTTTGTACTGTAAGCTGCCGTGTATAAAGGTGTCTCCTAAAGTAAATAAATCAAGGATCCATTTTCACTCTGACCAGTTGCACCTCTCTGTAGTGGTTTTCAGCTATGATCCACTGCCATCTGATTGTAAAAAGCTGTCATAAAGTCATCCTCAAGAGATAACAGCTGCTGTTCTTGGAAAGACTCCAGACTCAAGAATAAGGCTGGGAATCTGCAGTAACTCTGTCACCAGAATAGTCTTTTCATCATACTGTGAGAGTTAATTTACTGCATGCTGTCTGCATACAGCTCCGTCATAGTGAGGACCGGAAACAAAGACGGATAACCAAGCTAGGGTTTCCATTCAATCTTACAACAGTGCTCTTTGTTCTTAACTTGGAAAAGGAAAAGAAATATTACATTTTGTGTTCCTTCTCTTTCCACAAAAATATCAGGCTTCTGTCAAACTGTTCTGGTTAAGTTCCTTAAATGTAACTGTGGATTATCACATTAATCACTGCACTCAAAGTTAATAAGCAGCATTCTGTTAAATGATATCAGCAACATATAGCAATGATATATCAAAGTGTGTGACCTGTTTATCTTCCTCCTTCCAAATGCACCACTGGCATGGGAACATGCACCTGTCCACTTGCAGGTTGGTGCTGTATAATCCAGGTGGGTGTTGTGGTGAAGAGATTTTATATAGTGTAGGATGCAATAATTACAAACTTCTGTACAGAGTGCATGAGTCTGAACTACAAACCACTGTGATGTAAATTGGTTTAAATCATTTTCTGCACAGAGTATTATAGAGGTTGTTGCTGCACTTCGGCTCTATGGTGCTGACTGAGCCAAATTTCAAGCCCTCCCTTAATGCTTCAGGCAATGTCCTGTTTCCTGTAATGTTGCTCACAAGTACATGAATGACATTTTAACTGTATATGAATGCACAGTTACACTTTACACTTTAGCTGTTTATTTATTTTTTGTTTTTCTTTTCCTTCCAGACTGTGCTAGATGCCAATGTGATACCATTGTACTTCTCATATTTTATTGAAATTGGAAGTTGGACCTTGGAAGTATCTGCTTAGCTTTCATAATTAAAGTTGAAAGTGTCTTGCAGCTGTGTTCTGCAAAGAGCACTAATAAATCAGTAAGAAAATCTATTGGCCACCAGGCTCCAGATATGGAGGTATGGTTTTCCTACGTATTCTACATTTATTCACAGTGCACAACTTTGTACTGGGTCTTTTGAGAGATAACTAGGGTCTGTGTATTTTACATCTGAATCAAAAAATCAAAACGTGGTGTGCAAAAAAAACAAAGCTCAGCTGAATCGGCCTTTAAATGAAGGCCGACCTGAAAAAGATGATGGTGGAGGACATCAAAAGCTACCAAAAGCTATCCAAGATAGCCATCAGTGAGCTATGAATTACACTGGTTGGATACAACAGCTGCACTACCAAGGTTGCAGGCAGGACTCCACATGAATATGGCTCCCAGTCCAGAGGTAAAATGCATATCTTAGGTGAGGATTTTACCTACATACTGAAAACGGGAGACCCATATGCAGACAGTGTAAAACATCAGGGCATATCCAAGCATCAGGGCATTTGTACACTGCAGATCTGACTTCACTGAGTCCTTTCCATTCCTGTAGAATTTTAACCCTAGAACAGTTTTTGAAGTGAGGACATTTGTGCTGATGTATGAATAGAAGTACCCGTAGGGGAAAGTGCATAATGAAGGTTACAGGTGAGGAAGTACCATGTGTTTTTGAAAAGTGTTCCTGAGCATCCATGCTTTGAGTGCCTCACAGCAACTGTTCACTCATGCTCACCCTCAAAGCAGGGCAGATCATTTCATATGTTCATGTTATGATGGATAAGCAGGTTGCAGGAGTCAGTCTGCTCTAGAGTAGGATTGTCATGTGAGAGAACATCAGCTCCTCCTTCCTTCTGTCTTGCCAGTAAAAACAAACAACCAAACAAAATAAAATTATTTTATTGATTATTAATTATTGCTTCTTGTGTAAAGAGGTGTTGAAGCAAGTCTCTGCCCTTACAACTAACCCTTAAGGACAGAAAGCACAGAAAGATGCACTTGTGATTTGCGGTGAAAGAGCTTGGTTTGCAACACTTCATGCTGAAATTACATTCATGTAAATCCAAGCCCAAAGCCACACAAACATGGCTCCAAAGGGAGAGGTGCTGTGAGCTGGACACATTTCGAGTAGATGTGATAGCTGTCCATACCTGAGCTTGAGGGAAGCCCTGCCAAATCCAGGATTTTGGCCGGGGGACATGCCAGCGTACTGCCACAGCGGCCAAGAGCTGGGCTGGCTTTAACTGGTGTTGCCAGCTGACATTTTTTCCCGAAACATTGACCCATGCACTCTGTAGCCAATCCAAACACAATGGATGTCCACCTGCAGCATGCCCCCCTCAATTGCTAGCTTGCTGTGAAACAGTGCTTTCTTTGACACAGAGCATGACTGTGGTTGCAGGATATGGAGGACAAAAACAGATTTATATAAAAATAAATAAATAAATGTTAAGTATAAACAGGGAAATAAATAAACGAGTATGGATCATATATTTATTTATCCATTCATTCATTCATTCATTCCTTCACTCATGTATTTTGATATTTCTGTCAACAACGTAAACTGGTCTTACACAACGTTGTTTTATCATAGACTCATAGTAAACTCATTGTTTTGTCATAGAGTACGCTTGATTACTCTTGACTTGCTTTGCAGTGACAGTTAGCTGAGGTGCATGTTTTGCAAATAATCCTAAGAGACTTGCTGTTTCTTTGCAAATGAATTGCACAACCTTATATCCCATGACTACATCATTTCACATGCAGAGCTTCATGGAAGATTCAGGACAGCTCAATGGCGAGATGGATGAGGCTTGGGTAAACTACGCTTGCTAAGGCACTGAGTAAGTCATAACACACAAGTTGCTGTCTCCACTGCTAGGAAACCACTGATTCTAATTCTGATTCAAAAATTTTTTAAAGTGTGAAATATTAAAAAAGATGAAAATGTTCCCTGGTAACATACTGTAATATCTATAGTCACAGTACCTCCCTCACCATGTACAGCAAGTCAATTTGGGAAACATGAAGCACCATTATGCCACTTGACTATGTAACTCCAACTTCCAACATCCAACTTTTAGGAGTAAAAGCAACACTGGTGTACTCTCAGATGTCACCAGAAGAGCCACTTGTGAGGATAACGATTCAGAGGCACTTACCTTCAATACTGTGGACAAAGAAGTAGTGGGAACCTACTTTGTGGAAACAACTGTTGAGGTGGCCAACACTGCAAAGGCCACACTGAGGATGAATTACAGGCAGAAATAACACCTTCTAGTTGGAACAACCTAGATTTCATCTGTGTTTTTCATACCAAAGGGAAGAGAACCTGTAGCAGTATAGAGGGCCTAACTTCCAGCCAAAAATATGTGGTCTCTAAGGAATCTGTTGTAGGCGTATAACTGGCCTTGTTTAGCAGCCATGGATCCCTAGATTACTCAGTGTAACTGATTTTTGCCTGTGTTGAAATAAAACATGGGGGTTTTGATGACCAAACATTTTCCATGAGCATGGTCTCATCAAATTAATACCAATAGCAATAAAAATCACATTCAAAATTAGTAAACCTGACACTCATCAGTGATAAATGAAGGTATCCCATCTTCTGATCATAACTGGAAGGTGTGAGACGGTTTGCTGCAGCACAATGGTAAGTAATCCAAAATTATGCTGAGGAGAGGAAAAGATGCAGGTTGCCTTTCACACTTAACCAAAAGCAATACTTTGTTCTCAAAATGGAGAATCCTGACTCACACAGAGGAGAGTGTAAACAGATATTGTACATTAATGGCATATGCCACTCACAGCTCAGAGCATTCATAATTAATTAATTATCACTTAATTTAATCTGTTCTGTAAGTATCTCTAGGCAAGGATGTCTGCCGAATAATATTAATTATAGGATTAGAGGACATTTGTTCCAAAGTTAGTCATGTCATTTACAGTTATAAAAATAACCACTATTTTTGTAACCTCTCCAAAGATGAGTTTTGGCACTTGCTTATATATAATATAACATGGAACCCTTTCCCTTGCAAATATTCATTCAGATTCTATTGTTTTCCACCATTCAATGTTCTTTAGTGTGATTTCTAATATTGTTTTAAGGTTTTAGGACGTCCTTTTGTTGTCAATGTCATTGTTGTTTCCGCTACGCTTTTATTAAAACCATATTTCTGTGTACTCTTTATGTTAGTATTGCTTTGAACAATGTGTCATTGGTCATAAAGTCTGTGGGAAAGATAATAATTTCTACAGCACTGGACTGTGCCTGGCTGGAGCACTGCATAGTGCACTCAAATGTTCTGTTCACAGACTCTCACATCATCACTACAGCTCTGATTTGATGTGACAGTGCAAAGTGTGTAACAACACATTTGTGTCTTGTTAATGTTTCTTTGCCAAGGACTCTGAAAATGGCCAGTAACCATCATAACAAATTTACATTTTAAACATTTAGTGGCTCATTTCTGCTGTTGTGTTGAAATATTTCTTTTTTTTTAATGAAATTTTACACAAATCTGTTTTCCTAATGGGAAAGGGTATTTATTTTTGTACTTTCGTTCTTTTTTTTATTTTTTTTTATTAATTTTTATTTTTTATGCTCTTTTAAGACAGTTCTAATATTTGTTATGCAAATTCTATCATTTGGTTTGTTACTTATTTGCTCTCATTTTGATTTGTTTCTGTTAAAAATGTTATAAATATATTACATCTTCGTTTCTTTATTGATGTTACTGTGAATAGCTGGAATTACATATCTGTAAATTGACAGACTTCACAGTAACATACATTTTCTCTGAATCTGCGGTATTCTTTATCCCTGGAGTAATGTATCAACCAACATCATAGTGAGGCATAAGGTACATTCTTCCCATCCCTGTATTGCTATCAAAAGTGAAAAATGTCCAGCTCACCTTTTGCACCCCCTTGCAATTTTTGTCTTTGAATTCCATTTATTTATTTGTTCTTTTTTTGGCCAGCAAATAGCATGAACCCCTCAACAATTTGATCTTTTTAACTGATTTATTTTATCTGTGCAGCCTTGCTTTGTCCTTGCTGTTAAAGTGGTTCCACCCAAGAGCAAAAGCTGAAAAAATAGAGGGGAAAATCATTCTGACTTTATCTCTGTGCCAAGCACATTATGGACTTTAATTACTCTTTTTTCTTGCAGGCTCCATTAATTTATTGTACAGGAAGCTGGGGCATTTGAATCTACTGGATTTAAAACTGAAATTGAGAGTAGACTGCTTGGAAAAGCATTTCTTAATCACACAACTGCATATGCTTGATATCTCAAATTGGGTAACTTCATTAGACCAGTGTGATCCAATTCGTATAAATCTTATAGGAATGCCAAGCAATGGAAAGGAAGAGCTTTTTGAAAATTTTAACTAGAAAACATATTTTCATGGAATGAAAATCTTCCGTCAAATGGAAAGTTTGAACATGTAATGCGTATTATTAGGTTTAACTACCAATATATTTCAAAAGACACTGTGTTGAGCCCTGTGCCCAATACAGTCTCATTTAATTGTTCCACAATTATGCAAGAATTGCCTTAGTTCCTTTCCTACACAATGCTGAGTTTGGCAGCTGCTGAAATTAACTGAAATATTCAAGACAGCAAAACAGAACATGTGCTGGAATTTTGTTGTTCAAATTAAAGAACAAAGTGTATTTTATTTAAATTGAATCTGCAATCTATCTGTGATAAATTTTAAAACCTTGAGGTGGAGCTGATACCAGAAAGAATTTTTCACCAAACCTGAAGGACAAAGATAACTAAATCTCCAGTGTTATTTAATGACTTGAAAATTCACCTTCTTACCAAAGCAAGTACATCTTCTTTTGCAGTTTATTTTACCAGCCTATTACTACTACACCATTCACAGAACTACATTTCAGAGAGAAAATCCCCTGTAATCCATATCATACATACTCATGAGCACGACCAAAGGAACTGGGAATTTGTGCTGACTTGTTACTAAAGAGTATTAGACTAGAGAATTCTTACTGTTCTTGCTCCTTGGCAAATAAGTGCTGACTGAAATAATTACATAGAAAGCCGTGTCCTCCAGAGATGAGGTGCACGCAAGAGACAGAAGCAAATAACATACACAATGCATTAGTATTTGAATTATACTGAGTGATAATGCAATTTTGACTGATTAGAAATACTTGGCTAATAATGTAAGAGATTCTGAGAATAAGGGATCTATGTATTTATTGATATATTAGTTTTAGTATTGGGTAGTTTTATTGCATTAGAAAAGACTTCTATGGGGAAAAAAACAAAGTCAACAATTTTGAATAGTACTGAAAAACAAACTGAATGAAAATGTATTCCAGTAAATGCCTAGGTATTGATTTCTATGTAAAATATCCTGGTTGCTGCTTTATTTCAAGCCGATATCTGTTCCTTACTTCATGTAGATGATGCATGTAATGCCACTGACTGGTGAACAATGGAGTTTCTCTAGGATCTTGTCTGCCACAGAGACAATGTGGGAGTGAGCAGAAAGCTCAGCATTTGCAACCAGCAGGTTTCACCTTAAAATCATGACTAGGGCACTGTTGCTGTATCCTTGAATAATTAACTTAGCCTGAATTGCTTCAGTAAACACAGAACTGTATAAATACACAACTAAAATATAAGCCATAGATAACAGCATCGGTTAAGCACAGAGATAATGGCAAGTGGGGAGAGGCAGGGAGTAAAACACAGCTGTTGGAGTGACACAAATGACTGGAGAATCAGAGTGCACCCACTTGCTGTGCTATTTATTTTATGTTGACAGTCTCAAACCACATACTTAAATTAAAAAAAAAAACATGCGGAATGATGGTGACCCTCACCCTTCAAACTGCAAACATCCTGGTAATAGTGATATACAATGATACATTTTTCTGTGGTGACTTCTGATTTTACACTGTAAAGAATATGGAATGAGTATGTGGTGGAGACAGCAATTGAAGAATATAAATTGGGTGCTGCAACCTCCATAAGAAGCCACAGACTCCCCTGAGTCTCTCCATTCATGCTCTTTACAGGAAGAGACTGGGGCTCAAGGAGGAGCTCTAATTCATTGATGTGACCTTCAATCCAGTGACTAGCTATAAGAGGACAAGCCTCAAAGGAGATTCACAAGAGTAGGATTTTCATACAGGAGACCTCAACATTTTCTGTAGAGAAACCTCTTCTGCTTGAATATTATGCAGATATTTCGAAAATTGCGTGTTCAAACAGGGAGGATGCATCTAGGAATGTGTGCTTTGATTTTCAGCATCAGAAAATGCACCATCGGAAAAAATCTAAACAATCATAAGAAAGTCCTATATTGGTTGGTTAGGTTGACTTGATAAAACTAGCAGCTATGCACTGAAAGAAGTTAGCAAGGGCAACTGTAGGCTTGCATCTGAGTAACAATACTTGCATCCTTGCATCTGCAAGACTAAGATGGCGGCGCATGCACATCGTGAGGCTCAGTGTCTTACCAGATTTCGCAAAATAGTGTTAATTTATCTGGTTGTTTCTTGCGTGTTCGCCCAATTCAGCTATGCGAACTTCACATACAGCAAACAGACACTTTTGGACATCAACTATCGGTGTTAACTGCATTTCATTGGCTTTGTACCTGTACTCTGCACAATGACAATAAAGTTGAATCTAATCTAATCCCTCAAGTCCTTGATGTTTCATCTCTACAGTTTTTGCTTCACAATATAGCCTTGTTCAAATTAAGGTGGATCACAAAATTGCTCTCACATCACTTACAGTTCTATAGAGGACTTCTGACAGCTTGTAAAGTCATGCATTTGAACTTTGCTGAGATTCTCGGCTCTGCACAAGTAGATTGTATAGCCCAGACACTTTCTCAAGGTAACTGTTTAGGCCAATTGCTATCAACACATGTGCTGTTGTCTATTGGTAGCAAATGGGGGGAAATTTGTTTCTGAGAGGCTGTTACGTCCCAGATGTGTAATGGCATCCAGGGATACGGATGAGGGACGCAACACAAAAGAAAACCCACCGCCAATGCCGGCCTGGATGGTGCAGAGACGAAACACATGGACACGGGAGCAATGTACAAGGTTGTGCAATATATTTACAATATTTACAGGAACAAATATACACAGGAAAAGGGGAGAGGACTCCAGGCGGTGCCAACGAAAAGAACTTAGCAAAACAAAGACAACCCTAAATACCTTCACCCAAGTCATACAACTAACGACAAAACAAAAAGGTGGCAGAGCCAAACAAAAACCTACCTAAAAATCTAAAAACATCTTAAAATATACACAGGTGGCATCCGCCTCTACCCTAACTCTATACAAAAGGAACAACTAATGCGGGGATCCTCCACCTTACCTGTCCTCCTCCCACAACAACCGAAAGCAACCAAGCCGAGACACAATCCAAAATCACAGTCAGAAAATGATACAAAGTCAAAAAACAGTTAGGGCAAGTTTGGAATTCACAATGCACGGAATTAGCGAGAGATCGAAAAACAGCGACCTCCTACTGTAAGAAGCCGGCACCTTTAAAGGGGGCACTCTGTCTCTGGTTGGCCGGGCCGGAAGGAGGAGGCGGGACACAGCGCAGCGGGATACCTGCGGCAGGAGAGCAGCGGGAGAGGAGAGAGGGAGGAACTCTGAGACACAGGCGGCCCAGACCCCCACAAACGCACAGTGCGCTGCACGTAACAGAGGCTATAAATAAAAAAAAAAAAAAGTGTGATCCGTGGCACAAATTTGCCACATGCCACAAAGTCAAGGACTTAAGCAGGAACCCAGAAAGCAACTGGGATTTCACAGTATCTTTCCAAAACAAGAACATCTCAGGTCCCTGCTGGCGTCACACTTAGGGTGGCCAGATGCAAACAGACCAAATGTGGGATGAGTAGTAAGTTTGTGTGGGACAACATGGGACATGTTACCAATGCTGAGAGGTAACCTAAAACTTTGATATAATGTCTATCTAACTGAATAAGAAACATTTGTATTCTGCCTTTTGGCTAGTAAACACCTATACTTTGTCCTCTAGTCCATTCCACAGTACACCAGCTAGGCCATAAAAGATACAGGCTACAGCTTTTGCAATATGAAAGATATGATGAGCACAGTGCTGTTTGTCATCTCAATGGCACACTAATTTTGCAACATAACATGTCTTTATTGATAGACGCTTATATCCGAAGCGAATAACTTCCGTTTTACAAGTTTTGAACTAACCCAGCCCAAACATTTTACTACTTATACTTGTAGGCCTAGTCAGCGATGTCGTAGCCTATTTTTATTTGTTGTTAATGTAGACATAGTACGCTACAAATGTGATGCATAGGCTTATCCATCACATTTCTGTTTTGTTTTGCAGCCTGCTATGTTGATTTGTCAGTATTTATCAATAAGGACTTTATTCACGTTAAAAGGAAATGTGATGTCAACATTAAATACATCGTAGCCTACGTAAAATTGCAGTTGTGATAAACAAGAACTGCGATAGCTACGTTGTGCGCACCTAAAATATGCTACTGCTAAAAATATAAATATAAAATAATATTCCAGGTAGATGAGCAAAATAATATTTAATAATATTTTTTATTCCTATAATAATGTCACGGAAGTCAGATTCCTTTTGCATCGTCACAGTCAATGGCGGATGTAGCCCAAGCCTGCTATACTGAGAACTAGCGATTCTAGCGACACGTAGTCACCAAGTCTTCATAGTCAGTGAATCTTTGGAGTCCGAAGGAACTGGTGAACTGAGGAACTTGTCAACAGTTCATCAGGTCAGTAGGTGGAGTTTAGAGTCTTCGTAGTCACCGGATCTTTTGCATTGTCCCACATCGTCAGCTGTGCCGAGATGGCCAGTGGGAGTTGCTTCGAGAGTTTTAGCATTTCAGCCATTGGCTAGTTGTTGTCATGAACGTACTGCTGTTACAGTTTTGTGATCGGCTGCTTCGTGGACAGACCGCATATCCAATATCCATTGGAGGGAGAGTTATAGCTATGCCAGCTAATCAACGCGCAAGTTTGCAAAGAGGAAGGAACGAATCTTTTAGACTAGTGCAGTACACTCAGTTCACCTAAAAGGTTCGTTCAAAAGGATTCGTTCGTTCACGAACTGCACATCACTATTGCAAATAGGCCTAGTGGGGTTGGGTTTGCGCTGTCCTGACGGAACTTTGTCTGTGGAATGTGCATAGCTGTATATTTCACTTATTTTAGATACTTTTCAAACGATAATTTGTTTTTCGTTAGATTTATTTAAAAGAAAACACTTTGAGGTTTCTGTCAATGCTAATATGATGTTTATACACCAACGGGGTATGACGCATTTAATCTATGTTCAAGATGAAACCGGGGTGAAAATCTGCATCGGCGACTATGCAGCGGACTCCAGGGGGTTAAATAGAGTAAAAACTATGCCGCAACGGCATAAGCGGCTCATGTACCGGGCGGGTAAAAGAGCGCATCCGTGTGTTCTTATTTCTGACAATTAAAAAAGAAATGACCAATGAAAATACGGGACATTATTTCAATATGCTGGATGTGGGATGCGGGACAAAGGGTCAAAATGCTGTACAGTACAACGCAAAGCGCTACACCTAGTCACCCTAGTCACACTAGATCCCATCAAAGTAGAAAAATTCCCACCTTGAGAGTCAGCCATCTGATCGGTTTAGTAAGCTGTGTATTTGTCTTTGCTTATTTAGTAGCCTGCTACTTCATATTAGACATAGGAGTACAATTAATGTAATGCACACATCACCAAGCCTCTAGAGCAACAGCAAAATGCAGAAGTCTAAACCTGCCTTCAGGATATTTATGACTCAAGTCCATCCAGTTAAGATTTCTTTTTTTTTTTTTTTTTTTTGTGACAGAAAGCATATTTGGAGTCATGCAGATCCACAAAACTGAAAATGAATGATGATCAACAAGTTACCTAATCATCGAGGTGCACGATCCACCTAGGCTATACTATTTTGGATGAATGAGAGTTTTCATTACTTCATTTTACATTACATTACTTCATTTAGCAGACGCTCTTACCCAGAGCGAATTCACTATATCCAGTGAAGATACATAGCTACTATGTAGATATCTGATCGTAGCCATAACAAAAAGAATATTTGGCAACATATATCTGTAACTGTGTTCTAACATTGCCCTGTACAGCCATAATCAAAATACATCAATTCCCCAGCAATGAATTTTTAAAAGTAGTCTTTATTGATCATCTCTATCACCAGTCATCTGTTCTTCATTCTCATGCAGGGATGTATATTACATTAATCATTGCATCATTAAAAACACTGTTATTTATTTTAAGTATACAAAATAGAAGAAGCATGGTCATGCAGGTTTTTGTAATATTTCAACCATATTTCTTAAATGTATTTGTCTGATGTATTTATGATGTTTACTTGCTATTCTGTACCACAGAAAGTGAAAGAATATATTGTAATGAACAAACTGCCATGATCTCTCGGGTAAGCAGCTAAGAATTTTGGTTTAATGAAGTGTAGCCAGCAAGGATTCGGCACACAGACACCCATGATTAAAATTACCATCATGTATTAACTTAAGAATTCCCATCGTCAAGACCATTTAATTATGGTGCATCGTGCTTTTATTTTGAAACGCAGTTTGTAGATTCTACCGGAAGTACAGGCTTGGTCGACTGCAGCAGGCAGCAGTCATTTGGCATATCACAGCGATTTATAAAGTAATGTTACGTAACTTACCATATGGCCAGGTAGATAATTCGCAACACAACAAAACACTGTTTCTCATTTACATGTAGCAGTAAAAGAAACAAATGCTGCCATACACGTGATTCAGAACGGTAGGTTGCTGTGTTAATCGCCATCAAATCCATTGGCATTTATTCCACGTGAGATTGCTAGATACCTCGTTGTTTGCTTGATTAAAGACTAAATCCATTGCGAGCTAACTAGTCATCAAGTGTAACTTACTTGCTAGTCGAACAATTTAGTCCTTTTCGCCTTGTGGTATAGAGCTAGCATGGGCTAGTTGTGTTGTAAAATACAGATTACGTGTTAGCTATACTTGGTCTGAATATGCAAAACTTGCATAATCAGGCGTACTTGTTTCGAGCTAACGTTACGTAACTTTGATCATGAATTTCATGGCACAGAAACTGTTGTATCATTACATTAATTAGGTAAGGTTCATTCGACATGTTTTTTTTTTTTTTTTTATAATTATCTTAAATGAGGATGTTTTGTGACAGCACCTGCTGTAAAGGTTTCCGATACAGTAGGTAGTTATCCACACAAGTTGTGCTTACAGCATTTTTTTTTTTTTGATAACTTTTTTTTTTTTTTTTTTGCAGAGGTCACTATGGTCACAGGCTTATGCCGGTTAAACAGCGCTGGAAAGTGTTGTGGTGACTGTTCAGTGCGTGACAATGCCAGTGCTGAATCTGTCATTCGCCGCCTGTGGGTTCCTGGGGATTTACCAGCTGGGCGTAGTGGGGGCGTTCCTGAAACATGGACAGAAGCTTCTCAACTGTGTGGAGGCATGCGCTGGGGCGTCTGCCGGCGCCCTTGTCGCAGCTGTGCTGGTCACTGCCCCGGACAAAGTGGAGGTAGCTATAGTAGCAGTTATTAATGCCTTTAGAGTGAGACCTCTTAATATGTGTGCCTTTGTTTTAAAAGTGGTGTTTTAAAAGTGTGACACTGATGAAATATTCAAGTCATCCTGTTGAGCTAATAAATTGATTACTGATCATTTCAAATAAGAAAGATAAAATGGTTAGATTACCTTGCAACACGGGGATTGCTGGCACTGTTTTTAGTAATGCCTCTGAGATGGATTGAAGAGAAGTTCCTTAATGCTGCAAAGAACTTGTGACCATTAGAAAAGGCTTTCAAGTCTCACACTGACTGTATTGTATGGTCACAGAGGGAAAAAATGAATCAAAGGTGTTTGAAAAAGACATTGAACTGGAAGATAAAGATGATGGCAGTCTGAATAGGCACATGAAACAGGGACACACTGATGGGATTACAAAATTTTAATTTCTTACTTGAACAGTGCATTGTTGCAACATCATGACCTGCAGCAGATACTGGTAGTGCATGATTGAATATACTTGGATCAATATAACTTATCTGTGATGTTTTCAATTTATGAATATACCACCTTATGCCCTGCAGCACTGCAAGGAGTTTACTTACAGATTTGCCAATGAGGTCCGGAGACAGAGCCTTGGAGCAGCAACGCCTGGATATGACTTCATGTCCGCATTAAGGTAGGGGTCCCCTTCCCTTCAGAGGGGTTTTTCAGGGTCAGCATGACTTATTGCATTACTTGTATGCTCTCTGGCGCTCTTCTCCAGAAGAACTGGGGGGTAGTGGGGCATAATGGTTAAGGAGCAGGACTCATAACCAAAAGCTTTCCGGTTCAAATCCCCATTGGGGCACTTCTGCTGGACCCTCAGGTAAGGTACTTAACCAACAACTGCCTTAGTAAATATCCAGCTCTATAAATGGGTAACATTGTAAAAAAAAACTGTAACCAATGTGAGTCACTCTGGATAAGAGCATCTGCTAAGTGTCAATAATGTCATGTAGAACTATATGGATATTTGCTGAAATAATTCAGGTTAAGCATCATTTTCAGTGGTATAGCATCTCTTCCCACTCCTGGGAACTGATCCAGTATCCTTTGGGTTACGAGACCTGCTTCTTGTAACCTATTCCACGGTGCTTGAGAACTGTGTCACAAGGTCTCAGTCCCAGGTGATGACTGGGTAATATTGCCTTACAGATGAATACAGTATGTACTCTGGTGAAAAAGTATGAGTTATTGATTGATTAATGTAGTTAATATTACACACTCCCTTTTCGCACCAAAGATCCTAGTTAAATGGACTGAACCAGTAATGTAAGCAAGGGGGCAAAATAATTGCCTATTTTGATAAAAATGGAGGTGTGGGTCATTAAAATTGAGCTAGTGTGAGAGAAAATTACAGATACAGAAGGCTGCAAATAATAAATGTATTTTTTATGACCATCATATTTAGAACACAGCTGAAAGCCATTGGGATACTATTGCAGATTGGTGTGAATTTTATGCCACTGAGCTGCTTGAGAGAAGAAGGAACAAGATTGATAACAAAATGATGTGGGGAATATGGGGAGAAAATGTCTGAAATATAGCATGAAGAATGAGCCTTTACCTGTATTGGAAAATAGTGTGAAAAATTGTGCTGACTTTAAAAATGTTTCGGGGTAGTTATGTAACATATTTTTCAGTTGGTAATGAATCTCTGTGTGAGTTTGGCAATGATTGTTTTTAATGTCAGATTTGAGGATCCTCAGTTTCCAGTAACAAACTTACCAGTAGCAGATCTTTGGTTTATAAACTATAAAATTCTGTTACCTTTGCTTAAATACAGGTGTGTGTCTGCTGAGAGAGTAAGTTGATTTAGGAATGTAATCTCCATTGATGCTTAGGCACTGTCCTGATTTATGCTCAAGTTTTTATTTTGCTTACTTCTGCTCAAATTTTTTATTTATCTGCTATTTTTTATTTACATGAGGTTTTCAGGTGTGCTTGAAGTAGATGTGATTTCCAATATGGAGCTCGTGAGGGTAGCTGAGTAATGCACTTGTGTGATAAACAAAGGAGGAAAACAATCTGCAGCAGAATTCTCTATAAGTGTTGAATTGTATTCACGCTGTTTTGTCTGAATATATAAAATTTTACCATATGTTATGTATGGCTTCGCCGCTGTTTAAACATCATTTCAGTAGGTCAATACTGGTTTAAATAGTAGTTTAATAAGGGTAATCAAAGTTAAAATGGGAAAAAGCTGTTCCAATGAGTCATATGAAAGCGAACACAGCAAATACAAGAGTGGTTCAACAAGGGAGGCGAATGGAGAAACAAGTATGAGTGTGATTTCATTGTTAGTGTAACTGACCGAGTTGGCAGTTCTGTCCTATGAAAAGGACAGTTGCGGCTCTTTGAACATCCATTCACGTGGCTTCATTTCTGGCTCCATTGTAAAACCATTGTGCCCCAAAATAGTTTACACATGACTGAATCTATTAACGGTAACTGACTATTCCACTTTTTCACAAATTTGTGTGTCTTTCCATAACTTGGTACAAGTTAATTACCAGTTTGACATTTTGTTTATTTTCGTTTATGTAACAACAAAGGATTGACCTTCTTAACATAACTTGTTGCATCTGTGATAGTGTGCAGTGAATTTTCTCAATTTATGGTAAAGTAGATAATAGATTATTTGTAGGTCTGGCATGCCAGCAAAAGAGTGACAAAAAAGACAAACTAATGTTGCACCCTGGAGCAAGTATTCTGTACTTCATTGGCTTGAGAAAAAACAATTTTGTTCTTTAGAATGTAAAATTGTAAGGATTATAACGTCCTGGAAAAGGGCACCCCTATACCTATTTATAATCTGAAAACAGGAATGAGTCTAATTTCATTTCTCTGCAGGGAAGGGATCGAGGAGATTCTGCCCCTCAATGCCCACGAGATCGCTGGGGATCGCCTCCACATATCCATAACACACTCCAAAACCAGAAAAAACTGCATGGTGTCTAGCTTTGCCACTAGGGAAGACCTCATTAAGGTATCCAATTTACGCACCAAGGCAAATCACTTTGCTTCTCGAGGGAGATAAAAATGACATTAAAAATTTCACAAATCCAAATGACCCTATTGTAGGTAACATTTTTGTTTTTTTCTCCTTTTGTTTATATGTCACATCCATATTTACAAAAGATGGATAGATTTTTTGATTGCTTTGGCCCCATATTCACGTGAACATGAAATTTATTTAACGATCAGTCATGCAGTGATGTAGAAAATCAAGCATACAAATGTAACTGACTGGTATTCATACAATGTGTGTTTCAGAACACATTTGTGAGATTATTTTTTGTTTGTTATGTCAAGCAGATTTTAAAATCTAGCTATGACAGTGATATATTTTAATGAATGGTTCTGAGTTCCCAGATATGTTGGTAATGGGATGATAAATCTGAAAGTTTAGTTCCAGTAAATTGTGTTTTTATTGCCACGTAATTTTTTACTTGTTACAGTGCTCAGTAACAAGACCTTTTTAACCATTATTTTTCCTTAAAATCAGATCAAATAACAACAGCATAACGGTAGCAAAAACAAATCTGAAGGACATCTGTCATTCCATGTAAACATGCATTATCTTTATGGGTTAAACCAGTGTTTCTCAACCCTACTCCTGGCGGCACCCTGTCCTGCATGTCCTCTGTCTATCCTTGCTGCTTGATTAAATCAGGTGTGCTCAGCTAATAAAACATGCCACTGATGAGTTCAGCCAGGTAGGTAGAGCTAGGATAGATAGAAGATATGCAGGACAGGGTGCCGCCAGGAGTAGGGTTGAGAAACACTGAGTTAAACCATTGTCCATCTTCCAAAGTTCCCATTCATGTAAATAGTAAAAGTCACTTTGTAAGTGCAATGTTGTTCAGAAACACCCTATGTTAATTGTCTTTGATGGTGTTGTGTTATTCACAACTTCTAACACAATTGCTTGAACTCTTCTCGGTTTTGGTACTACAGGTCCTTCTTGCCAGCAGTTTTGTACCTTTGTATGCTGGAATCAAGGCTGTGGAATACAATGGACAGGTAATGCCACAATTTTAATTATTCAATATAATTTTTTGATGGAATAGTTATACATGTAACCTTTGTCTTGCAATAGACATGTAAAACAGTAGAGATGACAAAAATGTAAAAAGAAAGCAAAATTTTTGTGTGTTTATTATTTAAAGTAAAGCACAGAGTCCATTTCTAGTACAGAATCACTACTGTCAAGCTGTCAGTCATTGTAGTAGAAGTAGAATTGTTCAGGTTTGACTTCTGATATGTGTTATTTGTAGTTGTAATAGCATGACAAACAACTGTATCCTCTGAAGATTGGTTGACTGCTCAGCTTCTTGGCTCTGTGTCCTCTTTAACAAGAGCATGTTAACTAGGGGTCAACCGATGTTTTTTTCAGGGCCGATACGATAATGATTATCTGTGACAAAAAGAGGCCAATAACCGATATTTCAGGCCGATATTTAAATGCTTTTTACATGTTTTTTTTCAGTGTGAAAAGAAATAGGTTGTGAAAACATGGACATAATTACAAAGCTTCTTTACTTGGTCATATGTTTTCAGGCATACATCAGTCACCACTATGAAAGTTAAATAAAGACAAAAAGATCAAATGAAAATTAGTTCTCAAAGACAAAAATAAACTAAAAATTGCAATAACTAAAATGTGCATTGTAATATTGACGTTGTGGGTAAATTTCTCTATGGTTATCTTATTTTGGCTACGCAACAGATGCCTATGGCTATTTCAAAAGCATTCAATTATCGGACGAACGATGGCAATCATTACGTAAGAAATAAAGCAAATTGATACATCATTTAGGCTGCATTTTCATCATAACGTATGAAATATCAAACCTTAAAACTAGCCTGTGCGTCCACACTTTTCCTGAAGCTGCGGGGAGATTCTAGGAGCCCATTTGCTCATAAGTCATTTATGTGAAAAAAGTGGACAGCTCATACAAAAGTAGGGTACTGTGTGGAAGGACTGTGATAAAGTTAGCGAAAATACTGTGAAGTGCAAACTGTGTGCTGCAAATTTTTATTTTAATAACTTGACTTCCATGATGATGACGCCAAATTAAGAAATATCAAAGCGGCAAACGGGTATTTTCAGCTTTGCCATGAGGTTCCGACATAAGTGCAACCGCAAGCGAGCTGAAGTTTAATTTCGTGAATGTTTGCTTAAACGACGACTGTAATTCAGAAGGCTGTGCTTTAGGGTAAATTTCTTTGAATGTTTCATTTGAAAGAATAAATATACATTACTATTTGTTAAATGTGCAGTGTCAAACTGTTGCAACTTATAGCATAAGCGCACCAATTAGTCCTTAATACAAGTCTTTATGTCTTTTATATTCCAAGCTTGTTTTTAGCTTAAGCGTAGACCACTTATACTGCTTCAAAAAGGTCCAGTTAGCCTAGTGCAATTTGGTTAACGGCATGGTTTGAGCACAACGACCATTTTACTGGATATTTACCTTCCATCCTTGTTTCCAGCAGCTGAAAACATTAGATTTTCAAGGTTAGATAACGTTGTCTGTCTCGGCCAATGAGGGAATTTTGTGGAAAGAATGTTAGCCAATAGCATTTTTTTCTGACAGAGGAGATGTGTGGGGATAGTACACGCATTGCGTTTAAAAGTTGTTGTTTTTTTAATCGGGAATTTTGATAAAAATATGCCGATAATACATAATCGAAAATTGGCAAATATCGGCCCCGATTATCTAACGACCCAATAATCGTCGACCCCTAATGTTAACCTTTTATTAAAGTCAGCAGCTTTTCGCAGTTTAATCGTGCAATAATTAAATTTTGCCAAAAAAAAAAAAATAGCTATGAAAATGCAACTGCAGTTTTTGCCTAAATTAACTGGTAATGTTTTCTGCATAACACATTATCAGTAAGGTGGTCACAGAGATGAAGGACAGGAAGTTGTGCAAATATGATAACAAAAAGTAGCACTGAAAAACGTGAAAGTTAATGGAAAACTGAAGACAGACAGGACACTGGATAGGGACATCTCACAGTAAGTGCCCGCTCTGCAGCAAATAAAGTGGCATTCTTGATATACATGCAGATCCCACTATCTAAAAATAACAGGTGAGATGTAGAGATTTGCGACAATGGCAAATTTATCAAGTGGGGTTTCGCTCTGACTGGCTTTGAAAAAGCATTCTGTCCGTCACAGAGGGGATTTGCCACGGAATGCCCAGATACAGGAAGAGCGTTGAATGATTCTTCACGAGTAGCCTTGATAAAGGCCTGACGCCCGTGGCAGCTCAGATGATATCAGTGGTTGGGCTGAAGCCGCCGGCGGATTAATGTGTGGCCGTGATGCCTTGTCTCTGGCAGCGCTGTAAAAAAACTCCTCACTGCAATAAACTGCTCAACCTCAGCCTCTATCTCACCTGCACAAGGACAAATACTGAAGGAAGACGCAGGCAATTTATTTGCGATGCTCACGCGGAAAAACACATCGCAGAAGTGTGAGAAGTTGAGACGTCAGGTCGTATGAAGCATAATGCTGTATTTATAATGTCTTCCCTGCTTAGTGTGTATGTTTTTGTGTATGTATGCAACTGTTTATGTCCGGAGCCCAATCTGTAGTTTATCTTATATCTGTCTTTCAATATGGATTTCTAACTGAAGCTGTGAAATTACCTTCACAAGCCAAATATTTGAAAATGAACTTCAGGTAAAGTGTTCAGTTGGACAGCCCTTACAAAACTGCTTTAATGATTTAATGTCTAGCCAACACTTTCTCTGGGTTTCTGTTTCATTGTAGAGCCACCCAAGCAGCCATTAAATGTAATGTGTGTATTGCTGCTTTGGTTTTTCTCACTCTTAAAGATGTAAAAAGAAACCATCCTTTTTACTTAATGTTATATCCACAGCGTAATCATTTAGTAGCATTATTCTGGAATATATTCACTCATATTTTAAACAAACCTCTTTCCTCAACAAACTCCTTTACTCAAAAAGGAAAAATGCAACTATCTGGAACTAATGAAATTAATATTTCTCCTAATGTTGAGTCATGGACTAAGTGACTTGAACACGCACACACCCTGAGTGGACAATGCATTAATTGACATGTCTGACACAACAGCCCCTCAGAAACGTCAGATTTTTTCAGCAGTGTGACATCAGTCAGTATAAAATGCATTTAACCATCTGTATTTATATTTTAATGCATTTTGTTCATCTTTTTGTGTGAAAGAGCTGGATTGACGGTGGGCTGACGGACAGCCTCCCGATTTTGCCAGTGGGTCGCACCATCACTGTCTCCCCATTCAGCGGGACTCAGGACATCTGCCCTCCTCACACTGGTGTTGCCAACCTCAACCTCAAGCTTGCCAACATGGACATCATAGTGAGTGGACCCCAGCACGTGGTCTGCACCAGCCCCAGCTGTCAGCTAAGCATGTCGTTTACTCTCCCCTCCACTTTTTTGCTTCAGTACTTGAGATCCCTTAACAGTTTATTTGTCATTGTTTTAATTTGACCATATTATCACTAGGTTTGCTGCTCTGTTTTGAGCTTGAATGTGTCTTTTTGCTCAGAGAGGTACCAGCTCTTTTAAAATGGGACTGTGAAACAATTTTAAACAGATGGCACCTTTTATTACAAGCTTACACTAATTCTTTCTCTGGGTATATTTCAAACATACATATCATGCTCCAGGAACACAATGTATGTTACAACAAGTGCCTGTTATCTGCATATACACAATAATATGTATTAAGCATGACAGATCTTCATCAAGAAGCAATGAGAAATGGTGTAAATGCATGAATCTGAGATGGAAGTCATATAAAATGTGGCATTCCATTTTATGACATTTTCTTGCCTGTTTCAAGCATCCTTTTCAACTCCCATTCATATAATTCTAACCCATTTATTTTGTGTGAATTCCAGCTTAAATGAATATAAATACATAGCATGTGTTTGAAGTCTGTTACTAGAAAGTTTGTTTCTGAATAGATTGTTCAATTAATTTTATTTTTTTTCCTCAACAGTTCTCAAGGGACAACATTGTAAGGCTCAATCAAGCCTTGTTTCCGCCAGCGGAGAGCAGAATGAAAATGATTGGTCGTGATGGTTATGATGACGCAGTAAGGTTTTTGAAAAAAGAAAACTGGTTCCATTAGACTTTTAAGTTGTTTTTTTAGAGTTGTTTTTAAGTTGTTTTAAGTAGTTTTATTCATTTTTATTCCATGAGAAAATGATGCATCAAATAAATAAACCATAAAACACAAATCTTGTATGAGTGGAAAAAACATCTTAATACTAAGTGTTAGCATGTGAGATTGTTTATTAGGGACAATGGAAGCCATTACATACATAAATAAGAAATAAATAAGTTATTTGGCTTGGAGTCTGATGATGGGAATCGCAGACACCCGTATGGACCAGGTTGTTAACTCCTGAAAAAGTCAGCACACCAGTAGAAGTTACACTGCATAATTTGTGACATTTCTGCCCCTTCATGCAACAAGGTGGCGTAGGTAGAATACTGATAGTTTCTCTGTCCTGTGATCAGTGTCTATATTGAGGCACCCACCAAGAGCTTCTGATAAGGAAGTTGAATCAACAGCAGAAGCTTCGCTACTAAAGTACCTGCCAAATCATCTGAGGGGGGAAGATTGTGGGAGGTTTAGAAACTTGAATCCCAATAGCAGACAAGATCAGCAATAATGGTGCGATAATCATCGTACTCTGCGATGATGGGAGAAGGCAGAGCAAACATTATTGTCGTAACAGCCAAATGCCCCCAAAACCTCCTGAAAGGTGAGCACAGCAGAGCCAAAAAGTTTAAAGGAAATGGAGAAATGCTACACTTTTCCACATGGACAGCTGAATCTCAGAGGGAGCAGGGAGCAGAGAGGTGAAGTACTGCCATACACTCCAGGTTATGGAGGGCTGGGAGGGAAGGTTGGAGATACTGAAAACTGGTGATGCAGAAGAGAGCATGTATCTCTGGGATTTAAACATCTGAGAAACTGGTGTAATTAAGGTAATCTGTAGGCTGGAAACCTCTTTCTGAAATCTTTGTTTTGAAAACTCAAGGATCACCCCAAATGTAAGGTGGTATTGATGATAAGGAAATTCCCCCATTTCAAAGAATAGCATTTTAAAAATGACAAACATGCACTTTATCAAACCAAAAAATTGAGTCTGCCTTCAACAATCAGTGGGGAAAATAAATGGTTGTTACTCACCACTGAAGGCATCACCAATCTGGTAGCGCCGTGTTTGTAGTCCACTAGCAGTGCTTGAAACCCAATATTGCACAAAAAACTATGTACATGTTTTCAGAAAAATGGAATTTTCTTATTAAATCACAATGCATATCAAAACAATCATGGCATTGTCAAGCACCTGTAAGTTGCAAAGTTGTCCTCAGTGAGAAGTCAAATTGTGCCGTGATTACCAGTGGTCCTGTAGTGCTAAATAGCTGTTCACAGTAGTGAGTGCATATCAGGATAGCACTACCCTTGCTTCAGTGTGAGTGCAGGACAGTGATGTGGTGTAACAAACAAAGTGAAAATGAAAAATGGTCATTTCTGGTGAATATATACTGTCCAGTAGTACTACTGTGGCAACAGTGGTGCTTTTCACCACATAGCATTGTCAGTTTTGGCTTGCTTGCATATATGAGGTTAGTTGCACTCTTTAGGAGGAAACACCATATATTCAGATGATGGTATCTGTCAAAAAAGTAAAGTAATAAAAAGCACTAAAGAAACAAAAGAAGTAAAATGACTGGCTGATGTGCTGTTCCTGAAATTAATTGATGGAATGTTCATTAATGTAAAATAAACCCATATCCCTTCTACAGATGTAGAATTGTAGATATTCATAGATGTAAATATTTTAATATAGGTAATGCATTTGTACTTCAGAGTATATTTATTGCAATTTACATAACGTAACAATATGATGAGAATTATGATAATGAGTAACTTTTTTGGCTTAATATGAAAAAAATAAATCAAATGGCTTGAATTGATTAAAACATTTTCTTTTTATTTTCTTCCAGTAATGACCCAAATAATACAGCTCCAATCAACATAATGTCATAAATACCACAGATGTTTACATACTCCCTTCAGTGGTTTCTGAATATCAATAATGTTGCAACAGATCCATACATCCTTCTCAGGCCTTGCTGTTTTCACCTCTGTTGCAGTTTGTCCTGTTTATAAACTGGTGCATTCATCAGCATTCAGTCAGCCCTTAGCTAACTGTAAGGTCACAGCTGAAACTGCTCCTGCAGGTTATCCTCTTGCGGCTGTGGCCTTTGCTCTACATCAACTTGCACAACAGTTTGCAAACTTACTGATTACAGCCAAGGTCCACCATCTGATTCTAGATAGCATTCTGGAGTTCTGCTTCACCCACAATGTTCAGGCCAAGTAAAGACAACATGTAAGCATTGTCTCAAAATCTTGTCTCATGCAAAGAAGTCAACTCATTCAATGTAAATGAGCCTGTGAAGATGAAAATTTCAGTGTCTTAGAAGAATGTTTCAGAAATTACAACAATTAAATGAGAATGAGTAGAAAAATGAGGAGACGTACTGTCCTCAAGGACAAGCCGAGTGAGTTGATTTACAGCAAAGAGGTGATTTCAGACACACTAAGAATTATATTCAAAATTATTGGTCTTGTGCTTTACAGCCAACATGTGACAACACAGAATGTTTTTGAACAATGTATGAACGTAATGAAGGAATTAACAGGGGACTATAAGCCTAACTCACCATACTCTTCCAGTGCAGTTCTATTTCCCCATGCTGTCCATTGCTGAATAAAAATTAGGACCACTTTACAGTAGTACATGCAGACATTGCATAGCCAGAGGTCCTCAAGGACAGCCCTTTGAAGTGTTGTTAAAGGAGAAAATGTTTGAACTCTTGAAGATTCTCACCTCCAGAAGGACTGTTTTCATGGTGGAAGTCTGTTCTCTGTTTCTCGGAGACATGTACACTAGTAGGATTATGTTTTGGCAGTTGAAGGCCTTGGGCTTGTGCCTGATCTTCAGAGGGTGTTGTGTTATAGATGTCTGTGTAGCAATGGACGGCTTAAAGAGGAGTAAAATGTGTCAGTTACTACAATCCTGCAGCTGTTAATCTTGAGCTCTGACATGCAGCCTTAAAGCAGCTTTTTCATTCAATCAATTTAGTGCCCACATGCTGTTCATATTTAGTGTTTACTAATGAGGTCGTCTTTGATATGGACAATTGGGGGGGGCAATATTCATTTCATATTGATAAATTAATAACCATATTTGTTGGCTCACTAATGATGCACAACACTAGGAGCACTGTCTGCAAATCTGAGCTATGATCATTGGAATCATTTGCATTTGCATTCCAGCATTTCAAGACTAACACACAAAATGTTATCAAAAACCCCATAGCTCTGTAAAAAGAAACCTATCATCAAAGTATCTTTCTTTTCAGACAGTATGCTTTTATTTAACTTGAGTAACCACTTCTGTGTTGTACACAATACACAAGTCCCACAAGTACCATACAATACCCGCAATGTTTAATTTATGAACTGCATATTTGAAGAAAAAACAATTTACAAATTAGACTCACTTAGAAAAGAAAATGCAATTTGATGTTAGCACCATTAAAGCAGTTTCAAGAAAAACATTTTTTAAAAGACAATAAACAGAATATATTCATTTTCTAAAGATACAAGGATAAAATACTTGGACCTCGAGAAAAACCTGCCAGCCTTTGGTATTTCCTGCTATGGTCTGCAGTAACTTGGCAGGGTAAATCAGCATCAGCTTTTGTTAGCGTAATCACAAAACTTTGAGAGTACTTCACCTCTGTATCTCCATGTATTGTGTAACACCTCTTTTAACATGGTGACACTGCAACCACCTGCCATTTTTTTTTCCTCTTGTTACAGTATAAAGCTGGGTTTCCCAACCCTACTCCTGGCAGCACACTGTCCTGCATATCTTCTATCTATCCTTGCTGTACCAACCTGGCTGAACTCATCAGTGGCATGTTTGATTAGCTGAGCACACCTGATTTAATCAAGCAGCAAGGATAGATAGAAGATATGCAGGACAGTGTGCCACCAGGAGTAGGGTTGGGAAACACTGGTATAAAGCACCTACCAGGTGATGGGTTGTGGTTGTGAAAAAGTTATACAATATCACCTCATCAAAAAGTTGACCTGTTTGCCCTGACTTGCATTTCCTAGAGGTCTGTGCAAAGCAATGAATGCTTAATTCCATCCGACTTCTGTGGCCTCTGAAAATGTCTGAGCCTGCCACTTATATTCAATTCTAGACTTTCAACAGCATCCAACTGAAACCTTCAAATTTAGGCAAAAGAACTGCATTTCCAATGGAGAGCTTGCACTTCACAATTTAAAATTAGTTTGAATAACTCTTTACTTGCATCTGGAGTTAAACTCTGCTTAAGTGAAGCCCTAACATTTACAAATATCTGGATAAAACAGACATGCCCTGTCAACTCAAGACTCCCCAACCGAATGTCCTCAACATCCAGCAATCCTTGAAATAAAACAAAAAAATCTCTTCAAATAAATGACAGGGAACATTTAATGGCATATTGAAATACACACAATCACTTAATAATGCAAAAATATATTTTTCATGTTAATTACATTTGCTTTGTATACCGTATTTTGTAATGGTGGGTCACATATGCCATAGATGAACACACAGCTGTTGAAAATAATGGCATGTTCTGCAAATGTGCGTGTGCAGGAATAATGTGTTCTATATTTAGAAAACAGTATTTTTCAGCATATTAGTCTGAATGTTGTCAATGAAAAAATGTGTGTGATGCATTCAATCCTCACAACTACATTTTGTTCATTAATGACACCAGTGAAGAATATATACAGTTTTAATCATTAAGTTTAGCCTAAATATTTTCAAGTTAAATGCTATGCATCCAATTAAATGGAAACAAAGTGAGTATGTGAGATGGTTTAGGATGGTTTAGGAGGAATAGAGGGAAGGGGCAAGGGCTTATTCCTAGGTAAAAGTATTCATTGGTGGCAGAAATGAACCATGACTCACAGCCTGAAATTCTTCAGAATAAAACAGTGGACCTCTGCTCTTAGCAGCTGCCACCCCCTGCAGATTAATATATGAAAATCCTTACTGGCAAGGCCAATTAGGTTTTCTTCTCTTCCTACGGTATAAATGTAAACATCCTCCGGCCCCCTTATTTAACACGGAACCCCGAGATTCTGGAAAAGTAATTATCTTCTATTTTCACTTACATCACTTGTTCCACACCTCCCCTTTTGCTCGAGGGGAATTCTACACAACAACAGAGGGCTTGCCAAAATGGTTTGCCCCTCCCCAGCAGGGGGTATTTTGAAGAGCTCATTCTAGCTGACTCTGCACTGTACGTTTTTCATGGTCTCGGGGTTCAGAGATCCCTTGTCTTATAGCTTTACAGTTTTGAGTTTTCCAAGGGGCCATTGTATTAATTATATGAATTATATGAATTAATTATATGAACTTTTGTTCAATGGGATTTTTCCTTGTTCACCATATATTTTATGTAATTCTGCCCCCGTTGTGTTTGCCTAATAAGCATAAGAAGCATAAGGTTTTGTTAGAGAGAGAGAGGTACAGAGTGTGAGATAGACTTGTGGCAGTGATCCCTCAAATCAACAATCCAGTGTAGTTTTCACTGTCTAAGTTTCTGCTAGATGGGGTCTCAGCTTTCTGACCCCGGATGGACATTTTGCAAAGCCTTAGTGTAGATGTACAAAATTGCTTTTTAAACTTAACATTAGTTCCAAACTACGATATATTATAATGATACATGATCATCATGTATTTCTGCCTCAGTGTTAATCCCTATTAATCTGACAACATTATTCCTGGGAAATCTTTAGTATCACAGTTCTGTAACTCTAGTCTCAATTTATTTTCTGATGGTATTTGTTGAAATTGCTATTGTATGTGTGAGTTTATTTTAAGTTGGTGATTGTATAATTTTTTCATATTTTGGTAAAGGGTTAGGTGCCATTGTAATAATAAATATTCTGCTGTTTACTTTGTATGCAACATATGTCCCAAAGACATAATGGCATACTGTTTCCACTTGTTGTCTCACAATTGATATTGATCTGGAGAGAAAGGTAGCTGGAAATACTCCAGTTATAGCAAGCTGTATAAATGGTAAAAGACCAAAAGTAAACATGTAGAGTTGCTCTAGCTAAGGTCATACACTGGACAAATAAATAAAGTGATGTAATAAATACTCTGTTCTGAGGTATTTTCGCCTACATAGTGAATTACATGCACCTTCATAATGGTTTTTACTTTAGCACATTCACTCTTACACTAAACATAAAATAAAAACAAACTATGCAGGCAATGAGATTATTAAAACTATAACAGAGCAAGTAGTCTTGCTTAAAAACTATTATAAATCAATGAATTAAGCTTGTGCATGGGCATGGGCGCAAATGCACGGGCAACTGGCACATTTATTCCTGTAAGATATAGAGGTTAAGGGGGAAAAAATATGCCAGAATCTAAAATATATGACCTCTGCAATCTGTGCACACAGATTAATGCTCGGTGTGGGATATCTCGGGCACGCACACGGGCATCATTTGGCAGGGCCGGGACAGAGAGAGTTCCATCTCTCTGGCATCCATGAGCTGGGAGAGCACAACAAAACGGGAAGTCAACAGAGGGGCACAGCTGAGATAAACAGCTTGCTCTTATCTCAGCCGGCTCGGCGCCAGATCTGGCACTGATGCACTGGCATGATCACGATTCTCTGAAACATATGACGGGAATCCTTCAGCCATGTGTAATTTTAAAACGCGCATCGCAGGTTTAAAGTTCAGCCTTAAAGCAACCGGCACATCATGATGATCAGTCAGGCACTGCGCAATTTTCATAGCACCAGCAAAAGAGCCTGGGTGCGTCACAAAGAAGCAAAAAAAAATACAATACATACAAAATATGAATTTTAACGCACTGGAGTTGTATAATAGAGGTGAGAATTACTCGTAAAAAGTTGCAGAATAAAATAAAGTCAGTTATGAAACGCAAGCAAATTAAATGCACTCTGCAAGCTGGAGCCTGGAGCTGGAGCTGTATGTCTCACAAAAATGTTCCACTATGGATAGCAGCTGTAATATCCGACCAGCAATGGATAACAGCACAAAAATACAGAAATTCACAACAGTGTCAAAGGCAACGAGCAATCTTCCAGAGTAGAACTACTCTCTTGCAAAGCATGCATCACTTATTGAACCATCCTGACACCAAACCATTTCACCTGGCCTTGGTGCCAGAGGCTTGAACAAGGATACCCTTTATGTTTGCATTTCAGCCTAGACAAAATGCCTGTTGCCAGTCTGTTAATGACAAATTTAGTCAGTCTGCCAGGGTTCTGGGTGGCCCTTGCGCTCTCCAGTAATCAAATAACACTACCAAGGCCAAGCTGACATTTCATACAAAAAAATGAGAGGGCTAGCCAGCTACCAGATATGGCCAGGCTGATTTATCAAGACATCTGCGGCTTTCTCAGCGCGTTTCAGGCCAGGATTGCCCCCAACTTGTTAATGTATTTATCAATGGGCCTGTCACTGTGGGGACTGGAATGGCAATTGCACCTTACAATTAAAATGCTAATGAGGCCTCTCAGCACTCTCAGACATTATTGAGACATGAGCAATCCTCATTCAGGCCACCAAAGAGCCTAACATAAACATGCATTTTTAAAGCTGCGTGTTCATATTTTAAAAAAAAATCACTTTTTTAAAAAAATACAGATTATGAATCACAAAGAGAATCTGTACAGCTACAATTGTTGCAGAACATCATGACTGACATTTCCATGAATTGCCATAATAGTGCATTCCCTGCACTGGTCCCTGACCTATGAATGAGAGGGGGTGGAAATCCGAAGGCTGGACACCGATCAATCAAACAGTCTCTCACCTGAGAAGTCCTCATAAGACCCCGTTGTGCACCCATGCCCATCAATCAAACTGTGAGCAAACTACTCCAGTGTTAAAAGGCTGTATGAGTTACACATCAATATTTCAAAAACCATCTAGGATTTATGCATTTACAACCCTGAGCTACACTTTTGCATATTTCAATGTGAGATATGAACCCGGCACTGTGATTCAAAACCCACAGAAGATAAGATGTCTGCATGCACTCATAAAGAGGACTGAAAGTCCAAAGAGCTCTTTGTGTTATTCAGAATGCAATTCAGCCTTTTCAGATCAGGGGCAGTTTATGCACATTGGTTACCAATGACTACATATTAGTTTTATACGCATACAAGTACAAATTATTTTTCCCTGCATAGTATTCTGCTGGCAAATTCACTCTGCTGCACTTGCACATCCACATTACATTACATTATTGGCCTTTAGCAGACACTCTTATCCAGAGCAGCTTATATGAGTTAGTTTTTTTTTTACAATGTTATACATTTATACAGCTGGATATTTACTGAAGCAATTTGTGGGTTAAGTACCTTGCCCAAGGGTACAGCAGCAGTGCCCCAGCGGGGGATCAAACAGGCAACCATTTGATTACGAGTCCTGCTCCTTAACCACCATGCTACACTGCCGCCCCTCACATTGCAAAATGGGATTTCCCAAGCCTTTTGTGGAGCTGTACGACCTTGGATCCGTTTGCAGAATGCTGCAGCCTGTGATGGCTTCATTAAGATGACAATGAACCCCTTCTCAGCGACCGAAGCGGGAGGCCTAGCTGCCGAGGTGGTCCCTGTTACACCTGCAAAGCTGGGACAGGGTGGAGCAGCAGGGCTGGAGCCAGGGCTTCCACAGCATGTTCCCCGGGGACAGCTGGTCGGGCACGTGCGTCAGGGTGCGGGTGTGCCGGGCCACCGCCTGCCGCATCACCCCGAGGATGGCGTGGAACTCCGGCTCTGTCTGAGGTGTCAGGGGCGTGCTCTCCGACGGGTCTCTGGAGAGGTCGAACAGCAAGGGGGGGTCGTGGTACGTCACGTAGCCCTCTGTGCAGAAGCACGCGTGCGTATGGAAGCAGGTGGTCGAATTTTCAGGGGAAAAGATTGGAGTGAAGAAAAAGGCCTTCCAGATGGATTTACCTGCATAAAAGAAATGACAATGCGTGACAGTTTGGATTGGGTGCATTATAAGTCACATCACATACTCCCATGATTTAGAACCTTTTAAAAGGGTTGCACTTGGAAGTAATGCCTACTTTTCCCCTAATATATAAGAAAAGTGATAATTATTCCAAGATTTAAGTATGTTACTGGGGACATTTTTTTCTGTAGAAGCACATTTATTAAATACAAGGTATCATCTTATAGGTGACCCTCCTAAAAATGGCTTTTTTAAGTCAATAAGTGTTCATTGGCGTTACAAGCCATAACAAACCTACAAGCCATTTGTTATCAGGGCTGAGGAGGACAATGGACTCACTGTTTGAGGGTCTCCACCTTACAGCATTTAGGTAGGCATTGCAGTAGTGGAAGAGAAACTCATGCTCAGATCGCTCGACTTCACCCAGCAGGAGGGGCATGAGGCTGCGTCCATCAATCTCTCTACAAAAAGACATCACAGCACTGTAACGGTAACATGTGATGCCTAATTTTCTGTATCAAAGGAAAATAAGTTTCCTTGCACCTCTCTGTCCTAGTCCTAGTCCTAGTCCTCAATAGTATAATTAAATGTGAGAGCATGTCCACTAGGACCTGCAGTTCACTGGTCCAAAGAGCTGAATATACGCTTTTTCTGTTTGACCTTCAGTTAAGACCGTACATATGAGTAGACCAGTGCAGCTACTTTATCAAAGCTCACCTGTCCTCAGGTATGCGTGCACCTGCCAGACTTGCCACTGTAGGGAAGATGTCCATGTTGCTAGTGGGTTCATCTATGCTCTTGTTGCCAGGCATTACCTGACTCCATCTCAGGATTCCTGGAACGCGAATCCCTCCCTCCCAGTTTGTGGACTTCCCAGCTGCGCAGAGGCAACCCAAATATGAAAAATTGGTCAAATAGACATGTGGATATGTGTTTGTGTTGCACTGATATTTTTACACGTGATATTTAAAAAAAAAAGTTACATTTTTTGCTGCAGCTGAAGATTTCCTTTCCTTTCTCACTGCCTCACTCAGTGACTGAAACTCATTCAAACTTTTACCACTGATACGTGTTAATTACCTCTGTAGATGCCATTCCAGCCCCTGTGCACTTCCCCTCTGACGGAGATCTCCTCAAGATGGGCACCCTGATCTGAGGTAAGGTACACCAGAGTGTTCTCATTGAGCCCCAGGGAGTCCAAGGTCTCCATTATCTTTCCTGAGGACACACCACCAAATGGAAAAGACCAAAAAATCCAACATGACAGTCAGATGTAACATCCAAACTACATAGTACAGGCCTTTTTTAAGATAATTACAGACAGTGGGATGAGTGTTACATAAAATCACTCATTCTAATAATCATTTGGCCCTCTCTCTCCCACACAGCGGGTTCTATTTAAAGAAACAAGAAAAAACATGACATTGAAATCACAGTGAAAATTCAGTAGGAGTAGGTTTGAATCCAACAAGTCTGATTCCTAATGAAATGTTTGAATAGTTTCAATATCTTGTTTTGTAACTAAAAAATTGTAAGTTCTTTCCCAAAATTTCAATATGCCGACTGACTGAGAACAATCCATATGCTCCATACTAATCTGGGAACAAACAGGAGGGACACTGAGAAGGTTGGACTATGCATACCATGCGTGGTCCCCTTATGCAAACTATGGCCATGTATATCCACATTATGTCTGCTGGGAAAAAAAAAATCAATCAGAGCCCTTTCCAAGGCAAGAAAAACCCCCGACCTGTAAGGCGAGGTCAATATCTAAAAATGACACTCTGGAAGTCCACCACAAATGATCATTATCAGTCATCATACTTTAGAGTGAGATTCATTTCAGGACACTTCCATGCATCAGAGCAACTTTTCTATCATGGATGTACTGGACTCTCTGCCTTACCCCTGAATAGCACTTGTCCAAGCCTATCTTAGTGACCACCATTTTTCAGACAAACAATACAAGAATTTACAGGCTTAACACTTATTGCTATATAGCAAGTATGAAAACTAAGCTAAATATTATGGTTAAATGGCACTTCTAGGTCACCTGCAACAGTGTGTCTGACAAACTCTCCTCCAGGGTAAAATGCTAGCATAGATGACAACCATGGCCATTGTTGCTAACCCTGCCAAAACTCATTAGCTGGACTGTAGGTATTTCATTCCAATTAACTTATAAGTACTGCTAATATATTCATCCTCCTATATTTAATCTTACCCTGCAGTGCAGGAGCAGAATTGCTCTATGATACTGCTATGTCAAACCTGTCACTAAATCATGAGGTTTCTGTCATTTGTAGTGAGAGTAACAGACTTTTGTCTTAATCCTCATCCTATCTGTGCTCATTTCTTTTTACATTTTAATATTTGATATTTGATATTTTAACATATTGTAGACCCTTTTGGTGACAATTAGCTGAAGTTAATACTTCCCGAAGAAGTTTGCTTGGGGAAATATCTACTTTCTTCATTCGCTTTCTGCAATACACACTGCATGGGTTAAGATAATTTGTCCGAGTTAGCAATAGTAACTGAGGGGGGTGGGGCGTAATGAAGAGTCCATTATGTCACACAAAAGACACAAAAAAGACAAATTTTGATTCTGATTCTTTTCACAAATTCAAGTCACAACTGTTTAAAACATTGACTTCAATGACATTGTTTACTCTAATGAGACTGATATGCTATGCTATTTTTATTGTCCATTCATGGAAAAAATAGTCAGCCTCACGGTAAGTCTATATATACACTTGCATGTGTAAATTTATGTTTGTGTATATATATATATATATTTGAGCCAACAGCATCAATGAGGATAATTGATCAGATGATCAAAGTTAAAATCAACTCCATCAACACAGCAAACACTGTGCCAACAAGTACATGATTACTGTATTGTAATAGGCTGGCACTTCCATCACGCCAGGGTGAACAGTGACTGTCTTTAGTATGCACACAGTGACGGCACGCACCTACACTCCAGTCCACCTCCTCCACTGCATCGCCATAGAGACCATGCTGGCTCCTCCCACGGAAGCCTGGGGATGCAAAGAGCGCCGTGTGCACTTGAATGAAGGAGAAGAACAACAGGAAGGGCCTCTCTGAGTTCCTGCAAATGCAGATCAATTCATTTGATTACAAAAAGCATTCTATCCTGTTGCCTGTTGCTAAATGTAATACATTGATGCCTGTTTTTTCTTCTGTGCTTCAATATGTTACACCTAATTTTATGTTAATCAAAGGTAAAAACTGTGAATGTGTGCTATAAAGATGTAATATGGATATACTGAAATAAGAAAGGGTGTGTGTGTAACACACCTTTAACTGTATTTAACTGTACTTTATTTTTTTTAAATCATCACACCAAAATTTTGACAAAGACTAAACAAGGTTTTCACAAATATACAAGACAGACAAAGAATTTCAAGAATTTTTCTTTGTTAATTCCCTGCTACAGAGTGATTTTGTGAAGACAGCATGATGACCAACCTTTGTAAAAATTCTATTGCTTCGTAAGTCATCCTTTGCGTTAAGTTCTCAGATAAAAAGGGCTGCTCTACGATCTCCTGGTTTCTCATGAGGAAGCAGTTGAAATAGGGGAATGTGACAACGAAACCAGCAAAGAGGGCTGAGAGAACAGCCATAAGCAATGCCAAGTTCAGAACCAGTTTTGGTGGCACAGCAATAATCCCAAAAGCATGCAGAAACGCCAGAGTGGCCGCGCCGATCCCAATGTTTCTGTAGGGGATGTGTGAGAAAACGTTGATGAAAATGGAGCCGTGGCCAGGCTGGCAATCGCGCAGGTTGGTCACCGTGATGCCGTAGAAGTGATCGAACCCATGCTGGTTTGGGTGGTGACACAAGTCATCGCTCTTCTCACAGTTTAAGCCCAGATGCCACTTGCCTGTGATAGCAGACCAAAGTATGTCACTGAATTTGAAGAAAAACAAACACTGAAATGTGCTTGTGTGGAAAGATGCGGAGAAAGGTGGAGGGCTTAGCATCCCACAAAACACATTCATAACTTCATGTTCATGGCTCAAAGTATTCTTATATTGTTATGAATCCTGCCCGGAGATCCATGTCATGGTAAAGGAACCTTATTTAAGTAAAGAATACCTAGGACATTATCTTTGATTGAGTACAAGCAAAATGAATGAACAATATGCAAAGTATCTGCTACCCATCCATGGTTGAAATCCTTTAGCTAATTCACTGAACTAACCAATTCAAAAAATTCAGGGTACCTATGAGTGCAGTGGCATAGCCTTGCTGCTTGGCGAGTTGTGCAAATGTGATTTCCTGTGTAGGGAGACCGCCAGAAACAGCAGACATGATGTAAACACCCACTCGGCCATAACTTGCCATACCTAAAGGAATACCACAGAAAGAAGGTATATAAAGGAAATCTCATGAATAAAGCAAAAAAAAAAACATTATACAACAATGCTTCCATAGATTCATCTTTAAATTAAGTAAGTCTAAATAATAATTTCTAACAAGCGACTAAATGTAAAATGGAAATTCATACACCTTTTATCTGATTATGCGTTTTTTTTACAATTATATGGAAGCTACATGCAAACAGGTTAGTCTACATGGTAAATATATTTTAATGGTAAATAGCATTTATTCAAACTAAACAATTATAAACAAGTTATTAACATAATGCAGTTTCACCATGGTTTCATGTGGCCAGGTTTATCTTCCACAATAAATAAAAATAGTAATAACATCAACAGTGATTCCTTGTGACTCCATACGATTTTGCTATCATGGTAACTACGAATCAGCGGTCAGTTGATACATCCACTATACCTTGCAGTCTGCCATTCATTCAGTCTGCAACACTGAATTTTTAAAAATGTGGTTTTGTTGTAGCTCGACTGCCAAAACACATCTCAGGTTTGTTAAAGTGTTTGTTTCCATAGCTGAACATTAATCACTGCAAATGGGATTCCTTATACTAAGCATGTGCAGGGTGCCTTTCAACTCAAATATCATGTTGCCATTCTGTAAGGCTAATGTCTGGTTGCTCTCTCTTGTCTTACCTGACCTGACTGCATAACGCCCAGTCAGGAACGCAGCTCTGCTGGGGGTACAGAGGGGTGCTGCTGCAATGTGCTGGGTCATCTTCACCCCCTCCTGGGCCAAACGATCAATGTTGGGTGTCCTGTAGACAGAGGGAAAAACTACAGAAGCTGTGCACCACTTCATATGTGTGTCCTTGCAAAAGTTCAGCAGTTATAAATCAGATATATTCGACCCATGTCATCTTCAGGCTGACTTTCCACGAAGCAACGCAAGTAACTTTTATTGCTTGCAACAAATGTGTACCTAGATTGCATCATGCAACACCTCCAGCAAATAACTAGCAACTCAGTTGCAACTAAATTGCACGAAGATGTGTGATGTGTAACATCAGCCTAACATGCACCGTCATTGCACAGATATTCAATGTAAAACTCTTCCATACAAACCTTAGAGTTGTGTTACCATAGCATCCTAAATCTCCGATTCCCAAGTCATCCACCATCATAAGAATAAAATTTGGCCCCTTTTCGTCTCGGGATGAGCTATAAGCTCCTAAAAACATCTGACTCAGGTAAAGAACCCAGGCACATTTCATTTTTCTGTAGGGCAGAGAAATTTGAGTAAAATTTGTGAAATACTCTGCAATATAATATAAATAAATACAATGCATAAAAAAAAATACAATTTTTTAAAATATTTTGAACATCTACAAAGAGACTTTAGTAAACTTTGCATGCAGAAAGTCTGATACTAACAAAATGTCTGAGGAACAAGGCTACTCTTTGCATCATACAGTTAGGGTAGATTAGGTGACTCTGTTTCTGTAGGCCCATCATTCTTTAAAAATACAGTTTAACCACGTACTGTATCCTTGTATCCTGTAGGACATGAATTATACATTTTCAAAAGCAATGAACTATTATTAATTATTAGTAGTCATTCTGATAATCAACAACAATCTCAGTTATGCTCTGTAAATAAAGTTTCAGGGAAGTTAGATGCTGGTTAGCTAACAATCTATATCCAGGCGAACCGGGAGAGGTTAACATCTCAAAAAATACACCTGCTTGTTTGACTGACCGTTCATTACATTAACTTACTTAAATTTTGAAAAAGTAAAGCCTGGCCTATTTGTCTTTGTTTGTTTTTATGTTTACTGTTTTAGTTTTTTGGGTTTGTATATTTTCTTTTGTTATTCATTTCACCAAGTTATTTCCACCTCAGTTGGTACTTATGCTTAAAATATCGCCTGTTTTAGCATTGCACCGCTGAGCTGTCTTAACTGGCTTCTTAGCCAGGTTAGAGTAATTTACCTCCTGCTTAGTTCGGAATTGAAGTACTTTCCATCTAAGCGTTGGTCACAATGCCGTGACTTTGCCAAAAGCGATATTAAAACGTGAGAAAATAAGCGTCAGTTTACGCAGTTTTCTAATCTTACCTTTCGCAAAGTGCCAAAACACACAAGCGTCTACAATGACATTAAACCAGGAAGTTAATGTGGTGTCAGCTGTCACGTGATCGCTTTTGACGATGGCGCTGTTTACAAAACGGTACAGGCGGCCCGATATTAAATGACATTTGTATCAAGAAGGCCTACCACCACAATGTGTTTCACCACTGCAGCAAAAAAGCACATAGTGCCAAACAATGGAATTAAGCAGCTCTGTTTTTATGTTGTGCTGACTTGCTTGTCTTCCTTTTCCCTAGGACACTGAGAGGTAGATTTTGTTATTTGCAGCCAGGTCACAGTTTTCATTTAATCCGACCTCCTCTGCGATCAACAGTCATGCTTACTGCTTACTGTGATTGGAGCAGTGAGGTTGCATTATAATTGGGAGCTCCGTGTCAAACACAGGGTGTTTTGATGCCAGTGCCAGCTTCAGTATATTAAAGCCTAGCCAACCACTGCTGCATATATGTGTGCCATATATACATCCTCATAAATTTGCTCACAGTTTGAGAAGTTCTCAAAAGTAAAATGTTAATATGTTTTATTGTTTGTATTAATTGTGATTCATATTCATTGCATCATTGCTAACACATACAGCATTACTGCCACCATGAACAAATTGCACATTTATGTTTTTCTACATGACGCCTGGTGTCAGAGATATGTCATTGGAGAAGCCTATTTTTTCAGCTGTTCTTCTAATGAATAAAGCTTTGGCTGGTAGTAAGGCCACCTTGCGTCATAGACTGAAGGAACACAGTTGGGGTTTATGCTTACAGGATGTGATTCAGAATGCTCAGTTATGCATGTAAAGTAATTGATACATATCATAAAACACAGAGAATGTTTTATTTTGACTGGAGCTCTCCTTTAATCCTTAAACCTATATGTTAAATGTATGCGTCACTTGTTGTTGGTTGCAATCCCATTCCCTATTGGTGATTTTCTCTGGAATTTCAAAACCTCAAGCTACCATTCCTTTTTTATTCTCCTCTTGAAGCATAAGTACAGTATTCGTCTTTGAGTAGTGTCAATCTGACCACAAACCAGACACTTGATGACACAAGAATGCCCTTTTATTCCTGAGAAAAGATTGTGTTTCATAGATTGTTTGAATATAGCTGTATGGGTGTCAAAAAGAGATCCAATAAACAGTAATGGCTCTAAAGCAGGATGAGCATAAAAGAATGTCCAATGCCATTTTTCTTCTATTTTCTCTTTTACAGAAATTGTTTTAGGTACATTGATTTTTTTTTACTTTCAATTTTGTTTATGGAATAAAACATGTCTTTTTTTTCAAGTATTCTGTCCTCTTAGCTCCTGCTGGTGCTGGCCTTTATTCGTAACTTTTCATGGCACTCATTTTCACATTTTAGCAGTCTTAAGCAGTGGTGACTCATATTGGCACAGAGTTAGGTACAGATGATTTATACACCCTGAACATCCATTTAATGATGTATTTATTGAGCTGTTACATCTATTTTCTAATGCATGGAAAACTATTTTTATTGATGTGTCAAAGTATTATTGATGTGATAGAAAACTAGAGGTGAATAAGAACGTAATGTTCATCTTTGTTAACTTAGGGATCTCTTTTAATGTGATTTTCTACTAAAGAATTTTTCTTATAATTAAATAAGCATACATGCGATATGCTGTGCTGTAATGTGTAGTTACTCATAATTTCATAATAACCTGGTGACTTGGCTCTTAAGGCACATGTGATGATCAGTTGCAGTTCAACAATTCTTTGAACATTCTCTCTGTCTGACAAAATTCCCACATGGTTCTGGGATTTACAGGAACATACTGTGCTTCTTTGAATGCCACCGATCCAATGCCCAAGCCATGATTGAAACAAGGGAAACAGTCTGCAGGGATTTGTATTGTAAAAGAGAGGAGGACCTACTGAGAGATGATGTTGGTAGCTGTTCATTGTCTTCTCTCCTTGACATACACAAAGCTGAATGGAACTGATGGGAAGCTTTTCAGAACCATTTTCTGAGAACATAAACTGGGCCATGTTGTCAATGTAAATTAATGTCTCCAAAGCAATGCAATGACACTTGTCACCAGTGAGGCAGACATGCAAATGTCAATGAAATGGTGCTCTGTCAATCTGGAATATTCTGTACCTGTTTTTCTTCCAATTTTACATACTACTGCTCTGTAATTCTGGGATTTAAGTGTCATTTCAGTGAACTACCCCAGCTTGCATTGGTTTTTTTCAACACGTTCCATTAAATCATAACCGAGTAGATATTCCTACTTCATCCAGTTTGAGTCAAAGAGTTTGAGTACCACACCTGCCTCAGAAGTAAAGGTCAGCACCATATCTCAGTGCTCTTGAACCTTTCTCCTATGTATAATGTAACAGGACATTTCTGTTTAATACATCAATCGGAGGAATCAATTGCCCAATCACTGTAACAATAAAGTGGATGATCTTATTGGCAGAACCAGATAAAGACGCTTTTATCATGTTTATCCTGTATCTGCTACCTTTACAGAAGCCATTCAGGCCCAGTGGATCAACTTCAGGTAGCAGGTTAAAATCTTTACTGTCTGTAAGGAACTGAATACCTCCATTTTGTTCACAGTAAATGGTTGTTGATATTGTTCGCACATTTCAAAGGCTTTGTTGTGAAGAAAAGTGGCTCCATATGACATTGATGAAAGCTAAATAAATGAGGTATACAGGGGTGTGAATTTGCACATTGACTGGAAATTCATATATACACGGCACATATATACATGGCACAGTCAATAAAATCTCTAATATACGCTTGAATCTCAAGGCAATGCTAGCACACAATTATCACACCAACTGCACCAATCACATACCTGCATAGATAACAATGTAGACTGCTTGAACAGACAGCTGCGCAAACTGAATGTACATATATAGACAGTTAAATGTCCAAGGCCTTGCTGCAGAGGAATATGTAGCTTGTTTTGTGTGCAGCACTTGTTGTCCCTCCATTGATCCAGCACGGTAATGAAGTGCAGATTAGAATTCTGATGTCCCTGCTGCACTTGAGAAGAAAGGCATACTTCTTTGTAGGACACAATGTGGGGATGATGCCCTGTGTGCCTGTTTCCAAAGCGATTGCTTTCAGGAGGGGGACTCATTCTGCTCGCATGAAATTGTCAATCAAAAAGCCCTTTTATTTCCATTTTCTGTAGCTTTATATTCTCATTGGAATGTATGTTCAGACATCGTATTGAAAAGCTGTCTAACAGGGTGTTGTTCAGGTTATGTTTTGTGTTGATTGAAGCAATGTGACATGCACATTTATATGTGTTGTCCTTCCTCTTTTATATGAATGTCTTCCTATTGCTATATCATATTGTATGCTGGTATTTTGAAGGGCTGGGTTGATCATTATTTTTGTCAGTACAGTACTACCACTTCATTTCACGTCCTCGCTGCATGTTGTATTCAAACTGCAATGGATGGAAGAAGAGTGCCATCTCCTGAGCAGTGCAGGTACTTCACCTAAGAATAAGTATCAGATGTATAAATGGAGGAGCTGAATGCTGAAAAAAACTCGAAGGCATTCACCATGTTGCAATACTGACTAAAAATATTCTGGAATGATTTCAATTAAGTGAATGATTGCTGTCAAGATTTGTATCTGGGGTTGTTCAGTTAAAGAAAAGTATTTGATTCAGAAGTGCCTGTAGAGGCATTTTTTTGTGCTGGCCATGGATTGCTGAGAAGGTAAAATTTGAAGAAAGGATGAATTGCTATTTCTACACTCTTCTGATTGTTGTTATAATTGACAGGGTAAAATTAGCAGATTAGGGGGGATACATTAGCACTGCTGACATCAGTGACAACCATCAAAATAATCTGCTCAGCATGGATTTTTTCATGTGTACCGATTCAAGCATTGTTCAGAACTAGAGTATTACGGCATGTGAGGAATTTGAACACAAGCGCTTCTTGTAACAAACTTCTCTGAGATTCATTATGTAGTCAGCTTTTCAGCCACCTATATTTCACCTAGGCTGTTGAGGTCCCACTTAAGTGCCAAATGCTACAAATGTGTTTACTCTAATATGTATTTCCCCTACAAATATCACTTTCATCCCCTGTCTGAAGAAAATCTGAAGAGAATTGTGGATGCCTTATGCTCCTCAAGGAGCAAAGAGAATGAATGAATTTTAAAAATGATATATTTAAAATTAATTATATTAAAATTCTATTTCAAATTACGCATTTATTTATTTACTTACTTACTGATTTATTAAGGGTGCAAATGTTTACTTCTGACTAAAACATGTTTAAAACAATGTGTGAGTCAGGAGGAATTGAGTTAAAATGAAACAAATTGCAGACTTCTGATAATATGAATCATAGATAAAGAATTGTCTGGTCAGACATCCCTTTTACAGAAGGCGGAATGTAATCTAGAAATTCAACAGCTATAGCAAATTGTATTTCAGTTTATCTCAGCAGGCTTTCCATGGGTCTATCTCCAAGTGTGTGAAAATTCTTTTAGAAGGGACTACCTTTTTTCCATCATTTAATACATTGTTCCAAAAACTGAGACCCCACAGTAGAACACTTTTGATTGAAACTGATAAGGATTGTAATGTACTGAATTGCAACAAGTCTTTGTATAAGGGATTACCAGTCATGTGCTGACTTGCACCAAAAACTCAGGCACATGTATTTCCTTCCCACTGGCAACTCCCACACAATTGGATTCACACATTTGTTCAAACAGTCAAAAAGATAAGATATATGCATGCCATCACTGAATACCATATTCAGTGTAACATCCATGCACTGAACTTATTTTCCTTTCCACGTAGGAGTGGTCTATTCAGGTTGTTTAATAAAATTTTGTTTGTGTGGACATTGTGTTGCTTTTTAGGCACTGTATATATACTGTTGATGTTTCTTTTTTTAGTTTTGAATCATTATTATTTACCTGGAACAACGTGTGGCTTATTCAGAATTTCCTAGTAAAACTATCAAACTGCTTGTTTTATGCAGCTCATGCATCTGAGATCCTTCTGGATGTAGGCTCAGTGAAATGACTTTCTGCATACAACTGGCTCCTGGGTTTTAATTGAAGAAGGCATATTTTTCAAAAAGCTGATAAGATTCACACTGATGTCTGCAGTGAATAGTGAAACATAGTAAATTTAAGGAGTCTGATTATTTATTAACCTTACAGAGGAGGAGGAAGCTGATTAATGGCGCTAATTAACCTGAAATGATTTGCCTGAAATCTCAGATGTCTTGATAGGAAAAGTCTTAAGTTTGTACATAATTTAGGGAAATAAACTCACCAAAGATGAGTCATTTTCCCAGCAGCAACTGCAGTCCTGGGCACAGACAAAACAGGAAATTTATCACATTATGGCCCTGCAACTGTGATTCTCGGTCGCGAGAAGGATCATTATCACCTTACAGAAGGTGCGAAACTATGTTGTGGAACACGGTGCATGAAGCCATTTTTACATGACACTATATTAATAGTTTTATTACAGAATGACAAACATAAACGGTGTGCTTATACCCATACAGAAAATATTCCTTTTTGTACTTGACTCTCCTGTAAAAAAACAGGGAAAAACATGCATAGAACATGTACAGACCACTCCCCACCACCTGCAATATATTTTTTTCCCAACATTGTGCGTTGTTAATGTCTTTTCCAATCATCAACCTATAAAGAGAAGATCTTAGAACCAGCGCACTAAGATTTTTTTTCTTCCAAATGCACATTGAAGAGTGGAGAGATCACGCTGCAAATCACATCCTCCTGCATTAATGAAATGACCTCTCCTCTTGGTGTCAGAGACGCCGTGTCTGTGCAAACCTCTAACTGAGCTCAGATAATTCCTCTCAGACGCTGAACTCTGCTCTGTCCCAGGCTTTGCTCCTGTAACTCTGCCAATACACAGTGGTTTACTTTTTGACCCTCACTGCATAAGACGGAGCACCACTCAGGACAGCCTAATGCGTTTGAACCCTTCTTTTCAACATCTCAAAGGAACATGGTCTTTTAATCTGGCCACAGGTGTACAGTAATTGTTAAGGCACTGAACTCTGAAAGAAATAACCATGGGATTAATGCGGTGGTGCACTGCTAGTTCTCAGGAAATCAGCAGCCGTGAGGATTTTAGAGATGCCATTCAACCATCAGCTGACTGACATCTGGAACAACTGTGATTGAAGCTCCGATGTCATCTTTAAAGACTCCATGTATGTAATTTGGACCTGTGTTGGACCAAAGACCTGTGGACACCAGTTTCTTTAAGAGGACATTGTGATAGATTTCATGTAAAAATGAAAAGGAAGATATTTATGTGGTGTAAGTGTGTGATTGGATAGTGGAGCCAAGAGATATGTAATCAACAATCGTCTGAGGTTAAACAATCTGTTAGACAATTTAGACATCTTCATTTCAAACAACAAGCAGTCCATGTTTCTATACAATGTATTGTTTTGGATGTTCGTAATCCCTCTGTGATCACATCAGTCCTGTATGAGGAAGAAAGAACATTCATTTCAGCAGGAGTGGTGTGGACAAGCCTCGATCAGTGAAACACAAGGACCATCACAGGAACAGTCATTTCAAAGGAGCACTTTCTGTCCTAGTCTCTTGCCCCTGCCACTGCGTGCAAGTCATACAGATGTTCTGTGGACATAAGCGAAAGGACCAGCTTGGTCTCGCAGAACCTGTGGCTCCTTCTTCATTTCCATACTCCATCTTCTTGAGATCCTATTTCACTGGCCTGTACAGAGAGCGTAAAAATATATTGTGTTTTAAAACCGCTAAGCTATTCGTTCCCTGTCTCCTCCTCTTACCCGTCTGGGAGGGCAGCATCAGCCCACATTAAATGTTGATGAAAGTGTGGAGGCATAATCTACCGCGCAATGAAAAATTCATACAAGACCGAGGGCCGGTGTCTGCAGCGATTAGATTTATATGGAAATTATTACCGCCTGGCAGGAAGATCACGGGGCTTTTGTTTTAAAACAGTGACACTGCGTGCTGTTTGCAGCTCTGGACCCAGATGAATATGCCCGCCACCTGTTCTCTTCATTGTGCACGACTACGGAGGAATGACAATAAAGTTTGTTTTAGTTGGTAGCCAGTTCAGCAGAGTTGGACCTTTCCCAAAATAGGAAAACACTGTCCATTCCATTTGAATTCTGTTCAACTCCACACTCATGTAGCTTGAAAGCAATTCTGTTATAGGCTGTATTTTGTGCACAGCAGTAGGATTTGCAAACCTATAGATGAAGTAATATTTAAGAGCTGCAGTATGGTATTCTTCAGGTTTATTACTGAAGTTATTAAATCAGTACATACAAAGGTAATCACCAGAAACAGGTTCCATTCACAGTTTTTGCTGTCACTTATATAAGACTCAGGATTGTGAATCCCTTACAAGTCCATTACTTGCTGGTCTTTCACCTCTGGCCCATGTCATATTGTCATATTGACTGACTCCCAAGTTGGTGGCTCATACACACGTCTAATGCAAGCACAATAGTCAAGAGTAGGGCAACCGAGGTGAGGCCAGTGTAACTGTGGTATTTTGACAATGCAGGAAAGGTGGATTGACAGCAGTACAGGCCACTGGGCTATAGAACCTTTTTAATGACTTGGAGGTGTGAGCAAGGTGTGACAATGTACTGCTAATCAGGATGAATTCTGGCCATATACAAACTCCAGTGCACATTCAGAGCAAAACATTAGAGGTCACCCAGACAAACCTCCTCCATAACCAACCGTGTACAGACCAACTCAAAAAATCTAGTATCAAACACAAACTCTCCATGCTGTTCTGAGACTATTTACACAATGTTCTCTAAACTGGATAGCTCCCTACCTTTAAATGCCGCAGTAAAAAACTAAACTTCAATGAGGATGTGTGATTTTTATAATGACTATTAAATTATCAGTTATCTCAAATGTATTAATCAAACTAATTTATCTGCCTTGTCCTTATAAGGTAATATAAGAACAATAAGGTATGACCTGATAAAATCCTGTCTTGTGCTGGTGTTAATGTAGAGTAGTGCCAATACTATCGAGACATGCATCGCAAAATTGATGTAGTTGGCCTTCTTGGTGACTCTGCTGACATCAAATTACCAAAATCAACTTCTATTATCACCATGTGCATAGGATAATTGTTCCAAATTTGTGTGCCATCAGAATTAAGTGTTTACACATATCTGTGGCATTTTTGCCAAATATCAATAACCTGCTGATGTAAAGAGAATTTAAAATCTAGGGAAATGCCTGTGTGTGAAGGCACAGATTGTACAACTGTTTTTGCACAAAAGGAAGGCTCTTATAAAGACCTACAACATTCCCCATATGCCTGTGTTTTGTAAGGTGAGGAAGGCTGTAATTGGGACTAAAAAACGTATGGGTAGTCTTGGAACAAATCATATTGATTTGATATGGAGGTGGAACTGGAAAAAAAGGAATTGACCCCAATTCTGTAGCATACAATTCCACAAGTCCAAAATCAAAGGTCTGATGAGACATTACATGGTACATATTGGCAAAAATGGTATGAAATCGCTGAGAATTTATTGATTGTGAGTTTCCTATTTTCTCTGAAGGACAACAAAGCAAAAAAAAAAAAACAGCCACAGAGCAGCAAAAGAGCTGATGAAAAAAATGATCCATTGTGTCATGGGAAAAGTGGTTAAGTTTTGATTTTCTCTCATCTCTGGAAACAGTGTGTTTGGTATTTCTCTCTGCTTCTTCCGTCCAGCGTCTGTCTTTGGCCTCATAAATACATTCAACATCATTTCTGCTCTAGAGACCTTATTGCCACATTAAAGTGTATATTAGCACAAGTCAGGTCTCTAGGGTTCAGCTCCGTTCGTCATCACTTACTGTAAATCATCCGGGTGTAGCTGAAACAATGTTTAACCCTTACCCTTCCACCACCCCTGTGTTCCAGTGAAAAAGTTTTGTTTTGAGACAAACACACACACACACTCAATAGCATTCACAGACATACCTTTCACTGAAAACAACAGAGAGCCATGGAGAAGCCAATTCCACGCAAAACCACAGTGGAACCCACCTACAGCACAAAATGTAAGTACTGACTGTGATGCAAAATCATTTTTACCAGTTACTGGTTATCTGCACACTACTGGAAGATGTCTTAATGAAATATCAAGCACTCTGAAGTGTTTAATAATGCTTTATTTATCTATTAAAACAATATTCGCAATGTTTAATTTGTTTGAAGCTGCTTAAATTTCTGAAAAACATTCATATCTAAGTTAATGGAACATTGAGGAGTTAAAAGAAGGGAATGAAACTTTGTTGCAGAGTAAATACACTGGCTAAGGTCAGGGCCATGGCACTGATGTTATTGTTTAGCAGTCATGTGTGGGCTACTCCCTCAGTTCTGTGTTTCTTTTCGTTAGAGAGCAGTTGGATAATTCTGGAATGCATTTCAAGTATTTCCCTACTCTGACACAGTGAAAGCCCTGAGGTTCTATTCATATTAAATACCCTGTAGAAAGATAAATCACAAGTCTGCTTTTAATTATTGGTATTGTGTCTCAGTCGTCATCACTGATAACTGACATATTAGTACCTTTAAATATTAACGGATTGAGGGAAATGAAGCAGTTGGTCCTATGCTGTGCAGTATGAATGGAAGCATGCTGCTGGTTATTCTTTAGCACTTGCTTGCTTGTCCTGTTTTATAATGATTTACAGGATATCTGTGGGATCTCACCTATGGCTTACCCTGTGTTTCTGGAGCTATACTCTCTTGGCCGTGTATTGTGAATGTATCTCTGGTGATGCTTATACATTGGAACTGTATTGTAGCAGTTATGGAACAAAGGCCAGTAACCACATGTGTGCAGGTTAAAATGCCCTAGTCAAAAAAGTTAACCTGCAGCAGTAACCATGTCAGTTGAGCAGGACCCTTTGAGCAAAGGCACCTGCTGAGCATATGTATAATCATAGCTTCTTTAGAAAAATTAGTGCCTCTCTTGGTGATTTCTCCCCATACAAGATTAGTTCTCCTTCCTAGACTCCTCTGCCAGGATGGCAGGATTGATAATATGTGATTTATAGCACACCTAGACAGGCTAATGCATCCTCACACCACATATTATCTAGAGACTAACAGGGCATAATCCTGCTAAAATGAGCTTCCCAGTCCTTTCCAATAGGACCATCAGAAATAGGCTGAACGGAGTAGAGAAAATTATTATAGTCTAATGAGCATTTTTTTTTATCTTAATATTACAAATTCTCGTCACAAGGTGTTTCAGCAGTGAGGCTGAAATTAAATAACTGAAAAAATGTAAAATGAAAAAAATTTGTAAATGTGTTGTGTAAAATGTATTAAAAACACACACAATTAAACTGCATTCAATGCTAAGTTACAAATGTACAGACTTTAAAATAAATGGATCAATTAATTATTTATGAATGATGAAGTCACAGTATTGGTGTTGCCTAGCGAAGACAATCTTCATCTGTTATTTTTTGTTTGCTTGTTTGTATTTTTTTTATTGGTGAGAGGAAGGTATGAGCCAGTCTTATTAACATATAAATATATAATGCATAGTACTAATATACAAATTATATTGGTCTGTGTTTACTGTATCATTTTTGATTAACCATATTTACTTGCCATATTTTACCATTATTAATCTAGATAATACATTTTAGAGATGAAGAGGAGATCTGTACAATCTGGAAAAAATCCCTACTGATACAGACCCATCATGTTAGTCTTTCAGCATTGGTATGACAGAATTAATCCAGTAATTGAATTTTATCTAAACCCCATCTACCAAGTTCAAATAACAATACAAAACTGTGAAAATACAATGTATATAATAATTTTAGTCTCAGGCAGAAAACACCAAATCATCAAAACATCACAAGTGAATTCAATATTCAATCAATTAAATCACCCATATTTCATGTGAATACCATTACAGGTCACTGATACTAATCAATTCCTTGCAGGATTACATCGTGTATAATATTGCCATGATGCTGGTCTATGTCCTTTTGGAAAATTAATATCCAGTGTCAGAAGGGGGCAGTATTTCACTGCACACCTATCTGTTCTATGACAGCTAGGTACATGGAGGTTTAGACGTGGTTTATTATTTTTTAATTAAAAACATATCACATGATAAAACATCTTTTATACAATACAACCGTTGAGGTGAAAAAAAAAAAGTTGTGAAAAATGAACAGTCAACCAAAATGTGATAAATACTGTCCCTGGCAGCTTCCCCTGCATCTGTGTGGCAGTATGTATGAGTTGTGGAGTGAAGCTATTCTGCCCAGTGCTGTTTGTTGACCTGCGGGGCGGAGAGTTGGGTTCCCTGGGATTGCAGGCCAGAGTCTCACACAGGACATCCAGGGAAGTCTTGGGGACTGGGTGTACTCCATACACAAATTGGGGGGGGCTTCAGGACTGCGGTCCTCTGCCTCTGCCAATAGTCAGATAGTGGATTACATTCCCCTGCCTTTGAGAAGCCAGCCAAACAGGCTCAGAGGGAGTACAACCAAACACTGAGTTAAAAACCCAGGGCGCACTTCCATTTCTCTTATGAGTGTACTGATATGTGATGTGCTGTATACCTGATCTGTTGAGATGCAGGAAAAAAGCCATTCCTATCTGTTCCTGGTAATCTCATTTAGAAATCAATCTCCCTTTAAATCAGGTTGAAACTGATTAAAAAGTTCAAAGACTATCATTTTTTTTTTCCAAAATGAATATGCTACAAGAATTGCTTGTGTTGAATCCCTACAGTTGTCTTCGCAGATATACTACTATATTTGGGTGTTAATTTCATTTTTTTATTGTTCAAGTTATAATCATACACTGAAAACATGGGTAAAGAGATATCTACAATATTATGTTATTATTGATTCTTGGTGGCACGTGTGATCACAACTTCTCTCATCTCTGAGGAGGAGTGTCTTAGTAGTACACCAATAGTCTTTTATACACCAGAGTGAACTTATATCATATGCTGGATGGATTTGATACTGCCAGAGAAGCATGCTGCCTGGGAATACAGTTACTGTCTTTTAAATCACCTCAGTGACGAAACTGGAACAAACTGTGCTCTACCTTTCATCAGTCATTTTCTAATACATCACATCACATTCCTAGTATTGTTCACATTGGTGTTGTTCAAGTATGAATTCTAAAGAGGAGCTTGGACATCACAGCAGAATCTCTAAGGGGCTTATGAACAGTGATAAATCAGCACTGGAGTTGGGAAAGAATGAGTATTAATAATACACTAACTGGCAAGTTTGTTTCCTTAGTTTCCCTGAGCACAGTCTTGTAGTCTGTGAATGTTCTCTGTAGTTCTCTGATAACTTTGAAAAAAGGACACTGTGCTGGATATCTCAAGGGAACAATAAATCCTACACCTTCAATATTGACCCAAATGAAATAGAATCCTATCGATTTAAAAACACTTGTGTCTCAAAGGCTCAGATGTGGTTGGGAGTCATATGTCAATCAATGTCTATGAAATGTCTATAACCAGTTCTTTTAGCTGGAGCTGTTAGAACTGCCGTGCACCTTTTGGAGTAAACACTACATTGATATTTGTATGAGGATTACTTGAGGATTTTCTATAGACATTAATGGAAAATATATGGTATTCTTATGTTTTTTAGGAAATGTAATGTTATATCCTATGCAGCAATATATGAAACTAACCATATTGACGGTGATTGCAAAACGTTTCTCATTTCTTTACATTGTCATAACCTTTTTCGTCTTGAATCAATAGCTTTGAAATGCAGGTGAATGCAGGTGAATGCTGTTACTTTCCATGGATTGTCAAGAACCTTTGACTTTTACATGAAAGCTGATCTATTCCCCAAGCATTTCTCTGCCTGAGCTGCATGGCCCTTTCAGCTTTCCACACCTGTATTTGACTATCACCAGCACTCAAGTTATGGCTAAAGCAGACAGACAGAGTCTGAGAGAAAGAGAAATGTTGGAGACCTCGCAATCCAAAGTTCTCGGCAAAAGCAAGCACTCAGGACTTTGGCCTTCATTACAGGGAACAGATGATATTCTAGGAATGAGCTGATACCTGGTGAACAGTTCTGTAGCTTGCAAGCAGCTGCATGTGTAGACAGGCTGCAAACTCTAAATGTTTTCCTCCATCTGTGAAGAGAGTTTACATACTGCTTGCATCATTATAATTGGAGGCATTTAAGAGCAAGGGAACTATTAGGGTGGCATCACCCCAGGAGTGTTAAAATTGTTAGTAAAGACTTTTTACACTGTGGGCTGAACCCTTTGTCTCGGAATGCCAGTCTGCATCCCTGTCTTTGTCTTTTTAACATCGGCACAGAGAATCAATCAATCAGTGCAACATTGATAAAAAAGGAAGATGGACATTTTTTGAAGTGAACAGGAATCCAAGAGCAGCTGTTGTTTTGGAAGGCCTAGTGATGACTGATGTGTTGTCAGTGTCCACACCCCCTCCAGGCCCAATAGCCGCAGACTTCCTGACAGACTGCTGAGAGTGACAGCTTCATGTAGTAGCGGCCAGCGCCCGTGTCTACGGCTGATCTTATCAGCTTTGTGAATCAGGACACCTGCTGGCCCACAGAACACCTGGACAGAATGGCATGAGACGGTCTTCTAAATGCAGCGGTATGACACCAGCTGTCACATATTTACAAAGGAAAGTGACAGGGGCTCTGTGGATGAACGGGTGTAGGGAGGCATGGTGTCTCAGGTAGATGGAGGGATATCTTTCATCAATATTATTCATGGTCCTGAGCATTGAGAAGAGAGAAAAATACTTGACAAGATGCCTTTGGCAGTCCTTCTCATATATCCCTTTTTACGTTCTTATGGTGTTTGTCATGATCAAATTCAGCACTAACTTGAGAATGCTTGGTCTAAACAGGGCCAAATTGGGCCACAGACGCATTAGGCTGCATGGTTCTGTTTACTGTTGAAATGATGGCAGCTTTTCAATTTTAAGTGAATACATTAATTTAAAGAAGTCCCCAAAAACCTTTTTATTTTTTTCAAAACCATGGACTAATTGAATTATGTAGTTAGAAAGCAAGCTTTCTTTAGGAGACCTCAGGGCACAAAGATGTTTTACAGATAATGATATTATGATCAATGATAATAATCAACTGCAAACACTGAATAGTTCACAAACTGAATTGTTTTCTGTCCACATCAAGGGTATACATTTCTGCTTTGAGTTCCCCAAAATATTCAAAACAAACCCTTTTACCTATTGAATTTCCCATTTGAGCTGAGAAAGATTCAATAGATTGATTTATTAATGTGGACAGCAGTTCTTTGTGGGCCAGTTTTGCCCTTAAGTATAGTGGAGGCAATGAATTGTAATTTGTAATTCAATATTTTGCATTGACTTTGAGGTTAAAATGTACTTATATTAACAGGATAAGAGAGCTTAAAACAAGCATCTTGTTTTTTCTGATATATTTATATATTTATACACAAGCCAATTTCATATATTTATCGCTAGAAGCCTTCAAGGTTGAGCACTGTTATGAAAGAACTGAAAGGACAACACCTGTTTAGAATGATGTTACCGTAGACCTCCTTACCTCTTATCCTTTTTGAAGGAGAACTCCCGTCAAAATAAAATTTAATACATTTTATGATATGTGCCAAGGACTTGTACGCATGATTGAGCATTCTGAACCACACTGTGGGCCTAGAACCTGTCCATTGTCCTCCAGATGATGCAAGATGACCTTGCTGCCAGGGAGGGCTTTTAATGAGACCGAATGAGGAAATACAAAACCCAATTTTAAAAAAATATGCTTTTTAAAAAATGGCAATCTAACCATACCATAAATAACCAAGAAACAAACCATGTGATGAGTTGGGTGTGTAGTCTGTGCATGGCAACAATTTCTTCCTTAGAAACAGAGTGGGATTCAGGGCTTGTCATCCACCACTGTGTGTTTCTGTGTGTCTGTGTGTGCAACACTGTAAAATATGGCATGGGATCTATTATGTTTTGGGGTTGTTTTGCATCTACAGGTCCTGGAATCTTTCTTAAGAGTCATGAACTTGAACACATACGTGGACATACCAGGACAGGGCGAAGGCTTGATTCCTTCTGCCTATAAATTGAAGCTTGGCTGAAAATTGCTGTTCCAGCATGACAATACGCCAAAGCATTCTTCCAACTCAAGAAATGGTTAACTGAGCAAAAAAGAAACATTTGCAACTGGCATCTCAATTTCTAGGCCTCAGTCCAATCGATCATTTGTGGTTCGAACTCAAGAAAGCACTTCACAAACAATAACCAAGAGGTGTAAAGGACAGTTTTGAGCAATTTTGCCAGGGGGTATGGTCAAAATCCCACCTATAACTTTATAAAACACTACAGGGAGGGTCACGTCAGTGTAAACCATGCCAGAATAGCATTTATACTAAACACTCAATACAGGAATATGAATAAATGTGACCCTTGTGTTTTCTGGAATAAAATTTACTATTTGTGAACAATAGGATTAAAGTGTGACATTTTGATAAGCAGGAAAAAAATCCAATATGCGCATTTATATTAGATTTTTTTTTCCTGTATAGTCAGGCGTATGAATAAATATGGGGGGCACTGTAAGTTTGTGTATGAGTGTGTACATAAAGTCATATTTAGACATATTGTGTGTAAATTTTCTGCAGGCATGGAGGACTAAATTTCAGCATCTCCCTAATTAACTCATAACAAAGGGTTTAAACTGTATTTTATAAAATAAACTACATGCCATATTCTTAAACAAAAAAGCAAAAGATCATTCTTTAAATATAAACCTTACATGAAACACAGTATACTATTATTATTGACAAACTTTAGCACTACTGAAGGACATACATAATATGGAGTGATTGGCCAAAGTTTATCTGTATAATGTGAAATTTTGCCATTATGGGCAATCTGAACAGGAACAGTTTAACTTCCAATGCACAAAAAATCTTTCAAGACTACAAAAAAGATACAAAGAGACCACCAGACAGATCTGTCCAAAACAAAGTCACAAGGCATGTGGTGTTGATTTCCACAGTAAACTGGATTCTTAGGGGTTAAAATCCAAATTCATTTAACCCATGAGACCAAACATTAATGAATACGTCTCTGATGTGCTACCCGCTGACCTCATAGGTCAAAGCACAAGACTGGGATGAACAATATTGCATTTCAGTGGACAAGAAAAATACTCAGGAGTTACAACATATTTGAGGAGTTAATTAAGGGGAGAGCACAGGTGGAGCTGGCCAAGTACTGTCCTCCTGTGACCTGTAGCTATTGGAAGTCAAAGTATTCATTCATCTGTGGTTAAGGCCCTTGAGCATTAGGTCCACAACACAAGGAGCCACCAACAAGCACTGGCGCTTTAACAGTTCATTAAGTTCACTGTTAAGTACTTACCTCAGGTTTTAGGTTGCAGTGCTTTTCTTGTTGTTTTGTTGTTTGTATTTTTTGTCTGTTTGGTTTTGCTTTGATACTCTATATTAAAGGTATTTAACACTCTGTATTACATACTCTGTTTTTAATTCTCTGTATTACATTAAAAATGTATTACCTAATGCAGCCCATTTTAAAGTGAAAGCCACAACTTGCCCCCTTCGAAAGACTAGAAATAAATCTTATTTCACTACAGCAGACTAGAATTTAAATATAATTCTCTAATGCTACCACTAACTGTGATTTGCAAAACTGCTCCTTGCAGACTGGAAAGTTGTTATTTGTCACAATAATTATGCATTCTGGTGCTTTCTTCAGCTCACACAATTTTCTCATTAAACCAACATTAAACCATTCAAAATCATTTTTATCTTCAAAATATCATCATTCAATGTTCAAAATGCTATGATTTTGCACAGCATGCAGAGCACTAAATACAGCAGATATGAATTGCCATACAATCAAAGCATGAAAGTTGCATCTGATGTGGTTATAGTGGGGCTTTATTTGGCTTGGAGTTGACAAAGGGATTGCACATGGACGTGGGCCGAGTTTGTTGACCCCTGACGTGGGCATCATACACAGGGAAAAGATAGGGGGGAGAGGGTGGAGGTAGGAAGCCACGAACAGCTGATGCAGAAAAAGAAAGTGCTAGGTTTGATTGTTATAGCTGCAGACAGGACTGGTTTGTCTAGGTTTGAATAATTGTGTAGGCATTTTCTGTAAATTCTCCCCCTGAAACAAAATATTACTGGTTAATTGCATTACTGTTTCTCGGTATTTTGGGCACTGCAACATTATTGGTAGCTAGCTATAATGCATCTGGTTAGTTATTTGCAATCGAATCGCTATTGATTCCTTTTACCAAAACAAAGGCTATTCAGTGTAGTACGTCCATACAAGTAGGCCTACATATTGTTACACCCCTGATACACACTGACTTATCTCCATCCATACTGCATTACAGCCCATACCATTACCTGCCACCTCCACACCCATCAATGCAAAATGAATGGCACCTCCTCTGAAATCTGCAGTATACTGAGTCCTCGTTGCTGTCTTGGCCATGTATCCCCGAGAAGTTTTTTTTTTTTTTTTTTTTTCCCCAAATCTGAAGACACTTACTGGTTAAAATAAAATAAATACTTATAATAACATATTTGTTTAACTGACAGTCAGGAAATATATTGAATGAAAATAACTGTATTGATTATTTGTGAATTTAAGTTCTGCTATAAAAAATCATTCCATTTTTATTCCTCTCAGTTTACATACATATACATCCATATGGTACATACATAATGTATACATTTTACATTTATGTATACACATAGTCTATATAAATACATAATCCAATAAACCGTGGAAAGGTAAAACATCAATAGTGACATGACTTAGATAGGCAAAAAATCAGTTTGCCTCAAGGGTTATTATATACAGTCCTTCTACACACTCACCACTAAGTGCCACAATTTTACCCAGAGTCATACTTTCAAAAATGTATGAATGCAGCTCACAAAGTACTCATGCTGTAATTTCATAGCGAAATCTCAATGTCCATTTGTATTTCAATATTTGCGTCTCTTGGGGGTGAGGTGTTTTCTCCAGTTGTCCTTTAATCTTGGACCTGTTTAGTCTCACTTCGGCTGCAGTGCAGCACGGAACACCCTCCAGAACGTGTTTTGATTCCAAGTTGATTAGCATCCGGATTTGTTTAAATAGACTCCTGTAAGGTTGTGGCGGAGTCCAACAATATCCTTTGGCTTCAGACTCTGGCTCCATTGTATCTAATTTATTTTTTATGCCGGGTTCAGACACAGACTTGGCGCAAGTCCACTTCTCTTCTGTGCAAGGGACGGCGGGCCCACGGACGCCTGATCCTGGAGGTCCATAATGAATCATTCAATTTCAGTTCAATAAAAACATGAATGCCTTCACTGCCACAGTAGTTTTCTCATCATCAAAAAGTACACTCTTTTACTCTAGCCCTTAACTCTTCAGCACCTGAAGTGAACTAATAAGACATGCAACATCAGATTAAAACATAATTTTGTAAACTCCTCTGCTTTGGCCAATAAACGTATATCTTTGACTTATCTGCTTCCTTGGTTGATAAATGTATTTCTGTTGCACACTCACATGCTTTCACAAATACAGTCCTCTGTAAAAACAATCCTAACAACACACTTTTTGCCAGTAAGCAAATGACTTATGTAAATATTTCATTCTTTTCTAACAATGAGATACACTGATGTGATTTTTTTTTCCTCAGATTCCTCTTTCAGGATATTACATTGTGCTTACACCAGTATAAATTCACCTACAGCACCTAATGTCATGCTTTTATACTATTCACATTAGCTCCCAAGTTTAGCTCGCCCAATGTGGGAGTGGTCTCAGTAGTTCTTTTCCTGACTTGATAGCAACAAAAAATTTATTGTATCCCTGCTATTTTTTATTACTGCAAGGAATGAAGTTTTGCTGTCTAGTTGAGAACAGAGATAGCTCCTTTCAGTGAATGACCAGCTGAACAGTCAGTTCTGTGGGTGTGCTGCTTGCTTTACAGATGGAGCACTGAGCAACATATGTGGTGCTGTTTAAATCTGAGCAGGGGCTATGCCTATTCTGACATGGGTCAGAGCGCATTCATTATTTGGCAGCAATGATATGGACGGAAAATGACTAAACATGACACCTTTGATTTCCTCAAAAGTTTAGGCTTTGCTTGATCTCTATCTAGCAGAATAAAATGAGAGCTGACCACCATTAACAAACAATGCAATTTGTTTAGAAGGACTGACTAAAAAGGATTTTTTGTTGTTATATCATCTGTTATTATATTTTCCTGCTGTGTGAAATAACCTCCCAGGGTGCTGAGCACTTTTATTAGGTGCATTTGAACTGAGGCTACTTCGCATTCACTATTTCATAAAAATCATGCAACACTGGTTCTGAGCTCATAGGGCCAAGTTTGGTGACCCAAGGCTGTCCCAGGGAGTACTCTGTTATTCTGGGGGCAGGGGGGTTGGGGGTGGTTACCTGGAGGATAGAAGTGCTTCCACCTTTGGAGACAAAACTTTAGCTGCAGCTGCAGCTGCAGTATGGGTTATTGATGGATTTGTTTACTTCCCAATGTATTATATCTAGACAACACATAAGGATTGTGTATTGATTGGTTCATGCAATCCGTATGTGTTGTCAAGAATGTAGTACAGTTCTTTTACTTCTTGTTCTTAGTTTAACTGTTTCGACACTCTATGTGCTTTCTGAAAGGTTGGTTGCAGTATAACTGCAGAGAACAACAGATAAATAAATGTATGCATGGATTGACAGTATAGTATGTTTAAGTAATATTTTGATAGTAGGTTTACTTTGGATATGACCAGTGATTTCTTGTTTCAACTGCACACTTTCACTGACATCAAACACCTTGTTCATTTGTCATACTCCTTGACTACAACAGAAACACTGAAATACCAGACCTCCAGACAGAACAAAGGTACTGGCAATGGCAACACATCCTGATAAACCCACTTTGTCTGTGCTTCATGGCTCATCATTTACAATCCAAGACAACCTAAACCTAATTATAACCACTCAAAACATTCCTTTGTGGTCTTGAGGCTTTGATGTGATGTAGTGTCTTTCATATTAGCGTATTTATTTTGTCACAGAAAGCTTGGTAATATTTTACCCAGGAAACGTTTACAGTGAACCCAGATTTTAAAAGTAAACAAGATTTATGTTTGACCGGGAACATCTTACATGTTTTCATCGTAATGTCACATGTTAAGTCTTACATGTTTTCATGTTAATGTCACATGGGAACATGTATCAACAAAACTTTTCTTTTGTCTGACTCTTAGTTTGAGCCAGTGCATACTCTGCCCATGAGAACGTTTAGCTGTGCATAATCCTTTCCTTGTATTTCTAAGAAGAACACAATTAGTGAAAACACAATGCTGTTTGGTGACTGGAGATGACATCCCAATTGCAATTGGCAATGGCCACTATGAATATTAATCTGGCATATTCATCCTGAACTATTGAAATGTACTGAGCTTCAGATGTAATCATTGTTCTGTGCTTGGTCTGCCCTCATGGGAAATCAAGCTTATTAAATCTATCAAAGTTTGTCAGTTACAGATGTTACTTGCAGACACAGAGGATGAGCAGTATTTACATATATACAGTATTATTTACATACATTCCAGCCCTCAGCAAACTGATCATGTGGTCCCACGCTCTTTTAGTACAAAGAGAAATTATTCTAAAGAGAAGCTGTACTTGATGTTAAAGCCAGAGGAAAGCTTTGCCTCAATGTGTAAATTGCCCACTTCCCTTGGGCAATGTTGTAATGTAGCAGAGAGCTTATGTTTTTAGTTTGTTCAAATTTTTAAGGAATAAAGTAACTATTCATAATGACAGCTTGAAAGGAATATATTCACATACTTTTTAACATTTTTGAATGCAAAATATTTTATACTGTTGTGAAGCCTTTTAAGTGGAAGACAATACAGGAAATCATTTTGTTTTTGTTTTCTGTTGTTATGCATGCGTGCGTATGCGTTATGTGTAAATGTATTGCTCAAGAGTTTAGTTGCCTGGTTCAGAACTTTGGTCCTTTTATTTGAACAAGCTGCCTGTCAAAATGCCATGCTGAAACATCGCTCCTTCATGCACTAAGAGACCTGACATGACAAAATGGAAAACATGCTCATTGCATATTGCCTCATTCATATTGGTAGGTGGAAAGATTAAAGTTGCCCCAAACACAGTTGACTTTAGTCATTTCTGTACTGGTAGATGTCAAGACCACCAACGGGAGAAGGTTTATCGTATGACATCACATCACTTTATTTTATCTCTTTCTCTCTCTCACTGTTTTTCTACTCCTCTTTATCCGGCATTTCACTCTTTAACACAGATTTCCCATGACTCATCCCCCTCAGAAAACCAGCACTGCAAAGCAGCCAGTTGTAAGGGAGCTCTGTGCTTCACCCTCTGTTTTTCCACCGTTGTAAACAACACAACAATGAAGCCCTTTGTCCCAGGGCAGCAAAAAAAAAAAAAAAAAAAACACATCACCTTCAATTGACTTTAAAAATTAACAGCCAACCCCCACTGATAATGGCTGGAAAAAATGTGCGGGCGCTTACTCTCTGGATAATCACACCCAGCCTGGTGTATTTATGGCAGCTGTCTTCACACCAATAGGATGGTGATGGTGTGGCCCTGACCCACCATGTTGCTAAGTGCTCGCTCTGCAGAGTGTGAACAGTGGAGGAGGGTTCACGTTAGCATGTGACGCGTTTGCAAGACGGGCTGGCTGAAGGAAGTCCGTCTGTTGGATGTAAATGTATTTGTTACGCAATCATCGTTTCTATGTGATTTCAGAATTTTCAGAATAGAATTTTCATTGACCTTCTATAAGCATCTATAAGCACAGCCATCGTCAGAGCAAATATTGGGGACAAATGTAAATGTAATATTGTACCGGGCTGTCTAGCCTGTACTGCTTTAGTGCAGAAGGCAATACTGTTTACATTTACAGCCAACAGCTACCCTCACATACACATTATGTCTGAAGACATCAGCTACCCTGCTCACAGCAGAGGTCACAGGAAAGTATGACAATTCCTTGGTGCCCTGATATAATTTCATATCTAGGGCTTTGAATTAATAACTGAATGAGGTGATCTCCACTGAAAGCCCAGTTTGCCCAATATGTTGTCTTCCCATTCAGCGTTTGAGGTCTCCATAGCGTAGGTTAATCTTGTAATTGTTACGTTTCTAGGCAGCTGTAGGCTCTGTCACTCCCAGTAATGGTTACTGTATTTGCCATACATAAGCATAGATAATATAATTTCCCATTTAATTAAATGGGTTTTTGTTTGTTTTTGTTGTTTTTGTCATCATTTTTAATCAAACATACATTAAGAGCAGCATGCAGCTTAGTCACTGTGTGCCTTTTCAAAAACCTTTAATAAAGAAGTGACTCTTCTGTAACATTCTGACAAAGCATTGTTTTCATTTATAGCAGTGAATGAAAAAAAAACTTACTTAACGGCTTAAATGACTTACTCATTGATATTATGTATGATTCTATTTTTAGCTGTTTGTGGAGAATAGAGAGGAGATTCTGTATAAGAGATCTGTGACTAAAACACTGAGCTAGTGATGATGTTTGGGAATTTTAGACACTCTGTGTTTGACTTATTTCAAAAACTTTTTTAATCTGTAAGGCTGATTAAAAAGTTTAATTAGTAAAAGAGCAAAACAATCAAGCAAAAAAAATGGTACACAAAGCAGTCTATTATTCAGACACAATTATTATGTATTACATTTCATATATTGGAGGAACTTGTCCTTCATATGAAAGGACATATGCATTAATTACATATTTATTGAATTTATCACCAACAATTCTTGTGTCTACCTGAACATGAAGATAATTAAGTGTAACGGCAGTCAGACTGCATTGTGTTTTAGTTAGATATTACGGGGGTCAGCGAGCGAGCGAGTTTCAAACCGTGGTACTCACTGCTCGCTGCCAACCCCTTACAGCCAATGTCGTTGCCAGTTGAGCTAAAGGCAAATTGCCCCTAGCCTGTCGGCAACAACGGTAGTTAACCAGGTCTCTCAGGGAGTGACGTAACCGCTGCTACCGCTCAGCTACCTGCTACCCGCTACCAAGGCTTTTACGCAGGACTCACACGAACTACACACTAAAGCTCTGCCGCATAAGCTTAAGCTGTCAAAATGCCTTTGCATCTTCTCCCAGAGCTTATTCCCTGTTCACATCCTCCAGATTCGGTTGGGAATGAAACAGGGGAAAAGAATGTAACCACACCGTGTAAATGCTCTTAAGTGATTTATTAAAAAAAACACAAAACAAAAACAAGGATGAACAATGTTTCAGCCCACACCATCTTCCTCAATCTGATGAAGACCATGTACGTTGGAACTTGTTTCATAATCCATTTGCTCCGTTTTGCCTTTTGTTACCTAACACCTGTACCAGTTACTGGATGTGTGTGTGTCTGAGACTTCCTTTTTCTTTCCTCAGCTATAAATGAGAATGTAAACTAATAAGATATTTCACCTGGAGTAGGGTCATAAGAGCCATCTGTCTTCTGTTGTCCCTCCATGAGCATTTCTGAAGTAGGGCTACCAATGAAAGGGAGGGCGGGAGAGAGCTGGAGGGCTGCTGGGAAACAGATTGCGCGATGAGGGGGTTTTTGGGCTTATGGGCAGAGGGATGTCGTGCCAAGGATTCTCCTGATGGGATCTGATCATCTTATGGTAAGATTTTTGACCTCTGCTCTCGGGGGAAACATGAGGAATTTGCAGATATGCAGACAGCAACATACATATGTTTCCATGAATACTGAATTAAAAAGAGGGGACAAAAATGAGCTGGTGGAAATGAGAATAATATTCCCACTGCAGATTCATGCAGAATTTCTCTTCCCAATATTCACTGTTTACTAAACATTTTATTTATATAAGCATTGTATTCAATGAGGCTTTTTGGTACTTTATCTTTTTTATTGTTTAAATTTCTGCTAAAATGTGTTGGTGTATAATCACCAAAAGGGGATGTTTCCAAGAGTTTTTTCTTTGGAAACTCAAAGCTTGATCTAACTCTGCCTCATTGCATTATATTATTGTCATTTTGCAGATGATCTTATCCAGAGCAGCTTACATATGTTACAATTTTTATATATTATCCGTTTATACAGAAGAGGGATTTGAACACCCATTACAATGGAAGGCATTAAACCCTTGAGTCAGACACCTCAGATCTCTTCGCCATCCTGACCATATACAATATACTTCATACAGTGGAGTATATTAATAGGCAGACATGGGTGTACATCAATACAAATACTGTCCACATTCATTAATTAATCTAAGGTCTTCTCAATAGATGAAGACTGCCAATACCAATTTATGGTAGATTGAAATGTGAGCAGTTCCATTGCTGAACATATGAACATATGTGGGTGAGGACAGGGTTGTTGTGGTGTGCTCAGTAATTGAGGTAAAGTATGAAACCAAGAAATTTACTGTCTCTTTCTTAGAGTGTGTGTGTGTGTGTGTGTGGCTTGCAATTCAGAGCAAAGGCATAGCAACATGTGCTCCAAATTTGCGGGACATGTCCACATTGTTGCATACACTGCACACACTAGCACATTCACCGGATGCTGCTAGTGTGATACAGCTAGGGCTTTGAAGAGCTGATCTCTTCTTGATACTCTATCAGTCTGCCTTTTTCTGATAACATTTTATTTTTGCCCCTACCCTGCCTGGCCTTCCCCGTACAATTCCCTGAGACTGTTTTCATTCTGTAGTGACAATAAAACAAACCACCAGAAAAATCAATTTCTTCTACCAGATGGCAGAGTCACATAACTGATTAATTAGAACTCTACAACCCCTTCATGGGTCTGTTACTTCAGCCAAGTTCTACCCACACTGTGGTCTGGCTTTATGGAGTTCACTCTATTCAATAGCAAGTGCCACATGTCTGCACTTTTTGCAGTTTACTTAACCAGCGCAATCCACATCTGTAACCCCACTGATTAATACCACCTGAACATGTGATTCTGAATAAATGAAAGAAAAAAAAACAGAAATTAATTTCCACATCAGGACATTATTTGACATAAAGCTTAAGAATATGAACGATACAATACGTTCATTGTGGTCATCATTAGTTGTTTAATTGGCATGGCTTCAAATTTCCTTTAAGCCACATAATAAACGTTTTTTTCTCTAATATTCTCTACAAATATTTCCTGCAGTCGGAATATAATAACCATTGGAGGGGATGAGCTGCAGGGCATTTATATAAATAAGTAGAAAATTTTTAAAGGGATGTGAGGGAGGGTGAGTATTAATAAAACATCACACTGCAGAGCAGCGTATCAAACTGTGGAAGCGGCAGATTTAATTCGATTCCACACAGGCAATTAGACTGAACTGAGAATCAGGTCTGTAATGCAGCGAGCACAGAACTGAAGGACCTCTGCTGAAGACCACATGTTTGATTTTAGGAGGGAGCCTTGGGGAGCCCGTGGTGAGAACAGCACATAATGCCCAGGCACATGAGATTCTGCTAAGTGGCATAAGTAGTGCAGTGACATCTCACAGAAAAAACTGATTTGATCGGCCATATTTATGTTTCTATGCAAAGAAATAATGAAAATAATTTTGTGAAAACACATAATTAGTATGCATGCATGCACGTATAGTACCCTAAACAATCAGACACACATAGACAAGGCCTATTCTAAAAAGAAAACATATGGAGGCAGCTGTTTGTGTTCCACATGAAGAAGATGAATAATTCTGTGTTATCTAGTGTAATGATTGAAGCTTCTTTTCTGACAGGCACTTTAGGACAGCAGATTTGAATCCCATCTCTCACCGGTATGCTTTAAGTGAAATCCTAAAGTCATCCCATATGAGGTGCAATGAAAAGAAAAGCATCATCAGTTTATCAAATATAATACATTTGGGAGGAGTTACATGTGTCAGTGTTGAATAGTATTTGAAACTAGTACAAAATAGGTTTGTTTGTGAGTTGTAGTTATAATAGATATGAAAATATGAAAAAATAACGTCTCTACCATATCCATTCAAAACTCAAACACTTGCTGTGAGTGAATAATTCTAAGAGTTGAAAATAAACAGATTTTCATGTCATACACTCCAACAGCTAAGAGGTATGCTTTAAGCAAGCAGGAACACTCAGAAGAAAAAGATGAAGATGAAAACACAAATTCATTGTGCACTGGATGGTCACAGTCCGTACGTAGCAGGGACAGACTTGTAAAGGTTAGACATTTTCCACAGAATGGCTAATCATGCAGCATAGAAGAAATCTACCAAGAGTCTCTGAAACTGTTGACCAGGGATACACTTATGTTACTATATATATATACTACCTATATACAATATGCATATATGTATAGCTTTTATTTCTGTTAATTAAACACATGTGTTCATGACAGGTTCATTCATTGGCATTGCTCAAAAACAATGCATTCTGAATAATACCACACCCATGTGAGATAATACTGCGTATGTAGCATATGCCAAAGTATTCCATCCGGAAAAGATTTTTAAAATTTTGGGTGAATATGGAACATTGGTCCATTCTACTTTTGACAACTGGCATTGATATTGTTGTGGTGTGCCAATAGTAAGTGTTCAGGGAGTAATGACTCACCAGCATGTTCACAAACTTTCAGCATAAATCATATATAAATACATCAAAATACTTGAACTGTAGTATAACATTTTTCTTTTATTATAAGCTATTGTTAGTCTGGCCTGCATGAGTCCACCGTGTTTATTGGTAATCAAGCAAGTTTAATTACTTTTTTCCTTTGACAGTGTCAGCACGCTAGCTTTGGTGTTAAAGAAAAACACAAAATAAAATCCAACAGCAAGGTGAAGAGGACTGATAAGCAGTGAAAGTTTTCTAGAAATTAAACATGGTATGCATTTTTGTTGATGTAAAATGTTGAAGTAATTAAAATGGAATAATTTGTTCATTTTAAAAAGATTGCTGATTAATTTGCAGTACACTCTGAGCAAGTTTGACCAAAAAGATGTGCTTGGTGATATTTGGTACATATTTTTTTGCTTGTGTTGTATTGTACCTCACTTGTAAGTCACTTTGGATAAAAGTGTCTGCCAAATGAATAAATGTAAATGTAAAATTTCATATTACTGTAGAGAATATAAACAGGACACCAAAGAACTGGGTTTATATTGTACTAACAAGCTTGCTGGCAGTATATTCTGCTGCATTTGCAAACAGTTGCATACAGAGGTGTGGATGGATAAATGTTGCTTGAAGGGACATAAAGAATTTAATCTAAGCATGTTCTGGTATGAACCCACTGAGGCTGGGCCACCCCCCCAAGGGAAGCAGCTGCAAGGTTTGTGAAACAGGTGCACATCTTGAGTGATCGGGAGATATCAACACATCAGAGTCCAATAAGACAGACTAATCCCTGTAAACAGAGGAATGAATTGATAAGGATAAGTTGTTAAAAGGGCTCCATTATGCTCAATGGTACATTGTTTAATTTTTTTTCTCATTTTACAATAAAATATATTCATAACTTCTTGCAAAGTCTTGCAGATCAGAGCTTTAATGAAGAACCCATGGCATACACTACAAGGCTTGTATGTGCAATCAAATTTAGAATGCAGTTTTGATGTACCTTATGACATTCAAAAAAATATTATTTTACGTTTTCATCAGGAATGTGGCTGCTGCACTCTTAGAAGAGTGGTTAGAAGAGTAATGGGCAGGGTTTTGAATGAATTAAATGAGTTGCCAGTTGTCAGAGATTGTAGAGATACTAAGGCTACAAGACTTTCAGTATGGCTCTTTAGCCTACACAGTGTAAATACAATATGCGTCTTCAGAACCTGCAGCTCATTAAAAAAATATCATAAACCATATCATTTTCTTGTGATGTCTGCTTTGCAGCACCATCAACATCTGTTCATATGAAATTGTAAATCAGAAAACCAGCAAATAAATCACAGGAAATGACCACATATATATTGGTTTGAAATGCAAATGACCACAAATTTGTCTTCTTCGTGTTTCGGAAATGCTTACAGGATATGTAAAGACGTGTAATAATAAGAAGCAGTCCTGAAACTGGGAGGAAAAAAGAGAACTTTAGGAACATGTGTCGGCATGATTACTTTAGTGTTCTCTTTGTTTATTTTCCATGGTTTTAGTCCTCACAGTTGTTTCCCTTTGTGTTCTGCCACACTCGGCCTGCTCGTCTGTACAAAGCACTAAATCCTGAATTTTAAGTAAGTTGTCATGGTTGGATAAAGACCGTGTGAATATTTGTGCCAACATTTTGGTATCTGGAATCCAGCCATCGAAACCCTCATGTGAGATTGCTTGCACCGTGCCCAAAAGTGATATATCATTTTTGTTTAACCAACTGTGACAGGTCCAGAATTGCATATTTCTGTTTGTGGTGTTTCTGTCAGCTCTCAAATTATTAATTACAAGTCGGGTGCCATCTAAAATAGCTTTCAAGGTATGCTGGATGGTTAACAATCCACTGCTGAAGCCGTCAACATGTTTTCCATTAAGGGCCCTCACATTTACTCTGCTGTATAATTTTCACACTACGTGGTCAATAGTGATATGAATCTGAGACTCCCAGTGGGTCACCTGTACTGTCCCATGGATCACACTGTATGAAATTCTAGCCATTCTTTTAACATAACCAGCTATGCATTTTAACAGTGCTAAGTGTGAGAGCCTTTCTTTTGGCATGTCCATATTGTGTGTTTAAGCTCACTCTGCAGTGACGATACAGTTTGTCTCATTTCCCATAATGGTGCCCGAGCACTCCCTTCATCTGGGTAGTGTTCAAATATTATGCCAGCTATTGTTCCGGGTGTGGCCCGGCATCAGATCAAATGCTAGCAATGTGTAGCGAAGTCTACAACATTTCGTCATAGCGCCACATCTAAGCTGGGACTCAGAGAGCCAGATGGATCGTCTCAGCCGAAGTCATGAATGCGACAGCTGCCTCACCGTGGTCGTGTCTGGATCCGTTTACTTGACAACCTCTGACATCTGCCTTGTCACCCTGACACTCATGCAAGCCACGCGTCCCTGGGACAGCCCTGTTTTCATCGGAGAAATCAGCGATGCAATGACTGATTATTCCCGAAATGTAATCCATATGGGAAAGACGCACCGTTGTGCACTGAACAGATTTTCAGACTGAGCTCATTTATTAAATAGTCCTTTTAGTTAGACCAGAGGTCATCACATAACAATGGAAAAAAAATGATTGATGGACAACTTGAAGGGGAGGGTTGATGAATGTGGCCTGTTTCGCAATAAACTTCTGCTGAAAAACTGAGGAAAACTTAAAATGAGACAAGCAGCATTGCAGCACAACCAGCTTTTACACAATAGTTTTGACTTGTAGTTGTACAAATTTAGACAAGGATTATTTAAAACAAAACAGCTTATTATACATAGGCCAGCAGAATGTGTTCAAATGAGGTTAAATGGAACAGAAGTAAATCTTTGGCAGAAGCTAGACCTCAGGGTCATTGTGCTCATTTTCTCACCCCACAAAAAGGACCTAATTCTGTGTGCTGGCACTGCACAGGTAAGATGTACAAACCCTGCAAACCCATCACGTAACAGACAGCATACCTGTCATGTGACATCAAGAGAAAAGTTAAGGTTATCTGCCAATGTGATGCATCATGTCAACCTCACACATATTATTATTAATGTCTTTGGCAGACAGTATCATCCAGAAGGATCTCCAAGGCTTATATAGCATGATAGGTTAAATACATTATAGCAGACACAAAAACAACAATACTGGCACAGAGTGATGGCACGTAATACTACACATGCAGGTAACTGCCGAAGTTACCTGTTGAAGTAAATAGTTTTATCATTTTTATGAACACTTATGGCAGCAAGTTCTATATGTGTTATATTACTTGGGTTTGGTAACAAATTTGGTAACTACTTTTATTGACAGAGCACTGCTTCATGTAACCAGTAAAACTTAAATTCTGTCTTTTCTCGTACTGTACTTTATCTAGCTAAGTAGCTTACCTTAAGTTCAGTCAACCATTGACCTGTATGGACCTATGGACTAGCCATACCAGTATCCATGAGTTATACCATGGGTTCTTGTGCCACAGCGCTTTGATGTACCTTGCCATAAACAGATATTTATATTCATTATACAAATACTGATGTAATTAATTAACATATTGTATGCATCAAACTAATTGTGTACAGACAAACAAGTTTGCTACTGTGATGAATTTTCGTATATTCAAAAATTGGATATGTTTCAATTGCAGAATTTTCAGGTTTCAGAATAATTGTGTGGCATGATGAAATGTCTTTGAGCGGTTTTGGTTCATACTGTTGATTTTCTTGAACCAAACGAATAATTGTTCTGTTAGCCAGAGGCTATTATCTGTTTTGCAAAAAAAAAAAATCAGAGGTGCAAGCTGAAGGAGATGAGTGATTTGTTTGTCACACTTGCATTATCCTTTCAACATATCACACACAGCCCCCCCAGCATTGAATCATCAATCGCCACCTCCCATACCTGTCAAAAACATCTCGGTAGCGTGACATGGACATTCAGCGATACACCGAAAAACAAAAATGAGCACATTCAAGCTGACATAGGTGTAATAAAATCCTAATTTGGTCGATTAATGAGAACTGAACGGATGCAGTTTAAACAAACTTGTTCTAAGATGTTCTTAACAAATCAATTTTTCAAATGTACCTTGTAAGCTGTGTCTGTCTTGCATCACATACACAGCAGTGTTTCAGAGCCGTATTGCCCTCAGCATTCCTGACGTGCCGGCCACTGTATGGCGTGACCCACGAAGTCAAAACACTGTCCGTTCCGCAGACTCACACAGGCCCATGCTCTTTCAATTTAGTATCATTAAAAGCTAACACTATCCTTCCTTTCATTAAAAAAAGTTTATTTACAATAACCTAACAAGTACCTGTGTGGTGTCAGACTTATTAACTTTTAATAAGGTTTTAGGCTAGCTGGTTCGAAGGGGTTACTAGAGGAATCTGAGTTGTTATTTTTCTTTCTCTCTCTCTCTCTTTTGCCCTAAACACTGCAGACATTACAATACAACTGTCTCATTAGACTGGCCAGGAGCAGTATTTGCTGCAGTAACCCGGGGAGTTTATACTTATATGTGAGTCATTACACGACGGCGGTGCAATAGGAGGGATCTGGTGTGATTGAGGACAGCAACTGGAGCGGGCACTGCGTTAATGAGCAAACACGGCAGGGATGGGGAGAACACACACAGACTCGCCAAAGAGAAGTCCACAGCCCCTCCCACAGGTAATGTGCTAAATGAGAAGCAGACCACGTTGTCCCATTATGGGGGAAAAACCAAGTGGAATTGTATTTCTGTATGATGGACTTTTTTCAGTGTTATGATGTTTTCAGGAATGAGGGGGTTGACTTGCAGGTCAGATTCTTAGCTTTATGATTGTATGGTCCTCAGTGCAATTGAATAATAGCAGATGTGTGATTTCTGATAAATGGTGGTTTCATCCAGGCTTCCCTCTGAGTACTTCACAAAGTAGGATCATTAAATTTAATGTTTCAGTTTTGTCCGCTGTGCTGAAAAGAATCTGCTTCACTGTTTCATATTTGTTGGCAGCTGATGATTACAACAGCGATAGCATAAATTGTGACACAAAAATGCTGACTTGAAGAAAACATTTGAGTTAAATGGACTATGGCCTATTATGCATGAGATGGGATGTCGATAATTGTCACTCTAATACATTGCACTGCGCAGGAAACATTGTGGATTGGATCTGCTGATGCACGGCAGTCACAGACCTCCACCCATCAGGGCAGATTCTGCCATGGAAGCGCATGGGTGTGAGGCATACGAAGCTAACTGTTCCATCAATACATCTCAGATCGGCTTTCATGACCTGCACTACGTCCTCACGACAGCTGCATGAAGCAAATGCCAATCTCTAACCCCTGACAGTAAGAGAGATTAATGTCAAAGGAGACAATCAAAAAAAAAAAGAAAAAAGAGAAATAAATTAAGCACGAAAGCATTTTAACTGTCAGTTGCAACTGACTGACCAATAAGACTGTTATGCAGTTTGGTGTGAAATGAAAAAAGGTATAGCTGGTTATAAAGTCTTACATTTATCAGCCAAATGCAAACACATCCTTAGCATCTCGGAGAGGTGAAACAGCTGCCATTCATCACAACATTTTCCGAGAAGATTCAGGTTTAATTGGTTTGATTCCCATTTAAACCCGTTGAAACATTCAAACATGTTGACTCTTTTCTGCGGTTGGGTTTTAGCTCCATGCTTAACTGTGATTGCTCTTGGCATGAAGGCTTAAATAATGCACTGTCATCTCTGATGGAGATAATTATTAACCTGGTGACACGCCCATCCTCTGGAAAGCACTCCCCATCTGCACAGCTATCCAAATAACACAAACTACTGTCTCAACAGTGTAGTTACACCCTTTCACCTTCCCAAACTTTGGACAATTCACTCAAATACCTCAGATTTCTATACAATTTTCTAGTTAAACATGGGGGAATGCTAAAACATTCTGTTTTATTTATGATACCTGCCCTGAACGCAATATCAATATTTTTTCAAAAATGTACTTGGCCAGGAATAACATACTACACATTGTGTTCATATTACACCAATAATATTGGTCTCTGTGAGCAATTTAAAGAATATCACTCACCATGAGTTCTCTTGCTTTTGCTGCCAGCCGGAAGCAATCTGTCAGTGGAGACTCAATGTGACCTCACTTCTGTGTGGGGCCACTACGTATCATTCAATGAATATGTGAATAAATCAACATGAATGATTAACTCAATAGACATGCACAAGCTTTGCTGTGGGTTGAAATTCGTTTTATATATGGTTGCAGTCTTCACATTATTTACATTTATCTCAGTGAAAAGTCTTTTTAATTGAAACTTGGGCCTGGATTCAATTACCAAATTTAAGACACTTACAAGTTACTCATCTTTTATATAGGATATAAGAGACCACCAAGCTGAACTGGAATGATTTGTAACTAACAAAAAACACAGCTTAAATTGAGGAATTCAAAAGACAAATTGCAATGCAATTCAGGGCAGGGATTGGTTTCTTTCCACTTTATGCTGCACCCTGAAGCAGTCCTGAACCTGGTGACAGAATCACCTTGATCTCTGGTTCATCATCTGCTCTGGAGCCTCAACATAATTCTTTTGAAGCACAGTGTGGCACTCTGCAGTCACTGTCCATGCCTGCCCATGTCCTCTACTAACTTGAGGCAGTCATTTTAATAGAGGCTTCTATCTCCTCCTTAAGGTTATACAGTACTGAATACTCTGCCGCAGAGTTTCTTGGAAAGTTGGAGTGTGATTTCATCATCATGTCTTCAGAGAAATTGGCAAGAACACTTTGTATTTTATGAACATTGTTTTTTCTGGCTCATTTTGTCATGTTGTAATTGTAATATTCCTTGTAATTTAGTATTAAGTATGTGCCCTTACAGTCTGTCTAATTATAGGAATAACATGACTGCATACCTGAGAGGATTTAATAAGGAATGTACTTTTACTATGGATCATGTCATACTGAAATTATGTAGAGAAACATCTACACATATTCAGTTATACTTCCAAACTCTTTGATGCTGAATGGTCTATTAGTGCTGTTTGGAACTGTCCCACATCTTGCATACAACAAATTTTTATGTTACCAGTTCTTTTTGGTGAGGCACTTTTGTGGCTCTAAAAGGGAGATGGGAATTCTATTAATGATAAGGTAAATCACAGAGGTCCATATCTGGTGTGCAAGTAGTCTTTATCAGGCCTATCAGCACAGCACAGACTTTCCCACTACACTTTCACATATTTTCCAGTTGCAAAAAAAGATGGAAAAGTGATCAGGAAGCATTTCTGGGTTCTCTGCAGTATAATTTGATGAGTGAATATATTTTATCACCTGGAACACCAGCATGACTTTGCCTGGATCAACTATTTCTACTGGGGGACAAACTTGTAAAATTTGTAAAAGCCACAAGACAAATTTCTGGCCACAATAAGCCCCCACTGAGGCCTTTGCATTTCTAACAATTCAGGCTAGCTGTTGAAAATGCTGCTGGACAGATTTTGTCAATTGAATCTGAATGCTACTTAATGGGAGTGCTCAGCACAGTCGTCTTCATGATTTCGGGCCCACATTAAACCAATGTCATCCAAGGGGCCTAAGCTGCAAGTCCCTGCAGATGACCTTCCCAGATGTTCTCCCCAGCACTCCATTTAATCCAACACCTCTTCAGGTCACCGTCCAATCATAAATCAAGGCAGAGCTGCTGGAGGAATCTGAGGGCATGTGGCTGGATGCCGTAACTCTTACGCTGGATTCACAAGCTCACTGTGAATTTCCTCGGCGCATGTTTTAATAGACCACAAAACAATTAGCTGTTCCGATAACCCCCAGAGCTTTTAGCCATCCTGGAAAGGTTGAGGATTTCCTTTTCTACTTCTGTGTCCCAGCCAACAAAACTCAACAGACAGGAGGGGAAAATTTATAAGGAACTTTGGTTTTTTTATAGCTGACTCATGGGATAATATCATTAAGAGCAGAGGTACTCCAATATTGGATGGACATTGAATCAGGCCTCAAAGCCTTAAAATCCACTATTGGCTGATGGTTTCTTTTTATTGCCAATATCATAGACAGATGTTATGATGTATGTAGTGCAACAGAGTGCTACAAAGTTCTACAAAGTTAATGAACAACAATAAATGTAGCAAGTGTTGTTACAAATGTGTACTGGGGCCTACAGCTGTAGATAGATCTAACTATCTGATGTAAACATATTAGATATATGGAAGACGTATGGAACTTAGAAACAACAAAGCTAATTCCAATGTCTGCTTTGCTGTGCTGTCCTATGGATAAGAGAACTTGAGGAAGCTTTATATAACAAATCAAAGCATCTGAAGATAGAGGTCTTCATCCCTCTACGGAGCATCTTGCATTACTGACGAACTGACGAACAAAGCAGTTTTTAATGCTGTACACAGAGAAGGCAAACTACATCACAGCTGTCAATGAAGAAATTATTGCAGCATTTCATAACTTGCATTGGAAAAAAAAACAAAGGAAAAATAAGTAACTTGAAAAATAAAGAGACTTACCGCACTGGAATCAGCAATTTTCTGTAGTAGATGATTTGAAATTCTGCCACCTTACTGAATGCTTTACCAAATTCTGCTGCCTTACTGAATGTTTTATCCTGCAATATAGGACATTCTACAGGATCACTGGATCACTGAATACGCTTCTAAAACAGATATTACAATGCATGTCCATCCAGTCAGAGAGAGCATTTCAAAGGTAACCTTTAAGAAAGACATTTAAAGCATTAATTCAACTCTTACTAATGTGTTCAGTTTAATGACACAGTTACACAGTTACTGCTTATTTAAAATAGCAGGCAGTTGGCCTACTGCACATGCCCAGGAGAATGTCACAAAATGAATAAGTGAATATACAAAATGAATAAGTTAAGTGTCAACATTCATTTAGGTCATATTAGATGAACATGCTCTTGCTTATTTCATCACAACTTGCTTAAACTGTGCTGCTGGTCTACTTAAATGAGCTAGTTATGAAATAACATGGAAGCTCAAGTGTTTTCATTTGAATCTTATAAAGATTTCATGCTTTATAATATCTTTCTTTTATTGATTCTGATAGCTACCCTCACAATGGTCACTGCCTGAAAAAACAAATGCATAGCCATTAGGCAATGTAAATTTGCCCAACTTTTGCTCTGAAAATTTGTCATCAACATATGATAGGACAAGCATGACTATCAATATTGGCTCTGTATTGTTGCACAACTAACTGAACTGATCAACATCATTAAATATTACCATATGTATTTATTTAAGGAAAAGCTGTATTGCATGCCACCAGAGACTCCATTTCTGTGCCAATGATTTTCTACAGCTACATAATTCTTCACCATGTAAATCCATTCATCATGAAATTTCAGGATGGTCTCTTGGCTCAATCCACGTTTGTTCTCTTCAGTCTATTCTCATTTAATTTGTGATCTTTTCAGTTTTGCACTCAGTTTTCAAGTTCCACAGCTGCCTGCATAATCATTTATAGTACAGCAAATCCGTAGATGCGTCAAATGCATAAATCCTTTGTCTTCACTGGAGTTGTTGTCTTCGATGGGCTTACTGTTGATTTTATGTGTATATTATGTATGTATTCATTTACTTTTGATTTATCTAAGTCCAAACTCAAAAGTCATTTCCCATTTCTCAGTCATCAGTTGTCAAGCAACCAATCCCTTTACGTTTAATGTCTATGCAGAAATCCAAGGGAGACTTTGGCCCTGAATGCAAAATACATACAATTGAGAAATAACCAGTGAGGACAGTGGCATTTGGATGTTCTAAACTGTATTACACAGAGGTTAAATTAAGTTTTATCAGGTCCTCCAGGATTTGCAAAGCAACATTCTCAACAAGTGGACATTTGCTTTAACATAAAATCCGTGAACTCATTGGTGACATGAAAGGTCTAACTGCAGCCTCACAGGTCTTTAATTTTGGTGTCGGAATAGTTCTTTCATGATAGTGCAAAGTTATGTCCTACTCCATGTATATCCGATATCAAATTCAACTGAATGTAAATTGATTAAAGAAAACGTATGTAACCCAATGATGGCAAGTTTAAAGAAGCCACTTAAATATAGTACACACTTTCAGCAATATTATGCCATTTTCTTGGCATGTGATTATATTCTGGCCAACTTGTTTTCCAGTTTTACCAGCTCATATTTTAAGTGGGATGGGCTTCACTTTTAATAGCTAATTTAAGGCAGTGTGTTGGATATTTTCATAACAAACAAAATTATTTAGTTGGTTGATTGCAAATTAAGATTGTTATGTATGTAAAATTAAAAGCTAATTTCATATTGTCTGAACATCATCTTGGAAAATGAAGCATCTGTATGAAACATTGAGGTATCTTGTCAAGCCCTGTTAAAATACCCATAAAAACCACGTGGCCTGCTTTTGCTTTAGCTCTGGATAAATCGATAACCAGGCCTGTCACACCAAAAACCATTGACCATCATTATGAAGGAAATTGTTCATGAATCTCAGCTGCACTGGTTTCACTACTACATTCATCTGTCATCATCTGTCCCTAGCCGTCTTCCTCTTTTTAGCCTCCCATCACTATAGTTTCTTAACTTAAAAAGAACTACCCAGGCTTCCACATCCTCCTATCAAAGATATCTCATGGAAAGACTTATTCTGTAAAGGCAAAGAGAGGACCCGGGTCCTCACGTCTCTGGGGCGGGGAGTGAAAAATGCTGCTGCTCATAGCGCTGGGTGACATTTCGCAGTGTTAGTAGACATGTGCAAGCTGACATTTCTCCTTTGGCCCTCTGGGGCTCTCAGCAGAGTCTTTATCCAAGCTTGAAACATTCCGGCTCCACTCAGCTGAGTAAGTGTTTTGTGTTAGTTCTACTTTTCCTGGCAGTGTCATGGAAGCGGAGGAACATCTGGCCAGAGGCACCAATGCTGGGAACTCGGAGAAACTGTTTCTTGTTCGGTAAATACTGCATGTGTTTGTGAGACATGAAGAGGAGTAAGAGCTATTTCACTGACAAACGATTTCTGTCGGTGCGGTTAGTTTGGAAATTGTTTGGGTGTCCCACACGACATCCAATATGTGCTGCTGCTCTCTTTTGACACAAGTTTTTTTTTTTTTGTTTTTGTGAAGTATTTCATTCATCAGTGAGACCACTCTGCAAATTAAAATAAAAAATACATGAGTAATATTATTTTTCCACCCACATACTACAGATACTACAATAGGGATTCACAGCCGGCCATCTATCGTTCCACAGGTTAATCTGCAGTTTAGAAAATGAAACCAATGAAAGAACTAATTCATCTAACTGGTTGTTGGAGAAATATAATACAATTAAACCCTCAAACTTTCCATCCTTCCTAGCTGAAGAATACTACTACAGTAAAAATGAAAAAAAAAGTCAAGAAAACAATTCATAAATCTTCTGCACAATAAGGAAGGGGAGAGAAAGAGGCACATCGGCACTAGGATGTGAGGGCATGTGTATGTGTGTGTCCGTTTTAGGGGCAGGATGTAGTAAACTGGATGCTGACAAGGGATGCTATTTGCCCAGATGGGCTAAACAGCAGGAATAGTGGTGGGCCTTAGTGTCAGAATCTAATTTGGATACATGAGAGTGAGCATTAGGGGAATGGGACTTCTTGAAATATCTCACTTTATGACACCATCACTGGTCCTCAAAGGTGATGCTGAAATCTAAATATAAAAGATGTCAGTGCATGTTTGGGTATGGGAGGTCGCAAGCCAGGTTAAGCATTTCATGTTGAATCATAGTTTGAGATCATTTTGAAACAGTGAATGGTTGCTTGCATGCCCCCTGTATCTGTGATGATATCTGTCTGCCCCTAAGCAAACCTGTAACGGATTCACATCCCACAGTATGTAACCCTTCTCTGCTGTGCTTCTAGAGAGGCTAGTTATCCCTTGGTGTCAGAGACCTCAGAGGAATGCTTCCAAAGATCTGCCACAAAATTCCGGCAGGAATCAGGGAACTCCCAGCAAAAAAATTTCCCAGCAGCACTCAATCTTCAAGCGCCTCAAAGTCTTCCGAGCCCCTTTGGGAATCTCAGCACGCCAAGTCTGTCAGCCTCCAGGAGGCAGGAGCTGTCAGAATCTGCACTTTTAAGGTTCATCCCACAATGATTGACCTCCCCCAAACTCTTTTTTTACTCTCAGCCCATCTGTTCTTGTGCTCAGGAACGGAGATGACCGATCCCATACCCGTTCTGGCAAGGCCCTTCAGCATCCGTGCATAGAATGAAAGATTAGATGTCAGGCTACGCTTTATCTCCTCGTGAAACGTTTTTATTTGCGTTGGATTTCTCAACGGCATGTGGGAAGGTAAGGTGCTGGAAAACCACTGTCACAGACAAAGGCAATTCATCTGAAGCGATTCAGCTCACCTCTGGGGAGAACACACAACCCCTGGCATCTAATCAGATCTTCTTAAATTTTATAAAAATTTTAAATAACACTTATTTTATGTAGGGCGGAATTATCATGAAATGTAGCCTGATGTTTTTTGAGAGTTTGAGGAATTCATTTTGTGGAGGTCATCAAGGAAATAGGTTAGTGCCTGACAGTCAGTGACATAAGCTGCTTAATCTATGATCCCATCAGCGGTGATTTAAGTGAGATTTAAAGGTGAGCGATGGTACTCCTCATTGCCATTTTTTGCTGAGTTTGGCACGGTGCTTAATTGAACACAGACTGATTCCATCTTCCAGCTTTCAGTTTCTTTCTTGAAAATCCATCCATTTCGAATTCAGATTCACACCATGCTTCAGTATTGTAGCCAAACCACCAACCAAACCTGGGGGACACAGCACTGTTTGTAGGAACATTCTAACAATGACTAACGGTTCGGTACCATCACCGATACTACACATGCCTTTTAAAGTTTAGAAAATGAAGATACTGTATATGATCATAAATTATATCAAAGTGAATATCATGAGTTTCATGTATAAGACAATTGTGACGTTATCTTGTGAAAGTATGGATAGCTTAGTCAGCAAAGCTCTTGGCTTGGGTGTAGACTGAACCCTCAAAATTCAAACCAGGCTGTGTAATCTGCTGGCAATGACTGGCAGAAGAACTCCAGCATCGGAACAAATTGGCATTGTTGCACCAGCCTGCAATTCCTCTGGTGTCTGGAAGTTCCTCAGATGACATCAGTGCAGTCCACTGTCAGATTTGTTTTTAAAAAAAGAATGGCTCTGTGCAAGTGTACAGGAGGATTGTGTTTGTCTTGCTTCAACTCTCCTGTATTAGTGCAGATGTGGTGAGATGATCATAATGTACAACTGGTGATGCAAACAGGGTTGTGTTAATTAAAAAAAAACATTTTAAAAGTGTGAAATAGAAAGTGACTTTGTTTGTAGAGGACACTATATGTGTTATAGAGCATGATACCCCTGCTGCCTACCCTACATGACAGAGTGCTAGAGTGACAACCCCCCCCCATCTCTACTTCTCTACTTCTGCGTGCTTTCATGTGAAAATGTTTAAGGCCCATGCTCCCATAGATCCAGGTGTTTCGTATAACAGCCCAATACCAAACCTCCGTTCTGACAGGCGAACAATGCCGCTCAGCACCAACGCCTAATTAAAACTGCCATTTCCAAGCTAACAGCAGAGGCCTGCTCTAGCGTTCCATTGACTGGCTGTACAGATGTCAGGAAACCATGCCTTTATTCAGCTGTCAGGAAACCATGCCTTTATTCATCATGTTTTTAAACAAATTGCTTGTGCATGTGCTTCGTTCTTGAGCTATGGGAGGTCGTGCACTTTCCTCTAGCTCTGCGCTGGTCCCGAAGAGGTATAGGAAGTCCTCCTTGTGCTGAATCTCAGCTCTAATATGATCACAGCAGCAGTGGCATTGGAAAAGTTTTCACTTCTCCCACTGCATTGTAATACTATGTACAGTTCATATACACCACAAATTACTTCCAGAGACTTTGATGCATGCCGAGCAACTGACTCACTCCCTAACCCCGGCCAGTTTATGATCATACCTATAACTTCCAATTAAAAGCAAAATTAGGGCTAATACGAGGCAACACTATTTCACGTGGTGAGTGATTATGCTCGCAGTTGCTTGCCAAAGCTGTGCCACTCCATGCAGTAAATATACACTTTCAAGTCATGCTAAAAAGCTGACCTAAAGCCAGGGGTTATAATGCAGATTCAGGCTGAACAGACCTAGCCTGGTACATTACATACCAATACATTACATATAAAAATGCTTTTAAATACTGAGAGGACAATAAGCTGGGGGACTATGCTGGAGCTGGTGTAGGCATTCCCAAGAGAGACTGTGTCACTCGTGGGGTTGGAGGAATTTGACCATTTTAGCATCCATGATTTGTATCCACGAGGCCCCTCTGTCACCAGTACCTACCTCAGGGACTTCTGGGCCTTTGTGAGGGAACCCTAAAGACAGCCTGCAGGAAGACTTGATACCGCCCACATTGGGCAGGCCTGGGAAATGTGCCCCATTCATTTACCCTGGGTGTTGTAAATGATGACAAAGGAGGTTTACTGGACATGTACTACCAGACTGGTAAAGAGAACAGATTATTGAGTGGATTATTCAAAATAAAACATCACACAGCACCACTATGGCAGTTAAATGTTAGATGACACCCATGTCCTCCGACATAATTGGTAATGTCAATTTCACATGTATTGTCATGTAGCTGAACAAAAACGGGGCTCATGTCTACACATTTACAGTATAATGTGCAACCCTTTTGAGAGGAATAATGAAATACTGTCATAACCACTCCTGGCTATGTGCTTGTATCCTATATATGACCTAAACATTATTCCACACAACTATAGTGACATATATGACAAAACAGAGAGTTAAATAGCTCTAACAAAGAAGCCTTCATATTTCTGCAAATATATCTGTGCTTGTAAAAAATTAACATTTCTCAAGCCTCAAAGAAAAGGACATTCCTGCAGCTATTTCTGCTAATTAAAAGGGCAATTGAGATATTTCCTAACTTCAAAGGGTAATAAGTACCAATATTTTACAAACCTCTTAAAGTAAAAGAGCAGGAGCGACACATCATGCATGGATGCACCCAGCTTCTACCTCAAGAGACTCTCTGGCCTTTTCCCAGCATAATGACATTTCCACAGAGTGCACCTTCGAGTGTGACATTTGGCGTTCCACAAGACAACTCAATGTGTTCCTGGACATCCAATAACGGGTAACAGATGTAATATAGATGTGAGCAATGCTTTTGTTTAAGGTGGCCCTCTGTAAGAGAAGCCATTGGCCCTGTCAATGCATTTAAACACACACTGAATAATGACTTAATACATTTAAGTAATATCCTCATTATCAAAAGATCATCTCATGGCACATTTATGAACAATAATTAACCTTTCAGAGCTCTTGAATCCCCCAAAAAAAAAAAAAACACCGGGGTCTCTTATTTACTGTTTAAGGGGAGTTAGTACTTCATCTTTTGATTATGACTGAACATGTATATTTCCATTGGAGCTTCAAATGTGAAACAAAGACAGTAAGACTGACAATTGACCCAGGTAAAAATTCTAGTTGTACAATAAATACATCAAACACACAAATCATATGGCCCACATAGTCAGATTGACAAATATGCTCCATAGCCAACCAAAGAATTCAAACATTCTTTTGGTTTTGTTTTTTGCAATAACTTCACAAACTGCTGTATTGGTATAGCTGAGTTTCGTCATTTTATAACTGAGAACCATAAATAACAATCAACTGAAGTCTTCATTAACTTCCAAAAAGCTTCTGCTATTCATAAGATCAAAATGACATGTATGTCTGTACATATGTACATATTCTATTGAATAGAGGTGTGCAGAGTAGCTAATATTTACACACATACCTGAATCAGTACTTTCTCTCCAGTTTCTCCTAAGGGTAAAGATAACAGACTAAATAATAGACTAAATTACTAGCATCCTCCTCCTTCTTGCAACATCTTTATAAAATATTTTGTCTTTACAGAGTATCCAGCACAATGGCCCTACAGAAAAAATATTACGATTTAGATTTATGGACTCAATGTATCCGCTGAACAAAATGATTTATTTAATGTATGCCACTCTAATTAGTCACACGGTCAGCTAGGTCATTTCTATTTTAACAAGGACAACTGTGCCACTAAATGTAAATATATTTTAATGGTGGAAAAGTAAATAGTGTCAAAGAACAGTAAAGATTTGAAAAGGGAGTCTTTAACATTTGAAATAACAAACACATTTTCATTGCACTTCCGAGTTGTGTTCCAGGAAACTTTTTTACTGCATCTCTGGTCATTGGCATTGTCCCTTTTTTGATCTGTTCAGATTTTAATAAAACTGACTAATATCAATAGCACCATTCAAGAGGAGTTGGCTGCCACAATTCGGCACATTTGTCTTTTAAATGGAGGGCTTCCCCACCAGGGAATGGTATATCGACATGTGGTGCTTTCCATGTCGTTGCCCCATGTCTCTTAATAAGCTCACAGAGGCAAAAATACACAGCTCCACGTGCCGTGGACTCTGAAAGGCTACTTGAACCGCTAAAACCTGCTGGTCAGGGGGATTACAATGAAATGCTAAGCCAAAGAAAATTCAATTTCAGGTAAGAAAAAGTAAAAGTGAAGCTAACTAATGATATAGATACAGAGGATTGGAGGAACAGAAACATGATCATATTGAGAGGATTTAGAAAGTATCACTGTATGTTAGCATCACTGGGAGTTGAGGATTAGAGAGGAAGCTCCCAGGGAAAACTCAACAACTTAGAGATTGACTCCCATTAGCTAAGACAGCAGTGGCTACAACTGTAGCTCTTGGAGGAAACAGCCTGGAGATCTTACAGAAATCTTTATTTTGGTCATTCACAGTTTTAGATTTAAAATAGGCTTTGGATCATTGCCTATCACTTATTCCTAATGCTTTATAGGGCACCAAAGTCAGTAGTTAACCTAACAATTTATCACAACACATATACTTAATTGGAGCATAAAATGGACTCTAAGCTGAGTTAGGATACAAAAAGGTACTAAAGGGAAAATTGTTAACTTGAACATATTGTATAACACATTCCAAGCAGGGAAGACCAAGGAGACTACCGTATGAACTCAGCATTCCTTCTTACTTTGGCCCAGGGCAATTCCAGAATGTTGGATGTGACATTTGCACTCAAAATGACAAACATAATCCAACACTGAGTAGCTAAACCAAACGTTAAATCATATGTGGTAAAATATTTTGAAAATATACAGGGGAAGGAGTGTAACAGTAAGAGATTTTGTTTCAAAGTCTCTTCTTTTTCAACCCACTCTAAAATGGCTTCATGGACTTGGTGACAGAAATGGGACAGAAATGGACAAACATTGATGCAGTGGGTAACAACATATTTTCAAGTCTGTGATATGTGAGAGCAGCAACTACTGTGTTTGGTGTTATTTTGTAGTTATGAAAACATGATGGATATTTTTGTACTGTAACTGGAAAGTGCAATATTATTAACATGACACATGCCATTATGAATGTGATAGCATACATTAAAATACATGTCAGAAAATGCAATTTCGATAAACAAATGAAATCAGAGATTCAAGACCTTTGTAAAACATGTAGACATATGGAGCCAAATGCAATACCTGTAGGGCAAAGGTAATTGCATAAACTAAATGTAGAAAATAGGTTTTCTGTATTTATTAGTCATCTCAGTCGTAGACAAAACACATATGTATTTCCATACCATTTCCTACTACTTTTCAATGTTAATTCATGGAATTAATTTAAAAGTGTTGACTGCACTTGTTCTTGTGACAGGAGAAAAAAACATCCGTTCATAATGTGCTCAAAGTAATAACCATAATCTGACTGAAACATTCTGGATAAAACAATATGTTGTGTTCACATTTCAGTGAAAAAACATGTTACATGAACGGTGCTGTACCACTCATACAATGTTGTGCAAATACTATGTTTAGCACAACCTCACTGCAGTGATAAATGTTTTATTATTCTTATTGCCACTTTAGGCACGTTGTTCCTACCCAAGCTCTCAAGCCATCCCTTTGCAAGTGTATTTCCCACTGTATTATTTCTATGTTCTCACTGTTCAAAAATGGTTCATTTTTCAAAGCTACCTTGCTTATCATGTTTCCAAACTGTAAAGCATTTTTAAAATAATCACATTATTACAGTCATCCTCCATATTAGGGTGACGGCAAAGTTTTGTAAAGCCTGTGCGCAAGTATAAGCTCATCTTTTACTCTATGCATCTGTCATTCTGTTTCATATTTACTTAATATACTGCACAACAAATTCCTCAAAAAAAATGAATTTGATTTATTATGCACTTTATATAAAAATTATTCTTATGTCATACCAGAGGTCAAATCACTGCTGTCTCCAAACACACGTTTTCGTTATGTTTGAGCAGTTAATTGAAGGGGGACATAACGACCTGAATAGTCATGAAATATTCACCATTTTTAGCTCCAGCATACTGTACATTGACATGACTTAACACATTTTTTTTTTTAAATCTAATCTGACATCTGATATGCATATTTTTATTGTATAAGGGGTTACAGTCTGCATTTAATACAATGTCCTCTCTTTTGCCTTTTGCTATGTACAGGTAAGTCAGCTACCAAAAAAAAAAAATGAACTGTGATCAAAGCTTCGTCCTCTGCTCAGGCGCAAGCTGTCGGTTTAGAAAAGATTTCTGACAAACAGCCAGATGCCTGGCTTTGAAAAACTGCTTCTTTGAGGATTACACATGATGCAATAGAAAGAATAAAAGAGAAATAAGAATGTATAACATGCAAATTATGTTAGCCCTCACCTTGGAAACATTGTTTTAATGTAAAAAATTTTCTGAGCAGAATATTGGAAATGTACAGACGAGTGGACTTTTTTTCTAGGTCTGGCTAATATACCAGTGTTGATACAGAAAGGTCATTCAATACACAATAGCACCCATCCCCCATGCTACATTTTGACTCTTCTGAATTTAGACTAAAAAAGTAAAATCCAAAATCTGCATTCCATCACTAACATATGTATTCAGAGAAGCCAAGAGGCTCCTTTGAATTTTGGGTAAAGACATATTTTTTCCTAGGAAAAAGACTGTGATTCTTCAGTGTACTGTGAAAGGAGATGCTACACAGAATGGCTTTTGGACCTGATGCCGTGACTCTGGCTCTAGTGATGTGAGAAATGTGGTTCTCCCGCAGTGCAGCCAACGGTGCTGCTATCAGCAAGGTGCTGGAATGAGGACAGTCACCGGGACAAAGCCATCTCTTCATGCCAAGGGACAAATATTTCATTTTACTGCAAAACTTGCATAAGTTCACAAGTGCAAAAGAAATGATTTTCAAACACTTCAGTCTGCACCTATAATGACTTTATCAGAAGCATATGTGTGGGTAACTCATCTAGATATATAAAGACTTGCCAATAAAATAAAACATTGCAAGGGTTTTTTTTTCTCTTTCAATTATGGAACAGACAGTTAATTACTAATAAAAAATGGGGAAAAATGAAAGAAGATATAAAAAATAATCAGTTGAAGAATTCTCATCCTCAACTTTTTTATTGGGGTAGTGGTAAGGAGCAGGGTTAGTAACCAAAAAGTTTGATTCCGCAGGGCTGCTGTATACCCTCGGGCAAGGTACTTAACATAGAAGATATATATACTGACAATAATGCAACATAACTTGTTTCTCAGGCACCATGGTTTCTTTTTGTATGCGAAATATAATGATATGAGGTGCAACATTATAATCCATCAAATTTTTCATGAATGATTTGATATTGACTTGTTTTCTTTCATGTACTTCAGTCCTCTGACACCAAGAGGTTGATACAGCTTTTTTTTCTGGCCACTTGTTAAACAATTGTCTGCTCACATAAGCTTAATCATCTAAGCTGATTAATTAATTACCAACAATTAAGCACAAATGACAGAGATGTTTAGAGGTGACACTGTCACATGTTGAATTCAATCAGATTATTTACAACCACAGAAAATGTGTGTGAAATGTTGTGCAGGGCTACGTGGACAACAAGCCTCAGAGGATTTTATTGTATACCTTTAACATATCGGTCACTTTGTCAGCACAAATGCAGTTACATTATGAAAATCAACCTGGAAATCTTGATGTCACCTGCAACCAAGAACTGATTGACAGTGGTAAGATACACTGTGTCAGCAAGGATAAGTTTAAAATTGTGAGTGATGGATTTTTCTTGCAGAGCAAATAAAATAGATGAAACATAATGGCCTTCCCCATCTGCTGATTCATCTGTGATTATAGATATAATGTCAGATATTTTGATCAGTTCTTTTAATTTGATTTTATGCAAGTCGGCTATCCGCAGAAGATAATTGTCAAAGTTGTCTGGCTGATGGAATTGCCTCACCGTTTATCACACGCTGGTTCAAAAATGCATGCAATGTGGAATTATCCACTTTTTTCCAAAAGGCATTAAAACATCTGCTAGGATAAATTGTCATGGTCAATTTTGTACATCATTTTCATAGGTAGCAATTAATTGTTTCATTACTCTGAAATAAAGAAGGACTATCACCAGAAAGACAGGATTACACAGATAGATATTACAAACTCTTAGTGATTCTGCTAAATTGACACACTCTACAATAATTATTCCAGTCAGGCTATAGCTATATTCATTAAATTTTTCAATGAGCTCTATTAGTGACATGTACGACAATACCACTCCAAAAATTATAAAACAATAATTCAATAACAATAAATGAATTCAAAACTATTAAGTTGGCTTCACCTCTTGAGCAATACTTGTAACTACTAGTTAGTACCATGCTAGACTTTTTGATACCACCTTAAATTTGTCCTCAAACTTTCCTTTGTAGTTTATTTTAGCTCTTTAACTTAACATCAATATTCAAATATTAACAGGACATTAAAAAGAAATGCTCATTTGAAAGTCTATGAAATGACAAATTGGTGCTATTGAACATGATAGGAGTCACTTTTACAAACGTCCCCTGTTATGTAACGTTTAATGAAACATAGAATTTTGCTGATGTAACCTGATAAAGTCATTGTCCACCATACCCCTGCATAGTTTTCATAACCTGTTGGTCAGTGTTACAGAGTGTTTGCAATAAGGGCAGACATTGTTAAGTGTGGATATGCAGTCTTTGATTTCACAGAGGCTTTAAAGCATCCCTGGCACCCAGCACTGTTCTGTAACTGCAAATGATTCCTGTGACATAAATCAATGGGTGAAATCGGACAGAGGACTAATGTGAAACCATTCAAGAGGCGGAAGAACACAGACAGCATTCTCTTTAAATCACATTTTAAAGTTTTTTTTTTCTTTTTTGTCTGCCAAACTAACAAATAGGATTGAATATTTTCAGTCAAATCTTGCAAAATTCAACACCAACTCCACATTTCAAGCTCTTTGGCCTGTATTGTTGGTATTAAGAAATACCACTTGCAGTATACTGCATTCAGTGTTTTACTCTTGCACTAGTTTCAATCTCACTCTACTCTGTGCCCTCTCCTGTCTTTTTGGCTCACAAACCACAGAGTAAAGAAAATGGAAAATCCGCAGGGCCACCACTGCTGCCCTTATTCTGATGGGCTACTTCTCCACAGTACTGCTCACCACAGAATGCATAACTTGCCAAAGCAAAAAGAACAGTGACATTCCTTAAATTTTCTCTGTTTAATGGCCAGTGTGGATTATGCAAGGAGTCAGAATTGTAAAGGTGTCATATGTGTTTTATGAATGTTCAAAAATCCCCCCTCCACCAAGAAAAAAAATGCAGCTTTTAAAAGTGACCTCAATAAGGTTTCTTCAACACCTACATCTAGTTATGTGCAGAAATCTTCTCATTTCCAAAATATGGGGAAAAAAGCCAACACAAAATACTGCTCATTTTAATTACACTGGAAGAAATATTAATGGCAGAGTTCCCAGAGTCTGCTGAAAGTCAGTCACACAAGATCAGACTTGGTCTACCACTGTTTATTTTTCCAAAAGCCGAATGGGACCCCGAGGATATTATGCCTCGTTCTAGTTTATCTTGGACTTCAAAGGTAATGCTCTAAATTGATTAAGTCATTCCATCGCTAGCATTCAGGAGCACATTAGCGGCACTCTTCAGCGCGGCAATAATCCTCTGTGTCACACCATTTAGAGAGACAGGGAATGCAGAGCTCTAATGATGTGCCACAATGGAACGCACCTCACATAGCTGCATGCTGATTCCAACCCCATTGCTCCTTTAAGACAATGAGGAAGTGAGTCATGAATCACGCTGTCTAAATTTGTTTATTGTAAGGTTGACGAATGCAGATGCCTTCGAAAAAACATTTCAACACACTTCCACATCTACATAAGTAATCAGTCTTGCATTTTCCTTGTGGGAAAATAACAAATTGGATGTTAATAGAGCTTCCTTGTTTGTTATCTCTACTGTGGAGAAAAAAAGGAGTGTAGTGTTTCATTTCATGTATACTACCACCAAAAGTCATCGTTATTACTAATGTTTCTGAAACATTTCTATACAAGTAGTTTTACTATTATTATTTTATTATTAGTTACATTATCATATTGTTGGGTAACAACAATGGCAAGTGAACTTATACTTATGTAACCTACAAAATAATTAATTCGTTACCCAACCAACTAACCACTGTTTCACTTAATTAAAAGCAAAAGGATCTGAAACAGTCTCTCAAGGAATCTCTTTAACAATTTGAATGTCATTCCATCTTATATTTTCGAAAGGTGAGACCTCATAGAGGAACTCTATGCTCCAAAGATCCCTATTAACTAAAACAATGACAAAAAAATTAAGATTTCATGAGCCGTTACATATAATATACAGTGATAATAACTGTATGGGATGAAGTGATGAATTGTATACTCGGTCCCTGTTTCCAAACTCCTGCTGCTTCGCGTCAACACGGGAGAGAAATGTGCGGGTCTCATACCTGCAGACTTCATAAATAAAGATGCGTTGCCAATTATGCATGACTGTGAACACTCAAATGACAGAAATGCTGGCGGTGTGTTTAACACCCCACAGCCTCACTTCTCCGGCAGAGGAAACAGAGCTTTTATTGTTTTGGCTCTGGACGTCAGATCTCCCCAAACAAACCCGTGTTTGGTTAATTATATTTTCGAATGAAAACAAGTTTGTCTCACGAGCTACGTCTAGAAAATGAGACGCCCTGTGTTGAAAACATTTTTACCTGTCAAATTATGATGCATTGGCATCAAAATCTATTACAAAGTGCTGAGGATTTGTTTCAGGATAACATTATTTAAAATGTAACATTGTTAAATTTAATATTGACTGAATGTAACATGATCACAGATTATCAGAAAGTATGTTTTATTATCAAAGGAGGCTCTGCTGTTTGTTAAAGTACTTTGGGCAATATCAGTCACCTGGTTTTACTTTGCTGTTTGGAGGTGGCAGACAAATAAAGTTTATTTTTTTATATTTCATTAATGGAAGCTGTTAAATGTCTGGGATAGCTCAGAAACAAATATTCTCACAGGGATTGTGGCACCATAAGCATTTGGGGAAGCAATTTTGCATTGCTGACCTTGAAACCTCAAGGCTCCTGCCAATGGTTTTAGTAACCCTGTTTTGGATTAAGAAGCAATGTGTGCTTTATCAGCAACCTCAAAATGCAGCTCTTCTGGGCTGTAAGCATTACACGCCTTCCCTAGTGTATTTAATTAGTGTCTACCCATAATTTATTGGTTTTTGTAAGAATAAAATAGGAATTGAATAAGTAACATGTAGCATATCTGAATACCATGCTACATTTTCTGAGTCCGTCCCTGTCTGTGACAGTCCAAGAATAAGACAACCACTTCTTTTCCAGTCATTTTGTTTTTTAATAGAATGCAATTTCAAGTAAACATACAAAATCTTTGAACATATCCCACCCGTTAAAACGTGTATTATTTACACAGTATGAAAATAATGTGTAAATGAGCTTTGTACATTCTCACCCAGTTGCAAATGAGAGCTTTGATTCCCCTTTCTGTAAGCAAAAATTTAAATAATGCAGCTTGAATGGTGCCACCATCTTAAAGTCATGCTTGGTATTCTGAGATGAGTTGCCAGCTGTCAGTTGTGCAATCTGCTTGGATTTGTTGGACGAACAACCTTTTTTGGTATGATTAATTGTATCTTTCATTTTGTCTTGCGTCTGTGTGTGTGTCTGTATGCATGAATGCAGATATTGCACCTTCTTGTGTGCATAGCTATGTAAAACCTTACAGAGCTGTTAACTAATTATGCGGCAGCTCTGTTCACTTCTTAGGTATTACTTCGACAGCCTGAGCGACAGCCTTAACCTTGGGTTTATTACTCAGTTGTCATATGTATAGCTTTATATATGAGTCTGTCACCTGTCATGTATGTACTGTGGTAACACTTATGTTACATGCTGCAGTTTAGGTGGTTGTGAGCAAACACTTGGTTTACCAAACACCCCCATCATCCTGTATGTAGTACTCAGAAAAATAGAAAATGCCCATATCTTTTAACTCATCAGTCATTTTTTCTGATTGTTTTTTATGTCTGGCAAAGGACCTGTAAGAAGTATGTTGCTTAAGATCTTATTTTACCTTGGGGATCTCCAGGATTTCCTGTAATACGCTCAGACTTGATTTGACTTAGCTTTCCACTGAGCATTAGTTATGTTAACATATGTAAGCTTGTGAGGTTGGGCACCAGTATGGTGTAGTAGGGAACAGGTCTTTTAACCCAAAGGCTGCCAATTTGATTCCCAGGTGGGACACTATTATTGTACCCTTGAGCATAATACTTAACCATAATTGTATCAATAAATATCCAGCTGTACAAATGGATGCTATGTACATTACCTTGTGTTCAATTATTGATTGACATCAATTATAATTACATCACAATATATGTTACCAAAATGATGAATTGTATCATTGTGTACATTTTTGTTTCTGTTAAATATAGAATAGAATGATAAAATGTAGTTATAAACTGGTTTGTGGTGGGGTTTTTTTCCTAATATACTCTGCTGGTAGCTGGTAGTCATGAAAAATGTAAACAACACATGGTATACATTTTGAGTTCATTCTAGTGTATATCTATTGATGCAGTTGGAAACGGTGAATGAAAAAGTTCCATAGCAGACTGTTAACACCATAAATGTCGAATTACCAATACCCCAGCCAGCGTACAAGTCTATGCTGTTAGCAATTCATTACATCTTATGTATATATGAAATCTAAGTGAAAACAGCTATGTCATGCTTTGCTGTTGAGGGTTTTTCCATACTACTCTCATTAAGAGTGAATAAGTCTGCCTCTGTTGTGCATGACCATCTAGAATTTTCCAGAAATTGTAATAGTCAGATTATTACTAAGCCAGCATGCAGACCTGTGATGTAGAGTTTACCAAATTCATGTGAGCGCCATTAATAAGTTGGAACACAAGGTAACAAATACTCATACTTGGCTTCTATTGCCAGTTATTTGCACTAATGAGAAATACCTTACTGATGTCATTTCATGTATTGTTATGTGTCTTTGTGAACATCAGCAGTTTATCATACTGACTGAAATGCTTGCTGCTTTCTGCATAAAATACACAAAAAGGAGCAGATCAACAAGACAGGGATGGGGGGAGGCTATGACAACACGGGTAACGAGAAGCAGACGGGGGAAGTCAGACGCTGTTATTGTTTTTCCGCAGGTTTGCTTTGGCTCAGGCAGGCTTCTGCAACCTGCGGGCCATGTAGTGCATGAATATTTAAACAGCAAAAGAAAGTTCCTCAAAACATCAGTCAGGCACCGTCTATTCAATTATAGGATTTAGATCTGAAACGTCCTCCCATCATCGGCTCTTGATGTGAAGAAATTTTGCCGATGGCGAACTTGGTGAGCATCCCAAACCACTCCGACAATGGCTTTCAATTAAGAACAGGCTTCCTGGATTCTTGGCAGGCAGCAGGGGAACCGATTTTACTGCTCATAAATTTAGCAAAATTGGACATGCACACAAAATACAATATTGCTTGGTAGGTACAGACAAATGTAGCCATATGCTGGCCCTCTGTTTAAAAATAACACACCCTGTGTTTCATGCGTGAATAGACTGTTCCAGTGTGTCTTCATGTCCTTCCATGTGAAATAGAGCGTGTTTCTCAATTTAGAATTACAGATGGAATTAAAGTAATTGCACTAAATCCATATGATTTTTTTACCATAAGCCTGTAGTAAACAAATCTACATTGCTTTAAATTACAGCATTTTCATGAATCTTGTTTCCAAGTTTATTGTGCTAAGACTGCATCATTTATTCTGACTCAGTTATTGTCTTTTTCCAGTCATTCCTCAAACTGAATTCATGACTCTATGGTTTAAACATTCACTGCAACTTTAGCATTAGAAATGTCCTAGTTTACTTAAATCAGCATAGAGTCTCTGGGAGGTAGTTATTAAAGTGAGAAGTCAAGAACATCTGTTTCAAGTTATGTGAATTTCCTGAGTATTGTACCTTGCATATTTATGCATAAACCTTTTATTTCACAACATGTGTTTTCACAATCTAACGACAGAGGCATTCATCAGAAACATTTTAGATTCCATCATGTCGGTTGTGGGAGTTACAGTGGTGTAAATTATCTAAAACAAATTACTCAATGAACAGTAAACAAAATAAACTTCCTTAACCACTGTTTTGTCTCCCACAGCTCAGTGGGAATGTTGAAAACAATGGCTTGAATGTCACATTTTTACCTTTGATTTTTTTCCAATAATAATTTTCAGGAATTTAACAGAGTAGGAGACAGTGTCTTTTCGGAAAGCTTTTCAGTACAAATTGATGCCTACAGAACTTCAAAACAGTTAATATTTCTGAAGGAATGTTACAGTTTTTATTGGACTTTATTTCAGATATGTTATAATGTATTGCTGCACATGGAATTTTTATATGGCGTATGGATATGGTTATGGCCCTGGCTGTGGTTATAATTACTAGAAGGGATGCACTTAAGTGCTGTTATGATGGCAGAACCAATTACAATTATATAATGGTGAGGGTTGGTGGTATTACCATGTGTCCTCACTCTAGGACTCCAAAGAAATGACCTCATACTTACAAAAGCATTCCCCCAATTACACCAAACAGAGGCAAAAGCCACTTAATTAAAAGGGGAAAAAGGTGCCTTCTCTCACTTCTCAAGCCAAATCTTTTGTTCATTATCTCACAAAAGGACCTGCCTTTTTGACATGGATGTTTGTAATCTACCCTGTGCAAAGTGCTCCCCAGTGTACACTGGTTATAGTAGTTCATTGGCAGAGCCAAATCAGAACTACACTACAAGTTTGATCCTTTTCAGATTCCATGGCCACCAGATTTTATTATTATTATTATTATTATTAAATATTATTATTATTATTATTATTATTATTATTATTATTATTATTATTATTATTATTATCCTTCATAGTTGTCAAAATACTTGTGTTAATTGATTAACAATATTTCCTGAGCTATCACAGAGTATTGAAATTTTGGTTGAAATTTTCGCTTGACAAAATAATAACTGCTTCAGAGGTACCAGCATCAAAACATGTGTGGTGAAGCAGGGCTTTTTCATTGAATCTGAACACTCTAAGACACACTGCAAAAAAATGCATCTTTTCAGCCTAACTAAACTAATCATGTCTTAATGGAGAGATTTTACAGTTAAAAATGAAAAGACACAGAAACATCTGTTGGATGCATTAGACGGAAGACATTCAGCCACAAATTTTTACACCCAGCCCACAAAAAAAGCAGAAGATCCTTTGTGTTATATTTCACATTACGTTTTAATGACAGGCAGTGACTCAAAACCCAAATGAATTCTGGAGCGCAGGAGAGCTAGACATACATATTCTATTAGATCGTGTATTCCCTCTGAGAGAGCAAGCCCAGTTTACAGTGCAGAGTAAATTACATTACTTTACCGATGACATTATAATCCAATTCTGGGACTCTTAATTCATTAGGGTCAGTGCATCCTTCATTGAGATGTCTCTGACCCCATTCATGCAGGCAATATAGTATAAGAATTCTACTTCCACTTATTCTTCATATGAGAAAAGAGTGGAATCAAGAGTGGAGTGGAACACAGCTTGCATTCCTCTTCATCTGAATGATTATTGGATAAATGCTTCTTCATAGGAGTCTGCAGTTAGATGCTTCCTCATAAGATTAGAGAGATTGTTGAAAATAGATTTACATGGAGGGAATTGTAGTTCAACACAGAAATTGTACTGTATCTCAAGTGCCCTGAATGTACACAGGAAAAATGAGAGTCGCATAACTGACTATTCCCTTTTGTGCAGGAAATTTCCTTTAATGTGGATGCACAATTAGACTATTGAAGTTTATATAATGGCAGGCTTTTGAATATCTAATGAATTAAGGATGATTCAAAACAGGATTGTCCCAGAAACCTTATCTGTATGTTCATTGATTATTCTTTTCAGACTAAGCTTCAGATTCTCTGTGGCTAAGTGGGGTCTGCAGGACATCTGATGCAGGGCCTTCCATTACCAGCAGAACCTAGAGGAAAGACTGGATTTTTTCATGGAATGCAATCGCTGCTTACGATCAAAATGCAAGGCATGTCTGTCTGCACCCTCTGCAGCAGAAAAACCTCCATTGTGACTGGAAAAAGATCTTTCTTTTCATTTTGCAAAGCAATATTTCTGGAGTTTTATGAAAAAGTAATTCAATAAGGTCAAAGGCACAGTGGACAATGAAGGGGGCTTGTGAGCATGAGAGAGAGGGAAAGATGGGCCTCTGTTGCCAAGGATGGAAGCCAGGCTACATTTCATTATTTTTCATAAGTCAGCCTTGACTGGAAGAGGCTGGCTACCTCGCGCCGCTATGCTGTGAAATTTTATAGAGCAGATTTGATCATTACAAGTGCAAGATCCCTAAAGGCAAGGGCTTCCTTCCAAAAAACTGTCCCAGATAAATCACAGAATAGAGATAGAAGAGGGAATCATGGGATTGGTTCACTTCCCTTGGATCTTGTGAAATGCAGTGTATTGGTCATGAATCTACCAAGCTCACTGTCAGATATTGGTAAACCTTTCTAGGTTTATGTATGAAAGACCATGCAAATGTCAAAACACATCAGACTAAGATATTGCTCTGTTGTCAATATCCACAAATGTGCAGTTATGACCAAATAAGTCTGACTGATATTATATTTTACACAATGCTTCATGTCCCACTTTTGTGTTGAAAAACGGTGCAGCACTGACCACATACTGTACCCAACCTCTAAGAATAACCAGTGCAATGCCTAGCAGTACAGTGCAAACACATTTACTTTCCAGAGAGAATGTTTCGTTTCAAGGGCATCCATATCAGTGGGAATCGTCAGCGTTTGTGTAAGATTAAGCGGCCTCTTGTTCATGAGTGATCTTTAATCAGACAGCAAACAAAGAGAAAGAGCAGATAAAAGTTGTCTGGTTTAAACTGATTCTGCTGGGGCCTTCTGAAATAAAATCTGGTCTAAGCGGCTGGCTAAACATCAGAGCGCAGGTGAGCGATTTACCGGTTTTGGCTTTTGGGTCATCAAATGATCGCATAGAGAGGGCTGTGTACCATGTAACCATATCAGAAGAGACAAGGGGCAGAGACGGTCGGAGGAAATCGTTCCCTTTGTGCAGCCGTTTCTGAGAGAAATCCATCCGCTGCTAACAAGAGCCAGACTCAGCATAGGGAGTGCTATTCTTGGCAGACACAGTCCAATGCTGGTCTTCTACAAAAGACAGACTGTACACCAAGACCAGACATCCTCTAGTGGGATTTGAGAACGACCACTGGAACGGTTAGTTAATTAAATGTTTGGTTTTCTTATTATCTTAACATATTATACTGTCCTGGTCCTGATTTGGTCTCACTGATTTTGTTAATCACCGTAAATTGGAATATATGCATTTCAAGTGGGTTTAGTAAAAGCAATGTGTTGAAATAACCCACATTATATTGTAGTGCCCTTGGCAGACCAGGAATGAAGTAATAACACTATTTATCTCTACCATGGGTCTAATCATGTGAAAATGTTTGTTTCTCTTACACACAGTCTTTCTGATTTGTCTACAAGTTTCCACAACTTTGCCTGATAAGATAGGGTTGTTCAGCTTGATTCAGGCTGCCCTGTGCACCTCCCTCTCTTTAAACAAAGGGAAATGGGCACATATCAATCTAACAAGCTGATTAATTTAATCAGGTGGTTAAAGACCATAATGAAAGGGAACAAAAAACCCTATAGCCTTCTAAACCACAATCTGTGCACATTATTTTAATTAATGGAGACTAGCACCAATATGGACCCACCTAATACAAATGTTGAACCGTAATACAAACATTATACATGTCAAACTTTTACATATGCTGAAATCATTTAACATTATGGCTTGCATAACCTGGGTGTTTATGTCCCACCAATGTTCCTGAGAAGAAAATTGAAGGCACAAGTATCAGGTCCAGTGATGAAAAATCTTTCCTTCTTAAAAACAGCAGCATTCAATCTTACAAAACTTAGACATTTCAGTCTGGAAGGCAATATGAATGAAAACAGTTGTTTTAATGGCTGCCTGATTGAATTGCTCATAGCACTACTATTTTATTGAGTGTACTTTGAATGTTAAGCATACACAGTTACAATTGTACTGCATTATGACTTCTATAGCATCTCAAAAATGTTTTTTATGAATTAGTATTTTTAGCCAATGGTGTCATTATTATCTACTTTCACAGTGGTTTGGATTAAGCCCATATCCACCCCCAATTTTTTTCTTTGACTGATACTGATTTATATCACTTTCATGAGAAAAAAAATCATCTTTTATCTATAATTAACAGAATACCCCATCAAATCCACCGCAACAGTGATCATGTTGAAATATTGTACGAGTTGAAAGGGGTCTGCTATGCATTAGGCCTTACACTCCCTAAACTACATGAAAGAAGCAACGTTCATAGCAAAACAACCGTCATCGACTATGTGAAGGATTCCCTTCCAACACAATATGAAGCATTCTCCTTCCAGTGCCACGCTGGCAGGGGCCCAATGTGTCATCAGTCCCTTTTAATTCAATTAAGCTAATGTTTCAAACACATCGTTACCAAACATGAAATGACACATGCCTGACAGACCATGACATTCCTGCAAAGGGGGCTGGTTTAAATAAAGTCCTTCAACCACACAATATTTTACTTGTCTTTGGATCATTGCATCTGAGATCTGGAAAGAGTGACACTGAAACTGCAGGGGAGGGACAGCATGGAAACAACCTAACAAGTAACATAACATCCCCTCCATTACATGATTGTGTATGAGGACTTTTGATACTGTCTTAATTACAAGCACCACTGCTAAGTAATGTGTATTTCATCTAAAGCAGTTATTCTGAAGCCTGCTGACTAGGCTTTTTCCATGCTTAATCTCAGTTTGGATCATAATGGGTTCAATTTAATTTCATTCGCATATCAGACACATTTGTCCAGGGCGATGCACAAAGTTCCAGTTTTACACATTATCTCACCGCTGGATATTTACTGTACCAATTCAGGTTAAGTGCCTTGTTCAGGGTGGAAATAACACAATTCATTATTCAATCCTGCAAGCCCAAAATTATCCTTTCAATGGCCCAATTACCAAACCCAGATGAAGTTACAAAAGAAATATGGTCATATGGAATGGTTGTGTACAGTGAAATTCATTTAGAACAAGATTAAGAAGAAAAGGACATATTAACCGAAAGGCTATAGGTAGGCCGACTGTAGACTTACAGCAAGTAAAGGATTGAAAGAGGATGTTTGTCTGTTTTTACTGATGCACTTCCTTAAAGTTGGTATTCATGTTCCTTACTGGCTTTAATTATACATAGTACAGTGTCCCAATGGCCAACATTCATTGTCATAATTAAGCTTTGAAAAGAGAGCTGAGAGTGAGTACAGTGTCATATCTGTGCTTCCCCAGCCCCAGGAGGTCTGCATGCTGTGTTATTACTGTTCCACCTCCAGTCCTGATGATTGAGTGGTTTTCATGAGGCATGAAGTTCCTACGGAAACATGCTGCTGCTCAGTGACTTTGTCAGTGCTAATGCATGAGAATTCATGGCCGTCTGCCCATCACTGCATCAATGTCCTATTAAGTATATTTCTTTAGAAATTAAATGTGTTGAGTGCTCACACACATCAATACAGGAATTTTGTTGATTTTCAGAACACATCAGGACAGGTATTGACTGTGATACCATCTAAATCAATTTTTGTATCAGAATAACCATTATTACTGCTGATTTATTATTCATGTTTTTTCTAACTCCCTGCCAATAAGTTTATGCTGTCTGTGTGCAGACTTTACAATCATTAAAGCGTGTACACGTCTCTAGCTGGAAGGAAGCTGAAAGGTGAAGTATTTCTCTATGGTGTCTGATCAGTATTTCTTCTCACTGGATGAGCAAGTATCCATTGTGTTTTAGTGTCAAAGGTGCTCAAACAGAGTAAAAGAAAAAAACTGTACCATGTAAACCTCTTTAACACACATCCCATATGCTCATTCCCCCTCGGGTAGCGTAACCATGTTCCAAATGGTATAGCCACAGTGGCCCATCTCGACACACAGACTCAGAGAGGTCCCTCAACGACCCTAAATCAGAACTGGTCTCAGCACCTTCGTGGAAACGGACCCGTTAATGTTCTGAGCAAGGTTTCAACAACCATACATGTCACGGAGAAGTCAACCATGGCATATACTTAAACAATTTTTTTAAGTAAGATTCTTTCAGTCTTATTCTGTATCTATATCAATATCAAACAGACTTTAAGAAGCTACAATTCAGAATCACCTTTCTTTTTGACTTAAATGAGAGAAACAATAAAAAAAATACTGCATCAAGTGTCTGAACAATGCATAATTTTAAATCAGCGCCACACACAGAATGTGAATTAAGTTGTGATTATGGTATATTAGCATGTTTGTTATTGTCATCATTTATGAACTGTGTAAAAACACAACAATCAAAACCAGGATTCACTTAAATAAAATTTAACCCTCACCTTTCTATACAGCACAGTTTACAACCCACTGCTGGGTAGTTCCCGTGCAGGAAGAGAACCTAGGAAAGTCATCCCCATTAAAGGCGGGGTGAGGGTTGGGATTTTATCTCGGCATTATCCACAGAGAGCATTGAATTTCATATTCACCTTGTGAAAATACTTTTCGGTTTATTGCACAATGTCTGACACATGCCGTAATCGTCCATATCGTTTGTCTGTTTGCGGGTTGAGGTATTTCAGTTATTCAGATTGCTATCATTCTTTTTTATTTGTTTTGGCATTAGACACGCCTGTCAGAAAAGATGGTGCAAAGAAATCTAAACGGGAATCCTGTCCTTTAATTATCCTGTGGCAAGTTCTATCATCTGTCTGCATTTTTTTTTGAAGAAAAGCAGTGTGAAATTTTTACTAATTTTACGCAGCAGCATAGTATGGAAGCATGCCTGCTTGCCTTGTTTCAGAGTTTGACCTCTTCATCACTCTCCCTGGCCTGTAAAGAAATCACACACAGCTCTCCAGAGGTGAGATCTCAGTGCAAACATTTAAAAACCAAACCCTTAGATGGATGCAAGCCCCATATTGGCTGTGAAAGCCCACACTGAACAGCACGGGAAATGCATCCCTGGAGCTGACAGCATTCTGGCAGTGACGATAAGGAGATGTAAGTGTTCGTTCACAAATGGACCAAAGCTAGTTCACGCAGGGAACACCTTGGGTTGTAAACCACTGGTAAGTGTTACTGTCAGCTGATTGCCTTCACATTCAAACATCTAAAGCCAAGTGTTGATATTATCCAAAGTACACATGACAGTCTTTTTAAACTTATCTAGCTAGCGGTGGAATGGATATGGTTTGCTGTGCTGTTCTGTGATGTGCAATTCCAACCACAGTAGCTTCCACCTTCTCTCTGACTTTACCTGTCAGCAGAGCAGCAGCTACCCTGCCCTGCCCCTGACTGTCAGTCTGCCGCCAATCAGGCCTACTGATGCATCTATACAAGCCTGGAGTCAGAGACTAAGATTAAATGTGGCAGTGTATTTAAATGTTCAGTTCAACATATGCATCACTAAACAACAGTACCTGTGTTTCCATCATGTCTAGTTCCGCGATGAACCTTTAAGCATCCAGCCCATTGTATTGAATTTTTTCCCCAAATTTTTGGTAGTATATGTAGTACATATTGCTGAAAAGAGTTAAGACTGTTCCTAAACTGCCACTAAAGATCTCATTTAAGTATAATGTGCTAATAGAAATCCTATCTTTGTATTCTCCTATGTAGAATATCCTAACGTAGCAGGTTGTTGCACGTGATTGAAAGGCCTTGTGTCATTTGTAGTTCGTCAGGTGTGCTGCACTGATCTTTGTTCATAGTAGCCATCATACAGTAGATAACTAGTTGGCAACTGTTGTATTCGTTTGTATTTGTATTTTCTTTGTTCTCTCTAAATATATCAAATATTTTATTGTGTTGATATGGCAACAGTTTTTGAGTTTAAAATATCACTGCTGTGTTGACTGGAGAACACATTCATATGTCAAGCATCCTGTAATCTTCTCCTGTCTCAGAGATGAGAAAGACTCATGGTGAAGGTGTTCCTGTAACATTACACCTGCAGTACAAATCTTACTGCAAATCCTACTGATTTACAACACCATACAGAATAACTTCTTCACAAGCAAATGGAGGCAGGAAATTAAAAATTTTATGGACTAACCCCTTGAGCAGCTGAAAACTGAATGGTAGAAACATTCTTAGTGCAAAAAAAAATCTAGAAATTGCCTTAACAATAAGAAAACATTTAATATTATCCAAACATTAATACGCATATGCACATGTGGATGACATGAAGATTGAAATTAGCCAGTGAGAATAAAGAGGGGAGTATATAGATCATAATCTCCGAGACACATATCTACCAAGGTTTGTGACATCAGGATGAAGCATTTCAGAGGAACAGCTTCCCTCATCGAGACACAGAGGGCTTCAATGGGATACCAGCAGAGCAGAAAGTTGACTTGCTTGCATTCATCAGCAGGCCTCCTGTTTGAAATTAATGGGTTGTTAATTCAAACCAGCTGTACTCAACATCAGAATTTAACTTCATAAAAAGTATTCAAAAAAAAAAAAAAAAAAACATAAAAGTTAGTGCTTTAAACACGTCCAGATTCCTTCGTGTGCCACAGGGCAGAACAGCCTGTTCGTTATAATTACAATCAACGGTGCTCAGGACCGTTGGAGTGGAAATGAGCTTTTGGGCCTTGCAGCACACACACAGAGCAAGACTCCTAGACCAGGGATTGCTTTTATGAACACAGCGGTTTGCCAGTGCCATGTAAATATGTTCTGGTTTCAAACTTTATTATATTTAAACATATGTTATTGGTATAATACAAAATATTGTCAAATTACGTTGATGGTTTTTCCTGAAGTAGTCACATGGGAGTCACATTGTTCCCTCCCTATTTAAAAGTCTTCAGAATCAAGAAAATAATATTGTGGAAGCATCTGGTATGTATGATTTTTTCTGCACACAGACACACGCGTGCGCACGCACACACACACACACACTCACACACACACACACACATACACACACACAGTCCTTCTGTTGCATCAGTTATATAGATACAGCCGTTCCTGATGTCCAACTGGTAATATGAGTTTGGTTGCTTGTTTTTGAGTTGTGTATACTTTGTGATTTGCACTGTTTTCCATTTGATGTATATTTTCCATATACAGGTTTATGTGTATTTTTTATGAAATGGAGCTCACACCATCTCTGTAAACAGAATTTTTAACTATTAATTGAGTGGCTCAAAAACATAAACAATTGTTTTATTCAAGAGGTTAAAACTCAAATATAAAGCAAATCAATGTTTAAAGTTCTGTGTTTTTTTATTCATTATTAAGATCATTTTAAATTACAGCTAATACACTTAGTCAAGCTAAGTCACATACTAGGAAGATCCTGATTTCGGCCTGGCTGTGTTTCATATATGGACTAATAAACATCTGCCTTTGGAATGAAAGTATTTCTCCTGAAAGTACAAAATTACCATGGGACAATGTTGTGCAAACTGTGCAAAGGGTTAATAGCAGGTTGATTTTTTTCATTAGAGGGTGGCCTTTGGTCTAAGGGATGATTAAGAAGGTATTCCCAAGGTGGGTCAAATCTACCTCTCCAGAATGTTCAATGAAGACAGAGTCACAGCTGGGAGCATTGCTGTGCAAACTGCGCTTCGACCAGCGCGACCAGACCAGAACTTAAGCAGACCCTTGAGACCTCCTCACAGACCTCCTCACATGTGGAACGCATAGGGCCTGTCAGACAGGACATATGGTTTGTACATTTAATAGATACAGTTTGACAGCGTCTGGAAATACATGCTATTTTGTACTTTTTTCTTTATGTTTTTCAATGTGTTATAAACACTTATGCTACCCAGACTTCCAGATGCAGGGTTTTTTCTTTCTCCCTGCTTATTCCAACACCGCTTTACAACTGGAGGTGCAAAGCTCTTTCTCTCGGAACTTTACAGACACACAATCACCTCACGAGGCTTTTCATTTTTATTGTTTAGATTGGTGCTGTTTCTATTTTTGCGGCTGTTCAGTTAACACTCACAGACTTGCTGTTTTCAATAAACTGCCATCAGTCAGCCAAACACATTTTTGTTGGAGCTGATAACTTGCACATATATTCAGTGAAAATATATGGCAAATGTGGGATGCAAAAAAAGTTTATAGCTCTTTTTATAATCACAGTCTTTCAGAAGTATTCCAGTTCAGCGAAATGGTCTTTTGAAGCTGCCAATCTGAATAGTACAACTTTGTATGCTCCACAATAACCAGACTAGGACAAGCCCATTGTTGTTGGGTATGTGTTGAAAGTTTTCCATCATGTACTCACATTCATCCACAGACAATCCTTTCTGCACCCAAAGGATAGCATTCCACTGTACAGATCATACCATGTCTTAAAAATTTACCATTTTGTTATAGCCAATGGCAACATTATTGGGTTATTGAAAGGCACGTGTTGATGTCTGCCCTACATTAGGTTTCAGTTTCTTCCTGATCCCTTTGACTAACTTTTCTTGACACAATAATGCTGGCTACATTATTGTAGTCACACACCACAACTGTGGCCAGAAAACATGAAAACAAACAAATAAAGTGAATTAAGGAAGATTGAAAAAAGCTTTATAAATGATATAGTTGTGTCTCCAGAATTTTATTTGACACATAACCCCAAGTGGTCATTTTGTTTTTTGGGTAAACCTGAATGAGGAGTAGTAGTCCTGCCTTAACAATGCAAATTTATATTCTCTCCTTTATCCGTGGATTTAAGATGAACCGGGCCTCTGACCACTTCTGCGGTCCGTGCTCAGCTTCCGGCCTTTTCCGTGACCATGTCATTCCTCTAGAGGGAGCTGACCTTTTAACCCTGCCTTGAAGGTTCAGCTGCCGTCCAGCGTCATTGACCCAGAGTGGAAAACTTCAGAGCAGCGGAGAAACACAATACGCGCTGCTGTCTCCCCGCTGCTCGTAGCATCAACTCCAGTATTGAAATAATTACTGCGCCACACAAAACCATGCTGTCTCTATGGATATACTGACACACCCTACCACCAGTGTGCGCACAACATTGTGTTTCAGATTTCAGAAAATGCTGAATGGCAACCATTTTAAGGATTTGTGTGACTTACTGTGAAGATGTTGATGAATGTAACCATGCTGGATTGCCTGTCTTTCTCACAGAAAGAAACCATCAGGTTATACTTTAGAGTGCTGGTAGATATGGATTAAGCTGATTGAAACTTACTTTTGCAGGCTTTAAAGTGATTTAGGATTCCCATGCAGGGCGCTTGAGGTTAGCATGATACTGAAGGTTATTTAGAACATGAGGCCTCACTTAACATCATTAATAATGCAGGAGACAAGCAGGTCAATATTTGTTTACCCTTTTGAAGGGAGATTGAGGGGGGATTACAGCTAATCAGACTAATAGGGTAGCATTAGGTCAAATTTTTTAACAATTCCTCTCCACGCAAGGCCTGTGTGTAAAGGAATGTTTTGCTTATTGAATAAGATCTAATTATCTCTTCCGAAAGAGATGGGTTTCAAACGCGGTGAGGTTTCAAAGGCGTTCTTTGTGTATCCGTGACCCTGCTCGCTATTATTCAGGGGCTGGTGCGGACATTAGCTATTTTAATTTCACACACATGATCACTGTATTTGAAACGTGGCCCTTGCCCGGAGGTGTCCCACTGTCAGGAGTCCGTGGGATTCAGAAATCAAAACCCACTCGAAACTCATCAGAACAATGTAATGGCCAGGTGTGGTTGCTATGGGGATGAATTTGAAAGCTCTAAGTTATTTTGTGTTTGAATTTAGTATATACGGTAACCACATAAACAATATATTACATGTAATAATTTGGCAGACACTTAACCAGAGCAAGATACAAAGTAGGAGTACAAAGTGCATCTAATAACATTTCAGGAGCAGTAGAACATAATGAATACAACTGACTTCTAAACATCCATCAGTTGCATGCATACTACTATAAATGCACTGGTGCAACAATTCAAAGGTGCAATACACCGATACAGCATGTACATATGTTATAACAAGTAATCATTAAACAAGTAGATGTAACACATATATGGGATAAGTGAGTTAAGAGTAGGCAGCCAATATGCAGTCTGAAGAAGTGGGTCTTCAGTCTGTGATGGAAACAATCGACTCTCTGGTGCTCACAACCTGTAAAAGTTGTTTGCTTCCAAGTTTCACATTGCTTATCAGTAATTAAAGGTGTGCACCTGATGTGACAAATCATTGTGTAGTTGAAGAAAACACTTCAAACATTCACAGTGCTCCTTAAATATTACAGCAAGATTGTGCATTCATTGAAGAGGAAGTATACATTTTCTCAGTGGAAAAACTTTCTTTGCAACATTTTATCAAAAAATAATCAAAAGTGTGCTCTGTACAAAATGGTTTCCTGTTTTCAAAAGTTTGACATTCCAAAACAAGCCAACATTCAGGAACTCAGTAAGCAAAGGCATTGGTTTATGTTTCATATTGCACAGTACAGAGATGAATTACCTTCTCAATCTCCTAAATAATACTTAAGAGAAAAAGAATGACTGCAGTTAGCCCTGCTGAAATGTAGTAGGATGCCCTGCGGTCCAGGAGATTATTCATCCATGTGTGTGGCTTCAACAAAAGCGGAGACCCTTCAGCACAGGGCAGCGAGTGAGAGTGATGCCTCCACAGAGACATTGGTGTCAGTCTCCCTCTCCTCCGCTAAAGAAGGAGGAGAGATGAGCCCTCAGAGTGTGATTATGGAGTTAACCTCACCTGTATATTTGAGTAAGATGGATGGATTCAGAGGGAGGTGAAAATGGACGAGTGTGTGTTTCGTGCACATGTGAACTTCAGTCAGGTGTAGATAACAGCTTCACGCAAGTACTTTGACTCTGAGCAGGGGCCCGCTCTAGGCTTTTTTGTGCACACGCAAATGCATTTGTAGGCTCTGGAAACATGCATGATCTGGGATCTGGATTTTGGATGTGGTTGCATGGTATCATGGTATGTTTGGCTACATTTTTCTGTGGGTTGTATGCATTCTCCTAAATTCATAGTTTATATGTATTCTGCAGTCCTGTGTATGCACTGACACTCACATCTATGCTCTCTCTCTGTCTCACACATACACACACACACACACACACACACACACACACACACACACACACACATACACGCACGCACACACACGCGTCCTGGTCCTTATTAGCCTTAGACCGAACATCCTCCCTGCCTGACAGGCAAATGCTTTTCACCGGCGCCCCGGCCTCACCGGATCCTAACCAAAAACATTCCATCCCCCCAGGCGAGGTCAGAGGACTTCTCACCAGCACACCACTCTACCCATCCTGATGAGGGTGGAGAGAAGATCACCGTTCACCAATCACATCCAATTTCATCCTTTGCTTTGGCCAGTTTATCCCTGGGTCCCAGGGAGAAAAAAATGGCGCCTTTCCAAAAAGGGATAATGTAAAAAGCACACTCTGAATGACAAGGAGCGCGCGTGTGTGTGTGTGTGTGTGTGTGTGTGTGTGTGTGTGTGTGTGTGTGGTGTCTGTGTACAGATGTAACTGAAAGTATGTGCAGGTGAAGGAAAGAGACAGCAGTAGCGTGAGAGGTCTGATAACTTGCGCAGTCGGCCTTGTTTCAACGCTAATCTGCAGAGCGGGGGCTGAGGGGTCAGCGGAAATGTATGGAAGACAGAGACGGTCTTTGTTGGCGTTTTCTATGAATGGGGTTAGTGTTTCCTCATGCCCCCATGCAGTGGCAACAAACGTCAATCGACTGAAGTGTAAACATTTGTGAGCTAAGCATGGTTATTCAAGCTGCCCGGACAACAATCCCGTTTACCGAGTGTTTTTATCTGAAGACACAATCACCAATTTTAACAATTTCCTATTGTGCTCTAAGGGAATATCGCATTATTGTTTCCCATAACCAAGCCAGTCCTATCAAAGGCTTATCTTTTGTCCTGATGGCGCAGCCATTATTTTCATTGTTTCTTCAATGTCTTCAAAAACTAAGATTTATAGTGACTTGCTTCAAAAGAGAAGCTGGGAAAGCCTTTTGTTGTTGATGTTTTCACAGGGAGAGTCATGGTATTTGGAGGGAGGGAACTTTGAAGTGCTGAAAGGGAGAAGGTCTAGGTGGCTCAGGCAGAAAGAGGCCTTGACTGAGCCAAGAACAGACAAGGGGATTACCCCGGCATGGATGGGAGAAACTAATCCCTTGTGGCATAATTGAACTGTACATAAACATCCCTTGAAAAGAGGTGCCCAGTACTGGCCAGACAGGCAAAGTGTGAAAAACCAAACACTCAAAAACAATTTGATCCCGGACATGGTATCTGTTGGGCCTGAGCCCAGGGCTTGACCAATTAGAACGTTTGAGATACAATGCAGGCAATTATGTAGATATCCATTGCATCTTTCACTGACAGCATGGGTTCTAGCGTCCAAACAATGTGATATTCAGTGAAGTGAATGGATTGGCTCAACAGTAGAATCCACTTTCTACGACTGTAATAGTAATAGTACATTTAATACGGGTGAAACTATTTTGTTTCAATATGTCTACATTACTACTATATAGAACATTTAGAAGTGTGTGTGTCTATTGAGAGGTTAAAACATCGAGTTCCAAATTGATATTTGGGGTGATATATACTAACATAGTATTATTTCAAAAATGTAACACAAAATATAGCAAGTTTCAAAACAAAGAATATTATCCAAAAAATTCCTAAATTCTGTATTACTTTATATTCATACAACTGCACAATATCGCTGACAGCTTATAAATTCTGACTACTTGATTGCTTTGCTATATAATCTGTCTGTTGTGGTCCAACAAACCTTTGGCCATTTGTGGAGGCTAACAGCTTCTTGGTTCTGCTTCAGAAGGAGTAACTGACGTTTGAGGTCAAACCCAGTGGTGTAGACATTTCAAAAAGCATGACGGTTTACCACATGTAGATATTTCAAATTGTCCAAAATAAAAATGAGGGATGTCCAGAGGTGTACAGGGAGCCACAACTTGGCAGAAGCAGGGCTCCCTCGATGAGCAATGTGATTTCAGCGGTACAAAAGAAATCCTGCCAAAATATGAGCGCCAAATCCTGTCCTGACTGACATGCTGACATCACAGCCAAGTAGTGATACATAAATATACTGTGCTTACTAAAATGACAAAAATAATAAGTTAATGATGTCATAACATACAACATTCCCACGACCACTTCATCACACGAGGCTAGATCAGGTACAGGTTTAAGGATTCTTTTATTAATTAACAGTATGTACAGTTTCTACCATGGAAAAATAACAGGTAACATAACAGACTATATTTACAATTCCATTTTTACAAAATGTCTTTACAAGAAGTTTTGTCAGTTTAAAAAAGGACTAGACTACAAAAAACAAATACACACAAACACACAAATCAAACTTTGTACTGTAATACATACATAAATAAATATAAACATTTACTGACTGTACCACCACAAACAGATCTACAGCCAATTAAGCACATATATAATTCCGTCATTTGCAAACTAAGTTATTTTTTTATTAATTAACAGTACATATTTATTCCCCATAGAGTTCTCTGTTAATCTGTTAGTGGAATCTTGGTAACATATTCAAAAGAGGTAACAAAGACGTATTACATGCCTAGAATAGAACACTATGTTTTGTCATGCAAAACCATGAAAAGCATTCAGTTTGAAGCGAGCAACATTTACAGTTTAAATCAAATGGCTGTCTACATGCAATGACACACTTTCTGCAGTTTTCTCTGTTTAAATTCACTGGCTCTAGCTGCATCATCCATCAGTGTTGTGTTTTTAAGCGCCATTATTTCTTACTTGACACAGTATAATAAATAGTAGAATCCGACACTACTTTCCTCAGAGATGACAATTATAATGATTGTATTTTACAATTCTTATGGCATATTTTCCATTATTTTCAAGAGTCTTTTTTGCTAGGTTTCCTTTATGTAATTATATTTTTGTTGTAACTAATCCTGTCATCCTCTTTTAAGAGAAATACCTTCCTGTTCTTTTGCTGTTATCCATGACACTTCAGTTTTTGCACAATATGCATTCACGATTTCTAGGGTTATGCTGTGGCTTTATTATTTTTTTATTGACTTTATGAAGACAGTGCAACTCCTCCTGGATCAGGATAGAATGCTGCCCCATTGCCCGGGGGCTCTGTGCGAAGATGGGTTAATGAGGGAAAAACTGTTTGGCTGTGTGGTTGTTCTCAGCCAGCTGTGTGGCCTTCAGGACAACCCCACGTAACGTGAGTTGAAGTACATGCACAATCTGCCATATTTTTTCATTCATTTCCGTTTTTTTTTTCGCTCCTCCTCTCTGCTGAGGTGCCCCCCTCTACGACCGGTTCTGGTCCTGCTGGGCTCTGTCTGGCCCTGTCTTCAGTGTTTCTCAGCCGATGGCTTCTGGTGGTGCTGGTGATGCTGTCTGAGCCTGGGCCCTAAAAGGGTCAGAGAAGGCGGTCAGTCTTCTGTGCATTGTGGATGTATAATAATTGTTTGAATGTCCATTAGAGGTCCAGTTTAATGTCCAGCTTGTGCAACACTTTCAAAAGCCTTCAGAGGATTCTGTTTCCAAAAACACTGATCATTCACAGATTATTTCTGTGAATGATTGTCTGCATGCTAAGTAAGCATTCACGTCCTTTGTAGTTACTTGGTTTCATATCGTGTCCTTAACCAAATCTATCATTTTAGGTCAGGCTGAATAAAAATCTAAAAAATGGGCATATGGACATAGCGTGACGTCCACAATATCTGGCCTAAACAGCCCTGAGAACAAGTATGCCAGCTTGGCCTTTTATATGATATGTAACCTCCTACGACAGTAAACATTTCCTTACTGTGTTGAAGGGCTGGTGACAGAGTGGGAGTCTGAAAGGTCTTCATGGTAGCCGGGCCTTCTCCTGCTGTCGTTATCACCTGTACCTCCAGTCGGTAGTATGTCCCTGGTCGTAGGTTGGAAACCACCAGGAGATTATGGTCCTGAAAGACACAAGGCAAACTCTCTAAGGATATCTGACACTCAGAATCACTGATATCCAGGATGAATATACTGGGGAGTGAACAGTCTATTTGTCCTATTTTAATGGGAATACGAATTTAAAAAAACAAATTCTTGCATTTGAGTTAATTAATATTTATTTACAATTTATATAGTATTTCATTAATTGATCATATGATTTCACTTCTTAAATGATGCCACAGCTTTAAAGGCACTGATGCAATAGCAGGTTATTCTAAAATTGCATAATATAAGAAGATTTCTAGTTTGCTTGGTTTATACTACAGGCATTTTTTCTGCGGCCAGCACCATGGCCAGTTTCTCCTGTCACGTTACATCAATATACTAACTGCCATCAGGCCACACACCCTTTCCCGATTCTACAGAGCTACTCAACCATGAATCCATCCTTAAATGGCTCAGAATGTCTACATCTAGCTTTCCCCCCACCACCCCAAAATAAAAGATATTGTCAATGTTGCTCCCAAACATTTGTGCAGTGCATAATGTTCAATGATAATTCAACAATATGCGAAAAGGAGCACAGACAAACTTTTTTCAGCGTTACGCAAGCTACAACTAAACTGTCTTACACAATGGAGGACACAAATAGTTTATTCGCAGAGGTAAATAAGGCCTCTCTAATCATGAAATGTTTGATTCCCTTCTGCATGATAATCCCGGTGCAAGGGGAGATATTTTTAGATCAAAAACGTCTTGCTGGGTGGCGTGGAACAGGTCCTGGATGTTGTTGATAGAGGAGATTATGTAAACTTGCGGGCTTCTCAGAACAGGCGAGCAGGATGAAAGGAGATGTGTGGATGCCAAACAAAAAAACAGTAGGAGGGGGGCATCAGTGCCAGTGAAGAGCTCTCATTCTCTCAGATCCCCCCCCCTCGCTGTCTGAGGGAGCATGTTGATTATGACCTCCTTGTGAGGATGTCACATCTGTCAGTCCCAAGAACACCTCTGCTATCAATGTCAGAAGCAAACATCTGAGGTACCATGTTAAAAGCGAAAATATCTGTTTGATTTGATTCTTGAAAGAAAAGAGTGAACTGACATGGATTCCCTTTTCTAAAAATTGATATGAATAAATTATATAAAAACATAAATACATTAGTCTTTGCAGCATCTATAACGGTGGTTATTTTTCATGCTACAATCAAAGGAAGAAAATGACAAATCACATTAAACTTTTAACTGTCCTTCTTTAAACTGCAACATCACACAAAAGAAAGCACCGATAGAACCAAAATATTGCTTGAAGACAGCATGAAATCAAAAATGATCTATGACCAGTAGTAATAGTAATCAAACAGACTCTCTTTACGTCATACTGAAAATTCTTTCTTTGCCATTGTTGAATGGACCTGAATGAACTACCGCTCCAACTATTTAACACCGGAACTCCTCAACTTACTTATTTACACTGACATTTAGTCATTTGACAGATGTGACTACATAACCTCGATGACAATTGAACACTGGAGCCAAACAAGGAAGAAACTCTGAGCACATAGTCTCCACAATGCTCAGTTGTCTCTGTCAACACATGGTGAAAGGGTGACAGAAAGCTTACCGGGGGCAGTATCTGGGACTGAGAGATGATACTGTTGGGCAGGCTGTTCTGCCGGCTCTCCGTGGTGACCTCCGCCCAGGTGACCTGAAAGCCCGTGACACGCTGATGTGGGCGGGGCCTGGACACCCTCCAGAGGAAGCTTCCTGTGATGTTTCCCTCGTGGATGGAAAAGGATGCTGTCAGGTTCTCTGGCTTGGCCAGCACTTTGGGAGGAACAGCCCCTGAAACACAGAGATGGAGAGTAGTGTTTTGCCTTAATGCATGATTCATTCCAATGCATACTTTGTCACTTGGCAAGGCGCTGTTAACTAGGCAGGGCAATTTATGAAGCAGGGGTGCAGAAGTGGTCCTTACAGAATCTAGTATAACTACACAAACAACAGTACATACAGAAAACAACAGAGTGTGTCTGAACATATATCAATCCATCAATAAGCACCACCCTGAACACGTAAGTGCAACATTAAAAAATAAACAGGTACAGTATATATTCTATCATGGAACAACACCAGAAATGTTCCATGCTGAGTGAGTTGGCTTTACAGACATGAGCACATTCCACACCACAGTGTACAGATCGACAGAGTGACACAGCGACCAAGCTTGCCTCACCTCCTTCTCCAGGACAGTGGATGTGCTTGTGGGTCTTGGCTCTGATCGTGGCGCAGGACGGAGTGAGGAACGTCGTGCTCTCCGCCTTGGAGCGACCCTTAGACCTCATTGTGTGCACGGTGACTTTGTACTTGCAGGAGAAGAGCAGGCCCGGGAGGTTGATGTAGTTCTCCTAAGACAATTTTTGCAGCACTGATTAGTTTGGCTTCACTTACAGGTCCAGAGATAATTAAATACAAAGCGCCTGAGATCACATTTCCTTCCTCTGCCCTGAAAAAACCTTGCACTGCATAAGTTACCAGTAGTAGTTATTAGGGAAGCTGCTGCTTCTGTTATATATATAACAGATTTTTTTTCCTCACATGGATTTTTTTTTCTTTCATGCCTAATGAGATTTCATAAGTAATACATACTTGCATACTTTCCCATATTAATTACCTCAAAAACCAATGCATGTCTTTTTTGTGTTTGTGGGGGGCAGGCCTCAAGCTGCCGAGTCCTTGCGGATTGAAACCTCCACACTCAGTTATTTGTTAGGTAGGAATTTCACATGATCGTCCACACCTCCGCGGGGTAAGCGGCCAGTGTTGTGATACAGAGGCACCCTGATTAAAACAGCCTGTGGCACCTCATTCACACAGAACAGAGGAGGACAAGAACAGCTTTGGCATTCTCTCCCGAATTCTATAGAAAAAAAGGACGTGCATTTCCTAGCAACCAGAAACAGAGCGGCGAAAGAATGCATTGATCGCTATACCACTGCCGTCCTCTATCAAGCTGAGACAGAACAGCATCCTTAACAGGCCCCAGTCTCATCTCGAAAGCTGGGGGGAGATGCAGTCCTGTTTCACAGAAACTTTGTTTCAGTGAATTTGTTTCGTTGGCCTGGATGCTTTTTTCTCTCTACTAACTGAGTAATAACAAAAACAAAAGTTACAGATTCACTCACGGGTAAAGAAAAATGCAATGTTTCTGGATTTTGTAAGGGAGGGGTTCTGTCTTTGATGGCTGACAAAAGGAATGCATGAAATTCACATGGTACTGGGTTGTGTCTGAAGTGAACGTGGATCCACTTGCAGTGTAACTGACTACACATTTACAAAAGTAAGTACTGAACAACTGCTATCTTCATGATAGCAGGATGATATGATTCCTGAGTTACCTGGGTGACGGATTTCTCCGGGTCTCTGGTCTCATTGTGGCTGCAGAACTCAGGGGCCCACTGGACATGGTATCGACTGGCGACAGAGTCTGTTTCAGCAATGGAACAGAGAGAGTGTGTTTTTGGACGTACTCAGCCCACTCGCTGCTGAGATGTTACTTAGCAAGCTCATTGGACTGTTGCATATCCATACACAACACACATGTCCCAGGCACATGGCAGACAGGGGCATCATTTCATTATGATGGTAATTTTGGGTATATATTGTGATGATCACAGTGCAAGCCATCTCCATTGTATATAAATCAAATGTGAAAAGCCGTTTTAACTGTGTTACCTGTGTTAATGATTGTCATCATAGCGAGTATGCGCAGCAAAATGACTTTTCAGATCTATCAGTTTCTGTCAAAATTTTCAATAATGAGAAATTCAAGTCACTGCCATTTTTCAATCTGCCAGGTAATCACTTTTCTCTCATTTTAGAACACTACCTGCTTAAGACTAAACATGGCCAGATGTGGAATTTCCACAGAAATAACATGGTGAAACTGGACTCTTTCTGACTTGAACGACATACAAATCAATAATAGAGGCCTTTTGGTTTGTGTTTGGCATCTTCAATAGAAAATTCCAAGGTGGCTGAAAACCTCCCATCATGTTTTTTTATGCATTGCCCAAACAACAGTTCATTTCTGTCTGCCTTAACATTGTGGTAAACATTTATGCATACGCCTCACTGTGTTGCAATCTACTAAAATGTATATACATAAAGAATCTCCTGTTTTCTATCTCTCTATTACACATCTGTATGATCTATGGGTAAACAGCATAACCATGCACACAGTGTTTAAGATGTCACATGACTGTGAAAACAGTACATGGCTTTACTGTGCATGAAGATTGCAGAGGTCTGTGTTCTGTTAAAGAGAAGCTGTGAAAAAGTCAAAGACCCTGATGTTAATGGCAAAAAAGGAACCTGGTCAGTGAGTAAACCCACAGTAATATTTCCCCCCAAATTCGCCATTCGAAAGCTCGCCAGCTCGGAGGGGATCGCATTTCACTCGATCGGGCCCTCGGGCGGCGTGCTGATTGCCGCGTGAAGGCGCTCCGTCGAGGTAATCAGGAATGTTTACGCTCGCTACGTCCCCTGCTATTTGCTGGATTTATTATGCATCGGGCTGTGTCCTTTTGGATGTGAAATTATACTTCTCGTATTAATAATTGAGTTACGCTGCGTTGGCCCCTGGCAAGGGCTTCCATTTGCGGTCGGGAGATAAAAGAAGCCCTTTGAAGGCTAAGACACGCATTTGGCGCTCGGAGCGCTTTGGAAGCAGAAAAGAGGAATTATGGGATGGGGGGGGGAAGAGAGGAGAAAAAAATCAGAAAAATAAACACGATGTAACGAGGTACGCTGATGGAGCATGGAAGTGTTATGGAAAAGCATGAGGAAGAAGCGTTGTAATCAGGTGGAGAGCTGCCCCTGAGTGCAACAGAAACCATGAAGGCGAGCACACCACCAGTAGCCAAAACCGTTTCTGTTGTTGATGTAAATGTTAAATCTTGCCAGTAATGCGAGAGAAAGCTGTATTGTCCTTGCATTCCACTCTAATCCCTTTGTATGAGATCACAGTAACAGAAGCTACTATATCATATTTATTAAAGCTTCTGTGTCAGAGTTAGTGGAACACACATCACAGAACATTATGTGAGGCATGGTACCTGGTTCAAGTCATGGGGACACGTGAAAACAAATGTTTTCTGAGATTAATTCAAAAAACATGAGTTACTGAGTTTCTCCATGGTGCTCGGTTCATCAAACCATGTATCATGATCAAGCCAGTCTTTTCAAAAGTCATAACATTTCCACACAAAAATGAGGCTTAGGCATAAATCTGATCTTAAAATAAAATCTATGAAATACTGCACTTAATCGACCCTATATGCAAACTCCAGTTTTAGCGCTTTCATCTAAAGAACTGCATATGCATTAAGGGCAAGGGCACACACGAACACTACCCAAGAGAAGAGTTCTTAATTGCAAGCTTCACCCTATTACAACTGATTTGTAAGTCCTACATAACTGGTACATTTTTGCGGGTTTTGGCACCTGCAGTGCACATGTAGTTCTTTAGTAAATCTGGCCCTGAGAGAAGAACAGTATGCAAACCCAGGATCCTGGCACACTGAGGAAGCAACGACCACACCAACCGCAACAAAACACTGTCCAGAACTAGAGTTAACTAAGCAAATCACAGTAAAAAGCTTTTGCCAAGCATTATTAAAATGTGGTATTAAAACCTCCACTGAATTTCTAACATTACTAAATAAGGCATTTTTCAATTACCAGAACAGAATGTGAACAGGGATGTTTTGTAATCTTAAATACAGTACTGCTAATAAAGGTAACAGGAAATTGCAGTTATATCTACATTACATTCATTTAGCAGACAATCTTATCCAGAGCCACTTCCAGCACAATAGAACATTCAAGTTAGATGAGCAGCAGTGTCAGATCACGCTAACAACACTCCCAGACCAGTGAGTGTGAGCATAACACTGTTCAAGCCCTACCCTAAGTTAACTTGTGCAACCTGACTAGACAAGGGAAGCCAAGCATACTACTACCTATCAGTCACTATCACAATATTTGGTTGGAAAAGAGAAAACCTAAACCTTTTTAAATTACCTGTTCAATTGAAATGACCTTACTATATTCCTAAAATCTATTCCATAAACCTAAAATGGTCTTCTTTATCAGTAACCATATCTTTGCAGTATGTATGTGGTGCAGTGCACCTTGACTACATAATATGTTTCAGTATTGAATGAAGCAGTTAATCAGCCAGAGGAGCCGATGAGAAACTCCATGAGCCCCATGAGTTCACGCATCAGATATCCAGGAGAGTTGCTTATTCTTTGTAAAACAGGTGGTTGGAGGCATCCATCAGATCTATGAAAGACCTTGCCCTGAAAACATACCCCCCGAGCCACAACTGTTGCGCCACAGGGACTCTGCCCTGGTTCCACTAACCGTTCTGGACGGGGCGGATTTGCATCATTACAAATCTGCAGAGGGCTACTCCATCACGAAAAAAAAAACAGGCTTCCCCAAGCCCCGGCACAAGCACTCCGTACAGAGTTTGGCTGGGGCGATGACATATATTAGCAACATAACACAGACCGCTGAATAAGACCTGACAGGCTAACTCTCAGAGCATGCCTTTCAAGGTTTTCAAAATTTCCACTCCGGTATTAATGGGAGGCCAGGACGTTGACGCCGTCGCACATGTTAACCCCTTATTTCTCCTCCATCCAGTGTTTCTGGAGAATGACATCAAGCCTTGTAAAACAAAATTGACTGTTTCAGCAGGCATGTGTGGGACCACTTTTCGGCAGGGAGATCTATTGAATACAGCTGTCAATAAACTGCATCACGTGAGCCCTGCTCGGTGTGTTTATTGTTCTTTTGCAAAGAGAGCCTCTGCGGATTTGCACATACCCACTATAGGTTCTTATTACCTCCATACAAAGACTCATTGTTTTGTATGTATTTGCGTAAGGGTATTCCCTTTTATCTTTATGATAATCTGTGTTGGTTCAAGTAGCTGTGGAGGTGGTAATCCAAGACTGTGTGTACCGACTGTTGCTGTTCAGCCAAAAAAAAAAAAAAAAAAAAATAGAGGATTTCCTGGATTCTACCATTAATGGAATAATTACTGTGACTTTTGCATACTGGAGCTCTAATGTGACATCATACATACCTCCTCTCTTCTTCCAGTAGATCCTGACCTGCAGCTGTCCATCCTGATAAAAGGGGGTTCCCACCTCCAGTGGTCCCGTAGGTCGTTTAACCAGGGTAGAACCCGAAGTCAGTGCCTCGTCTTTCTTTGGTTTTGACAGTGGGTCTTCTTCAGAGAAAACAGAAAAACGTGTTTACTAACAAAAGATGGCTTTGTAACATCAGTTAGTCTTAACATCTCTACCTCGCTTTAAAGCAGCAATGAGGATCAGAATCAGACCACTGCACACTACACGCGCTGCAGGAGACCCTCACATCCGAGAGGTCACTATCTCAAAATCTCAGCCTTAAGATAGCAGAATCAAGCAACATATTCCAAAAAAACCTGTGGCAATAACACCTTCCCTTTCAAATCCTCATCAAGATACAGTGGTATCAAATATCCTCAATGACTGACCTAATGCCAAATTTAACATTAATTTTCAGCATCTATGTCATGTACAAAATTACAAAATCCTTTGGGTTTTTTTTATCATACCCCTGATGCCTGTAAAAATCATCATCATTGTACTCCTTTGTGTGTCATGCCACAGTCCAAGAAAAAGAGTATATTGAAGGCTATCAATGATTGACCCAATCAGAAAAGGCCTCTGACAGGGTGTCTCTGGCTGACGCACTTGTGTCGTTGAGCCGGGCGGTGGTGAAGTGAAGGGAGGTCTTCGGGCTCTTCAGGCGCACCTGCCCCCAGTACGTCACTGCCTGCAGCTCCACCGTGTAGCTGCTGTTGGCCTGGAGGCCCTCCAGATCCACAAAGTTCTGGGCCTGAAATGGCAATGATGCTCACCTGTTAACAAGCACCCCCCATGACAGCCTGCTTTGCGGCATGACAGCATCAGCCAGCCTGTTCTGAGAAACCCAACCCCAGCACATTCAATTCATTTCTAGAAGAGGAAAATGTACAGTGCTGCTATTGAAACTACATTTGGGCCTAGCAGCCTATGTCAATGCCAAGTTACCACCATGTGTGTTAGCCATTGTTGCTGAAGCAAGTGGGGCTGTGTGTTTAAGCTTCCATGTTATATGATGAGTTTGTCTTGACATTCCAGTACCAGTGGACTGCTCGCCAGTGTTGAAGAGCCAAAATGGAAACAAGCACTACCTATTAGCAGATATCTTATATCTCTCACCTTTTACACTTCACCACCACATCTGTTAAAAGCTATTACAGAAAATATAGTGCAGAATGGGTAAAAAGTGTGAACATTCTAAATATCTGGTCGTTTGTGGGAATGGATTCTGTGAGCATGTAATCAAATTCAAACTTCTTGAGGGAGCTTTCTGGTTGTATCTGAGATATACAGGGTGAGGAGCTTTATACAACTGAATGCATATTTTATTTGTCCCAGCTACAATGTTGTAGTGTGGCCCTGAGGTCCCGAGGCTCTTATTTTATGTTACTATAATCATTTTTCTGTATTCTGTATAGAATCTTACAGAATCAAACTGCTGCATACTGCTATGAATAAGAATAAGTTTTTGGATCAAAAAGTTTCATTAGCATGCTTATACAATAGTTAACATATCTACAAGGTAATGTGGTAAAACACTAAAGAACATGAAACTTGCTGATCCTTCAGTTACGGTAATTGTCAGAAAATAATATACTGTTATCCAAAGTAAATCATTTCACGTTATTGCAAGACTTCCCTCCGTAAATAAAGCACGACTGTTATGTTTTCTCTAGTTCGGAAAATGCTAACTATGCATTTTAAAGAGATTAATTTGTCTAAAGCAATAATACAGTAATACTGCACTGCGTCCGTGCTTGAGCAGACAATGTAAGAGTTTATGCAATCAAAACGATGCCGTCTGCTGTTTATCTTTGGGGTCGAGGCGCAGTGATTTTTATTTACAGCGCTGCGGTTTGTAGAATGAGTCTGAAACAAGCGAATTCCAAACAGTCTGCCCAGGCCCAGGGGCGATAACCGCCTGCCAACGCTTCAGCAAGAGAGGGAAGTGCTTACCCCATTGGTGGTCTTTCTCCTCTTCTTCTTGGATGGCACCATGGCCCTGTCACTGACGATCCAGCTCCAGAACACTTTGTAGTGGTGGACGGGGATGTCAGGTTCCTCTGGCAATGTCCAGCTGAGACGGGCTGAGACCTTCCCGTCGGCGTTGACTGTCATGTTGGTGATCCTCAGGCTGGCTGGAGCAGGGGGCGCGGAGGGGTCTGTGGAGACATCATCAAAATACAAATTTGCAGCAGCTGTACATCTTTGACCCGTATGTGTACTCAATATTCCCACATCTAAACTGGAATGTAATCAATACTAATATCTTCTAATTGCACTTGTGTGTTGTGATCTGACAGTGAGACTAAAGGTTAGGAAACCAGACTAAAGGTTAAGAATCCTACCCACAGTTCTATATGGTGTGAGAGGCAATATCCACAATAATTTGCATTATAATTGACTTCCTTACATTTCAGATCATTTGTCCTTTTTAATATAGACAATGAAGATTTTGCAGAGGTTGAGCTTCAGAAATGCAACATTGATGCTGATGGTGAAGCACACAGAATGTGCTAAATTTGTGTGAATTACTGTAATATTTGTCTCAAATACTTCTCACAATCGCTTCCACATTGACTGTTTTCCATTAGTGTCCTTGTATAAACCAAAGATGCCTCAGTAGCAGGCATTCTTTTAAAAGACCAACAATAAAGATACCTATCTGACATAACAAATCATTCCAGTGATACAAACTAAGGACAACAAAATTATTTAACCTAAGAAAAAGAGGTCAGCATTACAGTAGCAAGCTGATGCTACCCCTTTATTTGTGGATTCGGGCAGTGGCCATGCTGTTCTCCACACTTTTTTTCTGCATGCTGAACACTTTTTAGACACTTCAATGTGCAAAAATAAAATGAAAATAAAGTCAAACAACATGGGCTGTCCTTTGATTTGTGTTTACCCCTGCTTGAAAAGACTCCAGGCTCAGAGGGTATGATTGTGGATACTGGTGATGAGACGGGCCGATCCCCAGAGCTCAAACCCACAGCGCCTCACTCTGGCTTTGTTTGTGTGTGTGATTCCTACCTCACTGCTGCGTCTGTCTATACTGTCATGTTGAAGACCGCCCGTATTCACAAGACCGTGATGGATGGGGGCTTGTCTAGGAAACTACTTTCGGCTGCCGTGTGCAGTGACTTCCTGACCGATGAAGTCAGCCCCGGCTCAGGCCAAAGACTACCAGATGTGAGACGAGCGGGAACCAAGCTTTAATGAGAAAATGATCGAAAGTACATGCGCCTCTTCCCACCTGAAACGCATCTGAGGCCGCCGAGGTCCCAATCGGGCTCATCGGCTGGTTTCGAGATGGCTGGCCGACGTTAATTCACACAAGATAAATACATGTCCGCCATTTTTTGCAAATCAGCTGAAACGAGTCGCGGCGGAAAGAAATTGCAGGCAGATGATGTGCCGTCTCTGTGTAAATAACTGAGGGATGGCAGGCTCATCAGTTTGGTTCTGCTCATCTGTTGAACGGCAGCAAATGTTCACCCGTCTGCCTTGCCCAGCCCAAGCTTGCACTGCTTGGGAGCAGTAAACTGTGGACGATCATTCCCGTGCACTCCACATGTTCCACAGACATGCAATTTTTCATCAACACAAAAAAGACTCCAGCATAGACATGGCTGCCTTCTAGAGAGAATATACCAGCAGATTTGTCCACATGTGAAAACTGTGAGGAACGGTCAGCATGAACTGCTGGAATAAATATCTTATACATGACAAACGGCATGGTATACATCATATGGTAATTGAAGGAGGACCTCACTATACCGAATTATGACAGTAGATGCATTTCCTAAATAATATCTCTGTATGCTGAAAAAGGACACATCTTGTCAGGCCAAATTACTCAATTTCAAAAGGGTGTTACCATACCCATAAAAACAGCGAGTGAATGCAGACCCACCTTCTGCATCATTTGGAACCTTTACCACTGAAGAGCAGTACAATATCTGTTCACATCAGCTAAATCAAACACACTTTGATTTTGGCTGAACCTGATGAAATCTAGATACAACAGCACATTTACAACCATGTAATTTCAATGAATTCCAGGCCAATTGGCTCCGCATTTACACATGCCATGTGTAATTGTACTGAAGAGTGGTTTATTGTCGGTCAATTCACAACACCAAGACAGAAGTCAGCCAAAAGCACACACTATCATGTACTATGTAATATTCATGTTAATTTAAATGCATTACTCTTTATATGGTTGTAAAGTGGGGAAGCCCCCACTTTGAGAAGTTAAATTAGGTTCTGCTCTTTCAGCTCAACTGATGGTCTGTCTTCCGAACATCAGGGTGAAAGACAATTTTTGTTCAGCTTGTCATTAACATCTGAGGCCTGTGGGAAGACAAACGCACAGCAAATACTGATTGATTTTATGAGAAGCTGATATAATTGGGGGGTGGGTGTGGGGGGGGTAAAATCTGAACACTTCACATATTAAAGTGAGACCAGGCTCTGGGATTGCAGAGAGAGGCCTCACTTTCAATGGTCAACAAAATAGTGGGGCCTTCCTTTCTCAAGGCAAATAAAAATCTGAAACCACACTAAATTACAATGATTTAACAGCTGTGCTACAATTTAAAGCAAAATTGTGGCTTTTGAGGGTTTATTACTGAGGAAGTGGCAATATTTTAAGCTTGATTCTGCTGCACTGCAGCAGTCAGAAGTTCTACTAGTACATCCTGTTCTGTCTTCTCTCCCAATTACTCTTCACTAGTATAGTGTTTTACTCCAGTCACAAAGACACTGTGGACACACTTTGACAAAATCATTCTTTGGTGGAGCTTTGATACATGGAGGATTGGTAAACCCAAGGAATTCCCTCCAGTGAATCTGGATGCAAAGTCCTCTCTCAAAGGCTCCACCTGTTCGGGGGTCTTAACTGTAGCAAATGGGAGGGATTGAGTGTCAGTCTGGGAGATAACAGGACACTGCGGCGAGATCAAAGCGAGGCCACACAGGCAGTCAGACCTTTGGAGGAGCGGAAGTGCTTGCTGGGGGCGGTGAAGCCACGGGTCCCATGGACATTGACGGCAGCCACTCGGAACTGGTACCACCTGCTGGCTCTGATGTCGGCCAGTTGGAGACGCTCCTCTGCGGTCTGCAGGAGACAGATGGGGACAGGATTAGCCCAGAGGGGTCAGGGGTGACACACAAGGTCAGAGTTCATAGGGGTGTGCCACCACATCAATCTACCTCAAAAGCGAAAAAGAAAAAAGATCCAGCTCTAGCATTGCTTTCACTGAGCGGACTGCAGCAATATTACTTCACCCCATACTCAGTGATAAGAAGGCTATGCAAGCTGCTATGTTCCTTTTATCTATCATTCAGGGAAAATATTTTTAAAATCGTATCAGGCCATTTCACTGAGCACACATTACAGAAAAAACAGATCAGACATAATTAATTTCATATGTTCTGATATATCAGTAACACATTGAAGTGAGCATGGTTCAAGGACACATGAATACCGAGTAATTCTCAGTGCTCAGTTGACAATCCAAAATCTAATTGAAGCCACAAACCTTCAATGACAAATAGATAAGTGGTCTTTTTTTAGGACTCGATATATTATCCTTAGACAAATCCAGATGTATGACTCAAATCTTTGGGCATGCTTAAACTTCACATTGCACTGATGTCATGGGGCTGTGGCAAACAGAGCCATGGTACCTGTGCCACGGTCTGCCAGTCTGTGGCATCATCTTCGCTGGGGTGAATGCCGTAGTTCCACCTCCGCTGTACCACATACAGAACCGGCTCCACCGAGATGTTGAACTTGGAGGACCAGCGGATCTCCAGCTGGCCTGACTGAAGTTCAGCAAAGCTCAGCTCCTTCCTGGGCTTCAGTGGTGCTCCTGGAAGCAGTTATTTATAACCCACGTTAATATGCTGGCATAACTGCAGACACAGTTGCCTTCACTGGCACATACATACACAAGTATAGGTCACCCCTCTGCATTGATGGAACTGCTTCCAACACCAAGAATTCCTCATCTCAAGGACAAAGGACTGCATCTCGCTTTAGTCTTTTTTCCCCCCACATAAGGGATATCAAGGACCTTCCAAATATGTCTGACAATTTGCAAGTTGAGATCTTCCTCATCTGCTGTGAGTTAAATCTGCTAGCCTTCTGACACTTGATAATAGTGGAGCCATTTAAGCGGATATTGTATGCAGCTGGATTAGTTGGGTACAAAAAGGAGGAGGAGAAATGTTTATATGTGATTTGATTCTCAGCACACAGCTAAATCTATGTACATTCATTAACACATACAGTCATTCTCATGCTCTTAACAATTTACAGAATAACAAGCAGACACAGACACACACATACACACACACACACACACACACACACACACACACACAAATGCCAGGCAAGGTTCTCAGATTTTAATTATCATTCACCCATGCATTTTAAAAATGCCTGTGTATGTGTGTATGTGTGTATGCGTGCGTGGATGCGCATCTTTCCATTAAAGATCTATCACAGGGTTTGACAGCACCCACAGCAATGACATACTACCTCTTTGCATTCAGTAACTTATTGCCATTGGAGTGAAGTGACTTGTTGATAGTGAGGCAGGCTGTGGGTTTAATGAAACAGAAATTGAGAGGGAGAGACTTTATGAGCGCAGAGCGATCCCAGGTCTATCAATCACTTCACCTGATGGAGAATACACTTTCTCACAGGGGGGAGGGGACATGCTACTCTGCACTCTTTTCATTACATGGTCATGATCATTTATCACCTTAGTAAGCATCACTTGAAAACATCACAATGTCAGGATTATAAACAGACCACAGAATTACGCTCTACTTACTATTATAGGAGTTTCAAACTAAATTTCAGGAGGGAACTTTTTAGACAACCCCTTGTATAACTATCACCCTTCACGAGTATAAAAATGACATACATTCATCCCTGACCCCCGTATCTCGACTTTTTTCTTCATTTCTTTCAACTTCTTCGATCCAGTTTGTCCACAGGAGTCAATAATCTTGTCTTTATAAGCAGGTGCTATGCCTACCTCTGACTCCAAGTTTTAATTTAACATTACAAAAGTAACCCGCTGCAATTGTTAATAAAATGTCTTTACATGTATTTTATTGTCTGGAAACAAAAATGTGACTTGCATTAAAAATAAGCAGTGGTAGGATCAGACCCATTTCTATGAGTACTCAAACAGCATTTATTCAACTTGCAGGTTTATGTAAATGCTATACACAAAAGTCATCTTGTTGGTTTATATAATTCCTATGCACAAACGACCATAGAGCTGAGAAGAGAATAAAGCATTTTGACAGCTCTGTGTGGAGTTATCCTTCCTTCCAGTCCCCAATGCCCTCCCACTGAGCAAGGCTTTCCAGGTTAAGGACTGTGTGCCAGATAAAAGATGCACCTCACCTCCACTACAAAGCGTAACACAGTAATGGTGCATTCCCATGGCCAAAAAAGGCAAGGCAGGGACTGAGACGAGGGATTGCTTTTGTCAGTGTGTTTCAGTGAACATCACTCAAACTCAGGGGGTGCGGCTACTTCACAGGAAAATTAAATACAAAGTTACAGATCATACTAATGATCCTCTTCTCGACTCTGATGGGATGGTATTTTCCCCATATTCAAAGCACTCTGGAAGGACTGGAAAAACAATGACTGTTCTACAGCAGGTTAAGCTATGTTTCAAGCTACAATGCAGAAAAACCATTGGAAATGAATGACATCTCCCAAAAAACTAGCTTACAGAAAGTCAATGTCAACTCAGAATTAGAATCCCATAACATTGCTATCCCTGTGTCTAGTTTATTGTCTCTAATGCCCATGTTATAATGCGTGTACACTTTGCCTTCTAATAGTGTCTCAAAACGCATCTGTCTTCCAACAGTCATCTTGCTCTTCTCAGTCCTCCCTTTTAATGACTGCCATTGTACACTCCTCTTCCCAAGACTCGTTCTCACAGCTTCGGTCTTCCAATGGTCTCTTGTATAGATGTCCCTTTCTTATCACTAACACCGCGAAGCCATTTCACTATTCATCACTGCAGATCCCATTTCATAGCTTATCCACTCCAACAATAATGCTTATTGATTGTGCCTTCCACCAATCAGCTGTAGACGGCCCCATATTAACACACAGATAAGATTTTGAGAGTGAAATTCTTCAAAGGTGTGTTTGGACTACAGCTCTGCTCTCCTCCATAACTACTTTTAAAAGGCTTTGGTCCTAGTGTGGGCGGACAGCAGGGGAGTTAACACTTGATTCTGTAACAAATCACTCTGAGTGCGCCTGGCTGTTGGATAACACTGATCCTCCAAACCATTCATCCTCTTCGACACATCCAGTGCCTCCCGTGGCAAAATACCGTGGTCGAACTTGTGGTGCAACTCCCAGGGAAGCTTCTCTCTGTGAGGAACATGCTTCTGGAGCGTACATGTGCACAAGAAGAACTTTTGATGTTCCTGATGTACTAAGAAGATCGCTCCATGACCAGAACTGCTTGAGCACGGGAAGCTGTAACATGCAGTCTGACAGATGTGAAGCAACTGCGTTCTACACAACCGTTTTCTCACACTGGTCTGAGCATACCCACATCATTGCTAGCAGTGCTGCCAGGGACAGAGACAAATAATTCTAAACCAGAAGAAGTGTGCCTGTGTGTGCAGCCATTTGGCTAACTGTATGCAGTTTGCTTATTGTTTAAGACACAATGAGAAAAATCTGGATATTGGATAGAAAAAAATCATTTGTAATGCTTTTGTAATTATACGAAATCCTGAAATAAAAGAGGGCTGTTTACACTCAGACCTGAGAATAAACATGAAACTTCGCTCATCTCATCAATCTTGTGCAAAGAAGAAAATGGCTTTCTGCTGTTTAGCTCAATACATGCTCTGCCAGCAAAGACTGAATATACAAATCTGCACAGCACATTGAAAACTGTGGACGTGATGTAGGGGACAAAAACAGCACCACGCTGGTATTTTTGAAAGATACTGTTAGCGTTAAAAACAAGCGTCTCAGCTTCACTGACGTGTCCTGAGTGAGACGTTTCACCAGGGCACCACACCTGCAAACACATCTGAGAGTGATCTCGCCAAATATGCTCAATTTCACCCCATTCACTTTCCATAATCACTTCCAGTGTTGGGAACCATAGATTAACCTAAACGCACATATCCGGATGCTGCGCACATACAAACAATTACGCGCTTTTACACCGAACACATGATCGGACCTTTAACACCGAAGGGTAGGACAGGAATTCAATAAGACCCTTTGACCTGCATATAAATAAAACATTTCAAAACCTGGTACCAAGGGATATTACATAAGGCCTGTGTTTTCTATTCAAGTCTGCTATTACAACACCACACCACCTCGAGGCACTGCCATTTAGCAATTTCTCTTTCGCAAAAAAGCCTTACATTTCAAGGTTTGCTCAAGGACCTCCAAAGCCGATTTTTGACATGGGTTTACCATTGGTTTTAGTACTTTTAGCAAGTAAGAACATGGGTTTGTATTGCAGTTCAGTACATCACCGTAAATGGGGGGTTTTCACCACATTCAAGAGGGTAACAACATAACACACACACACACATACACACCACAAAACAATACACGGCAACATGAAAACACTTCTGTTATGCCAGTAGTCCAGTATGAGCGTGACTCAGTTTGCCACAGTCTCCCAGCTGGAGGGCTGCAGTGAATGGTACCTTTGTAAAGGTTCTTGGGCAGCTGGCAGGTGTGTCCACAGCCATTAGAGCAGCACTTCTTGACAGTGGAGCACTCCCCATCGTCCTCGCAGCTCTCCACGCAGGCCGCCGCAAAGCCGCTGGCCTTCTCCGGGGCCGGGCAGTCCCCCTGCTTCACTGTCTCCACAGACTTCAGGAACTCACAGCTCGTCAGACACTCGTAGTGCTTCTTAGGAAACAAAGGCTAAAAGGGAACATGATGAAGAGGAGATGGGAAAAATCATGAAATGTTTGCTCTGCTAAATATAAATCATTCCTGTGACGCCATGTTTATAATTTGTGGGTCAGTGCCTTGATTATTCTCAGACTGAGTGTTAATGAGTGCTTTGGCATATCTTTCCCTATCGACTTATATCTCATGTGGGAGCAACACAGATTTTAAATATTATCCATTTGTACAGGTGGACATTTATTGAAGCAATGCACATTCAGCTTGATAAAAGTTACAATGTGCCACATGAGATTTAATCCTGCAGTCTCCTGGTTTACAAACAGAACTACAGTTCCATAACAAGAAACACCTTCCCGCAATTCATGGTCATACTGTCCTACCTTATTGTGTGGAATTTTCACACCGAAAAGGGGCCTTCTCCTGAGGCTAACTACCTGTCTGTAACTAAAACTATTGTTCTGGTTTCATCTGCTCACATTTACTCCACATAACAGGGGATGGTCTCCAGCGAAGATTGAAGATTAACGTCAGAGTGATAAGATCTATTCTTAGCAGTAGTATAATCATCCCTTTTCCCATGCCAAATAAGTCTGTTCATCACTAGACCACTTTGAGTGTTGGTCTGGCCCTGGACCAATTCATCACTGTTTAACACCTGGAGAATATAAGCTTTTGCATATGGATTCTGAGTCACACCACAGTGGATGAGGAGCTGCTGACTTACCTCACACAGGTCCTGGCACTGGTTCTCCTTCAGGTCCCAGGATTCCTTGCAGGGCTCCAGACACTACGAGAGGGAGAAGGGTGTCAGCGCTTCAAAGACAAAGCCACATCAAACGGCGGGGGAGCCAGAGCCAGGCACATACCACACAGGGCCGCTTCCACTGAATGCACAATGAGCAGAACTCACACTACTTTGAAATGACACCCCAAAGCACCTGCGGCGAACATAAACAAATTACAAAGAGATAATAGGCAGGGACAATGAATTTGGATAAAGGGCAGAAAAGGAGATTACATAACGGACCCACAGCGGCACTGTACTCGTTTTTGTGTTTGGCACTGTCCCGTTGCAGATTCCTTTTCAAGTACATCAGCACCAATCCCCCCCTCAAGTCTGGACCTGAATCCATTTGGCACCAGCGCCCACATTCTCCCTCTCTATCATTTCCAGTTGTAGAGTGCACATAGAGGCTGGTTGACAAATGATACACTTGTTTTGGAACAGTTTCCCGAGACATTTCTGACTTACGCTTTTGCACGGTACAATGAATCAAAGAGAAACTTAATATTGATTGTCACCACATTACACATTATTTAGGCAAATCCCCTCATGCTATATACGTAGCTGCCCCAATAAATGAAATGCAGTAACACTTAATGTGATTTGAGAAAAAGTCTACATGTGCGTCTTGTGAAATCATGCATCTGTTCGCACAGCACATGGCACAATTTCAAAGGTGATTGAGCATTTAATGGATGATGCTTTCCTGGTGCTGCCTTGTGAGAGGGCCGCCACTCTCACAGAGAAACCACAGTTCTCACCAACTATCTGCCATATCCAAGCTATTGTTGAAGTGTCTCACACCAAACCACACTACCAGAGAGCTGCCAAAACAAGTTATTAAGACCCTCTCATTTTCTTCTCTCCCATCTTACCAAGACATGGATACTGACAGGGAACTCCTATGTCTTACTCCATGGAAGGAGATTATGGCAGAGGAGTCATTATTTTTTCCCTCAGTTTTCTACAAAACTATGACTACAGTTTAATCTATGAAATGTATGGTCTCGATATGGAGGTTTGGACGTTGATAAGAGAAGTATTGGTGGAGTGCAGCACCAGGAATCCTACATACAGAATACAATTAACACTATTGGAGCCACACGCATGAAAGAGTATTTGCACCAGATAAAAGAACATGAATTCATTCATCAAAATCTTGAGCAGGACCTGTGCTGATCTGCATGTTAACTGGATAGGCTGGCACAATGTGTGAGACTGGCGTAGTATGTAAGATTATTGAGGATGTACTACAGTTCTGGAAAATCAACCTCAATTCAAAGCTTGAAAGAAAGTAGGCCTAAGAATATCAAGTGTTGATAAGGAAAAATGTATGAAAATGGCTTTCTGGTATTTTTGCTGATGCTGCTCCCTGAGTGGAAAACGTCTTGACAGAAGCGCATTTCACACCTCTCCCCCAGACTTGCTGAAAACTGCCAAGCTGTGTGATGTGCATCGGTTTGTAAGGCTATTGTTGTGTAGTAGTTTGTCTCATCTGGAAACATTTCCACACTGTTACACCTCACCCAACAAACATTTGCATGGCTGGCACTCCAAAGCAGTCGGGTGAGGCGAAGTTTTTGCTTACGATTGAAAATGAATAACAGCCTTCATTGGCACCCAATCATCCCTGCAAAAGCCCAGCTCCTTCAGGACCTCTGCTGGGGCCAATCACAAACATACTGGCAGGAGACACCTTGAGTTTTTCTATCTGTGGGTGAAATGATGCTTCTTCTAATCCACATAAATGTGACAAAAACCATGCATTATGTTAAACAGAAACAAATAAAACACTTACTTTATCAGCTTTTTTTCCACACCCTTTAAGTTAAAGGTATCCAAGACATGAATGTGTCAGTGGACAGAACCATATATTTACAGAGTTTGTATTATGCATCTGCAGGAAAAACACCAGAGTCAGGAAAGAATAAACGCCTAAAATAATTCTTTCAAGTGCTGAATCGATGCACAAAATCCCATGTATTCCTGCCAGGGAGCTGTGTGTTTATGGCTCTTTAATTTGCTCATTTAAGAAGGCTCGCAGATATTGCACTGCACCCAGTGAAAAGTTTATTTGCTTTTTATGGAGCACATGGGAAGGCTGAACCTGGCTACCACGAGTCGGGGGTTGCGATCTCAGACCTAGAGAGGGCCCTGAGCCTGCCTACCAGCTCTTAATTACACAGTACGCTCTCTTAATTAGCGCTTGCTTTGTCTCACTTTTTGAGATGGCCTGTGACAACTGTCTGAGAGCGAAAACCGCTGCATGACTTGCATGCAAACGAGGACTGTAAGAAGACCCAGCTGTGCGTGGTAATGCTTACGACACCATCCGCCAATCTGGGCATATGCACAATCCTTATTAAATCTGACAACACAGTGATCCCTTCTTATGATGGTGCTGGGACATTAAGTCATCAGACAATATTAATAGAGATCTAGCAGTATAGAGAGTTTTTATAGGGAGAAACAGAATTCACAATCATCCCACTGTTACGGTCTACAGAATGTTATGTTAATGGCTGAGTTACAACAAGGGAGTACTGTAAAATCGACGGCCAAGTTGTGTATTTATATGTATGTATTTTTCTCTTTTTTTTTTTGCTTCACTTTTAGCATCACAGTGTGCATATGTATACGTGCACCATATTATGACTGCCTTACAGACACATTATTTATCTTTCACTTCTATCTGACTGATCAAGGGAAAGATTTGTACTCCTGAATGAGTTCAATACCGTCGTCGAATATGAGTGAAGCTCAGTCACGTTGGCCAAGAATAACTGCCTAATTACATTCATGCTGCTGTCTCTGCCCTCTGCCTCAATGTCCCTCCCCTGGCTGCCCCGCACTAAAAGGCACCCTGCCTGAACAATGAGCTATGGGGGCAATGACTTCTGCTCCAGCACCCTCACTATAGGAACCCCAGCCAGTTCACGCACACGCCAAAGCCCTCAAATACCTCCGGCAAGTCTCTAAGCATACACGCGTAAGCTGCCGGATCAAGCCTGTTTCCCTACTGAAAAAGCTTGTCTTTGGCTCCACTGCACTCCCTCAGTGAAATCATCAAAGAGAAATGCGAACCACAGGCCGAGAGGACAGAAGTGCACAGCTGGCCAGTACTGAGGATTTGTTTTCTTTTTGTAGGGCAAGGAGTACAGATCTATTGATTATTGATGAAATTAATAAGAAACATTCCTTTTTACATGCAGAATTTTTCACATATCCCCATGGTAAACCACTAAAATCTGCAGATACCACATGCCATTAACATCATTAGTAAGTGCCTTAAAAACAAGTGCAGCTGACGCTTGGATTTTTCTACACTTAATCCGGTCTCTCCCAGTTAAAATACATTGTGCCTCATTATATGCCTGTTGCAGGCATACAACAAAGCATGCGTGCAGCTCATAAATAACAAAGGAGCTGAAACTGCAGAATATTTTACATTTCACATTTGATAGTGTACTGACATATGTGGTTCTTTTAAAGGCAAGAATGTCATAAAAGCTAGGAGATGACTTTTGAAATGCATGCACAGGTGTGCTGATACCAGACAATTTGTCATTATTTCCCGACAGCCCCACCCTCAAACTGACATTTCGGCAGGAAAAGAGAAGGGTGATGACAGACATCTCACCAAAGCAAGTAGCAGGCCGCTATACAATAATAAAGCTGCACTCATCAATCAAGCTGCTTAAATCCTTCAGAGCTGATGAAATCAGGTGGATTGTTTCTATTAATCTCAATTTTAATCAAGGCTGAAAAAAAGAGATGTAGTTTTATGAGGAAAAAATACCTGACAGACAGAAATTACAGACATTGAATTCTGCATAATCCTCTACAACAACCAAAGCTAAATAAGCAAATATTGTCAAAGTAGATAGTAAAAAGTTTCCACAACAGCACTCATCCCATGGCACTGTGAAACTGCAGAGAGAGAGAGAGAGAGAGAGAGAGAAAGAGAGTTACCACCACTGGCCTGGACCCCAAACAAAAGGGCTTGTGTCCCATGCTCCTTTGCATGTGTCATTATCTGCTTCCCAGAGAGTGACACATTCTGCATGGCTAATTAGGCCCGGCCAGGGGGGCCTCTCACTTCCTGTTTCACGCTGCTATAAAACACAGCAGTTATTCCTCAGAGGGGGCAGCTTGAAAGACTTTTGGTGCGCCAATCTGAGAGAGGCACGAAGCGTCTCGCAATGACGGGGAGTGTCCCTGGCTCTTCACATTGTGATGGTGAGCGTGTAGGGGGAGTGAACGTCTTGTGGGGTGAGGGGGTACATCCTGGAACAAACTTCCCATGGGGTGTACAATGATCGCCATCCATCTTGAAAACCCCACACCTTCCAGAGCGGAATGAAAGGATGACAGGAATGATGAATAATAAGAACGTGACAGACTGGAAAATAAATATGCATAAACGGAGCTGAAGTGTTTGGCTTTGGATTTATGAAGCGTGACAGGCGACCAGTTAAAAAAAAAAAAAAGTGTCCATGGTTTTCGCGACACAGAGTGCAGTCACAATAACAAGAGGGCTCTGCCAAACAGATCACAGAGGAGAGAAGTATTCCCATGCAGTCCTTGTCATACATACACAAACACACGGCTGAAATGGCAGAGACGAGTGTGGGTGGTACGGCTGCTGTGATTAGTGGAGTCGATGACTGATGAGCTGAACTAGTCTGTAATGGATACAGATCTGATATCATCTCATGCAGACAGGTAGAGCTGAAACCTGTGTCTAACGCAGACATGCACGAAGAAACTGATCCCACTTTCATTAACAAACCAGTGAGATACGATATAAATATGCCTTCGGTTTGCTAACACTAAGTAATGTGTGCATACTGTGTAACTCTGCAACAGAAACCATGAAACAGGCCCTTGCTTTACCACAAGACTTACGGTTAATGTAATATGCAGTCGTAGTGAGAGTATTGCACAAAGACTAATACGGCTCTTAGCTTCCACACAACACAGAATAGCCACTTGTTTCAGGGATCTGCTGTGGTCTCTGTGAAGTGAAGGGAGTTTCCTTCTTCCTCCTTGTCACTGAAACCCCTTCTTCATGTCATGAGTGGAGTTGGGGGGGAGGCCCTCCTCCGCAGTGGCATTACTGATTAGTCTTTAAAATCATCAAGCTGGGTGTTGGCTCTCGGCAGTGACGGGAATATTTATGAAGTGGGTGTGAAATCACGCGGGGGCTGGGGCGGATAGCGGCCCTGCATCATTCCTCTGGGAGGATTTGATAGGGTCAGATCTGTGCAATTGATCGCTAGTTGTAAATCCCCCCCACATACACATACAGTAATGGCCTGCTTTGCTGCACTTGCTGTATGCACTGATTTAAAAAAAAAAAAAAAAAAAACTTGGGGCCCTCACAATTCCCCTTCCCCCCTTTTCAACATCTGGTCATATTTATCGACCCCCTCGCCTCCTCTGCTCTCACGGCTGGTCTTTCTCCACAACCTCCACAATAGTGCAGGCTTTAAAGTGCTCTCTCACTTTCCCTCCCTCCTCTCTTTCCTCCTTCTCTCTCTCTCTCTCTCTCTCTCTCTCTCTCTCTCTCTCTCTCGGCTTGCTCTCTGCTAAGCACTGTTACTCACGAAGGTCTCCCTGTCGTCCTTGGTTCTCTTCTCTCCAACAGCTTATTCTTATGCATGGAAACGGCCCCACTTCTCACATTACTGTCATATTTCAATGTCAAGTTTTATTTCAATACGATTTCACATACAGATTAAGCATTTTATTTCGCCCTGCTCGATAAAGGTTAGTTAAAGCAGGCTTACACAGAGACTATAAAGAAAAGGCCTTGGGATTTATGAAATAATAAAATAAAGTTCTGCAGCTGCTGCTGAGGAGGGGGAAAACACAAAGCAGAATCATTTTGGCTTTGATGCACTCGGGGAATAAGAAATCAAACCCAGGCTCACTTTTCAGCACTCTTTATTAGGCATACTGCTATATTTTCCTATAGGAGTACGGCTAAATCTGCATTACAAATAAGCATAAAATCTGATCTTCCCGTGCAGAATACTGTTCAAAATGCAGAATAAATTTACTTTGTCCCATATACTTCATTTATGTGAATCTAATTCACTTTTCTTCATTCTCAAAAGTTCATGTTGAAAGAGCAGCTTAAATCCAAATATGGCTTTATTGGATGGTATGCTTGCTTTAACATTTTAAGAAAATCAATCATTTAAACTGGCAGCTGCAGTAGGCAACAACCATGATAGTCTGATGTGATGGTTCCATTCACAACCAAGACTTTTAATGTCCATATTATTTTGAACAGTGGCCTTGGACGCATGTGGTATGCATTTTTACTGTGGTATTATGGAGATGAAACAGCTCCTGATTTGACCCCTGCTGAGAGCATGGCATTTGCTGAGCATCAAACCACCTCTCTAATATTATAGTCCAGTCATAAGCCTGCAATAAGAGTAAACCAATCTCATCTCTCAGCCATATCCAGCCACTGCTGAAAGTCTTCTAATGTACACTAGTAAATAGAATACAGAATGTTCTCCACAAAACATCCTTTTATTTGATATAATTGTGATGCAGAAGAGAATTTACAAAAAAAAGGACACGGCTCTTACTGCACACTCAAGCATACTGCACTATGCCCTGAAAGAGTCCGGGATCATAATAGCTTATAGCTATAAAAACACCTGTCTAAGATGTTTGTAATTTTGTTAAGGATAATAGCTTTGCAACCACTTGCAGAGGAGCACACTCAACATTTTTCAGCGTTCCCATCCGCCGATCAAATTTAAAGCACTTCCTTGGTAAGCGTTAACATCCTGTTGAGATGTCTTTCTGTTCATCCACGAAAGGAATGACACTGATGAGCCTGTAAAGTGTGGAGTTTTGATCCCCGCTGGATAACAGTGAACCAACACAGGTGTGCGCTCAGAGGAGCGGCCGCACCTGCTGCCGAGGCCCTGTGCGTGCAGACCAGGTACGTCACGGTTAGCAAAGAGGGGTCGGGATTAACCGAGGCGCGCCGTGTTGCAGCCTGACGCGCCCCTGCCCCGTCTTTCAACACGGCCCGTGCACTGGTTCCAATCAGCTCGACTGCAGCTTCAAAGCCGAGTGTCAGTTTGCTCTGGTTATGATGTTTACAGAGGATTACATGAGTCATGTTACTCTGGGCCTTCTCACGGGTTCAGCACACTGAGCAACGACCACAGCCAGTCACTGCTCTGTCAATTATTGTCACAAGGGCTTTCGACGGAACAGTGCCTGGCATCCGTCCATTCCTGTATGTGGTGTGTGTGTGATCCATCCCTTGTTATACCATATACAGAATACAATTAATTGTGTATCTGTCATCTGCGTATTTCATATTGGAAACACAAACATGTAATTGCTTCAGTGATACTCCATCTCTGTTTCTCGGATGTAATGAGCAACTCTGCATATGACTCAATGCAGAAAAAAAAATTAATTAGAATATGACAAAAAGCAGTCTTTAATGTGTGCTGAAAACATGTCTATCTAGTTTTGAGAGCTGTTAGAACCATAAGACCGAGGACTATTTTTTGCTTGTTGCTGCAGTCAACAATGTGGCAAGTGGTGTCACAGAGCATCTCACAGTTTCACTTTAATTATTTATTTAAATGCAGTTAGAGGAACAGACAACAAAGAGACTCAGAGGAATATCTTGGCAGACTGGGCTGGGGGTTGGGGGGGCGGGGTGAGGGGGTGCATGAATTATACATGCCCCCCACAATCAGCACCGCCTGCCTTATTTATGAGCTGAGAAATGGCTCTAGCACTCAGGTAGGATAGCGCTTTGACTGCTGTGGAATTAAAAGTAACATATATTCACTTTATCACAATGACAGTAAGCCTCATCTTCCCTGACGATCATGGGTAAATCACAACGGAGCACAGCAACACAACAGCAACACAAGCTACGCTGAAACCCTGAAGGCTCCAGATGCTGAGGCTCTATGATTTGTTGTTGACGCACACACGCAGTAAAGGAGCACAGTTCCAGTTGCTGTAATGTTAGCTGAATTTATCATGTTCCTTGAGAGGCTGGACCGTGTGAATCAGGATGTGTCCATCAGGGGGGCCAGACTGAGGATAAAAGGCTGCCTGTGCTTTCGCCATGGGGCAGTCCTGGGAAAAGCAAGCCCGGCGCGCTGCTCCTGCTATCCCACACAGGCCTGCTTAGCCTCATATCCGATTTACTGTATTCTCCTGTGACTTCTATGCCACTAGAGTGGTGACTGAAAACAACCATAACATGCTGAGATGTACTTTCACTGTTAAAGCAGACAATGCTAAAAAGATCACAGGGGCAGAATGAGAAAATGTTTTTCCCATACAGTCACTTGCTTTTTTTCTCTGTATAAATATTTTCCCATCTTTACTTATCACCATATTTGTGTATGAGTAATTATGAATCTCTGTTTTGTTTCAAAACATTTATGTAATCATCACACTCTAATCATTACCCACATTTTATAATGTGATTGCTCAGCAGATTCCCTTATCCAGGCCAACTCAAATAGCTGACATCTTTTGCATTGTATTCTTTATCCAACTGGATATTTGAGGCACATCAAGTTAAGCACCTAGCTCAAGGATTTTAATTTACACACTGGTGGGAGGCCTCTAGTTCCTTAATTACTATGCTAATCTTGTATAACACAAACAAATTATTGTTTCTATACATGATTCTATACATATTGCTTCTAAAAAACTACATAGAAAAGTCCAATGATACGTACAGTCCAGTAAGACTTGCAATTCTGCCTTGTAAATCTAGACTGTGCAATTCCTGGTAAAGAACACTCTGAGTTTCTTGTTCCACTACGAGGCCTGGTAAATAAATCTCTGGAAAAACTAGTGTGTAGTGTCAGTGCCAATTTTACCTCTAACTAGTTTCACCAATGTTCTTCAGACGGAACTTAACTTTAAATACTGTTATGTAGCCTATCTTTCACAGAGAAGAAGGACATCTGTTGTAATGCCCATGGCCCATGAGCTCCACCCCACTGGGCGATAAGGGCAAAGCCTTGTTTATGTAGCTTTCTGTATTTAAAGATAAGCAGAAATTCTCCTTGAATACCTTTGGGTCGATAAACACAATTGACGGAATTTCACTCAATGTCATTCATTCAAGCTGTGCTGATTGGCTCCTGCTGTTTCTCTCTTGAGCATGTGGTCTGAGACAACAACATACACCCACACTTCACAATGGAAATGTCCCCTTGGCCTCCAAAATCTCTATGCCCACCCTCCACGTCAGTATTTACACCAGGGGGCTTCTCTTGCACACAAGAAATCTGGTCCTGCAGCAGTCAGCATGGATGGTTGACTTTTTTCCTCCATCACTAAATTCTGTGACAGAGCTACAACGCATCCATCAACAACCTCAGGAAAGTTTGGATTGTTCTGTTCAAGTGTTGTGTGTTGTGCCATTGTATCTTATTTGACAATTTAGCATTAGCTCTTTGTCACCCAGGACACAACACTGAGAGCACAGTTTAAAAAGAAAGAGATGTTCCTCAAAGAAGATGTGCGTCAACACCTGAGGCTGACAAATTCCAATAGACCTTACTAAATCCATTTAGAAAGCATATAATTACATGCTGTAATGTTTGAAACAGTACTATCTGGTCTGATATGTAATACATGTCTCCCTTTTAAGACATGATGCAGAACACACAACATTGCATGTAAAGTGAGGCTGTTTTTGTATGTCTCAAACTAAGTATTGAATTGCCCCTCTTCTTCAGTAATTCTCCAAAGCATCAGCAAAGCAGCCTTAGAGCAAGACACAGGATTAGGGCTTGGATTTTAATTACAGTATGTTTGTGGGGATTAAGATTTGGATTAGGACTGGATTGGAGGATTTTTCCAGTTGCAGATGAATTAGGAGTCATTAGAATTCTTTGCCTTTTAAATGATACTGTACTTACACACATACTGACCACATTAAGCCTCTGATTAGGAAAGCAGTATAGCATCCATTACACTGTTGCACATAGTCAAAGCCATTGCATACATTATTTCAGTGTTAAAAGTGTTCTCACCACATGAATACTTATTTTTCAAGTTTGGCTGCTACATCACTATCCCCCATTTATACATCCATCTAGCATTTTGATGATTTGATTGGAATGTACAACTCATCTGATAAGAGTTAATCTTGTTTAAAAAGTCAGCGGAGCTCACACTTAGAATTTAATTAGGCTTGACGCGTACACAAAGAGGCACTGGCTGCACTCTTTAGGAACTGGTCTGCCAGTGTATGGACTCACACCCCAGAGACTGCCCACATATACATATGTCTGGTATGATATGTGTGCTATTGTTCTGAATGTGTGCTATCTAACCAACTTCCATTTGGAATGCAGTCACAATTATCTCATCAATGCACTATCGTTCATCACCGGAGACCTTCCTGACAAGATAATCTTAAGAGATCCGTCTTAACAGTCTTCTCTGACATACTTTTGTGTCGAGCAAGACCATTGTTTCAATTCAGCCGCTTTGAGGAATACACATCAGCTCAGCTATGACAACACTAACAGATCGAAGGAACTCTTGTCGCTGTTGAGGATAATGGGTGTTCATAACAACACACTAACGTGAAAGCAATACTTGAAGGAAGAAAATTTATGATATAAGCTGTCAATATGTGGTTAGCAACAGTATGGGACTCCAATTCTAGGCATTACCAACAAAGAAGACCACAGGTTTCTTTATCAGACCAGGGTAAACCTATCAGCATGGAATGTTGGTATGTTGCTCAGCAATGAAAAAGTAAGAAAATGTTGACATAATCAGCAAAGGAAGTACTCCTTTGCCAGTGGCACAAGTCTCATCATGCCCATAGAGTTTACTGTCAGGCCACAAGACACAACCTACTCTAGCCAACCTGTGAGGAGCTGCAAAACTTGGGCCAGCAATATGCTAATTTGTTTGCTTTCACAGACTTTTTTCCCCCACAACATTGCACTACTACATAATTCCCACTGTTATTAGCGGGAAATTATAATTTCACTGGATATTTAATATACTCTTTTGCATTTATGAGAGCTGGCTTGTGTCCCAATTCAGACACTAGCATACTGCATTCTGCGTATGTTATGCAGTGGCACTACATGTGCTGTCAATTACATCTCCAAAAAATCCAGAGGGAGGGAAAGTAAGTCTACAACAATGTATATCCTTCCCAATTCAAATGTCAATGATATACTATAGCCCAGAAAATAAAGCCAACCTCAGCCTTTTCGGCCAAGCCCACCTATGTTTCAGCATGGCTTGGCACAGCATGGGTCCATTGGCGAAAAAGGGGTGTAAGTGTCACCCATCACCACTAAAGATGCTTCCAGCTAAATCCAAGGGTTCTCTCCTTTCCGCCCTCCCTCTTTTTCTCAGCTGGTAATTATACACCAGCAGAGATCTCCTGAGGTAAAAGTAATGACCGTGTTTCTGACAGAGCTATCAGCTGAAGGAGTCAATGCAGATAAGAGACTTCACTGGAAATCAACACACAAGGCCGCCTGCAACACGGGGCAAATAAATATAAACACTTGAATAAGTTGAGATTTTCGAGCTGTGACGGGACACAATTACTCAAAGAGGATTTTTTACAAGCTGCCCTGATTAAGAAAATCCCCCCTGAAAAGCGAGAAAATTAAAAAAAGGGGGCTGTAATTTGACATAGAGAAGAATCAAATGAAGACAGCTGTGGAGACTTGATTATGTCTCAGCGGCAGTTTATTTAGGACACTGCTTTAAAGGAATTCATGCTTTGTGTTCATTAGATGCACCAGAACTGGCTGCATCTAACTATTCATGTAATATGAATAGGCCTAAATCACAGTGATGCACAGTGGCTGTTTTATTTCTGTTTAAATTCAAATGTAATCTAGCAGAGGTTTCCTGCACAGTGAGGAACCATTGAGCTATGATGGATACCTCTCCTATTTTAGGTTAACTTTGAGTCTGGCATTGTGTCAGTTGGGGATGTCTAATTTTATTAGTTACAACTATAGTTTTGGAGATGAACAGAAAACATCAGGAGAGATCTCAGACCAGGCCAGCTGTCCCTGTCTCCCCTGGTCTTATTGCAGGGATCTCCTCTCAAATTTTACACCCGTTCCCCCGCCACCCACCATGTGAGCCTCAAGCTCCGCAGATAGTGGCCAGTGGTGCGGGCCCTTGCACCAAATGAAAGTTAACAGCCGTGACCAGATCAGGCCCTGTCCTGCTGGGAGTGACCGGCCCTCCCCTTTGCGCCCCCGCCACCCACACACAAAGACTGGGGCTCATACACCACATGGGTCTGGCCTGTAACACTCTCCCGCTTCGTCATCCTAGAAAACTTGAGGGACAGATGAGTTGCACAATAAATTAATCCATTATACAGAATTATAGAAGAAAATATATGGAATAAACAAAACCCTTAGAGAAAAACATGACAGTGAAACATGCTATGGCACGATGATGAGCATATATACATGTGCCAATATTCTATGGATGTAAGAGAAGTTAATCAGTCTCATTTGCAACTGTATGGAAACGTGCGCAAACTCTATTATGTGGTCTTCTGCAAGTGTTTTATGCTTCATTTTCTATAAACTGTTCCAGTCCACTCCAGTTGGTCTGAGTCAGTTTCCACAATTTCAATCACTTCAGTGTAAGAGAGACCAAGGGGCTCTGCAATTCTTCTGCTCAGTGGTTTAACTTTGACTTTTAATATTCCAGTTTTAGGGAGTGTTAGTCATTTTTCACAAAGTGTTTTATTTCTTCCAGCAGCTGATGACCTTGTGATGTTGTGTAGGTTTTGAGAAAAAAGCACAACACCTCTTTAACTCAAAGTTGAGGACTCAATCCTGCAGTTAATCAACTGCAATTACAGTACACTAAAATTTAGTGTAACATTCAACACTGATTTATAGCAGTGCACAAAGCAGCAAATGTAATACAGCCATAGTTCTGACTGCACTACATAGTGGCGTCTCTCACACAGAGAGAAGGCCAGTGGTGTCAACAGCATCCTGTCAGGCCCAGACGAAACAAAAAAGGTGCTATGAAGTACTTCCTGACAAACAGGCAGGCCTAGCTTCACTCAGCAATAAAGTCTGCCCTCACTTTCTCACTTCACCAAGGAATTATGGGTATGGGTATTGGAGGATTTCAGAGGAAACCCAAAGTAAAAAAAAAAAAACACCCACATGAGGACCTTAAGGTAACTAGCTGACACTCACTTCAGGGAACTTAGACTGGGAAGGAATTCATTTTCTACCTAGGTGCATATTATTTCTCTTTAAATGAAGATTAATGCAGATTCAAGGCTGAGCCAGAGTTACCAATTTAACTTTCTTTAGACTGATTGACCTAGAAAAACACTATTGTTAAAGCAGTCAGCTTTTTAGCGTGAGAAAGGAAGAGAGGGAGGGAACAGACTGGTCTTGATGGACACTTCTGGACTGGGGAAACAGTTTTCCCATGATTGTTATTTCCAATTAAAATTTCTTCTTAGAACCAATTTAATGACATACTTAAAATCAACAGACATCTTTTTGCCATGCAGGAATTAATAGGTGTAAGGTTTGATAGACACTGTCTCCAAAAAGACACTTTAATCACTTCCATTTGAAAAATAACAACCCCATGCATCAGATAGCCATGACGCAAATGACATTTCTATGTTGTATGAACATTTCAAACTCTAAAATTGGCAAATGTGATAATTAGAAAAATGAAATAATTAGAAAAACTGAAGCTAACAACCTTAAGAGGTTTGGTTACCAGTAAGGGCAATTGTACTGAACATTAAGTGGTTAATTCTATTTTTTTCTGTAATGAGAGAACGGTTGGAGACCTGCCTGTGTGTTAAAATGTTCAAATTGAAAATACGAAAGGTTTTCGTTCATAAACTGCCAGTGTTTCCCTCTTGCATCTTTGGGATTTTCACTTAGCAGAAAGACAAAAATCAGGTTCAGACTACAATTTGTACACACCAATTCAACCGTATGTGCGAACAGGGGCCAGTTGTCTTCCCTCTGCCTGAAAAGAGTTAGGGGTAATGAAGTGAACTGCTTCATCGGCAATCGTGCATGGACTTTTGGCCGTTCCGAGTCGACTCCGGGATTTGATTCCCTGCCTGGATCGCCTCCCCACAGAAAGCGAGAGCTTGTGTTCTCCATGCTGCAAATCTGCAGACCCTTTGAGTCTCGTCCAGATCCACTCTGGCCTGACACAAAGAAGGAGGCCCTGCAGTTTTCCAACATTTGGCGAGTTTGGCCAATTTTTTCAAGTGGTTGCGTTTGAAGAAGAGAGAGAGAAAAAATGACAATAGCTTGGACAAAGGCATGCATTCCCAGGCCTCCTGCCGTCCCCGGGCTGAAAGGGGACAGGACAGTGTTATGGCATGCTAATGACTCCCCGCTGCTCCTAAATGCCCCTTTCCATCCACTCCGGTGAGAGGGCAGCGGGGTTAATTATCATGACAATGGGGGTGCTCGCAGAGGGGGCCGACTTTGGACACCGTGGACGAGATGGGCGAAATCGCTCTCCCCGTCACAAATTAAAGCTGGAAGCTTTGATTTCCTAAAGTGCTGACAGATGGAAGTGGTCAGGGAATCTTTGTTTAAATCATTAACTAATCTTTCCACATCCATTATCTGCAGACGGACCCGGGCAGACCCTCTCGGTAAAGGCCCCCGCAGCAGGACCAGACAGCTTTATCCCCCGCAGCAGTCACGGAGGGGCTAGGGGGGAATCAAAGTTTACTTTGGCTACCACTTTTGTCCTCTTGTTTGACTTTCTCGTTTACCCTCTTTTTCTCGTCAAATGAAAAGGGCTAATCAAAGACCACAGACGCATTCACACTCCAGAACTGTACGACGTGTGTCCGTACGGAGGAGCTGTTTGAACAGACATGAGAGCTGTTGTTTTGGGCTTTGAGATGCAGGTTTACTGAGTGCTTCTGTAAACACTTCAGTCAATTAGGTGGATCAGCAATGTTCCCATTTGCAAACCATTAACAATGAAAATGTTTACCTTCTCTTTTCTCTCCAACTCTTTACGTAGCTATAACAACAGCTGTAACTTATTACTTAATCAGTCTGTTTAAAATAAATTTAAAAATACAGGTACAAGTACTACAGTGCATGAGGGCCTACAGCAAGCTCAATTACCTAAGACTCTAATATGTAATGCTAGCAATAATAATAATAGCAAATACCTTACAAACATCCCATATATGACATCATTACCACAAAGGACTGCACATTCTTCCAGAAAATGGTTATTTCTTTTAATATTCAGAGAAGACACCCTTTAAATGACATGCTTGTTATGGCAGGGGAAACAAGACAACCAGTAAAAATCTCAGGAATTTTTACAATTTCTTCAGTGCAGATGGGCGATTTGGAAAACAGTGAGCTTGGACATGAAAAGAGCACAATACTTTTCAAATACATAACTCTCATGATGACTGACCAGGGAACAGCTATTGCCAAGAGCCAATACTGGCCACTGCTGTGGAAAGGAAAGGTACCAAGTTCTCTACATTATAATGAAAACAAAAGAAGGAAGTCTTAAAAGGCAGCCTTGCTTCTACGTTAAAGCCCTTCACAGTGGTCTGACAGACTCTCATTAGCACTAACCCCAGAGAACATCTTTTCCATTAAACAGAGTCACATTAAATCTCACCAAATACACCAAAAATCCTTCATATAGCTGCTGCTACTAAGCAAAACCATGACACATACAACACATTTTGTAGTCCATCAGTGAACCTAGGATAAAATAGTAACATTCAGATTACATGCCTTAGAGAATCCATTACCTTCAGAAGACCAAAGACTTTAAATGACTTTAAAAGAAATCACCTGCTTTATTGAGAGACAAAATCTGAGCTCTTTATTTCATAGAGAGTACATTAATAGAGCTGTGGTGTTAAGATTACCACAAGGCCTACTGCACCATCAACATATTCAAAAGTTGGCAGTCTTTATTACAAACTTTTTTTTTCTTCCAAAAAAGCTCTAAGTGTTAAATATCATAATATATTTTACATAGAGTAAACTATTAGTTAATACATGAACCATTCTCTGTCCATGAAAGGACTTTTTTTCTCGTAATCAATATGCAATGTAATATTCTATAATCGAGCGCAGTTTTCTTTTAGTCTCTATGAGGAGAAATAATGCCATTTGTATCTGACCGTGAAAAATTTTAAGGGCATGCACCCCAATTAGCCATACACATCTCTGATGCCCTGTCAGAAGCCACTCTGAAGACATGAGATAGTAAAAAGAATTAGCATTTAATCTCTTTGGGTCAGGGGTTAAAGGGCACACTCCAGAGAGCTGTCAAAAAGACTTTTTCCCCCAAACATTTCCAATGCTCAGTATTGCGCACAAATTCCGATGCTCCTTCTTAATAATTCATCTAACAATATCAAGACACTAACACTACTTCAAATAGCAAGCCCCAGGGTTGCAAGAGCACAGGCATTACTGGTGTCAGATTTTTTTCTTTTTCACATTATTTAATTTAGAATGAAACCTAAAAGCAAAAACTGTGAATAGTTAAAACACTACCAATTTTAGAAAAGGTGAAAACACATCCAAACAAGTCAAAATTCCCAATTCCCAATTTTATGTTTTGTGATTATTCTGTGGCTATAAAAATTTTCTCTTGTCAGCATTAATGTGAAATGGAATGCAGGTTCGTAAACAGCGGTTGCTTGGCAAAGAACTGACTTTCTGCAACAGTGAACATTATTTATTTAATCATTTATTAACAAAAAGGGCCTCTATTCAGTATATAGCATGTGGCTACAAACATGAATTACAATGTAATATTCAAGAGCTTGAGGTGAGAAACTGACATTTATGTGGGTTCATGTTTGCTTTCATTTAGCTTCTGTTGTTGTTTGCTGCTGTTTATTCCCCATCAACACAGACGTGAACAAAATTACAAAGAGATCCTATTTGTCATTCCCTTGGCTATAACAAGGTTTTTGCTGGGTACCTAGACAAACTCTTTTAGATCAGAGGATATGGGCAGAGAAATAATTTTTAAAAATGACTGAGATGCCATTTTATGGATGAAATATCTGTAGAATCGATAGAACTGACTTTGTAACTAGACCACCTGTTCCCTAACTTTGACCAAAATATGTCCTCACTGTATTTTGCCCAACACATAACTGACATGATGAGTCTACTGGGTTCAATTTTCTTATCGGATGGATAGCATTAAATGGGTGTCAACACTGTGCATCGATATGCCCACCCATTTTTACTCTTTGCACACTGCTCTAACTTCCCAAGGTTATGCTGTCTCAAACACCCATAATCCACAGTCTCGTCCCGCCACAATCCAACTGTGTCGATGAAAACTAGGAAGAGTAGGGCAGACATCTCCGACAGAAGTTGAGAGGACATGTCAACACCAGCTTTGAGCAGAAGAAACCCTTGAAACACAAGCAAGCCTATGCAGAAATGTTGTGTCAGGATGAGAGTGGTGGAATTCCAATTAGCAAAGAGGCAATCATCACCATTTTACACCCAGACCTGCCTGGCAACCCTGACATACCAATGGGTCTAAACAAAAAGACTTTGCATTCAACACTTTTACCCTAGTCTGAAACTCAGAAACCTTCAGCTTCATGTTAATTGCTGGTCTTACCTCATATTTTGGAAACTAAAATAATATAACATTTCTTAACTGTTGACAATAAAATATCTCATTAAGTTGAAATATTTTTTCCAGGCATTCCATTAAAAACATTATAAGATATGAAAACATAGATGCAGGGAGTGTAACCATGTCTAAATTTAAAAGCTAATTCTATAAACTCCATTAGCTGGGGGTTGTGCCAAGACATTCTTGCTATTTGTATTCAATACTCCCAACTGAAAATGAATTACAAAAGCCCTTTTTAAAATATGCTTTCATCAAGAGGATGTAGGAACTATTACCAGTTCTAAATGTTTGTTACAAATATACATGCTAATGGATGGTACACTATAATAATGACCCTAGCTTATTTTAGTGGCTACCTTGAAAGCCCTAATTAAGAATGACTGTGGATGGAATCATTCTGTGCAGTAATGTGCTTTTATCTAATCGGTGAAGCTGTTTTTCTTCATATGAGCAATTCATACTAAGGACAAAATACCATTGTGTTTTTTGGGTAATTATACATAAGTAGGTCATAACAAGCACTGAGTAAACATAAGTGATCGCCTTCGATATATTCCCACAAAAATTGCTGTTCAAAAACATAAACATGTAACTTTGCACTGAAAGAATTCTTATCTTGAATCATTTATGCGCTTTAGAGAAACCAGTCATTATGAAGCAAGAGAAATCCCTCGTATTTCAACACATTGTGTTTAGTCTGCTACACTGTGTCAGTCTAGAAAGAGGACCTCTTAATGCGCATAATTAGTGTTGTTGTGACATGTAAATCTCCATATTTGTGAAAATGGATGGACACAACTGAAATGAGTATTTTGCCTACTTATTAGAGTAGGGGACACTGGGGAGTGCTATGAAATCCTTTCACATATTAAGAGCACTGTTTATACATCATCTTTAGTATATTTCATAAAAAATATTAATCAAAATACATTTCTGTCAATGTGTCAAAACACCCCCAATTTCTCTTGCTAGACAGTTTCTGAAATCTTGGAAACTGTAACAGCTAACAGATGTACCACCAATTACCAATTACTAATTAGCTTTTGATATGAACATTTATATATTCTGCGCACTGTTAGAATAAAAGTCATGCTGTCTATTACATTACCTTTGAGCATTGTTTATGGTTCTGACACCACACCAAGGATCCATTATTCTGAAAGGAAAAAGAAGAACAGGATTCATGTCAGTCATTTTGCAAAATTTCATCTACATACATGCAATGCATATCTGTCAGCAATCTGTAATAAGCTACAATAAAAACAGTTATTCTTATTCTTCTTTTCATTATGTTTCTTCTCATTTTTCTCTGAGATGTCACTCTCTGCACAAACAACAACAAAATTGAAAAAAAATGGCATTTGATTTGATTTCAGGTAGTCTGACAACATTGTCTGTATGTAGCACCCATTTGTAAATGTTCTGTGGTGATTTCTCTGGTGAGCTTTTGAACCTACAATGTGGTTATTACACGAATCGTGCTGTGTCGAGTTAACCTTGTGCAGGCAAACCTGACTAAAGAACAACCGGTGATTAATAAAAGTAATCTGAAACCTGCTGTGCTTGGTAATTACTGCGGGTGACTTTCCCCTTTGATTTTTTTTTCAGACCTCGCTGGCACATGTAGCTGCTGTCACTGTAGCACTGCTTTGACAGATGAGACATGTGGCTAAGTGGCTAGGTCCTGGAAACTGAGAACCACTGGGTACGTTCACATATGCTGCAGCTCTGCTTGTACCTATACTGCCCCCAAGAAATGGTCTGTAGAAGTGAATTCCTAACAACAGTACTCCACAGTGCTCTAGTTTGTGTGTGTGTCATGGGAGGCCTAATGTTTCCTTTAAGGTAATCAGATTTTTTTGTATCCGCCTCATTGAGTTTTGCTATGCTGGGTGCCAGACTGCAAGCTAACATTTGCCTTTCAGACTAAACACACATCTAGTTCCCAATTTCAGCCATTAGTTGCCTGTTTTGAGCACTTTTCATTCTTTAGTCTTCCCAAGTCACTCTGATTGCTGGACCCTTTTTTAATTATCTTTAGACTTATAGTATAATATACCATCACTGCTTTACCTCCTGTTTTTACCATTCTTATCAGAATAACCCCTTTGCATTGGCCCAAATTCACCTCAGTGGGAGGCGTTTCCTGTCAAAACGCAATCTGATTGGGAGTGTTCACCAATATAACCTTTGTGCGATCCATGGTGCAGACATAATTTCCTCATTCCTGCCTAATTTAGCGAGTCAAGCTACACAGACTGTTTCGGAGGTGTATGTGTGAAGACAGCCATGCTGCGTCACTCCAGAGAGGTGGGAGAGGCACTAAAATACACTGTGAAACCATTTACACGATTTAAGTCTCTTACCATATTACAGCATAGTAAGAAATAAATCCTTTACTGTCTTGCCTATCTGGATTTAGTGACTCCTTCCATTTTCCCTGAGACTCTGCAGAGCACGGTCTAATCAATCAACACCTGCTTCCATCCCGCCTGATCTCTGGAACTGTCTTTGAGAGGTCATTCAGTCTACCACTTCTGACTTCTGTCAGCATGCTGAAATAGACTGCAAACACCACTCGCATTGGAAGTGCCAAATTATGCAATTCAAACATTCGCTTGACTTCTGTTAAACAGCAACAATCCTTCCCTTCCATTTTGAAAAGCAGCAATTGGGACTCATGAAAGAAGCAATTTCCTGAGATCCAAAAGAAGAAGGGAAGTATTAAGCTCTTCCTCCCACTCATGTCTTATTGTGTCATTAAACAAAGATATTTTATTTTATCACTCTTAATACCATAGGCAGTCTCTCTATGTGAGAGAACACAACAGAGGAAATACCCCCACATTTAATGATTTACCATGCTTCAGTGAGCGCCGCTGTCTTTTCTTATACAATTACATGAAGGCATTCAACCTGGAATGTGGTATTACAAGATAAGCTGAAGTGTTTGCACGGTAACACATCTATGCTGTTATAATACTTCACTATGTATGCTCCCTTGTTACTCTATAGGAGTGTGTGTGTGTGTGTGTGTGTGTGTGTGTGTGTGTATGTAGAAAGCAATTACGGGGTGGGGGATTTTAGCTCTGAAGAGGAAGTATATATACCGAATTATTAGTAATAATTTAGTTATTCCACTCTCTTCATTTATGAGTAACAAATTAACTTAGCTTCAAACACTAAACTGGCAGTGCACTTGGCTAAGATGACAGTATTATGTTGACAATGTTAAGCTACATTCAGATGTTTACTATGCATGACAGCTGCATGCCACCACCCCTGTACAATTCATACAGTATATGTCATTAACTCCAGATTCAACATCTTCCTGCACCCCATACTGCTGCTGCAACACCAAAATGTGGCTGTGCCCAGATCAGCTTTCAGACAGTTAAGAGAAGGCTCCGAAAAAAGCATCAAAGTCTTCCTTGTACATTTCAGTTTGGTGCTGAATAACTGGCATTGGGTAACATCCAGGGCAAAAAAAAAATCCAAACCATAGTAGTCTTAATTTAACACAGATTATCCCATTTTGTTTAGTGTCAAGTCATGGCTCAGTCTGTTAAGGCACAATGGTAGGCGGAGACTGTTTGGTAAATGGGGGAGGGAGAGGTACCATCAACACTTTATTGTGCAGGTGCATTGTGATTCATAGTAATTACTGTGCATGGGGAAAATGTCAAGTAATACTACATTTATGCTTTTCAGTTTAAATATATTTAATGAAATCATTTATATAATGCTGATATAAGAAATGACAAAAGCAGTTCTTCATATTATTCAGTAAGGACCTCCTCAAAAGGGAACTGTGCTGTCATGGATGGAAGTGCTATCACAGACTATGCGCAAGCAATGTGCTCCTACACTGATGCATTAAACAAATGAATCACACAGATAAACACAGAGCAATGTAGAGGTAGCAATGTAAAGAGGAATGGTATGTGAATTACTCTAAGTTTTGTCTTAATGCACATACTAGTCACCATGTTCAGCATTAGAGTGGACTTATTTATTCATGATCAAAAACATAAAAAATAAATTAGGTAGCACTTCCACTTGCATTTATTTATTTGTTTATTTATTTATCTATCACTTAAGTGTTTTTACTGTCAGCAAATGCTTTATTATATAGGATAGCCAGGCTGGACACGTCAGAATGTTAAGGAATCACTGACAAGAAGTCTGTGTAAGTTCAATGTCAAGTTCAAAGCCTTTTCACACAATACAATCCAATGAAAATCCCAAGAGAACCCTAAGGAAAGCACTTATCATTAAAGGGCTTAATTTGTAATCCAGTGCCAGTGAGTATTCCGTATTTGGTGTCAATGATAACCGTCAGTAGGCTTCAAAGACATTCATGAGTAATGACAAAGACTGGAACAGACTTATATTCTTCTTGAAGGGAATTTCTGTATTAAAAGTTTTGTTTTTCTTTACTGAACAGTAGTTCTCAAATACAGCTGAATGAGTGGGAGCCTTCAAGAAGCCTCACCATATGATACTAACAATGACTTATGTCCATGCTTAAGATATTGTGATCTGGTAGGTAGAAAAAATCTTTGTCTACCTCACAAAAATGATGTCAAGACACATCATTTAAAATTCATTCAAATGATACGCAAGTATTTTACACAATATCTGCAACTCTGATCCCAAACATACATTTTCCAAATAATACGAATCTCATGGTCTGACACACAAAATTACACCATAATTTAGGGTGCTTTTTCATGTATAGTACCCACAGTAGTAAGAGCAGAGGCATTTAGTTGCTGGCTTTTTCACAAGAGCTGATTTGGCAAATGACCTCTGTAGCAAGCGAAATCTGAGCAGGAAGCAGTCCACACTCCTTTCAGTAGATAGCAATGTCAGAGCTTCTCAAGAGCCAACTTATCAGATATGGGAATGTAGGCAAGGCTAACGAGATGCATGTGCCAAGACAAAAGCATTATATATAAGATGAGGATCTTTTAAAGTTCTGAGAAAAAACAAGTATTTCTATCATTCATTTTTTTAAGCTGCCATGGAAAAACAGAAGCATGATAAGTGGAATGATATAGCCAGGTGACTTTTAAATGATTTTTAAAATACAAATAGCCTTTCGTTTTTTGTCACCTCTGAGCATGCAAGAAAGAACACAAGCTAGCATGTAGCAGGTTAACATTTATAGCCATACCCTGAGGCAGGGACAAATACTGAGACTTGCCACTTTCACAGCTCATGCAGCGTGTCAGCCTTGCCCACCCTGATTCCACAATGGCCACCATGTCCAGTGTGTCAGGTGCACTCTAAGGACATTCAGTTGCGTACCGGGCTTTACATGACGGATCCAGACAAGCGGTGTCGCCGTCACTCTAGTGACATCTCTGATACCCCTCCCAACAAGCCCGTCGCTGGCGACAGAGATCTGTGGTGTGACGGCTAATTTTGATCCGTGACAGCGTCCCTGGCCACAGGAGGGCTCAGCGGGATGTTGCCCCAGCTGTTCCGGACTGACCTCATCATGTCACGTACCAATGGACAAGAACAGGTCAGATGTTCATCCCTTACAAGCCACAACTGCATTCCTGACCAGTTTCGTCACAAAGCAGCACTGGAAGTGGCCCGCTCGATAATCAGTGCCAATTTCCAGATGATAGACAGCACATTTCATTATGGTACAAGGAGCATCCAAGGAGTCAAAGAAATGTGTACAGCAGGAGTGAAGATGCCATGTGTCTTGACTCCCACACCAATGTCACCGATGAGGTCAAGAAAACACAGGCCACAGAAAGGAGGAATTTATTATCCCCCCAGCCAGCTGAGAAGACATGGCAGGTGGCTTGAGATGTTCTCTATTGTCCAGGCTTAGAGACACACAGCCAAAGCCACCTTTGCTTTGAAGGCAGAACATATTCCATGGCAGCATACATCTACTGGTCTGCCTTGTGCTTGATCCTGCTTAATTGTGTCTGCTATAGTGATCTGCTTTTGATTACTATTTTTTTTGACATGCTTATGTTTTCTTGTTATCTTGACCACATTAAACTGTCCAGCAATGCTTGATGACACACTACTGCTGTACTGCGGATTCACTACATACACCTACAGATTCAAATGACATTTAATGTACACAGCTCAACTGGGTTGTCCACTGAACAGTTAACTGCTTTGATATCTGCTCACATTTGCCTGATACAAGTTATTTCTCAGAGAATGTTACTAGTGCTGTATGTATTCTAATTTATAAATGTAGTGTTTTATCATTTCTGTTAATTGGCTTCTCTGACAAACAGTTATATTGATTAGTATTAAAATGAATGACAACCACACAGTACACAGTGGGTAGCTGAACAAAAAACCTGGTTTCAGCTCTGTAGGCAAAGGTTTATCTGAGGTTTCTAAATCAAACCCTACAACTCCCATGGTGAATAAAAACCTCCTATGCATCTCTCTCTTTTCATGATTTGTTGCCTCTGAGAAGATTAACTGATATGGCTAACTCCCCAGGTAAGATCATTCTTTCATACTGATATGACCGTGAAGGATGAGAGTTTCATATTGCTCTTGTCTTTTTTTCAGGATGTGATTAATCACTAAGGAAAGCGCACTTTTGCTCAAGATGCAGCCGACATTGATGTAGTAGCCGGCCATAGAACAACTTTCGCATTCTCAGAATGCGTGTGAATTTGAAGTGCAGTCCCACTACTGGCGCAGCAGTGGTCCTGGCCACCCATGTACAATTAAACATTTGTTCTCTCTGGAGAGCTTTGAGGGCATTTCTGTAAAGATAAGCTCTCCGTCTACCCCGTTTCCACCCAGAGTGTTCCCTGTGACAGGGCAAAAACACAGACTATTCCTGCCCTCTGCTCTGTGCTGCCACTAGGACCTACCAGGACACAGCTATTTGCCACACTCCTATCATGTGGTCCCCCCCAGCCCAAATGTAACTGGGCCAAGCATTAATAATGTCTCACAACCACAGTATGGACAACTAGAGATGTGCTTTTAGATTCATTTGACATTCAAATCTTGTATTGCTCTGGAAATCAAAAATCCAAATAATCAAAACATGCTTTCTTCCCTAAACACTGAATGGAAGACCAGTTCTTTCTGTGCAAATACTGACTCACTGCAAAGAGATCTGCATTCACTCACGATTTCAGGAAAGAAAATTAAGAATGCCAAACAACTATGAAATATGAAGGGTGGGGGATGCTTGTCTAAGAAATTCCTGTATTCTGAATGCGAATACATTGTCTTATAAGATGAAAATATTGCTAAACATAATAAATATACATTAATAAAGGTAATACCAGTGCTTCAATCCAGCTTTATCCACTTCAGGCAAATAATGACCTATTGTTTTTTTTTCCTTCCAAACCTATTACATTACAGAATTATGAAGATCACACCCAACCACAAGACACTCTTTTAAGTACCATTTGGGGTGGCACTGTTGATCTCAGCAGGGTGGAGAAATAGTTTTCTTGCATATGCTGCACATTCACAAAACGTATAGCAAAAATGACAGACCAAAGTCCAAATACTGCTAGGGCAAACACTGGATGTCCTCAAGTGTAAGAAGAATCCTGTTTGTTCGTAAAAATTAAGAAAATTCTAGTGCATGGGAATAAAGATGATTCATATCGTTCATTTTTAGGCAGACTAGACACTCATGGGTGGTTCAAGTAAAGACAGCTTTTATAGTGCAACCATGAAATTATAAAATAAAACACAGGTTCTGTGTCACACACCAAAAGAGCCTTGGCAAACCTAGCCAGAGAAACAAGTATTAATGCAGTCATGCAGGTTTCATTCCTCTGTATATTACTCACCAGAGAATTTTCACTTGTCTTACCTACACTGTTGAGAGTTACAAACTTGAGAATGTTCACTATTCAAAAAAAACAAAAAACTGCCCTCATTTAAGATGGATCTTGTTTGACTTCCCGACTTATATTGTAACATACATATATACATACAAACACATACAGATCATACAACATATTCCATTAAATGAATTATTTGGCATTTTATAAAAAAAATTTAATACCCCAATCCAATTGTATACATCAGCAAAATAATGAATGAATGAATGATCCCATTCACAAACCTTTTCCTTTTTTTGAATTCAGACATCTTGCACTATATTAGAACATCTCAATGTACAAACCTATACATACAACTTCAACAGACATCTTCATTTGAGCACTCCCTCAGTCCACAGTAACCCCTGCTGAATACAGTCAATCTATTAAAAGACACCCAGCCTCATCCAGTGAGGTATGCAGTTTGTGTCAGTCCAAACTCTCTGAGGTGCTGCAACACTGCAGACTAAGAGATTTACTGACAAGTCTGTCATGGTTTAAATGCTTTTACCAGGAGGTGAAACCGGGCAACATAAGCCTCTATTCATCCAATGTCTTAACTAATGAAAAAGTCTACACATAAGACGAGCAGTGGTCGTGGTTTGATTCCACCCCAAGTTATTTTATATCAAAGGCAAAACAAGGGAATACAGCTAAACTACTTTCCGATGTTTTTCTTTCCTTCAGTTAGAAAACACGACTCTCTCAAATGCAAGAAATGAGCTCCAACGGGCCAGACAGCCAGAATGAATGGCCGAATTTAAAATGTAATATTTTTATGACTTCAAATGAAATAACAAGACTGCATTGACACACCTTGTTTTTTGGCATTTGCAGCACCTCACATAAATAATCTGATACAAGGCCAATGCTTTCTGGATGGATTTGTGAACTGAGCCTCTGTTTGATTCACACATTTCAGTGAACATCAAGCCCAGATACATACAGTAGGGAGTTCCCCTCTGTCTGTTGTAGGAGAATGACAAATTGCATATTTCCATTCATGTGTGTATATATATTTTATATGCATTTGGATGTATTTTTCAATCAATAAACCCACCCCTTAGAGGAGCAAGCAATGCCGTAACTTTCTGAATCATTCAGTTGTGTCTTTGTGCAAATTTGCTGGTCACTGGATTTTTCTTCTCCAACATTAACTCTACATGAAATATGAGGATAATCTATCTGTAGTATATCCATCAACACACTTACTTCTAAAAGCATTTGGCAATATTAAAAAATAAAATAGACACAATTTCACCAAATGCAAAATGTAATGTTTATAACTTGATCAAAAGGAATTTATTTATTTTTCCAATCATGAATATTGAAGAATAAATCATACATATGATGCCTCCATTTCCACATTTAGACAAAGTAAAACACACACTTCATAATATCATTTTTTATTATTGTTCCTAACAGCTGACACAAACTATAAACAAAAATCTCCTGCAAATAAATGAGCTGACAAATAAATGAGCTGACAATGTATGCTGTACTCATTTCAGAGTGTCCCTGTGTGTCTTCAGACAAGGCATTGATGCAAGACTGTTTACTTGAATGTATAAGCTTGTCAATCAGTGGCCCCACAGAAGGGATAACAGTCGGAGAGAATGGGGCATATGTGGATGTAATGGCAATAACAAGCATCTCTTTTCCCACACATTATGCCTTGCAACAGAGCGCTGTAACTACTAATTTAAACATCTGAAGACTTACATGGGAAAGTTTTTAATGGGGGACCAAAGCGTTCTGTCTGCACCACTGCATCCTGGACAGAAGACACGGGTTTATCTTGTGACTGTAAAACTTGGGGCTGATACAGCAAGGCGCGCTTCCTCCGCATGCATCACTGTCACTGCAAAAACTCTCAGCCCTCCTCTTATTTATAGGCCCTTATGCTCTAAGCGAGCCCGCTTTGTCACAGACTAAAAAACCCCTACATCTTTGTGTCCCAACCATCAGACGCGTTCCACCGGGCAACAGAAAATGACCCAGTGTCGCTCCACACAGTGACATTGTGAGGTCCATTTACCCGGCCCTGTGGGAGGCCTACTGTAGGTGACCAATCAGGGGCCACGTTTCATCTGCCCGCTAAACACTGCATACCTTTGCGCTCCCCTCAATGCGCCAATTTGTCCAGCACAATGGCTTCATTTGGTTCCTGCGCTGTCAAAGGCGCACAATGAAGCAGGTCTGGCTGTGCGGCACATCTGTCGCAGAAATGCAGGCGGTTTCTTTCCGTGTAAATACTGCATGATCCAGGTCTCGCGTTCACTCTGGGACTACCAGATGTGTTTGAGAAAAGTGGACCCAATCATCACCACAAAAGACTCGATCTGCATGATATTCAACAAAGCTCTTTTTTTTTTTTTTTTACACTGCACGCTCCACAGCTCTGAATGGGTTCTTAGCGCACTGGTTTCACTATGAGTTTCAGCTGTGCTTCAGGGCACAGGTTATTTCAGAACAAACTTTAACTTAGGAAGTGCTCGTTTTGTCACAAGAGCACAGGCAGCGGCAGTGCAGTGTACTTTACAATCAACCAACTTCTGTTTGCATTGAAATCCATTAACCACCTTAGCACTGTAAAAATACTGCTGTAATTCCCAAGCACTTAAAAAGTGTCCTTATTCAATGTTCTTTTTTAAGTATGTGAGGTCATACAAAAAGTTAAATGATGGAAAATCTTTCTTGCACCATCTACATTTCCCACAATTATGCCAAGTACAAAACACTGACAAAAGATGGAATTTCCCTAAATCAAAAGATTAAAATGTTTATCTCTGAGTTCAGAGAACTCCAAAGATCTGTCTGCTCACTGCCTTCAGTGCTCTAGAAACAGTAAATGAATCAGTGCAGGGTATCAAACAAGTATTTCTGCACTATAAGTCTTTATTTTAAGTGAGGTGACCTTGATAAAAGAGCATCGATGGGAGAGGGGACGATGTGAGAGGTGTGACAGTGGCATTTGGTGGCAGGGCAGGAGAAGGAGGGGTGTGTTTTTGCAGCTGGCCAGACCTCCTGTTTCTACATGGAGGGCCTGCTGAGATCACAGTACCTCCGAAAGAATTCACCGCGCATCAAAAACCCAGCGTTCGGCTATTGTTAGACATGCGTGCCTGCTCAGCCAGACTGTCTCATCCGGGCACTAACATGCCCTTTTTTCCAGCAAAATCTCCCCACCACCGAACATGCTAAGTGCCCACTATGGCTTTGAAAAATCACCACAGGGAACATGTGTTCCTGTCCTGTCATTTCTGTCTTGCCAGACAGTTGATTATATTTCACTTTCAGTTTTAGAGATTTGCATGTATTAGGGAGATGACAGACCTTTGGCAAACTGCAACAACTGCAATCATCTCTATGCATAATTTGAGGTTGATGTTGTTAAATAAATGTTTTCAACTTGTAAATGAACTTTGGTGTCTGATGTGCCTGAACCACTTGCAAGGTTGACCTCTAATCCACTACTTAATCATTAATAAGATATTGGCCGAATTTCCATTTATTTTAAATTACATTTAGTCAGGAAGAATGCAAAACATTTAAATGTTTACCCTCCGACCATTCATAATAAAAATCAAATCAAATACAATGCACAAAGTCTTGACTCTTGCAGCGCATGTCACGAATTAATTTGTTATTGTTATAATAATGAACCATACCATAATTAGTAACATTTATTACACAATAGAAAATGTTCCCAACGACTGAAATCCACAGGGGTTAATCATTTCGATTTTTTTCGCTGGTAAATACAACGCATTCACTTCAGAAATACCCTGCACTTTGAATAGCTCGTCCAAGGAAACGAAATAAAGCCCTGCTGCAATCCCTTTCACCGACGCCTCGGGAGAGAACAGTGCATCCAGCGAGGAGTGAAAAACAACTTCTGACACGACATACCGGATCGCCCAGAGCATAGGACAGCCAATTCTTGCAAATAGCGGGCTCACAGACTAGTCAGCGGAAATGTAAATTAAAAGGACAAATGGATGAATATCTACATTTCCACGGATATTAACATTAAATGGATAAATGACAAAGCAGTTAAACAGTAAACGTGGCTAAACTGGATAGCATCAAATGCAATTAAGACAAATACTATTAAATCTGGCGAATAACATGACAAGTAAACGCATGTAAACTAGACAGTTTTGTTAAGATTAAGAGCAGCAAAGCGATCAATTTTGAGAAATAAACTGATATATATATAGACAAGGATTTTTAAGGCAAATTGTCTAACTTTTTGTAATATTTGCATATATTTACCGTACATTCTGTTAGTAAACGTCGGTGGGTTGACACTACTCTGTTCTAAACATGTATAAAACTTGTGGTGTTTGAGGACTGATTGAGAGTATTGTTAAGTCCTCTTGTCTGGTTACTTTACTAGGCGATCACAATGAAATGACTTTTCTTTCCACAATATCTTTACAGAAAATTAAGTAAATAACTGACGGTACAACACCTAAAAATGCATTATCTTACAAAACCAGACTTTGTTTTGTGTCACTCTTTCCTAATAATTACGGGGCCGCTTGAGTTAAGTCTTCTCAATTCCATCCTAAAATAGTCTTATCACAATACGATGTGTCCCGGCAGGGCTTTTACTTAGCGCATTCCCAGTCCAATAAAACAGCAACCAACGTATTGCCCGTCTTTTCATTCATTTCTCCCCATGAGGTTCGTCATGATGCAGTGAGGACAGCTCGAATATCGCTCAATACAAATGTCACAGCCGTTTAAACATTCACCTAGTAATACAAGTCTAGCGCATCGCACGCACCTCGGCGGCTACTTCTATGCGCAAACCACACGCTGTGTCCGTCTGTCTGAACTGAGATGCAACAACTGAGACCCTTTCAGCAACTTTGACTCACACTTTTTAACTTAACAAAAAAGGCCAAAGAGTCGGATTTTCATAACAAACTGCGCTTGAAAAATAATTAATTCGTCTCATATGTATACTCCCAATACATGACAACGGCCGCATGGTCGACAATGAAATTCAGCTAACGTGCTTGCCACCAGTATCAGTCAAAGGTGCGTCTTCAAGAACACGCGCAAGCATGACTTTAGAAGCATCATAATAAACTACTGCGCTTAGATCGCAAACATATTCACAGCCATCAGACTATACTACGGCGACACGTTTACCTGAAAATGCTTGAAAAAAGCCGATATGCGCGTGATGTGAAGGCTGAGACACCTCGAAGCGCATCTTGCACGGTAAATGCTACCCGTGAAGAAGGACTCGTCTTGCTTCTTCGCAGCGGCATTCGCGAGGCTCCAGGAAGCTGTAATCCACAGAAACAGGGTCAGGTACACGCTATGGTTTCTTGGAAACATTGTGCACTCGTGTTTTTATCTCCGCACTCTGAGCAGCATAGACTGCGTGATGACTCCGCTGTACAAACTAAAGAAACTTCAATAATCCACTCGGGGGAGGAGTCAGAACTGCGTGCGGCGCGCTATTGGAGGAGTCCGAGGCGATTGGCAGATGTTGTTGGAGCGTATTTCCAGGTAGGGCATGGAACAATCGAGCTGAAACGCACAATTCATCGCGAGTGGCACCGTACCCTACCCTTTAGAGCAAATAAGCAACCAGTCTTAAATTCTAAACAGGGAAATAAATTCCATTTAGTTACAACTTTTCTGGACTATGCATTGGAATTATATTAGATGAGTCTCAACACGCTATTACATTGTAAATCGAATTATCAAAAAGAGCATGTTGTTACATTCACATGGATATCAACAAAATAAACAAGGGAATGAGGAAAATAATTCAGGACGTAAACCAGAAACATTTTTGGTAGGAAATGCATTTTACAGGATTAGATAGGTTGACTTGGGGGGGGGGGAAAAGCCGGGTCCTCTGGTGTCCCATTCCACTCCTTTTTTAATCACTTCACTTTCAGATTAGAATGGTCAGGGAAGAGTCCATTATGCAAGAGGTGTGAGGCAGAGTATATAAAGACAGCATGAATGCTTCATTTCCTAGTCTGGACACATGTCTGTGGACATCTTAAATATGAGGACATTATAATGACTGCTAGTGAAATCTACGAAGTCATTCCTTTGGAACGGAGGAAAATAACTCACACAAACATGCAACACATTATTACCACGACCACTACATCACTGTACCTTCTAATGGGATGGCGCTCTGTGAGAATGGTGAAACTGCTTTGTGGAGGATTTACACTTCACTTAGAGGTAGAGATGTGCCCAGAAAGGCAGCACATTTCATAGACTGAGCCTCGTGGACTATGCTGATGAACAACTAGCATTGTGATGTACCAAGTTCATCAAGAGGCCCACTCTGAGGTTAGAATGTGAACCAGCTCAAGGAAGGAAACCTGCATATTTTCACTGCACGTTGACTCCTCCGCATCCACAATGCCATGGAATTATGGGAAGGCTTGGACCTGCTGCCATCTACTGATGACACAACATGTCTGAAGGCTGGTGTAGACATGTAGTCTAAGGGGGCCCCACCACAGCCCTGTCTGGGCAGCAGGAAGTCAGCCAACTTCCCAGGGAACCCCTCAACTACAACCAGAACCTCATCAACTTACGTTTACCAGTAGCTAGGAAACAATGGCAGTTTTACTCGAAAAACAATTAAAATAATCACAAACAAATTCCGTAAAACAGCTTTCCAAATGCTGGCATGTTTTCATGGCCCAAGGATTGGAGAAAATATGACATGTTGGAAACAGGGAGCGAAATCCCCGGCGTTTATTTATTTAATTTTTTCCTTGTTTGTTTTTGGGGTTTTTTTTGCTCAAGCTGGTATTTAATACAAAAGTTCCTTAGGGGGTTTACGAGGTGCTCATACTTTACTTTTCTCAGCTTGTGGAGCTCATTGCTGAGCACTATTACAAGGGCAACATTAGAACATAATGAAGTTTTATAGGTTTAGGGGTTAACTGTATGCAGAATGGGACAAAAAAAGAGACTCACTTAATCACTACACTTGGCCTTGGCTGCCAGATCGCCCTGGGCCCGTGATGCTCTGTGCCAAATACTTAAGTCCTGACATCTCTAATGAAACTAATCCCTTCATGCATACAGTATATCTTGGAAAGCATGGATGACTCCCAGGGATGGGGAAACACTTGAGTGAACAGACTCCTTGTCGAGCACGCTAATGTCCAAGACCACACTTGTAGCACTGTCGCTTTGCACACACATCCAGGACAACACATTATTCACTTGATGCAGAATGTCAGCTGCTCGGCGACCTGGCGTCATTGCACGCACGCTCATGTGTGGCATTTGTAGAATGTGACCAAGCCTGCTGTTCCACCGCCAGCATCTGAAAATCGGTTTTGCTCCTTTCTCAAATGCTGGTCATAGAGATTGACGTTTCCCAGGTGGTCTTACCGCACAATGTAACTCGGGGTGAGAATTCCCTCGACACTCTTAAAACGTTTTAAACACGGATGTCTGTGTACCTAAAAAATGCGGTGTAGCAGCTTAATTTGCTGGCTTATTGTAGCCATGTGTGGCAGGGGTTTTATGGTGTGTGGTGAAGGAAACACGCTGTCTGTGTGGGGTCCTCTTGTCTCCTGGAGCCAGGGGGGAGTCGCATCCCTCCGACTGAACAGTTTCATTGACTGGGAAAAGCCTTTGCCAACAGTGAACTCAGGCCATAAACTGGGTAAAGGGGCCGTGGTGTTTATTTGGGAAAAGGTGGGCCCTGACGTGAGCCACCTACGTCACTCAGCCTAATTCAGACAATTAATTATCAGAGGTCTCTACTAGCAACATATGTACACATGTATAAATAAACTGCCAACATCCTGGTTCAAATACATGGGAGTACATATTAATATAGTTGGTGACTGCATTAATAACTTATCAAATGTGTAGTGACTACTGAGTGTGGTAGTTTAATATTTAGAAAGATGGTTTTGTCTCTGATGAGCATTTGATTTCATAAGCATTTAATCAATATGAAGAGGAAATTATTCTGTCATAATGAAAGTAATCATGTGGAGTTTTGCCTCAGACATTTTTTTATGAGGTTTGCTCAGACCCACCTGTACAACCGCAGTTTTTTTCCCTGTTTTTGTGGTTGAAAACACATGGTTTATCTGTACAGGTCTGGTGGTAGGACATAAGTCATTTTTATTATCACTGTACCAGCATCGTCCCCCCACCTTTATGTTTTTGAAAAAAAATCTCTCTTGCACGCCAGTGTGATGACATCAAAAGCTACAGGTGTCCCCATTGTCAGACACACCTGTGAAGGGACACGCAGATCATCCAAAAATAGCCTTTAGAGACAACCTTGACCTGAGAGATCCACTTTGTATGCAGGCATTCAATATTTTATATCATTTGAGAGCTGCACAGAGGGAATACTCAAACAACACTCAAGGTAGTGTATGCAATTCAATAAAGCAGCCATTCTTCCATCTTTGCTGATTTTTTTATGGGTTCTTGAGGGTCCTTAGCCATGAAGAACCATTCAAGGGGCACTCTCTAAAGCTGAGCTACTGAACCCTTGTCCTGGAGTGCCATACTGTCTACAGACTTTGTTCCAGCCAGGCCCTTACCGGCCTGATTCAACTAATTATTGTTTTGATTTAAGCAATGTAGCCTCACCCCTACATTCTTAGTGGGTTATTCTCCAATGTTAGTGCTTTCAAGACATCTGGAAAAAGACGATTTATTGTGGGCCTCTAGGAACAGAGCTGGAGTGCAAGGCTCCGAAAGATCTATTTTAAGCAATTCATAAGGAAATATATTGCCTCTCTAATCCTGGCCATCTTGCTGATTGATTTACTTGCTTTGTTTGTTTTTAATATTTCAGTGGAACCATTATTCTTAAGAGGAATCAGATGTTTGTGACAAAGCATTCTGCTTTGAAATATCCTTTTCATGTCTTTACTCAATGCACTCTAACATTCTCTGTTTACTGAAAATTATATTCTACCATTTTATTAAACAAAATAAATATATACAGTATCAGAATGACTTTTCATGAAAATACCCTTCAGTGCTTTCTAAACTTCTTCCTCACTCAGTGTGGATCATACTATGTGAATAGTTTGTGATTTACCTAGTTTGATCCGATGCAATGATGCAACGATGCAACAATGCATTGGTTTTAGACCTGCATGCATTGGTTTTAGACCTGCATGAGGGTTTTTTCTGAATAGTTTAACAGTTTAAAAGTACATCATAAAATTGCAGGTCATAAAGCCTATAATTGAACTAGATAAGGCAAGTGTTATGATAAAGACAAATGTATAAAACTATACCCAAAATAAAGGTTATTTGCATACAGCCTGTCTGTTATGGACCAGCTCAGTATTGTTTCACCATAGGACGACACGAGTCTGCAAGCCAAGATGACTACAAACACAGTGACACACCTCTTTGAAGACAGAGAGCTTCATCTGTTATCATCAGAGGCCTGCCGCACAGGTAGAACAAATTAAGAAAGGGCTGACGTTATGAGTTTGGCACTGGGTTTTCTTGCTGATAGAACTGACAGCCCTAATTTGTGATGGGGGATGCCGTAGCTATGTATCACAGGGTGCTGTGATGTCACTGCCCACACAGGTTCATAACAGGGTTCTGCTATGCCACTGCTCAGGAGGATTTTTTTTTAACGAAATATGACTTGTATGCATTGGATGTACAGTAACTTAGAGGAATCTGTGACAATGTCCAGCGACTGGCGATTTGGAAAAAACAACCACTAGAAGCAGAACACTTTAACGAGCATGATATTATTGGAGAAAGGCCCCCTGTGTGGTGGATCACAGAAAACCACTGCCTCTTACCAATACTGCAGACTGTGAATTTGGAGAATGACCTGAACCAAAGGGCAATATTTATGTGTGTTCATCAAATCAGGCACATTATATTCGCTACTATATTGTATAGTAAAAACCTAATTGATCTGTAGTATACTTATGCTTCAAAGTTGGCAAAAGGCACAAAAGAAAGTGTACCATACTGTCACAGAATAGACACTGTCTCACTGGATAGGAAGATCACTCCTCACAAGGATGACTTGCACTGGTAATAGGATACCAGTGTATCCTATGTCACATGTCAGTGATAGTGGACCCTACGTCAAATGCTCACATTGTCTCCCCAGTACTCTTCACCTGAAAGCCCACTCAACAGGTAGAATTGGATCCCACTGACCCCACAACAGGTTCTGATCCAGCACTGAATGGGTGGTTCTAACCTTTGAAAGCCCCCTCATAAAGCCTCTGTGGATGTTAGCTCTTGTTCTCACAGAGTCCTCTATGGAGGAAACCAGTGGTCATCTCTCATTCTGAAGACATATGAAATAAGAGAGATATGCTGTTAGAAGCATGTGTAGAGTGGAAAGGTCAGACACGAAGTATGCATACAAAGACAATGTGAAGATAAATGCATAATCAGAGCAATTAAGGAGAATATTTATGAGGCGTGTAACCCAGAATGAAATTATTCAAAAATTCTTCCTGCACTTGTTACATTTCCATGGAGTGATGTTCAAATTTATGCCTGGTGTATTAGGGATTTGGATATTAAATAGATTACTTAATAAATCTGACATGAATTCATGTCTTAGAATTGAGTACAGCTTCTATCCACAGATGAAATGCAGGAGTGTTCAAGGACCATCTGAAAATATGTTAATTAGATTGAATATTATCTTTCAATAATAATGCACAGAGACATCATAACGTTAATTTTAGGTCAAAATCAAAGACCAATTGGTTGGTCAGAAATGAAAAGGATTTTATTTTTTCCCAAGCTGTTGTCCAGTCTTGTCAGCCCAAATCAAGCCCGTAAATTTTTGACAAATTATTAACAGTAAATTTATTATCTGACATTAGAGGGCAGTATTTACAGTCTCCATGCTAGTAACAGCACTGGGACAAATATGAATCCATGAATTTGATCCCATTACCATACTTTAATGCAGCATCTTCAAGTCAGCTGTGTTTCCCTCCTGCTGCACCTCCTAGAGCTGGAAGCCTACAGTGTTGTTTTAATGGAGTTGCAGAACTGAGATTTATTAAATTAAAAAATATAGATTAAATCAACAAATCACTAATGGAGAGTGGACAGTTCATCACCTACAGTTATTTAAATGGGTTGCATGTCATAGACATTAAAATGTTCTTCTCTGTCACACAAAATGATCAAGGTTAAAGTCCATATAGTTACTCAGTCTGGTAAAAGATGCCATTTTACAGGTATTTGTTTCAGCTGAACCACATATTCGCCAGTGCCACTAGGTAGCTAATTACCTAACAGAAGACATGAAAAACAATTTTTTCATTTTTTCAAATGAGAATATTTAAACTAATTTCAAATGAAGAGTGAGCACAGAATTTTTCAATGCAAATAAAAGTACTGGAATTTATCTATGACTGCATGCAAAAAAGCCTTCAGAAGTCTGGAAGATTATACAACCACGGCCCATGGCATAATAATTTGTTTCCTACAGTTTCCATGTTTCAGTAGTTTTTAAGCCAGATACCAAATGGACATACGCAAATCTAAGCAGAGTAAGGGGTTGTTGAACTGCTTTGAGCCAACACATTGCAGGTCATGTGCACAATTGAACTTGTTTGGTGAGAAGACAGAATCAAGATGGTTACAAATAATGATTATAGTTAATTATTTGTAAAGTATAAGATCAGCAGATCATTTTTTGCTTAAAAGGTTGCTGTGGAGGGCTTGACTGTGTCTGTATCTGACTGTACATCAGATGTGTGTGTAAAAAAGCAATAACTATATAAGAGTGTGATAAAAACATGTGATCCTGTCCAACATTGCCCCTTTTATATCTATAACATTTACATGCAGCTTTGATGAGGTTCTTGACATTTACTGCGCCTGAAACCCTAGTCCTTTTTAAGCATTTGAAAGGGATTCTGAAACAGCTATCTCAGGCTTGTTAATCATAACTGACTTTTCCCCTCAGAGATGCCAAAAATATCATTTCACCACAATGGAAAACATTATGTGATGAATGACATCAAGGAGTGGATTGTCCTCAATTTGCATCAGATGGCGAGGGCTTTGTTTGTCTGCTCCGAACTGTTTGGTTTTGATAATTGTTCTCTTTGCGCATAGATGCCAGGAATGAGCGCTGCTTGCTTAATATGATTCACTCTGTTTATACAGGGTTAAGCTTTAAGAATTTACCCTCAATCAATGCACTCGCAAGAGTTTCCAGTATTCCCTTAGCAAACATTTATGCTTCACATGAGGCTGGAAAAATAATCCCTGAACATTAGAGCTCCACTGACAGATGCACTGAGGAGCCATTTCTACGGTTCATCTCCACCAGTGTTCGTGCAGTGTAGAAGCGATTCAGGTGCTAAGTTGCCAGATCCATGAAGATTGAAAGTACTATACTCCCAGAAATTATGTTACTGTGGACTGAACAGTTTTTGAGTACTTATTCAATGGTGTTATAATGTTGTTCTCTACTGATTGTGGCACTGTAGAGTATTGGGAAATGGTGTAGTGTACAGGTCAGAGAGCTGGATTTGTAGTCAGAGTGGTTGATGGTCAAAATCCAAGGTGGGAGTAATACTGTTGTATTCTCAGGCAAGGTGCTTTACATGAGCGTATTGAGCTGGATGGATCATTTAAATATGTAAATGTGTGTCACTTGTCCTGGACAGAGGAGTTTGCCAAGCAAATGGTGACAGCTTTCATGGTAGACCCATCCTGTCCAAGCATGTCTTTTCATTCCCTAGTGCTCTCCATAAAGGAAAGATCCTGTTTCCTCCCACTGTACACATCCTAAAGCTGTATAACCAGAGGGCACTGCCCACACAATCTTTTTTAAGTTCCTAAATCCTTGGACTAAAAATGACACTTACATCTTTTCATTATCTCACCCTTACCTGACTTACTATGTGGGCTGACGACTGCAAAGTTAGGGGCTGACACAACAGATAAGTTTAGAAATGGGAGAATCACAGTATTTGTGTCTCCATCTCACAATGAAGCTACAATTATTGGCCTACTAAGTGCAAGCTTGCTATTTTCTTGGTAGCATGCTCAGATATTTTACAGCAGAGGATACTTCTAATTCAGGGACATAACCCTAGCATTGTTTCTGCCAAAGTTTTGTATGTTCTGTTCTGTAAGTTCAGTGGTGTGTGTGTGTGTGTGTGTGTGCTATCACCCTAATAACACATCTCATCAGTATTGCCACTTCTTCCGTGGCTCTCTCGCTGACTTTTAAGGGGAATGGCTGCTGGAACAGTGGAGTGTTTGAGCCCACTATGTCTCCCAATCTATATACTATACAAATCTCTCAATCTGTGCAGAGTCTGTGCAATCTGTGTCTGTGTCTTACAACGTACGTCATCTTTTTGGTCATCTTACATTGGTTATTGTCACTATCCTTCGTATCAGCTTATGACATCAATGTTTAAAAAAGTGGCTCAACTAGTTAAGGTGTTCCTTCTGAGTACAGGCTTACCTTTCTGGCCCAAGACATCACAAGTTTGAATCTGGACTGGATAATGACTTGGAGTCTGCAGCAACAGAACATAGTTGTCTCTATTTTGTTGGGGTAGTGTGAGTTACAGCAACCATGTTTATGTGTATGTATATACAGTATGTGTGTTTGTGTGTGTGTGTTTGTGTGCATATTATATACATGGTGCTCATTTAACTTGAATGGATACACTTCTGTTCTGTTGTACTGGAAGTCACTCTGGATAAGAGCAGATGCTAAATGAATGTAATGTAATGTTAACGTGGAATCGTCGCACAGTCTTTGTCTACCTCCCTTACAACATGGATATTGTGTTTTAGGTGTCAAGTATAAATTCTAGCACCTTTTCTTCTTTCTCCCAAAGTCAAGTCAAGCTGCCACTTGAGATGACCCTAGGGAGATGGCTGTGCCTGCCATGAAATCAGGCAAAGACATAATTCTCCAAAGTAATTCTCCAAATCCACGAGGGCCTGGAGTCATCATTTGGTCAACTTAAGATAAGTTTAGCAGGGAAGGCGGGGGGAGCTCACGGAATAAAGGGATTCCTCTGGAGTCAGTAATTTAGGCCTGTGGCTCACACCTCAATAGGTTCAGAGTGCTGTATCTGTTTGTCTCCACATGCATGTTCTAATAAATTGTCGGCTGCTGATTGAAGTCTGTCTCCACCCTGGCTGATTTCCTAACTCCTCGTTCACCAAAGCTCCTGGGGTGTTTTCTCTATTGTACCTCTCAACAGCACTCTCTAGTGACTCATCAAGCACCCATGATGTGCTCAGATGCTGTCAGTGGTGGATGCAACTGTCCTGCATGGTACAGGGTTGCAGCTGCTGTGTTTCTGTGCTTTTGTGCTATTGCTGTGAATGTAGTGGATGCTGGGAAGACAGGAGCCTGATGTATCATTGGTGATTCCAAAGGTGAAAAGATGGAGAACAGCAAAAAGGCTAGTCTTATCTAAAATCATGACGTGTGCAATAGGCTTTACAGAACAAATACTGCAAATCATATTTCATTTTTTTCATTTTTCAAATAATTGTAGAATTTAAAGCATAGACCCTGCACATGGATTAACAGACAAGAGCTTATGTGTACACATTTGGTGAGTATTATCGTAGTTCAAGACACCAAGTAGACAGTAAGTAATACTGTAGCTGATTCTATGTGTTTAAGTAATGGATGCTTCTGCACAATGATCAATTGCATGTCTACTTGCTCTGCAAATACTGGGTCTACTATGCAACCTTAGCAAATCCACAGCATCTTACTATTAGCTGTCTCTCGAGGGGGCAGATAAGCAATCACATTCAGTAGTTCATTCTGGGCAGAAAGAGGTCCCCACCCCCTCCACTAGGTTAATGAGTTACATTAGCAATTCCTCAATAGATCCATCCTTGCAGAATACACAACTCCCTTTTTCCTTTTATCTTCCTTAATACCCATGTGATGCTTTTGCAATTTAAAAATATATATAAATAATGATGATTGTGTAAAATAAATAAATTTAAGGTTATCATTAAAATTGTTTGCTAATGTACAGTGGCTTGTTTTGACAGTTTTCAACAATACAAAAGAATAAATACATTATTGTATTGATAAACCAGCCCACCGTATTTATGATTGGTTGTGCAGGGTTCTAGCATGGCCTTGCAGTAACTTGTTGTTCTGACATACTTAATATATTGAGAACATTGATGATTTTCACAACATGTCTCTATTTTGGGGGTTTGGCAGTCACATTTTTCAGCAAACTAATTGATCAGACCCCCTGTGATTCTGAGCATTGTAATTTGCATTTTGGGAACTGTACTTCTACATGGAAAAATGTCACATACTTCCAAGGCAACAAATGGATAGCAATAAGCTGTGTGAAATTAAACTAATGTGTCATTTTAGGCCAAAGTGATACCTAATTTGGCAATAGAAAATTAAATGCCAAATGTGAAAGGGGTCCCAACAGAGCAGTAAAAAAAAACCAATCAGGTTCATACAGTTTGTCTCTCCACAAATTCTCTGTTCTGCAAAAATTGAAAGGATGTGTCAAATTTGCCAGCTGCAAGCATGTTGCTTTTCTGAAATGAGAAAAAAAAATAGATTACATTCAGAATGTAACATTATTAGATAGTCGCTCAAAACATCTACAGTATTGGCAGCTGTAGTGTACCCTGTGAAACAAGGACATCTGTTATTTATATCCCTGTGATGCCAACCTTTCGTCATCTGACATCCCTTCTGATTGATTGTCTGGAAATACAACTTGATAATGTTTATTCAGATGACAAGATTGGATGAGCTTTATTCTTAATGCAAGGTGGTGCTTGTTATATTTTCCATAATTCGTTTACTGAAGAATTTCCATTTTCCATTTCCGCCGGTATACATCCGTAATAACCATTTACAAACATTTTCATTCACAGAGTATATTTAATACTGTTCTCATGTTCATTGACATATTTAAATATACATATGTGTGAATATGTGTATATGCATATATTTGTGTGTGTACGTGTGTGTGGTGCGTGTGTGTAGGGGGTCGCATGTGTTTGTTTATGCATAATGAGGGGGAGGTCTCGTCTACAGTAACTGTAATTACAAAATATGACCACTAGATGGCAATGTTATTGTACATAACTGTCTTCATGGTTCAGATAGTGGGTACTGGCAACATTCAAAAGACCACTCTCCATGTTATACGGTGGTTTAGCTGATAAATACGTAAAATGCTAAGCAAAAGTGTGATGAAGATCTTGTATGGTAACATCTGTACAGCTAAGGCCAAATGAAAACTTAATCTCAGCAAAAACAATGAATGAATTAATAAAATAGTTTTTAATAATTAATAATAATCATATGCCATTATGAATTGTGTATGGGGGGTAAACTGTAGATTACCATTGAGGAAAAATAAATACCACACTGTGCCTTTAAGAGAGGGCTTGCAGCAATGTGTTGGGAAGCTGAAGATCAAACTTTATTAGCTGAAGTGATTGAGTTAGTATACTGCCAGCATTTTCCCAGAGTGGCTGGGATCTCTGCTGATTTTATCAAGGCTGGTAGTGGACATCACATGGGGCCATACCTACCAGAAAACATTTCTGGAAGCAAAGACAGAGGAAAAGCTCCACTTTTAAATATTCTCATCTGAATAGTTATTCACTGAATCAGCACTATTTGCTAAGGTGTTAAATTAATCCAAATGCAAAAAAGAAAAATAGCATGGCCAAGGAAACCTGCTAAAGAAAGTGAGATAAAAATCAAAATATTTTGCCGAGTGAATTAGATTTTTTGTTGTTGCTCTTTTAAAAGCATGCTCTAACATCATGATCTATGAGTTAAGCTAGTTTATAAATACAGATAAAAGGTAGAAATATGCCACAAATGTTCACATAAATGACATTCCAACAATGAGTAATATAAATATAACTGCTGAACGTTTGACAAAGCTCATTTAAAAGGATTGTTGTTTTTATTGGTCATTATCAGTCTATGACCTAACAACTGTCTGACGTTGCTCAGTGGTATATTGTTCATTGTTGGAAGGTCAATGATGTGAACATTTGTGGTATATATCTAAGACAATGTTACAGTGTAAGTTAATAGTTAGACCTATGAAGAGCTATGATTTAGGTCTGGATAGGAACATTTTACATGTGAATGGTGTCAGTGTTTGCTCTAAGGCCTCAGTGCTGTACATATCATCATTTTGAATACACACAGCTGATGAAGCAAATCTTGTGTAGACATTAAATGCTGTATCTCGGCACTTGCGGGGATGATTGAGGCAAAACTGTATGCAGTTGTTCCAATTTAACCACCGAAGAGAGTGGGTGAACAGAAAGCGCCCACATGTGCCCAGCTGTCAGCATCTCCATGGAAACCTGCAATCACTGACATTTCAAGCAATGGCAACACTGAAATAAACTGCCACAACTGAATGTGTTTGCAGCCCAGGTTGTACATTTGAAGTGCACTTCCTGTTATCAAAGCAGTTACCCTTTGGTACTAGCATTTCATCCTGTGTGTTTTTCTGTCACAGGTGTGGAAGAGACAAGAAATAATGTGTGCAATCTATTTTCATGTCATTTGAGATTAAGAGGACTGGACAAATCTTTACCTTTTTTAAACAAATGTACTAGTTTCTCTATAAAAGAGTGAAATAGAATGGAAGATGATAAATTGCGGTGTTTTCCAAAACAGACCTATTGTAGTTGAACCCAATTAAGTTAAATAATTGAGAGCTCAGCTGGAGCAAAAACCAGCAGGCACAGTGGGCCCCCAGGACCTGGGTTAGGAAACACTCCATTAGTCTGTCAGGCCTTTGGCACAGCCTACAGAGAGTCATGTGATGTCATCTTAGGAACAATTAATATTCAGCCCAACCTGAGCATAAGTCATTTTTAAGAGAGGAACCTTAACTTTAAATCTCTCTAAATCAATCTGCAAAACAAAACAATCAAACAAACAAAAAAACACAGTACTACAGTCAACATCTTACTGTTTTTTTATGTCATGAAATGTATTTTTAATTGTGAAAATCACCTCTGGCCTTTTGGGGGAAAACAAAAAGAGCTCAAGGTTTCTTATAGTAATGAAAGTGTGAACAAGACTTCCAGAAACAGTCGTAACAATTCATGAGCTATACAGGAGGGGCAGTCATGCATTCAGTCAATTACAAGGGTATTAAAGTGGTTAGACAGAGATTATGAAAACTGCCACATCCAGCACTATGTTAAACTTTGTGTGGTGTTTATGGCTTTAAGGGTTCTGTCTTGGTAAACTAAAGTAAACTAAATTATATTTTTAAAATCATGAGACAAAATCTCAAAATAGCATTAGAAATTTTAATTAATATACCTAATACTACCTCTATTACAAATTAATGGTAATAGTATTGGGAGCACTGCACTTCTAGTATACCTCATTCTCTTTTCAGAGCACTGAAGGAAAGACGAAAGGTTTGATTATTATTGCCTGTTACCATCATGTTAAGGCTGTGCGGTGGTTTGATAGCTGTTATGTTTTACCACTGTGTTCCAGTTGTGTGGTGGTTTGATTACTGTTAAATGTGTTCATCGTACATGCTGCCATCATGTCAGGCTGTTTGGTGTGGTGGTAAGGGCACTGTGACCATAGGGCCAGTTGTTCAGATGGTAGTGCATCTGTACTTAAGAGGAAATTCCTTTGGCACCCCAGTGAAAATGAGGCCCTCTGAAGGGGTAATACTGACAAAAATCCAAGCCATCCTGGACAGTGCTTACCTCATTGCAACCAGCCCTGCTCATAGCAAAAAAACAATGCCGTTCTATCATTTCTGTTCTATCAGAAAGATATGTGGTGTATAAAATGTATCTTTGCTGTATGTCAGAACCAAACTTTCTATTAATTACACACCATTTCATGTGACAAATTACTGCTACTGTTTTATTGAGGCTATAATCTGTCACGCAAAATGACATGTAATTTATAACTGAAAAGGATGGTACGTATAAACCCTTTTTTGGCCATCTCACCTCTCCTTAACTGTCCTTCTGACGCATGTCTGTTTTACTTTTAATGATTTCTTCTGCAAATAAACAATTCACAAAATCAAACCAAATGTTGTGAGCTTATTTGTGTCCTGTTTTATTGATAATAGTATTAATTTGGACAACTAGCTCAATACTTGTCAATCTGGCTGAAGCTAAATCCAGAATAGGTGACTTATTAGACAAAATACTGCTACGTGTTCATTTATTGTGTATTATAAGGACTTGTCTGCTGATAAAATTTTCCAGTGCAGACGGAGAGATATCAGGAAGCAAGGTTCTAGTCACACTCTCACTTCCTCCCACATTGTGTCACCCTCACAATTTACTTGAACAATACAAGATTGATTTTCTGTCACAGCACAGCACAAAAAAAAAAAAATCAGTATCACTGACTATTGCAAAAAGGACAAAATGTATAGCTGCCATTTAATTACACATCTACTGAGTGATGCATCTGATCGTACATTGGAAATCATGGGAAACCTAGGCCAAGAACTCCAATTACAATTTGTTCCATTTTCCTTGATTAATTCAAATACCATCTTTAATGATTGTTACATTATGTGTTTGATACTCAAAAAATTAATGAAAAATTGTTGTAAAAGAATTTACAGACCTGGATATCCACTCGTGCCATTAAAATTCAGTTGCACTGCACAGCAGGAATTCCTCAGTCCAGTGCCACTGATCTACTGCCACTTCCAAATCCGTATGCAATGCATTGCTGCTATTTTTCTTGAGCCACAGGTTTAAATAGTCAACCTAGAATGAATCATGCGTGATACAATGAGGCTGGAGTTTACAAGAGTTTGGACCTCGCTGACATAGAAATACAGCTAGTATTGACAAAACAGTTAATTTTCATTAGTTCCTTTTCCATTTCACTATATTTGGCAACAGAACCCATGTGGAGCTTGATAGCTGAAGGTTATTGTTACTGAAGGCATTATTGTTGGTGAGGTAATGGCTGACACCATGCGTTTAGTAAAGCACTCCACGCCGCAGGGTACCACTTTGCTCTCAAATTCCTTTCAGTTTACAAGTATATAAAGTTGTCATCTCAGAAGAGTCCATTTTCAGTTCAGCTGTAAAATGATGCCTTAACTGTCCATAACATTGTTAATACAGTGTAACACTTTTCCATCACTGACACAACATTCCTTTTCATCTCAAAATTCAAATTCATTATGTTTTTTACATGCTGAAAAAATAACATTAACTAACAAGCACATTGCAATAAATTATTGTATCTGGGCTTATCATTGGTTAATTATATTCCCATCTCTTGAAGTTTAGCATCTGATGGTCAAAAGATATATCATCTGACAGACATGGAGATATAACATGTTATTTATACCAAAAGTAATCATTGAAATGACTATGCATGGTCTCTTTAAAAGGATGAGCTCATCAAAAGCTCAGGATCAGAGACAAAAAAGCCGCTGGATACGCAGGCCATCGACCCTTGACCCTTGACCTCTCCAGTCTGGGACATCTGTCCGCTTTCCCGCCTCTAATGCTGTAAGTGGGGCAGCAGTCTGGAGACTGGTTCCATAGTGGACATGCCTCTCCCTGTGTGCTTGCTTCTACATGTGTGAAAGAGTTCAATATGGATATTGGATATGAGGCTCTGATTAGCAAGGAAATTCTGATAATTATGACTGATCACAGTGCAGTATACATGCATGAAACAGAATTTTATATTTGTCCTCTGTGAACTGAGGAATAATCTGTTATTATTGTTTTGTTATTATAATCTGTTATTACTGTATGCCCTGATCTTGTATCGGCTGAATAACTACATCTGACAAAACTGCTTCAGACCTAAAAACAACCAAACTTGTGATTTTGTTGTAGTGGTTGTGTAGTAGCTAGAGGAGGGGAGTGGGGGGTGGTAAACACATAGCTCCACTGAAAACATAAAGTCTGTCCGTCAAATAAAAAAATGTGTTCTGAGGGATGGGGTGGGGATTAGGGGGTTGGCCCAGCCCTGTCTGACCGATTCACATCCTGTCCCTGTACACTGTTTACAGTACAACTAAACTTCAGCCGCTCTGAGGGGTAAATTCAATATGTTGATGGGTGCAGCATACAGCCGCCAGGGGAAGAGACAAAGCTGGATATTCCCCTGCTAGTGGCTGAGCCAGGCTCACCCCTCCCGGGCTTTAATAACAACTCAACGAAAAGCCGTGTGACTCGTGGCTCCCCTCCCCCACAGCCACATATTACCGTTCTGCTCTGTGCTGTCTAGAAAGGTCATGTGACCCTCATCAGTCTCCCATGGTGGGGGAGGGGAAGCAGATTGAACCTGTTCTTTGTTAAGAGGTCAGCTCGAGCTCCCTGGCAGGAAGAGCTCTATCCCATCCACCCTCTAATAGCTGCGCCTCTGAATATCCTGGCAGAGAGAGAGACAGGAGTTGTGGAAATGGAGAGGGGTACTCAGCTGGTTCTGAAGAACTGTTCTGAGTTCCTCCTCTGAGTGGAATGTAAAATTTCAGGAAAAAGGGCTAATAGAGTCCTGAATGAATACAACAATGTTTGTTACTGCAGTTTCACAAGAGAAGACAGAATGTTCTAATGGATTAGATGATTAGGTTTTCCCAGAAAAATGCCACATACTGAGAAATAGTACTATTACCATGTACTGATCTGTAACTAAACCTGCTCAACTAGTCATGAAGTGGTAAAAATGCAGTCTTGCCTGTACCATTCACACATGTATACAAATAGAGTCAAGCATGTGTGGGGGAGGGGCACAGCTGAGATACACATTGTCGATCAAGGAAGTATTCAGTAGGTCAAAATGCATTTAGCGTGCACCTGGGACAGACAAGAACTGTTACCTTTTCTCCAATGACACATCTCTGTCTACATAGCTAGCAAATTTAAAAAGAGATATTTCTCTCATTACACTGAATTTCTAGGAATCAGTTACCCATGCTATCCTTTTCGATAGCGTGGCCTACACTTCAACATGAGAGACACTGGTCCGCAATGCAAGGGCACTAGTGCATAAAATGATGCATCACAGGTAACAAACACATTTGTGAGCTTCAGTGCTCAAAAAGGTTTACATATTTCATTAACAACAACTCCTTTACAATTTTACACAAATTTTCAGCACATATTTGTGTAAAATTATAGCATATATAATTTGCTGTTTAACAGTACATTCAGATTGTCAAGGTGTACTGTGATGTGACAACCTGAAAGTCAATTACTAGAACTTCAACTAGAAACACAAAGTAGCCTCTCATGCGGTGAGGAGGTGATATAGTCAGGGCCAATCAAATACATTCTGACCTACATACAGTATATCCAGCTCATCAGGATACAGGAGAATTGAACTATCATGCCAACTTGTAGGCACACATACCCATAAAGCCTTGCAAAGATAACTGCTTGTTCAAATTCCACATGAGACATCAGTGAGATCTTGTGGACTAGATTTCAGCTGCTTGTCCTTATTAACAGGTTAGCTAGCATGTTAACACGATAAATAATTTATTAACAAGATGACAGTGATGAAAGCTTAGCTTTTTTCTGTGGAACTTAGCTAAATTAGCAAGGCCGCAAACAAGTGAAACTCGTAGCTAGCTAACTGTCATTTTAGTATCAACAGCTAGTTGTTTTGTGGTACACACAAATGGTGAGATTCTTTTCAGATTCATATGGATTTCCACAGACCATACAAAATTATGTTGCCATTGATGTAAATATGTTACACAAATGAAAAAGTGAATATATAACATATGTTGTAATAGTAGCCTTGCGACACCTTTTCTTCTGTTTAGATCAATTCCTCCATTCAGCCTCGTCATTTTGCCTATGGTCTAGACTCCAGTGTATCAGCTCTGACAAGCCTGGTCATGAATATCATGCACAGTTAATCAATTAATCAATTTGTTTTGTCACACCACATGTACAAATTAATGTTACAATATATTTTTTCAATACATCATCACAATTAAAAAAAGGATTTTCATCCCGAAAGATATGTTTTATAAAGGCAAGTACATACATTCAAACAAAGACTGTACCATGCAATATAAACACTATATTCAGAAATGTAGATGCATTACAATATGTTTGGAATGTACTTACTTGGGGTTGTCATATATTTCAGTGTGTGTTCTGGATGGAGATATACATTTGTAAATATTGGCTGTGAAATGCTAAAAATGACTTGTGTTAGAGGAATAAGCATTTTGGATTTTTCCAAAATGAAATGTCAAAATGGTTTAAATCTTGAATCATATTTCTTTATTAGTACACAGATGTGTGCGCTTGCACAAGAGGGTTTAAAAGCAGCCTTGCAACGTGGAATATGATGGTACCACACCATCAATTTGCTGCAATAGTCTCTGACGTGGAAGATGACCGGAGAGCAGAGCCAGCTTTTTAAAGCAGGCCAAATACGGTCATGTTTGCTGTTGTTTTCGATGTGGCAGAGGCTTAACAATTTGATTTGACCCAATCTTGTAAGTGGTTCCTACGTACAGTGTCAAGAACGAGAGCATACGCACAACGCAGACATCATAGACAAAAATGCTTTTAGAAACACCAATAAAAATGTGTAATAGGTATTTTAGCCGCAGTCATTAGTCACAAGTAGGCTATAGTTCACAACAGTGGTATCCAGATCAATCCACTGAATAAACTATGCTGTAGTTTCTGCCCCCATTTACACATTTAGCGCAGCTACTCGAAAGTGCACGGTAACCAGAGGAATGTGTCACACTAATGCAGAGCTGTAATGATGTCAACTTGTTATTTACTTTCCAAATCTGAATGACTGAGCAAGGCGAAAGGAGAATTAATCAACCACAATGTGACCGTGCAGGCGAAAAAAACGGAGCTCACACAGCGCGCGCAGACAGTGTGGGGGAAGGGAATCAAGCACAGAGGCCAGATCCAAGGTAACGTTGCATCATTCTAAGACTTTAAGTCACTGCAGTTGTTGCCTCCAATAAATTTAAACGTATTATAATTTCCGTAGATGATCATTTAAAATAAGTATTAAAAGACAACATAATAATGCAATGCCATGTATGCTGAACGTGGTGTAAGATCTGTTATGCTGATTCATATTTTAGTGGGAAGAATTACTTAATTAATTCAATTGTTATTTTATGTTCCTCTGTTTGTGCTATAATAACATCATTGGAACACCTGTAGAAATATCAATAACACAGGTTTTTAATTGATTAAAGCACTGAATGTCCTCCCCCCAACACCCCCACCCCCTGCCATTTTAGAATAATTACACTAAACATTAGATAATTACTGGTTGGAAAAAAATAATTATTTATTTATTTTGCATGGAGTTAAAGCGCCATGGGCTAACATTTTGTAACAGTCGTTCTTATAATATAAACTCAGATACATTACGTTCAATATTATACAGAATACATATAGTCTAGTAGGCTATCCATAATTTTATAAAAGTGATGTATATTCACAAAATAAATTAGCTTGGTATGTTAAAATAGGGTGTGCAGAACTGTTCATTGTAATGTAAGGTTGAAGAACAAAGCATTACAGCAGGTTTGCCTGTTATAAATATTATATCACAATTTCTTTTTAATCGAAATATAATGTTAGCGTTGTTCACTGTATTTGTTTCACTGCTGGTGTATTTTACAGTTTAAATACACGGGTTTAAGGTCAGTTGTTGATTTTTCCATTGTAGGTCACTGACGATGCCTCCTGTCTCCAAGTGTCTCTCTCTCTTTAACAAGGCTGCGAGTGTTTCCCGCTGTCTCCTGTAGCGCAACACAGAGAAGCACTAAAAACTCCGCCAATAATATCAGCCCCTTCCGAATCCAGTCCACTTTGAACTTTAGCGTTTCGGCAATCGGCGATATATGCCTACATTTTCGTCCCCTGTTTGCACGGATTGCCAGCAGCAAGAACACACGGGAATAAGAAGGCGAGTTATAATATGGGAGTAAAGTCTACACGGGCTCACTGAAGTTGGAGGCTCTTTTCCTCGAAGAGGTAAAAGCGGTGGCTTTAGCACACACGCGAGCACACTATCTGAGTAGCTAGGGTAAGTTGAACTCCTGATCGTTCTTACGAAGTTTCATACGGCGTTTCTGGGTTTTCTGTTCAATAAAATGGCATGGTGCCATTCAGAAACTACTTTTGATGCTCTTGCAGACGTACTTGCAAGCCAACTAGCTACTTTTAGTGTGTGTGTATCTGTTTTGGAACATGTACACGGATACTCCCCTTGTCAGTGTTGGAAAATTCCACTCATGTTTAATCGAGGGTTTTCATGTGTTGATCATTATTACAAATGAATGGAAACAGTGCCGTTATCAAAGCCTTGTGTTTCTAGCAAGAATGATAACGTTAAATGTGTGTAACCCTGCATTAACTAGCTCCAACTGTGTGAGGAAAGCACCTTGCTGAAATGTCGTGCATCGTTGGCTCTATATTATCAGGTCTTTTTTTCTACTATGGTTTCTGAGTAATTTCCTGTGATTATGATTCTGATTTTCCTACACAAGAGCCATAAAGCACATTGCACATGCAGATCGCTCCGAGGCGCAGGAGTGGGGGAGGGTAAGGGGAAGCACAAGACTGCACCAGTGTCTTTCTCAACTGGCTGGCTGAAGCACGTTGTGTGCAGCTAGCGTTTTAGAATGGAGTTTGTGTGGAAATGTTTGCAGACAATTCAAGAAACATATATAAGTGAAGTTTGTTTTAAGTATAAGAAAGAAATGATCGTTGTGTGACCCCTTTGTTTACTCAGTCGAATAATTAGTTCAAGTATGTGAAACACCCACACGAAGTTCGCCATAGTTATGATGTAAACACGAGGACTGACATTAAAGCCGTTGTTTTAGCTAGATAATACCCCATTTCGTTGAATCGTACATAACGATTCTGAAGAGAGAGAGGGAGAGAGAGAGAGAGAGAAAAACAAAAACAAAACTGAAGTGTGTTCAGTGTGTTTGTGGAGGAAACGTGCTTCCACAACAGGCCTATCTCTGACGCTGTAGAAGGGGTAAGGCTGCCACGACCCTTTGCATCTTATCACCTGTTGAAGAGGCAGATGGGGGTAACTTAGAGCTGTATAACCGGATCTGCTATTTCTGTAACGTTGTTAAATATTGCACAAAGTGTAAGCAGCTCTTTTTGTTGATTTCTCAGTCTTTGTGTGCTCACTGTGGAAATACAATTCACTTTTAACTTCCTCTGTCGTAAATGTACCAAAATAGGTCTGCATTGGAGCTTTGTAAGGGAAGCCTAGTGTATATGCGAAAGCACTTTTTCTATTACAGATAGCAGTATTGAAAAAATAGTTGTGTTTTAATATGGTAAGGGGCATACTAAGGTTTATATGATATGCTAAAGCAAATATGAGCAAATATGATGAGCAATATTATATAGGCTGTAGTATGGTAAAGGTGAACAGGGATGGCAAGTGTGGTTAGGATTGAATTTGTTGTATAAAGGTGTGGGTAAATCAGATAGGCTTGTTAAGGGTTAATAGGGTAGGGATGGTGCACAGATTCATAGAATAGGCATGCTGTGGCAAAGCAAGGTATGGTAATTAGTGTTAGGGTTTGATTTAGCTTGAAACTTGCTAGCAGTCTTTAATAACAGAGCTGAATGTTTTTGCACTAAGTTAGAAATGTGTAAGCATCTTAAATATCTTCGACTTTAATTTCACAATGTCTTATTCTAGGAAATCCAGCATTGTTTGACCTGCAAACTGGGCAAGGTAAGGATAGGTCATGCAGTAGTTTAGCTTTTAACAGTAGCAACTACAGTGTTCTTTGGCAGTCAAATATTCTGGCAGTGTTTTTCAATGGGGATGTTCAGTCAAATAAATACTCATGTGAGATTTACAATAAATCAAAATAAAGCAAATATCAGATGTGTCCGTTTGTGCCATAATGTACATTTCTGTGTGAAATGTGATGTCATTTAGTTTGTTCAGAGTAGAGAAGCTCTGTGATGTCATTTAGTTTGTTCAGAGTAGAGAAGCTCTGTCAAACCCTCTCTACACAGGGCCAGCCATCTGTCAGGCAAGTCTGTATCCTGCACCATTCTGTCTATAGCAAAAATGCATTCAGTGTATTGAAAGGCCAAGTTTTGATTTCCCTAACTGTCTTTACTTGCTAAAGTGATAAACCACAAGGCCTAGTTACTTGAAAAATTTGGGAACATTGGGTAGTATGCCTTTGGAATAGTTCCACTGTAGAGTGTGTGAGGTACTGTGGTCAAGTTTGATAGTTGTAAATTGTCCTCACATTAATATTGGCAATTTCAGCTATCTTTCATCCACAGAAAATAACAAGGAGAAATAAAAGGAGACAATGAAGAATTAACAATTGACAATCATTGTTTTGTACACACACACAGTCAGTATATTCTTGTTTAATCATTCTCGCTTAAACATTTTAGTGTGAGCTTTTATTTATCGAAATTAAGTTAGCTAGCTAGCTTATTTTTTTACATAAGCAGTGTAGCTATTTGGCTAAGAAGATGGCTTTTCATTTCAGCCCAGGAAGGAAAGCATTTGGAACAGCAGTTTAGAGATCATTTATCAGGCATATCCTTTGTTCATATAAGTAGTGCTGTATGCTAACTAATAGCATTGCAAGATGGCTTGTGTTGAAAGAGACTGGCCTATGGTGCTGGTAGATACGTAAACTGTGTGAATATTCAGGTGTGTTTTACAATTCCATGACCCAGAATCTTTCATTGCCTGAGCAAGTTTATAGCTTACTGGTCTGTTGAGTGGGAAGCCATTCATCTCTATGCAGGAACTGGAGGGGAGTGTCGGACGTTCTTAAATAATAAGAAATACAATCAGATTTTCTTTGCTGGTCTGAGGCAACTTTTAGCTGTCCCTGAGATACTGGGTATACACTTTTTTACACCCCAACAGTTCTCGTGTGCCACTGGCACAACAGCTATGTTCAGAAATAACACACTACATTTCAGTGTAGTCCTGTTCAAGGTTGATGGCGTTGAGATTTACAATATTTGTGGACGGGTGCAATTCTGGTCCTTGTGTCTGACTGTGCCTTGACCTTGTCATTGCCTTCAGGCCATATATAATGAGACAGCTTAGAAGTGAGTGGCCAGGGCCATGAGAAACAGAGGACTACATGTTGTTAAGGAAACTGTCCCCTTTCTGGAACAGAGAATCCATTTTCCTGCTCTAAATTAAATAGTGATTTGTGACAACTAGGGCTGGAGAACTGGGGGGGGGGGAATGCTGTGTATGCATATCAGTATCCTTCATTTCATCTGATAAATGCAGGCAACAACTGGTTCGGACATATCAAATGCGAAGAATGGAATGCACTGAGTTCTATGAATTTTTTCATTCTTATGATTGTGGTGTTCTTTGCACGGTCTGTGCATTGTGGAGTGGAGTGTTAAGTTGTTTCATAGTTTTGTAAAGGAGCTTTAAGATGATTTACACCTCAGCCTGGACAAATAACTGAGTCTGACTGGTTGACAGTGCATGCAGTAATTTACAGCTAAAGTGTGGCTACAGTATAGAAACATTTTAATGCAAGGCTACAATGTAGTTCTAGCAGAAATGGCCTAATTACACTTTGAAATCGATAAACAAATGTGATTCTACATCTCAGTCTTGACAGTTGTTAAAACATTGAATGATTATATAGCTAACAGTAATACATTATCAGACAGCTATCAACTACTTCAAATGAGTGACTTTGAAATATACTGCAGCCTGCAAGTTTATTGGTTCATACATCCCTGTAAGGCAAAAAAAAAAGAGTTTGACAGTAAATGGTCAGTAGCTGCCCACAGCCTTTTAACTCAGTTTTGAAGAGTTGTTAAATTCAGAAAGTTAATTGAGTTACCCACATGTTGAGTATTTGAAGTGAATGCTAACTCCAGTTAGTGTGGTAGTTTTAATTGTATATTTAAGTGTGTAGAATCAGTGCTGGTTCAGCTGCTACCAGCTAGCTACACAAGGCAGGAGCGCTATGAGAGTTATAAAATGTGTGCGGTAGGGGTGGTTAACGGCTCCTCGGCTCTGCATTTCTGACATGCATACACATATATAAGAAGCCCCATGGTTATGGTTGTAAGTTAATGGGCATTAATGTAAGTTATTGTTATGCTACCCCTTTTGATTTTTTTTCTCGACAAGGATTAGATTTTGTTTTTTTTTTAAATCCACACTCTTTGAACAAAAGGCAAAGTAATGATTTGTGTTGTCAGAGTCAGTTTTACATTTCAATATGTAACTCCCAAAATAATCAACATTGGGTAATAATAAATTTCAGTGTGAGAATTCAGTACCATTTACTGAAATATGAACTTGTACCTCATACAGGAGCCACTATAACAGTTTCAGAATACACCATTCAGATTGTGTTGACATTGTTCAGTGCTCCTCAGTTAAAAATCTAATTCATTGTTTTGTCATTTCAGTAGACTTTTTTTTTTTAGGGTAATGCATGTAAAAATGTGATGTCTTGGCCTTCTTTGTAATGTGAACAGGCATATCATTCAATAATCATACCATTTCAATTAACCTGCATTTGAGAAAAGATTAGGCATACCACAGGGTTATGTACTTATTAGCTTTTGTTTGTACAGCAGGATTAATTATTGACATAAATTGACATCATTAGAGGATGCATTTGAATTCTGTATTGTAGGATATACAGTGCATGTATTCTGAGATGAACTGTGTTATCAGTTACACAGACCTGTTGACTGCTTATCCTGAAAGACTTGGATCTGTTAAAGTTTTTTACTGGTGTGAGGACAATGTGGAACATGATGTTCCAGACAGGTCTCTCCATCACGCTGTTCTCAGAGTGCAGTGGAGCTGCGCTTTTTCTGTTTGCCTTTTTTTCCCTTGCTGCAGATTAGCCCCCAGAAGTGATGTTGATAGGGTTGTCTGTGGGTGGTTCAGTATTAAATTCAGAGCATTTCTCAGAATGCCATGTGAAGGTGTTTTATTGACACATTATGTTGTAACAAGAGCTGGGAGGGATAAGGTGCTTTCTGCTGTGGACAGACCACGAGGTTTCAACCTTCTGTTGATCCTCACGTTCACGATTCCTCTTTGATAGTCTCTCTCCTGAAGGTATTGTAATACAGCCAAATGCTGTCAGGAATTGAATAGTAATTAAAGTCTGCCCATCCTACTGTACAAATGAATCGGTTGCCTCCAACACCAGTTGTTCTTGCTTTTCTGAGTGCCTTTTAATGTGTTTATTTGGACATGTTGATGAGTTATCAAAGTTTCAAGGTCCTTCCTAGAATTAGGTCATGAAACTTGGCAAAATGTTGTCTTTGTGATCTCTGAAGCTCATACAGATATTGTTTAATAACGCTTTAGAAGCTGGTGTAAAATGGGCACTAATAATATTCACTGGATTTGTTCCAAACAAGAAGTTATGTAGCTGGTCTGGAATGTTCATTGTTGACCCTCTGCTTCTCTTGATTGGCAGAAGCCATCCTATATAAACTTTAGTCCAATTCTGTATATTCTCCCCAAAGGATTAGTAGAGTATTTGAAAGAGGTTATGGGTGCATGCAGTTTCACAAGGAATAACCAATTGGCTGTGGTCCAGTTGTGTCAGCAAAAAAAAAAGGTTTGTCCTAGTTGTCTGAGATGCTTAGCTACTCTCTGTTGAACTGTAAAGAGATCTCCTCACCTCTGACAGCTCTGATAGGGCACACTCATCCTCTGTCACAGTTGGTATAGCAGGTATGCTGTTTGCTGCTTTATTGATTAGCAGGACATACACCACACCTAAACAACAGAGAGAGTGTCTACTGTGTCCTCTTCATCAGCTGCTTCTCCATCTTAAATATCCTGCTTCATTACATCATTGTAAACCCTCCATTGCTCCTAATATTTCTTCTCACCATTAGTCTCTCCTGTCTGGATAGTTGATATCATCACTTTGAACCTATAGGTATATATATTAATTGTAGCCAGTTACAAGTTACAGGTAACATCAGTCATAGGCACAGTGGATGTGATAGTAGAGCCAAGTATCCCATTGGAGGGTGCCCTTAACCAGGCTAATGAGGATATAGGTGAACTGAATACTCTTGGATTGAGCAGTGTAGTGTGACTGATGTAAGTTGTGCACCACAAAAACAATAGTTTTTTATGTTATCATGTTCAAAATGTCGTGTTGGAATTGAGATAGTATTGTTCAGAATTGGCCTGCCCTTTTTGGGTAGCAGAAATGTCATCATGTTCACCTTGTAGCTGTGTCAGTTCAGTGAAGCCAAGTTTTATGCCATGTCCAAGTTGCATAGCATTACAGGTAACAATATGGATCTAAATATTGTGTATATGATAAGCTCACAATATCCCATTATGGTCTTTTGCCTGTAATCAGGCCAGTTAGAATTCAGTTCATCTGAACACTTTGAAACACTGGGCTGTTTTGAAATCATTTCTGCTATTTTAGGCTTCCTACTGTCCTACCAGTCCTGTACCTCTATCATCCTGTACCTCTTTCTGCAAACAATGTGGTTGTTTTACCATTTTCTGCGTCTTGGAAAATGAAACTGGACCTTTAACTGCATAGTTGTTTCACTGTGTGTCCCATTCTAGGTATTTGTTCATCAGTCATGTCATTCATCAATTATTTTATTCAGTGGGCATTTTCTTGGCCTGTTTACCTTTCATCTGGCCATCATTTTAACACATAAGGTGCACTATGCAAATCATAAAGCAGTGTATAGACAGTGGCAAAAGTAGATCTCACAGTCAAAGCTTTGATATGTCTACCAAAAGTGCCTTCAGTACACGCAAAGCACATAGGCCTAGAAAATTTCTTACAGCTACACATGAATCTTCCATATGCTAGTACATACACATTTGTAAATATAACTGCAAACAAAATATAGGAGTATATTGCTGACTTATAATGAACAGATTTGCCCACATGGTTTCACATACAAAAGGGGCACTATTGAAAACAAATCCTACCCAGTGTTTCCTCTATTCTTTTGACTAACTTGAAAGAAGTAACACATGAATAACTTCATCTTTTTTGTAAACTGAAAGTGTTATTCCTATTGATCTAGGATATCAGCTCTGGGATTATACAAATCATTGTAAATCATTATAGCTGGACTGAGTTAATCTTTAACCTTGACAAGTGACTCTGCAGTTGTCACATCTAATAAAGATGTATTGGACTAAAGTCCTCAATTTTCAGATGTCCAGCACTTGCATGCAAACCCGGCATTCCCCACCAGGTCAACAGTGGTTAATTTTATGATGTCATGAACACAAACACACATTAAAGGTACAGGCAGGTGAAAAGTAAATTGCAATTAAATTCATATCTATCTTATTCATATCTAAATTATCAAATTGTTTAGCGACCACAGTTCACAGAGCTAGTACTTCTGTTGTAGAGAACATTAACAGTGACTTCCATGATGGCGGAATGGGCTGTCGCTATGACAAGAGTGTAGCGTAGAGGCTAAACTGTCAGTCGTTGAAATGTGGAGAACGTGCATGATAACTGCCTGGTGTTGCAGTGGTTTGGATATTAAACAGAGCATTTTTATGAAGCACAGTCCTGACTTGTGCACCACGGGAACTCTGTAGTAGATGTTGAATTTACAGGATAATTTAATTGCCGTGGCAGAAGAGGCCGCTGTGTTAGTCTTGCAGCTGCGCTCTACAGCAGGCATGGCTTTAAGCCAATGGTGCAAACAGTTGTTGCATTTAGTTTGTACGCATTCAGAGGGTCTGAACACTAGTTGTTGTAGCTGCCAAAGCAAAACCCACTGACCGGATATTTTGGTCCAATGCAGCGATATCAGTGCCTGTAGTATTGTATCATGATAATTTCAAGTAAACCAAATAGGACTGACTGATTTTGAGATGTATTATTGGAGTTACTGGGTGATTTCATGGAATGGGGTGGAAAATTGAGAGGGAGCAGAAGATTATGATTATGATGATGATGACGATGATGGTGGTGTTGGTGATGATGATGATAAGGAGGTGCAAAATGATCCTTGTTGGGGCATTTATTGTGTGGACCTATGAAGTTCACATTATGTTTCTTTTGAGATTAAATGGTAAAGAAGTAAATGTTCAGAAGGACTCATACCTCAGGGTCATTGTGATTACTTCTGCAGAACACCTTGAACACCACATATAGAATATAATGTATATTATATTATACATGTGTGTATACATACACACATGTATAATATACATATTTTAATGTAATATACATACACATATGTATGAGAGAGAGAGCGTCTGTTGCTTTATTAGCTGTCTGTGTCTGACTTGGTACTGTATGGGTACCTGTAGTTGTAGCTTGGCAGGTGGCCTGTCAGTGTGAATCAGCCCTCAATTTGACAGTTTCACAGCTTCTGGGAAATCATGCTGAATACAATAAGCGATATTGTTGTTTTTGTATTCATGTTCATTCATATACTGTTTGGAGTGTAATATGAAAGGACCATGTCCTGTGTTCAGATAATCATAACATGAAATAAATGTATGCATGGATACGTGCAATACATATTTTTTCCTGATCCACAACTGCACTGTATGCAAAATGTAGCTTGCAATCATGTCCAAAACAGCCCAATCTGAAAAGGTTCCCACTGATTATAACTGGCCTTCCACACTCCACACTTATATTTATGTGAGGTGTCTTTGAGGTGATTGGTTATCTTGCTGTCAATGATGTACTTCTCTGAACAAGGGCAGCAATAGACAGAAAAGGGCCAAATTTAGCCCTTGTGATTGTAATGTGGTTCAGAGAAGTAATTCCGTCATGTATAAGCAATGCCTTGAGGTTTAACCATGAATAGTTTTGCACCAAAAGGAAAGAAGGCGACCCTTTTCAGACTGAAAAGTAAGCATCCTGTCCTCTGTATCTGTCTGCTGGGCAGGCTCACCACACAGTGACATTATTAAGCCACAAGGCATTAAAACACGTAGGATGCATAAATGTGTGCTTTTCTTTTTAATGAGTCACTCGCTTAGCAGAGAAATGTGCATAAGCACAGTTCATAATCAAATATGTGTGAACATATGTTTCATAAAAGAGTGTTATGATACCACAAGGCTTTCTTACCGAGTATTGCACATTATGGACTTTACAGCCTTATGACAAATGTAGCCACTCTGTGGACTGGAGAGGCTGTGTAGGAGAACTCTGCACATGGCAGCCAATGCACAGCTCACCAGAACAGATCAGTAAAGTGAGACAGCCCGCTATTCGCATTGCAGCGATTTAGCAGAGAGAATGCCAGGATCTGTAATGAACATACTGAAATGAACGATCATGCGAGCAAGAGATCCGCAGCGTATCTTTTGTGGCTTCACTGTTTCCTCTCGGGGGACAGAAGATTTGGAAACACACAACCCAAATATAACGTGATGGATTAAAATCGCGAGGCCCACTCCAGAGGCGGTAATTGGCCTCGATATCCTCCTGCTGAAGCCTGAGAATAGCTTTGTTCTCAGGCCATCTTCTCCTGTGGGGATGGAGCAGTGCCTGCCAGTCGAGGCTTATTGTACGTTTTGCGTGTGACCGTTGTCATACTCATGTTGCGCTATATCTGTATGCTTGACTCATCGCTGAAAATGTTTCAAGTCTGTTCAAGTCTGTATTAGAATGTTAGATCAGTGTAACTATTTTAATGTTAGTAGAATTGCCTATGGTAAAATTTACCATGGTTATTTCCAGTGTTTTGCAAGGCCACAGTTACATGTATTTGAAAATTGTTGTTTTTGAGTCAGAACTACAGTCAAAACGTATTACTGTCTCACATTCACAGTGTTCAGAATGAATCTGTATGATGAGTGTGACTCCTGGCAAGACACCTGCTGGCTGGGCATCCAGAGCTCTGTTTAGCAGACCTTCAAGAACTGGACTAGTTCATACGCCATGGAAGGCATCTTCTGTTCTTCCCAAAATATATTTCATACTTCACTTTACTAAGAATGGGAATATCAATATTTAACTGGGAGATGTTCCTTCTAGGCTTTTCTTTACTTCGCACTTACCTGAAAGGTTTACTTGTCTAGTGTTGTAATAAATGTTTTGTGCTCATGGTACATCTCCAACCAACTTGTAAGTGGCTTAAAACACGAGCATTGATAGAATTTGCCCTTTGGCAAGTAAGACAATGGTCGGATACTTGCGCTCTGGAAATTCCACAGACTGCAAAGAGCACTTTCAGATACTCTGCAGAGTGTCTCTAAATGTGATATGTGATGGTTGCATATAGTTGTTAACCAGTGGTGGTTTGCTAACAATTTATCTTACTAGCTAAGGTATTTAATTGATGGTAGGACTAGTTGGTTAGAAGCTGACATATTCCTCTGTGGTGGAGGAAAAGAAGAATCTCCAGGGTTGGGTCACTGGGATCATGTTCTCTGTGAAGGAGGGCTTTGCTGGTGTGGCTTGTAAAATTGCCAGTTATACTGGCCACAAGCCAAAATTAGCAGCAGTTTGGTAGGTACTAACTTTAAACCTGGAACGCCTTGTTTTGTACCGCAGTGTGTTTAAACCTCCCAATAACTGCCAGCTCCTTTGTACTTGTTTTGAATCATAATTCACCGCAATCCTTCTTTACAAAGGTGGAACAAAATTTATTGCATGAACAGGTAGATGTGGACATTTGATTGGTAGGGTATGTCATGATTAAAATAAATATGTTGTTCAAGAAAGAGCTAATTGAATTGGTCACATTTTGTTATAAGGGTCTGGGGTCAGATTAGTCTGTGAGACCTGTTGCACCTTCCAAAAAAAAAAAATAATAACCTGTATGGATGACTTGGGATGACAGGGGGTCTCAGGCCTGGGAACAATGTAAAGCTGCTTTGTGACAATTTGTGTTGTAAAAAGCGCTATACAAATAAAATTGAATTGAATTGAAATTGAGTGACTTCAATAGACAAAGCTGTTAACTGCGAATAAGGAAACACTACCCGTTGAAATGGTTGACATTTGAATGGAACAGAAACGAGAGTGGTAACTGTCATTGTGTCTTTCCACTGTGGTTCTCTGGTTTCAAAATGAGTCTATGTTGCTGTTGGGAGAGAAAAAAAAAATCTCAGCAACGCATCCTAGAAGAGTAGAGTGGAAAGTGAGCTATACATCTACATGGGCATGCCTGCATCAGAAAGACTGAGGGCACTTCGGTGATGTCAGGACATACCGTGGTACGGAAGACTGGAGTGAATTTGAGCACGATTCGTCGCCCCCAGTCAGAAGCAGCCATCTGCGATGATGCGCCGTTGAGGAGAGGTTATTCCTGGTGCTGCTATCTCACCGCAATCTCCGCCATTTCATTTTCGCACAGACTGTTTACCTCTCATTTCTTATGTTTACAATCTAGTGCTTATTTGATGAATCCTCTTGCGCACACCACATGAATGTAAGCTTTTGATAATCTTATTCGATAACTGCTGTTAACAAGGGTGTCTGTTTTTCATATGTTTGATGTAATATGCATTTACATCCAACTCCAAGAAACAGCTACCTGGATGTCAGTGCTGCACATTAGACTTCTTTACCATACCTGAGCACTGTACCACATTCCTGCCCTCAATGTAATCAAAACTGGAGTAGATATTGGACATCCACGTGTGATAGAAAAACCACTAACCAGCACTGAATGAATCAATTCCTGTGGAAATGGGGATCCCCCAATCTATACCAATTCCTAGCCCCATCCCCCCTGCCTGTACCAATTCCCACCCCAATCCCTTCCCTGCCTATACCAGTTCCCACCCCCCATTTCCCAGAGCCAGTGTACATCTGTGGATGTTAAGTGAGTTGTCGAGTAGCCAGGGAAAAGAATGTGGAGGGAGAAGAGAGGGACATGGTGGCTGTCTGTTAGTGGTTGTTTAGTTCTCATCCCTCCCCCCTCTCGCTTCCTCTCTCTCCTCCCCTCCCCCTCCTGTGCCTGTCTGCAGCACATCCATGGGCTTAAAAGGCAGGCTTTACTCAGCAGGGCCCTTCAGGAGAAAATGGCTGCTGTTTCCAGGCCTTGTTTGCACATCTGTCAGGAGGTGACTGCTCAGGAGAAAGTGGGGTCTTTGACATGTTATGCTGGAACATGCCTGTTTTTTTTTCCCCCCCTTGCTTTTTTCAAAGCGCTATTTTCTGGTGTGTGTGTTATTCCACATAAATGACATTCAGAATCACTGCACAGAAGTAACCAGTGCATTTTAGCAGCATATTAATTCACATATTTTTGTTTGCTTTAGCATATATTCTCTAATTTCTTAATTATGTAGACGTAGATCATTGTATGGACAATAGGTTATTCCCCCTCACTGGTGTAAATGTTCCATATATTGTTAATGAAAAACACTATTGGCTGTGATTCACTGGAAATATCTGACAAAATCCAGCCACTGATTTACTACCTTTTAGGATGGAAATGGAAAATTGTCGCTTGGTCAGATGCTGCCACAGTGTCTGTGCTTCTCAAAAGCGTTTCTTCATCCGTTAAATTTCAATACCCACTTTGGCCTCCTTAGTTATAAGCAGGGAATTCGTATGTGTCACAGTGCATAAATGGACCATTAGAATGAGGTCTATTGGAAAAGAAACCTTTTACATACTGCTATACTTCCCCAGGATGGGTGTGCCACACAGCCTCTGGTGCTGCAGAAACTTTGCAGTCTTGTAGCTAACCAACAGTGAACATACGGAAGGGAAGGTCATTGATAATTACAATTTTCATTACACTTGCACTACATATGCAGTGGATATATATAACGGCAATACAGAAGGACTTATGAGTGTCCTGGCTATGTATATATATATATATATATATATATATATATATGTATATATATATATATAATTTTTTTTTTTTAAACAGTTGCTCCTCCACTGTTTATACTCTGTGGACTGCAACTGTGTCACTATCTCAGCCCTATATTTATTATACAGTTTAGTATTGATTGATGTTCAGTTGGTGTATTTATACAGTGTTTTAAAATTTACACATCTTTCAGCCATGTATCATAACAGTACAAACACATTCTCATGCCTTATGTGCACAGAAATATCTGCACATATGTGTTGGCTGGTAGCAACTATTAATTATGATTTAGGGATCCAAGATTTAACACTTAAGTATGCATGCAAGTATGCTTTCTTTGCACATTAGCCACTTTTGATTGAATGTAGCACAATAATGACGTCCTGGAATGTTGTCCAGCCCTCCTTGCGGTTGTTATGTTGACAGCTTTGTTTTTGTGTAAGGTTTTCAGTGCCAGCCCAACCTAGGCAGTATCTTATCATCTTTAGTGACTGATCTGATCTTGTTTTTTTTCTTCGTGAGCCATCAGTCTTCCTGTTTTTTTTTTTTTTTTTGGAAAGACTTGTTACAAATGGGGAATACATAGCTTGTCCTTGAGTCCCTCAAGACAAAGCATCCAGGTCTATTTATAGAGTTTAGGAGGAGCTTAGCCAGCAAAAATCAGCTCTCTTTGTGTGAGATTTTCCTCTTTTACATAGTTTCCCAATCTTATCTAAGCAAAGCTTGGCAACTGTGCATACACTGTAGGTTATCCCGTCCTCTGGGAATGGTGAAAATAAAGCAATATTGATACTGAAGTTAGGATATGCAGACAAATTACTTTAAATCATGTGTTTGTGTGTGGGTGGGTGCATGCATGTATGTTTGTCTTTGTGATTCGGAGCTTTTGAGGTATTTGCTGCTGTATGTTATCTGAATTACATATGAAATCATATGGAAAGTTTGCTGCATCTGTAAGTGGAGTTTGTCTGCTGACATAGGGCATGCTGAGCACCAGCAGTAGTGTGACAGTACAGTGAGATCTGACAGTCTGTGACAGTCCAAGTTGTAATGTTAAAGCAGGGCACCAGGGTGGCTGGGTATGGTAACATCAGAAGCACCTCTAATCCATACTCTCACCCCTCTTTAGTTCCAGGGAACAACTAACACCTGTCCAGAGTCAGGTTTGGATTTTTTTTTTTTTTTTTTGGTTCAGTTAAATCGGTGTAAAACCTAGGGTGTTCGATACAGTAAATAACTGTCAACTTTGATAACGGTGGTGTTGCTGAACTGGACAAAATTACTGTGCGGAAGAGCAGACTTCATTTGACGAGGTGATTGCATGTTACACTGCTTCCAATGATGGTTGTGGACTGAGGCAGTTTTCCCCATCACTCCCTGCAGCCAATGGCATTGAATGTCTAAAATAAGGTGAAAGAATGTCATCAGGGGCCATTGCTATCCTTCAGATGGTAGCAACAGCTGGCTAGTTATGCATTCTAGGGGGTTGACTATATTGCTGGCCTGCAGCCTACTGGATATATGCTGTATAATGTAATCTCAATGCTTTGTTGGGAATGGCACTTAAAATATTTACATGTAATCATAATGTAATATATTATCTTATCCTGTTTATGGTATATCCTGTATATCCTTATCCATTTTTGGTCATAGTGGCACTTGTAGCAAGTAGTAACTTTGTGCCATCCATCTAGAATTTGTAGCTACCTCACAACAGAGGTGCTGGAAGAAGTATGCACTTAAACATGTTTCCACTCCACAACTTAATGAAAAATCACACCAGTAATAAACAATGTTCATGTCCACACAGGTGCACATATGCTATTGGGACGGTGCTTCAACATTGCAGGCTGGCAAGTTTCCCAATGCACTGGCCCGGTGAGGCAGTGCGGAATTTCCCTTGCTGTCCAGCCCTGCATTCACTTAAGTCCTCTCACACTTACACACCTTCTCTGAGGAAAAGCACTTCATTGACACCTAAGTGTGTATGAGTCCCAGTGCATGGCATAAAGGTCGGTGGTGTGGCGATGACAGGGGTTGTAATGTAATCACAGTTACCCTGCAGTAAACGCTAATGATTACCATAATTGCAGGAGGGCCACCGTAAAAGACAGGGAATTGCAAGGAGACTTCTGACATCTGGGTAACCTTAATCAGGGGATTTTTACATCAACACTTCAGAAACAGCATTTCTCTTATATACATCAGTAAAAGCCTTTTGTACAGTCTGCTGTTCCACTGGCATAAAGCTAGAGAGAGTTTAGGCTTACTGTGTCTTGTGTTTCTGTTGTAGACATGTCATTTTCTTCACTTTAGTTTCTAATTCTTAGCGTTGATATTGACATTAGCAGGAGCTTAGGGAGATTATAGGAGGACCTCCTTTGTAAGGAAACTGTAGCCACAATTAGTGGGATGTTTTGCATACTGTTGACCTTTCCAATCTTTGCACGTGTACGCACACGCACACACACACATACATAAATATGCCAGGAAAGAATGTGGAGAATTTATTGCCAGTATTGTTCCATCAGACAATCCAGTAGACTACAGCAGGACTTTGAAGTTGTTGTCTACTCACTGGTTAGTTTTTAAACTCAACCATTTTGAATTGTGATGTTTACGTGATAGTTCAGATTTGCCATTATCAAACAAAGAAAAATGTACTTTTTATTCCGTTCATTCATTATTAAGACGTGTAATCGTATTTTTTGCGTTTTACATAAATGATCAGCATCATTACTCCTTTCCAAATCCATGCATTTAAATTTATTCCATGAATTTATGTGTCATTATAATTTCCTCTCAACAGCATGTTAATAGGTAGTAAAGCTTTTACAAGGAGCATTTCTCTCGAAGAGGTCACATTTTGATGAGTGAAACACAGGCAGTGATGGGTCTTACAGAAGAGGTCATAAGGTGTTCATCTGGTGTATGGGTGTAAGCAAAGTCCTTTTGAGATGCATGCTGCTGCAGGGTTGGCTCCTTAATTATTTTTTAAGTTGTTTGGTATTGAAGGGCAGTGGGCATCTGAGGAAAAAAACTCCCTGCTTTTATGCACAGATCCTCAGCAGGCCTTTCCTTTTAGCTAATTAACCACAGAGCACAGCAGTATAACAGAGAGTCCTCCAGGAACCCAGACGAAACTGCGGAACACGGACGAGAAGTGGGAGGATAGTTTGTTCAGTTAATAAGACTATTGTTTCCATTTAAATGAAATGGTCTGTTCTTTCTCAGAGAGTCAGAGCACCACATAAATGTACTTTTCTTTGATTTCTGATGTGATCCAGAGGATGTGATCTGGAAAGAAGATATGAAAGGGTTTTGTTTTGTAGCAGAATCATTTCTTTCCCCTTACTTTGAATTCACTGCAGTTTTATTGTATACCACTACTCTTAATGTAAAACGTTTGGCACACAGGATGCATATCAATAGCGTTTATTGTAATGCTAAACTATAATCTTGATGAAGTAGGTCATATAATACAAAAATGGATATACAGGGCCATGTTTTGCACTGTGAACCCCATGAAAAAGGGTGTGTGTTAAGATTTTTGTTGTGGTCTTTTGGCTCCTTGGCTCCAGACCTCATCAACGCTGTTCTCTTCACTTCCTGACAGCGCAGTATGAGGTTTTCAAATGGTTGTAGACTTAATGGCCCACCAGGGCTTAGTTTTATTTTATTTCCACTGACAAACAGATTAAAATCATGTGCAAGCCACTGAGCACCTGGTGTTATTAGATTGGCTGGCTTGGAAGATGGAATAAACCTGAAAGATGTTTATTCCCTGAATAAACATGAAGCTGTTTGTTTCTTCCTTACTCCGTATTCCCTAGAAAGCACATAACCAGGGGTGGGAAAATTAAGAAAGGAGGCATTGAAGGAGAGCCTTCTCCGAGGGCAAATGTCCTCAGTGGTCAAATATGAAATATCTCAAATCAAATTAAATGTACAGACAAAACTCACATGGTGCCTCTTTTAATGAAATTGCACCCAGTGAATGTTTCCTGTTATGTTCTGTGAACTTCAGCGTATAGGTTGACAAAGTGGTGTTCAGAGAACAGGAAATTATTTGGGAGTTTTTCGACAAAAACCTCAGAGCCTGACGTGTTGTTTGCCGTCTTCCCATTGACTGTTCTCAATTTCCGGTGAGTAAGTAGGGGGGTGGGCTTGTGATTTGTCAGTCCTTTTAGAGTTGCAGCCACAGAAGGAGATTGTGACCCTGCATTATTTTTCTTTTTGAGAAAAACGGTGAATACTTCATTGTTCCATTTTACACTGGAAAATGTTTTCTCAGAGTTTTGGAACAGGTTGTGTGAAATAAATTGAAAACAATTCAAATAAACAGGATATTTCTGAATACACACTGCCTCAGTCATCTGTTTCTCAGGAGAACTGACTGCGTTAGTACAGCTCCTTGCATCATTCACCAAATGCCATAGCACAGTCATTGTATAATTTGTAATATAAATATCTTAATTGCTGCCCATTTTGTTTCAGGTAATAACCCTTTTTAGTCCTGTTTGCAGCATTTCCATATAGCATAATTGGCTAAATAAATAAAATGTTCAATATAACTCATGTCCTGGCTGGTAATATGTTGTTTTAAAAAATGTTTAGAAACTTCTCAACAGAAACATTTCCTGTCACTGAAGTGGAAAGTGTATGTGACATTTTCTTGATCCTCCGCTGTGTTATAAGGAGACGTGCAAACAGCCTCGTAGCTTCTCCATGTTTTCTGGGCCCTGAATGCCAGTACTGAGGCTGGCCTTCCTGCCTATCTCCCCCAGTGGCTCTTTCTTGACTGTGACTCTATGAATTTATTTAATTGTGGGCTCTAATAATTAAGTGACATTTCAGTCAGGCTAGAATGTCCCTGCTATGAACCCATTTTTCACAGATATTCCTGTGCTGTACCCAGGTAACTTCAAGGTAAGCAGGAAACCAGAAAAGGCTTTAAGACTACGTTGGTCTCTGCCAGAGGGCTTAGGAGTTAGGACCTTTGAGGAGGTACTACTTGTAGTAGTCCATCACCAAAGTGTTTCCAAGTTGAAAGTTGTTTTGTTTCGAAGTTCATTGAAAATACATTGCTACGTATGCAGAGTTGCATAGAGGAATGCAGAAAAATCCATTGTATGTTTGACTTCGTAAACTTCAACTTGTGATGCAGAAAAGAATAGAATAAACATTACTGGGAGGCAAGGACATGACCCCATTTCAGACATCTATTAACAGAGGTGTGGAAACAGGGAGAGGTTTCCTGCTAAAGTGTGAATGTCGGATTTTTGTTGCTTTAGTATGAATATTTGGACTCATACTGCTACTCCGAAATTCAGTCGGTCAACACAGCGCTTTCTTCAATCCTGTCAAATTTGGAGAAAAATGAGGTGGCCAATATTTCCTTGTTAGTCTTGTACACATTTGGCTGCTTTAGGAGTGGGGGGGGGAGGGGGACCAGTTTCGCTACAAGTGTAAGATATCTTAGGTTCGTGATGCGTCTCTGTATACCAGATTATACAGTACCACAATCAAAGAAGCAGTGGGCCCTAGAAACAGGGGGGATTATGAAAAAAGAGAAGGCCCCCGAGGTGAATTATTCATGTAGAGTTGCGTGCTCAGCCCTGCTTGCGGCATGTGAGGACGCCGCTCTGTGTCTCTTCCTCGCTGGTTCTCGCTTGTTGCTATGCTACCAGAGGGAAGCTCTGGAGCATATGGTGGAGTTCTGAGAGCATACGGAATGGAGGCTGATTGGTGTGAAACTGGAGTGCATTCCTTCACACCACACTACCTTTCAGCCTTCTCTCTGGCTCGTGCCCATCCGTTCACGTGCTCAGGTTGAGAGACCTTGCACTGACAAGACCTGAGGTCCGTGCACACATCCACACACGTGTGTCCATCCATCCATGCATTTGTTAGACCAGCTGTCTGGCTGTTCATCTCTCCTTCCCCATTCTGCCTTTGACTGAACCGTAGGCTTGCATATAGGTCTGTGATGTTATCTGTGTTCTGTTATGATTGGCTGAGAAGCACCAAGAGCTATAGTTTTCAAAGATGAGCTCAGTTTTTTTCTTTTCAATGACTTCTTTCCAGTAAATAGTCTGATGGTCTTTTCTGCATTTCGAGTGGTTTATCGTCATTATTTTTTCTGAAACACTGTTGAAATAGGTCTCTGGAAATGTTTTAATGCACATGTAAATGGCAAACATCTTCCTAAGGAAAGGATGTCCGTTTCTGTGGTATTCTTAACCTAGTCAGGTTAAACAAACCATAAAATTCAAAGTGTTCCTTATTAGTTTTGAGAGTTTACTTCCAGTAATATTCAGCTATTTGAAATACTATTAAACCCTTTCTATCTTAATTAAAAACAGGGCAAGAAATAATGTAACATGACAAGTACAAGTTGACACAGTATTTCCCGCCCGTTTTAACATTTTTCTAGTAGTGCCTTTAAAAAAAAAAAAAAAAAAGGAATTCTCCTCTTATCGCCCCTTGTCATACAAGAAACCTCCACTGCATTTTGAAAGCAAAAGCATTCAGCCTAGCTATTGAGCCATTCAGCCACACAATGACTGCCACAAGAAAATTATTTGTAATTACTCAAACTCATCATTTAATAATTGATTCATACTGTTATTCTACATCTTGCCAAATTTGAGCAGTATAGAGAATTATAGGCAATTGTGTAGAAGAAGACACTATTCTTGGATCAAAACTTAAGGCAGGTCTACAGACATGATTGTAAAACAAATAAGTTGCTCATTCTTTTCATTTCCAGTGTCTAGGCAGGTTTGTGCTGTCCACACCGTTGCGAACATTCTCTTTGACTAAGCCCCTTCTTTACAATTATTAATGCGACAACCAGTCAGAACTTATAGCTGCAGCAATCGCAGGTTAAGTCAGAGATGTTAAACACACCAAGCTGAATGTATGTTGGGTAGATAAAATAACTATATCACTTGTGAAGTTTGGATTATGTAAAATTAGGTAAAATCTTGATATGCCATTATTGATTGAGTAGCTGTGTTGAATGTTTTTTCCTTAGAATAATCCTTATACTAATATCCTTATATATGAAAGGGTTTTCAACCATGTGGTCAGGTACAGAGATTTGGGTATGTCTGGCATTTGGAAGTAGAATTGATTATTTTAATTGTCATTGGCGGCTGTGGAGAGTGAGAGCTATTAATCAAATGATTAAAGTAAGCCCTGTTCAAAGGATATGTCTTTGATATAGCCGAAACATTCCTAATTCATAAATCAACTAAAAGTGTTTCATTTAACCTGGCTAGTGAGCTTCTGAATGTCTCTTGACCATGTCATATACTGCCCTGGGTACCAACATACTGAAGCTCAAGAAACCACTTTCCAGCAGATACATTACACATCACCCTGGATTAAAAGAAGGTGAATGTTCCAAGAGGAGTAGATTCCTCAAAGGACCCAGTCCAAAAGTAAGAATGAAGATGTTTACCAACGGAAAACTGTGAACATAAATGTAGACGGCTGATAATCGGGTCCTCATAAGGAGGAAGACTGTCTTAGTAGACATAAAAAATTTATCAGTTTCACGACTTTGAAATGTGTGGGAACACTGCGCACAGCCCAGAGCTTTGAAAATGTAGGTCAAATGGGAAAAAAAAATAGAGCTCAGAGCTAGAAATGCTCCTGCCTCCATTTTTGTGATTTTTTTTTTTTTTTTTTTTTTTGAGAGCAGGAAACCTTACAGGACGTAGTAATATTTCTGCCGCTGGAGATGGCATTTCTCACATGACTCACAGACTACCAAACAGCAGACAAGGAGGTCACCACATGTGTGCTGGTCATCTAGAGAGATTACATTGCTTGCAGTGGACCCTGATGAAGTCCATTGAAGTGAAAAGCAATTTTGTACAATAAATACCTTTTCTTTCTAAAAGAAGTGTGTGTGTGTGTGTGTGTGGAGTATTTGTTTTTCTCTGTACTCAATGGAATGTACCTAACTTGAGCACAGGATAGCTTAGGCATCCAAGCTGCTTTCCTACTGAAAGGGTGCTGAGCTACACTTTACCAATTCAACTGTAAACAGGACACAGAAATACTGAACCATCCCCTTACAAAAAGACCTACCTGACCATGTATTCCATTATGTCTTCATCCCCCTCTCTCTCAGATTCATTGAAGATAAGTAGCTTGAAGCAATTTGTCCTTTATGATACGGTATGACAGTGGAGTCTTTCAATTTAGCAAAGTGGCTCATAGAGCCTGAATATAGGTCTTAATGGTTTACACAATAAATCTGGATGTGCTTTGATTGATGCCTATTTTTTGATTAAAAACTTTATTTATTGTATGCCATATTTGTAATGGCCCCTTTCATTGTGATGCTAACGTGGATTCCTGTAAGCGGCTGCACGTGTGAGCTGGATGGCGATGATGCCAGTGTCAGCTCCGACGAGCTCGTCCAGCAGAAATAACGCACCCTTCACAGCCCAGTGGTCTCATATTGGTTTACTTTTAATGAAAGTTCTGCAGCCTCATTGCTCCGTGTCCTTCTGGGAAAACGGCGAGCGCTCAGCTCTCAGACTGAATAAAAATGACCAGTCCAGTCAGGTAGCAGAATGAGAAATACAGGCTCTGTTATGTGTATATGAAAACTGGTTAAGCAGCCCAGCCGTGGGCATTCTCGGTTGGTTCAGCTCTGGCCATGCTATTGATCATGAGGAATTAGAGATAATGTCAAGATGAGCGATGGCCAGGATTGGTGTACTTGTACTGTGGAGTGCCTCAGAGTCATAGATTTCTGCTGATTGGGAGGAAGGAATGTTGTGGCTGGTGGCTGGTGGCTGTTGAATGATGGCCAGGCATCTTTGGACCACCCTGGGCACCCTCTCAGTCCTGATGATGTCACCAAGGAAGCGTCACTCATTGTCAGACTATATCATATATTGCTTTTCAGTATACATATATATACTGTAATATATACTGTATAAATGTATAAACTGTGACAATAAATATGTGTTAGAGGCCAAATTGTCCTTACAGTTCACCTGTGTGAAATCTTCAAAGTGACACATTTTCATTGTATGATACTGCAAAGTAAATTGCAAGATGTTGAACATGTTGTATGTTGTGTCTTTCTACAGTGGGCCCACCCGTCATACAGCCCTCATCCACTGAGGTGGGCTAAGATGAGTATAACCAGCGATGAAGTGAACTTCTTGGTTTATCGGTATCTCCAGGAATCAGGTAAGATGCATCTCTTAAATCCATGTAACAGTGTTTTCCCTATTTGCTCTGTCTTATGCAGAGGATGTTGAAAATGAACATATTACTGTGCTGTGGCTTGTTGTCTTGTTTACTAGCTGAAGTAAAGTACTATGTCAACCCTGACTTTAATTATATAATTGATTGCACATCGTCTAGTGGGGCTCTGCAGTCACAATTACTATAATTACTTGGATCGAATTGGTTATTGACCCTATTCTGACCCTATTATCCTTACCATGTATGCAACAATTACTTGCCACAACACTGGGAAAAAGGTTATTTAGTTTATTCAGGTTTGCATTTCTGGTTGGCTCGCAACATATTTGTGACCCAGAATAAGAATTTACGGTTGGCAGAGATGGAGGTAACGGAGAAGGAGCTAAGCCCTCATCATTTGAGCAAATAAATTATGGAAGATGATTTATTAGGTCAATAAGCATGTGTGCTGCTTAACAAGGAAGGCTCAGATCCAGATTTATATTTTTATGCAAACAATATTGGTTTGGTTTCTAAGAGTAGTCATTCGGTTTTACTCTTTTTGTGAAGTACTGACACAAACTGATCAGTCAGATATTGACTATAATTGTGTGACGTGTGAACAGATGAATGCCCCATATTTTCATGGTACACCTGTATGGTGTCTACAAATTTAAATCTAACGTTCTGTATGTTTGGTGTATTTTTTGCTGTGGGAATTATGTATACTGATGTATTCCGATTATACTGATATATTTGTGCAATAATAGTGCAGGAAACTAATGATTTTGTACTGAATTATCCACATTTCACTTAAAAAGCAGCTTCCATGGTCACTTGACAGGTGCCTTTTACAATGACTGCCACCACAATAATTTAATATTAGTTAATGGTAGTTAAGTTGGCGGCAGTGAAATGACATGTAATTAGCGTTTTAGTGTAGTGTGATATTAAGAGGCAGTCATTTGTAATGGGTTTGAATCTGCTTACTTGAGATCAAAGGTTTCATGCTAGGTAGTTAGTTGTAAGCACTTTAATACAGGACTATTCATCTAACAGCTGGAGTCCCAAGTGCAGCCTGCCATGGGCTTTCCATTGGCCCTTTAATCATTGAGAAGCAAAATGATAATATTAATATAAATCACAAATTTTAATTAATTGCAGTTGTTCTGTATGTCCAGGACACTGCATCTATGCATAAATGTAATCACCATATGTGCTGTTATTTGTGTTAGTTTGGTTTCCCAGTTATCATCGCTTGTGGACCTGAATTGTTTGTTTACCAAAAATACTGCTTTATTCTGTACATAATTAGGGCTATGCATATTTTAAGAATGTAACCAATGCAGACGCACATGGGCACGTGCTGCTTATTTGTATATTGTTTTGTCCATGGGAGGTGGAAGATGTTTTGCCCACTATTTTCAGATCTGGCCCGTATGAAAAGGCTTTAATGGGTGAGGCTTCTCTGTCAGCATGAGAATGCACAGCCCCCTTCAGCACGTAACTGCAAGGAGCAGTGTACTTTCTCATGTTCAGAAGCATCCCTCACCGCAGTACGACAAATGGTAATAAAAGCAGAAATTAGCAAATGAAATTTCTGTGCCCTTCCTCCCTCGTTTGTGATATTTCTTCTGGTTGTGCAGTAAAATAAAATGTAAATATCTTTCTTTCATGCAAGTTTATTGGAGCATGTTTGCTTGAAGTCAGCCTGTATAACAAAGTGTGCAGAGGCAGTTATAGGTGCTTTTTGTTTTTCACGTTTGTGTTGAGATTTGCCTGGTGTTGAGGTGTAGTCTGTGTTATGTATGACCAGCCAACTGTAGCGACCTTAGCAGGCTGTTACGCCCCGTGTTCAGACCGCTGGGCCACTGAACTGTATGAGAACTGGAGTGACTGTTCCTGTGCCCCTGCTGAGGTCAGAGCAGCTGGCCCGTCATGTCTGCGCTTCCTTGATGTTTGTGCGCGCGGCGTGTATTAATATACCTGTCATGTCTGCACGCTCCAGGTTTCTCCCACTCTGCATTCACCTTCGGCATCGAGAGCCACATCAGCCAGTCCAACATCAACGGAACGCTAGTGCCCCCTGCTGCCCTCATCTCCATCCTGCAGAAGGGTCTCCAGTATGTGGAGGCTGAGATCAGCATCAATGAGGTCAGCACTGAGGGAAGGGATGTGGGGAAGCACGGCTGAAGTAAGGCTGAAATCTCCAGGGGAATTATTGACAGATGTCATCCGGCTTTCGGCTCAATATCAATAGCAGTGGGTGGCCGGTTACTGTTGTGATCAGAGAACCTGACTCATACCTTTCAAGTTGCAAGTATGAATCTTCAGTACATATGCTGCTACAGTATGCTTGAACATTTCTGCACAGGATATTTAGTGACTGGATCAGTCTGTTTTTGTCTCAGAGGGCTATCTGTTAAATGAATAGAGGTATAATATGAAATGGTCCTTTGATGAAGTTGACAAATGTGAGGGCTCTTAAAGTTATTATATTTAAAAAATATTTGTTATTAAAAATATTTATTTTATATTTATTGATATTTAGTTTGTCCATATTTTGGTGAAAGGTTTGCTGTGAAATTTGTGATCCAAGAAATTCAGTTAACCCACCCAGTTGTAGTAAATCTGTTTACTGTTGTAGAGTGTAAGTATATACTATACTTGTATATATTGTACTTGGGTAAAACTAATATATAAAACAGTTTGTCCGTTGGCATGGGCTTATCGTGACCACTGTTGTCCTTTTCCTGGCAGGATGGCACGGTCTTTGATGGTCGGCCGATCGAGTCTCTCTCTCTCATCGACGCGGTGATGCCGGATGTCGTGCAGACCCGGCAACAGGCCTTCCGTGAGAAGCTGGCCCAGCAACAGGCCACTGGCACCATGGCAACCGCTGCAGGCGCCACACAACCGAACGTGTCCAAGAACGGGGAGGCCACCGTCAACGGGGAAGAGAACGGAGCGTACCCCATGAGTAAGGGCAGGGCTCAGATCTCCCCACTGTGGTGCTGTGTCTTTACTGATTTTACATGAGAACTCAACCCGCTCTCCACGTGTGACATACAGTCCTCAAAAGGAAATGTGGTCCAAGATTATGTACAGTAACCAAGATACTCTACCCTAAAATTTATCTTCCTACCACTGAGATTTTCACCATTGAAACTCTTTATGTCCTGAACTGCTTATGTAATGACCAGAACTCTGTCACCAACACCAGGAACCAGTACTGAGCTTTTTCTGATTAGTGGTGTCTGGTATGGCTTTCAAAGGATGTAAGGTCCTTTGTAATATCATTCTGGGTTTTTCCTCCATTCAGATTAGAACCATGAGGCAGAATCTAGACCTGTGCAGTACTCTTTTCATCTAGTCAGATAGGCTGCTTCAGTTAACTAGATCTTGCATTATGGGTGTAGGTGTGTCTGCCTTGCAATAAATCAAGTGAGATTTATCAGATTTCTTTAAAATGGATGGCAGCTAGGCTGACGATTAGCTGTTTTTGGAAAAGTACTTGCTGATGCATTCATTAAAGTATTGAGTACTTTATCTTTGGTTTATCATTTTGTTAAGCCATTTCACAGATGGCTAGAATCTTAAAATAACCATTTGCTCAAAAGCTCACTGTTGCTTGTCATAGCAGCTTAGTCACTGCTCAGTGTAGCCATAACAGCTAAAGCACTTATCTCAGTAATGACTCTAAACTTCAGCAGAGAACACTTTAGGCGATGAGAGTGGAAAATTTCTAGGGAATGGCTGTGTTAAGGTGGTTTAACTTGTTATACTGTTTTGATTCTCGTACTATTTGCAATGTTTTTACATATATATATTTTTACTTTTTTGTTTTCGGTGCCATAACATTGCCTGCCAACTTTTGATGCATCTCAATCACCCCGGTTGGCTAGGCCTTAGGATGGGTGCCTACAGCCAGGTGTGATTAAGGAAATGCAGTGGAAACTTCATCAGGAACTCTAGCAACTGTCTCTGTTTGTAGTCATGGTTCCAGTGTCCTCTGTCTTAAGTACTAGCAGTGGAAAAGCACCTAAGTCCATACACCAGTGTAATTCCATTCTCATTTTATGGTTACAGTTAGATAAGATACAGTTTACATTCACATTTTCGAGCAGCAGATGGACTGAAACTCAACAAGTCCGTGCAAATATCCCTTTTCTGCTGTAGTGCTGGAAGCAGGCAGGAGCCAATTTGGTGTGGCACAATTGCTTTTCTGCTGCTTCAACCACAGCCAGAGCTGTAGCACATGAGTTCACATATTTGAACAGTCATGGTGGTTGATATTGCCGACTGCCAAGTCCTCTTCAACAGAAAAATGCTATGCAGTAGCTGGAACAAGTTTCACTCCCAAGTTTGAGGTTTTTCTTCTTTTAATGAAAAGGAGAGGAACAGTCAGAATGGTGGTTTGCTCATAGACAGAAATGATATAGTTGCATAGCTTGCCAACTTTGCCCACAGTTTGTTTGTTGGTTGGCCAGCATAAGTATCCATGGTGGGCTAAGCAGATGTGGTTTGTCTAAAGAGAATGAGAAACAACCAGGAACCCAGAGTCTGATTCCAGCACTGCAGTACAAACAGGTTATGAGGGTAAACCCCTGATAGGCCCTTGCACACATATGTAAATGACCTTCCTGTCACACCTGTCTAGTTTTTGTGATATACCCTGTGTAAATACCAAAATAAAACCAAAGCACTTAAAGTATAAAAGCAGATTCATTATCAAATTTGTGAATTGTGCTTTAAAAGGGTTGGCACATATTTAGTGTTAGTGTTTAGTGTTTGGTGATTTGATTCTCAGGCTGAAGACTGAAAGATACTGATAGAGATTTGTGTATCCATTTTGCTCAGAACTCAGAATAGGACTCCAAACTGGCTGACTGGGAGAGAAAGCAGAACAGAAGCAGGATTTGATGGAAACAGGAGATGTGAATTCGTCCCAAGGTCACGTCCTCGGAGTGACGAGTGAAAGTGAGATGTGTGGATGTCTGCTTTCAGATAACCACACGGAGGCCATGGAGATCGATGGCGATGTGGAGATCCCCGCCAGCCAGGCCACCGTGCTGAGGGGTCACGAGTCCGAGGTCTTCATCTGTGCCTGGAACCCCGTCAGCGACCTGCTGGCCTCTGGGTAAGTGGAACCAGTCAACTGGTGTGTGCGCATGTGTACACATGCGCGTGTGTGTGGGTGTGTGTGTGTTGCCTAGTCAGGCCAAACCCGTGATATTACAGGTGTGGACATCTCACACTCAGAGCAGTCCAGAGAAATGTGTGACATAGGTCCGCTGAGACTAACGTTCTGCATTGTTTCCGCTCTCAGGTCCGGTGACTCCACCGCCCGCATATGGAACCTCAATGAGAACGCCACCAGCGGCTCCACCCAGCTGGTGCTCAGGCACTGCATCCGAGAGGGGGGCCAGGACGTCCCCAGCAACAAAGACGTCACCTCCCTGGATTGGAATGTGAGTGATCAGTGGTTTCTGACATGACCTTAGAATATTCTGTGTACTGAGCAGGTAGCTTGGTGTACTTCATATTGAAAGCTCTGTCTCTTTCATTATTGACACTATAAATGTTAGATTTACTGGATTACTTTGAACATTCTTGAAGGGGGCCAGGTCTAAAACAAAATATCTGTAGTTACCAATAACACAAACACAAGTCTAGAGGACTGACAGGCTGCTGGAGCTGAATGTCTAGCCGTGATATAGATTATCTGTGTCATTTGTGGTGATGTCTCATTTTTGTTGTGATTTGTCTGAATTTTTATTTTGTACATGCATTTAATTTTTTCATTTTATCTTGCCAACAGAGTGACGGGACACTCTTAGCAACAGGATCTTACGATGGCTTTGCAAGGATATGGACAAAAGATGGTATTTTTCTGAATTATTCTCCACTGGCTTTGCCTATGAAGTCATCATCTTTAATTCATCTTTAGACCTCCCCTTACTGGCTGGTCATAATTCAGCATACATCTCCCCTCATGTAGATAGTCTCTGTTGTTACAGCTGAAAGTGTTGACTAGAAGAAGGAAATCTCATTGGTAATTCTCCGCAGGTAATCTGGCTAGCACTTTGGGGCAACACAAAGGCCCTATATTTGCCTTGAAATGGAACAAGAAGGGAAACTGCATCCTCAGCGCTGGAGTGGACAAGGTCTGTGATACCATCTCCATTGTTTTTGCCCTCAGGGAATAATATTCTGTTTCATCACAGTAGATTATGCTGTGCTCATATGTGCAGCGTAGTCCACGCTGATTGGTCTCTCTTCTTCAAATACTCAGTGGTTCATGTAAGTGAAAAGTAACCCTTGCAGCAGTGCAATTTTCTCTGATGCAAAAGGTAGTTTACAAAGCTATCACAACCATGCTAACGCCCCCCCATCGCCAGCCCATGTTCACATGATAAATAGAGCATGAGCTCTGTGTTTATATTATACAAGAAGAAAAAATTGTACTGTTTCCGTTCTGCTCAATTTCTCTCCACCATTAAGAGCAGTAAAATATGAAGTACAGCCTGCAGTGCATCATACAGTGTTCCATAATAAATTTTTCCAAGCATTAAAAAATGATAAACATCTTTTTCCTGAGCTGCTCTATTGCTCTTTACCTTTTGGATTGCCTTTCATAGAGGTTGTGCCGGAGGTCTGTAACATAAATGACTTATAAGAGAGATACATGAGGCTAGCGCTAGCAGCAGTCATATTCAACCTTAGTTGTGTTTTGTGCACAGAAATTTAAAGATAAAATAGCTGGGTAATACCTCTGTATTTGAAGGGGACATAGAGTGCAACCTTGAATTATGTATGTGAACATGCCCCAGGTCATTTGAAAGAGTCTCACATTTGTTGCTTGTGATTGGGTGGAATAGAACCCATACAAACTCATAGGTATTGTTTTGAATCGCATTTATGTTTTTTTTACAAGAGCAATCCAATAAAATTTGTCAGGATTTGAACTTGGCCATCATCTATACCCGGTGCACTATCCACTAGTCTATGTCATTGAATTGGTCTGTATAGGAGGTTTTTTGTGTACCTAAATACGACACTAACTTTGTTATGCCTCATGCCCTCCTCTCCAGACGACAATCATCTGGGACGCCCACACGGGTGAAGCCAAGCAGCAGTTCCCCTTCCACTCAGGTAGGCCCCAGTACGTCGCAGACTGATCACAATACAATGACACCGGGCTGCATCCGGAACATACAAATCAGATCCTCTGAGAGAACCAGCAACAGCATCTGCCGTTCTGTCAAAGGCCATTGTGTCACCGTCTCTTCCCATTGGCTGAAATGCATCCTCTGTCAGTTGCTGTGGTGATGTGCTCCCTCTACTCTGCCATTGCAGCAGAATGGTTTAGACTGGAGATTATTGCCATCCGTTGTGTCTGCCTAATTACAAGGCACATGTCATTTGTCAGCTCCTGCTGCGTTTTGAGTCAGTCATTTTTAGCATTACGGTAGCTGTGAAAGTTTTTAGAGCAATTGATTGCAAGTGTTTGTGGAGTGTGAAGATTCAGCTACAGTGTCTGCACAGTCAAGGGTCAAACACTTCTAATTACCAAGTGATCTCAGCCACCTTGGATATATTTCAGTAACTTTTACAAAACATGAACAGAAACAATAAGTTGACAGAGTCCCCTTGTGTGCCCCTACAGCGCCTGCCCTGGACGTTGACTGGCAAAACAACACCACCTTTGCCTCCTGCAGCACGGACATGTGCATCCATGTGTGTCGACTCGGCAGCGACCGGCCCCTAAAGACCTTCCAGGGACATTCGGTGAGAGCAGTCCCACTAGGGGCATGTTGATGTAGGGCAAGCACCCTTATGCTGTAGCAGCAGTGTGGATGGATCGGCCAGTATTTAACATTGTGTTGTACATAACCCCTGATGTTAGCGTGATGACCCAGGTTTGGGGCAGTGGCTGGCTGGGTATCATCCTCGACCTGCCGAGGTGATGCTTGATGAGGCACAGCGAGTCCTGTGTCAAACTGATAACCAGCTGAATCTTCTCTTTCAGAACGAAGTCAACGCAATCAAGTGGGATCCATCTGGCATGCTGCTCGCCTCCTGCTCTGATGACATGACCCTAAAGGTTAGGCCGCCAGCTGGTACTCACAGGAATTAAGGACACTTGTTCACTGGTGTGCCATGTGACATTGGCTTTCCCACCGTCCAGCCCCATTTTTACACCACTCAGGCTTACAAGTAGGGCTACATGACAAGCCTCACTCTGATGTCTGTTCCTCATTAAGGATTGGCTTATCTTGGTCCTTGCTGGTCTTAGTGTCTCATTTTTTGTTTCATCCAGATTCATTTTTTTTTTGTCTAAATCCAGAAATGACCATCCTTCATTTGGACCAACTGTGACCGAAGGCAGGAAGTGGTCACTTGGAGGTGCAGGTGTGGAGGATTTGTGCTTGTCTCTCTGACAGTGTATCTTTTCACCAGATCTGGAGCATGAAGCAGGACTCCTGCGTGCACGACCTCCAGGCCCACAGTAAAGAGATTTACACCATCAAGTGGAGCCCCACTGGGCCAGGCACCAGCAACCCCAACTCCAACATCATGTTGGCCAGGTGGGGCCCCGGTCCTCGCATTTCTGCAGGGAATACTTTAAAAATCACTTCAGACGTAGCATTTTTCCACACGCGTGATAGAGCCTGTTCACACAGAGTGGGTCTGCACTGAGGTGACTTATGTGATACTGTTCCCCCTTGCAGCGCATCCTTTGACTCCACGGTGAGGCTGTGGGACGTGGAGCGAGGCGTTTGCATCCACACGCTCACCAAACACCAGGAGCCCGTGTACAGCGTGGCCTTCAGCCCGGATGGGAAGTACCTGGCCAGCGGCTCCTTCGACAAATGCGTCCACATCTGGAACACCACGGTGAGAAGCCATCTTTGATCCAGATTACCAAGGCAGCGCACCACTGTATCTGGAGCTGCCAGTTTGGGGCACATTTACAAATGAAGCCTGGGCCTTCACAGTCAAATGTCTTGTTTGTTAATGATGAAGTTTCCAGAGCATGTTTATGTAAAGGAACTGGGCATAGTGCAGGGGTGGCCAAACTAGTGGTCCTTCAGACCTTCCTTTATGTGTGGCTCCTGAGGTGAATGTGAATGGACGAAAAACTCATCCATTACCTGTTGGATTAATGGTGTGATTGAAAAAAGTTATAGTTTGCAACCTGTGAAAACAATTGAACTTCAGATAATAGCTATTCCATCATCTCCGCACTTTATCATGTGAAGTGATAAAAATTATTGGATAGTAATGGATGAACATGTAACAGTTCTCGGTATAATAAATTATTCAACTATTATACTTGTGAGTGCATTTTTACTCTGTACATACTTTTTGATAGTGGTATGTGGTAAACTGTGGGTCCGATATGCCAGCCCTGACATGACTGGAAACCAAAAGGTTGCTGGATCAAATACCAGCTGCAGCACAGTTGCGGTACATATTGGGCCGCTGTTCTCCAGGTCGTGACTGTCTGCTGTTGTGTTTCAGAGTGGGGCATTAGTCCACAGCTACAGGGGAACCGGAGGCATTTTTGAAGTGTGTTGGAACAGCACAGGGGACAAAGTCGGGGCCAGCGCGTCAGATGGCTCGGTAAGTCCTAGAGGGACCAAGTGGCTAAAGCCCAATATATCATAATTCTGTGTCATCTCAGATGCTTTCAGAGAGTTGCCCGAAAGGTATCATTAGCATTACAGAGCACCTTAGGACACTCAATATGCTATAACCCTGTGTCATCTCTGAAGTCATCAGGTGATGGGTTGCACAGTATTTTTATCGCAGAGTTGGACATTATGAAGCCATGGCAGACTCCACATTGGGCTGCACAGTGTGTCTGTCCTTATTTGCAACAATGGAGAAGTGTCCTGCACGTTTTTGGTTTTAAATTACAATGAAGTGGTTTATTACTCTCCTTTAGAAAACTGACTCTATTCCAAAAGAACATATTTGTCATGGTGATGGAATGACACTATCAGCAGGACATGTAGACTGCATCAACGGTGATGCTGAAAAGTACATAGATGCAATGCAATGCAAAGACAGGATGATGAAAAAACTCTGTGTAGAATCCCAATACATGCAGGACGTCATCTAAAAATGAATGGCGTATAGCTATATGTAAAAGGTATAAGAAATAATGATAAAAATGAATGGATTGGCAACATACAAGTAGGTAGATGCATGTATATGTCAGTGTTTCTCAACCCTACTCCTGGCAGCACCCTGTCCTGCATATCTTCTGTCTATCCTTGCTGCTTGATTAAATAAGGTGTGCTCCGCTAATAAAACGTGCCACTGATGAGTTCAGTCAGGTAGGTAGAGCAAGGATAGATAGAAGATATGCAGGATGGTGCCGCCAGGAGTAGGGTTGGGAAACACTGGTATATGTATGCATTAGCTATAACATGTATGTTTACCATTGTATCTTCCCTTTACAGGTATGCGTTCTTGACCTTCGAAAATAGCATTGTGGCGGTGATTTTTAAAGATGGTCCATGGAACATGTGGCAAAATGCCTCCCCCATTTTTGCCATGGTGGTTTCCAGCATCACTGTTGTGGAGCCACCCGAACATTGGCAAACCCATTCTCAGCGGCAACGCAGACCCGGCGCCTCCTTCGGGGAACAGATGCGGACGAATGGCAAGGACCCAAACAGCTGTGCCAAAAAAAAAAAAAAAAACAAAGTCCTAAAAACCAAATAAGAGGAAAGGTCCCCATCTGGAGACTTGGGGTGGGGTTGGGGTTGGGGGTGGGGTGTTGGTTTGTGATTGGGATGAGAGATCTGACTGTGACTCCCGCCTCAGTCTGGGGTGTTCGCCCGCCGCGTTGAAGAGAGACCACAGAGCGATGCTGCTGTCCCTCCAGGAGACTGGAGTGGGACAAATCACGCCATTCTGTCACTCTGAGAAGCTACTCAAAGAGGAGGCGGTGGAAGTACATTTTGGGCCTTGTGGCTCTATAGCTGTTGTGTGGCACTCACAGAGACAGAAGATTTTGTCAAGGAAAAAGACCAGTATGTTTTGTTTTTGGGGGTGGGGTGGGAGGGGTATGATAAACACATTTTTTTCTAATTAACCTTTGAGAGGGAATGGTTATAGGCGGACAGAACCCCTTTGTCAGAAAAGAGATGACATTGTAATGAGCGTCATTTCTAAAGCTGTGGTGGCATTCTCACCTGTGTCACTTGAAGGATGCCAACCTCTCCTCTGTGGGGAATGGCCTGTTCCATGTGTCACTCTCTCTGGTTTTCTTTGCTTTAAACTGAACTTCTGAGAGCTGGTTAGTTTGATGGAGCTGTTCTGTGCACACATTTGTTTATTAACATGATGGTTAAATGAAGAAGCAAACTGCCAAGACTAACTTCTTTTTTGTTTAAGCAAAGCATTTAATTCAAATTAAAAAAAAATTGGATATTCATACTGACACAACAGTTTTTTTCATCAGATGTATTATCTCTTATCTCCCTTTTGGATGTAAATTTAATGAATGTAAAGTTTTGTAAATTAGAGGAATGAACACATTTATATACTGTGTATGTGTTTATACACAGTACACATAATAGTCATTCTCAAGTCTCAATATTCTGTTTCATCTTTCCCTGGCGAGCACTGGGCAAAAACACAATGTTTTCAGCCGCCTTGTTAGATTGTCTGCTTAACCTGGTGTATTGCACCCCCTGGGTAGCACAGAGGAAGGTCTGGGGTCCACAGAACTTCTGGCCCACTGAAGTTTGAGTGACTAGGCTCAAGCCAGGAAATTACGCTTAAGCTGCACATCAAGCTATGAAGCGCAGTCCCTGTACGGAGCCATCTCGAGTCTGGGATGGACAGGTACAGTCCTGGAGTGCTCTTTGGTTTTCATTCCATCTCAGTTCTATTCTGTGAAGTAGGTTTTAAGCAGGGTTTCAGGTAGCCTGTAGAGCCATGTCAGCTGAAAGATCCTCATTAGGTCTGCCTGTGTGCAGCACCGAGGAGTGTTAAATGGTTTCAAAGAAGTGGGATGTGTGTCAAAAGAAGGTCTGTCTTGGCAATTTATTTGGCTAACAGGGGGTTATAAAAGATGTAATTTACACAGCAGTCCTGGGACCATGGAGGGATGGGCTGACAGGCTGACCAACTTCAAAGATGGGGTGACAGAAGTGCTCCTAGTATGACCTCCAATGACTGTAGTTCATCAAGTGGAAATCCTGCTGTAGCAGACTTTTGATCTAGCAGACGGACTATGTGGTGAAGCAGAACTCCTGCTGTGACTTTATTTTTTTATATACTTTTTTCAGCTTTATTCAGGCCAACTTTAATGGTTAAGCAAAAGTCCTGCTGTAGCTTCTCTGAGCTGTGATTGGCCGTATGGAGTTCCTGCTGTTGTCTCTCTGAGCTGTGATTGGTCAGTGTGTTTCCCTGTAAACTCAGGACAGGGATACCCTTTTTAATTACGTCAGCTATGATTGTGCATTTAGATTTATTATCGCATGTCTGCCGTGTGGTCATTTGAGGTCTCACAAAAGCACAGGAGATACGTTTTTTTTAAACCATGCAATTCCCAGCTCTGACAAGCATGTTCTTTGTGTTCCCCTTGAGTCTATTTCCATCAAGGGAATCTCAGAACAATGTTAAGTGCACTTTGTCAGATAATATGGTCTGTTTTGGATTTTTTTTGTTTTTGTTGTCCTCACTAAAATTGAACAGTAGTTTTTAACTTGTATCATATGCGGACAGTGCTCTGTGGTTTGTATCGGCCTCAGATGCTAAGAGCAGCCGTCTGGTTTCTGTTGTTGTTACAGTCTGTGTCAGACTGAAATCAGATGGGTTGCCAGGTCAGCACACTGAGAAGCCCAGTGTGGAAGAGGTGCCATGGCTGCTTTCTCTCACCCTTGTCTAAGGTTTTAGGTCACCTTCCTCCGGGGAGAAAAACAGTTAAAATCATACTCAACAAAATGGAAATAAATCGCTCTATTTTGATATCAGAAAACTGTGTCAGTCTCTTGTCTCATCTGCTGTAGTTCGTGCAGTCAGAGTATAATTTCATGAAGAAAGAATGATATACCAGGTAGCTCCTTCACACAACTTCAGAGGTAATGACTGGGTATCCATCAGAAATACGAACGACCCCCTCCTAGCCTGGGGGTCTCTGCTGAATTCTTTAGATATAATTTCTCCCAATGTCTAATGTCTAAGCAGCTCATTTGTAAAGAACTTCATTTTCATTTTGATGTTTAAAAGAAAATACAAATTGGATAAATCAACGTGTTTCAAGCAACGCTGGAAGGCTCAAACCACAAACCTCTACATTTGCATTGTATTGTCACATGCTCACACACTGTAACAAGTAACAGCTGTTTCTCACATTTGCCACCAAGTGAGACCAAATTTACGTAAAATGAAACGTGTCTATGTGAACACCACCCAAGACAGCACTACTGTCTGAGGATGCAGCTGGCCTCAGAGACAGGACAAACAGGGTTTGACAGCAAGGGTTGCAAATATGCAAATATTCTGAAGTTTCCTTTGCTCTTGCCAACAATAAAATGCTAAGTGATTTTTTTTTCCCTGGTGTGATACAAATCAATAGACAGCCAAGCTTCCATACCTAAGATGTTTTTTTTTTAAAATCTTTTTTCATTTGGAAGAGTGGAAGAGTGAATAGTTTACGCACCGATACTTAATATATTTGTACTTGTTTTTATGATGATGTCACCGTCAGATTGATGATACCTGTGCTCATTGTTGAAGATGCATAAGATTTAATAGTGGATGTGGAGAGCTGCCAAAGCTTTTGTATCCCTGGTCCTGGAGAAGCTGTTCTGATGGCTTCAGTATGCAAACCCAGACTCTTAATGACTCCTGAGCAGCCAAGTATCTTAGGGCAAAGATGGACAATTCCACTCCTGGAGGGTGAGGACTTCAGTTTGCAACCATTTTACATGAAGAGCATGAGGTGAAGTGACTTCCTATCCGGAGAATGACTTCAGTTATACAATTACAAGCAGGGGCGAAATGGAAACCAGAAGACCCTTATACCTTCAGGACTGGAGGTGCCCATCCCTCATTCTGAGCATGTACCACCCAATATGAAAGTGTTCTACTCATTGTGGTTTGAAATGAGAAATAATGACGGCAATAATACCTTCAGCCAAGTATTCATTTTTGAAGCACTGCTCACAGGGAGAGAGTAAGCAAGGAAGATCAAGCATGTTATATTTCGAACGTCATATATGATTATATTTTAATTATGTTGAATTATTTATTTTAAAGGTAGTAATGATACTTCTAATTACATTAGTGTCACAAAATAGTATATATTATTACATAATTAACCACTTAACTGCTATATAATGTATCTTCAATACAGAAAATAATAAACATAGAATATCTCCATATATTTTATAATGCATTGTCATAACTTGCTGCATCATGGGTTAACATTTTTTTTTACTATTTTAGTAAATATGCAACCACACCCTAATTATTTTGACAGGAAATCAAGTGCATCCAATGAATTGCAAAGACAGCTGCAATTGATGATTTCTTATTTGGGTAGATTTGTCTAGACTTGTCTGCAAATTCAAATGAATGTGTTCTGTGGCATACCTTGACATACTCCCTCAAGCCCTACATCAGACAAATGAAGGTTTTATCAGTGATGTCAAAGTGGAAGCAGATACTGGCTCATAATGCTGAAGAGACTAGGGAAGTTTCTCTTCTCTTCTCACAAAGTTTCAGTTACTACATGGAAGCAGCCAGTCTAGCTAAATTATGTTATTTATTATTTTTCATTTCTAACAACGATTGACAATCGATTATTTAAATGCAGTGCAAGACCTTTGTTACACAGGATTGGTGATAGAGCAGTTCCATAGACAGTGATACAGTGTAATATGCCATCTGAACAGGGATGCGTGATACATGAGTCGTGCTCACATGTGATGTCAGCAACACATGAGGGTGCAAGCCTCTTACAGCAAAGGCCTGGGGGCGATGGGCTGGAGTGGGAACTCACCTGGTGAGTTGGCAAGCTGGAGGAGGGGCGTGATTGACTGTATTGTTGCTTGTCTGTCTGGTGCAAATGGCTGAGGACTGGAATGCACGGAGTTTGTTTTCCTACACAAAGTACATTACTTGTTTACTTATTAATGTTGCCTTCAAAGTAAGAAGTCAGTGATAAACCTGAGAGTCTGTTTTGTTTAAACTAACAATATAACAAAGGGGTGCATTATCCAGATTCATTGCTGAAAGAAGCAGGTGAGCTTTGGAAATGTATTTTTTTCTCTTTAAATACTTTGTTGTTGATATATGAAGTAATGCATACATGTTTGCCTGTGTTCAGTATATCTGGGATTGTTATTTTTTCACATTGGTTCTAGAATTTTGGTAGGCTCTTGGGATGGTTATTTTTGTGCACCAGTTTTGGGAATTGTAGGTTTTTTCTGGTTTCCATGACCCTCAGGAATTTTGAATTAGACTGGTTTGTTATCCCTGTATTTGTGAGATACTCCTTATATGTGGAACCATAGTTATAAGGACAAAACTGGATACTGTTTTTTGTAAAGACATTAGTAGAGGCAATGATAAGGCTCCAAGATAAAAAATGACACACACACTGAATTCTAGAGAACACCCCTTTTCTCAGCTTTTTTTTTTCTTCAATCAAATTTCTCTCTCTAATTAATCTGTTGTTTGCATTATAGCCTACATTAGTGTGTAGGTTGGTTTTATTAGTTCCGTGGTCCCTACTCCCATCATCAGTCATACTACTAGAGACAATGTAGATATCAATTTTTTATTGCACTTCTGATCACATTTGGTAAGTGGATGTCAAATTTTTGAGGTTACTTTTGTCACAACCTTTCAACCTCCCCTTTAATGCTTATCTGCAATTCAGTAAGAACAAATGTCCAGTCAAATTCAAAATATCGAAACAAGTAATTGTAAATTACATTTGATATGTTTTCACTTGGAGTCTAGGATAGGAATTTCACACAGCTGTAAGGACAACATGGTTGCCCTCTCCCTTGGAGAGAACATGGACAAAAGAAGAAAAAATAACAAAAAAGAAAAATGTAGAGAAAGAGATTAGGAGGAGGAGAGATTCTACAAATAGCTGAAATGAGAACTAGAAGGCATGTGGCCTTTTAATAGCTGTAGAGAAAACTTGTTTAACAGGTTGAGAGAAATTCGGGTGCTGGTGGGGATTCTGTCCTACTTTACATGTAATTTTAAAAATATACAATGGTATCTCAATGTAGACAACAGTGTTTTCTACACTGCCCTCCAGTCACCACAGCTTTCCCTCTCTGCATGATTGCCCGTCTTTATGATTTTTATCCACCTAGATCAACCCACAGACCTGGCCAAAATTGTATGAGCTTGTGTGCAGTCCACATTTTGGTGTGGAAAAACAATGCGGTAATTGCAGCAATCATAAATCAATTCTCTGAGCCAAACTTTGCTTGAACAGGACACAAACCTTACAAAATCTTACCTGTTACTGGATTGTAATTTCCATCCTATCAATGTTTCACAGCAGATTATCTCACAGTGTCATTTCTCTCATGAGAATACGATCACAGATTTATCAGTCAATTTAAACCAAATGCCAGTTTCCATTATTCACAATGAAATTCGCAGGAACTAGAGCTAATGGCCTGCCAGGAACTTCAGCAGAAAAGGCCATAGTGTTTTTCCATTGCCTTTCTGAAATAAGAAATAAGGAATAGTTCATGTTTGTCTCAAATCTGTACAGTCAAAAAATAATATGTATTATATGTTTCAATATCTGTTGGTTATGCTTTTTCTCTTTTAAGCAACCCTATTTTGGAATGACCCACTGTCTCACCAGGACAACCTATGCTTTTATGCAGGAGCACTGAAGCAAGACAAATGCGTTTCTCACTCACACAGCCATTAACTGTTGTTCACACTAAGCACCATAGTCACATAGTGCACCATAGTGAAGTGGGTATCATTTGGAGGATAGGCACTACTGTACTGATTTTGTAGGTGTCTGAGGAATCATAGGGTGTCTGAAAGCAGTGAGACAAGGAAACCCTGGCCAACCTAGCCACCCTTTCCCCAGCAGAATGAAGCCAATTTGTTACATGGCTGCAATCTCAAAATCATTGGCAAGGATATGGCCAGTTTCAAATCCCAACTGTAAGGCTTAGTCTACTGTCAGGATGAGCACTCTGCCAACTGAGCAACTCTGGAGCCCTAATTTTTGTTTGAAGTATCTATACCATGTTCAGTGTTCAAAAAGTCAAACAAATCCAAGAAGGGGAAATGAATAAAAGCATGACAAGCAAATTTCATTTTTGAGCCACTGAGGGGCACTGAGTGCTCTGATTCTCATGCACATAGGCCTCATGATACTACCTGCAGAAATCTCAGGCTGATTTAATCCATACCGACAGCTCATTGTGTTAACTCGCTGAAGTTGTTTTAGTTCATGGTGTTAGACTGCAGACTTGTACAGGCTTGAGTTTATTTTATACCATGTTCAGTGTTCAAGTAGCATATAAGTAATTTATCCAAACTCTCACACACTAAAAACATGATTTCCTGGAATCTATTTACACTTATGGTGTCACGTCATACACCTCTTAAAACAGAAGGGTGCAGCCAGGATGTGTGGCCAGGGGAAAACATGACTTCAGAGTGGCAGATGTTTGCTGTACCTTAACGATTAAGCCATAAAAAACAATGCTTCCTGTGCCCAGATTTAGATTTCCCTAAAACCTTTTATTGCGGAAAACAAGAGCCTTTTGGGAGGGAGTTCCTCATATCTGCACTTTGTTGAGATCCAGCAGGTGGTTAGCGCTGGACACATTTTTAAATCTAATGATTTATGAGAATTGCCAAAATACATCGTAAAAACCATAAAACAGGGCATTCTAACACAACCATAAATAGTTCAGCCAGTTTGTGTGATCATATCTGTAATGTGTGAATTATATCAGTCAAGGTGCCCTGTTTATGGGATTTGCACATGCAATGGAAATATAAATTAGGTTACTATTAAACTGGAAGCCCGTTTACAGGAATCCCCTTTGCTTTATTATGCCTAATATACGCTGTTTTCCCTGCCACATTCCTCTGTGTTACAGAAATGGAAGAGTGAGGCTTTAGAGGCCTTAAGGCTCAGGACCTCACCTGACACACTAAGCCCACTGAAAATGAGGACTCTTGTGCACAGTTACATTCACATGTATTCACTTGGCAGATGCTCTTACACAGCGCGACTAACAAAAAGTGTATTCAATAGGGTGCATGTGGCTGTGCACTGAATGCTTAGCGCCATCCTTGATACATAGCGGCATGGTGGGAAGCATTGCTACTAAGGGACTAAGCGCTATCATAAGGCACACAACCAAGCTTATATCAGCACAAAATATGTACCACTCAGCAGTTTTACCTCTATTACAAACTTGTATAATTCATTAGTTTATAACTCTTTTACACTTAAAATGAGATCCTCATACTGTAGACTAGTGTTTCCCAAAGACTGGGTGGCGTCCCACAGGTGGGGAAGCTTAATAACGCTAATGAAAACTTAACGAACCATAACAGCCGCGCTACATAGCATAAAATAAGTTACGTGCGAAAGGGTTAGCCAGGTAAATAGCACATAATGTGCTATGAGATTTGACGTGGAATACACCTGATGTGGTTAACGAATTGATTGTTGACTGTTTGAATAGCTGCACACTTGTTCTGATAATAGGCATGAGCATTTCAAAAAACTTTAAACAAGAAGCATGTTTTTGATAGTACTGAATGTTCGTATTGTTCTGATAATTGTATTTATAACATGTATATGTATATGTTTATGTATATGTTTTCGATAACACGTGCATAAAACGAAGTTATGGTTTATCAAACGTATATCTCTTCAAAATGGCTGGTTTACCTACGCAGGATAATATAAGATGATGCGGAAATGGCAGTAAAAATGGTCGGGAACGTTCATTTATACACAAATCTGCTCTTCTGACGATTTATAGGTAAGGCCTAATGTGAATTGGGTCGCGATGGTTTGTCATTTTTAAAAACTGGGTCCCCAGAAAAAAAGTTTGGGAAACTCTGCTGTAGACGTTTAGAATCAATCACAGCTTTCCATTGATAAACTGATTATTGCAGATTATTCTGAACCATTTCAAAGCTATCAGGAGGCATTTTCCAGAATATGCAGTCTTGGTTTGGAAGCAGCTAGAGGACCACAACTTGCTGGTTTGGGTTCCACTAAGCATTTCAACTAAAGATAAGGAAAATGCCAACATTTCCTCACCATTTACTACCATCTAGTGGTCATAGGAAAATGAGACAAAAAGATTACCTTTTAACAACAATGGCAATGATCTATCATTTTTACATAGTCATACATATGACACATCCTTGCTCTGTTATGTGTTTATGTACATTACAGATGTGAAAATGACTGCATATATGACTACCTGAAAATAGTTTTATTGGTATAACAGTATTAGAAATATTTTGGAATGGATCTCAGATAAAGGATCAAGCTAGTAGGAGGAGACCTCATCTGACTGGGTGCAGGCAGTGAATAAGCAGCAGGCCTCTTCTTTTCCTCTCAAGTATATTCATTCTGCTGTTTGTCCTTCCTCACAGAGTTCTCTAATTATAGAACTCAGGAAGGAAAATCAAACTGCAAAAAATAGGGTATTTGAGTGGAGACAGGGGTAGAAACATTTGTACTTTTGTAGCTTGATGCATGCCTTGATGAGACAAACAGGACGTGTGCTCGTTCACTCCCTGTACTCCCCATGTACTCCAGACCTGCCACCCGCTGACTGGTGTGTGCATTTAGTCTGTGATTGCAGTGCGAAAATTACAGCTCCACAAGCCTCTACTGTTTCTTTCAATTGCCACACAATACAGTGAGTTCTTTGGGCGTGTGACAACTACCAGTTTCCTGTGTAGCAGAGACTGGGTTGAAAGGGAAGTGACATCATTAACGTGTACAGAGTCACCCCATGGACAAAACAAAATACAAAGGCCAGAAACGGGCGGGTGCAGCTGAATGCTGATACGACAGCGTGCAAAGTTATTCATTTGCATGGCCGCCCAAAATATCCAACAGTTACTTTGGCTGCTGAACTGAAAATGGGCATGCTATTGAGTTTGTGCATATCAGCCTTTAGGTCTTGAAAAGTGCTGCCAAGCTCAGGATGAATGCGCCGAGAGAGGAGAGAAATGGCCAGAGAGAACACCCCAGCCGAGCTGAATCTGCTGCCTACTTCTCAAACCCTATGATGAGTGGTAAGTGGTGGACACAAGGATTCAATATACTGCGTAGGCCTGAACAACAATACCTAAACAGTTCCCCATTCTGTTATCTCTGTGACAGGTGTGGAATGGGTTTGAATTTGTAGGACATCCTCAGGAATAATGTTTCCTGTCTCTTCTGTGTTAAAGATATTGAATCCGACTGGTCACCAATGCATGATGCTGCATATAATGGACGAATCCTGTCTGTGCGCACTCTCATTGGTCAGGTAGAGCATATCCGACCATTTTACCTCTGACAATACTGACTAGTTATGCTGTTCTCTTGTTTACACTCAGTTGGTCACTGTAAGTGGTTTGCTGTTAGTCCATTACATCTAGTATTATTACTAGTGGGGGCAGCTGCCAAAAGTCTGAAGGACTTGATTTTCGTAATAATTTGAATGTATGTATGTCCACTCCTCTGTTGCTCACTTATTGTTTGTTCATCTAGTAGACCCTTAGCAGTCAATGCTAAGAGCTGTGACCATTTTGTGCATGAGCCCATAATTAAGGCATGCAACTAAGTTATTTATCGATTCATTTATTAAAGAAGCTTACCTAGAAGCACTTCCAAAATTATATTGCATGTTACATTAAATTCATATCTCGGGAGCATCAGAATCACAGCAAATATTAATAGTACAATACCGATCTTCGACCAAACAGCCAGGCAGGACAGTAATGCTCCAGTCCAGAAGGAATGTCAGCTATGTTTCAGGAGTTTCTGAATCTACAGTGCACTGGGCACATATAAAGAGTGAGCAGGGCAATGAGACTGCTTACTTACACCAGCTGAAATGTCCTCTTGTTGCCAGGGCACCAGTGTAAATCTGCTTTCCCTGGACAGAGTGTCTCCTCTTCATGGAGCCTGCCAGCAGGGACACACTGCCTGTGTGAAACTGCTGATAGACCATGGAGCCAATGTGAGTAGTCCAAGGGAGTTTGTTTGAGTTTACTGGTTAGTGTGGCTACTCATTTATACTGGCCCTCGGAGAGAAGGGTACATAAATTTATATCACTGCAGCTGAAATCAGTGTGCTTTCTGGCAGCTGGTGATGGTGATGTCTTCATAGGCACATTTCTGCCACACCTCCCAAACATTACATAAAGACACTACCACACATGCAGTAAAATATACAGTAAGTCATGCATATTTATTTTCACACACAGTAAACATCAGTACTAATCACACTATACATTCACTATGCCTCTGTTTAGAGTTTTGCAGCATGTCACTTTCACTAGCAGCAGCCTCCAGACATAAGAACCTCTACTGGAGGATCGTTTGTTTGACTGTGAGCTGCAGTACATTACAGCTTAGACTTTCACATGCTCCAAGAACAGACTAAAACAACAATTCAGCAAGATAATCTGTGTTATTATATTGGACATTTGCAAACTATCTAATGTAGCCAGATCTTTTAATATGTTTGATCAGGAGTTGCCAGGATCTTAACAACAGATTACATTTGATGGAAATATTTTCCTTTAAACTGTATGTTGTCATCAGTATTTCAGTTCGTGTAATCATATAAGTAGTAAGTAGCCAAGAAGCACTAAACATGAAACTTGGTGCAGTTTTTGGTGTTGAGGAATTGTGCCATTCAGAGCTTGTAACATTGAGTTGCTGTGTGTGGAACCAGGTGAACACCCCCACGATTGACATGATCACCCCGCTTTCTGAAGCTTGTGCCGGAGGACACCTCCCCTGTGTCAAGCTCCTCCTCCAACATGGAGCCACACCACACGGTGCCACAGTTTCTGCATCCCCCATACACCAGGCTGCAGCTAAAGGTCAGAGACTAAGGGGTAGAGGCAATGTCCCTCACATTCTGAGTCGATCTAAGGATTTTTTTTTATACTCAAAAGAGTGAATCATATGTCCTAGGAAAGTATGAAGGAAAAGAGGAGGGATAAATCACTGCCATTCTTGGCCACTTATAATTACACTTACTTTTATATTTATTCATTTGGCAGACGCTTTTATCCAGAGCGACTTACAAGTAAGGTAGAGTACAATACAAGAAACAGCCATATAAGGAGTGAACGATATTAGAAGTGCTTCATGACCAAGTTTCAATAGTTGACCAGACAAGGTACAAGCTAGCTGGTAGAGATAATATAATAATGACATACATTTTATATTTAAGTCTCAGTGAATACAATCAGTGCTGAAATGCAGACACAGTGTGGTTGACCATGAGGTTGTATGCATTCATACCCAGGTCACACGGAGTGCATTGAGGCTCTGGTCCAGCATGGGGCAGATGTTGACCTTTGGTCTGACCATTCAGGGACACCACTTTACTCTGCTTGTACCAATCAACATCTGAGCACTGTGGCGAGACTGCTTCAACTCGGTACTTCACTCAGTTCTGTCTTTTTTTGTCTTCTACATTAAATAACAAAAAAGTCTTTATGAGTGGCCCTTACCCTAACCCTAACCCTGAAAACCTTTGCATTGATGTTAAAGACACATGCTTGCCAATACATTTTAAAGGTATTTCATTTAAAATGCCAATCCATTTTGTTGAATAAAATCACAATATTCACAATGTTTTAAATGTTTTTTTTTTTTTTTTACATAGGCTTTTAAAATATATTTTATTTGCCTCCACGGTGCCATTTTTATGGCTAGAGTTGACCCTTCATCAAAGACCTGACTGAATGCATGAACCTGCTCCTCCAGGTGCCAGTGTGAACAGCAGTAAGGATGGGGACACCCCCCTGCACGTGGCGGCTCGACTGTCCCAGGCCGAGCTCGTCAGCGTCCTTCTGGACCACGGTGCCAACCCTGCCGCCAGAAACACAGAGGGCAAGCGGCCACTGGACCTCGCTCCAACTAACAGTGCTACACAGAGTCTTCTCAGTCAGAGAGGAGGTAGTCCACACATCCTCCCTGCCTCTGTTTCAGCTAACAGTCCCAATTGAGATGCTTCTAAATGTTTTTATGTGATTGATAAATCACAGTTATGACTTGCATTATGAGCTTGTTTTACTGAGCCTATTAGGTAGGATGGAACACAAAGATAGTACTGTGAGCCAAAGGAGTGATGCACAATATCTCAATTAATTTTGTTAATTTCCACCAACATTGCTGGGTCAACAAATATGTCCAAAAACATGTTCATTTCAAGAGCATTTGGGCTGTTCCCTAGAAAACCAGAATTTTAATGTAGCATTAGACAGACATAAGCTTTCCAAATAAGTGAGCTGACCAGGTCAGATACATAAATGCTTTGCATGTTCAACCAAATCATTTCCCTGGGCTTATTTTTCCCATAGAAAGATACCTTGTAAAATATGTAAGTTGCATAGGATAGAGCTGTCTTTTCATCATTGATATATCAATTGACATACATTTTATAACTTGCATTCTTTGCTGTTGTGACAATATTTACACGTATATGAAACCACATACTGTGTTTGTACATCATTAGATGATTGATGCTTATCTCTCCCGGCAGGGGTCTCCTGTCTCATGCAGTTGTGTCGTCTGACTATAAGGGCAGTATTAGGAAAGACAGGACTCAGTGAAATCAATGGACTGTCTATACCAACACAGCTAAAAGGATACCTTCTTTACCAGTCTGACTAATGGGATCACCATGGGAGGCATCTGCAAAAGAAGTGCAGTCTAAGTCGCCATGTGACAGTGTCTGAAATTCAGACAAATGACTCAAGAGGGCGACATAAACCCACTCTCTTTGATAGGGTTCGCTGTTGGAGTCAGTGGTGTCAGGCTGTAAAATCTTGCTTTGCTGGAATGCATTCTACACATTTCTGCATATATGTATAGAAACTAAAGTGGGCAGCTAACTAACAGGGTAAAAGGATTTAAAAAGGTCTTACGTTGTTATTCATGTGACCTGTACTTATTCTGCTGTGTTGGGCCATTGGAACTACAGGCATGAGTAACATTACATACCTTTTTTTGGCCTTATGAAAAGGACTAAGTACCATAGGGCAGGGCAGATTATCAAATATATGTGTGTACAGTTCCCTTTACAAAGTATACAAGCAATATCAAAAATTTATTTAGAATGTTTTTATAGTTTTAATCAATTATGTTTGAATAACTAGGAATGTTGTGCAGAGACAGAAATGCAGAAAACTCTAAATTTCAAATTTCACTTTTTCATTTATTCATTTGACAGACCCTTTTTATCCAAAGCAACTTACAATATATTTATTGACATCACTGGTAACACAGAGTACTGTGTATTATATAGATTTCCATATAGTTCATTTTTGCTTATGTGTTTGATTACATATTTTGTTTTATGAAAAATGTCTTAAGATTTCATATAGGCAAATTGATGTAAATAGCACCCCCTTTGACTATCCTCAATGTCAGTTGTGTCACATGATTTTAACAATTTACCCATGTTCACTAAAGACATATTGAAATGGCATGTGAAATAAAATCACTATTGTTGTACAAGCTGATTGTCACTTTCACTATGGGCTATTGTTTCAAATTAATTATGATTGCAAAAAAATATGAGCTCATTGCCTTCAACTCGTTATTTGATATGAATAATACATCCCCTGGTGCAGAGACAGAGCACAGTACCCAAAGCAGTAAAAAGAAATTGTTTTCTCTTCATATTAAAAACACAATCACATCACATTATATCTCATAGCCTCTTTCAATCAAGCTTTTTACTGAATGTGACACTAGTGTCATGAGACAAGATTGCCAAGAGCAACTGAAGTCAATCTAAAGTCAATAAATGACTGATGGAAAAAAATTGCCTCTCAAGAGATAAAATGTCATTTAGCCCTGAAAGAAAAGTGCAATAAAACAGTCTTTAGTTTTTGTGAGGTAAACTAAATTTCAGGCATATATAAATATAAACTAGAAAAGTGCATTTCCTGAAGAAAATGCAGAGTGTGATTGCGACCCCGCAGCAAAAACGTGCTAACGTATATGAGACGATCGCTAGGATGTGGCTAAGTGGTTGCTAGGGTGTTGCTATGTGGTTGCTAGGGTAAACAATATGGTTACTGTGGCATTGCTAGGGCGTTGCTGGGTGGTTGCCAGGGTGTTGCTAAGTGGTTGCTAGGGCGTTGCTAGATGGTTACTAAGGTATATGAGGTGGTTGCTAGGCTGTTGTTGGGTGGTTGCCAGGGTGTTGCTAAGTGGTTGCTAGGTGGTTGCTAGGGCATTGCTGGGTGGTTGCCAAAGTGTTGCTTGCTAAGTGGTTGCTAGGTGGTTGCTAGGGCTTTGCTAGGTGGTTGCCAGGCTGTTGCTAGGTGGTTGCTAGGATATATAATGTAGTTCCTATAGTGTTGCTAGGTGGTTGCTAGGGCATTGCTAGATGGTTACTAAGGTATATGAGGTGGTTGCTAGGGCATTGTTGGGTGGTTGCCAGGGTGTCGCTAAGTGGTTGCTAGGTGGTTGCTAGGGTGTTGCTAGGTGGTTGCTAGGGTAAATAATAGGGTCGTTGGGGCATTGCTAGGGTGTTGCTGGGTGGTTGCCAAAGTGTTGCTAAGTGGTTGCTAGGGTAAATAAGGTTAGGGTTTAGGGTTAGGGTTAGGGTTGGGGTTAGGGTTAGGGTTTGGTCACACTAATTACTCAGTAATGAAAATATACTGAAGTCAGCACAGGAGTTTGTGTAAAAAAACTGAGAGGGAAATATACTGTAAATTTTATAATTTGTATTTCAGACATCTATTGTGCCCTAGTGGGATATAGTGGTTAGATTTCTTTATTCAAAACTGAAGATTTTATTTCCAAAAGAAGATGCTGTGGGATTAAGGTGCTTAAGATGGGTTTCTACAGAAGAGTGTTTATTTTAACTTGTGTATGTGCATAAAAGGTTTGCACTTTAATACTGTAGAATAATAAAATTAGTGAAGTGATTAGTTGGTGCTTCTAACATCTGTGGACATGGCCCTTAACATACTGAACCCAGTCACTAGAGCCAAACACTCTGGCTTTCCAGGAAAATCTAAAAATAGAGTAAAGCAAAGTGATACTTTGAATCAAGCAAACAAAAAGTTCCGTCTTGTTCTGGCACATGCAGATGGTGTCACTGCTTTGACTTCCTCAAGTATGACTCGCAAGATGTGTCACCCTGCATCAGTGCGTGCCGGCCGACAGTCTGTCACTTCGTCTCTCCTTTGTCCCCCAGCGTCTCTTATCTGCACGTTTACCTCTCCCTGAACTTTTATTTATATTTGCATCACCATCATCAAAGGGTAGCAACATGTGAAGAGAGGTTTAAACACAAAGCTTTTTGAACAAAGAAAGATCAGATGACAAGCGTGAAAATGATTTAGGCTGAACCAGAGTGTACATTCTGTACTATGATATCATCAAAAAGGGACAGTACGATGGTAAAACAAGAACAGTAGAACAATCAATCTTGCATGACATCTAGGAAATCTGAGACCTGATATCTTTGTTCAGCAGAGAGTCTGTGGAAAAAATAATGGTGATCACCTAAATATTATGGCCAACTTGGAGCTCCTATGAACTGGGATCTGAGAATGCCATACTGTGGATTTTAAGGGTGCTTCCCATACCACTGAATTTGGTCACCATTCGTGATCATTTGGACACTGGGTTATTCAGAGAAGAAGTTGACGCTTTAGTGCGCAAGGGCTGAAGGTTAATATTGATCTGTGGAGATGGGTACCGCGGCTAAGTGGAACAGGAGAAACCTTTCTCACAACTGCGCTGGAACATTCCCTCTGTAACCACCTGTCAAGTCTGCCCAGCCTGACGGTAATTCGTATTGACGTGGAGCCCGATAGGTACAGATCACAGGCATTTTAAAAGCCCTGGGCACAGTGGCGCAGAACAGCTCTGAGGCTCAACATCAGCACTCTCGCCATAACCTCCAGCCTTTGCAGTCTCCTAAACGAGCCATCTGTGCCTGAACTGCACACCACGCCGAGCAAAGAATTACCCTACCGTTAAGAAGATGACACAAACAGGACAGAGGGAAGAGAGACAAGCAATGATATTGCTGTGAAATACTTTTTAGCAAAGTATGTTTCTTTTAGTCTAGTTTAATGAAACAAGGCATTCATGTGTTCACTTCATTTACAGAATGCATGAAATAAACTTTGATGATAAATATATCTTTAAGAAGACTAAAATATGCTTAGCTATGCGTTGGATTGCATTTATATCTTTATTGAACAACAATTTGTTTGCAGTGGCACATTTTAATCAGTTCCAGCTGGTTTATAAAGTCAGTTTCATAATGTACAGGCTTGGGTAGGAATACTGTCTACCGGTGTGACACATGACAGATGGATAACACATCTTTTTCATTATTTTTCCAAACTGTGGCTACTATATTGCTGTGTAGGGCAGAGATGATATTGCAAAAGGAGGTCACATTAAGGGGCTTTTTAGATCAGATTTTAATGGCCTTCCACTCAGCCTCGACAGGTCTTCACGGAATCATGTTTGTATCACCGGAGATGAAAGTGGAATGGAATTCAGCGGAGAGCACAAATTAAAGCCCCTAAGAGTGGAGACTGGCTGAGACCGACTAGGATCTTCCTGAAATATCTTGCCCCAGACACAGTCCCCTGGCTTATTTGTGAGGCGGCATCAGAAGGACCACTGCCATTGCAGCGATCCCAGGATACACATGACCAGTTCAAACATCTACAAGTAACAACGACACAAGGGCAAAGGTGACGAGAGCTGCCGGGGTCTCCTACTAGGGTATTTTAGGTGAACACTGTTGTTGCACGAATTAGGACTCTGGTTAATGGACAAATAATAAATATGTTACTGACTTCTTTACTAAGTCAGCAATTTTCCAGTGATAGGTGATAGCTCATCCTTCACAAGACTTGGCAGCTTATGACAGTGGCAGACTGTAAGCAGCATGCCTAAAATACCACAGTAATTGTAAATCCACAACGAATGCATTTGCCGAAATGAATCCTGTTTAGCCCCCTCAGAAGGAAGCGTACGCCTGGCTTGTAAAAACGAGACCTGAGTACACTGCGCTCACTGCCATCTCCTCATGTCCCGGGATCTGGCACGCGGAACACACTCTAACTGAATCCTCCCTCCTCTCTCATCCTCCAGTGAACAGCATCCCTCTGTAGGGGCAATGTTTAAGGCTTAGACTGTATCAGATTGTGATTCAGAGACTAAAGTACGCAAATAGATTTCATTTCCATCTAAATCCCAGAGAGGGGCTCGGTGTGAAGCAATGCAGGGGGTTACGGATCACAAACCTGCTTATTCAGAGCCACTGAAGCAGATGCAAATACAATTTAGCCTTCAGACCTTATTTATATTAGAATGGATTTATGTCCCCAGATTACATAGATTGAGAAAAATGGGAATGTATGATACAACTATTCATATTTACACGTGGGTATATATACGTGTGCGTATTTCTATATATAAATGATTTTTTTCTCAGACATACAGGAGGTATATGAGGTGTAGACATACAGGATATTCCTGACACTTAAGCTCTGGAATGAACACCTCTGCACTGTATGCTGGGGAGAGGAGGCAAAAAAAAACTTGATGCAATTGTTTGCGGTGATATAATGAATTCTTCATCTGGGAAAAGATTCCGACTATAGATGTGGATTCCACATATAGTAATTGCCATTCAACAATGCTGTAAACTGTGGTAAGAGCAAAAAGGTTTATCTGCAAACAGCTATAACTGCAAACAATGGAAGTACAATAAATGGGGAAAAAAACAGTCAGGTAGCTTTGTGTGCCTAGAATTAGAATAGGTGCTCTATGAGCTTATAGGACTGTATCATTTACCAGTGGGCGCTACCATGTAGCTTGAAAACATTCACTGTATCCTGAGCTGGTGACACAATTCCCCACTTTCAAAAATTTGTGTGGCATGTTCAGTGGCTCTCTCCTAATGTGTCAGAATAACATGCAATACACTCGCTAGCCATTTTCAAAAATTGTAATATGTGTACTAGATCTAAGCTCAATTTTCATCACATATAGATACACATTTATTGCCAAGCAGCATTTTATTTTGATTTGACATAATAGAATCTCTCTGTACTTATTTTCTTTGTATGTTACTTCAAGGTCATTGTAGTAAATAGAGTTCATGTCTTATTCCTAAAGAGATCTGATTACTTTATATGGCTCAAGTAGGGGGATTTTTACTCAAAATCAAACATTCATGCAAAACACAAGTAATCAGAGCAATCAGAATTTAGCAAGAATATTACGTAAATTTGTGAGTGTTTCCTACACAAGATTCATAGATCAGGTTTGTGGACCTTTTGCTGTTTGTGCACATGGACAAAGTTAGTGCTACTGCTATGCACATGTTGATTAATGAGGTTCTGGGCCTCTCAGCGCAGGAACTTTAATCTGGCTCGTTGACCCGAGCTGTCGGCTCTGTAAAGGACTCATTAGCGGAGATGGACACCGCGCCTTTCCACGGGAACACGGCTGCGGGCCTTCAGGTGCAGATCCACAGAGACGCGGCCTCACCTATTTAGCATGGAGAGAGAGGTGATCGTTATTTGCAGCACTCGTTAACTGCGCATCGATCGTCTCGCCGAATGTGAACCGCGTGGCAAGTCAATGTCACTTCGAAGCCAGACGACCGGTTGCATCCAGCCTCAGCCCCACTCCTGCTTTGATTTGCCTGTGTTTAATGTTAAATCGATGTAGCGGAGGACTTCCTGGCTTCAGAGTTGAGGGGCTGAGGGAACGGGCTGATCAGATTAGGCAGTGCCCCCTCCCTCCTTTGAAATGGATGAAAAACTGTAATCATGGAAACTGAAATTAAGTCGGCTTCACGATCCAGGTGAAGTGCTCAATAGCACAACTACTTTGTAACATAATCTGGAATCTTAATTCCTGATAAGATCTCCATCTGTATCTCAAATCAGACAGTGTATTGCCACTTGTGATATATAAATATTATATGGCTATAACTGGCCTCACTATTATTAGGAACTATTATTAATCTAATATGTAATTGAATATCTGGACTACATACAAAGCTACTATGAAAAGCAACAACCAAACAGTGAGTGCCTATCAGTGCCAATGCCAGAGCACAGCTGATACAGATCAAATTGATTTGTCCAGTCCTATTATCTTTATACATACACTACCAGTCAAACATTTGCACACACTTTTCTTTATTTTTACTATTTTCCACATTTTAGAATAAAGACATCAATAGAAGACAACAAAACTATGAAATAACACAAATTGAATTATGCAGTGACCAAAAAGGTTAACTTCACGATTTATATTTGTCAGAGAAACAAATCTCAAGCATTTAAGCGTAAATCTTTAGACCAAAATGTCTTTGAATGCATGTGTCCCATTTTGTTAATAAGGTGTGTCCAAACTTTCGACTGGTACTGTGTTTTTTTCAGGCAGCCATATTTGTGGCTATGATTCAAAACTCCACACATTCATGATTAAAACCATCTGTAAAAAATATGAGAAGTGGTCCAAAATTGTGTACGGTACAAGATGTTAAAATTGAGATACACTTCAGCGTGGCAACACGATGCCATCCTTGCCAGCAGCTTGAGGCTTGATTGCTCCGCAGTTGGATCTTGTTAGAGATATCTGGCCCTCCTGCTGTGGCCTTTTCGTGGGCTCCACCATCCCCTCCTACACAGCGGTAATTGCTTTGATATTTTTAGCGGTGTTCTCTGGGTAATTAAAACAAATAGACTGAGTATTTGGAGATGTCAATCTCCCAAGTTTTTCTGCGTAGTTGGTGTGGAGAACATTTGAGAAGTTATGGTCCTCGCTGTGTTTTCATTGCCATACATCTCTGGTGTGACTCCCTCTCTCACTCCTCAGACATGGTAACAGCATGGTATTGGGGGGTCAAGCCCCACAGAACACGTGAGAACTGATTCTGACAGACCTGACATTCACCGTGTGGTTCTGAAGGTTATTATTCACATGAACTATCTGCAATTAGGTTTTTTCTCCATCACAACAAAGTCAGAACTGATATGTACACAGCAGTTTCAAATACACATCGCTGCATTAATTTTTAGATTTTCAATAAATTAACAAGCTCATTTAACTAACCTGCCTACTTTTTCCACATCATTATAAGGCAGGATCCTCCTTGCTGACATTCAACATTCTGGTCCAGACCATTGTGATTACATGCACAATACTGTAACTATATATCTGGTTTTGTGGTTGTGGAAGTGAACTTGAAGGTTTAGTTTTCTGGTGCAGCATTCCCATTTCACTCTGTGGCAAGGAACTTCAAATTGAGTAAATGGATGACAATTTAAAATGCTACCTATATAACTAACCCTTGGAAGGGCCATCTGCTAAGCCAATAATATAGCACTTTAATCAACAGTAAGCATTATTTTGGGATGAAGGAGAGGGAGGGAAGGTTGGGCAATAAAAGTGAGTGTTATCTGTTCCACTCAATTTACTCCGCTTTTAAATTATTCAGAAGAAAACACAAATCTATTATGCTTGTGTAATGAAAATAACTAATAAACCACAGGTGATAAACACTCATATAGAATTCCGTATTGATCTGTTCAGGGTGGGATGTGATTACTGTGATTTATATTTACTGGGCTGGTGCCAGTATCAAAGGCCACTAATCGCTGCACATAATTGGGGCCGAGGGCCCTTTGACTTGGTTGTGAATGGGGACACACCGGCCTCATCACTAAGGGCTGAATTGAATATGTCAGTGGGTGTAGTTCGCATAAACTTGCTTCCCCTTTTGAAACACATCTCAACTACCACTGTGCATGTCTGCTGCATATGACTGGCTACAGTTTAACCACACAAGAAATGTCATGACTTTATTGTCAACTGTTTATTAGGTACTGATCACTGTTAGGGTTTGCAATTATTACAGCATAGTAATTTAGATCAGCCTACCAAGGCAACTGATTTGACAAAACAAGCTTTACAGTATGCTTTTACAGTCACAGTTGTAACATCCCAGGGACACACATTCTACCCTCTTTTCTTTGCAACAAAAATCATTAACGCAACAATCCCACTATGTCTGTGTGGTTCTATTATTACCAAAAATGTGTGTAAAAAATGTAAAACAAATATGTTTTACTGTAGTTTCTGTTCAACCCCTCAAGTTCAAGTTCTGTTCAACTTAGAAAAAATAATCTAGCAAAAAATATTTATTTTAATATTTCACATTTTAAGATGCATCGAACAGAACCCTGCATTATGTAAAATGAATAAATTAATGGAATGAGCACCTTGCCCCACCGTCCATGTTGCAGTGATAGCCAAAGCATCATCTGAAGCAAAACAACATGCATTTTACACAGAAATGAGCAAACTGAAAGCATGTTCAGATACAACAATAAAACAGGTCCGAATTAAAAAACTGGTCTATAACAAATCACATGAAACAAAAAGTGCATTTTTATTATTTTCCATACATACATTAAAAGGAAATACTGTACATAATTTGAGAAACTATAATTATTCCTAAATTACCATAATTAATCACTAGTTACCTCAGTAATAAATAATGGCATCATTAATGATTCCACGATGTGTACTAAAAAATACATTATAGGGTTCTTTTAGTCCTGAGTGTCTGCTGAACTCACACATGGACCTTCACTCCAGAGAAGAGAGCGACTCTCTGAGGGACCAACTGTCACAGAAATTCCCTCCGCAGGGCATTCTCATTTCTGCTCCAACGAAAGAACGCCCTTCCTCGCAAGGCTGTCCCCAGAGCAGAGGACTGCCTGTTTTTGTTTGGTCTCTGCATCAGGGTTTTGCTGGATAACAGGTGGCTCTGACAGTCTATGTCTGTTCGGAGGGTGGGGTGGAGCCTGGTTCTGATGGTCCATCTCTTGTGCACAACAGGTACAGGGTGCAGAAACTGAAGGCCATTAGAATCATCACCAGTACTGTCAGAACCTTCTGGACCCACAGGCAGTGGTCTAGCTTCTGCTCCAGTCTGGAACTGCTGGCTGCTACCCGCATGAGCTGGACAGAAGAAAAGCAAGATGAACTTTCCTTCATCCCATTTTAATCTAGCAAGTATGTTCTGCAATGAAGCATTTAAAAGTTAAAATAAAAAAAATAAAGCTTCTAAGCACAGGAGTGGATAGAACTGCTGTATAATAGGATGTTCACAACTAACCATGGTGTGCAGGTCCTGGTGGCCGCTAGGCCCAGATGGGAGGGGGCTGTCAGTCAGTGGGGTCACAGTAGTGAGTCCACTCTCAAGGACATGACACCGCAATCTGAAAGCAGGAAGTAAATTGTGACATCATAACAATGGAAGGGGTCAAAACAGGAGCAGGCATAGTAGTTTCATGAGGTTAACTGAAGTTATCAGCCCGCTTCCTCTCCAGGAATAGCAACTGATTACACATAACAATGAGACAGCATCGAAACTCTACGAAGAACTGCTGAAATTAAGTCATTTATTTTTTCCTATTTGATTGTAAATGTCAGCTATAACCTTAGTAATCCTGTGTTATAATAAAAGTAGTTCATAAATACATATATACAATGTACTGATTGCCTTTTATATTGCCATTTCATGGATTTGCTTATAACTGACAGTATATAGGCTTTCTGACACAGACAGAGCATAATCCTAAACAGCAGATAGAAGCCTACAAGAAATCACATAGTCACAGGTTTGTATTTCCTCAGACACCTGTCAGAAGGTCTGGAGGAGAGTCTTGAAATTGTAGCCCTTACTTATGTTATGTACTTATGTTAATCTAGCAATATTACATCACACCCGAGAGGCAGGGACTGAATTACACGAGGGTTTCCACTCTGAGGGACATCATTCAGATAACCAGGTTTTATTTTTCACACACACATCTCCCCATTTCATGTAGGGCAACAACAACTCTAACCATCTCACAGATCACCCCAAGCTCAGAAAGCATGTTCACAGCTCATAATCTACAGGTGTTCTATAAATGCCAACATGCACACAATGCATTTGCAAGCTCATGAATTTCAACTGAAAACTGATGGTTTGTGGCAAATGGTGTGGCTGGGCATCCTGTTTTACCTGTGCTCCATTATTCTAGTCTTTGGAACTTCCTTCCAGAATTGTGCGAGTTCTGGAGAACCCACTCCAGCATTCTGCTCCATTTCTGCAGCCATGACCAAGAACCGGTCCTGAGGAGAGGCCTGGTAGCCTGCAGAACCCAACACATTACAGCCAATCACAGCAGAGCTAAATAAATCACAAAGAAGCCAATCAAAGTGCTTAGCAGTGGAGGCATGTTCAATAGATATGGGGGGGAGGCTGGAATAAAGCCACAAACAAATGCTTCAAAATCAGGTCGAGCACATCTACAGAAGTGAGTGACATTTTAAATTTCAAAGGCTGTCTGCAACTCATCACATAAGTCACAACAACATAATAAAATCCATTGTGTGGCCTGAAACAATTTAAGAAAACATTCACTTTTGGAGTTTCCTACTAAAACTTACTGAGGTTAGTGCAAGAGCTTATCTATACATTTTCTTTAACACTACAGTAGATCTGGTTTGAGAGGGATAACAAACAATTATATTTCACAATGTTAAAATATGATTATTAGAAGAAGAATGTCATTTTCTAGCACTTTCCAGGAAGTTAATAGACTGGACTCAGCCACCTCTCAGAATTTCTACACGTTTTGGGACCTTCAGAGATGAATAGTGGAGAAAAGAATGCAGAGTTAGCCCACTCCTGTACCTCCATGTAGGGACACCACAATATCGACAAAGGCTCCAGGTTCACAGCTGCTATTACTGGGCTTAACTCGGTATTTCTCTGGTGCTGTGGTTCGGACCTACAGAAATAAAAAGCATCAGATCAATGTGCATTGGACATTGACTTCAGTAAAGTATTGATTCATGACCACATATTTTGTGCAAGGTTATTTATGTGAATGGTGGTAACACAAACACAGTGGATGACACTATAAAACAAGTAATGTTTCATCAAAACTTAATTTGCTCGTCATTGGCGTAAGGACACTTTTTTTACGTTTTTTTTACATTTTTTTAAGTTTGTGGTGTTGGCCCATGAATTTTATCATTATCTTGAAAACTTTACAATACACCATTGGACATTGAGGCAATAGGTAGATGAATGTCAATTGGAAGTTACACATTTGTTAAAGTATAAAATATTGCACAGAGAGACTAAGTATTGTCCTGGAAGCTAAGTAAAGCATTCAGCTTAGCTGTTACCATCCACATCAACAAGATGGATACCACTACAGTTGTGAAGGCATTAGCAGCAGATAGCTGATGCTTAGGATGTCAAATAAATTCAGATGAAATATCAAGATGAAATCATACTCGTTGAAAAGAATATGGACAGTATAGTACAAATGCATGAAGTGCCTTGCCTTATTGCTATTTTATATATGTTGCTGTGATATATGTGTTAAAAACATATATAATACTATTAGAGAAAAAGAAAAATAAATAAATGTAATTTGTTACATAAATACATTTATACATAAATGTATTTATGTAACAAATTATTTAACATAACATTATTTCACAGAACATAGATAAAAATCCATTTCAGATGTCAAGCAAATTGTACTAAACTTATAAACTAAACTGCATTGTACTGTGAAAGTACTGTGCAGTGGCAGACCTATTTTGGTACACTGACATAGTCAAAGAAGACAGAATGCAATATTCTGCTGCCTGCAATATTGAAAATATGTCTTAGATGTGAAATTTGTGAAAAAGCACTGTTCAAACGCACGTTTAACCCTAGAAAAAAGTGTTGAGTATTCTGTGCTGGCCAGACACTGGTAACAGGTGCTTATGAGAGTAGACAAAACAAAGAAGAATGGAAAAACATTCTCTCCCTCCCTCTGTAGATGCATGCACACACCTTAAAGGCCACTTGGTTTTTGGTCACGTTGTTGAGGATAATCAGACATTTCTTCTCAGTCTCTTTCGACCCAAAGCACAGCTCCTCTGCAGGACTACAAAAGAAAACTATATCTGTTATCCCCCAATATGTTACTGTACATCATGTATCACAATGTAGCTTATAGCTGGAGGGTGACAGTATTGTCTAAGGTCATGGGAAAAAATACTGTTACGATCAGAGTTGCACAGCTCTCATCAACAAATGCTATCTTATCAAAAATTATTGTAAGATCAGCAAATGGTAGTTTCGACCTTGAGATCAACTATGGTGTGTATAACAGGGTATTTAAGTGTCAGCATGTTCGATTCCAAGAATACTGCTCAACAGAATTCACAAGAACAACCTCTGAATATGTTCTTTCAAAAAGAAAGTCATATGTTTTTAGATGTTCTGTTTACCACTCCATCTGTTCAAGGATAATGTCCCTGGGTTGGTACAGAGGCTATTAAAAAGATTTAAACCCATTCATTTCACAAATGAAAAACAAGACATCCAGGGTATGGGTGGAACCTTCTGCTGTTTTTCATAAAAGCTCTGAAAGTTAGAGGCCAGGTCAAGGCTTACAAAATGAGGACCTCTGGCTTCTCAGAATCCAGTCTCAGCATGTTTAATGTACTGTAGCTCCTAGCTCTTTAAAGTTCTCAAAATGACCTCAGGATTAAGATTCCTGTCTGCTGTTTAATCCGTTAATCACGAGGCCTATCTGCCACTTATAAACTTTCCAAAGGTTAAGGCTCTAACAAAGATCAAAAGCTAGTAATATAAATAAAAAGGCTTTTTATTTGTTGTTAGATGTTCTGTTCTGTGAGTGTCTGTGAGTATCTTTAATAGTGTATTCTTCTATTCTTCAAGACTGTTACTGGCAACACACAGTTGTCCTTTTACGTTCTCTTGAGAAAACGTTTCACATACAAAATAATTTGCCCTATCCTCATCAGTTTGTCTGCTAGAGAATCCTCTCTGGTCCAACATTTCTCCCTAAAAAAACGCACACACACACAAGCACACATGGACACACACATACAAGGACCTGGCCTTAAACAAGTGAAAATAAAATGTAATCATGTTGTAATGACTTTTAAAAACAGTTTTAAAAGAGTAGAAATGATGACACAATACTGATTTCTCTTCATGCTGAACCCACAATGTTTGCAGAGGGTGATTTGGCATGATATAATCAGTTGATCTTGTTGTTTACAAGCTAAGAGACAAAGAGAGAACTATGGACTTGAATGACCATCCAGTCAATACTGAGCCCTCTCAGTTGTGTATCACATGACTGTAGCTGAAAGTTGCTGAAGGGCAAAAAGCTATGAGCGCCCATTAAATTGACAAATGAAACTATTGCAGTCTTGATCTTACACTGCATGTTCTTCTTTTCTGAAATTAACAGCCACAGCTATGTCCAACATGTACAGTAGCCTGCCATCAACACTAAATTTTAAATACAATGTTCATTAAGTAATAAATTCCCTTTTGTACATGTCACATGACATGACTTGCTGAAGGCCACATATGCCTGTGCATTAGCTAACTGGCAAGAGAGATGTTGTTAGCTGAAATAAAAACACAGGTAAAAGCCAACGGCATGTAACAACTTCAAACTTCTTGTCCATGACGTTGGCAGCTAGCTTGCTATAAAAATCAGTGGCCAAAAAGTGTTTGAACAAACTAGAGTCTAGAATTTCAATTTTACTGTGTAATTTTGCTTAACTGTGGTAAGACATAAAGTTCTATTCATTCATTCACTCATTCATTTTCTCCTCTTACCAAATTCTCTCTCAAGCTCTTTATTTTTATTACAAATTACTTGAGGTATTCAGCAAAATGTAAACACTCTTGATCTGATTAGCTAATGTCTGTGATGGTAGGGGTTCCTCTTCATTCAAAAGCCTGTCCTATTTTTGTACTTCTCCCAAACAGCCCCAGAGTCCCATTCCACAGAAAGAGTGACTCTCACATATGCAGGATGCTCACATTCTCTTTAGAACACTGCTCAAGTTATGGCTGTTCTGGCCTGCCTTTTGAGGAAGCTCTAAGAAGCTGCAGATCTGTGGATGAATGAAAGTTTCAATTCAACTGCAAGCATCTTGACTTGTAACAGGGGACGTGAAAGGTAAGCATAATTACGTGTAATGGCAAGCACACTGTGTTATCAAAAATGAACCGTTATGAACAGTAATGCCTGTCCCAACCTTAAGGGGGCACTGTAGCAGGGGTGAAATGTGAACAGACAGGATGTGCTCAACTTTGCACCATCAGTTAATTTGACTTCTTAAAGTAAGCAAGCTGTACCTCTCTCCCATTTCACAACAAACGTCAGAAAATAGAAAGGTAAGAAGGTAAGGCAAGAAAGGTCTTAAATTAATGGCATAGGTTATCATATTATTACTGATTATGTAATGTAATTATGTATGTTATATAATGTCATCATATAATTAATGAAGATTACTTTAAATAACTATCTCAGCCTCTCAATGTGTTGCACCCAATGAATACAGGGCATCTCTACCTCAATATACTAGTAAAGATTATTCTTCATTGCTATGCAGCTCTGCAAGTGTCTTTAAACGAAATGATTTAGTTGCTCAGATAAAGTTAATTTAGTATGCATATCTCTGGTTGTGATAAACACCACCCCTTTTCTACAATTCAGGTTGACTGATTAAGAAGCTAATGTACTTTATTTCTTCCCAGCTTAATTATAACAGTCCTCTTGAGTACAATGCCTAGTACTTCCACCTTTCTGATAATTGACTTTACCCATTAAATTTAGTCTATAATTTAAAATAACATTCCACATGACTGGCACCTTTGCTTACTTATTATGAATTATACAACGCATCAAAATGTTTCTGAGTGGGTGGGAGAGAGCAAAGTTTTGCCTTCCTTTATAGATAAAAATTAATTATGCTCTTCTATGAATGATATCAGAGAGAAAAACAATTAACGGAATCAAATAAAAAAAAGATCCAAGTATATTGTTGTTTCTGTCTATACCCTATTAAATTCGCTGATACTGACACACACACAAAGACACAAACCATAAAGGGAGTGCATTTATCTTCTAGCTCTTGGAATCTTGTCACTGAAATGCGATCATAGATTCACAGTCACTCTGAAGCAGGTCAGGTCAGCACTGCTCATAAACCCCCTAGTTCTGGATGAAGGCACACGAGTGACCGTGCTACATACCTGATGTGAAGCAATGACCCCTTAAATGTGGTCTGTGGTTTCCTGGCCCCCTTAGCCCGACCGGCTGTGTCCACTCTGTCGTACTCCTCCAGCTTGAAACTGTCCTCTGCAAAGTTGACCTGAAAACATAAGAAGCGTTGTGGTCAGACAAGTATTACAGTCTTTCAGGTATGACATACTGCACATTATCATTCCATCTCAGGCAGTAACTATATCCATGTTGCCCTTAGGAGCCATAGAGCAGTCACCACCATGTAACATGGAAGCAGTGTTTGGTCGAGATTAGGGAGGTGGATTTGTGGCCCAGACATTGCAGGGTAAAATGTCACGTTGAGGTATAACTGAGGTATTCATGAGTACAACTGCATGGCAGAAATTATGACCGAGAGGCAAGACTGAATTTGAAAACTGGCTTACAACACTTGGCTTACTGGCAACAACACCTACGCTCCCTCGCCCCCGTTTCTCACTGCTGTACATGGAGCAAAGCATTCTGGGAACGATGGACACACAGGCCCACTACGGACTTTCCTCGCTTCCTAATTTTGTCACAATGATGCCAGCTCAATGCAGCACTCTGTGGTCAAATGTCTCAGCATGTCAGCACTTTTTTCTCTCGATAATTCCCCCTTATTTCCCCTTTGTCCCAGTCACTGAGATCACATGACACCGGTAGCCATGACAACAAGCACACGCTCTCCCATACGGCATCTCAGATTTGCCAATATCGGAAACAAAATCCGGTAAACATGCACACAAGGGCTCAGCTGTTGGCACCAACACCACTGACCAATCATATATCAGTGCCACTCTCATTTTTGTTCATAACTTTTATGAAACAGTTCAGTAAACAGCCAAGCTAAAAACACTATGCAAGATCTGGAGGAGGGGTGAAACCAGGACTGTATGTGCTGCTTATGAACTTTGTATGAGTCCTAATGAGTCATTCTGGGAGTGGGAGTCATTTGCTGTGATAAGCGAGAAACGCCCTGAACTTCCCCCTTGAGGAAGACACGCAGCAGAATACAACAGGACACAATCAGGACATCACGAGCCAACTTCTTTTTGAAATTTTTATTCTGTGTTAAAATCAAGTAAAAACAGGTCTCAAAGAAATTAGTTGCATTGATTGTGCACATGTGAACAACTGAAACATGATCACTACCTACGCTTCAATGTGGAGTTGAGTTTTTACAATTGATATATTTGGCATACACGATAGCTACTTCATGAGACTAACTTAGAACTGAGATGTATACACTGCTGTGCAAAAGTCACATTCAGGGAGTAAAACAAATGTGTGTATATCTTTTCTTCTTAGGAAAAGATTTCTCCATACATGCATAAAGTATGCAAAAAAACATTCTCTGATATAGCTTACATCAGATGATTGTAAAGGTCTGGTATACGAAATCATAATTGATCATAGTAAACTTGTAGTGACAAATACCATCTGTAATTGCCAATTCCAGGACTGGGAGAGCCAAAAAGCTGTCTAAGAAGGATGAGCAATACTGGAAGATAATTTGTTTAGAACAGAATTAAGACAAGCTTTGAACTGACAACTGAACTGGCAGAAGGCTCAGGGTAGTTGTCCATCCGTAAACAGTACGAAGGTCACTCTTGAAATCTGGACTGAGAAGTTGTGGCGCAGTAAGTAGAGTTGGGTTCCACATGTATCATAATACAACATCATAACGCATTGAGTCTAAAAAAAAAACAAAACAAAACTTTGCACAGCAGTGTACATAACCTCACTGCAACAGTACAGCACAGCACATCAGTTACAATACTTCATATCCCCTCTTCATAAGCAGCACACATTGCGCTTTCATTCCTTTCAAAGATAAGTGAGGCAAACAGAGTAACTGGATCAGTCAGTGTTTACAACAAATTCCTTTCTTGTGCAATAATGCATTATAGTGCTAAAATACAAACTCTTCAAATCCTTCCTTTGCATAAAACAATTCACTCGTTCAGCAACATTCACTATGCCCATGAATCAAAATAGGAAGGACAGTCATTGGACTGGAAATATAATACTTTGACATAAATTGATGGACTTTGAAATTAAGGATCACTTACATATGTCTCTTCGCAAACAGAAATAAGGCAATTTTGGTTACAACTTTTGTGAACAATTAAATTAAATATAAAAAAGTTTAATCTTATTTAATGTGTAGGTTAAGATCAGAATCAAATCTGGATTTTCCCCATTTGAACTTTGGGGACTACTATGTTAATACAATATTTTTGTGCCAAGTATGTTCAGTAACCTATGGAGCAGAAGGTAGAGTTCTGCTGATCTTTAATAAGCTGTCATTTCGCATACTGGCCCATGTGGTACTGAGGGTACATGGAATGACAGGAAATAAAATGACAATACTTGGGAGGGAGTGACAGTCTTAGGGCACTTTCACACCAAGTTCACTTGCAAGTGATTTGCATATTGGATCATATTCAAAATGATCTTTTTTTATTTTGTGTTGGCTTCATTTCAAATCAGGAGAATTCAGATGAATTTGATTTCATTTGAAAACAAACTCAGGTTTGTTCATTCAGTCTGCTAGCTGCTACATGTAGATCAGAATTGTGTTGGTCTCAAACTGCAACCTTCTGAGTGTGCTTGGTTCACCTGACGCAACAGTTTGCTGAGGAGCAGACAGATATGATGCAGAAAATAGACAGCTTAAGTGCTGTGGTGTTGCTTTCCCCTGTGCCCTCCTTATTTAGCACTTCCACCAGACAAATGCAGTAGAAACAGAACATACTGAACATTCCCCATCTGTGGGAGACAATGTCCACCTGGAAATTTGATGAATTCAGAAACATCACTGCGTAACTGGTATTATCCAGTTTCAAGGCCATTCTTGATTGAATTGTTTCTGACTGAACCTGAATGCATTTATTTTCATACGGCACAGATTCTTGGCGGCCTGAAACCGCAAACCAGACGTTTCACATGGTCTGAGGCCATGCCACTTTAAGGTCCTGGTTGCTTTAATTCACATTCTGGTGTGACAGATATTTCATACATAAATTTGAGTGAATCAAACCACATTTCTGTTTGATTCAAACACTGAAATGAACCAGGTGTGAAAGTGCCCTTACATTATGAGGGCGAAAAAAGTAATATCACAGAAACCCATCTTCACAATGGTGGAATATGTGATGAACCATTCAGAGCTCCTCTGGCAACGTGGATAATAATATCAGCATAGGTCACTGTACAGCCACATTGGTTCAAGTAACACAGATATGACTCAACGTTTTGCAATAATGGACACAGTTATCTGAAACTCTGAAGACATATTAATTAAGAAATGAATAGATCATTTTGCTTTCAACTTCTGTTACTTGAAATCAAACAGGTAATACTGCTACCACATCTGCAAAAACTGCAGGCTTTCTCTCGATCAAATCATACTAATACAACTGAATCCCTGCTCTTAACACATGCTAAAACACTGGAGTGCCATAATTTGGAGGTTAAAATGCTAAATAACAAAATATTCTTTTAGAATCATCTAGAAGGTACGGTACAGTATACTACACAGTATATTTTACTGGTTTAATTTTACATTTTCGGAAGGCAAAATTTGCAGATGTTAAATCGCCTTTGGAGAAACTGTAAACACATGTAATGCTAAGAACTCTCCACAATAAAAAATACATTGTGGCCTCATCTAGGCTAATTCAAAACAAAAGGAACTGTCCATGTGTTTCATTGACATATATAGGCTGACTAGTTGAAGTTGCTACACTGAACAATGTTTGGCTGCCACTGGAACATAAAGTATGCTTTGCATGCTACCTAATTAAATCCACACTGAGTATATTCAGATTTAGTATTTTTAGTAATGTTCAAGATTCCCTTTAATCACCAGGCAATCTCGAATAGAAATTGTTACACAGCAGCATCATGTTAAGAGGAAGCATTTTTATGCAGTGCACGCACAACTGGGGGTTATATCAAAATTAGCAGTATGACGTAATCAAACGTCTCATTTTTTGAGAAGCAATCAAGAAACAATTTCAGGATTCTGCAGCAATGAAGCACAGGCGTATATGAGTACCTCCAACTTCTGATCACACGATAATGGCCAGTAGCGAGGATCAACTATATCAATAGTCCTGTGACTGGTACTGTTGGCTGTGTCCAAATATAAAGGGAACAACAAGCAGTGTGTTTGCTCACAGTCGTGAACACTGAACACTGTGCCAGTTATTATGGCTCAGTCAAATTGGCTTCTGTGCAACAGGAGCTGCTCACCAGCTTGAAAGGTCTGAATGATAAATTACCTCTGTGTAATTGCTGAACAGAACAGCACACAATTTTATATTTGAGCAAGACCCATTAAACGTAATGAGAAGTGACTAGGGAGATATCCTAAAACTGATTATATTTGTGGCCCAAATTAGTTTCTGGTGTGGATTTTAATAACAAGCTGGGAGTTTCAAGTTATTGAAGAATTATAATAAATAAACAAGGGGAAAATGAGACTACTGCATGGCTGATCTGTGATTCAAGTTGGGATTCTTGATCAGTGATTCTGATAGGTACGGAAAGCACGGATATATGAGACAGAGACAGACAGAGAAAGGTAGGGCGGTGTACTCACAAATACACAGTACAGTACACCTGCCCTTTTTGACTGTAGAAATGTCCAGGGTTCAGAACTTGTGGCGTGGGTAATACATCGTACAACCTCTTACCAGCCCTTGTTTCAAACAAAGAGAAACACAATTAGCATTCGTGGGTGAGTGGGCAGGGGACCACTGTATTGGATGGCTCAAAGTCTTGTACAATTAGGTCGAGCCACAATCCTCTCGAGCAAGGAGGATCAGAGTGACCCCGCAGACCCTGAATGGGGGATGAGTGTCAGAAGCACAGAGTGGGAGTGGATATGCAGTCACCCCTGGCCCATTCAGGCTCATCTCTGCAGTGTTTACTGCGAGCGCCCACCATGAGGCACGCTGTGAGCAGCAAGACTTCCAGACCATTAGACGGTAGAGTCAGACACAAAGAGAAAGCATGCTGCTCATTCGCACACTCGCTCACGCACACACACACACACACACTCACACACTCACACACTCACACACTCACACACTCAAGCTTAAAAACTCCAGTGCAGAAACCTGCCACTAGATGTGCAGGTTCCCCGACTCTCTCCAAAGAGCTACAGGTACAACCGCATTGGTGTCTCTGTTGAAAAATGAGGTCAGATGTACTATTTCAGTTAAAAAAAAAAAAAAAAAAGCAATATACAAACTCCTACCTATGTATGACTGAGGTGAAGGATTTTCATATCACCTCTGCAACAGCTTTTCACAATCCAGGCCACCACTGGTATAGTGGTTTTAGTTCAAGCTGGGTTCAGTTAATTATGATCACAATCTGAAATCTCCTAACTATTATTTGTGGTAATTTCCATTTCAATTTTTTTTAAGTGAGGCTAAAACAAACTTAGGGAAGATGTCTCAGAAGACAGAACAGCTGTCCATCAACTCAACTGAACACCACCTTAAATTTAATCTATTGCTATTATCATAGGCATAAACTAACAAATCCCTTTATTTTTACATATAGTGGTTTAAAAACACCCCAACCCAAATTCAGTCAATCAGCATCTCATTCTAGCCTGATCTAACCAAGCTCTCCTGGAACAACATTGTATTCCATGAGGACCAGGATTCAGAAACTCCTCTGTAACACAGAGAGAAATGAAATATGCCTTTCACCTGGGATATATTGACTTTGGCTATTTAAATTACATGGGTAATACTGAAAGGGACACAAGTCTTTTCACTAATCTTTTGTCACTCTTCATTAGAAGGGTCTCAAAGCCAAAAACACCAGGAATAGCACATCTCTCTATGGCTATTCTATCTCTATATCTATAATCTATATGAATTAAACATTGGTAAAAGGGGGAAGGAATGGTCTTCAAACTGCCAATCTAACACTCTATATCACCGATGCTGAATGTGTCACTGAAACTACAGTGTAAGGACTCAGCCTCTCTTACTTTACTCAGTCAGGCCACAAGCCTGGAGATTCACACTGCAATCGAGCATTTAAATAATTTCCATATTTACTGTGTAACTTTTGGAGGGATTTTGCAACATTACCAATATGAATTTGCCATGACAGTGCATCCATGGCTGTGTTGTTGTGACACCACCATGCTGCAATGCTCAGGTGGCCAGCTTTGTGACGTGGGCAATTCACCACTGCCTCTATTTAGTGAGGTCTCTGGTGGACACTGCCCTGCTGACCACAAAGACTGGGAGGATGCATGGGTGTGGCTACTTGGTAAGAAACAACTGTAAAAGCATGTAATGTAATGTACTGAATACTGCATGTTTCAGTTGTAGCATGCATGTCTAGTCACACATATAATCACTTCAACTCCTGTGCAGCTTCTACTGCTATGAGAGACCCTTTTCAATAAACCAATATTTTTACTGGCTTTCTGTTCATGCTGGGTATGGTATTTAAAAGACAAACTTCGAGAAGTTCAAATCAAATGTATCAGCCATAAAAAAGCAGTTTGACACACTTAGGCAGTCGTGATGGAATAACACAAATGCCTAATTATCCACATATAATCCACATATGTCGATTTCCCTCCCCGCTGCAAGCCCACTGTTGGGTGACAATAGAGCAATTGACTTTGCCTGTGTGGAGGCAGAGAAGCCAAGTACTGTGATGTCACAGTAACTACGCCCCCGCAGCAGCCGGGAGCAAACCAGATGAGACCATCGCTGACCACAAATAACAGGCTGTGACAAACCAGGGGCCACAAGCATTCAACAAGGTCAAAGGCACGCTATTAATGGAGCTGGAGGAAAAGGTCTGCAAACTCCGTGCACAGTTTGGAACTTTAGTCGAATCATGTTTGAGGATGTGGGAGGAACAGCTTCTGCGCTGTTCTAAAAAAAATCTCTGAAATGCTCAAACGAAAGTGATCTGGGACCAAAGCCACATTCAACTCATGTGACCTTCCATTGTGCTGCACACGTAAGAGCACCCGTGATCATTGCAATGATGTTGGGCTTTATTTTGGTGGACTATGCTGAAGAGAAACTCGTTGGAAGTCACCTTGAAAGAAGACAACAGACAGCTAAACAGCAGCCAAATCACAGAATTACTACTTCCCAAGTCCCAATGTCTCTTTGGAGGTCCTGATTACATACCATAATCTTTTACTCCATTTAAAGAAACAGATCTGCACTGGGGTACAGAAAAATCCCAGTATAAAATTCTAAAATCGATTAACAGCATTTCTATACAGCCAATTAGAAGGTATCTGGTATTGGTCTACACATTGCTGTGGTGAAGGTGTTGTGATATTTTTGGAAAACTGAAAATGAATTATCAATTAAACATTGACAATATGTTTAAAATTGACAGTACGCTTAAAATACTAAAGCATTTCACATTAACAAAAACAGTATGTTTAAAATGTTAAATATTTTTCACATTAACATCAACAGTAACTGCAGCTATATCCTCCTTTATGGATGCGTAGAATGACAAATACTGTTATATAAAACTTGTATTGAACAATTCTTATCTAGAGTTTATTTAAATTGACATCCTGCTTTATACCCACTTTTCACCAAAGTTCTTGTAGTCAGCAATGGTACATTGGGCTTACCCCCCCGTGAGGACCTCTAAACAGAGCACTCAGTAACTCACAGGTGCCCGAATGAGTTGTAGGGTAGTGTGGGCGGTGTGACTAGGGAGCCTTGGCTGACCAACACTCCTCTATCCCCCAGACAGAATGACGCCAATTTGTATTGCTTATGTGGGCTCCCAGTCAATGCCAGCAAAAGACACTGCCGGGTTCAAACCCTGGCCACAGGGCTCGGCCCACTCTTGGAACAGTCACCTTAACTTTCTGAGCCACTCAGGAGGCTCCATATTTAGCTGTTTACATAAGATTATAAAGGTTAAAAAAAAAAAATAAAACATGACTGCTTAGTGTGCCTCTTCCCTGTCAGGTCATGAACAGATCCACATCCCTATCGGGAATGTTATGGAAACGTGGAAATTTATAGCTACAGAAAAACATGTCATACCTTTTTTGGCCTGAGGGCTTGCTCCGAGCTGAAGCTCGAATCCAGGGTCTCCTTGGTCTCCATTTCGCCATCCCTGCTCTCATTTTCATCCTCGCTGGCGATTGGTCCATTTTCAGAAATGGGAGTTTGAAAATCATCATCGGGCAGTGGAGGGTAGCTGTATTTAAAGGGGTCCTACCACACACACAAAACATCCCAGTGAAGGCAGGTATTCGGAGTGTGAGCTGAACATGACTGTTCACACTACACTGTAATCAACCATTAATGAAGTCCTGAGGCTCAATTTGTTCATTAATTACAACACCTCATAAAATAATACAAAGTGCCCTCTACTTTTTATAATATGGGACAACATACAATCCTAACATTGTGTTACACGCCAAAGGATGTGCACTCTCAAGCCCTGCCTGATGATCTTGTAAATTGCTCTTGCTGAACAGAGAAATCCAAACTGGCTTTTCTTAGAGGGTTACTTTCTCTGTGAGCATAAAGGGACCGGCACCTCCAGCAGATTAGTACGTACAGTTCCTCCCATGTGGGGTGGAAGGTACTCAGGTCCAATGTAGGTTTGGACTTCACTCTTGGAAACAAACTTCAACTTGTTGACAGCATCCTGACCCAGCCACGTCTTCACTATCTTCCAAGCCGCTGAGACAAAGAGGAAAACCTTCATTTATTGGTGCACACTGAAGGAACTGAATAGGGAGATGTCATTATTTTGCTGGTTTAACTCAGAAGGAAACTGCAGATGTTAGGTGAAAAAAGCTCTTCAGTATGTAAAATGTTAATTAGCATTTTATCTAACTCACACATCAAATATCTAACTAGAATATTTAAGTCTGCCACCAAGCCTGTTGGGAACATAATGTAGTTGCTAGCTTAGCAAACTATTGAATGTTTAACACTGCTACTAGTAATTTATTTCTATAGGGAGTAAGAAGTATAAAAATGCTGACTGGTTTCAACAGCCTTCACAGGTTTCAACTGCACATCAATCTCAAGTTACACTGTTTTGAACAGTAATACCAATTAAATACCAACTCCTCTTATAGCCTCTAAGCTGCACCTACCTACTTTACAAAGTTACTGTACTATATCAAATTTAGTGTGCTATCCAGTATTAGCATGATGGAACAGTAGCTAACTTTAGTTATCACAGTGGTACACAGGCTGAATATGAGAATAGGATGGACTAGTGTGACCTCAAATTGCTTAATGAAAGCCAAGAAACAAGGACAAAAGAAACAGTTCACCTACTTGCTCAGTAGCTCTTAAGAGAGTGTTGCTGAACAAGCAGGTGAGCGGTCGAATATGCAATTATGTACATAGGAAATGGTTTCCTGTTGCCCACCTAGCTGGCAGCGTGGCTGAGCTTAATGTACGATTGTTTGCTTATTTATGTGATGTTACTTTAGTAACTCAACGTGAATGGCTCATAATATGAATATAATATAATATGATATAATATAATATGACATAATATAATATAATATAATATAATATAATGTATATACTACTGTTATTTCTTTTCAACTGTCTTGGGCCAATCTTTACACCCCTGTTCTCCTACCTGACTACAGAGACAAAACAGTAAGTGAAAACAGTGTTTCTAACAGTGACTGAACAAGACTGGAAGTCTCGGCAGCATGTCCAACACTGAAACGCTGTTGTCTTTTAAAGTTCTTTAAAATGTAAAAATCATAAATCTACATAAATCATTGGTTTTCCTTCTATGAATAACTCACCATTCATGATCCATGGCATCTCATACATAATCATCTTGGCTACAAAAGAAAAACAAACAGTCACAATCAGGTCTAATTCTGTGATGTGATTTAGAGTATACTATAAAATGCACATTTTGATTTAACAACTTACATAAGTGTGTGAGTTCATAGACTTTGTTGTGCAAGGCTGAAGATAAAAAAGCAAACAATTCCAGACCGAAAAAATACAAATACCGCCCTCCCTCTCACTCTATGGACCCTGTAAAAAGCCATGACAGGCTGTTGGTATAAATGCACATGTATAAATGTTGGTATAAATGTATGAACTGTACATGAGATGGGATAAGAGTGTTTAACACATGAATCTATTCACAATATCCACATATTAATGAATAATCATTGAACGTCATCATTTCATCAAGATTAATTACATCATATTCTCATTCATCATCATTCAGCTCATCATCATATCTATCATTTCATCATATCTATCATCAACAGGGAGCTGAAAAGAAAAATAATTGTTAAATGATCAGTGACAAGGAATGTAGAAATATTAACTTACACAGAAACTTTGGATAATACACTTTGAAACAACCAATGATGTACTTCACAAAGTCCATGTCCTGAAAAAGAAGGGAAAAAGGACAAGCCTATTCTTAACATGACAAATCCACATAGCAGGGTCTCTAGTAGCAGCAAAATTCCAACCCTTCTGTTTTTGTCTGTGCATTCAGAAAGAGTGTATGTGCAGTCTGCCTCCAGCTATGAAATGACCCAATTAAGAATGTCTGAAACTTTGTCACATGCTGCTTTCAAACAAACACCACTCTACTTGATGAATGCAGTTTTTATCAGATGTCTACTATATGATTTTCAATTAAAGGACAACAAACAACATACAAGAGAATATAATGTGGTAATGGGCACAACATGCAAGTCAAAACACAGCTTTTACACAGATTTCTTCCATAGCATTTCCTGTGCTGTTCTGTAATACATTTACAAGAATTGCTTAATGATTGCATAACCGTGATCTCCATATCTCACCTTCAGAAAGATAACAATGAATGGTTACACCCATAGGCAAAAAAGGCCTTTATCAGCAAATGGATTCTGACTGTCCGCCAGAATTATTTTCATTGAAGATCAAATCACTATTTTGTTAATCTAAAAGCCAGACAGACGTATTAACTGAGTGCATTGTGGGTGACGCAAAAGAAACACACTCCAGAACAATCCTGTTTGACGAGCAAGAGAACACACAAACTCGCATGCATGCACACACAAAAATACTATAAGAGCTGTGCATACCACATTTAAAGGGGAAAACGTTATCATTCAAACAGACAAGTAATCAACACAAAAAAGAGGAGAGGGAGCTGCCTGATGGAGTTACCTTTACATGCCTCCTTCAAAGTGAATTGAATGGAAAATAAAAAAATATTAGCCAACTCACTAACACTAGTTAGACCTTTCCATGACAGCCATACATGCAGTCATGGACTGTATGGACTAACTCAGTACCTGAGCATTCAGTGGCAACCCTAACTCCTGTTTGTTTAATTCTGTTTCATGCATTATGACATTAAACACACAGATAATTTGTAACCATGAGACCCAGACCTCCCTCACCGACTAGACTGTGTGTCTGGTTAAATCAATATTACTGTTACAACAGACCCCGGCAGCCACAGGGATAGGAAACTGGTTGTCAGGTAATAAAATGCTGCCGTTGAGGACAATCCCTGAATAAATAAATTTTGCTATGGAAGAGTTGAGGATGTTCACATAGTAACTTCTTTTAAGAGAAGTTAAGTCTTTGATAGTTACACATGCTAGTCCACAGGTATCTCATCAACAACCATTCACTGCAGTAGTTCTTTTGAGAAGTTCTATTTTGTGGCTATTACAAATGTCTGAGTAATCAGAAAATTCCACAATGTCAAAATGTGAAAGATCAGCAAATGTTTGTTTTTGACTTTTTTCAGATTATCGTTAGAGTGGCTGGATTCTATTCAACACTTCATCATACGTTCAGCAAGCACATAAACACCTTCCATATAACATCTATAACTTTGTTGTCAGGGATTGCAAGAGGGAATTGGCCATTATAAAATAAACAATAAAGGAGAAGTTGTCAAATACTGCATTTAAGGTGAAATACCCATAAACAAAATGAAAATAAAAGGATTTTCCTTGCTAATCCATATTAAAATTAAGGACAGATTTGAACGCATCTGCCCGATTTCTCCCCTGACTTTTTCGCTCGGCACCTTCTCTGGCCTGCTTTCTACAGCAAATGAAAGTAGGCCATTTCTTCATGAGAAGCTCTGGTGTGAGAAATGAGCTAGCTGACAGGGGACGGCTGCTGAGAAGCAATGACTGAAACAAAGTCAGCCTAAGGATTAAGCTGCCGAGATGGATTGACCCAGAAGATTTAAAGGTCCCCTTATCAGTAAAACCAAGGTACCAACACCAATCCTAAGCCTGTGGTGCAAGCTATGTGCCATATTAGGAACGTTCACCGAGGCTTCAATTAACTAGTTTACATGTACGATAAAAGACACCACAGTAAGGCATAACGGTTTCCATAAATAACTTAAAATAATTGATATTAACCAAATTAAGTTAAAGAAAATATACTGAGTGTATTTTGACAATGGAGATGGAAACAAAGACTATGTTACTGCAGCTCACGTCAGACTGTTAGAATTTCTGATCCAGAAAATAAAATATCATTGACACAACAAAACTAATAAACATGGGCCATGCTCTCAGTCCAGAAGCCTTGGATGGTTTTGTGGTTTAACTGAAGCATAGGAAAATGCAGCATTAACAGATGCAAATACACACAATATGGGAACTGGTTCAGATGAGTTAGTCCAGTTAGTCCATGCCTATGCAGTGTATATGTAAACATTCTCATTTCTATTAAACAGTGTAGTAGTAGCTACCTCTGTAGGTTTTACTGTCAACATGTTAAACTGTGTTGTAAAAACCAGCATAAACTGCAAAACTTGAGAGGAATGCAATAGCACCTTCAAGTTCATGCAAAACACTGCATTACAGAAGAAATTAAGTAAAAATGTGAAGATGTCATGGGGTTTACTTAGAAGATGAAAATGAGGTTAACTGAAGGTTGATGAGAGAGATAAAGGATGCACTGCAATCAAGCAGACGTGTAAGACGTTACCTGTACTGAACAGAAATTGTAAATGCAAATACATAAATGGGAACATCATATGAAAAGACTGTTAAAACTTAGCTTGAACTTAGACTTCTTAAAGATCAAAAATTACAGTGCTCAAATGAGACACTCATAAATGTTGTCTAAAACTTGTCTGCTAAATTTGAGAGCAACAGTTAATATACACATATAAATGCATTCATAAAAGCTTTATGTTTTCTGTTAAAAATTGTTATGCAAAGAAAGCAAGCTAGTTCCACCTCTGCAATAGTATATCAAATATGCTACTTTATAAATACAGAATGACATAAGTGAGATTTCACTTGTAATAAAATCAAATTTGAACTCCAAATTAATATCTCCTGGATAATTAACCAAACAGGACTTGGAAGGGAAAAACCAGAGGGTAAAAAGATGCACTGTAAGGAGTTATGATTTTCAAAACAAAACAATATGGCAGTATGTCATTAATAAAGGTATGTAATTATAACAACATCAACAGGATCAGAAAGAAAAGTGAAATCTTACGATATTGCTGAGCCCGGATTCAGACATGTCAAACACCACAGTGAGGGGCATGCCGGGTTCCCGCTTGGCGTAGCGCTCGAGCCAGAAGGCCACGTACTTCTTCTTGTCTTGAAGAGTCTTACCATCCTTGATATGCATCTTCACCTTGAACCAGACTGAAAAAAGCAGCACAGGCTCATAGGTGTGACAGTAATGAAAACGCATTTACTCTGGTTTTGAGAATTAAGCTTCAAACCAACATTGTAATTAATCCTGATACAATAAATATGGAGGCAATTACAAACTTGTAGCACAAGGCTTTGGGTGGACAATATGTGCATTTGGTTTAACTCGGTTTAACTATAACAGGCCAAACTAAAGTACCTTATGATAGGTTTAGCCTGCACTGCACATTACCACTAATTCCTCATCTTTAGGATATAAATACATAATAGAGCTGTATTTACAACTTAATTCACTTTGCGCTGATTCGAGTTAAATGAAGAAGAGGATAAAAACTGATAAGCTGAAGAAATGCTAGAGAAAACAGAAGATCTCCTTCAGTGTAAAAGTGTAAGTAGAACCGAGTCCTTTCCCTTTGTTGCAGTGTGCTGGAATCTAGCCTTGAGATAAAGAAATACTACAGGCTTTTCTACAGACTAATTAGAACACTGCATGTTTGATTTGATAGGGACAAGAAAAAGGGTTTAATAATCTGAATACATGTGTGCAAATGAGAGATAATAATACCAATTACCAAGCACAGAAAGTGACTTCTGGCACTGCTGACAAGGTCAAACAGGCAGGATTAAAATAAAACGGCTTTGAAATTACAACATACATTTGTGTGGAAAAAATAGCACTTCAATTTCTTCAACACAAACGGAAATGAGCACATGCTATTAAAACAACCTAGCAATGTTGGTTACATCTGATAGTTATTATCCCTGCATTCATATCTGATCAGTTTGGGTATTAACGACAGATGGAAATAAAACAGCAGAAGCACAAAGTGACAAGCAGCCTACATAATTTGTTGCCTTCCTTATCGTAGCCGTGGAGATAAACGGCTCCAGTCTCGAACATCCATTTGGGAATGCAGCTTTCCGTGAGGTCTGTGAAAACAAACAGAGCACTTTCTACCAGTAACACCACACAGCATGTGAGGTATTCCAGTGAGAAACAGGCAGAAAAAAAAATGACCCACAAGGAAGTGTTTCCAAAACAACTGACTCACAGATACAGAGGCTTTGCTCTGCTAGAGGACTACAAACTGGCTTAGAGCAGAAACATACACACAAGCAACATACCGGGCTCTCGCTCTAAGCAAGGAATACGGCAATTGCATCCAGTAACTACAAGTCATCCACCCCAAAAGTTATAAGTTTAATTTGAGGGTGAAAAACACACCAAATATTTTATGATGTACAATGCACTTTTCTAATTTAGACGCTGCAGAATTAAATGGATAAATCCCATTGAATGGAATGGGATGGGATACGTCACTACCACAGGGAATTGAGGCTTATAATGAATGACGCCGTTGACTTAAGTGGAAATGTATTTTGTTTGTGAATTCAATTTCCACATACTGATGACACCACAGGCCATATACGCTTTGGCTTGAAATGCCAAAATTGCTTAAATTGAGCAGGATTACTTCTGAAAGACACTCAACAAAATGGAAACAAAAGGGAACTGTCTCAAGCCCCGGATGAATGCTGGATTTCATGACGTGAACACAATGAGGCTTTATCTACAAATATACAAGACTTCATCCTGAATCCTGTCACAGAGCAGCAACCACAGATGCCAGAGTTGCAGATCTGGCAGCAATAATGTTTAATAATGATTTGTCAAAATAAGGTTTCCAATTATAAGCAAAATACTGCATTAGCCTAAATAATAATGTCTGTTTTTGCTAAGCTCAAGATTGCGAGCTACGTCTGCCAACCTTTACCTTGCCTGGAATGGAAACATATTTTGATCACAAATTACGTTAGAATGGCATTGTATCTGTAATAATGTTAGTTCTTTGTATTATGAAATTACACTTTGATACAGAGAATTCAATATTGGGGTAAAAAAAAAAACATTAAAGAGCTTTCTTTAAAAATATATATATAAATATGGTTTAGGAAAGTAGATGATTCAATCAAAACAAAAGAACAAGATAGCCTGCAAAGTTCCACCCTCCATTTGCATGATGGTCAGCCTACCATTCACTTTGAATTCTTTTCTCCACTGAAAGCTTTCATCAATCATCTTCAAGGCTTCCTCCAGGACAAAGTGCCGCCATGTCAGGAAGCCTTCAACCCAGGCGTCATCCCTTTGGAGTCTGTCCACGTCTCTGGAGTCATACTTGTCAGATGAATCTGTGGAAATCAAAGGGAATCACCATGGCTTTACTTGTTCTCCTGGTTTTAGGAGATATGTTGCCTTCAGGGCTATCTAATCCTTGCGTTTGCTGTTTGTTCATTTGATTGAGGAATTTAAACAAATAAAATCCTTTTATTTTACTTTTTTCTTGGAGGTGGTTAGCAATGTAGCAAGATCTCAAACTGATGATAGTAATATAAACTAGGTTTGAAAGCAATTGTGACTGCTGTTGTGGAGAACATAATAATCAACAACTAACATGCTGCTTTGCGAGCTGACTGTATTTCATGGGCACAGTGGGTCTGGATTCATTCTGTGCAAATTAAACTTGGGCACTTTCAGAATTTTTAGAAAAACCTTGCCCTATTGAGGCACAGCATGCACGAGACAACACTATATATATTTATTTTTGATCAGAAAAGGTACCCATAGCTAAATGTGAGTATTTCACCTATTTCCCTGGAGCTTGAAATAAGCCCAACTTTTCTGGAAAAAATAATAAAAAATATTATACATTAATATATTAAACTCTCATAGAAAGCACTTTGTTTAACTTACAAAGCATACCAAGTTTTTACTTCTCAGTTAGCGGCTGATTTAACTAAAATCTAAACCCAACCACCATTATCCTGAAAAATAAGGCAAGCTAATGTGGAGCTTTTTGAAAACCTTTTGCTTTTTGGGAAAACTGTCTTGCTCGCTTGATGATTAAAAACAACAGTAGTAAGGGTGTCATTGCTTGATTTGAATGCATGGCTGTGCATACAGTTGGTAGAACAGACTCAAACAAATCCACAAAAATTACATTTTGGTGTCACGGTTACTGGTTGGATGACAAAGCTCAAAATTACTGACTCACAGGGAAGTGCAAAAAACATTTTTGATGGTTTCAAGTAATCAAAAATTTCAATTAAAGAGAGAGATCTGGATTGACACGTTGTACAAACTGGGCTAAGAGATCCTTATGCATGTTTTTGATTTGTTGATTTGTTTGATTTGTTGAAAGTTCCACAGTTGGTGTTAAGCCACCAGAAGTATGCCTTCAACCATGTAAGTGAGGCTATCATTGATCCACATGTTGCAAAAACAAACCAATGATATACTGAACTGTCCTGCATTCCGATTGTTGTAAATTGTGTACATATATTTTTTATTTATTTCAAAATAAATAAACTTCCAAATTATGTTTCTTTTTCTTCATTTTCCATATTATGTTCTGTTGTTTCAAATAATTTGGGTAAAATGTTTACTGTTTTGCTAACTAATATTTAACATGGATATTTGACACACTAGACAACAAACTTAATAGCTGCCCAGTTCCACTTAGAAGGTCCATGTATGGCAGAACAGAATTGACAAACACTGTGTCTTTGGGCCTGGAAATGTCTGCTTTAACATTTTGGAATTTCAAAAATATATACAAATGAATACAAATGTTTAACTGTGAACTATTTGAGCTTGATGAATTTTGGTACAAAGTTCCACCTACTCAACGCCAGACGTGTTCTCTTTGACTTTTACACTGGTTAATTTGGTTTGTTTTTGTGCGCAATGGCTGAATGGTGAAAAGGCAATGGCCTATTCGTAGACTGACCACATTTTACTAAACCCCTAAACACATGCAAGCCTGTGGAAAACGAAGTGCAAATTCAAGACAAGTTGGTCAAGCCATATTCCCAATGCATACAAAAATATTGGCGAGGTACTAATTATTTATCTTTCTTTTGCCCATACGCATGAGAATATCAAAAAATAAGTAAATAAATAGGCACAGGAAAGATAAGGGCACATTCTTCCTAGCCAACAGGCTGTTTGCCAGTTCAGTCGGTTAGTTATGTAGAAACGTCATCTTCAATCAACCATTTCCAAAAAACTACACTCGTGGGGTGGTCACAGCCATGTTCATAACCCCATCTGAACACTATCTGGTACGCAGCGTGTACATACAGTACACACAGTACGATACAACAGTAGCATGCGAAATATGTGGCATGTGCTGTACGCAACGTTATATAGCTAACATTAGGTCACTATCTACCTAACTACATGCTTTGAAACAAAAACAACAGCCAAGTAACATTTCATCAAAGGCCAGAATATAGCCAGCTAATTAACTAGCTGTGTAACTTGACGTTAGCTAGACAGCTACTTTTCTAATAAAGAAAGCGACAAACTCGAAATTGCTAACGAGTTAGCTAATAAAGCTGGACAGCTAGCTGACTCATTACCATTGCAGCCAGCGATGTCAAAATCCTGTACTTTGCTGATGTTAAAATTATGCCAATGGGAAACGGTAGCTAGCTGACTCCATACGTCAACGAACTAGGCAGCTAGAAATGTGGCATTTTGACAAAACTGAAATAAGAAAAATGCATGTCACAACTTTCACAAGAATCCAAGAGAGCCAGATCTACCTAAGTAAGTTTGCTAGTTAAGTCAAAGTCGAGTATAAATCTTGCACTGAGTTAGCGCTGGCAAGCTAGCGATCTGCCTTCAGTTGGATGGGTTTGTCTGGATTTGGGCTACCTGGGTATCGCCTTCTCTCTGGAGCTGCCTACACCAAAATTCTAACAGGCTGGTGGCTAGCCAGACCAGCTAACAAACTCACCTTGCACATATTCGTCCTTGAACCTCTGTCTTGTTTCTTCTATTTTCTTCTCGATGTCCTGTGGGAACAATAAATGAAATTATTTATGCTCCTGAAATTAAAGAATAAAGTTTTAACTACTTATGATCGACTGCTAACAGGTCACCTGCTCTGGTTCTTGCAGTCCACCATCCGCCATGGTCACACTGACACTAGACCGAGTGGGTTGGGCTATATGAGGAAGGGCCAGTCGTGAAATTACCTCCTCTTAGATCGCCATTTTGGCTCCTACGAACAATTCACAAAGCTGTCTTTCCCTTCGAGTAAAACCACCATGGAGTCGGTTTCTCAGCTGACTTCCCTGATCTTGACAGAGCAACTTTTGATGTCAATTGATGGATGACTGTGATTAGAATTCTACAACAAAACAGAACTTATCGCTAGCGACACACCTAGCGAGGCTATCTAGCTATGCAGAGTTTTGCTCTAAAACAACAGTAAGTTAAGAATTCTTCTTAAAAAATCAAAACAAATCTCACGCCGTCCACAAATCTGTGACGCGATCCTCTGACCCACATAGATAGTTCACCGTATCCCACAATGCATTTCATTTCAGCGGGTCTTTTTGACCGGCGACACAATCAGCTGCTGTCAACATTACCGACATAAGCAAGGTAACCTAGCTAGTCTATATCGATAAGCCACCCTTTCCGGACACATTTGTTGATCAATCAAGTATCGTTCAAAGACACATCACGAGGCTTAAGATAGCTGCTGATTCGGTGGTTTGTTAGCTTTTGGTTGTTGGTCATTGACAGTGTTGCCATCAGCGCAGCATCTGCTATATTAACTAGAGTTCATTTGTAATACAGTTGTAGGTAGATGGCGTTAATTTTAGTTAAAACTGACACTTTTCTGAGATCTAATTTACTACTGTATGTGATTATCTAGTTATAATGGTGTAGAAGGCCACGACTTTATTCGTTGATGAGCAGGAGTAAGTTCGCTAACAACAGTGTAAAATCTAGTGAGCAAAATGTTAATGACATTTACCTCAGCTAAACTGTGCATATTTAGTGTTTGAAGATCTGAAATTATATCTTTTGCTACTTTTTAAAGCAACGCAACGTAAAGTAGCAAGAAAAGGGAACACCGTGTGTTAGACCAGATCTTCAGTTTGTCCTAATGATTTTTAGCGTCGGAAAAGAATGCAAACTAGAGACCGATGCCAGTTTTGAGATGACCTTGAATTCCTATGTGAACAAGCACTTATATTGTTGCAACTATGTTTTAGTTATGGCTTTCATTTGCAGAGAAGCAGCACAGGTGCTGGCATCCTTTTATTAATATTTGTGCAGATCGTTATTATTAGGCTTCCGGGCCCAGCAGGTCCTCTTCTTCCAGTTTGCTGTTTTTGTGACTACAAATCAGATTGTATCACAGATAATTTAAAGTCTTGTCCTGTATCTAAAATCTTTATCATGTGTTCTTATATTTGATACAGTATTTTAATTTGTAGCTTTATATTTTAGGTTACGTAAATGCTGAAAAACTGCTGCTGCTGAAGGATGGAAGTCACCGCTTCATCTACTGTGGTCTCCCAGGATGAAAAGTCTCTTAGACTGTTCAACTTCAGTGGAGATGTCTTCTCTTTTCAGTTCACTCACAGCATATCTAATGAGAGACAAAGTCAACGAGGATCAGAGTTGAAGTTCAGCAGGATGTCATTCCAAAGAGACACCAATATTTTCTCAATCAAAAATGAAGGAACGGCCCTCTTTAGCAAAAGCAGTTCAACAGAGGTCGACATTGTGGATTGCGCCTCCACAGTAGATGTGAACAATGGTCTAACCATGCCTTGTGTGTTGCTCAAACAATACAAAAAGAAAGGGGCTAGTTTCAAGTACATACTTTTAATGTTGAGCTACCAAAATTCCTTAAATCCTTACATGGAATTTAAGTTGCCATATGAAATTAAAGACAATATAATGTTTCTGCAGGGCCCTACTGTGTTATGGAGCCATGAAGGTATGGTTTACTATACATCTTTGCAAGCTGGTGAAGTTAGACAAGTGCCTGTTCAGCTGTCCTCAGTAAGTTTTATTGGAGAGCTACCTGCAGTCAAAAGGAAAATTATGGTATTGGGTTCCCAAATATCCACAAAGGAAAGACTGAGTGATCAACAGGAAAACATCTGGGGTCAGAGAAGCCTTGGATATTTCCTAGAGGACGGAAAAGCATTTGATGGAGCTTGGATTTTACCTCATGCTTACAGTTCTGTTGTGAAATGTGTTTTTCTCATCCACGCCAAAGAAGATAATGACCAGTTGAGGTCCACAGCTGTGGCAGCAACTAGTAAAAATCAGTTGGTGTGGTTTGAGAATGGAGTCCCCAAGGATGTTTGCCAGCTTCCCTTTGAAGAACCTCAGAACATACAGATGGTCAACACAGGCAGGAATGGATGTCTTTTCGCCATTTCCTTCAAGCATGGGAATGTATGCACTGTTTGGAAAGAGTCTTTTCAGGTATTCCAGTTCTTTTAAAAGGAGAAATTGGCTTGTTGTTTCACCACTTTTTAATGATTAAAGAGGGGTTAAAGGGTTTGCTATGTTATGAATGGATTTTAAGGACAATGGTAGCAAAAGCAACTGCACATTCTCCTGCAGTTAGTATTTGAGTGCAGAGTTTTTGCCAGCTGTCTCTCAGATCTGAAGTGTACTACTAAAGCACTTCAATCTCTCTCCCTGCCTTTGTCACCTTTGTTTTTAGTGGTATGCATGTTCTGATTTCAGTGAATTTAATTTATGTAACAATTAATTAAATTCACCTTCCCCTCTACCACATAAAGAGATTCTTCACTACTGTAGCATTGAAGGAGAAATTGTCCAATCCCTCAAAAAGCATTCTGGGATGATGGTGTCATAACATTCCAGAAGCTGCATTTGTTACAGAAACTAGACAACAGCTGAGATACATAAGGTTTATTAAATGAAATACTTACACAAGTACACTCACACACAGTTGTTCAACTGAATGGACAGAGATGAAAGACACTGTTTATTATGTAGGAATTCCAAGTTACACAAGGTGGGAAAATAAATGAAAAACACTGAATGCGGTTTTGCCCCAAACTGCACACCTGCTCTTTTGTCTGTGTGAAGTCAACATCAGAGGGTAAATGACACGTAGGGCCCATCGCCCAGTGCGTGAATGGTGTTGCATGTAGATTAATCAAAGTGTGTGTATATGTTGCTACTAACAAGAGAGAACTGAAGTAGTCCTGAACTGAAGAGTCTTTCTGATGGCTGCTTCATATTCATCAACAACAATTATGTTAATGGTGTCAGCTACAGACCAATCCTTTACGTAAGTCTTCACTGCATGTTAGATACACCTCCAGTAGCAGAATCCTTTTTAGATGTTGATGCATTTTTTGATGGGATGAATAAAACCAGCCAGAAAACCACAACCAGATACAAGTAGGGGGCATGCACATAAAAAGAAAATAAAGAGGATTTGCATTGTCTGGAACAGGAAGTTTTAATTACAGAGACAAGAGTTTGATTACTTTAAAATTGCAAAACCTCACCCGTGCCACTTCCCATCTGAATGCAGAAGGGAAATATGGACTGAGAATGCATAGGTAATTCCATTAGTGGGAGATGAGAAGTTGAGCATATACAAGAAGGAAGAAGGAATCAAGCCATAAGAAGGCATTTAAAATGAGGAATGCTTGTGATGAAGTTTTGAAGATGGTCTGATAGAGCAGATTCATCAGGCTTTCTGTGAGGTGGCAGTGGCATTGTCTGTTTTGGTAAAAAAAAAAAAAAAAAAGCTTGTGACTGTCCTCTTAGCCTGATTTCCAGTGGTTGGAATGATTTGATGTAATTTTACCACACTTTTGTCCTAATAACAATGAATCATTTTAAAAAACATGTAAATAGCAATCACAGTTTATCTGTAAGCTGAATTAGAGCATATCAGGTAACATGTATGTCAGCAGCAACGAATCCCAAGCTCATGTCCCATGTTATCCGCTGCACTTCACACTGAGGTTTGTTGTCTTTAACAGGTGGCATCATGCTGGCAGGGTGTGTGCTCCCTCCTTGTAGATGACTTTGTCGGCTGTGGAACAGATCAGGTGTTGTTGCTGTTTGAGAGCCATCACTCTCCAGGGGCTACATTATCCAACTTCATGATCACTGACCTTGGTGACGTGATCTACACAGTAAGTCTTCCTGCTTTTTTGGGCTATGTCCCAATTTTTATTGTATATCTCCCCAATTGGTTTCTGGCCTACATGTACATCCACATGGAAGTGAACGCTGTGGTTGTTTGATGGAAACTATGTTGTGAAAAATTTCACATCTTTCAGAGCAGATTGGAGGACAATGAGCAACCTGACCCAGCAGAGGCCGTCCAAGAGAATTCCCTCCTCACTGTCCAAGCGTTAGAGTCCAGACTGCAGGTAATGGCACAATTAAAGAGCAAATACACACTGTATTCGTGTTTTGAGTGGCTTAACATTAACATAAGACACCTGTCGTCTTTTGTTAACTTCCTGTGATTAAGAAGTGACATGGTAACAGTCATGGCTACTGCTTCATAAACTTGTTGACCAAAATGTTAGCCAGTTTTCAGTGCTGACATACACTAAATTAAGGTGTGCTACATTTCTTGGATGTTATTCGCTGTAGCTGTGAGTCCATCAGCAAATGTAAAAGAACCTGGTATTATAGAATGAGAGCATGGTAAAAAGCTGTCCTGGCTACCCACCACATCTATATCTGTAGAATGTATGTGAAATATACCACTTAGCAAAAAGGAAGAATGTTTTCTCCTCAAAAGAAAAATGTTGATATAGCATTTTTGCAAGTTTGAGGGACAAGGAAGACTTTTTTGTCCTTCACCTCAAATACAAAGGGAATGTGTTTCTTCAGGAGTAAGAAATTTCTAATAAAATGTATATCCTATAATAAGGACAGAAGTGGAAGGTGCATGATTATCAAGGTTTATTATATGGAGAAAATATTTCAGTAGTGTATGTCAATGCCCCTGGAAATCTCCCCCCATCCCTGATTGTATTTCAAAAGCTGTTTCAGACTTTATTGATTTAGAATGTAGACACTTGGTGATAGGCAGGGATTTAAGCTTCCTCCTGGACCCTCTTATTGACAAATTGCCAGCTTTGAGACTTACTTCCCCTAGAACGGACTAGAGCAGTGACCAATATTTGTGCAGAGGTTTGAAGCTTGGATATTTGAAAGACTCTTCACCTCGGGCCCAGACAGTTTACATGGATTCAGTGCTATGCCAGTAGTTCCAAATTGCTGAATGACTCAAAATGTTTTTCATTTTAAATTACAGAGTGAACATTTCTACTCTAATACACACTATACACCCCCCTCTGTTATAATGTTGCCCTGCAAGGCATATGCTTGCAGTATTGTCAAAGTGAAGGAACTGGGATATACAGCTTCCTGAAATGGACAAAGAATGTATTGAAAGAGCCAGTTAAACACAAACAGCGTTCTTCCCCTCCCAGTCAGCTCAGTAGCTCAGTCAGATAAACCTCTAGATGGGCAGGCAGAGCCCTACAGCCCAAGTTCGATCCTGGAACCAATTGGCTTCATTCTGCCAGGGGTAAGGATGAGTATGTCTGCAGGGTTCTCTCGGCTCTACACTGTAGTGCCCTCTAATCACTTATAAGGTGCCTACAAAGTCCCTTGGATATCGTCAGTGGGGATGTGCTCATCCTCCAATCAGTATTTGCCCCACTGTGGTGCACTGTGGGACTTATAGTGTGAAAAATACCCATTGGCTATGTGCTATTGCATTTGCCTCATTCAGTGCTCCTACATGAGCATAGAGGATGGGCAAAGACACCAGCCTATTAGATTAAAAAAATTGTTGAAAAGGGGGTATTATGAATTTAGGGTAATTGTTTTGTTTTCTTCTTTGTTTGATTTTATCAGCCAAACATTGGAAATTGTATAGTCACTGGTACAAAAGTAAAAATCCTTTTTTAAAACTTTTGCTCCCGGTTTGGGTGTGAACCTGAAGTGTTTTGCCACAATTTTAGATTCAGCAACATTAGAACCATGCAAAATACACTGTAGCTAAAAACAGTCTGACACGCTCAGACATTGCGACCGACATCACTTCACATAACATTAACACCCATTTCACATGAAATGACCTTGATTCTTTTTTTTGAAAGCAGCAGCACAACCTGTGCATTTTCAATACAAAGGCAATGCTGCTATCATCCCTTCTGTAAGGCTGGCTGGGAAGATTTTTTTCCGTGAAAAACACTTGTTTCATAATGGCCTGCATTGTATATTGTTTGAATCCACAGAGTGGCACGGCCTCCATTCAGGACCTTCAGAGAGACCTGGAGGAGAAGGAGCGGGTTATTGTGCAGTCAGTCCAAGCCCTGACAGATCTCATCTCAGGAAGGAAGCATGCACTACCCAGGGCAGACCAGGTAGAGTTTGAAAATCCCACCTGGCTGTATTACAGTGTGTATCTCTACAAGATATGATTGACATCAGGCAGCCAATGAAATCCTTAATGGGGATTCATGCATGGGTGGGAAAATAAAGCACTGTTCAGTTTTAAGCCATTTGTGGTGTGTTATATGTGTAAAGCTATCACATGGTTTAGGCTGTTTCAGATGATTTTAGTATAAGGATGCATGAAGCAGCAATCAGATCTGCATGTGGTGAAGTATGGGTGTCGGTGTATAATGTAAGGTTTTCTTGTGTAGTAAAGGGGAAGAAGGTTTTGCATAGGCTAAGCTCAAGGCTGCGCCCCTCTGCTGCAGGAAGGATTGGTGTCTATGTGGGATGAAGATGAAGAGGAGGAAGACTTGGATGAGGAGATGCCGATGATGCCGGCGGCCCCACCCTCTCTGGTGGAAAATGTGTGGCAGCGAGTCATAGAGGATCAGCTGGTCGTGGGCGTGCAGCTGACTGCAGACGCGGCCTTGTGAGTCCAGAGCAGGGTTTACTGGTCCTAATCCTAGGGACTGTTGTTCCTACAGCAGTGATGTACCATATTTGATAAATTCAAGGCCACCCCCGGATTTTCAAGGTGCCAGACCACAGTCAAAGAGGGAGGGACAAAACTTTGAATTCAAGTCACAGTGACAAACAATGATATTGTAATTTTTGATGTTTTATTAGTAGCGTAACACAAGTATGGCAATTATGGCTTTAGTACTGTTAGCCCTTTCATACGGTGCTCAGTTGTAGTTCCACATGGTCAGTGATCAGTTACATCTTAAAGTGAACTCGGACAAAGTTAATTAACAAAGCTCTTGACGATGAAAGTACCTTTAATGTGTGTGTATATAGTTATACAAATTATATTTGTATTTTTTATTTGTATATCTTTTTATTTATATATTCTATATATAGTGGTTTTAGGTATCTGTTTTTATTTTGCCTGGTTTTTGTATCTGTGCTGCTGCTGGGCAGTTTAAGTCCTTCTTGGATTAGTGCATTTTCATCCTTTCATAGTGGAAAGCATGAAAACACTTCTGTGTCTGATACAGTAACCTTGTTTTCTCAAGCTGGAGTATACCCTGTTTAAATCAGGTTTGGGTTAGCACAAGTATGGCAGTACTTGGCAGTAACTAATTAAATTACCAATATTTAAGACATCTGATAAGAACTACATGTAAAATTTTGCCATATGATTTTATCATAGACGGTCAAATGTATATTCCAGCATTCACGAAAATCATGGAGGGTCGTGACATAATGGAGCTGATTTCACATAGAATGACCCGTGCATTATGTGAGCTGCAGAGATGCATCTGTGTCACCAATGCAATTGTTCCAGATGTTCCAGAGAAACTGCACCACTCAAGCATCACCATGCCTGATCGCCATGGCAACAGGCACTTAAATAGCCCTCGGAGGTCCTTTTTGGCCATATGCAGGAGGCATAATCCTGGTAGCGCCTGCACCCCTGGGTCCCCTGTCCTGGTTTCAATGCTGTGTCCGCATCAGGAGGGGCAGATGCAGGCAGAATAATCCAGGAAATGGCACGGTCACCCTGCACGCTCAGAGAGGTCTCCTATGTGCAGTATTCACAGAGAATCACATGGAATCAGGCCAGAAAATTCTGACAGCTGCTACTGTTACTCTGAGCCTTAATCCCTTTTTTTCCTGTTTATTTTGGGTTTTTACCAATACACTTGGTGATTCCAGCAGCAATCTGTTTTCCTCTGCAAGACCCTCTCCAGTGAGTGACAGTGAGTGATGTGTGGGATTTTTTTTTTCCAGATCAGTAGAGAGGGTGAGTGTGTCATTCCTGGCAGAGGCAGGCCAGGGACTGGTCCCAGCCATCGTCCAGACACGCAGCAGATCCTTCCGGCTTGGACAGCCCCCTCTCCCCACGCCCGTCCCCCTGTCTCACCCAGAGCCGGCAGCCAAGAGGAAGAAGTGTGACCACACCAGCAGGACATCCATCGACAGCGCTCAGAGACTGACAGTGACCGCTGTCACCAAGCTGTCCCCGCTGCTGGCCTCTGCGCATCTCAAATGTCGAGTCATGCTCCACTCTGTCCACCTAGAGGATGCTGCAACCCCCTGGAGGACCAGAGGTCCAGTGGCAACTTACTGTGGATACGTCTCCCTGGACATTCAGGACGTGGCCAAGGGAAAATTCAGTCCACACCTGCTCAATGACTGTACTCTTACCACAGGTAATGTGGGCAATAGTAGCCTGCTAACAGGAGAATAAGTCTAATGTTTTACCATACAGTAGGTAAGAGTAAGAGTACAGGTATTGATTTCTCAGAGTTACTGCTGGCTGCATGCAGCAGTTTATGAGTAGCTTATTCCAGTTGTTTCTGTGTGCGAACTTAAGTCACAGTCTGTTTTCTTTGTGTTCTTGTATAATGACCTGTTGTGCGGTATGCACGTTTCTCCCCCCAGCTGATGCCGCAGAGGACCTCCTGAGCCTTCTAGCGGTGTCAGACGCGTGGTCCTTCCAGATTAGCTGTTCAGATCACACCCTGAGTGATGTGTCACAGTGGCTGCTGGGACCCATGCAGTGTGAAAGGGTAGCAGTCAGCCCGGACTTTCTCCTTTCCAAGCCAGTAGGGTCATCGGCTGTGATACTGTGTAAGTGGCAGAAGAGGACTCCTTTCCAGGGAGAGTTACTCATCCACAGCAGGTAATTTAAACAGAGCCCCACCCCGCCAGCAGCTGAATTATGAATATAAATGAACATACTGAGCCTATTTTGGATAGAACCCAAAGCTGTTTCTTTTCTCCAAGAGAAGGAAAAATTTTAAAACCTCATGTTTGGCAAGGTCATTATTGTTCACAATGTAAATGACATGGCCTCAAGGTCATACAAATAGTAACTGTGTAATTCATTAGTTATTAATATACAGTGTTAATTGTATTGTTCAATTACTGTTATATAACTTCAAGCTGTTGTTGAGCTTGTCTGATGCCTAACTGGAAGGTTTGCTGAAAGATGAGGACTTATGATTTAACTGTGATGAACAAAGGGCTTAGCCATGACATTTCTTGGATGGTAGAATTAAATCTGAGTAATTTATATCATAAAGTCATTATCTTTATGCATATAATGCTGTCTGCTGTGAGTATGAGTATGAGAAAGTATTACAACTACTATACAAGTGAGTTGTAATAGTAGTTACTGTTGCTGCATCATCAGTGATTTCCTATGGGAATACATGGTTGACTCACAATATTTATATATTTTTACATATTTATTTATATTAATACATTTAGTGACACTAATCCTCCAATCTTATTGAATAACCATTTTATTGAAAAATCTTAATAAATTCCAATTCTCTGACCTAAGTTTGATTTGATTCTGCATTCATATTCATCAGTCTATGCATGGCTGAGCTGACATTTCTGTCTTCTCACACAGTATGGCTCTGGATTGCATGAGGTGAAATATGTGGCGTTTTCGTCTTCCAGCAGCTGGCACCGTTTGCTCCAGTTCCTGGATTCCATGTGCCGCCTCCTCCCTCCATCGTACCAGGTCCAGCCCCTCAGAAAGAGAGGAGTGGAGGACCTGGCGCAGGCTTTGGCATCCGCCCTGGAGAAAGAAGTGCTGGCTCTGCGGGAGGGCGTGTCCTCTCTGCTCAGTGCGGGCGGTGGGGAGGGGCAGGAGGGAAAGGACAGGGCAGGGGTAACCCTGGACCCTGCCCCCGCGGAATCTGTGGATGAACTCCAGAGACGCAGGGCGGAGTGGGAGAGAGAAAGAGAGAGGAGCAGGCGGAGGCTTAGCCCTCTGGTGGAGGTGGAGCACTATCGCAGACTCACCGCCTCCCTGTCTCAGGTCCAGCTGGAGGGGGATATGGCTGCCCACTCTCTGTGGGAGGCTCAGTCTGTTCCACCTGCTTCCCACCTCCACTCATTTCTCGCTGCTACTCCCAATATTTAATTAGGATTTTTTTTTTTGCATTGGTTCATTTAAATACTGATTAACGAATATTTCAGATTTATCAAATATTAAACAATAAAATAAGTTTCATTCTGGTTCTCATACTAGATACAAGAATGCAGTATGCTGTTTGTGCCTGATATCTTAGCCTTGGAGACAGCGGTATCCAAGCTGTTACATAGCTTACTTTTTACATAATATCCATTTATACAACTGGACATTTTCCTCAGATTATGTACTCTGTAAAGGGCACAAGTGCAGTGCCCCATGTGAGCACTGTGCTTGCAGTCTTTTGGTTGTAAGCCCAGCTCCATAAGCTTAGCGATATCAACAACACTTTGTCAGAAGGGTTTGTATCTACAGCATCTTCATGGTGCATTTTTGACTGGTGAGGTGACCTTTGACTCAACCTTGAGGCACTTTCAAGGATTAGCCACAGTGAACTCAAATTTATTTTTCAAGATACATGTCTGCTGTGTGTGTTTTCCTTAAAAAATTTACAGTACACATGCACACACACACACACACACACACACACACACACACACACACACACACACACACACACACACATACATGCTCTCTTTGCAGATGGATAAATAGTGGATGTCCTGGTGGATACACACACACGTATCTGCATTACTATATGTATTTTTTTACTAAGCGTTTCAAATAAATATTGAATATTTAATAAGCTGAAAAATTGCCAGCTTGAACCCTCTGCAGGGCTGGGCACATGTCTGGGACGGAGCAGTCAGGAATGCCTCCTGGGCCTCCACAGCAGGACATCCCCCATTTACCCATCTGCAAAGTGTGTGTGTGTGTGTGTGTGTGTGTGTGTGTGTGTGTGTGTGTGTGTGTGTGTGTGTGTGTGTGTGGTTGGCCTTGTAAGTGCATGGTGGCTCTTCACAGATTCTCCCTCACTCTGAAGATGTGTGACATGAATGTAGTCTTGCGACTGCAGTTTTGGGCATAAGAGTAGTTTTGAGCTGTGTCAATGTGACTTGTAGGCTGTGGCTTTGAAAGTGAGGAACACCAGCCCTTTTTGTTCTTTTCAGCAGAGTGCTCTACTGGACCCACTGTTTTACAAAATCCCATCATCATCACAGGGAAGTGTTCCTAAAACCCCCCATAAACAGCTGCTATAACACAGTGAGCCTGCTGCTACCATTCTCAGCAATGCCCCGTTCTGCAGAAACAGTAACAAGATCTAATTATACAGATTGATCAACAGCTTTCTGAAAAGGAGCTCTTTAAGTAGTGCATGTTGCCTCTGATAAGGGTATTTGCTAAGGCAGGTGTGACGGTCCTAACAGATTTTGGACCCCGGGTAGGGAAGCGGTTCCAGAGTGACCCGATTGCCTGCTGTTTGGCTATCAGAGAAGCGGAATCTGCAATTTTTCCCATCTGTCGCAGCCTGGCCACTGCCTGATTAGCCTGGTAAATAGACTTCCTCTCTCTCCCCTTCACTCCTCTACAGCTTCTGCAGTCCAGCCAAAGGTCAGGTAAAGGGCTGAGATCAACAATTACTACCATATGGCTCTACATCTCCTTCTAGTCCCTCACGGACCGGCACTTTTTATTTTTTAAAGAGCTACATGTGCACTAATTTGACAGCTGTGTGGGGCGGTACTCAGGTCTTAAATTTGAAAATGGTCTGTATACCAGTGTAACTCATTAGAATTTTAAACAGATTTTTTTTTTTTTACTGTGTCGTAGGGCTGGACACAGAAGGGAAAAAATATTCATGTGCAGCAAGAATTTGGACTGAGCACTACAGAACTTCTGATCTGTTTACTGGTGGTAAAAATAAGTTTATAATGGAAATGGCTGGCTGCACAGTGCACTTGTCTACTACACACACATGCACAGCAAAGCACACTGTTTTACCATTGCATTTATAGATTCATAGTTACTATATGCAATGCTAGTCAGAAATACCTAGGTACCTTCTTTTTCATCTTATTAACGCTTACTAAATCTAACTACAAAATCAAATTCAATATTATCTACTTGGATCTGCGTCTGCCACATATGTGAAATTGCACATTCTTTGCAGAGCAGAATTCCCTTACCTTTCCGATATAAGTTGGCCTGTGTTCACACCCATTCCCTCTGATGTCTGGGATGAGAGGCTCAAAGTGAAACACCTGCTCAGATCATTCAAAGGATGAGCTGTGGATGGTTCCGCTGGATTCCGTTGTAACCGCGCTGACATGCCATGCGAAATGTGCGGAGGATTTGTTTTGTCATCCCATTAATGCATGTTAACTGTCATTAAGTTTGACCCGAGTGACTGCAGGGCTCCGCCCGTCTGCCCAAACGGTTACATCCACATGAAGACCGTGGTCCTGACAGATAAGTGATGTCACCATCCTCTGTAGCAGGGATGCTAGCTTCCTGTTGGCTCGTGTTTTCCTTTCGGAGCTGAAATACTTTTTGGAGGTTGCTATTAAGTTTTGAGGCCACATTGCTTGTCATTTTAGGTCAAAGTCAGTGGATAGTGTTAGGATACAAACCATAACCCCCAGGAGGTACCAACTGTCTTCCCAGTGTAACAAAATTAGAATGCTTAGTGTTGGATGTGTTTATATATAATACTGTAGGTCTTGAAGAGACAAAGGCAGCCTATATACATAAATAATTAGCCAGCGACTGTTCCCAGAGGCAGCATACAACACATCATCCCTCTGAAAAGGTGACACTAACCCAGATGAGTATTTTTGGACGGCTTAACGTTTGTATCGATGTTGAGGGACAACACTGCATGTAGCAACTGACATCAACATGGTGAGTCACAGTCAGTCTGCTTCACTCTGGGTTATTGGCCTAGGTCAGAGGCAAACACACAACCTGTGTACCTGCACATCTGTGTGTGTGTGTGTGTGTGTGTGTGTGTATTTACCTTGAAGGTAAGGTAAGAGATCAAATTTTATATGAATCTTAGATAGAAAACTCATAAATATAAAGTGAATTTAACAGAACTGTTGTTGTATTTGCATTTACTGTGCAAATGTTTTGCTGCTAATGTACCATATGTTGTGATCTGGCATGCTGTGGAGGCCGTGATAACAGCCTACAGTAAACATGTTTGAAAGGGACACATTGATTATGTACATAATTTGACTGGTATGATTCAGTTTTATTCCAGGACCTTGTCATCTACTGAAGTCGACAACACAGTGCCGTCCCATGAGCAAATAAATGCAAAGCAAATTTGCATGGGCAAATCACATTTGCGTTCCTGTTTCTAAAGAGCCTGGCAAAATAAATATGTAAATGTAAACACCCATATAGATTGGGAGGCAGTTACACCAGCTGCTAAGTGAAAGTTTGATGGGGCATACCCCAAACCCATACAGTGTTTGGAGTTAAGCTGAGTTAAGAGGGTCTAACAGAAATAACCACAGTGCCTCTGAGGTATGACTTCTTGCAAGCATTAACCTCTGTTCCATCAGACCTCATTTAAACTTTATTGAGATACAGCTTCATAGAGTCACACAATAAATTGCTGAACTCTGACCATTTTGCTCTGTCTTCCTTATCTTGGTCAGCTTCATTCATCTTTATCTTAATTCTCCTGTTGAGTACATCATTGCAATTCCTTCAGTGAACCTAAATCTTTCAAAGTAGCCAAGGACATTTCTAGAAGGAAAGAATATGGCATCCCCACCCCCACCGTGTTCTTTTGGTAAAATCCACAGTATCTCATCTTTTCTCCCTATCATGTCTTGATTTGTTACTGCAAATGGATTTTAAATGTGTCCACTGACACTGTCTAAAGAACATATTTCATTGTCATGAAAAAGACATGGACATATAAGTAAATTGTGACACTACCAGTGACATTATTAGAATGATTTTCCTTGAGAGAGACAAAAGTTTGCCTTTCCATATTCTTTTAATAACAGTTTGACCTAAAGCAATTTGTCTCCAAAAGTTGGTCTAATGAATACACTTTCATGCTTCTTGGAGTGTGGATCCTAAAGCCCCCAGTACTACCAATCCATTTAAACCTGTAGCTGAATTCAAGCTAACATTACATTTATATATCTAAGGGTCCAAATTATACAAACAATGTATTTATTTACTGTTATAGATTGACTTTAGGCCTCTTTAAAAGTAATTCAGGTCTCCAGTGAGTTCCTGCAAGAATGTAGAGGAAAACTAGTATCATTAGCATACAAAGAAACCTTTGTTTCTGTACGACTGATTTGTAAACCTTTTGATTGGTATTTCCTCTGATCTTAATAGGAAGTATTTCAATTGCCAGGTTGATAAGGAAAGAAGATAATGGCCATCCTTATGGGTATCCTTTATTTATTATTCTGCTTACTAGGTCTAAATGTAAAGTTACTACTCGTTTTGTCAGTTTTACCATAACTGAAGAAACAGACATTTGTAGATGAAGTCAAGTCTTGTCAAGATCAGGAGTATTATCAACAACAGGAGTAAAATCTATCTCTGTTTGATGTTCTCCTTGATACAATATCCCTCTAGAAATTCTGTCTCGTTTGAATCAGTAACATCAAGAACTTTCTTAACTGGCTTTTTTTGCATTTAGATAGCACCCAAATATCTCAACACAGAAGTGTTAGAGGTGTCCAAATTTAATTTAATTTTTTTTCTGTTTGGTTCTTGTGCTTTTATTCAAGCAATAATTCAATTAAGTCTTCTTGCTTTGTGCCAGACAAAGTGCCCCGTTCAACTGAATAATTAAATCATCCTAACAATGTTAATATATGTCGTTGTAAACCCCAGTTGTTATCCTATCAAGCCAATAGGGCTTGCCTGATTTGAAAGGAAAAATTGCCTGTAGAAGTTCCTACCCTGACATCAAACCAACATAAGACTCTTTAGATCATAGAACTTTTTTGGTATAATTGTCTAAGAAAATGTGTTTGCAATCTAGAGAGGCAAAAGGAACACAACTGCCATCAAAATATATATTTGTTTCTACCATAACTATTTCCCCTGGAGATGTGACTAATAAATCAACAGTAGTTGTTAATTTTGTTTTGAGTATAATTCTGTCTTCCCCTTTCTGTCCTAGCTCCATAGATAATACCACGTGCCCACCCTTGCTATTGTCTTTTCATGTCTTTTTGGCTTTCCTTCAATAGATCAAAGGTTTCTATGGACACAATGATTGAATTGTCAATATGTTGATTCAGTATACCACCAACATCTTCAATCAGCTTCCTCTCTTATTTATTTATCTTTTATCTTTATCTGTTTTTCCCTTTTGTGCAACCCTTTCTGGAATTTCTGATTGGGTATCAGCACCACAAGCATTGCTCTCATGCAGGCGCGCTAAAGCGAGATGAATGCAATCCTCTGATACACTCACACACAGCTATTTTTCACATTACAACTCTCTGAGGACACAAAGTGAAGTGGGCAGGGATTGGAGGATAGATAGGCTGTATCATCTGAGAATTTCATGTGTGCATAAAGAGTCACAGGCTGCTGAGAAACTGTGATGCAGGAACCCTGACCAACCTGTCCACCCCTACCCCAGAGGGATGAAGCCTATTTGTTTGGCCATTTGTTCTTGGTCATTGTCTACAGATGACACAGCCAGTTTGAAATCCCAGCCACTCAGCCACTTTCCTTTTCCATGAGGAGCACTTAGTTATGTGAAAGAATTCAGTATGGCTATTAATGAAATAGTTTTTTTGGTGGCGACTTGCCATTTAATGTAAATTGCTTGAATTTTCAGCAGGCAGGGCCACAAGGGAAAAAATCTACTGTTACAAAATGTAGTGTTTTAATCTCATGGTTAAAGCAGAGGCCATCTGCAATGATCACCATTGAGATAACAGAAAATGCAGTAGGCATATCCTAAAACTGGCTTATCTGCATTCTTCTTTGCAGTGTATAAAGTATTAGATTGTATCTGATTTCCCTATCTGGGAACAGACAGGCCCATATGTATGTCAAACAAGTACTCGTTGTTCATTGATGATGTCTGCTTTTGACCTGCTTGGTAGCTTTGCTCAGTTGCTGTGTAAAGGTGGTAAGGAATGGTAAGGGTGGCACTTCAACAAACCCAGCAATGTTCCCATCAGGGGTTTTGATAAGCACATTTTCTCTGGGATTATGAAAGCTAAAAACAGTCGAGAGACTGTATGCTTGGGAGTTCATAAATGGCAAAATAGAAGTAACGCAATGTGCGACAGGTGAAACTTTTTGAGTTAAAAAAAATAAATAATCTGAAGTGATTGGAGACTTTTTTGTTATTTTAAACATGATCCTTGTGTCGCTACAGCCAGAAACTGTATTGCAACACTCTTGTCCTTGAGCATATTTTGTGCTTTCAGTTTTACGCTTCAATTTGCCAAAGGTGATCAGATGATTGACTGTTGTTTTAATGACAGTGGTGAGGTGAGAATCCTACCCTTCAACTTGTTCCTGAAGTTCCCAGTAATGGGAACAGCTGGTTTACAGTTAAGAAGGAGGAAGGCACTCAAGACATGACCCCCTCATCTTCCCTTGTCCCGAAACTCTCAATGTCAACAAAATGATCTTGAGCAACAAAACTGAAGTGGAAGTACTGGCCCGAGATCCCACAGTGCACAACTTTAATATGAAGAAACGTTAAGCAATATGAGGTGCGAGTTGAATGATTTCCAGGTGCAAGAATTCTTCATGTTGCCAATAAAATACAAAATGTTTTTTAGGAAGAAGGAAGTGTTTACACATAGGGACCTAATTATTAGAAAGTCAGTGTTTTTTTCTACCTGTATATAGGAAGAATGTAAAAAAAATTTAACAGACTGAAAAATACACCAATATTCAAGAAAAAACTAACATACATATGTATACTTCAACATACACAATTTAAACAGGTTTGTAAGAATGACTTGCATAATGTGTTAGTGCAGTCCCACATCATCAGATGACTATTCATAGGGAGGGGGCTAATGACACTTAGCAAGCCAGAAGGTATGCAGATGAACATGAGAAGTGAGAAAGCATTTAGAGGTATTCACAGTGTCGATCAGTAAGGAGAGTTATTGATACAGCGATATAACACTAGAGCTTGACATGTCATAAAGTAATGATGAGACAGTGTATGAGATAGTCAGGCCCCATCAGGGACCATCCACTCAGCCATGGGCGTTACCATTGGCAGGCCTAAGGGATGGAATCTTTCATTAAATCCATGAAAAGCAGAATCTCTGCCTGACCTAAGGGCACCATCTCTTAACTCATTGCTGTCATGGACTGTGAAGATATTCTGTCTTGGATGAAAATGGTGAAGTTCAAAGTTCATTCATTATGTTCATTAATGACCTGCAGCAGCAATTCTTTTTTTCCAATTTGTGATCCATTCTTACAATTTTCCTGTAGTATACCATTATCTTTAAAATTTTCCACACCTATGTGCTGTCCACCCTGAGATTTTTAACAGATGTAGCCTCTGTTTATTTTTAATAAGAGCTCCTCACTTAGTATCATTCCAGATTATTGTGTAACAAAAGCATAGGTCCATTACCACAATATATGCTGTTGTTATTTTTGCATACTTCTGAAGCTACGTTTTGGTTCTATGAGAACTAACCAGAAGAACATTGCACAGTGGCTGTGGAGCTGAGATGGAGTGGAATGTCTACCAGGATTTTTTGCACCGTGATGCAGCTGGCGGTCACGATGAAGTCCGTTACTCGGCGTAACTGAGCAATCGTCACGCTTGAGGTTTTCAACAGCTCCAGCGCTATCGGGTAGCTACAAGAGCTGCCACCAGGCAAAGGAAGTGGCTCTGTTTTATAGACCTGTGTGCATGTCAAAAAGTGTTCTCCTCCCGCCTCTGCAAAGGCACCCTGGCGTGTCCCAATCAGCAGGCGTCCAAACAGGTAAATGCTTCCTGCTGTGAGAGCCCGAGGCCCAGCCATGAATCCCATTATCTCGCGTTAGTGCTGTGTCACCTCGGGGCCTTGTCACTCTAAGTGACCTGGAGAGATTCCAGGGATCGACAGTCACTGTGAGCTATTGCACAGGTAAGAGGAGCAGACAGTATTTGAAGCAATTTGGTCGCTCTGCCTCTACTGCTGGAGATTATGTGATTCAAACTCATGGTGGACATCAAGAAATTGGTTGGTAAGTGGTTATTAATTTTTTTCTTTTTCTTTTTTCTTTAGGGAGTGGTTGTGTGTGTGTGTGTGTGTGTGGGGAGGTGGGTGGTTGGTGGGTAATATCTTTTAAATGAATTTCCATATCAATACCCAAGAACAAAAATATTACACTGAAATTGAAAATATAAATCTCTGTAATTATCTTCTGATCTGTTAAAATCTGAACAGTGCAGGAACAGATGACAGTCAGTACGTTTGCACATGACATTTGCACATCTGCGAACCATTCTGAAGTTCTGCAAAATTAAGTAATTAAATTATCATTAATCGATAAATATATACTTCTGGGAAATAATATCAGACTGAGAGTATCTTGCTTTCCGCTTCTTATACCCTCTCCTAGATGGTCACTAGTATCACTTAAGTCAAAATTAGGGAGACAGAATTGGTGTTTCACACTCATTTTATTTAAGTGTAATGAAAACAAGCTTTTCAAAACATGTCCCAGAGCATCAAAACCATTTATCATACCACTGTGTATTTCTTCAGTGCTGGGTCCTGTAGCAGCTGTTTGAACCAAATGCGATATGGAGCTCCATATTAATGCCACCACACATATACTATGGGCACCCCAGGGCTTTTTGTCAGTTGTTTCTTTCATGTTGACAATGATAGCTACAGTAAATCTGGATCCAATGGGTCTGTAAACACAATTTCTTTCTCATTTATTTGCAGTAAACATTTTTCTCTGTAAATCTACAAAACTGGTAATAATATAACAAGTAGTAATTGCAATTCCAGGAAATTCAAAAAAATATACTTGGCTGGAATTTTTTTTTTTTTTCTGAGAGGAGTACAGCTAATGAAATAGCTGTCCTCATTTCAGGTTGACACTGTGGTGGAGACCCTCACATGTTTATGTGCAATGCCTTATGTTCAATACTTACAGGGCTTGTGCTTTTCTGGAAGTTTAACTCCACCCTTAAATATGAATAGGATTATTCTGCAGTCAAAATATCAGAAAACCTAGAATTATTCTGATTATAATATTCAAAGTATAGCCTTACTGCTATTAGTAAACATGTCTAATTTGAGCTCAATTTTATTTTAGATCCTCAGTAAAAAGGCAGTAAACATCTGAAAATTACGGTAGGTGTTTCATTGATTAATGCTCAGTGTCTTCAAACCAAACACTTTTTAAGAGTACCTCACTACAGTGCTTTTAACATTACATATTTATTAATTGAGGACAACTGAGAATCAGGCAAACAGTAAGGATGATACATAATCAATAGTTTTGTGGCCAATGCAATGTACCAATCAAATCAAAAGGATATTTATCATTAATCAAGTTCTAAATTTATGTGCTTTTTTCAGGAAAGAGAAACTGCTTAAAATACAGGCAAGAAAACCTCACAAAAATTAAAATAGCGCCTGAAAAGCAGAAGCCCAGAACAGAATATTAAATAAATGCAGGTGGCTGCACTAGTCTGTGACAGACACAGCATAGCAAAAGAGAGGATGCTCACGTCTGTGGAGAGAAGGATAACCCTGTCATCTGTGTATGATACGCCCAAAGCCCAGAATGATTTGTATGTCAAGTAACTAATCACATGATATCTAAGGCCTTTAGGTAATTTTTTTTACAAATTCAATATACAAATTTCATTTATGGATTTGTATCAGCATACACACACCTACAAACATACAGCATAGATGTGTTCATTTACAGTATAAATGTGTACACTATACTGCCAAATAAATGTAAGGACCAAAGGACTTCAATCTTCAGTTTTTAAAAACACTCAACTTAAACCACACTGAAATACTGTTTTGTATAAATATAGGAATCATATTTCCCCCTTAGTATTAAACAGTTTAACACACAAAACTACTTCACTCTATATCCCTCTCTACCTAAGAATCAACACAATTCTGGTCACTTGGAAGGTCATGTAAGTACAAAGGCAATATTACTTTAGAAAATTTGGTCCACATGTTACCTCAGTTTATCTCAGCTATAAACAGTATGTTTTGTTTCATCAAAACAATTTTGCAGCCTTCAGGAAATAACCATGAATAATAAATACATGCTTGTTTTTTTCAATATTTAGTCACTTATTTCCAAATTTATGCACATATGTACATTTTTTCTGTAACTATGGAAGATCAGCTCTTCTATTCCTAAAGAAAACATTACATAACATGACAGTGCCTTTCCCAGTCACTCTGTTAAGTCTCAGTATAGTTTTCACAAAAAAAAAGACATTTTGTTTTGACTCATGGGTTGTCTCAGATGTCAGTCTGACAGGTCCTGTGGAGCGGAGCAGCTACTCTTTGCGGATGTCCTCGTGCCTGATGATTTTGTAGGTAATCCAGTAGAAGATGTTGAAGATGAGGAAAGCCAGTGGGAAAGCAGCCCTGGACACTGTGTCAATCCTCTTGGCCCTGTCCACGAATTTTTTCTTCATGCTGTCCGAGTCCTTGGGGGGTAGAGGCGCAGGGTTCGGCGCTGGAGCCTTAACTGCTGTGCCGTCCTTCACCTGCAGACAATGGCCCATGCCGTACCCTGTGAAACTAAAGCGGCTCTCCCTCATCTCGCTGTCCTGGAAATGCAACGGCAAGGAGAGACGCAACACGAGCATTAGCACTGACACTCTTCTGTGGTGTGAGATGGTCACAAATGTCGATGTACAACTGCGAGCAAAAAGGTCCTCAATGGCAACACATATGATATAGGAACGTGCAGCGTTTTATTTCTGGAGGACCTGAAAATCCTGTTGTGTGCCCACTCTGCTCGAATAAAAGGCCTCCACTGGCTGAGTTTCCCAGCTAGGCCATGTCTCAGGTGTGGCTTTGTGTCTGAGAGACGTAGCCTCTCACTTTTGACAATGCCCGCGGGGCCGCGTCTCCAGCTGCTTGATTAGAGTTAACATAGGGCACTGGGGCTCGTCTCCCTCCCTAGTCTACTGCTGGGCCGTCAAAAGAAATGGCCTGATACAACCGGACACAGTTTCCTAACTCTGATTTCAGCAAGCCAGCTGCAGCGAAGCAAGTCCTCCCTGCCTGCTTCCTGCTCCTTCTGTGCCAGTTGAACATGTTTCAGTAATGAATACCCAGATCTGGCTTGATTCTGAGTGATCATGTAACTACAGTATGTATAACATCGTAATTGTTAAGAAATGTGTTTGTCTCTTTTTAGTAAATTACATTACATCATATTGCTTAGCTAATGCCCTTATCAGAGCAACTTACCTAGCATACAGTTTTACATATTATCCATGTATACAGCTGGACATTTTACTGAAGCAATTTGAGTTAATTTGCTCAGGGGTTTAACAGCAGTGCTCCACGTGGGAATTGAACCAGTAAACTTTGCATTATGAGTCATGGGTTATCAGCCCATCCATAATGTACCTTTAAAATGTTTATTGATTAAAATAATTGTTCCTACAAATAGGTGTCATTTCATGACAAACTGTGGCATCACAATGCAAAGTTTTGCATTTATCAGATTCAATGATATTCCCTCTTATAGTCTGTAACAATATTAAAGAAACCTAAATCCAAATCACAGTCAAACCACCAGCACACTGACATGAAATTTATGCATCTTCATTTATGTAGTGCAAAGAAAGAGTTGAATGAAAGAAATGTTTGACTATGTAAACATATAGTACTTTGAAAAGCACATCAAAGACACATTTCTTTTGCAAAAACTGGCTATTCATTGACCAACAATTCTAAGGGGGAAATTTTGTGAATACAATCTTCTGCACTAAAAATAGGATGTGTGTAAACAGCATTTACATGCATTCATGCAGGACTACGGCTCTATATACTATGTAGGAGTTGTCATGTTTGCCACATGCTGTTTTGAAATGTCTCTGAAGGCAAGGTTTATTTTTTCACCCAGCAATCAAATAATTTCCTATTTGCGTATCACCAACTAACAGTCAAAAATACTACTATTTTCCACTGGAAAAATAACTATTTTTTCTATGTGCAAACATATTAGACTCCAATTCACAAAACCAACACTGGTGAACCTACAGTTTTCACTCCCACAGGGACCCTCCATGTAGATATATAGATTTCTTATGGTCTACCTTGTGATGTTGCCTCTGCCTTCGCCTCAAGCGGAGGAACTCCTTCTGTTGCCTGGAGACGAAGTTAACTCCAGCATATTCCAGCAGCGCAGCGAACACAAACAGAAGACACACAGCCATCCAGATATCAATGGCCTTGACGTAGGACACCTGTCAATCACAACAACACTATCATCCATTTTCAGAAATATCCATGCATTCTGTGCTAATATATCCTATATAAAAATATAATAAGCATAATGTCTTTGTGTGTCAATCCTGAAGGTACAAAGCATAACAAATCCTTTAACATTTCATCTCATCTGCCACATGTTCTTGTTATGCACATTGTTATTATTATGTAGAGGTGTCCTTATTAATGAGAAGCACTCTTCACATAATTACTGCTCCCTAAAAAGTAAGCAGAGAGAACACTTGAGTGAAAGCGGCAGAATTAACATTAGCCGTGAAAGGACATGTTGTTTACCATGACTGAAGACGGTACACTGTGGCATTAATTAAACAGGTTTTCCTCACGACCCACTGAACTCAGCTATACAATGCTTATTATTATCTCATTTAAATACACTTTGAATGCAGTGGCTGAATGCTGTTCATGTCAACGGGAAAAGAATAACACTATGCTACAACCTATTCAAATTCATACACATTTATGTTGGATATTCTAATTGGTGTGAGAACAGTAATTTTAGGGAAGAAAACATCTCATGTACAGTTTTTTTGTATTCATTTCAAAATGCTGTACAAAGTACAATATCAGCAGAAACATTAATTAGGTCCCATTTGTAATTAAGTAATGATTGCTATCAGCTTTCTTTGATGATAGCGATGGTAGGATAATTAATGGGTACATATGAGTTCAAGGGCATTTCACGTTTATGTAACTCCCTCCCAGGATTCCATACAAATTACAATGCCAAGAGTCTGTATCTGATTTCATTCTCCAGTTAGAGGGGCAAGATGAAACCATCTGTCTGCCTGTCCATCACAACTTAAATTCATCTGAATAAATATGTTTAAAGCGATGGGTAATTTGAACTGTGGGAAAAAACCTGTGTCGGTCAATACATTTTAAGCCCACTCTGCACTGTAATTTACTCTCTGAAACTTCAAAGGGTTATTTCTAAGTGTATGTCTCAGTATATATCTTTGTATAATATTAAGTCAAATGTGTGGGACTATTATTGATCTTCAAGAGATATGTGTCCATTTTTCTGTCCCTGCGATGAAAATGAAACAGTGAATATCAAATTATTATCATCTCGGATATTGGTTGACCCATGTTTTCCAAGGCATCACAATGAGCTGTTTTGCACTACAGAGGGAAAATAATCCAATGTTTGAATACACTCAAGTCTCAAGACTTCAAATTATGAGGGTAAAAAACTTGGACTGCTCTCGATCATAGTGCTTATTGAATTCCCTTGAACTTCCATGAGTCTATCAATTCCATGCTCAACAAAAATACCCAATTATCCTTCCCTTATTTGATGTAATGACCTTATGTGACACATGGATCGAGCAATCATCACTGCTAAACAGCTAAACACTGAAGTCTCTTTTGCCTCATTTTGAAATGCATAATTACAGAATATTGAAGATATGAATCTTTAGCCAAGACCACAAAGGGGTAGCAGATGGTGCATAACATAAATAACATAAATTTTCTTATGCTTCCTGGGGTTTAGATAGTTGTATAACTCAAAGGTATTAATGGCATTTTCTAGACTCTTGGTGGTGAAGATGTAAATTCAGGTTGCCCATATTGTTAGGAGTATATGAAAACTCCAATTAACGTACAGACGTTTGTCCTCAAAATACTATAAAACAATGTCAAGAACAAATAACATTTTCCTGAGAGTGCTCCCGTAACAGGACATATCACAAATTTGACCAGTGTATCAGCACTTCCCAGTGGAGTGGAGCAGCAGCCTGTCAGTCAGTGTCCATGGAGACAGTCGCCATGGAGCACAGCTGTTAGCAACCCCACTCAATAAAGGTATCACCATGGAATTGCTCTTTTCCAAACAGTCACAAGCTTGAATCATGTGATGGATGTTCGGGTGTAATTCTTTGGAATGCTCACGGTGCACTCTCTCGGTGCACCTCCGATGTGGAGCCATGACTAACCTTTGGCAGGGAGGCTCGGGATCCTGAACTTTGTGTCGTCATGGTGAGCACTGTGGTGATTCCCAGCGCCACCCTGGCAGGTGCAGCATCCATGTTGATCCAGAAGGACACCCAGGACAGGATTACGATGAGCAAGCTGGGGATGTACATCTGGATCAAGTAGTAGCCCATCTGTCTCTCCAAGTGGAACTTCACCTCAATGCAAGTGAATTTACCTGAGAGCAGATAAGACACAGAACAGGAAGGGGAGACAGACATCTTAAAATCATTTTATGAGAATTTTTTTAAAAGCAGATTTCACCACTCATGTAGTCACAGATTTTGTTTTGTTATTTGGAAATTATCCTGACCTGGATATCACACTGCTATTTCTCAAAGTTTATTCAATAATTAGAAAAGGATGGACAAAGTTGTGTAGGTAGATGTAATGTTTTCACAAGTGCTAGAGCCTTTAAACAAGCCTTTTGTAAAGTCTTCAACTAAACTAGACATTTTTTCCATAGGACAGTCTCTTACAATAAATGTACCATCTAAGTTGAGGAGATAAACACAATTCTGAGCTGTTTTAATATTAACAATTGCTTGTACCTTATCTCAGCTTTCTTCTGATTGCAACACCAAATATCTTATAAACACTTAAACAGACAAATACTAAATAATGGGCAAACATTCAACCCAAACCATCACTATCACTGCCAGATCTATGTCATTTCAGAGCCTGTTACCTCTCATTAAGCTTCCCAAAGTTTGGAATCTTTCTCTCCTACAGGCCTGAATGAACTCAAGACATTGATGGCATCCATTCAGTCATGACCTTGTGTCAATAATTTGAACAAAGTTTCAATTACATGAGACATTAAAATGAAAATCTAATATAGATTAGAAAATCTGAAATCAATACGCTTATGCACAGTATACAAAAGATTTCTCAGTACAAAAGATACTTTTGCAGTTCATTACTCTCAATAGAGTAAAAGGTTTTTATAGACCTTTTGCATACCATATTAGCAAACACCAAAATTTGTAAGATTCCTACGTAGAAATAAACTGTGTTCAGCTTTCTTTTTTTACAAATACAATCAGTGTTTTTGTTAAAACTTCACTTCTGTGTGTACCTATGTATGCACGCAGATAGATTAACACTCAACAACTTCTGTGGACTGCCCATTAAGGGATGGGTTGAAAGTTAATAGTCTTGCTGTTTAGCCCTGTAGTTTTATGCACATTAATTAGCAGTGCATTTGAATGGCACCTTTTTTGTTAGAAATATCCTGTTCAAATGAAACATCCTCACTCTGGGCTTGTCCTTTTGAAAACAGTCCAACCTGGGCCATCTCATGAGCTCATCATGTCCAAATTAAGAGTAAAAAACCTTCAGTATAGTCTCATTAGAGAAAATGACTTCAGTTATAGGACACAGCCCTGAGGTGTGCCAGTGCTTAAAACAATGAGAATGTGCCATTTAATAAAAAGTCTTTGTGGCATCTCAATTAAAGGAACCCTGATTCAAAGGATGAGACCCCTATTGCTCTGAAAGAATTTGAATTGTCTTGAATTGTATTATTGTCTTGAATGTTGTGCTAAAGATTTATGCTGTTGGAGGTGTTTTGATACCAAGATCACCCAAAGTACATGTTGCATCCTCTGCTCATCTAAGTACTTCATGAATGAATTGTAAGGGATTGTAAGGTTATTAATTCTGATGTGAGATGACTTCTGAAAACTCTTGTGAAATGTTCTATGAATCTAGCTGAGTTTATTTACAGAGGAATTGCAGAATTTCTCTGTCATTCATTGTCTTAAGTCCTTCCTCTACCTGCTTTGTGTTACTAGAGAACCTATGTTCTGCACAAAACTAATCCTCCTTTTTCTGAGTGCTGTCTTTGACATTATAAATCTGGACTTTAAAACACTGAAATTGGCTACAAAAAAACTGGCAAGGTTTTGGGCTCTTGATCTTCTTACTGCATATGCTATGACTTGGAAACGATATCTGTAAACACAGGATTAATTTTCATTGCTTTGCAGATGATACGTTACCATATGAAGGTCTACAGATCTTTAGACTAAGATTATATAACTATATAAAATGCAAAAGAAATGTAATATTTTCCCCACAGATAAAACAAAGATGGCCCAAAGAATGAACAAAGAATGTTGGCAAATCTTCAAGGAACTGAAAGAAGTCTGGTTATCAAAGATCTTGAGCTTACAACTGACCTAGATCTCTCCATGGAAAGTTCAAATTTTTCAGCTAAAAAATACTGCCAAATTTAGGAATTTTCAATCCTATTATTTTATTTCAGTTAAAGTATGAATGACATTCAACTTGTATAAAAATTCTACAGCTGGGATCCTGAAAATAATATATGCTCACATTTCTCCAGCGTTTGCATCATTTCACTTGCTACCTCTCAAAATACTGTGTCTATTGCAAGTTGCTACTCTTCACCTATTAAGGTTCAAATGGGGTTGAACCTGCTCGTTTATGAGTTCTCTTAATCCACTACAATCCCCTACAACTGCTTCATTCACAAGGCACAAGGGGATGGCTATTTTATTGTTCCAAGAAATGCAAAAACATTGCATGCAAAAACATTGGTGGTAGAGGCTTTTCACGCAGAGGTTCACAACCACGGTATAATGTTGTCTGGGGATCTGAAATTCATTTTTTATGTAAATTAAAAATGGTTATGTTTATATGAGTGCAGAGCTCATAGAAATATGGTGGTGCACAGCCATAGAAAATTCAAAAGCTAACAGCTGTCACTGCTATTGCTTCTCAGTGAACCAACCCCATCTGGATCAGTTGGTGGAAAATGGCAAATATAACGATTTTTAATAATACAACAATTTTTAGCAATGTGACTACACTCTTTCTCACCTGTGTTGTAGTGTTTGGTGCAGTAGCCCAGCTCTTTTTCATCCCTCATGATAAACTGGGGCAGGGTCAAGCCTTCGGCCACCTGCACCGGCCCCTCGTGCAGCCACTCGAAGATCAAATCATTCATGGTATAACCGACTGGTGGAAAACAGATGGATCCAAACAGATTGTTGAGATGCCATGACCTTTTCCAATGAGCGTCTAAGGACCATAACTTTACTCTATGGCTAACTAAAAGATTACTGAAGACACAGTAAAATTAATGCTAACCTCAAAAACTAATTTACATTCATTTGTGGTAAAATGCATAGTAAGGTGTTGTACTTGCTTTATATACAAACGTTGAAAGATGTGTCATTAACTCAATGAATAACCAAATCGAAAACATGTTTTTAAAAAAGACATCAATACAAAACTGAAACCATACATATTAATTTCCCAAACATTGCTTCTGAAATTTCTCGAGTGGGATAATGTTGGAGGTTGCAAGATGTGGAAAAAAACGAATCATTAACCATTGAGTCAAAATTATTTCATGGATTCTACCTCCGTGCAGAAAATCCACTCAGTGACAAAATAAATGATGCATGCTGGGACTGGTGTCACATATTGTGCCTTTGCACCTTGCACCTAACTGAAACAAGTTCTGTGAGTAATAGAGAAATTGTAGGTTGTGTTGTTTTTATACAGTCTATTTGACATAGAAGGAACAATGAATAATTACAGCTATTGGACTGCTTATTTCAAAGCCTGTCATTAATGACAAATCACTGTTTTAGTGGGCCCACTGGCTTTCCTAACACAACTATAGCAGTGTTTTCAGTTTGTACAACACTATGTGTACATATGTCACCTCATACATAGTATATGTAGTAAAAAAAAAAAAAAAACTCACAGCTCTCCAGTTGCATGGCACAAGTCTGTACATCCATGGGAAAGTTCTTTAAATCCATTGGACAGGACAGAATAAGAGTGAGCCTTTGGAAAGGAAAACCACCGTTAAACTGCATGCATTTCCCCCATTTAGAATATGGTGATTAGTATATGGAGTGAAGTAAGTGATACATGTGTCAGGAAAGTTCCCATTTCAATTTATGATTTCATTCAAAAATAAAAAAATTGTGAAATAGTACTAAACATTTTAATGATCAAAAATCATTCTAACTCTGACTGCACAGTTATATGAATGATTAATGTACAATTATGAGCATAACATTCTAATGTTGCCTTTTTCAGCGCAATATCGCAATCTCGATTTTGCAAATGTGGTTTAATCCATTTATGTGTGTAGTTTCCCATGGATTTCATTTCATGCTTCATGAATTACAAAACATAATACTGTGTCACAAAAGAAAAATGACTTTTAAAAATAATTAGAGACATGCACACCATGTTATGTCTATATGCAAGTAGGCACAACTAAAAAAACTTGAATGACATTAATAATGACTGAATTGCTAATGAGTTGGCATGATTAATGTCCAGCGTCCCCCAAACAATCTAGTCTTCATTTCTCATTGCAAGAGAAAACATCATGCTTTCAATCCATCAGCCAGATGTCAGCCTGCAAACCCTAATTAGATGCTACTCTGTGTCCTTTCAACAGCCTTTAAGTAGGGAATAGGGGGTGAGAACTTAGTTAAATGATGATTTTAATAAGGAGGTCAGGTTACATTAGATCGTTTTGATCATGAAAACCATTTCTTACGACTGATTTATTTTCAAGTGCAAACAATGCTACCAAACTGGCCCTTTCTGTACACATTTGAGTAAATATATTAAAGCTTTATTTTTGAAAACTCAGATGTTTGGAATGGCAGATTAGGGTTTTCTCACCACAACAACATCTAGCACGCTACAGCAAAGGCTGACGTCATCCGAGCAACTTGTGATGAATCGCAGGGTGCGTGACAGGGGTGATACTATCAACCCTTGCCTACATGCCTACCCCTTTCCCCAGTGGAGTAAAGCCAATTTGTTTCGCTGCTATGGGCTGCCGGTCATCGTTGGCTGATGACACTGCTGGGATTGAACATGGGCCGTAGCGCTTAGCTTTCACTCAAAGTGAGAACTTTAAACACTGAGTTACTTGGGATATTCTTCTGACCCTTCAAAAATACAACAGATTCATTTGAGGATTTAGGAGAACGCATGCATGCAAGGGTGAGTTGCTGATGGGCGATGCTGAAACTGGCTAGCCTTGTAACTACAAATACAGGTTCAGGACACTTGTATGTTTTGTTCTCCCCTCTTTCCTGCTCAAAGACTGTCACAGATAAGGGGGACATCTTTTTAATGTTTTGTGTATTTGCACATTCTCACAGATTGCTGTTAAAGTCCCTGTCTCATTAGCTTTACCCCTGTAAGCACTGCATTTCAGCATGCTTCAGCAAAAAGAGATCCCGTGCTGAGCCTTATCTGAGTTTTGCCTAATTATGCCAGCCACATCTGCTCATGAACATAACATGTTTAATAAAGCCAGAAAATGTATTTCTATCACACTGTACGTATATATTTAGCAGTTTGAATGATCGGCTACTGCTACCATGTAAGAAGGGATGGGGAGGTATGCACAAATTATCCTGCTCCTAGCTGTTCTGTTTCATAATAATTTGCTGTCTCAAAGTTTCCCACGTTTAACATTTCCTGATAGAGCCTTCATTAAAATAACTTCCATTTCACCCTGAAAAACCTCCCTTCCCAGAGCCTGCTGGCAAGAAGATCTTCCCACAGAGTTATAGCCATGTGTCCTCATTACAGAACACACCTACATGGGAGCACATGGGCTCGTGCTAGGGTTGCCAGATTAATTGATGACACTGATTGAGTTAGTTATGGAATATTCATTAATAATTGTGATGCATTTTGCTGATGTATTTCATCTGCCATCTGTACCTCCACATTTCAGACTTCAGAGAGAATATTATATCATGTTTAATGAAAGTAAGAGTACCACCATTTTATTTAAATTGGGCAGGCTGTCAAATAGAAAGAATTCAAATTAAAATTCAATATTTGTCAAATGGCCTGAAGCCTGTATAATTATGAAGTTGATGTTACACGTGATCATTACTGTGGTGCATTTTTATTCCACCTTTCCATACCCATAATGAGAACTGACTCATTTACATTACATTTACATTTATTCATTTGACAGACGCTTTTATCCAAAGCAACTTACAAGTGAGGCAGAGTACAACACAAACAAAAAGCCATATAACTATAACTATCAGTCATATGACTCTCAAGTGTCAGTTATTAGAGTGCACGTATCTTGATAATAAATGTGACACACGCTCATTTAGGGCAAACTTTCCTAAATGTGCATTTTCCACATGGGCTGATTGTGTGATTACCTATGCTACCTATTCAGTGCATTTATCTTATTTCTCTGACTCGAGTCTCTTTGGGAAGTGCTCTTGCTGGGCTGCTGAGTACTGTCGTCTGTGTGCCCATATTAACACTCTCAGATTGGCAAAATTGTGCTACACATGAAAGTCCCCTGTGTGAAAATATGAGTGCTGCTCATTGCCATGCAGGTGATGAGCCAGTTTAGGCAGCAATAATCCTTGCAAAGCTATGCACTCCAGACAGCAAGTCTTTGATGTAGCAGACACACTTTTTTGAGCAGTAATTACATGTAAAATGCCTTCAGCAATGAGACATTTATGCAAAGAGACAGAGCAGTGCTCAACTTGACATGTAGTTATGTTTGCAAAACATTACTGTACAGTGATCCATTTTCGTAGGAGAGGAAGTTTAACATAGATAATAATATTAAGGAAAATGTGCTACAATGTGATTACTCCTTGTTAAAAAAAAAAAAAACAGGAATATGGGCTCTGAGTGGTTCAGTCTGCAAGCTGCTCACCTCGTGCTGAGTTTTACAGCCTGGGTTTGACACCAGTTATGCCATCTGCCTACAATGACTGGGAACCCACATTGGTGGAATGAATTGTCTCACTAATCTCAGGCACCCTGTGATTTATCAGGTGCCTGCAGGTTACCTGGGAGACAGCAATGGAGCGGCACCTATCCTCCAATGAGAGTACTCTTGACTCTGGTGTAACTTGTTATGCAAAAAATAACTGTTTGCTGAGTGTGAGTGTATTGGAGGATTGCATTTAGCTTGCTTCAGCAACCCTGTACTAGTGGAGAGGCTGTCTCAATGAGATGAGCCTAATGAACAGATGATTTAATAGACGATTCCTAATTAATGTAACTGGAGATTCTTAGACAGGGTTGTATAAATTCGTAAAACAAAAAAGACAAAATATATCTCAGTGTTAAAATGAGAATTTCTTATTCAGAGCCATTCCTCTGTATCTGACACTGCATAATATTGCACCAACATGACAGATGATTGTACCAACATAATACTGTGCCAACATTGACTTGTGTTATTGTATGATTTTTTGCAGCCATCACATTTACTCTAAATTCTCTAAATAAAGTAAATTTTGTTTAGTTTTACTCTGAGCGGCAGTGTAGTACAGTGATATGGTGCAAGGCTTGTACCCAAAAGGTTGACACTTTGATTTCCTGCTGGGGCACTGCTGCTGTACCCTCTGGCGTGGAACTTGCCCTACAATTGCCTCAATAAAATATCCAGTTGTATAAATGGATAAAATTGTAACCTATGTGAGTTGCTTTGGATAAGAGCATCTACTAAATGGCTATAATATAATGTAATGTACTCCGATTTTCTTTGGGTGACAAGCCTACCAAGCCTGACCATGGCGAATTTACAATTACGTTTCTCCAGTGTGACTCTGTGTGAGACAGAGCTTTTTGTTTTCTGATGATGGGAAACTCCACAGTTCACAGACATGTGCAGGCTTTGCTATGGTGGATGCATGGAATACCATACAAATGTGCAATGAATCTGGACTTTCAACTCAAATAAAAACTCACATGAGACACACTGTACTGTTCTCCCATCTATGGGTATGTCTGTGTCCTTAATTTGGAGTCTCAGGCCCCCACCCCCTTTTAAAATGCCATTTATATACTGAGCTTTCATCTTCTCAACGTTCTGTGCTCCATCAGGAGCAAATTAAAACATGCTGGGAAGGAGCTGAAAAAGGAATTAGGAGGTCCAAACTATCTAAGAAACAGACATGAGAAAATGAAAAAAAAAAAAACCCACAATAACACTGCAAACCAAAATTCTACTTTTACAGTGACCAGGGTCCATATTCATAAAGGTTATAGAGATGGATTAAGACCTCAGAAAACAAACCCTAAAGTCGCACTTAGGAGCATAGCCACTCTAGTTGTAAAACTAATTTTCAATGAAGTCATGTGATTAACATGTGAATAAGACCGATTGTGTTTTATACAGAATTAGGAGTTTGAATTTGTATATGGTACAATCTACTCTAAATCAACAAAGGAAATGTTTTGCTTACATTCAGAAAGTTATTGGCACACATAGGGAATATCTTACAACTTAGCTTTCCTAAAATTGCTTGATTCAATAAATCCATGAAAATTAATTTGTTGTTTTGTATCCTTACAATTGCATTAATAGAGAGAGGGCTCTAAATTTGATGGGAGTCCTTATGATCGCTCTGACCTTTTTTTGTTTTAAGAAAACTCCTTAAGGCATTTCTGAATTAAATTTCAGGCAGATGCGAACTCCGGCAACCCACCTACTACTTTAAACTTAATGGCTTGCTTTCAGCCCCAATAACTTTTTGTAAATATAAATATGGACCAAGTGTGTACTAGCTATGTAGCACCAGAATGCTGAACTTTCTTTTGATGCAAAAGTCTATTGCACTAAATATATAGTTGTATCTAATGATTTATCTACCAGTGTCAGGCTGTCTATAGTGGTGCTGGCTCATGCACTGCACAAAAGCTGCCAAAGTACCAAAAGTACCAAAATCAAATGATTTTAGCCTTCCTCACTACCAAAAACCAAATTAACTGTTCAGCTCAACCGCCTCAGAAGTCAGACATGCCTGCATTTAACTAATGCTAATTAACAGGTGAGGTTTGTTATCCACATGCTGGCCTTCTTACACATAGCATTACATAGTCAGTCAACTAATTGCAGTGAAATAGTTTCCATTTGAAGCAGATTGAATGAACTCTCATAAATTTCCAAAAGGGAAAAACAACTAAGGATCTTCTTCACATTAAAAAAGAAAAACACATGTATGCACCAAACAACAATATCATGGTCAAAACTTAATGGTCTGTAGCAACATCGGATGTTAGAGTGCTGCTCAACACAATGGGCCACACAAGGATTGAGATAATTTCCTGATTAATGTGTCTGTGTCATTGCAGGCACTCACCTTTAACCCTTGCTCCTAATTTTATTTTATCAGCCTCCCTGGTCTCTAAAAGATCTGCATCAGCATCTACCCCCCAAACAAACTGATATCGGTATGTATCTCCAGAGAGAGATACAAAAAGAGTTAATCTTTTCAATGATTTTGTTCTCTGTTCTTAAACCTGGGTCAAGGTTTACTCCTATTCTGAGAGTTTCTCACACTTCTTTGAAGATTTACTAAACATTTGCAGGGGGTTTAATTATGACAGAGAAAATATGATAAAAGTATGACCAGCATGACCATGAAAAGCATGACCTGTAATTCTCATTATGTGCATTATGTGATGTATAACAAATGCTGTTCATTTGTTCTGAACCTTCAAAATTCTTTATTTTTAATAGCACTCATATTCCAATATATTCATCATAATGAATGCAATTAAACTGCAACTTTCATGGATCCACACTTCTGCATCCTTGAATTTCCCAGAGACAAGGCCAGACAGAGAGTAAGTTCAGCAGTTCAGCAAGGAAGAATGTAATCCACATGTGCTTGTACATTAGTACTTCTGTTGAATGGGACAGAGGATGCTTTTGAACTATTGTGCAGTCAGCAAACCCCTTCACTGGATAACGTGTCAGGCCCCAGGCTGATAACATTAGATGTGAAATTGTTGTTTGTTCCACAGCCACCTCACAGCATACAAGTGGATATGAGGTGGAAAGGCAATACAGAGTGTTTTCTACGGTTTGCTAACAAATGGTTCTTTAAGCATTTCTGCAACATCAATCCAAAGAATAAGGCAGAGCAGTTTGTTGGAAAGTCAGGTATTGTCATTTTCTTTCCTGAAGCTAATCTTGATATTAACTTAGCCTCAACCATTCATGTTTATTAAGAATATTAACATTCTTCTTAATAATATTAGATCATACAGTTATACAGTAATTTCTCATTAATATTAGATCATACAGTATACCTGCTCTTAGCAAACCCTTAGTAAACACTCATTCCTACAGAGGAGACAGGACTCAAGATGGCCACTCACCTGATGCTGTAGAGCACATTCCCATCCTTGAAGATCCTCAGCAGCTTGTTGTCGGTGGTGACGTCGTGGAAGTTGGCGCCCTTCTCGTTGGCAAAGAACAGGTCAGGCTTCCAGATGGAGTCCAGCATGGAGGGGTCCAGGTCCAGCGAGTCGTCCGGGTACTCGCTGTAGGCCAGCCGCGGGTCATTCCACTGCTGCCTCAGGAAAATGTTCACTCTGTAATCCTGGGGAAATGGTGTGCATCAGAAGCACAACATTACAAACCTCTCTAGTGTACAATGGAGTATTCACATGAAAATGAGCACGGTTCTTGTTAGCCACCATTGGTCAAGTAAAAGTAATCAGGATGTTGGTGTACTTCACAGTTTACAGTGGCAACCCTTATAGTGAAGTATAGAGAAATGCTGAGCAAAAATCCAAGCTGGCTTTGGATGTTGAAGTCATGATGTATTCCGTTACCTCAGATGCAATGAGACTATTTGATAAACACCGCATAAATGATGCTAATGTATTTTTGGTGATAAGAGCATGTAAACTCTTTAGGAAAAACAATGAATATATCATATGTATATCATTTCCATTTTAATTTCTCTTTTGGAGAATCGCATTTGTTTTTTTTTGGAATGAGGGGATCGGGGTGCAAGTGGTGTTGCTAGCAGCCAAGGTTATTCAGGTTATTCATAAAAACTGTTATCATTGAAAGTAACACTCTGGAATTGAAAGATTCTAAGTTGTTGGTTTGCGTTTTCCTGTTAGGCTTGAGGATCCATCTCAAAGGGATCCGTGAACACATTTTAGGATTTAAGTGTACTCTTGAAACAAGAAAAGGTCAGATGTTCTCTTGGGTAAAAGACTGCAATGAGACTAGTAAGTGTATAGTTTTCTTTGAAGCTATACAACAACAGCAAAAAGTCATATGGTACAGCACAGATTGGATAGGCATTTTTGTTACAGATATACTGAACATTTTATTTCTTTCTAGCACTATTCTCTGCATTATTCTCTTCATTATTGAGCAATGGGTGTTTATTTGCATATGTTAACATATGCAAATAGGTTAACATTTTGAGAAGATACAGTCTGGGAACATATTCATTAAAGTTATTAGGATTAGAAGTAGCACATAGGAATAGCAAAAATAAAATGTTTCAATTTTTTGGGTTAGCTTTTGACTGAAAGTAATTCATAAAGGCCTTATGAAACAAGAAGTAGTTCAGATAATAATAATTTCAGAGTTCTTTGTATTTTAATGCAATTGTATAGATGCCCTACAACAAATACATTTGATAGATTTATGATGTACACTTAAGTCTTGGAAATGATTGCAGAAGGTCATGAGCAAGAACAACAAGCCCACAGTCTTTGTCTAAGCAAAATATTTTGGAGCAGTACAATAACACAGAGCTGTTGAGAAGTTGCAGAAGAGTGGAGGCGCATTGTCTTTTTGTTACAGATTTAGTTATGGACATTATCACACCCTCTACACTGAATGAAAATGCCATTTCTTCAAAACTGAAAGTTGTAGCAACCCTGTGTTGTCTGGCAATATCAATTTGGAGCCACATGCATAAATCAGTAGTGTAACAGGAGCTTAACTATTCAGTATCAGGATCATTGGTCAAATTTCCTCAAGCAAATTTAGGGCAGGAAGCTCTAAACTGTGCTTGTGAGTTGCTGAATGTAAAAAATTTCCAGTCTTAACTTAAAGGGTACATCTGACGATTTACCATTTCTACTCACACTTTTAGAAGGTATTCTGAATGCGGGGGGGATATCTTGCCTAGCAATCTCTTCCAAAGATGTTTTTGTGGACTTTGCATTTATCCACAGCTAAAACTTTTCTCTTTCAATGTCTTCCTTACTTCCACCCACTTAGTTAGGAGCAAACTTTGTGTGAGCATGTGTATTTTGTGAGATGTATATTTTGTTGCCTTGATATCCACTGTGGTGCCAGACATTATTCATTCATGAACTCATTAAATAATGATCTTACCTTTAAATGAGAATATTCATCAAAGCAAAAGAAGTCACTTTCCCTTAATAGGAACTTCAAACAAGAATTGATGGTCTAACTACATACAATTGCTAGATGTTATATTCTTCAATGGATATATTGAGATCACAGCTGAGCAATTCATTGTTATCTAAATTCATTAAATATGCATCCAATGCCCTAGCTAAGCACATCTGTTAGAAACAGTAGATTAATACAGTAATGTATAATTCATGTTCTTCTGAATGTTACTTTGACTTGGGTAATATCATTGTCTAGACTTAAATATCATTGTTGATTATTATGTACTAGTGTTAGTTATTATTCTGACAACAGAATTATAGACAGTGTGATTCAAATGTTCAGATTCAGATAAGTGCACAAAATTAGGTATAAAAATGACAATATTACAAGGAGTTTTGTCATAACCTATAGAAATCTGAGAGCTATTTTTCTCCACTATGATATTCTTGATTGGAAGATAATTCTTATGCACATGGTAATGAAGAGCTCATTACTGACTCAATACAATGTGTGTTGCTGCCGACATTTGAATAAATATAATTTATATTATATAATTTTATAAATAAATGTGTTGTTCTTCGACAGTAGTAGCATTGTGTATCATCCATTGGAATCCATGGCAAAGGGTACTGGACTTATTTTTATGGTAAAATACAAGCTAATTTGAAATTTTGTTGTGGTGCTGTAATCAACTCAATGACAATATAAGATTCAACCAAATTCAAGAATGCATAGTGCATTCTAGGGTCTCTTCCTCTGTGAGTTGAAACATCACATTAGAAGATGTGTGGAATGGATGTGAAGTCTCTTTTGCAAAGCCTCAGACTAACATACATACAGTCAACCAATTATAATTACAGAAATCTAATACCCTCATGCCATATATTGACTACAATGCAAGCATTTTATATTTATATCCCAGATGTTCTGTTAGTGCTCTCCAGGAATTAAGATAACCAAAACAAGCAAGCATCTTCAAAATGAAAAACCTTTTTCAAAGAACACAACTTTTCGCATAATTGTTAATACTTCATGACAATTTTTGCACAAATCTATCATTCTAGTTTTGGGAGGACACAGATGATTGGCTGTGTGGCATGGTCTTGCGCTCATGTTGAATACAAGCCAAGCTGTGAATGTATGCATCAGATCCAGCAGATGGATATTCCCTCATCTACAGTCACTACACTAGTAAGCAAAGGCAGGCTTTGGAGATGCTGTTAGTACAGGCTCGTGCAGATTAATTAAAAAACAGTCACAAGGGCCGTTGCTGTGTCCAGGATGCTGTAGTGCAGACCTTCAGTTTACAGCAGTTTATTGGCGGTTCCAAGAGCAACACACTCCCAAGATTGCAATTTCTCACTCCACGAGCTGCTAACTGTTTTCAGATTGGACACAAATCAACAGATCTGAATCACCAGCTGTTTTACTCCTGCTGAATGCAACATGAGGTATTTGCAGACATAAACTGTGTATTTTTAATATGAAACCAATGCAAAACAGTCATTTGGACTGTGATGCGAATCAAATTACAACATTACTTTGAATTACATAAAAAAGTAATTTGATTCAACTGTAGTTCCTTGTGACTTTCAGTCAGTCCCGCCAATAGACTATGTAAATAATGCAAGTTTGATTATGTTCTTTGGATGGAATTTTAATTCCATCAGAAAAGAAACAAGGCTGAACAGAATGGCCCAATGATATTTCCAACTCACCATTGTAGTCTCTGCTATTGAACCAAAGCTGTTGATAAATATGTTGCAGGTAACATTAACTGGTGGACCTGCAGTTTGGGCGATAAATAACACATTGGCATGTTTTTTGACACAGTACATAAAAGTCAAAGCCTGTCTGCACTTACCATGGTTGTCTCTGTCACGGATCCGAAACTGTTGATAAAAATATTGCAAGTAACGTTTACAGGAGGACCTGTGGAATGCAATGAGAATGAGGTGATGTGTGGGGCAAAAGCAAAGCAAGATTATTTAAGATCTGATAAAAAGTAGTAGGTTTCTCAGACAGATGAGTCACTTGTCAGCTGAAAAGTATGAATACAGTCTGAATCTCCCCCTGGGAGGTGTTATTACCTGGGAGAGCAGAAATACACTTGATTGCATGGCTGTTGGCTTCACATTTTCAGAGTTCTAACTGGCTGTGTGAAAATGGAATTCCATGGCCCTGGCCCTTGTAGTTTTAGTTAAGGCATTTTAAAGCATCAGTGCACTTACCACTATTACTGGCACCAGTACCAAACAACTTTCATAATAATAAAAAGAGGAAGAAAAGTAATTTATAGTGATTCAATTTCTACATCCTTTCGAAGTATTGAGAGCAGCTCCAGTGCAATGATAGGATCAGTGATGCTTGGTTAATGATGATCAATACCTTGATGTTATCAATAACGTGTCAGATTGATCAGAATTCCAATTCCACACAGTATGACACAGTGAACACAGCTATTTTATCTTGAGTTTAAAGGGAAAAAAGGAATTGAAGGGGACATTCTGTGCAAGTAAGTACAGGTTCAGATTTTTATGTGTCTATATGTAAAAGTATGTATTACTATTATTTATTATTATTAATACTTTATACTGTTATTGATACATTTCAGTTCAAATGTTCACTATGTAACACTTCCATGGTCCACACTCATGTAGGCTCAGTGAGATCTGGCTTAATATTGAGGTTTATTTTCCTTAAACAGATACCTAAGAAGTTGTAAGTCACCTTCATCTATTTTAGGTAAAAATGTAAGACAAAATACAAAGCACAAGATTCAATAAACACATCTTCAATGGCAAGATTACTTCCATCTTAAATAATGACTGTCCATTTAAATAGAGCCCCATATGCTCGACCCCCTTAAAGATATTAATAAAAGACTCATTGTTGCAATGGCTACAATATTAGTAAATTGCATTTATGTTTATATCTATGCTTAATGATATAAATTGAATCCTGTTATGTTTGCTCCCATATAATGGCTACAAAGCCTGTAAATATGTAGCTATAGTGGTTCATCTCCTTTCACTGACTTCATAAATATGTGAATGGAATGACTGACATGTGTCTGGATGAAATCAGAATGTTCTTAATAACATTTTAAAATGATTGAACACTTTCAGAAATTCATTGACAAAATAGAACATAAGTGATGTTCTGAGTTTATTAGGGCTGCATTGAAAGTCCATAATTTACATATCACAACAATGCATGGCTACCTTTCAATGAAATCATCTTTAAATGGTTTTCATTTATAATCTGATTTGTTGACAGATGTATGAGACAAGTGGAAAAGTATATGATCAACACAATGTATTCAGAATTTCACCAGTCACCCTCCAAATATTGAAATGTTTGACTGGATTTCTTAATCTGTGTGTTCTCAATGTATTTTCCAAAATGGCTGATACAACTCTAAAAAAAACAGCTTGCCTCAGAAATTTGAGCTCAAACTGCCAGATGCTCTGCTGATTACTCTAATGTATTTGCACTGTGGAAGTTGGTTAATGATTCCTGTTACATTGGCCAGGAAGAAATGCAAAGGTCTGATCATCAATGATCACAGTCTCAAAAAAGATTCAACCCTGGATTCAATCAACATTTGTCCTTAACTTTGACTCACAATTCAGGACAATTAAACAAGTGTCATAAACAGAGTTTGAATCCAAGATCTGAAATTGAATCCAAGGGCCCATCTAAGTCTTTTCAGCAAGGAGAGTATGTCTGTACCTATTTTGCATGTGTGTGTGTTTTCTCTCATGATCTCTATTTATCCTATGGACTTCCAGCTCAGTAACTTATTAACAGTAACAATAACTCGAGTAAAATAAAACTATAAGGAGAAGAGGAGAGGAGAGATGTGTAACTATCTTATTAGCTGAATATATCTTATGGAAAAACACTGCTGGAGAACATTTAGAGGTCTGGTTATTCCTGGGAAAGATCAATACAATGATTTGAATGCCAGATGTGAAACATTACATCTTATCAATTATTTTTTGTGGTCTTTATCAGTGAGCGAACATATGCAGAAAAATACAATGGCTATATTGTGTCTTTAAATATTTAGGTTTTCAACAGTGCACTGTATGATATGGGTAATTATACTGTTAGTCATCATTTAACTTTCATACCTTTGAATGGAAAATTTCTCACAGCTGCCACATTTACTTAAGAATCTGGTGGTTTGATTACATCATGGGCTGTGAGATACAATTCCCAAATATATTCTGAGGCTTAAAATGTGCTGAAAAAGAGGAAAAAAGCTACCACATGAAATATTTTGAGAAGAAAGTTGTGCATTTTGGCTGGAGTCTTAAGATGGTCTTCTCAAGACCAATCAAAGAGATGTAGCTGAGCTTTTGGGAATTCCAAAGTCTACACTGCCTCAGATTTTAAAACACAGGAAGACTACCATGAAAAAGGCGTAAAACAGGAAAAAGTGAACTGGCAACCCACTAATGATTTAGGCAGTGCATTTTTGCTCAGACTAAGTTTGTGATCAATCAGTGACTACATTGTACTCAAAAATTAAAACTAGATTAACGCTTCATGACCCTGAACACTACACAGGTTAAAACTTTTACCCAGATTAATAACCCTTTAAATGTATAAATTACCACTTTAAATCTTCAGTTTACCTATGAACTCCATTTATTAGACATAATAAGACACTCTGTGGTCTATTACTAGATTATTATTGATTTACTTACATGTATGGTCACTGTACATATATTATTTACCTGCTTTGCAAAGACATTTCTTTCAGTAAGTTACACCCACATGAGCAAGGTGGGGATAGGAAGCTGATGAAATTGGCACACCATTATCAGGTTGAAATAGGCAGCCTCAGGGAGACTTGTACTGGAGAATTGTCACATAGTACAACTGAAGCGGATGGTTTGGCTTGAGTGCAATGGATAACACCTTCAGTTGCACAAAGCCTATGTTTCAGCTTGTCTGTGTGCTTACCTACTTTCCCTGTCTGCCTTTGTGCCTTCCTGCACACCTGCCAGCATGTAAGCATGTATGCACGCCTGCCTGTATGCCTTTGTGTGTGCCTGACTGTATGTCTGGCTGCCTGAAAGCTTGCCTGTTTTTGCATGCCTATATACATGTCATTGTGTCCGCCTGCCTGTTTGCCTACTTGCCTCCCTGTTAGACTGATTGTCTACCTGCTGCCTATATACATGCATACCTACATACATGCATGTATCTGGGCAAGTTGGAGAACTTTTGTAGAACCACCTGACACCTGACAACCACTTCTTCCCTAGATAAATTAATGCTTTGTATTATCAAATTATTCACTTTGTGTCACCACACTGGCACCACATCTCCATCTCTGCTAAATATAGTTTCCCCCTTAACATCCCCCGTTCCTCTTCCTTATAATAATGCTTGTGTTCAAAAGGAAAGAAAATGTCTGTTCAGCTGGTGCTGAAAGATCTGAGCCGGTGCTGCCGGGTTGAAGCTGAGCCCTACTGAACAGTCTCGCAGACAGACTGTGTTCTTGCTCTGTTCTATTTGCTGTGGCCTTTCCGGCAGTAGGGTCTCTTCAGTCCCTTACCATATTTGACCCTCTGTCCGATCGTATGATCGTGTTTCTGAGTGCTTTATTGCTCTGCAGTAAGCTCTATCACAGTGACAGAGGCTGTTTCTCTCTCTCCTGTCTGCCAACACAACAGAGAATGTCACTCACAGCCAGTGAGAAACTCATCCTTAATGCTGCTACGTACAACCAACATCTCATAAGCAACTGTGTGGACAGCATATTTGCAGAAATGTGCTGCTTATAATTTCATTCTGAAAAACACATTGTCCCACCATTGGTTAATTATTATGCAGCTTTGCAAAGTGATTTACAATGCTGTTTCAGTTGTGTCTGTGATATGACAAACATCTGTGATGTTTATAATTGTACCATTTAAGACTATTGACAGAAATACAAGGACTATGTATACAACAGTAAATTCAACATCAGTTTCTCCGATTGATAGAACAGCTGTATTTTTTACAGCCGAAAACACTCCAGGCCACATTCCAAGGAGCCAAAGCCTTTATGGTTTCCATTTCCTGAGCATGAACATGAATCCTCATATAGATTCAGTCGAGATTGGATCACTGCAAAACAGGGATCGGAAGATTAGCTTTCAGCCTCACAAAGGAGTCACGTCCTTCATGTGTCTCATCCTTCAGCGTAAATAGAAGAAAGTCTTTGAAGGAAGAATGAGTGAATAAATCATGTGGGGCATCAGAGGAGCCTGCTTCTTCCTTTTTTGCATACCTGACATTCATATTGAGGATTGATTAACAGAGAGCCTGTACGACGTAAGAGGGACAACCTTACTGATGCCCACAGCAGTTGTTAGGACTTTGCTTAAATTGAATGTGGTAGACAAGGCATGCATCTCACTGGTGAGCAAGTTCAATAGGTGTGATTGGAAGATTGTGATTACCATTCATCTCAAACTAGAGTGGTGCCATATGGAGCAAAGCCAATTGTGAGAGATCTGCAGTGGTTAACAAAATCTACATGTACAGATTTATGCTCTTTGTTTAAAACAAAAGTCATGTGTCTGGGGTTGTCTCGTAGTAAATCTTGTAGGTTTATTTTGCAGTAATGTCCTTTCAGTTTGCTAACATTGTATTTCTGTTTAGTTTGCAACCACTTCTTATTGCATGCATATTATTAACAGCAGAGGGTGGCCATATTATGTAAACATGTGAAATGTACCTTTAAAATTCGGTCTGATCCGTGCATCGTAGCCTGATGTTCTGCCCATTAATTTGTCCAGAAAATCGGAGGGAGACATGGTCAGTGAGGAGCCTCTTCCTGACATTCTGGAGTCATGCTCCTTAGCACTTATCACCCTGAGAGAAACAGAGAAGGCAGACAAGATTGCATTTCTGTTCAGCCAGGACTAACAGTTGTACTTAAAAGCTATATTCACTAAACACATGAACGTACTGTATCACCTTTCAAATGCATTTCAACAAAGAAAGTACAAAATACAAATTACTCCACATGTATGGTAATAATATTGATATAATAATAATTGCTAATAATATTGCTATAAATAGAAGTTGTTGGTAATATTTATTTATCATTTATTTGGTATGCTCCCTTACCACCACCAGGGCAAGAATTCTGATCCTGGGCTGTCTCCACACTTCAAACATATGCAGGAAAAAATATTCACCAAGGGAACATTCATTTGCCTCAGCGGTTGTTTATGAAATGGTAGGAGAGCACTGCTTAAGTAAAGATTTTGGAAATAAATCCCTAACAGCAGCGCAAAAAAAGGTTTCACTGTGCCTTAGTAGATGTGCTTTCTGTGTACAAAAAATCATTTATATGTTAGGGTCTTTGTATTCATAAATAAATGTAGGCTACCTCAATTTATGCTGTCTCCATTGGGGTCACAAAGGAAGATGACTAGCAAGAGAAGCCCAGTTCAGATACCAACAATTGTGATAACATATTTATGAGTGCACATTTATTATCAGCATATTTAACCATACAGAGGTTTTTTGGTAAATTAGGCTAATCGTTCATTGATTTTGAAATCAATATCATTGCTGGAATGCAACAGTACATTATTAAATCCACCATAAAAATTGTCTTCCATGGTTCTAAAACTTTACGTACTAGTACAAAACAAGATGAAGAAGAAATAATAATAATAATAATAATAATAATAATAATAATAATAAATCCTTGAATTAATGTTATTCCCTTCAAAATGACCTTAAAGCTCTGACTAAATGTTCTTCAATTAAGAAAATTATTCCTTTTTCCAGACAGAACAGCCAAATTAGTAAACTTTAGGATCCGTCTTTCATTACCATTTTGTCCTGATGCTACAGTCCGTTTCCCTACTCTTGAACTGCCACTCTAACACCATGACCCACAATCAACAGCAATTGTACAACCATTTGGATCTCCATTCTCCAAGTATAATTACTACAATAATGGCGCGAAATAATCAGAATAGTGATACAACAACTAAGAACACGGTGCTTTACTAGCACTGTAAGACATTTCCCCCAGAACAAGAAAAAAAAAAAACAGGTTCACTTAAGAAGGGTGGACACTTCGTTTGCCAGCACCTTTTGTTTTCAAGCGTAATTTCTAGGCGCGCTGTACCTCTCAAAGTTTGGCACAATGCGCACTGAATCAAAGTGAAAGCAAATACATAAATAGCACAAGAGGGATCGTTTATTTTCTTCTTTCATACGACATAGACAGAGGTAAATCCCCAGTAGTAATTCAAGCACACACACATGCACAATCGGAACGGAGTTCCACATACCTGAAGTTGGTGGCCTCGAAGAAACAAGCAAATAAGGTTGTCAGAATTTTCACGAAGGGGCAAATCATTCCTCTTGATTTCGTGGTCAGTATGCCGCTTCCTTATTCTCGTCCATGGGCGAATTTCAGTCAAATGCAAGATCCACGCGGCAACATCGCATCTTTTCGAACCAAAGCGCAGTTAGACGTTTTGGGGGTGCCAAAGAATACGCAGGAGACATTCCAGTCCTCGGGATCATAGTTAAATTAGTGGAACACTGGTATTAAAATACAGTACGGCAGGATGAAAGTATGTGCCTAAACATTATTCTTGAGACAGTCAGTCATCACTTTAAAAAATAAACCATGTTTCAACAGATGAGTAATTAAAACAGTATCTAATTCGCCAACAGCTGTAGGTCAGTTCCATAAAATACTACGCAATATAAATACAATTTGTTTTGCTTCTGTTGACGGTTTCTTTGATTGGGAAGAAGAATATCTAGCCACTGTTGGAATGAGACGTGCGCTCTGCACTACTGAATCATTTTAGCACTTGGACAGCTCCTGGTTGCGCCGCGCGCAAGCGCATGAAGACTTTTAAAGGACGTGAGTGGATTCTTAATATGACAAATACAACTGACGTGGACACTCAATCAAAACAAAGGCGACTGGGTATGAAAACATTCGCGATGTACAAGTCATGTTATCGTAAACCACCTGCTGGATTCACATCTCTATGGCGGCATGAAAGGATGTTAACCTAATGCCCACCTCTACGTTTGACATGCGTACCAAAGGTAGCATGTACAACCCTCTCTATTGCCGTGGATCGCATGTGTTGTTTACAGTGCGAAGTGTGGGCGATATTGTTCTAAAATGTAACTAGTCCTTGACTGCTTGATTACCAACACAAGTACCAGAGGATATTGTGCAACAAAATAAATGAATAAACGATGTGATTGGTGTGATTTAAATGTCTGTGGTATCTCAGAACGTTCTTCGGTAGCACGAATTTTTAAATTTGGGATGATATGCGTTTTTGTTAATTGTACGTTGGATGCACTGTATCTAAGCGCGTCTGCATTCCGCTGAGCACTTGCTTTGGAAGCGTGGCACTTCGGCGGTGACCATAAATGCCTCCATATATCCTAATTAAAGGGTTGTTTGTGATGTCTTTGCTTAAATACGGTTATTGGGTACATGATTTATGGTACTTACAACAATGTGTCGTCATATTGACATTGCGCCGCCAGTGAGATCCCGAAGATTCATATGCGTATTAGGCAGAATTGTGCTAATTTCTAGGCGTTGTCGTTCGGAGTGAATGGAAATGAAAACAAAATACCAACATGCCACATACACTCTGCGCCCACTCAAGCAGATAATGCGTACTATAACAGTATTTTACATCGCAGAAGGGTGTGAGGAGTGCAAGAACCCTTTGGTAAGCGAAGCAAGCAGAATTACGCGCCGCTTAAACTCGCACTCTCACACTCACTGGATGGTTATCAGTAGACAAGGTAGGCTGTCTTTGGTTTGATTTTTCAGAATACAGTCATAACTGGAACAGATAAGGGAAACAACGGCTTGCTATTCATAAAAAGCTTGCACCACAAATGCAAGGTAACTATACTGAAACATCATCATTCATATTTCAGCGTGTGGCAACTCTTAAAATGCGAGTTAGTCTGCTTACTGTTCAAATTGAACGGATAAGTATTATTGACGAATTATGACAGCAATCACATGCTTTGAGTTTTTGAAATTTTCTTCATATCAGCATCATAAAATGTTAAGTAATTGCTCTTGTTGGGTAGTTTGCATGGCGTAAGCAAAAGGCAGAATAGAAAGATGCCGTTAGGAATGAATTTGATTCCATGGTTGCCCTGGAAACAGCCGTACTAACCACATCATTGAAAATACTGAATGCTTGCTGCCCCACGGCGAGGCTGAGGATTACAGACAGACAGACAGGGTCATGTAGGTTTGCACACCCCACATAAAAAAGTGAGATCACTTCTTGCGGAGGCACACGGTTAACCCCTAATACTGAATTTCGGAGATACCTGTAATTGATTTACCAATGATTTCTCATTAGAATTGCCTTAAAATTTCGTTTTAATGTGTCTGTCGCATGTTTGTCTGAAGTATGTTAACGGAAAAAAATGAGATTCTCTAGAATTGCAGATGATATGTGAACCAGAGGCTATTGAATACACTAATGACAAGAACTTTCCCCAACACAACTCAAGATTTATGCCTGCTGTTTCTCCCCTGTGCACAACACATCTGTCAAGCAAACATGCTCAGTCATCATCATCTCTCTCTCTCCCTTTTATGTGAGACCCTGAGTGCTGATACATTCAATCAGACATTTTATTTTTTATTTATTTATTTATTTATTTTACTTACAAGCCAGTACTGTGAAGCAGTAAGGTGTATCTTTGATGGAACAACAGAACTGTCTAAGTATTGAAATGTGACAAAGTGACAGCTGTAAATACCCCATGGCCAATTTCTCAGGAGTCAATGACATTCATCCCCCCGTGCCCTGCAGGGGTACCAAAAAGAAAAGCCCCTTTTTCATTTGCATTCGTTCTGTCTGTAGAGCTGGCTGACATTATTCTTCTATAAAAACCCGAACCTCAGTGCTGTAGTAAGCTCGAGGCAATATCAGACTTAAGTTTGGCATCATGCTACTGACTGTCTTCCAGCTTGTCTGCTGAAAGAGAGCCACAGTCAGGGTAAGAAATAATCTTTCTCTCTTATGTCGTTCAAGAGGCGAAATAGCAAGTGTCACATCAGATATCACGGTGCAGAATGCGTGAATCCTCTTTGAATGTTGTTTACCAATGATATTCTTAGAGCCATTGTGTGGAATGGAGGTGATATTTTGTGAGGTTAATTTGTAAATTTGATCATTTAAATTCTGATTACTGCTTGAAATTATTAGTCTTTAGCTTTAATAAATGCAAAATGAAGACATTTGGTTAGGTATCAGGTTTTTTTCTTGTGTTGATATTATAGTGTATCAGGTTTGAGTGGGAGCAGTACACCTTTCACTGAGTGTCAGATAATGAGTCTCTAACATCCAAAACCTCACTGTCAGGTTCAGTCAAATCATAAACATTGTGTTCACACAATTTTTTCAATAGAGACTCAAGATGATCATTCTGATGTTATAAAAGAAATGGGCAGGGACATGATTCAATCATAAAGGTAACTGACCTCATATGACACTCTACATATTTTATGTCTTCCTTCTAATTTTTTCAGTAATACATGGTCATATTTTTTCCTTTTAATTTATGAGAGCAATTACAGTAGTAAACACAATTACATAAACTCAGTGAAGACCATGATGGATTTGTGTGCACCACCCAAATTAATTCTAAGATTATTGATTATATTATTGGACAGCATTCATTTTGAATAGTATGTCTTAAGTCTTTGTGGGGTAATGTGGCTTCAGTTGTAATTTGGTGCCTTGTCAATCATAGTACTTTGAGTGGCACATGTACTTTTACAAATGTGCATGCAGTGAATGGATAAAACATGGATAGTATATGATTTGTACATGTGACTAACTTGGAATTTGTATACACTGAGAGCATTCATGCCTTATATGGCAGACCTGTTTTTGCAAACAGAGGCTACAGTGTGCTTGTACCACACAATGGTATGTAGACCCCTCATCTTCAAACAGATCTTTTGCGAATTTAAATCTACCTTCCCTTTGACACAATGTTATAAGTGGGGTTAGGGTCCTGACCAAAGACTAGAAATTAATACTTTCACAAAAACTGTTACACATATATTAGATTAGGTCAAGGCTGAATAATATATTAATACTGCACAAAAACAGGATATGTATTATTGATGGACACAGTATATTTTTTAAAGGCAATGCACAAATGATAGTCCATTCATTACATAATCATTAGGAAAGAGTTTTCTTGTTCAGTCCACTCATTTTGTCTGTGATTGGGTCATTTATGTGAGGGGAGAAGGGTGTGAGGGCACAATGGAACCTCTGATCTTTCACTGTCTCTCTCCAGGACAGCTGACATTAGCACCGGCATTGTTACAACCACCTGCCAGATCTCTCTCTAATTACTAAGAGATATTCCCAGAAATGGCCTAAAGCCACAAAATGTGGGTAATTAAGGCTTTGAGCCTTGTCTCACTTGTCACATTGGAAATGGCAGACCATTCTGCTCGTGTCATGGAGAGTCATGTGACCCACTGCCTACGGCTGTCAGTTTCATACTCATCTATGGCCTCACCCTTTGAATAAAGTGAGCAGTTTGTGAACGGTTACCTTACAGTAGTTTTACAGCCATGAGTTGACCTCATCATCAGCTATGCGCTCGCCCTCTACCCATTTTCACACCTTTCAAACATCCACGGCTCCCTTTCCCCGAAGTGCACACACCCTATTTTCTCCCAAGGTGCCAGGCCTTCGGCTCCTTTCACACATTCCCAGAGCCACAAAAATGCATGTTATCCTCTTCCCATTACCACACCAACCATGACATTGCACTGACAGCAGCTGTGTTAAACACCTTGTCGCCACCACAGGAGGAAATTCAGGTGTTGAGTAGAAAATCCAGCATGAGCAGCTTGAGTTCACTGTGAAAACCAGGTTTGGTCCATCAAGCTTCACCAAATGTCTCATGTCTGCCAATGGCAAGTCTGATCATGCAGGCTGAGTTGTTCTCCCAGAATCCTGCACACTATTAGTCTCACACTATTGATTAGAATGGATTAGGCTGCAAGGAAGTGTTACCGATGACACACTGCATGCTACAAGCTGACAGACCCTCTTGTGTGAAATGTCTTTCACAGAAAATACAAATATTTGCCACTGAATTACTTTAACTTGCATGTTTGTTATTATTACTATAACACTTACATTCTTTCAGCTCCATCCAGATGTCAGCTTGTCACCAGACAGATGAGATACACAGCTGACATTTCTATCCAAGCATTGACCATGCTGAAAGAAGAGACACTATTCACTTAGGGCTAACTCTGACAACTCTGCATATATGTACATAACAGTAACAGTGTCCAACAGTATGATGTGACTCTGTCAGATTGAGCAAAGCTACATGGGGAAGCATCCCTCCATGTTCCCCTACAATGGCAGTGCTAATCATTGTTTTGGAAAAAAGAACACTCATTTCTTTCTTTCTCAGGTCATTACTTAGTTACAGTGTAATCCATTTACAACAATCACATTAAATATACATCGTAATTTTTTCTTTTTTGTGTTTCTCGTACTAAATTGAGAAATGTCCTTAACTGTGCAGTTCTTTACTAAAAAGACATGAAGTACAACTGTACAACTGTCTAGCCATTGTTATAATGGATATTGTGTGAGGGAACAGCCTGCTGCAGAATGAGATGTCCACTTAATTGGTGTGGATCTAAACTGATGTTATCTATAAAGGAACACACTCAGAGCAGGCACCCACTGAGGGCTTCAATATACTCCTCAGTGGAGGCCAGCCTATTGATCCTCACTCCAATGCGCAGTGAGTAGGAGGAAAGCCAGGAAGAGCAGCTCTTCCGGAAACAACACACACAGCTGTGCAACAACGTTGATCCTGTGCTGTGGACCAAAGAGATGACCACACTGGGGGGTATCTATCCATCTATCTATACATCATTAATCAACCCCCTATGGAAGAAGGGAAGAAGTGCTTGGAATTGTCCTTGGCTCAGAGCAGATCCTTATTTTGAAGACTAGCTGAAACAAAGGACAAAAAACTGAATGAGGAAGAACTTTAACTGAGGTTATGAATGTATCCCACATAAGCCGGAAGACCTTCTCAAAAATAATTTTATTTCCAAATTGCTTTATTTCTTTCGTGACAGACTAGACGTTTCTTCTTAACATTAAGAGATAAGATGAAGCATTGTGGTCTAACTGTGCAATGGTCTCAGCAGTTTACTGTGAGATAGATAAATAAAACATCTCCAGGTGCATACACAAACATCTGGCTTCAGATCATCTCTGAATAATACATATGATTGTTTTTTTCTCATGTTCATGTTCCCTGTGTGGAGGGATGAAATTGGCAGTCCTGAGGATTCAGGGTGAGTGACCCCTGTCTTCTCCAGAACTCCAGGGGGCACTATATTGTCGTTCAACCCCATCTGTGGGGCAGATGAGGGAAGTGCTTCCATTGATCCATCGCCCCCTAATTCCTCCCACATTATGGGAAACATCCTTTCATCCTCAGGATCTTTCTCCATCAACAAGCAGAGGGTACGCTGATATCATGTTATAATTTATCTGTTGCACTGTCCAGCTGATCACTGTAAAAGACCAGTCACCAGAAATTGGTTACTGGAGAGTTTTGTTTTTAACCAATCAGGTATCTATGTGAAATATTTTGGATTGTATTGACTGCCATGGCTGGAAATAGGATATAGCTGGTACTGTAAATCTCAAAAATCTTCTTATCATTGACAGTGCAGAAATATTCATGGCACTTACAGAACAGAAAATCTCAGCATCCTACTCTGAGAATCTTAACAATTTGCCAAAGCAATGAAGGAAAATTGCTAGCTTAATCGGTGTCTAGAGGACGGGGATACTTTTCTAAAATTGACAGCAGCATAAATCCAGCTAACTTAGGGGGTATCTAAATGTGAAGGAACCTGTTTTTCAGAATTTATTGCATGCAGTGGTTTACCAGCATGCCTTGCTACTTTTTCTTTCCATGGTCTGTTTCTCACCTTTTCCCTGCAGACACCCAAACGCAGACACGCGCCGTTTGTCTGGTCAGGGTCCGCCTCCCGCTGAAACAAGATCACAATTCATCTCTTTCTGGCCGGCTGAGGAGGTTGTGTCACTGGACTGAACCAGCTGTCAAAAGAATGACAGGACCGAAATGAGACAGCTCCATTTTGATCGCTTCACTTGTAGGAATTACATCACTTCTCTATTCAGCGCTGTTGGCAAATATTTGACACCAGCAGGACTATCTAACGAGAGGTAATGGCCACCAGGAAAACTGTCATTTTTCTTCAGTCCTCTGCAGACTGTGGCACAGTCTGCTCTGTGCACAAGGAAGTGCGGCTAGTAGGTTTAGCAAATGGAACATGCAACTTGTGCTGAAATTACGATGGGGAAATTCCCAGTGGTAAGGCATGCCAGCTGACATGTCTGACTGGTGCATTTCCTATGTCTGTCATGGGAATCCACTAGGAAATCCCTCCCTTGACAGAACCTGTCACCAACTTTCAGAATAGAGACAGCAACGGTACAAATGGCCAAATGTAGAAAAATGTAAAACTGTAGACCAGCTAAATAAAAAATAATAGTGGCGCATCAGGAAAACAGCCTATATAACAATATATAACTATATCATGAGCTTGTCATGTGTACAATATGGTGAATGGCAAGTTCCTTGTATAAAAAGCCATGTTTAGGTTTAATCTTTTTGACTGTAAGAAGAACTAAAGCATCACCGATGATATGTATTTATCACCAGAAACTGATTTATCAACAGTAAATGCAGCCCTAACATCCTTTCATAGCCATTGTGTGTTCTTCCCATTCTAGCTACAGCATAGTTAGTTGCTGCAAAATCTGCTGGATTAAACAGGAGCACTACTGCAGCTACAGCCTTCCACCATTACCTGAGATTCTTAAGTACGCCCATATGAAGCAGACAAACCAAAATGAATCAACATTTTCAGCCTTTATACCAGTCCCCTGACATGCCTGTGATTGTCTGTGATTGTTACATTTCTGAATTTCAGTCTGCATCGTCTAATGTTTCAATGCAATTCGTAGGTGTAACTAATTTAACAGTGTTTTCTATAGTATTTTATAAAAAGGCAACATTTTAATTTCGTAGTGTTTCATGTTGCATTTTTGCTATGAAAGTACTGATGATTGAGTGCATTCTTTATTTAACATCACAAAGAAGCTCAGGTAGATGATTTGACTTGTCATATTGGCAGTTTGTTCTGTTCCCACAAACACAATGTCACTGATTCTAGTTAGTAACCTGTCCTCACATAATTCCAATGTGTCTGTGCTCGCTCTCGACAGTCTAAAAAACATGCAGTATAATTACAAGCTATTTTAATTCTCCTGTAATTTTCTCATAACCAAAATCCTAGGAGAGCCAGAGCAGATATTGAGATTCAGCACTCAGCAGGGCCAGGAACATATTACAGTTCATTAAAGAAAATGAGAAAAATAAACTTATGAATAAAACCTTTCATAACAGAACCCTGAAATTATGATTGCTTTGACAATGAATAAAAACTGTTCTCGGCTTTTCATTTGGCAAGTCATTATGGAGCATTGGACGGCTGTAAGTTTAAATGACTGAAAAAAGAAGTTTTGAATACATAATTTTGAAAGTAAGAAAGAAGTAATGAAGGTTGTCATGGAAACACATTTTGCGGTTCACCAGGAGACCTTGAAACCTCACATTCTCTGGCCTTTGCTCTTTCATGTCCTTACTTTCATTACCATGGCAGGTGAAAATCCATCACATTCACCTTTAATGACTTCATTTCTTTTTGAAAAGTGATAAAAACAATATTTCCAAAGCGTAGCAGGGCTGCAGCAGACATACGCCTTTTATGTGCTTTATTGAGTGGGTCATAATTGACTTCCATAACAGAAGATTTAATAAAGATTTGTGGTGAGTGAACGTAAAAACCACCACATGGTATTTTATGTTGAACCAGATACTTATGATTGTTGATCTTAAATATGAAGTTATTCTCCTAATGTCAGTGCTGCAGCTACGTAGCCGCTTGTTTTTTTTTCCCTGCCATGTGCTTTTGTGTTCATTTCTCTCCCTTGCCTGCCCCGCCCCTTGTTTCCCTGCCCGATTGCTTATCTGCTTCACCTGCCCGCTTGTTCACCTGTGTCTCGTTTTCTTGTTAGCGTGTTCCCTTTATATACCTGTCTGTTTCTTAGCCCTTTGCCAGTTCGTCTCAGTTTTCTGTTTCGCAACCAGCGCTTTTCTAGTCTCGTTTGTATTCTGCCTGCCCGTGTTTATCTTGCCTGTTTTTCTCGACCTCGCTTTTTGGATTTTGTCTTTGTACCTCTGCCATGTCTACCTGGTTTCTGATCTTGCCTGTTTTTCTCGACCTCGCTTTTTGGATTTTGTCTTTGTACCTCTGCCGTGTCTTCCTGGTTTTTGACTTCGCCTGTTTTTCGACTCTGACTTCTGGATTTCCCTTTTTGGCAATAAACCATCGTTTGCCATTCTCCGCTGTCTGCGCCTGAGTCCCTGCCTGAGCCCCCCGTTGACACCTAACCTCATTGGTTCATTATGCATATCTTTGACATCAGCCCTTTTTACTCCTACACCACCAACAAGTGGTATATTGTAATGCAAATAGTACCCCTATTGGAGCGAAAAGTAAATACATTAAATACCAGTTGGTATCTTTATATGGCAGCTTTACCATGCCAGTCTCACAGGATATATGAAAGCCTTGGTGCCCTTAATGTATTTGCATTTACGCATCAGTGTCCTCTATTGCAAACCATTTCTGACATCCAATTTATGATATTGTCAGCTCTGACTGGCAGAATTATGCCCCTTGGTTTCTTTTTCAGCTCTTGTGAGACAGCAGCTCTCCTAACTGATGGGTGTAAACCCCTTACAGCCGTCCTCTGTTGCAATGCGCAGGCCGTTGAAGCCCAGTTGATTTTGCTTTGGCGGAGATTGGCAACAACAGAAGGAAAGCATTAATTCTGGATTTATCTCACAGATCTATTAATCTAGCCATCTAGTGTTCTGTGTCTGTGACAGGTTGGCCATACCAACCTCCCACCGTATTATTTACTATAATTTATTTTTTTGAAGTATTTTCATTATCATTCTCTATAAATGCAGAACTGTATGTGCCACATTTTAAGGTTACATATCCATGAGGGAAATCAAGCATGATCCAACATACAGGTTGGAATGTAGGATTAAAGGAATAATTCTTTCCTTAACAACTTACTATTTTAGTCAAATTCAAAACTGTTAAGGAAAATCATAATATCAATTGATCAACCATTACTTTACCCCTTTTCATTACATTTCTTAAAGCATAATGGCAATTCTTTCTTTATTACTTGTGCCTTTTTCCTTTTATGCAATTTACATCCTACAGTCAAATTAAAACTGAAAATCAGGACGTCAAAAAATATTTTCAGCATGACCAAAATCTCACACATCAGACCTCACCGCCCCTGGGCCTCCCTCTACCAAACATATTTCCTATGTCAATAAAGCAGACCTGACAAAAATGTTTCCATCCAATTAGTGTAACATCTGCTGATGTTTGTGCCTGATTTAACTAACAACATATACTTACACTCATTTGCTAGTATGTTGGGAGAAGGCACTATTTATGCAGGAGGGAGTAAGAACTGGTGGAGGGATGCAGTGGTTTTGTCAGCTGATGCGTCTGATTGTTACTGTATCTGCCCTGCTCTGTCAGGGGAATGAACCAGGAAAGTCCTCCCCTGATAGTAAATGTCAACACTTCAGAACAGAGCCAGGAACCAGATCATGCACTGCCTAGTCTTGTCTTGGTGTTGAACAATCCTGCCTTCAAACTATATACGAAATTCTGTATCATGTAACTAAACAAAGGTACACTTTGCACACATGAAAAAATTACTGTGGCAGGGGCCTGTCTGTGGGAAAGGGCAAAGGAGAAAACAGGCCTGCCTACTCGAAAAACTCCTAAATCATATGCCTTCTCGAAGGGGCCGGCACACAAGGGTAACATTAACATAACTGACTCTGTCAAGGGTGTTGGCTAGAAGGGACCACAGTGAGAAAGGTTGTTTTCCCTGAGCCCTTCCCTAAAGACAGACGGCATGTATATCATGTATATATACAGTGGACTGACACATAGCACAATGAGTTTGTTGGCACTACAATGCTAGAAAGAAAGTGTTAGAAAGAGTGTTTTTGGAGGTGTATTCAACAGAATGCTGTACACTAAACATGTATATGTATTCTCCTGTATATAGAATAATACATAAAATGTATGTTTTTTATCATACCCCACAAAATTAGTCTACAACTTTTCCACTATCAACTTTTTGTTTCCCACATCTTTAATTCATTCCACATCCACATCCACATTCCACACATAAAGTACTCTACAAAGATAACAGTGATTTCTATCTAACATCCAACAAGTTCATTTTTAAGACTGTTGACAGCCATGCTCTGGACTCGGGCTGGTATCATCTGACCTTTGTGTCAAAGGTTATTTATAGTGTGACTGTGTTAGTTTTGCCCTAGAACGGCATAAGCATTCTGCTATCCTTGATGCCTCAGAGCATAATGACTACTAAGGAAGTCATTATTTTATTTGTTGGAACTGAATTGATAGACCTAAATTATACAATTCAAGCATACCACATTGTTAGGGTAGTTTAAGAACAAGAAACATTCTGTAGAAGAACAAATTCACATCATTATAATGCCTCAAATTCATTCCTATCTTGCAACAGCTTACCATTGCACAGCAAGATATTAAATTAGAAGTAAGTGACATAAACAGCTTACAGAATGCTACTGTACATGCTGAGAGCCCTGTTACTTTGTCATGTGCACTTTGTAGCAGTGTGAGAGTAACAGCCATCATAAATATCATTTTGAGTCGTACAGCACTCAGATGTACTTGTGTACATGGGGGATCCGATATATTTGCTCAATTTCTCTCCAGAGTAGTTGCCATGGTAACATTGTTTTCTGAGCTCTCTAAAGCTGACGCTAGCAAAGCTTGTTTGATGACAGCAGGCTTTCTGTGTTGTATGCAAATACAAACACTGTAGCTTTGTCATATGTCATTCTCTGAAGACTGAGATGGTGTATAAATAGATTGCTGCAGTGCACTGGATATAAATGGTAACTCTTCAGTTGGGGAAACCCTCTGTACAGACTGAACAGTTGAAAAACCTCCTTCGAAGCCCAACTGACCTGCCCTGTGGTAAAAACATGGTTTCTGAAGTGAACCCACATATGCAAGTGTATTACAACAGTTAGCAAGGCAGTTTATGCTGGGAAGCATAGTTAGGCATAGCTTGAGTAAAAACTTGAGGTAAAAATGTTTAAATGTATCATCTATTTCAGCTTTTGTTTGTTTCCATTGAAATACAGTTTTTGTTAATGGAAAGGGTTTTAAGCAGGTCTTGTTACAGAGCAAATATGCTTCCATTATGTGACTAAGAGTTACAAATATGATGAGACTAGAAGCATTGTATGTAATAGTTAATACCTTAATCATTACATCAAGTCACATTTCTACAAAATATGTTCAATAAGCTGGATATTACGCTTTCCTAAGGTACCCTGGAAGACACAATTAGACATAAATATATCTGACCCTATTTCAAATTTTCCCCAGCAATTAGTAAATGGGAAACAAACCATCAAGAGCCGTACTGTTCTATAAAACAAACTGGTATTAGGTCGTATAATGCTGTTTGAAGACAATGAATACCATTTAGATGCCACGTTATTAATTATTTCATTAATTACAGTGATCCATCATTATAATGTTTATGTGGTCTCCAATTTATGAATTGACAATGTTAGCTCGCAAACTATGTGGTGTGCAGTAGCATACCCCTAGCTAGATATTATCAGGCACAGCTAGATACCGGGTGATATCTTGATTTGTAAAGCTGTTTGTCTTTGTTTACAGTATGATACAAATGATAATATCTAGTTAGCCAGATGTTTCTGGTTAGCTAAATTACAGTCTTTATTTAATGTTAGCTCACTACATTTATTTTACATGATGGCTAGCTTTTATGATAATAATGCACAATGACCAAGCTATATTTCATACTTCACATTTTAGATGGACAAGCTAACTGTCTGACTAGCCAACTACTTTAAGCTTGAATGTTTTTGATATCTCTCTTAGCTACCCCAAGTGTTTAGTGAGCAGTGGGATAATGGTTGAGATCGGTCTGCTGCCAGTCACAGCAATAACACAAAAAAAAAATTTTTACTTGAAACACAGAACAATATAATGCTTTGAGCAGGGTACACAGCTGCTTTGTCAATGCATTGAATTAATCTGTCACCTGGCCTGAAGCAGCCTCATAACACCAAGGGAAACAACTCTGCCTTCTTTATCATTTATAAACCGTTTTAGACCACTGCCAAGCAGTGAACACAGTTTCCATGGTAACATCACCGAGACACACATTGATAAGGGAATTGGTGCCCGGTGCATCTCTGACGCAGATGAATCCTCAAAGCTGTGTGTGTTTCAGCTGGTGAGCGTAATTAAACAGTGTCAATGTAACGGTGGTGGAGAGTAAAGGAAATCAATAAGTATGTGCCGTATGCTATTCTGGGTGAACGACATTTCTCCTGATCTAAGTGCAATTTTGTGGAAATATGCAGATTATGATGTGATATGTTTTTGAAATTACATGTTGCCTTAAAATCTTTCCCATAAGGTCATAATGTGGCACACAATTATATATTATAAATGCATTTGTAGCTTTATTACTTAAACTTAGGAACAAACATGAAAGTTGAAAGTTAATGATGGTACTAGCAAGCTTCTTTTTTCTTTTTTCTGATAACATGGTTTCATTTCACATTGAATTTGCTTACTTATTGGTCACAGTCAATAGATATTTGTGAAAAACTTTCTTCCTCTACTGTAGGTATCAAAATTGTATCAAAAACTGTATTATCAAATTGTTCTCAGCATTCACTCATTCATCTCAGATCTGGTACATTTACATGAATGCAAACTGGTTTTCATTTGGTTCCTGAAAATATCCCATCAGCCCCAACACAGTTGCAAAATAAGTGTTCATGCTCAAGTTTGACATGTTTATTGATAATAGCGTCTAGATTAGTGTGAATTATTTTGTCACCCTGAGTCATAGTCCATGTCCATTATAGTCACTCTAGAACATTTAAAAAAATTTTCACAGCATTCACATATTCATCTCACAGCTGGCAGGTGCATCTATGCATATATATGCATATATATGTTGTAACATTAATCCATGGCCACACCCAAACATTCCCAATATAATCACAAAACACAATTTTTGTGTAACTTTTCACGGTTTTTTTTTTTTTTTCCAAAGTCCTGTTCATGCTTCTAGGTCAATAGTAATGCTGACGTAATATTTCTCTCTTACTGAATGTGCTCTTAACAATAGTTCAGTTAATAGTAAAAGTCAATAGTTAATGGGCTTGAATGCCTTGTGGTTGACTGCTGTCTTTAGTTTTATTTGCAATGGGAAACAGTGACTTGATTTAATCTGATTGTTTCAAACATAAAAAGAAAGTAAAAGTGTCATACCAAGGATATAAAATTATGAGAATTATAATTTGTAACTGCTGTTGTTTGTTGTTTTTTTTTTTTTTTTTTTAAAAAGATCTTGAAAGGGTCAAAATATTGTTCTGAATGTAACAAAGTCATGGTGTTTATGAAACATACTTACTACATGCTGAACAGAAGCCACAAATATAAGCAATGTTTTGTTGCTGTTGTTATTTTCTCTGTAAAATACACATCAAAGGTATAAATTCATCACTCTAATTGTTTATTTTAAAGTGTTCTGGAAGAAATAAGGGAGTAATTATTATAAGTATAAACATTATAAATAATTGAATAAAGAGGAAACATCAAGCAAAAAAAAGTTTATGGCACTTTCAAATTGTGGCATATATTTGAGGAATATGTTGTATGGGAATTATTTCATGTTGTTGTTTGAAATGTTACATAATAAAGCACTACGAAAGATATGCAAGTGCAATCAGTCTTTTTCCTGTTGTTTTACATTTGTAAATCTATTGGTCTTGTGGGTAATAGCCCGAAAGAAAAATAAAGCAATTGGCTTGTGAGATATTAGCTAAATTGAGTGCATCTAATGATAACTTCAAACCATAATAACCCTGAAGTGAAATTTAGAGAAACAAGAAAATGAACTCATGAAATGCACACACCAATAAAAAATCACTTCAGTATATTATGAGAGGACTTAATTAAATAGAAAATGCTCCTAACAGGAGTGACTTACAAAGCCATTATGCTAAGAGCCATTAAATATCACAGGCACAGCAAGGACTAGATCATAGGCATAGAATAGCCAGGGATGCAGTGAATTAGCATCAAGGTGATAAGCAGAGCTAAAATATAAGTGTACATCAGGGAGTGGACAGACAGTTGCAGAAATTGTGGGTGGGAGGGGCAAGCAGTTCTAATTTGTTGGTATTTGTGTCGTCTGCTGACTACGTGTAGAATGTGCATTGACCCTCATAAGCTGTCAGCTAGCAGGGTTCAATCTGCAGTGCTAAAACCCCCATTACATGTGCAGACTGGCGTTGTCTTTTTCAGCGGAGCGGAGTCAGGCAACTGGTACAGTAGCATGGACCACTAAAGGAAGGAGCAGTGGGTAAACTAGCTGTTCAGGGTATAGGAAACTCCACAAGAAACATGTATTAACAGGGGCCTTCAAGGGTGCAGTGAGGACAGCGAGTATCTATACTGGAAGAAGCCCATCATCCCTATGGAGCTAAGGGAGCTAAGGGTCAGCTTAGTAGATGTATATTGTGCTTGTGTATGTGGTATAATTTAAACATATCTGCCTTCTTATCTGTTTCTTAATCTGGCCCTTCTTAGTCGGGCTCTTTTCTTTGTGTAGGGGGATACAGGGGTTTTTCATGGGAAACCAGGGTGAACAGGGCAGCAGTGTGGTACAGTACGGCAACATAGTGCAGTGCTTGTAATCCAAACCTTTCCAGCTCGATAGTTAAGGAGACACTGCTGTTGAACCCTTGAGCCAGGTACTTAACCTAAATTGCCTCATTAAATATCCAGCTGTATAAATGGGTAACAAGTACTAGGGTATGTATCTTGCTCTGGATAAGAGTGCCTGCTAAGCAAAATGAAATGTAATTGAATGTAGAGCATAGTGAGACAGCACAGTCTAAGGCAGCTCTTGAGAAGTATGCAGCACACCAGCTTTTTATGACTTTTTTTTTTTTTTTGCTGGGAGTCTTTTAGACTCATAGCTCATGGTGCTAGCATCAGCTCAGAGACTGAGGTCCCAGCCTCTTGTTTTTTTTCCTTTAAATGTTGTTTTGCATGTAGTTTGCACTGTCTAATTTGACTTCCTTCGTTCAGTCATTTACAACTTAGGTGGCCACCTGGTGGTTGGATTTAGTTATTTCACAAGCTCTTTCTGCAAGATGTTTCAGGCATTAGAACTCTATGTAATACTGGAAGGCTCTTAAATCTTGGGGAATGATTTAGGACTCAGACAAGATCTAAGGATCCAAACAATATTTCTGCCTTTAATCTCTAAATAGAGCATGTCTGACATGGAAACTGCAATGAAAGTTTCTGAAAGTAAAGTTAAATCCTATGCATTTGAGAATATAATCCTTCTATATCATAAAAAATAAGACAGCCAGGCTTTTACCTATCAAACGTGTTCTACTGCACTCTACTAACTACAACTACACACATTGTAATTAGACTAAAGAGAGGCCTTAGTCGGCAGGCAAGATGTATTAAAGAGTGTGTCGTGCCACTGGGGGTAAAGATGGGGTGGTTTATCATTCACATTGCACTGCCATTTACCAGCCCGATAGATCTGTAAGCTGCCTCAATGGGCTGTCACAGCACAACAGCTGGATCCCCGTTTTCTCCAAAATAAAAGTAGAAAACAGGCCTCGTGGGATATCTATGGGCTGCTGCTCCTTCAATCAGTTCATCCATCTATCCATCAGTCTGTGTTTGTTTTCAGTGTGACACAATTAACATATTTGCTCCATTAAAGTGAAAATCAAGTAAGACCTACAGCCATTTTCTTGGAAAAGCTTTCATTTAGAGACTCTGAACTGAATCTGTAAAACTGTATTATACCAGTAATGAATGCTGCGACTGGTTTATGTCCACATTTGTGCCACCTAAACCTTTTCACAGTATGTATAACAATTTGATCATGGAAAATTATGCCTGCAGGTATTCAAAATGTACCTGAAACAGTGCATTAGTAGTTATAAAGTTAAATATGTTCAGTGTTTATGGTGAACCTGGGAAATACCTGTACAATGGACTCTGAGAGGCAAATCAACACGTATTGTCCTGAAAGAAGCTTTACTTGATGACAGTCATGTGCCCTCAGTGACTGACAGGCATCCCAAGAGAGAGGCACAGAAACTGAAGGAGCAATGACCTAAAAACTCCCTCTACATTCTGCTCTGCTGAGAACCAAAGACACGCAAATTTTATGAGGGTACAATTAAATAGTGTTCTTCCCCACAGAATATTCCAGCTTTATAAACACAGTATTTTATTCATGGGTATAAGAGCAAATTAACTCTCTTTTGCAAAATGGTGTTGCAGCCATATCAGATATGTCAATTTGTAATCTGATATGCAATTCAAATTCAGTCTAGTTATGTGCTTAGTATCCAAAAATATGCAGATGCCTGTGCTGGGCGTATGGAGCACTTCGGTGCGGTTTGTGTTGCTGTTGAATTCATTTTAGAACCATTAGCTGATGAAGTGAGAGACACTCATGGAAGATTTGTCTTGAGAAGACTAGTGATTACCATCAAATGAAGACCCATTTTGCAAATTTATCTCATAAAACTGAGTAGGAAATAAATTGCAGACACAGAACACAGAGAACCTTTCCCAGGTAAAAGCCACAGATTTGTGATCCTACGCTAAACATATACTGTGATAATGTTACATATGAAATAAAGGCGTGCTCATTTCCTTTATGGTTTCAGAATGTCTGAGAGAAATCAGCCACCTGTTTCTCATCACCTTTTAAACATATAACTATTAAAATATTTTATCAGGATTTCCCCCCTACTCCTTAAATTCTATTCTCTCATAATTTAGTCTACCATAATTTCTATCTTCAAATTTTACAAAGCTCAGATGTCACTCATTTGGCAATCATTATGCCAATCTAAGTGCATTCACACTGCAGGTAGACATGTTGTAACATTAATGTGAATGAAACAATGCACTGGGTCGGTTGTGTAGAACTCATTCACCTCTGCAAGTGCATATTAGCTCTAATGCCAGATCTGCAGTCTCTGCTATTTAGCTCTAACTGCACTGCATTAATCTTAGACAACAAGAATTAGACATGCACTCACAGACATGTAAGCATGCACACATACGCATGGATATTCTCCATATGACCTCCGTCTCACATTTTCACCGCGTTCCCCGGGGCTGGTGCCATGGGGGTGCTTTGCACCCATAGACAGACCTCAGTGCACCCCCAGTTGTCTCCTTACATCCCGATGTCTACATAGTATTTATTACGTTTTTTTAATATATGATGTTTTGTGCCCCCCGTGGATTGCAAGTGCACCCCTCTGTATTTTCTCCTGGTGCCGAGCCTGGCATTACCACTCTGTGTGTATGTGCGCACACATTCTGCTCCCTACCTCTGGAGGGTGTGACTAACAGCAGTTGGGTTTTGTGATGAACTCATTCATCATCCACTGTTGGCAGACCTGATGAGACTGTGTTTCTCCTTTCTAATTAAACATGGCCCTGAAGGAAGACCATGACTCAAAAGCACCTGGCAAAGAGGGATCCGAGGGGATGCATGGGGGAACATGACTAATAAAAAAGACCTAAACGGAAGACAGTATTGAAGGGTTGAGTACAAATAAACAGGTTTAGTATTAAGTGTACATCTCCCCAAATACAATTAGAATTTTCTACATTTCCCCTCTAAGAATTTTATTTTGCATGGGGTGTTTGTTTCTTTCCTCAGGTTTTGATCAATGCAATTGATTACAAGGCTGTTACAAGGTGTTCTAATAAGCAACATTCCTCACGCATACATTTTAATGCATTCCTATTTGCCTTCCCTGTGTTGTGTACATGTACAGGCAATTTTTAGCATGCAAAATTGCATTCCATGAGAATATATTTATCCTATTAATCATCCTTGCTATTATTTTTGATTATGAATCTATTAATTATTTTATTAACTGGTTTTAAAAGCTGTTCAAAAAGAACAAAATAATTAATTAAGACAACACAACACAGAAACTAGCCAGTCAGAATGTAGCCACAGTCAAGCTACTCAGAAAAGTGCACCTAAAAGCTCTCAAGCCACACACCTGTATTTAACAAGCTGTTGATTACACAAGTGAGGCTCATTAACCAATTGCTGGTGAAGACAGCCAATTACAATCACAATGACAATTAACCTGTTTTGAAATGTAATTGATTGAAGTAGATCAGCTCTTGATTGATTGACTCGAACTGGTGATTGAAACAAGAATCTTCAGTTATATATTTAACAAATAACCAACAATTAAACAATTAAAACAGTTTGGGGAGACAGGTGAAGGTCCCGCCTTCATGGTGCCCTATTTTTTTGTAGTTAGTTCTAGTTGTTTTTTTACCAATAACAAAGTGTTATTTGTCAGTGATAAAGTATTTCAAAATATCCACATATCCATATGTAAAAAAATGCCAGTTTAACAGGGAAAGTAACAATACTATATTTAGTAATTTAGTCAGTACACGCTCCTATTCAAAGCAACTTTCTTCAAAATATATGAGCTGATGGCTGTATTGTTAATGGGCTGTAGCCCAGTAACATATACTTGTGCCTTCAAGGTAATGTGTTAAAATCCATCTCATACAAAACTGGAAAGGTGAGCAGCACAGTCCAATGACTCATATTGGGTCAAGGAAAATGAAGAGGAGAGGGCAGCTGAGGAACACAGGCCAGAACAGCCCCTGGATCTGGAAATGGAGGAGCAGTGAGCAGGTGGTGACTATCAGTGTTCAGATGGTCAGCTCTATGGTAGAGCCTCCTGCCAGCATCTGTCCTACTGACTGCAGTACTCCACTCTCTTTACTGAGGAAGCAAAGAGAGTGTTTCTGCTGCAAAAGGTTTGAATTGCACACAGAAGCAGTAAAATTGTTATTATTACTACTAACACAAACCGCACCTGTAAGGAAGACCAACCTACTGTGATGATTTACTTTAAAAAGGGTATCCCATCACCCCCTGCTCGCTGCAGGACTTGTAGTGTGAAAAATAACCTTTGGCTGCGTATGAGTGTATCATTTGATTGCATTTGTCTCACATCAGCACTCCTGCACAAATACAGAGGTTGTTGCAGTGAGATGAGCTTAATGAGCAATTGTTGATACCAAAATCTGGTTACACAAAGGGAAACAAGAATAAAAAGGGTGTCAGAATGTCACATGCTCTCCCTTTACTGGGACAATTTGATGGCAGTCTGTTAATTCATATCCTACTTCTGCTTTCTTGATTAAATGGAGCACGAGTTCCACTGGCAATGCTTTGTTCTGGGGACTCAACAATCTTGTGAGATTCCTGTCATCAGCCTCCAAGCCACAGAACTCACTCATATCTTTATGGCGCTGCTTATTCTCACAAACATACGCCCTTAAGTGCATCATTAAATTCCTCATTATATTCTACTCAAGCATTTTGGCAGATGACTGTCATCAATTAGTGTACTACAGTCTTAAATATATTCTGTTTAAAAGGATTGTGCAACATATAACATAGGAAACAAATGCAAATTATATTGGGAATGATTACATCCCCTGCAAGATTTTTTACTCAGAAACCGATTATAAGCATGCAGGACCAAATGCTACCTTAGCTTTGTCATTGGGTTATGCTAGGGAGGTTTCTCTCATAGACCTCCATTTTATAAACCTAACCCTGAGGAACACAGGCCAGAACAGCCCCTGGATCTGGATCTGGATCTAGCTCCCCCCTAAATGTAACCCTAAATTTGACCCTAAGCCTGATCCTAACTCTAGCGTGTGATCAAAACACAGTTGTTGCCATATCCGTAGCTCTTACGGTATCCCTAACCCTAACCTTGGTCTAACCCTAATTTCAGCCCTAACCCTAACCGTAACCTTAAATCCACAAAAAACCTAACCGAACCCCCTAACCTCAACCCAACCCCAACACTAACCTAACCCCAGCCCTTCAGTCTATCCTAACCCTAAACCCATATCAACCCAAACCATAACCTCTATTTAAAAATAAAAAAAGTTAATTTATGCTCACATTATCTCAAAACTGAGGGCTGATGCCTGGGTTGAACTCCTCATCTCTGTATGTTACCTCCTCCTCTCTTCCTTAGATGTAAGAACAGTAAGGGGGACAAATGATGGGCTCCAGTGCATGGGCCCTCCCTAGGATGGGATCTCATTGTTTTTTTCCTGAATGTAACTTTAACCATAACCCTAGTCTAACCCTAAAAAGAGACCTACCACATACCAAGTAGTAAAACTGCCACATAAAAACATATAGGGGGAATAAAAGTTATATGGGCAGTGTATCCATGTCACTGAGCCCACAACATCTGAAGATGCACAGTATGCGTGCAGCATAAGATCAGAGGTTCTGTTTTCCCATACATCTGCAGTTGGTAGTCTGGTCTTACAATGGCTGCTTTTCAGAATGTTGGCAGCTTGCTGGGAATGTTGTGTCACAGCATTCCCTACAGTGCTGAAAGCTCACTCTTAGCACAGATTGTAGCCCTGTCTCAATCCGCACACTTGAGCCATTTACCATATGATCTGAGCGTACTCACATAAACTTTCAGCAGCTTAGGATGTCCCAATTCATGGTACGTAAGTGCACAAAGACTGGGCTGCATCCTTCCTGATCCCTTCTCTCAAGTCTGATTTTCTGAAAGGAACTGTTAATCCCCCCTATATGATCACTGGAAACAGCAATGAAGAAGAGCAAATCAACAAATTATTAGCAATTCTGTAAAATATTTTGACTTCAACCTATACCGATAATTAATGTAATTGCCCACAAGTGTCGATTTATACCCCTAAGCCATTTATCTAGCATTAGTTCAGTTAGCACTTAAACAGTCTGCCATCTTACCTGTCTCAAGTGTCAAGAATCACAACTCAACAGAACAGCAATTCACTGTCATGCTGCTGAACTATACAGAAACAAATTACTGCATGCTATTTCCTTTTTTTAAGGAGAAATGCCACACTTACAGAATCAATACACTATGGAAAGTCCAACATAAGGGAAATGTCTTTATTAAAGTAAATAGCACAATCAAATACACATGTTGCACTGTATTAGATTTACCAAAAAATGTGGTAATTTACAAGCATATTACTTAGTAGTGCATCTCCAACACTGCACATCAAAGAACATAACCTTCATGACCCTATGAACATGATCCAGTCAGGGTGAAATGCCATTTTACAGGAAACAATAAAGTGACAGGGAAATGTGGTGCTCCCCAGCACAGGGCAAAGACAGGATAAAAAGGGGCTAACTAGAAAAGAAAGTTCCAGAAAAGGACTAGTGTATGGCAACAGCACACTCACAAGGAAATTCAACAATCAGTGATCAAGAAACACAGTACATTTATTCAAGCAGTAGACATAGGAACAGATGAAAATAGCGTTTTCATGTCATGATGTCCCCCTTGGAGTAGGGACGTTCTTTACATGTCTGTTGCCTTTAATTGCAAGGTAACAAGGTGTGCTTCCATAAAAATTAAATGGTAACTGCCTTACAGTAAGCATAAGTCACGACCCCCTTGTGATTTGTACACATAAAAATGAAATAAAACATCAGCCTCTCTGTTGGACTTCACACCTTACACACAGTCTGAAAAATAGCACATAAATTCCAGCATATATCAGGACAGAGAGAATGTCAGGAATATTATGATGTAACTCAGAACAGTATTGTGCTCAATGCAGTATAAAAGTTGGTCCCATGTTATTTCCACTTTCCTTCTTGGTCATCGCACTTCAGATTTTCCAGCTGTTTTTTTTTTTTTTTTTAATAAAATGACATACAAGCCCCTCCCCTGTACAAAAGCTGACAGTTAGAAAGTTACAAAGTTGTTTTACAAATAAAATGAATTAAATGAATACTAGAACATTTCTGAAAACACCAACCACCATTTCTTGTAGTAACAGTAGTGTTGCATTCATCAGATCATTCTATAAAATAAACATTCTGCTACAAGCTCCAGAAGCGAAATGAAGGAAGTGACAAACGTAGCAATTACCACACAGCAAGCGGTATACATTGACACTGAAGAAATGGCAGATTTTGTACTTGATACATTCAGCTCGCTTAAAGCAGTTTTAGTACAGGTGTCAGATTCTCTGCTGGTACAACCAACAACACTGACAAGAGAAAGTAAATAGTACTTAGTACTTAGTAAGAGCAAACAGTAATTGTAATAATGTTTAGCAACAAACAGTTATGAGGGGAAATACAGCTAAATTGTTTACATATTCAATAAAACTTGAACAGAAAAAGCTTTTTAACTGCACAGCAAAATAGATTCAATCTAACTGCGATGCAATTTGTCTTTTAATTTTGACAGGTTTTTTTTGTTTGTTTTGACATAGTGGTTACAGAAATGAATTAAAGTGTGTCAAAACTGAGCAAAGTAACACTAGCTTGTGTTACAGAGAATTAAGACACGCATAGTGGTAAGCTTCCATCTGGGCTTTAATGAGGAAAAATGGATTTGACATGCTGCTGTCTGTTGAGGGGAAAAACAATCTACACGGCAGTTTATGTCCAAGTGGATAAACAATAGGGGTGAGCTAAATAACTACTCGACAATTCAAAAATTTAAAAACTTAGCTCAAACTCAGAATGAAAAAATACTACTCCCTCATCTCACTCATGTCAGGGAGAATTGCAAATCTGGAGGTTCATCACAGACACATTAAATATACTGTGCAAAAATCAGTATTCATACAAGGTCACTCTAAACCAGAGAGACTGGAGCAGAATTCCTGCTACAGCACAGCAGAGGGGCATGATCACAGACAGAACAGCATCAGTGCTGCTCCCCACACCAGAATAAGGACACAGTCAGCTTCAGGAAACAGAACAATGCAGTCACATTGGAATGCACACAGTCACAAGAATCGAACATGTAACGAAGGCATTATGGTTTCAAGTTCACAAAACAGCCATCTAGCATGTTAAATTTAGGAGCAGTACACCTCTGTGCATCTCATTCAGAAAGCACTTGTGCTTTAATCTAGGAGATGCTGAAACCCAGAGAAAGCATTTGACTGGCCAAAACAAGCAGACATCCATCAGAATAGTATTCCCTTGGTAAATACTTGATACAGCAAGCTGAACACTTTCTCTAGGGTTCACTTTCCAATGCATTTCCAATGCAGTTTACAATTGCTTTTCACAACATAAAATAAAATTGAAATAGTAACAAGAGAGATCCCCTGTATCCACTTTCATAAGTTACAATGCATTCGAGGCTGGACATTTCTATAGAAAAACAACATTAGGTCCCCTTTCAGACTGAGGTATGTACAGCATAGTGTTAGTTCTTTAGCAAGTATGTTTTAGGCATGTTTCCCCTCTGTAGACAATAACTGCATGTGTCTTCCTTTCAGCTGTAACACTAAAACGTCTGTCACAATCTCCACCGTGACTTCACGATCAATATACTATTTCTTGCAAATAGAAAGTTGCATGAATTTGAAAGCAGTATTTTGCTATGCCTAATCAGATGGCTGAAGTATATAAAACCACCAAAACTATGACCAGAGGTTTTCAAATCCTATGCCGTTATCTACAACAATCTGCCATTTCCCTTGGATTAAATTTGATCATTACTTTAGGAGTAGGCAAAGAAAATAAGACACATACATACTAACTCACCCAAAATGCATTATACAATCATGTACATGAAACTGTGGTCCTTCAATAGTCCTTTGTGTGACCTCCATGTAAGCCACAGATAGCTTCAGTCTGTAGACACTGAAAATTACAGTATATAGATAAAAAGTACAGTCCAGTAAGAGTAAATGAGACTATGCATGCACTCACCAGCTGGTTACAGCTGAAGTTTGATAGAAAATGAAGTCCAAACTTAAACCAAAGCCCCATCTCTCCTTTCAGCTAGTGAGGTCAAACTACTATAAGAAATACTACAAAATACCTACTAAAGAATTTATCCTGTGTAAGGCATCTCATTTTTTCATTTGTGCATGTTTTCATGCAGTATTCATTACAGAAAAACATGATATTGATGCTGTTTTGCTAGGAGGTAGAGACTGAGTTGGTGTGGAATCCATTTTGGTTCTCCTCAAGGGCCTAAAAGAAATTATAGGGATGTGGAGAGACTGGACAGAACCGGACTGGACAAGGGGGCAGAGGACCCCGCATGTCATGGTAGCACAGGTCTTCTTCACTTTATGCAGAGGGTAAACAACTTCAGAATCGCGTCTCTGAAAAAAGCAGCACATCAGGGAAAGGCCTCAATCTTCATATCATCCACCACATTAAGACAGCAGCACTGATGCTTAAACTGTACTGCGTTCAACACACTTGCATGTCATGCAGAATAAACTGCACACCCTGGAGGTACAATTCCAACACAATATTTTCAATGTTCTGGTTAACTGTTCAAGTTAAGTCAAGTCAAGAGACAATCCAGTTCTTTGATTCACTTTAGAGCAGTCTGTAGTTATTTACATGAAGGTCATGCAGAGGCAGTCATCATGTGTAAACAACCTGCATTTCATTTACACCAACTGTTTTTATATTCATCTAATTTGCAACAATGAATAAAACAACAAACCAGACGACAGCACATACAGAAAAAGAAAACAAAAACTAACCTTGCAAATGGGATGTAGGACAGGCCATACCTAATAAGCAAAGAAAAGCAAAATTACCCCCAAAAAAATACACACCTACTGTGTGTTCTTCCCAGTGCAAGTTTAGACAAACACACTAATATTTATACAGTGTTATACAGTGTTAATATCTTACTAAATATTTATTAAATGTATACATACACTACATACACACACACATAAATAATCAAAATTTTGCAATACAGTAGCCCCAATGCTTAATTTAACGGTAAAAATGTGAGAAGAAAGCATTACTCACCAAGCAAATGCCAAGAATTGTAAGATGCAAAACAGCAAAGCAAGGCCAAAGTTCTTCCACTGATAAAGCAAACATATTTGTTACAGAAACAAGACAAAGGGAACAATATATCAATTACTGCTGTGTTAATTATTATTTGGTGTGGGGAGGATGTATGTACATATTCAAATTGACAAGCATAATACTCCCGACAAATACAAAATGTGAATTTTACCAATGCACCATGCTTATAAAATCAAAGATTCACTCACCCAAAAGGCACCACAGAGAGTCAGGGCAAGGCACAACTATGACACAAACACAGAAACGTCACTTGCTAAGTAAGCATAAATACTGTGGAGCTGTAACATACAACACACATAACACTAAGGGGCTCCAGCGATAAGAAATGATTTTGATCAGAGAGTATCAACCTGCATCCAACGCAATTAATATCATATATTTTAAAGCAAAAGATTGAAAATGCTGCAAAACACACATTTCACATGTGTCTAACATCTGTCATCTACAGTGGCTACATTAGTCTACTTTTCATTCATATGCCATTGCTTCTATCTGTTGTTTGGTCTAGCACGCAGTGAAGACACCTCAAATGGCTGATGCATTCCCGTGGGATAAGCATATTCCCTGTGCTCTCTTTGGCAGACCACAGAGGTAGAGGAAACCTCTACGAGCTTCTGGGGCGATCAAATGGCCTAGTCAGCAAAGGAATTCAATTCCAAGCCCATGATGAGCCCCATAACCTAGCCATTGCTAGTTCGGGTCTGAGCTATGTCACATGTCTCACCAGCATGATGATAGTGGCCAGGGCCCGGGTCTTATCACACATCCTCTTCAGTTGTTTCAGAGGTCCCAACAGAAACATGGTGCTGGAGACACAATATATACAGTAAGTCAGCCATATAGACCAAGAAAATTCTACCCAAAGCCAAATCATTGCATCCCTACACGGGGTGGGTTACAACTCCTGAGAACTTACACTGATGTAAAGGGGTTCCACACAGTAACCGGGGGAGCATAGAATAAAACAGTTGTTTTAAATCAATGAGAGGGGGTTGGATGGATGACAACAGCTCTCAGATGAGTGACTGTATTAATCAATGAAGTTCAAAGGGGTGGGAGTGTAGTATAGTGGTAAGGAGAAGGACTTGTAACCAAAAGGTTGCTGGCTCAAATCCCTGCTGGGGCACTGCTGTTCTATCCTTGGGCAAGGTACTTAACCCAGAGCTGCCTCAGTAAATATCCAGCTGTATAAATGGGTAACATGTAAAAAAATATTGTAACCTGGGTAAGAGTGTCTGCTAAATGCCAATACTGTAATGCAATGTAAAGGGATGGCAACAATGAACAGGCTTACCTGGCCAGAGAGGCAATATTGCCGAAGGTGTAAAAGACGATGAACAGAATCAATCCGAGATGTGGAACCCAGAGTAAACATACCCCCTGTGAGGTGACATGTGAGATGGCATGTAAAATGGAACATGATCATTTCATATTTCATGTTGAGTCAAACCATGGACACATTCACTTCTTTACTTATGTTCTGAGAGGAGAAAAAATGAGAGCCTCCTGTTCTCTTAGCTGTGAAGTTCAGAACTGGAAGGAATATTAATTCACACACAGAATACAAAGAAATTTTAAAGCGACAACTCAAGTATGGAGAGAAAAGGACATATGTTATATGCTTACAGTCTTAAATTACAAACTTGCATGACCTGTTTTGCTGGCTTACTTTAACAGGTTGTTCTTTTTTTCCTTTAATCACTGCTGTAGACAATCGCTGCTGTCTTCCTCTCTTGTTTACCACTTAGGAGATGCAGCGAAAAAACTGGGATCTCAGTCCTCTTTCATCTGTTCATCCTCTCTTAAATAAAATGGTCTACACACATTTCCAATACTTAAACTAAAGCCCACTGAACCTAAGCAGGCGATATTAATAATGGCCAGAATGAGTGTCAGCTGAATCAGTATAAAAATATCACTCAAAACCCATGGGCAAAAATGACAACTGCTTTTAACATTTGAGTGAGCGCATGTGAAAGGGCACCTGCTGGAAAGTCAGCTGTACTAACAATGTAGACAATCCTTCCTGGGAGCATTCCTCAAAGCAGGCCAAACCAGTCGCACCTCCCTATCCCCAGTCATTCAAACTATTCGTTTCATTCAGGAAGCAAACATAAGGAACTTAATCAATGCATCTTTCCAGACAGGAATAAGAACTTCACTTTAAGGAATGGTACAGTATGGTAAAACATTTCTGTAATGTACATGGTCATGACATTGAAAGAATCAGGATGGCAAACGTCACTTTCTCATCTACTCACCATAACTGAGCAGAACACCCCGATCAGGAAACAAGCGATGAACCCCTTCACTCGTGTACCCCAGCCTAGGGTGGAGGCTTCATTCGCTGCCTGACAAGGTAATATTAGCACGGTATTGGGTGATGCAAACAGATATAAATCTTTGGATGTGTATTAATATAGTGGTGCCCACTAGTGGTCCAGTGGGTTTCAGAGATGCCTCTCAACCAGAAGGCTTGACATCTGTCTAGCATCAATGACCCAAGGCCCCATCCAGATTAATGACTTCAATTAATCAGCTCAGACCTGAATGAAGACCTGAACCAGGTATCTCACACAGACACCACTGCATTAATAGCGACGGTACAGAACTGGCAACTATGCTAATCTCTCTGATCTGCAAAGCCTTTTAGCCTAGTTGTGCGCCAGTAATTATTTTCTGTCATAACCACCCGTAGGATGCCAGCCAGTTATGAAAAATAAGAAAACGGAAAACGGTGAATGAATACGGTAAAGGAAAATGACATACGCCTGGATATCTCTTATTAAAACAATCATAGTAACTGTCTGTGTGCTAAGGCTGCAAATGAATTGCTCCACATTACATTCGATACTCCCTCGATTAGCCATTATTGACAGTTTCATTTTCTTCTCTTCTTACTACGTCTTACTGAGAGATGATCCAACACACTGGTCTTCTTTATGGTTTGCTACACTTTTATTTCGCTAAAAAGTACAATCAACGCAGCAAGTTGGTTGATGTTACAATGCAAGGCATGGGACTGGCGACTTCTAAAGCACGCACTTGCTAGCAAGCTACTAGCATTGTCAGCATCAAGAATGTTGTACGTATTTAACGTTACCTGCAATATGTTGAGGTCGTCATTATTTCCATCTTGGCCACTCAAAACTTTCTTTAGTTTGTCCATGAAATTAAGCGCAAGCTTTGCGTTTGCTCTATAGTCCCAAAGAGCTCAGCAGCTGGGAGTGTTTGTTATTAGCTTTTGAAGTTCCTCTTGCTTTTCTTTTCTCCGTTTTCCCGTACTGAAGCAACAGGTGAATTCAGCTACTTCCGTCGTTCTGTAGCTACGGAAACACATACGTCACCCCACAGCTAATACAGTATACGCCAGCGCCATTACGCGACATCTGATCAGTTTGTAATTTTGGTGATTTTTGTAATGTTTGTTTTTTTGCCTGTAACTTATTAATCCCTAAAAGCCACATAATCACTGACCGGACCGTAAGAATTTACCAGGTCTCTTAAATCGCCTTGCATGATACACAAAATATCAATCACAAATGAAGAATAATAATACCGATTCTTCCTCCTCCTCCTCCTCCTCCTCCTCCTCCTCCTCCTTCTTCTTCATGAATACTTCCATTACATGATTTCATGTGAGATACAGGAAAGACGTCCTGGAATTTGGAATTTTCATAAATTTGTATGGCCCAAATTCAAAGCTTAACACTCAGTATCTTTACTCATTTAAATACAGTTGAAAATCAATGAGAAATTATTACTCAGCCATTGAAAAAAATGTTAATGAAAATGGATATGGCCTAAAAATACAACCATATGAGAATATGACCACAATAATTCAAGAGGACTGTGCTGATGAGACCCAGTCAGGAGTAAAAAAAATACCTGACCAAAACTCTCGATTACAACTGCTTTCCGCTTTCCTGTTGAGCAAATACCTGCGCTGAATCACATGCAAAAAATAGAATGAAGCCATGCTGTTGTGAATTATAAAGCTATATTATAAAGCTGATGCACTGGGCTTCAAATATTCCCAGCCAGACCAGTAAATTTTTAAATGTGCTTGTATAAATATACAGGATATGAAAATCATTTCTTACATACATTTCACACTTTGGTGAAAGTAAAAAACTGTATCATTTGCACCATTTACATAAGTTTCTTATGACAATTAACAACATACAATGAGATTGTTTGCTTGCAACATTAAATAAAGTAAATAATTAAATACATAGCCTAATAGGCTATGGCAAAATCAAAATTTTAAGGATACAGCCCATTTTGCACAAACCAGTCCATGATCTTACAATTTATTTAAAAAATCACAGTAAGATACTGGCACTTATTTTATTCAATACTTTTTAGGTTTTTCATTTGGAGTACCAACAGTTGAAATGCTGTCCGAAGAAAACATAAAGCTAGTACCTAGAGATGGTTTTTGCTTTTAAAAATGAAAAAAAAAAATAATAATAATATATATATATAAAAGTGCTGGGCGGTATACCGGTTCATCCCCTACGGTAGGCCTATGTATTTTTTTGTCGTTTAAAAACATATCTGACGTCAAAAAGACTAAATAGTTTGATGTGCGCCCACACACACAGGGATTTTTTGGCAACAGTGGATGTTTTGGGGATTGCCGGGGACTTCACCCAGCACAAGGACAGAGGGAGACAGTTCTTCTGCAGTATTTAAAGAGCAGTGGTGAGTTTGACGTTTCTTTTTAAATTCTATACGTTAGGCTTTATTCTTTAGTCTCTTAATAATGTGCTGTAATATCGTAACGATTGCAAAAGTGCAATTGTTGTGGTCCGCTAGCTAGCCAGGTACCATAACAGTCTGTTAACAGCTGGGAGGGGCTCCGTCGCTACGGTAGATTGAAGAACAGAAAACAAAGATGGAGGATGAACAAAGTGAGACCGGATATGCACTAGAACTTATGCCCAAGAGAGGAGCTGTGTCTGCAGTTATGGTTTATAGAACTATCTTAAAATATTTTGTTTTGAAAAGGACGTAATGTTAAAGTTGTTGGCATATCTATTTTTAAGTTCTGTTTTTACTACGTTGCCGTTTGCACAATAAAAATTGTTTACATTCTGCAACTGTTTCATGCATACTGATTCCTTCATATATTGTGTCATTTTGTGGGGTCAAGCAAACCCTATAGTAATCAAAGCCTTCATTATATACATGATGAAATTAAAATGTTTTTATATTCTATGTGCTCCTGACAGTAGAATAAGCCACAATCCTAGTCCCAGTCATGCAAAAAAAAAAAAAAAAAAAAAAACGTGATATACCGTATAATTTTTGGTCATACCACCCAGCACTAATATATATATATATGAAAAAAAAGCAGAGGGAAAGCCTTTAAAAACAGAACCACTAACATGGATAGCAGGACAGTGGAATAATATTCTGTTGAATGACACAGATGTATGTGGTGACTGATGACTGATAACACTGATGTAATTATCAGCTAATGAATTACAATGTCCATTTAATGACTTTTGAACATTTTTGAATCACAAGTTATTGTAAACCTTCCTATTTACATTGGAATAAAACATGTAAGCTTCAAGAGGTCTCCAGGAACATCATTTAGTTGCACCTGCAGTGTTGTCCACCTGATGGCAGTATAACACTATCTAATTCAAATTTTGGAAACACAAGGATGTATGAACAAAGGTAAATAAACAATTTACAGCTCATTCACAAACATTTTAAACTCTCACTGACATTAATCCTCTGGGGCATTGAAGCATTCCCTTCATGCAAGGTCAGCAATAGCGTGGAAACCTGCTGAAGTACATCTAAAACAAATGATTCAATCAGGTTTCATTTACTCAGCATTTTCACTTGATCAGGGCAATACCAAGGGAATGAGTATCCCCAGGCAGAGAAATGACCATGAGGTGAGGTTAACACTGCAGAGACAGGCCCTGGTGCCAGCCTGTTCACACTGCAGTGTGAATGCTAACCTGGGCAAAAGGGTGTGGAATTGTTTTGGGTCGGAAGTGAAATGCTGAGAGGGACGGAATTCTAGCTCTGTGCTCTAATGAAAGGATGTAACACCCTGCCAGGAGAGTGGTCGATTGCACTCTGTCTCTAATTATGCACACTGTGCCAAGCTGTGGGGGAGGAAGGCAGGGGCCGCATTCTCCTCAGCAGACTGAAAGCCTGGGTGGGAAGGCTGGCTTCTCTCAGCCTGAGATCTCAGTGCAGAATGATGCCTGTCTGTGGGAGGGGGGGTGTATGGGCACTAGATCTCATCCTCTGACTCCTGCTCCTTGTCTGTGGTCTTTAAAAGGCCCATTTCCATTGGGGGAGTTCTTTTCAGCCTGGCCCGTACAACCCTGCAAGGAAGAACAATGTGTAAATATACACAACGCAACTGCTTTAAGTACTTTCAATGACTCAGTTTTGATTATGTCTGAGAACATGTAAATGGAGACGATTATTGTTGGGTAAGGTCAGAGCATTCATTGTGTCTGGATGCCTGAATTAGTACCTGGGGCTTCAATTGTCTGGAAAATGTTCTGGTAAACATTAATAAACATACAGAAAAGTGTGAGGTATGATTTACTGTATCAAGCTCCCATTAAGTCAACAGTCATTTACAAGGCAGATGTATTAATGCTATCCATGTGTATGCAGGTATAAGCTGTACAGCAGGAGGGTGGTTCTCACCAGCTGACAGTGCAGTAGACCACAGTGACGGTGAGCAGAGCAAAGGCAAAGTGCCAGCAGTAGCACATGGTGATGAACATCGAATTGTTGTGGTCCTTCTGGTCCCACTCCGCCAGTCCACTCGGGGGGTAGAGCACGAAGCCAATCTGCAGGAAGGAGAGAGGCTCGAGAGCGTCACAAGATGCAGATGGGGTGTCACATGACTGAACACCTACACATCCACACACACAGACCCACACACATACACACACACACCTGCCAGAACCAGCTCCCCTGCAGCAAACACAGTGTGGCTCTCAGTAACTCCAGCAGGACGTTCCCCCGGTGGAAGACCTCCAGGAAGGCAGTCAGCGCCCCTCCGAAGATGGCATACAGAAGCAGCTGGTGAACATGCACATCCAGCATGGTCCGACCGTGCAGGTGGTATAAGAACAGGAACCCTGAGGAACAGGAGAGGAGAACAAATGGGAAAGAGGGATGGAGACAGCTAATGCTGCATATTTACGCAAGCCTTCAAATATACCAACAGCATTTGAATGTGTATCCAGTGAAACTACTAAAGACCCATCACATTGGAGGTAAGCTACTGCTCTCCTCTTTCAAAGAGGTGTATATGCAAAATGCATTGTGTACCAAATGCATTCTGTAGCAAATGCAATCTGGGCAGGAAATACCGTAATCCTCTGCCCCTTGCTTTCTCTGTCTATTTCTCCTATACCTGGAGAGAGAGTGACTGCAGAGGTCAGTCAACAGTGGAACACTGATTTACGAGGGAGCTTAGGGTGGAAATGAGCAAGGCAACGTGAAAAGCATCTTTAAATATAACAAAGCAGACATTTGAGGCCCTCTGTGAGTACTGCTAAAGATTGCCCAAATAAGGTCAGTGTCACATGTTGCATCCCTCGCCTTACCCTCAGTGAAGAAGGCAATGCCCAGCATCATGCGGTCCAGGGCAAGGGGGGCAGCCTCTGTGGCGTGGACGGTCAGCGACACGGCCCCCGCCAGCCCGAAGAACAGGTACATGGTGGCATGCTGCCAGTTCATCAGCTGATCCCAGTGCTGGCTGGCGTAGTCGTAGAGATGCAGCCGGGGTCCACCAACCGCAAACTGCTCTGCCAGCATGCCTGGGTTCAGAGAGGGTGGTTCACATGACCGGGCATCAGGTGACAAGGGGTGCGTCAATACTCTAAATACAACTTCATTTATCTTAGCAGCAGTAATTTAGATTCAATTTCTATCAATGCATACATGACAAATAAGCGTGTATACATTTGCAAGAGAAGGGTTATCACGTATGGTAACAACTCTTCAAAATACTAGATTCAAGCAGTTTAGTAAAGTGAAGTTTTACATCTCAGCACAATTTAACCAATGAACTGAACAAGGTGATGTTACACTGCTTGTCAACCTATGGTACACCAGAACTGGAAGCTTGAACAGTACTTCTACAAATACGCTGTGCTGTGGCTATACATAGTTGTGCAGTTCTGATTAACGAAATGTGGCACAACTTTAAGAACCTAATCTTATGTGAGGGCTTGCTTACCGATCATAGAGAAGGACAAAATGACAGAGCCCTCGATGACCTCCAGGCGGCGCTGTGTAGCCCTGCTGGTCAGGCGCCCTGCACCCTTGTTCCTACGGGTGGCATACCAGAAAGAGAACTTCCCGGCCCACCAAAGCCCCACGATCAGGAACAAGGTGCCAGGCAGGGCATGGCCCTTGAAATTACCCATGATCCTTGCTGCCCCTGAAACAGCAGAGATGCACAAAATTCACTTTGTATCATATGACAATGACAGTTATAAAACTACACAATAGCATCATTGCATTCCCTCTAGTACACAAAAGAACGTAGCTTGGCAGATGGAACTCCCTTAAAATGTTTGACTGCAATTTGAACATGTAAACTGCTCCCTCCACCCAGATTACAGCCCATTTGAATAAACACACACATCACGGATAATCCACCTGCACAGTGGTCTTTATGGTACAAAAACCCCTTGTGTGCTCATGTGCATTTAAATAGCAAGCAAATAGTGCACTTTCACACAAGAAAAGTCATACTTTCCAGTCCAGACTCCTATCCACACAGGTGCCAAAATAGAACACTCCCATGCAGACACACTGTGAGGCGTTTATTTGCATGCCAGGGTTGGAGGGCTGTAACCGAGTACAAGGATTATTTTCTCTGCTGTTTTTCTTCCTTCCTGCACATTCTAACGGATCCGGAGACTCTTGGCAGCTACACCCCAGAGAACAAATGAGGCTCCAGAAACTGGGAGGAGAGCAGAAGTATGCCTCCGATTCAATTTAACAGGGCAATCAGAGCTAATGGAGCCTTTGAACAGCAGCCCTCCGGCCGACCTTGTCTCATCAGCCTGCACAGGCAGGTACGGTCCTCAGTGATTGAGTCTGGAGTGGAAATGCTGCACTGATCACCTCCCCACACCACTCTGTAGGCCAGGCATCTCCAGCACTTGAAACCCTCTTACTGCATTAGCTTATGATCCAAACCAAACAGATAAAAGGCCACCATCAAAGTGTGTGTGTGTGTGTTTGCGTTCATGAAAAGAACCAAACTGATACTGTTCGACCATTCCAATCTTGATAATGTGTTTAAAACTCATTTATTTTCTACAGAAAATTGGCCATAAAACTCATGGAAATTCACAAAAATGATTATCTTCTAAGGTTTTGACTTTAAAATCTAAACAGGCTGAGTTAAAGATATGAAATTCAGTTATACTGTATAGATTTTAGGTCAGTTATGTGGGATCAAATATGGTGAACACTATCACTATCACATGCTGTGAAAGCCAATCCTCAGGGTGTTTGTGCCTCATAATCCATGCTCACTTCTATATTATTGAATTATTTTGACCATTTTTGTTCACACAAAAACGATAAGAATGATTTTTCTTTCCATATTAATTTCACATGTTCTTCCCAACTATTACATCATCATGTTTACATGTGAAAATGACTCCAAACTAATTATGAAAAACACTTAGAGCATGGACACTGAGGTACGAACCTCTGTTGCTACTGCCGTGTTTTCTGCAACAAACAACCACCTTGTCTCTTTCCACTCACCTCTCAATGGCTCTGCATCTATTATGAAATCCAAAAGCTCTCTTTGATCCTTGGTTGTCTTGCATGCATCTCATTAATTAACACAGAGCTGAATGATGAGCTGATGGCCCACCAATGGTGCCAAAGTGGATAAACACACACACACACACACACACACACACACACACACACACACACACACACACACACACACACACACATATATTGGAATAGAACAACAGCAGGGTCACCGGTAGTGTATATCAAATAATGAAAGAGCTGAGAGGACTCTTGCATGACATGAATGTGTCATTCAGTGGCACACACTGTGTTCTTAGTCTCTCTGGAAAGTGTCATTCTTCTGTGATATGCTAAACACCATAACCAATCTACAAAAGATAATAATAATGGGGAAAATAATTGTTCACAGATCAGAGGATCAACCATGTTCTGACTGTTACGTTACCTCACTAAACTAAAATACACTACTTCTCAAAACATAACAGCTACCCTCACAAATAATAACTGCTACCCTGTTTGGGGTTATCAAAGTAATAAGAACCTCTAGAGGTGAGATCTTGACAGACATATGTCTCTTCAGTGTAACACCATCTACATTGCCTGGAAACCAGCTGTTCTCTCTTCTTTCTCACTCTTCCTTGTCTTCCTGGCAGACTCTCCAATCAGCCATCACACAATAAACCAAAGATGAGTGCTTGGTGTAGCAAACAGTGTCAAAGTGAATTTAAACTTATCACACTTGAATGTCAAACATTTTGATTGTAATAAAAGTGTATTTGTGTAGCCTGTGTGAAAGAGTGCCTGTCACCATCACACAGTACCCTGGTTTATTAAGTGCAAGTTAGCTGCCGCACCTGCTAGTGACTGTGCTGTTTCAAAATGAAAATGGCTGTTTATATGACTCACTTAAGTGACTAGCTGACTAGTGACAAAAAAGGGTTTAACATCCTCTTAGACACAGCACAGAAGCACAAAGTTACCATGGGATTTCTTGCATCTTAACAATTCAACGTGCCCAACACCATCCATATTATGTTTTTGTGTTTCAAGCACTGGGTGTTGGCAAAGTTGGGTGTGATCCTTCAGTCAAGAATCACGTTATATACTGAACACCACTTCAACAACTGCAATAAAAATCTACAGAAATAAAAATAAAAGTGTTGCATTACTCCTAGTCATCCCCAACTGTTCTGGCTTTAAATCATTACAGGCACACCTGCACACACATATCCATTACAGTTCCACATTAGCAGATCTGCAACAGGTCTACACAGCAAAGTGTAACACTGATGCTTAAAATGCAAAGAATTTTTTCAATCAAACTGCGTTTTTGAAAAATGACAGACTAATAAGAGATTAATACACTACAGTGTCCATGCTCACTTTTCTGTTTAAAAATTTCTTTCACCAATTCGCAATACGCAACACCAACAGTCAACAGAGGATCACGTCCCTGTCACAGATGATTCCTGCTGAAACTCCCTGAAGCAACTCTGCAGTGACTGACAGATTAGTCCACCAACAGCAGAGAGGACTGTGCACAGACTTGTGGATACACTCTCAGTAGCATCATGATGTAGTAAAAGTTCACCTTTCCTACTCTGGAAACATACAAGCCAGTATCTTATGTTTGTTGGCCTTTTAATTGTTGAACACTGAAAACCACATTCCCAAAAAGAGGTACCGTGGTACATTAAGTAGGCCAACCACATGTTCAGAATGAGCAGCAAGCACTCAAGAGTCCACTTCCCATCATCCTCTGAGGCACACTTCCATCTCCATGGTGACGGACAACTGACTCTCAAGTGTCACTTTAAGGAGGGAGCTGTGCCTGATGAGGTAATGCTGAGTGCCCCTTGGATGTACTGACATAACGGTTAAGTGCCTCTGTTAATTAAACAACACATCATGGGGCACGTCTTCTCTCAGCGCAGGGCTTAACGCCAACACCATCAGGCACAAAGATGAGGATTTCAAACTAGCCCAGCCTTATGAAAAAATACGTTTTAACCTCCACATTTTACTACCACCAGCTGTCACAGACTACCAAAATGTAACACAGATTTTTTCCCTGTCTACATCCAACCCAGACAGCCCACCTAGATCTTTTTCTTCTGTTTTTTTTCTTCTGTTTCTTCTGTCTTTATCACTCCCTGCCCAAATTTGGTCATTGTTCAAAGTCTCACTGTTCTCACTGTACAGGGCTTTTTTGTTGCAGTGTGTACCTGAATGGTGGGTCCAGTATGCATGCTTATATGTATGCCTGAAATACAATGGACCAATCCTCACAGTGACAGGCAGCTGTTAACATAAGCCAAACAAGGGATGGGCCCACACATGCTGTGAACTGAATATTGCGGTGCATACAGTACCTTATACCGAAGTGCTGCCTCAGACCATCCACAAGTATTACCTTGAACTGTGTGCGACTATCATTACTGTGATAATTTGAGTTTGTTTGTGGGGTTTTTTTTGGGTGGGGGTAAGTCTCTAAATAGTAGGCCTATACACTCTCTTCCACATATTTTAACTTACTATCCAAACTTAGTTACAATAGGGAAAATCTGTCCATTCCTATGCCTACCTGAAAAAGTCATCAAAGTAAATTAGTCTCCAACAAAGCCAGTTATATATGGGTTTTGACTAAATGTCCAGTGCTCATTAAAAATATTGTTCTTAATAGTGCCAACATATATAGATAGATAGATAGATAGATAGACAGATTTTAAGGTTTACACTGAACTAATTACCCAGTTCTCCTGCAGCGAATCCCCAGTATGCATTCTTGCAACTTCTTTCCAAAAAATAGCACCAACTGCGTTGTCTACCACCTCAGTACTAACATATTTATTCAAATTCAATCGTATACAGCCAATCCATTCCAGAGATCGGTCAGAACTGGAGAAATTAACAAGGAACGAAATCAGCACAGGGACTCCCTTGGAAACTGAGTAGTTCGGCCGAGCATCACAGAGTTTTATCATGCTGCCCGGAGTTCCAAGCTTAACTCGCCGATTCTTCTGAAGCAGGATGGATTTTTCAGATCGCGAATCGTTTTTAAAATCTTTAAAGAGGTCTTATCTCGCCCCACTGACAATTTCTTTCATTATAATTAAGCAAAACGACGTTGAGAGGGATGAAATTAGTAAACTGGGAGCTAAATCGTGTTTATACCCAGTTGCTTACATTATGTTATTTTTATATAGGAAACGTTGTGCGCATAAACATCAAAAAAACCTTTGAGAAAGTAAAATTAAAAGTAGTCGTTTCATATATATAACTCAACGCAATTTCAGAATATATTAAACGATGGCCTTATACATTCATATACTGATGTGTGAGCGGAAAACGTATGTATTATGCCCGTAATACGTTATTAATAAGAATGTAATAAAATTATTCTACATACATTTACTTGATATTTCGTTAATGTTCCGAGAAGCACTTCTAATAACTAAACTAATTTTCTTACCTTGACAACAGTTTTGGCGGTGCAAATGTTAGATATTCAAATCCACATTCCAGATGCAACTGAATCCGTTGGGAGAATCCTTACTTATCCAATCGGTTGTTAAAACTGAATTAAAACCACTTAAAGTCTCCCCTCTGAGCGAAGTATAACGGGGAAAAACGGTGCAACTACTTGAACTGTTTCACAACAAATTTTCCAAGAGGATGGTATATATTTTTCATTTTAGGCAGACCGCCCTAAAGAGATGTACGATTGGGTGAGATTTGCAAAACTACGTCAGTCCCTCATACAGTGATTGGCTAGAAATCTTTTCAGTCAGCTTCTGGGCTGGATTCCACGTGTGCACTTTCACTCCTGCAAGTCAATGGAAGAAATCAGAATAGAGCGAATTAGAGAAGCCGCTCTTCTGTCTGGAATTCCAGATGTGTTTAGATGGAGGACTGAGATGTGCATGAAGAACGTAACCAGGCGTTTTGTTCCCATGCGTCTGATTTTCCTTGAATGTTGTAGTTGCTTGAATGTAGTACCTTTAATGTTGTATTCCTTGAATTTTTAAATCTTTCTTTGTCGACAATGGGGATTAACTTCCTGAACAAATCAGATTCCGCAAATGTTGCTTTTTTACAAAGATACATTCTACCGAACACAATTTCAGTTATATACACTTATCACAAACTATTTTAAAGTGTTCATATTTGTTGTTGTTAAAACTTTGACAGAATGTAGAAAGAAACAATGTATGTGAAATAACGGTGTGACGGTAAAAACAGTTTACCGTGAAAAGATTTTCTTAAAAAACAGTGGCCTCCTTGTGTTAGTAAGTTTTGGTGAGCGTAAGAGAGGGAGGGACTGCGTCTGAAGTATTGTACGTGCAAGAAGTCACGGCGCCCTACTCTGCGGTTTGGGGCATGGAAGCAGTAGTTGGCAAAACTGTGTGACCTCAGGATGAAGAATAAAAAATTACTTAAAAACACATTTATTGTTACATTATTTATAATTATACCAGTAGGTCTACATTTAGTAATAGAGTTGTATAAAAGTTGTATAAATGCAACTCAACCAAAAACAGCAGCTATCACCTTATGTGACCAAAGTCACATCACTAGAAGTAAATGGCAAATCATGTCAAAAATCTAAGGCTTAAAATTTGACTCCCTTGGAAATGTTAGTATGGAATTGGTTATTCTAACTGAGGGGACTGTTGTTATGCTTGTGCTAGAGAAAAAGACTCAATGACCAGAAACATACTACACATAGAGTGTGGAGAGAAACTAGCTGTCTGTGTCCTGTATGACCTAGCTGCTAATTATAAACTTTTGGATGAAGTTGCTGTTTGGTGTAGCACAGACCACCACTTAGGATCATAACTACCGTTTGTCCCTGGCATGTTATTTCTAGTTCCTGTTTCCCCCTAATGTGCTGAACTAAGAGATTCATGGAAAAGCAAACAAAAGCAACAGCAAAAGAAAAAAAAAACAACTAGTTTCACATGGTGGTCCTGTTGAGCAGGAATGCACTGAAATATCTGGCCCCATAACTTATCTGATACTACTTCACTGGGACCGTGACTGTGGGTGGAGTTCACAAAGAGGGGCACACTATAGTAGGTACAACTGAGCTGAACACACACTGACAGACTGTTATGATTCAGCCACAGTTTTTGTGTTGTAAAGAAAGAGATCATATCTCAGTAGTCTTGGCATGCTTTGCATGAATACAAAGAAAGAAAGAATAAGGTCCAATCAGATTTTAATAGTCTTGGCATGTTTCATGTGAAAATTAATAATTTAATTCTTTGTAACTAACTCAGCACTAAAGTACTGCACCATGTGTCAGAAGACAATGCATTTTACAGTGATAAGATCCCCATACTAACCAGAAGAAGGGAGGATGTATCAGCATATACATATTTATTTGCTTTAATTTTCCAAGTCATTTTACAGTACACACTACTTAAAATAATGCCAATAATTTCAAAAACAGTTTCATATTGCACTAGGCTAAGATCAAGGCCCTAAAACCAGCTGAAACTGTGACCTGTCCACAGGTTACAGAATGCATACCCCAACTGACAGCAACCTTTTAAAAGTAACAGAAACAGACTTACAAATGTTTAGAATTTCCCTTGGCAATGGTTTTAGTACAAAAGTTAAAATTTCAACATGTCCTTGGCCTGTACTACAACAACAATACTAACAGCAACGTTTCACAGCACAGTGTCACAGAAAAAGTCTGCTACCTACAATAAAGATAAAAACATGACCGCAATCCATGACTGCAAGCCGGTGTTGTGTTTGACAGCTGAAGCAGTAGCTAAATAGTTGCTACAAAGTGGCTAATGTACAATTTACACAAGCAGAGTGCAGGAACTGATGGCTAAATACATAAAACACAGCCAAATGTTAGCAAGGAAATTTTGTTTCATAAATAGATTACTGACAGTCAGTGACCAGTGTTTGCCTAAATTGTAAAGGTAAAAAAAACGTCAAAGGAGGTGAAGGCAGTGCCGTTGGTATGGCTGTTGTGCTTTGGCGTAGAGAACAGATCCTGTGTTGTCTACACATGAAGATGGCAAATATGTGGATATCTGTTGATTTGAATGACAAATACAAAGCATCCGGATTCCGGACAGCCAATGAGATGAAGAGACTTACACACACACAAGTGTGTAGTATTAACTGCAGTATTCAATGTGACACCCTGTTGCTGTCATGTTTGGTCCTGCGTCGGGCTGACATCAGCGCTGTCTTCGTAGGGAGAGCTTCCGTCGGGGGTGGCGGTACTCTTGGTCCATACAGGATGGGACGTCTCCAGACTTAGGACCTTCACATTCTGCCGCTGTGATTCCACTGTGGGGACGCCCCGCCTCGGACCTCCTCCCCTGTGGCACATTGACCAAATAGAGATGAGAGGAGTTTAAATTAGGTCTGAGACAAGCAGCCATGCAAACATATACATGTCTGACTTGGGCTGCTAATCTATCATATCAGGTTCATGTCAGCAGCAGTGTAGCATAGTGGTAAGGAGCAGGACTTATAACTGAAAGGCTGCTGGTTCAACTCCCCACTGGGGCACTGCTGTTGTATCCTTGGGCAAAGTACTTAACCCAGAATTGCCTCAGTAAATATTCAGCTGTATAAATGGGTAACATGCAAAAAATTTGTAACCTATTTAAGTTGCTCTGGATAAGGCCATCTGCTAAATTCCAATAATGTCATGTCATGCAGTGCCATGCATTCTGAAGGTGATGCCACACATCCACAGAAGAGGGTCATACTCTCTTCCTTTGTAAAACAGATAAGGGAAGGGCAGAGTGAGAAAGGGATGCAGGTACAGCAGTTCCACAACACAGGCACACTGTCATGCAGGTGACCTGGGATCTATGGTTTTCTCAGCCTCACCTCTTTATTGAGTCGGTGTGTGCAGTGCTCTCGCACTCCCCCATTTCCCGGGTTCCTCATGTCATCATGACAGATCAGACATAGGTCATCTGCATCACTCTGTGCACACAACACAGCAAACCCATCAAGGGCTTCCCCTCCACTGCATGAAGACTGATTTTAACAATGAATTCCTTTAAACATGCAGTACACTATTAACAGGGATTCAAAATTATCGAATGGCACCACCACACAGGAGAGAAAAGAATGATATGTTAATGTTTATTCATGCATTTTACAGTTAAATAAAGAGAAGTATTTAAATGTAACAAATAATCCTAAATCTGTTGACAATTTATTGATGCTGTAAGGCATTGCGGGTTAGAGGTGCAAAACTCAAGAGAAGGGGACTTGTAGCATGAGATGCCAACCCTCAACCCCTTTGGAAGCCTTAAAGTGAATGCCTGACAAAGGGGGTCTGGTAACAGTGTCTGATTTGCTTTACAGATTCACAGGGAGTGCAGTACCCACCAGTGACATGACGTTACGGCAACGAAAGCGCAGCCTCCTCTCGAAGGTTTCGGATAGCTCGTGGATTGTGGTGATGCGGCTGTTGTGGGCGGGGCTCCTCGTGTGGCTGTTGTCGTCAGACGAGACACGGCGGGCCTGGGGGTGTGGCCTGACCTCCGTCTTGTCCCGGGATTTGATGGGGGCACGCATGGGCGCCATGGTGGTAGGGCGGAGAGGTTTCATCTGCATGGCATTAAGCTGGGACTAGGGGGAAGGCGGGAGAGTCACTTGACCACCCACAGGAGGCCCAACAGTGCAACCACACATTTGCAGCAGTTGGTATGCTGACATCATCAACGGCCAGAAACTTGTGACACTAAAAGAGTTCATTTAACACTGAAATAAATGGGTGGCATGTGGTTCTGGGAAAAAAAAGTGACATTAAAAGGGTTTTGATTTGAAACAACATCATGTGTAGTTATTTTATTTTTTGTTAAACATGCAACTATTATCAAAAACATTCTGTTGCTCTGTGAAGTTTTGGTAATATTATCTGACAAATAAAGTGATCATGATACTTCTATCTCTCATGTTAAATCATCCAAAACTACTGCATCTAAGAGAAATATAAAATCTTTTATGTATGTAGTACATTAAACTGTATTGTAAATATTCCTATTCTTGATGCGTTGCTGTTTGATATTTCCCCACCATTGTCCAGGCTGGCACATTCAGTTCAAATGTGCTGCTGAGCACAAATCATAACATCATACTCCAAACAATTGGCCACCAGCCTTTTTGTGACTGGCACAGTTTGGCATAGTGCCTTATTGACATTATGTCTCGTGCTTCCCCCCTTCATGAGGACTAACCTTCCCCCCACCCCATGGTGACCTCACACCCACCCCTCCCCTCACAGATGCTGAGGGCCAAAAAAGATCAGCCTGTGGGTCACGTTACCACAAAATCAATGAATTTATGGATTTGGCATATGAACAGGGACATTCATTACCAGGCCATGTCTGGTCTTTCACGTGTGTGTTACTGATTATAGATTTTAAAGATAATTGAAGTACACATGAAAATAATGATAATTGACAATGATAATTTAAAGAAATTGAAGACCACATGAAGACAATGACAGATGAAGTAAACACTCTGTAGTTAGTCACTAGCCTGATCGCTGTAAGTGGAGCAAACAGAACCACATCTACATTCCAACAGTTACTCCAGCCTTGTGAGCTTTTAAATCACTGGTACTTGATTTTGATATGTATATATGTACTTTTTTGCTTGTTTGTTTCTGCCAAGATGCTATGCCTACTGTTCTTGGTTTGTGCTGGGAATTATGATTCACTCATGTTTAAAATGAAAGCACATAATAGCTTAAAAAATTAAAATAAAAATATTTTATGCATTTGCCCCTGTATCCTGTTAATATGTTTCCTCTTATTTTTACCTGATGGTCCTATGGAGACTTGAAATGAACTTTTCAAGAGGACTGTGCACTTAGCATGAATCTCTCTATTTCAAGAGAATCAGTACATGTACAAATGAAAAGCTACTTATATAGTGAAAGATTACGTAGTATGAAGTATTATACTAGCTATATTTTATCAACAGTACATCAGTCAGTAAGACATTGAATCACCCAATCAAGGAATAAGTCTTTCAAGCCCTGCTATAAGTGAGAGTAATAGAATTGTCAAAAAGGATGTCACTGAACATATTCATTGTCTTACTGCACACATGCATTCAGCTGGTTAAAAATCATTTCGATTTTGAAATGGAAATACTCCATGATGTTGCTGCCACTGTTCTTGAGGCATAATTAGATAACTTATGAGGGCAGAATTCCGGGAGCCCATGTCAGCACTTCGACCAGCTGGCCAATATTAATTAACAACAGCACGCTTCTGGCAAAGGAATCAATATGGACTAACAAAAGCATCTGAAAATATCTGCCAAATCTGGGAACAAGGTGACACACAGCAGCTGGTTAGATGACAAAGCATCTTTCTGTTACTGTTCTTTTTTGATTGCAAAATACAGCCTCAGTACCTACATCAATATGTATTTTTTATACAAATATGTTTTCTTCCCTATATTCATTGAATATTTCAGTCACATTTTGCTAAGCTCACTGCATTTAATAAATAAAAAGCATATGGTAATAATCTAAATTGTACATATATTGGGACACAGAAAATTAACATCTCATTTTATGCAATTTGGAAGCATTTCTTCATACAATAAATGCTCATATATGACTGTGTAGCTTTCCTTAATAGCGTGCCAAGCATGATGCTATATAAATACAAATCAATATCAGTTATTAGATTTCATTAGAATTTCATATTAGAATTCATGCTTTATCATTGATAACGTAACATCAGAATTGTCCCAGATTTATTTTTAAGACATACTAAACTGCTGAACATTAGGAGCCAGATTTTCATTGTCATTTGTACATTGGTATTTGTACTTAAAACATTAAAAGTGATTATAAATAGACAGTTCACCTCCAATCACACTGCAGCTTTGTCTCTCTTATAATTAAAAGAGAGGTTGGATTTGTCTCAATCTGTGTTCTAACCTTGCAGTTTTGAAGAGCCAGGATTCATATTTTACTACATATGTAGTGTAGCTAGCTAATTTACATGTATCTAACAAGATTATTAATTCATGGTATTATCTCCTGACAGATATGAAAACAGATATGAAACATTATATACCGGTCTGTCTGAAAGATTGTGGAACTCATAAGTAATATGGCATATTATTCTGCTTCCACTTGAAACTAGTTTCATGATTCTATTACTACACACATGGTCACATTAACACGTTCAAAGCAAATTCACAGTGGTTTCAGATTAAAGCATATCACCTTTTTAGGAGTTAGGAATTTCTAGGTTTGATGTTCAATGTTCAGGTGTAAGTCAGCTCGGGTCAAGTATGATGCCTTTTCTGGGGATAGCCGAGTAACTACCAACTCTCAGAGGAAAACAAAGTCAACCGCTGATTTGGAAATTATGAAAACAAGCAGCCAATGAGATGCCAATGATCATGGGGTGCACATATGCCATTACCTTTCTCATCTTTTATTTTTCACTACTTTATTGATGATTTCACAAATGTGTGTGTGTCTGTGTGTGCTATACCAGCAGTGGTATTTACTAGGTCTAACTGTCCTTCCCAATTCTCTGTGTCTGGAAGCACTTGTCAAGGCTGCTTTCTCTGTCCTCTAATATTAATAGGCTTCTAGACAACAGCTCAGACAGTGAGGGTTAACACCGTCTTTGACCCAGCAGCACAGTGTGTGTGTGTGTGTGTGTGTGTGTGTGTGTGTGTGTGTGTGTGTGTGTGTGTGTGTGTGTGTGTGTGTGTGAATTATGTTCCGCTCTTTGTTGTCACTGCCCAGCATTCTTCCATAAATTGGCCAAATTCTGCTCAGATACCATTCAATACAGCTATAGAAGAAACTTACTCTTAGTATTCCAAAAGGAAAGATTCCAAAAGTAAAAACAAAGCTTTATTCCTGCATCAGTCAAATTACAAAATGGTTAGGGCCAAGTCATAATGAAATGCACTAATAATTTTATATAGATTTAAATTGTTTTATTAGCATTTATTGTGCTCAGCACTTCAGCACCTCACTGTGGATTGATGTGTGTATTGCAGCTTTAGCTCTTTCAACATTTCATACATGCATACATTTGTACATTGTAATTTTTAAATATATTGATACATTGCTGTCTGCAAATATTGTACATTTATTACTGTTTGTTATGCATGTCTAATGTATAATGTTGCGTACAGCAGCGCTTCACTTGATTGTCCATTACAAATTTTACCTGATGGACAATGAAGTTTACTGTATCTTACCTTCTTATGTATTTCAATGGAATGTTGTGTTTCAGTTAATAAGAAGAACGTACCCATTTCAGATCAATTTCTGCTCAGTCTTGCTCCCTCTGTTGGCTAGTTAGATAATGTAGGTTCTTATCAAACTGTATTTTAATGTGGAGAGGGAGTTGATGGTGTTACAGTTATATGGAACAATGTAATCTATGCCCCATGTAATCCCAATCATCAGATGATCCATATTAAGTCTGTGCACTGATATTCTTTAACTCCATATTCACATTAATTGAGACATGAATGAAAACTGTCTCTAGTCATCTCGTTCCTGGATTCTTTCACATGCATGAGGAATTGCTTAACGCATTACACATTTCAATATTTTAGTGTCAGATTACATTAACGTTTTGAAATATTATAAGAAACTGTTGTCCAGCTGTTGTCGTTTTACATAAAGATTCTCTCATCAAATATATATTTCATCACAAAGTACGATTAGTTGGTGATTAGTATTTGATTAGCTTGTCTTACAACCTGTTTGATTTAACTACAGAGTGATCATTTTAAAAGGCTTCTTTTATAATAAGTCATGTTTTATGGTAATAATTAGCCTACCATTTCTTGCAGAGTTCATTTTGATTTTAGTATTTGACATATGCACAGGTATTGGAGGAATCTGAATTGTGTGTGCAACATCATAATAAACATGCGCACATAATTGTACATAAGTGCAGGGGTCTGTCTATAAGCACTGGATGTACTGCAGTCACACCAGAGAAATAGTAATTATTGCAGATAAACCATTTATTTGAATACAAATGTGTGTATAATTGCTTTCATCTATTAGTCAATGGCTTTTTATCATACTATGGTGTAAGTATACAATACATTTACAATAGCAGGTGCCACATGAACATTTACAAAAGAAAACACTGTGATTGTAATAATTACCATTTTTCATGTGTTGAAGTAATACTATTGTTAAGATAAAATCTGTAAAAACTGCAGAAAATTTCAAGAACCTAAACCTAAAAGAACCTGTTCCTTTCTCTTTTCCTGTGGTGCAAGAAAGCATCACCTGTAAAGATGACTCCAGATGACAAATTGCAAAACGATTTATGTCCCATTAGAATTTTCCTCAGATCTAGTTCTCTTTGGTCACTCTGTATTCATGAACAATCTGACTGTCAGTTTTTGGATACTTATGGTCTGGTGTTCTAACCAGGCTAACACTGTGCCACAAATGTTTTTTACATTTATTTAACACTTTATTCAGCCCAAGGGGTGGAGCTCACATGAAAATAATTAGTTTATTTAGTCCTGATATCAGTTCTTCACAACATTTTACAAGTACATTAAAAGGAAACAGCATTTTGAGTGGTAAGTTTTTTCTGCTTTCTGCTTTTGTGTTCTTTCTTATTTAGTAAGAAAGATTAGAAATTTGAACTCCACCTGAATGAGACCTTAAATGCAATTAATACACAATGAAAAAGTAGCTCCTGAGATGTTTGTCATCTGATTGTGAGAAACCCTTGACACATTGCAACATGTTCTCTTTTTTAGCTAATAATAGAATTGTTACAAGTGATTGCTAAGGAACAAAAAAGAACAAATACAAGCTGTACCATACCACTGATTTGATGTAGAAAGAATGGTCTATGAGAAGGAGATCTTAGCAGCATTTTTACTATCATGAGTATGGACAGCTTAGAAGGGGGTCTTACCGGGCAGGGAAGCGAGGCTCGCCGGTCTGCAGGTGGGTGGGTAGGTCTCCGGAAACTTCGCCGCCTCTCTTTCGCCCGTTCCTCCTCTGCGTCGTGGCCCCAGTAGCTACTCATCCACTTGGTGAAGTTTCCATCGTCATCCTCATCATTGTCCACGATGAGGGCAGGGTACAACCTGAGAGACAGCGTGAAGTCGGCGTGGAGGAGCTCTCACAAGCTCCGGCTTCAATCACAGAAAGGACAGGCCCGAGCCGAACTGGGATGGGCGGCACTCTGGAATCTGAGGTCCCAACAGGAAATCCTGTTCTGCACTGAAGCTGTGTCAGTCTCAGTAGAGCAGAGTAATTAGACCCCTCTGACTTGTTAGGGCCGTTCGATGGATTTGCTGCTTGAGCTAACCCAAAAATACACCGTGAAGCTTTTCAGCAAAGTTTTTAAATAAGTGAATCCCCCTGTGTGCTATTTCCGATTAGGGAGGGGGAGAGAGGGACGTATTGGAGCTGGAGTTGGGGCAGGGGGAGGAGTATATGTGCATGTGGGTTGGCAGGGGGCGGCGGGGGGCGATGGGTTTGCTTTTAATCTTTCCATTACAGAGCCTAGTGGAGCCGGCCCAGGCCTAGAGGGCAGTCGCTATGGTGAAGCTCCAATTTTCCTATACTTTCCACTAGCTGAGCACATCAAACTTGTCAATAATCATGCAGTGATGTGACTCTCTCTCTCTCTCTCTCACTCACTCTCTCACTCTTATTCTCTCGCTCTCTTTTGCTTGAGGGCAGGAGTCTGTGCAGTGAGAGTCAGAGTGAGTGAGTACTGTATGTTGGGGTCAAAGTTTGAGCAGGGGAGGGGCATTGATGTAGGCCTCAACTGATGTGGCACAACTCAACCAGCAGTGCCCATACTGATAAAAATGATCAGTGTAACTCTTAAGAATGGACTTAAGTCTTGACAGTTTACTGTGCAACTGAAAAAAGTAACAACTTCAAGCACAAGCATTTGAGATATATTAGCAGGAGAGAGAAATATGCAAGGATCTCCTATTTTATACAACAGAACAGTGTTTGAGGCTATTCAAGGCCTAATGCACAACAACAATCTACACTTAACCTGTGTTTGTGTGTGTGTGTGTGTGTGTGTGTGGACATTAAAGGATTATAAGATTATAAAGTTTTATATTAAATAGTTTGTAGAAATATAAAATGTTGACATACCACTTTTGGTGTGATGTGTTTTTTGAGAAATGGGTCATGAAAAGATTTGACTATCTCCAAACTACCTGGTCAGAAGTGAACATGCTTATGTATCACTGCTCTATACTGTATATTTTACATATTACCACAAATGCCTTTATTCTGACCTCTTGGGTCAACTCACACACTCACAAAGGAATTCAAAGTGTGAATTAAAATGTTTCATCACACTCAAAATTCTCAAAAAATTATATAACTATGTATTTACCAACCCTAATAAAATCAATTGTCTAGATATTTTTAGCAATGGTGAGCTTTTAACAGTGACAGCCCTTTGCAATGTATTTTTAGCAACCTTAGCAACTTTCGCACTTTGAGAACTGTGTCAAATACCGACCCACATTTCTGTGTTAAAATCATCATGGTAGTCCAATAACATAAACAAGTGTTTATGATGAAAAGTGATACTGAGTGTAATAGTTAACACCTTGAGCTACAATCGTTCTGATGGAGAGTTTGACACATACTGGTTATCTTTAAGTAGTAAGATTTGTAAATGAGGAATAAGGCAGTTTAACCTGTTAGGACCACAGGCAGAAATGACGTGCTTTGTTGGGCTGAATGGCCTGTTCTCATAATTAAACTTCTTAAAGTTCTTAGGTTGTGCCTGCCACTTGATAACCTGCATAGCACATCATGCAAAACAGCTTCAAGTTTTCCATGTTTGCTTTTTTCCCACAGAGGTATCAACCATTAACAAATCTCATCTGTCCTGCCACGGTACTGGCCATATTCATGGTCCTCAAACAGTCCTCTGCATCACTTTTGTTGTACTTGAACTCTTCTGTCATGATTGAATATAATTCTAGCAATTCCTCTTTTCCAATGGCATATGCCCTAAAATTTCCCAGGATGATGAGGCATCTTCAACTGGACAGTTCTAGAGCACAAACATGGCCCTCTGGCCTTGTCTCCTGTCCTGCTCTAGTTGATAACAAAACAGGACAATGGCCTAGTACAGTATGACATTAGTCATGTAAATGAAATACAGTTTTATTGACTATGACCTGTGCCCGCCAGCTGGATGTCTGAGGCTACACAAATAGAGCAGCAGCAAGAGGAGAGAATAAGCTATTGCGTTCCAGTCTGAATGCTCACGTGTTGTCTGTTTCCAGAGCCAAGGCAGATCAGAATCAACAAATCAGACCATCAATGGCCAGAAGGGTCCTCTGCAGACTCTGGTCAACACAAAGCTGTTTCCAGCTTAATACACTTGAAATATGTCACGAGAGGGCAAAGTAAATCATCACACTCAGGAAAGAGGAGGGGTTTGGCGTGGCTGTTTATGTCTCATTGAGAAATTATATGGACAGCTGGGATTAATGAGTGGTATAGGGATCTCAGCATGTTCCTTCAAACACAATAACCAGTGCAGATGCAAGACAACAGTGTAAAACTCTTAGCTTCTCGGTAGCCTTCCCATGATTCCACAATGTTATGAATGGTAAGGTGGGATTGAATGCCTGGACTATCTATTCAGACTTTTAACCAGCCCAACAGGTAGTAGTGTGGGGCATAGTGTAAACTATGTTAATGGAGATTTCCTTCAATAGATGGTAATTACTGGAATGGCAGGTATTCCAGGATGCTATGTGGCACATTTGTAGCACGCTACCATGTAAATGCAACACTGGGAACTAAGCATTTCTCAGGGTTTCTTACAGGCTCATTTAAACATACAGAATTCAGATACACCTTCTTACAACTGAAAAAACAAGGCCACAGACCTGGTGGTTTTCTTTCATTAGGCCTGCAGTGTATCGAGTATGATATATATGATGCCTGTTGTAGCTGTGAACATATACCTATGGTCTTAATGGCATTTGTGTCACCAGTACCATAACATGTTGTGAGCAGATATAGCTCAGATGAGTGCAGACTGCTTTCAGGTGTGGTAGCATTATTGCTAATTTAGAATGTTTGTGTGGTAGAGGATTAGACGATCCTGGTGTACAATTGGCAATTACAAATGTTGGGTTAAAAAGCGGGGAACTGCACAAAGAAAAAGTATGGACCATATAACCTTGTGAATTATTTCATTTCATCATACATACACATGCACACATAATTATATGCATATATGTGTATGTATACTGTACACCTTTGATTCAATGATGTGAAAATTTCAGCTGAAACAAATTAACCATATAATATAACTGAGCACAGAGCTAACAGAAGCAAAGAATATTAAAACTGCAGTAGATATAGCAGAAAACATCTTCGATCATTTCACAGTTTGAGTCTAATGGGGTCAATACATACCAGCCCTTCAGCCAGGACAGAGTCATATCCTAACTCCCTCCCACAGTTCAGTGGGGCAACCAGCTGTTATCAGCTATGAGGAACAGGCCTGCTGAGTCCTGACCAAAGGAGTCAGTGAAGGATAAACAAAGTCATATGAAGATGGTACCACTCTCTGCAGGCTATTAAATATGCACCCTTCAAAAAAACAGGCATCTCAGACCTATCATTATTGTATCTGACAACTAAATCAATTGTATTTCATTTTCCTGCTTAAAGCCACATTTGACCTCTAAACCATGGTGTACAGTCCCATTATTGTTAGCCCTGTCCACCCTGTTTTACAGTATACTAGCAAGTTCATTCTTTGAAAAAATGATCAAAGACAGACTGAGGTAGAAAACCAAACCAGAAATGGACCAGGTCATACCAGATGTCACTGTAACAGTCTTGATTCATTTGCCTATCACAACCTAGGGAGAGAGGGGAATATTGTGTTTTCTGTGGTACACTTTTTACAATGAAATCTTAGAAATGGAAAAATTCCCCAGCACTTGTGCTGTAAGTAGCTTCACTCTGTTTCAGTGCTGACGATGCCTGTCCTCATGGATCAGGGTGAGAAAGAATGCATACTGTGGAATAGGACCGTCGCTTTGCATTACAGATTATGAGGCCACAGCAACTCTTTTTGATCCTAGTGTATGAGGAAAGCAGCCCTGAGGCCCAAATTGACTGGTTGTGCCCAACCACTCACCCTCCCAAACCAACAGGCTGGCACACAGAAACGTGCACACAGTTCAAACTGAAACAATGCAGTGAAAACATGATATCCAGTCTTTATTAGTTATTATAAAGTGTGACATGGTACCAGGGATGGCTACAATATTGAGAGGTAATTGGATAAAATGGACACTAAAAGAATGATGAAGTGGCCACTGGCCAGTTTTTATTCCTCTTCACAGAATCAAACAAAACACCAAAAATGACTAATCTTACAAACCAAACGGCAGTCTCTCACTGTCTCTTCTATCTGAAAGGTGTGAAGATATGCCTTTATACAGGCCCATTGATAAGGCAGCAAACAGCAGTGCAGTGATTTGTGACATCAAGAGAGTTACCAACGGGTCTGTTTGCATATTACATTTTACTTGTTTTAATTACAGGGTCTCAAACATTGAACTGTTAACTAATTTTACACTAAAACCTTGATGCCATGATGACATGACATTTTTTTCCAAAATGAATCTATACAGTTTTGAGTTTGCTTAAACCTGACCACACATTTAATATGCTGACGTATTTGTTGATGTTTGTTGCTGTTTTGTTGATGTGTTTGTTCTGTAGGATGTAAAAATGATGGCAGTCATTAATGTTAAAGTTTTAAATAATTGGAAATAATTAAATAATGTTATTTAAAACAGGCTATGAGATTTCGCTTACTAAAACGTTGAAACAGAATTGACGATTGAAATGAAGAGAACTTAATATAGGGTGACATAATTTCTAAATGACACAGAAATTTAAAACAAAATAGTGTTTAATTAAATAAAACGTGGAGTTGAAATGAGTTTCTAAGGACAAACAAGACAAAGAACACAAGCAAAACCATTTGAAAAAGTTGGCGCTGTCAAAGGCTGCTGTGCTCTCTTGTACGTGAGTCGTCTCGTTGAAAGCTTGCAACACGAAACTGCTGTAAATTCATATTTTCAGCGCGGATTGGTTTCGATAATATTTTTCCAAAACGATCGAGGGTTCACCACTCCAGTACAGTAGATGGCGATGTATACCTTTTAACTGGGTTAGTCCACCATTAAAACGCCCGAAGAAGACCGCAAATCAAAATGGCGAATGCTGTTGCAGTTGGGGGAAATTCAATATTGAGGTATGTACAATATAGGTTGAAAATTTACGTTGTCATATCACATTTTTTCCAAATAAATAAAGCATAAACGGCCACTGTTGACTGTTCTAGTACGATATGGAACTACTAAGTCAGTAGCCAGCAAGTAGGGTTGGCGCCCTTCAAAGTCGTACCTAGACTAGCTGCTGTTAGCTAGCTCACGTTGGCCATTGCGCTGTATTTTGTTCAAGTTCTTAAAACTCAGTATTTGTTTTCTTTTCAGCCACAAGCAGCGGCGCGCTGCATTTAAGAAAGAAAGGAGAAAAAGAAAACGTCAAGCCCTCGCAAAACTCAGAGATTCGGGTAACTAAGTTTGCTCTTCCATAGCAGCTAGCTGATTAGCGAACTGTGTTCCCCTGCTACAGAAGTGTCACACATACACTTATACCACATTTGAGGTCCAACATGTGAACCCCCAATGAATCCGCTTACCAAGCGTGTATAAAGTGAAAGTAAGTGTGGGGAAGTATCGCAAAGACTAGAGCGTGGCATTGCCCTGAAACTTGCAGGGAAAATTCTCTCAGCAGTAGCTATACAATATTCCATCGCATCGTTGACACTAGGATACCATAAAGTAAGGAAAAGGACCACTGCACGCTTTTGTGGTCTTGATTTTTAAATGTATATAATGTATATGTGTGTAGAGTTACCAGAAGAGGATAGAGAGAACCATGTATCAGAAGATGGTGATGATGGTGATAGTGATGACAAAGAGGAGGAGAGGAAGGCTGAGGAGGAAAGGTATGTAAACTGAAACATTTTTCACAGACTGTGGCCATCCACTCTGGTTCATGCATCTTGTGAAAGCAGTTGTGTGAAAGTCTGCATTTTAACAATGTTTTATCTCATTCAGACAGCGCCTTCACCTGGAGTGGCTGGAGAGGGAGCGAATCGCTCAGGAGGAATTCAGGCTGAAAATGGAGAGAGAGGAGGCAGCACAAAAGAAGAAAGAGGAGGAGGAGGTTAAGTGCTATGCTTTTATGGAGTGGTCTTATCTAAACTCTGCAGAAGATGATATAAATACTCAGAGTGCAAGAAGAGTTACCTGTGTTGTACAAGTCTTGGCCTATTTTTTTTATATATAACATACTGTATATTGTGTGTGTGTCTGTGTCTGTGTGTAAACAAGCAAAAACAGCCATTTCTCAAACACTAACTACTACGGTGAATCTGTTTTTAGTACCCTTTTGCCATCTAGTGGTAAATAAAGGCATAGTAGGTATTTTAAGGCGAGTCTGTCCATGAGTGAGGGGAGGACACTACAATATTGAGGGACGATTTGTCACTGCCAAAACAATCTGTTTAGCTCTGTATATAGTTGTTTTTTTAATTAGTTGGGACAAGTGTTGAACAAACGTTTGTTCTTGTCATCTGTCTTGGTAGGGCTGTGGATTTAGTTTTCAGCCACCTTGCAGTATCTGACCAAATGATTTAACCTTTGACATGTCTTTTGTTCTTCTACAGAAAAGAATAAGGGAGGAATGGGAGGAGCAGCAGAGAAGAGAGCAGGAAGAGAGGGAGCAGAAGCAGCAGGAGAAGATTGACAGAGAGGTGATCTGTGCATTTGGAGGATAGAGATAATGAGCGTCATATCCTCTTTCAGTTGAGATGCCCAACCCAACACAGGAGCACATTTCCTATGCACTTTCCCCTGTAAACCCAAATATGAAAAAATCCAAAGGTGTATTTAGAATCCCAGGTCCATACTAAAGGATTCTCAATGCGTGTTTTAAAAATAGAGGATTTAAACCACCAAAAAATAGACACCTAGGAGTGTGTTAACAGACCTAAGAGCACTTTCTGAACTGTCATAAGAATGGTTCTTACAGTTCACGTTGAGTGTGTTTTATGTGGTTGGTAACATTTAACCTCATTGTCCACAGGTAACATTTGAACCATGCTGTCAAAGATTGTGTTTTGTGTGTTTTATCTGGCATTTTATCCATCCATGCTCTTCCTTAACTAAGATGTACACAAAGAGTGACAATCCTGCAGGTACCTGCTGCCACATGTGGAGAATGTATCTTTTTTGTGTGGGCTGTTGGAACAAAACTGAACACAAAATCCAGACAGAAATAACATTGAATAGAAATGTTTTTATCCTGTGTGTTTAAAATGCCTGTTTCTTTTAAAACATGTTTTCTGCTAAAATATCCTGTTCATTTGAGCAGTTATGACTGGACAGTTTACTGTACAGTCAGCCAAAACCCAACATTCGAAAAAGTGTTATTTTGTGCCTGTCAACTCTCTGTTCTTAACAAACGGTAACAGATATCTGCTAGGCCACTGCAGGCTTTTCACCAGCCCTGTGTTTGCACCATTTGTAGGAAGCAGTACAGAAAATGTTGGACCAAGCTGAAAGCCAGGTATGTATAAGCCAGAGCAGATATTTACTGGGTAAAACTCCACCAAAATTGAAAGGAGGGAAAAACTGAAATGCCCCCTTCCCTTCACAGAAAATACTAAAATGAATATCTAGGCAAATGCTAGAGTGAGTTTCAGCTGAAACAGTGGTATGAGAGACAAGTTCCCAACCTTTGGCAGCTCACACAGCACCATTTTACATATGTTGCCTGATAAGCACTGCCATTTTGTAATCCTGTCATCATCATCAGTAAAATTGTACATTAGAGAATTTTTAAGGATTTATGAATTTAAGGCTGTCCCTCATTTTGTGCCAGTTCTTTGATTTGTGTGACAGGTCGGGGACCATGTTCTTGCTTAGGTGACCTTAGATTAAATTGCAGTATAAAAGCTTACTGACTTAAGTACCATGAGCAGTCTTTATCCCAGCAGATTTGAAACCACTGGGATTATTAAATCACCCAGAGTAGTAGATAATCTATAGTGTGTCATGTGAGATAAATCTAAATGATGGAAATAAATGCCTGACCTTTGCATTTTCCTTCTGCTAGCTTGAGCATAGTGGTCCATGGAAAAACCCTGAGGCCCCAGAGGATTATGGGACAGAGAAAGATAGGGCAAACTGCCCTTTCTTCCTCAAAACTGGAGCCTGCAGATTTGGGGACAGGTAGGAGGCAGGAATTCAGCAAAGATCTTGTACTCTATGTTAGCAAACTGTACACCAAAGAATATAGTCCACAGTTTTGCAGGGTTGACAGTGTTGTGTAGTGGTTAAGGGGCTAAATATATATACAAAGTCAGAGGCTAGGGCACTGCTGCTCTGCCTTTAAGATGCTTAATTTCTGTCGCTCTAGTGAATGCGTAAATGGATAATAATAAATATATATGCTGAATAAGGGGATCTGCTGAGCAAATAATGATTCATAAGTTTTTACAGTCATTGGTAGATTGATTTTTACAGTCATTTTTACACATTACAATCACATTTCAATTCATTGCACTGTAGAGACTTGATTTTTGATAGATTAAATGTAGTGCCATGTCCTGGTATTTTTGTGCGTCACATTACGCTGAGCTGGACCACTTCCATTCTTGGTCCTGTCCCTCTCTCTGTTCAGGTGTTCCCGTAAGCACGTCCACCCTACCTCCAGCAGCACGCTGATGGTCCGCGGGATGTTCGTCACCTTCAGCATGGAGCAGAGCCGGCGCGACGACTACGACACGGACGCCAGCCTGGAGTACAGTGAGGAGGAGGTGCACCAGCAGTTTCTGGACTTCTACCAAGATGTGCTTCCAGAGTTCAGGAGCGTAGGGAAGGTGGTGCAGTTCAAGGTAACTTTGCCGTTGGCGTTGTCGGGAGGAGATAATGTGAAACTGAGAGGCATGCAGGCTCATAAAATGCATGACTGTGAGCAATATTTGATATGTTTTGATTTGCTCAGGGAAGCAATTTCATGAAGAATTTAGAAATTGTTTCTAAATATTGAGACAGTTTGTGTCTATAATTACTTTAACAATTGGGATCTGTACTTGTAATTTTATTAGTGTTTGGAATGAATTTGTGGCAAGCTGTCTCGCTGATAAAGATGCATTCTCTTCACAGGTTTAGATAAATAGAATATTCTCATTTATAGTGGTGCTTTGTCCCCAGGTTAGCTGCAACTTCGAGCCTCACTTGAGGGGAAATGTATACGTCCAGTATGAAACGTAAGTTGACTTCACCTGTTACCTGTTATTGTTGACCACTTAGCCATACTTAATTTATACAAGCAGGTTTTGTTTTTTGCTCATCAGAAACTGAGTGGTTGTACCACAGGTTAGAATTAATCAACCAAACTTGCTTTGCTTGGGCCCTGGAGAAATCTGAGTCAGGCTATGTGCATGAGGAGCCAATGCTTACTACAGCTAACTGCCATTGTCAACATCCAGGGCATGATCTTGCTTAATTTATATGTCAAATACTTCTTGTTCACATTTTTGGTGAGTTTTCACAGTTGACTTTGAAAACCATATTAAAGTAAGATCAAAAGGTGAAGACTTTGATGCAGAATGGAAGTGACATAAACAGTTTGCGATGACAATGACTTTTACAGTGCTAGTTTTCAACGAAATGTGAGTGCTAATGCTTAATTTAAGGTATGCTATGTATTTTTCATGTTTTACACACACTGTTAATTGTAGCAGTTAATTTTATTAGGCTAATTGCCCCTTGTTTCTTAAGTCCTGGAATGTATCCCTACAAATACATGTTATTTACAATGGGAATTTCTGGTAAGAGAGCGACCGTGGAACATAGATACATCATTGACTGAGGTATACTGAGGTGTCACAGTTTTGACCATAATGATATGAGGTCTGACGTTTTGGTGATGTGTTAGTGTCCCTGCATTGTGGATTGAGCAACTGCAGCAAATTGCCAGCTCCAGTAAATAAGCTTGTCGGTTCCTAGAAAGCACCACTCCTCAGGCAGGTGTTCACATGTGCAGACGTGCCTACATGCCTCAGAAACACAAGCATGCATCAAGGGGGGAGCATTGTGCAAACCCGCTTGTCAGGCAGGTGAAACTTGCCACAATGTTTTAATTTTCAGTGCCCATTAACTATATATCAACCTGTCTGTTTCTCATCAGTCTGTATGTTACTAGTGTCTGCATTGTCAAGAAGAAAACATGGCAACCAGTAATCTTAGAAACATCTGAGATTTATTAACCTAATGGGGCTGGTTCTCTGCTGTTTGCATAAGTCCCATACTGCTGTGACTGACTGACTTCTCTGAAGGTGAACTCTGGGTATTTCTACAGGGAGCAGCAGTGCAGGGAGGCCTTCATAACATTTAATGGTCGATGGTACGCAGGGAGACAGCTTCAGTGCGAGTTCTCCCCCGTCACCAGGTGGAAGACTGCAATATGTGGTAAGTAGGCCAAAAACTGGTTGAAAAAATTGTACATAAAGTAGGAAGATTCATTTACTCCAGTTCTGACTTTGCACTTCTGAAAGTGAGTGATGTAGTGTTCGGATTTTGGCCAGCTCAGCAGCTTGCTTATAGCGATACTCTCTGCTGCTTTTACATTGCTATTCTGAATGTGTACATTATAACATTATGAATGAATATTTTCCACTTTCTGTTGGCAACCCTCACCTCTCTCTATATCAGGGCTCTACGACAGGAAGAAGTGTCCCAAAGGGAAGCACTGTAACTTCCTGCATGTATACAGAAACCCCGGCGGGGAGTTCTGGGAGGCTGACCGGGATCTGCATTTGTCCCCTGATCGGGGCGGTACTTTCAGAGGCCAGTATTCAGAGTGCTACTCGGAGCGCAGAGACTGGTCACAGAGGCACCGCAGCTACAGTCCAGAGGCAGTCCAGGGGAGGCGAAGGGGGAGGAGGAGCCGGAGCAGGGAAAGGAGGAGCCGGGAGAGGCGGAGCCGGAGCCGGGAAAGGAGGAGTCGGGAGAGGCGGAGCCGAGCAGGGAGAGGCGGAGCCGAGCAGGGAGAGGCGGAGCCGGAGCAGGGAAAGGAGGAGCCGGAGCAGGGAAAGGAGGAGCCGGAGCAGGGAAAGGAGGAGCCGGAGCCGGGAGCGGAGGAACCGGAGCTGGGAGCGGAGGAGCCGGAGCCAGGAGAGAAGGAGCCGGGAGCGGAGGAGCCGGAGCAGAGAGGGCAGGAGGCAGGTCAGTATCCAAGGAAAGAGATCTGGGTACAGGGAGAGGCAGAGGTCAAGAGGCAGGAGTCGTTCCCCATCCAGGAACAGGAATGGAGATCGCGATGGAGAGAGCAAAGGAAGGAGTAGATCACCCAGGGAGGTGAGAGAGAGATCTTCAAGGAGGTCACAGACCCCCAGAGGAAAAGGGGGATCAAGAAGTAAAGAACCTGCTAACAAAAGGCGCAGGAGGAGTGAGACAAACAGTCCAAAGAGGCTGGACAAAACAGCAAATGCCTCTGACAGCAGCCCTGCTCACCACCACCACAAGCACTCCAAAAAGAAGAAAAAGAAAGCCAAGAAAAAGAAGAGCAAGAGCAAGAGGAGTAAATCGCCCAGTAGTTGTTTGTCAGGAGATTCAAGTAAAGAATCTGCAGGAGAGGGAGAGGTAAACCAGTCTCCTAGCCCTGAGAGTGCAGAGAACACACAGACCTGCCAGGGGAACCTCACACCACCGGTACTGGACCTCCATCAGGACCTCCCTCAGGAGACAATGCAGCCACAACCCCAGGAGACAACAGGTACACCAGCAGAGGCAGAGACACAGTGGGTAGAGGCAAACGTAGAGCAGAAAAACCCTGCTGACCCAGAACATTAATTCATCTTTACTGTCAATGCTCTTCTTTAATTATCACAATCCTGTTGTAAACCAAGTCCAACTTGGGTTAAATGCTTCTAAATATGTGTAAATAAACTTTGTTTTTTTTAAGTTATGAATGCTTTAGAGCATTTTTTGTGTCGATGAATTCCTTATTATTCATGAGAACTATGTTCCAAAAATTGCCTTGATTTTGAAGGCAGTGAATACCATGTTTTTTTAATGCACTGCACAGGAGACTCATTAATACTGTTGTCTGCCCGCTAACTGCATTGATGCCACTTGCAAGTTCATCAAGTAATATAACTTTGGCAGAGTCAGCACTTTCTTGTAGGCTTTAGTCCGCTCTGCCCATGCAGTCACTTGCACTTTTTTAAGGCACTGCAAGTGAGGCATGCAGTAAACTTAAAAAATAAGATTGGTTCGATGTCAGGACAGCAGCGTAGACAGTGGCTTTTTGGCTGGGATTGGGAAAGGCTACTGAATGGTGTATTGAAAAAACTTAGGAACTATGACTATGTACATACACACACACATTATTTGTAACTCCTTGCTTTATATTCGGAATTGGACATTGAACTGTGGTCTGTAGTTGTCTTTTTCAAGTTAATAAGATGAGCCATTCTGGAGGGCTTTTCCTCATATCCCAATGACTTTTATTCCCGCAAACCATTTCGCCTCTTGAAATCACTCATCCATCAGAACAGGGAATGTGACCAAGGAGATGATGTGCTGAATCAGGCTCATGTCATCACTGTGACTTGTTATACTGTCCCTGAAAAAATGCAGAGTAGGTTATGACAATTTAGAAGAGTGCAATCACATAGAAATCGCCCCTCTTCAGGAACGAGGTTGGAGCTTTTTTAATGTCTAAGTGGGTGGATCACAAGTGAACCTATCAGATTTTGATGTACCACATGACTTTTGAAATCAGGGTGCTGCAGCAAGAGTAGTTATTGTATGAACAGTTTGAAACTGATTTATGAGCCATGTGGTTCATCCAGTTGGTCAGTGGTGCAATTTAGTGGCCTACTGAAGATAAACCCCAGACAAACCAAATGGCCAGAGTTGTTTCCACTTACTGTGCTGCTGGTGTTTGCTGGAGTATGTGTCTGCAGACAGTAAATAAACACTTGTGCTCTCACTGGGGTTTGAGATGTTTATCTGCTGCTGTCCAGTGTGTACTATTTTCTCCCTCTTGTAGTAACTTACAAAAATAGCTGCTTCTTGCTGCCCATAAAGTTACTGAATGTTTTTTTATTAGCTGTTGGCAGCCCGTCATAGTTCATGAAACCCACTACAACACAATAAGTGAAAATCTTTGGCATGGTAGAACTTGACTTGCAGCTTGAACTGTAGGCACTTGCAAAAGCAAATTTGCTTGTATGTCCCTGACCAGCTACACTAAGGATTTCATCCAGTTTAAGATTTCAGCATGTACACACAGAATTGCTGCAAACTCATTATGGGTATTAAAATTGCTACATCTGGCCTAAAATGGTAATTTGTGTACTCTACTTTAGACTCTTACACCTCATAATTTTTACTTATTTCTTCAGGTCTCTGCTGTGCTGTGTGTTTGGAAACAATGCAGTGTCCCTACCCTATGCTTTGATTAAGAGCTGGGATCACATCACAACAGTTGAGAGAGCAATGAGCGATTAAAATGTTGATCAGCTCCAGCAACACTGAAGTATAAAATGAGGTATTTTTTTCTGAACAAGTGTAAACAAATTTATTTCCATTTGTACACCAAACACTGCTACACCGGTCCACTGAGACAACGTTACACAACATATTTCCACAGTGAGACAGCTGCATGGTAGCGGTGATATAGAATATTTTTAAGCAATGCATTTAATGTGAGTTACAAAATCGTATAACACCATACTCTATGCAGTATAAGGGAAATACAAGCAAAGTTAGTCCACTGTTGCCAACTTTTTCCGATTGGATTTTGCTGGAGGGACCGTGGTTCAGTGCTAGAAAGTGCCATCATGACATAAACATCCTCTCAGTAATGGTGTCATAGTGAATAAACCATGTGCAGCATTCCGTGACACTTTACAAACGAGACCAGAGTGAATGGCAAAATTGTTGTCTGAGAAAAGTAGGCGAATTTATTTCATTCGTTGCACCATTTCTGATCTTCGAAGGCATTCGATTTGTCACCCAGTCCTTTCAGGGAAGAAAAAAGGTGCTGACGAGGCCCAAAACATTGCTACATCTATAGACGAAAGCAATAAAAAGTTGGCACCACTGGGTCTGGCTGAAGTTATCTTCAGGGCCGTGTTAGAACATTTTAAAAGCTGCTGTATGTTGAACATTAGGAGCGCAGTATTAAACCAAAAAATACATAGCGATTTTTGAAATTCACCATAGAATCAAAAATGATTTTCTGTGCTTTCATCTTCAACAGTCAATTTAAATGATATGCAGAACCGAACAATATGCTTAGGGCTTTACTTAGACAAAAAAGTAAAACGACTCTTTGGTTTTGCAAGCATTCCTTTTCAGTTCATACTTAACATAGCACAAATAATACGTTTTTTTTTCCTCCAAATACAAATTTGCTTTTGTAAAGCATATGTATAATAACACAGTGTTTCTTTGGTCATAACTAAAGGACACCCTGAAAATTACTGTATGCTGTACCCCAAAATATGGACTTTTTTCAATCTTTTCTTCCAAAGAAAAAGGAAATGGGTTGATCCTGAACTCTTATTTATGCCATTAGGGAAAATCCTTGAATGTTTTTCCTTATATTCACATTTTGAAACATCTTGCGCATGTATTCCTACATCTTAGAATGGATATAACAGGACCTCCTTTCCTTTTCACCGCCAAGTTGCATGTATTTCTTTTTATGCCCTTAACTACATAGAGATGTAGTCATGGAGTGTGAATACAAGGTTAATGAGATGATGAACACAAGAAATATCTTAAGGCAGTTGGAAATTTTCTGGTAATGACAACAGTGATCTATTGATCCCTTTGTTCTGGATTCTGTACAGTGCTACACTGTATCCTAAGCACAGGATAACACGACAAAGGCATCTGACATGGAACAGGACACATACCTATACTGAACATGAACATGGTTTTGCACTACATTATTAAGCAGACACAGAGGAAACGGCTGGCAGAGGGAGAGAAAGCCGGTCCGGCCAATGCAGTGATGGCCGTGACTATGTCAGTCCGATCTCCTCCAGAACGCTGCGGGGAGTCTCTGCTTCCTGTTTGAGGGAGAGAAGCATGGCAGTCTGTGAGATGGACCTGGGATCTTGGCGCCCTCATTACTATGACGTAACAATATCTGGGACTGCAGCAGAAACAAACTAGTCACACAGAGGAGAGAGGGATCAAAAGCTCCAGGAAACCAGAGAGAATGAGGGAAGATGGCTGAAAGCAGGGGAAAACTGAGATGTTTTCTACTTGTTACAAAAGAACTTTCAGTATGGGGACTACGGGGGTTCTGGTTCTGGATGAAGTGGGTGTGTAGAATGCAAATGACCGGGATTAAAGAGACAGCACATCAACCATTTGTCTCTCAATCAAATTCAATAAATCCACAGAGAGGAAAACTCCCTTAGAGGTATATATATCATTAAACACGTCGATAAACAGTAGGTTTCATTAGATGTGCATTAGGTTTCAGTTACTGTCTCTTTAAGTGCAGATGAGATACACAACTAGTGACACTTACTTTGGCGTCCTAGCATGAGGATAGGCACAAAATAAAGAGAAGAATTGCGTAAGCACAAAAGAGTCAGCATTCATTCACTAAGGTGGGAGAGCGGAAAGTAGAACAGAACCCAGCTCCGCAGAGGCTTGCAGCCTCATTTTCACTTCAAAGAAAACATAAACCTTTGCGATTTACAACGCGGATCTTGATGTGGTAATTGTTAATCATTAATGAAATGTAGACCCTTCTCTGCTTGATGGAAACTCCCATTTCCATTCCAAGCTGTCAGGCCATGGCCTGCTTCCCTGGGCTTGTGTTGGCAGTCACCAGCGGCAACGTGCGGGGCTGGAATCTTAAAGCGGTTGGTTCCAGCTTTGTTGACTGAATTAACCCTGACCTTCCTACTGACAAAAAAGGCTAGGTTAATCTTAAACTCAGCCAGTTTAATCTCTTGATTAAATTCTGTGTTATGCCTCATTAAATCTGTGCGCTTCAGTGTGCTTTTCCTTTTTATTTTCAGACATATCTCACACTGCTTATGCTGTGCAAAATAATCAGTCACACATTTGAGGTTATAAAGATGACTGATTTTGTAAAATTACTGCAAATAGGGTTACCTGTAAAATATTGACATGCATAACACTACAGAAACGCCTGTCAGGGCAAGCCAAGCATTCTTCATTCATAAAATGAAGACTGATAGATTTTCCTTTTTATATTTTAAGAATACAACACATCTTTCCTCACAAAACACTAATATGAATGTATGAACAGCAATGATATTGCAAAATGTTTTGAATCCTCAAATTCTTCCCAAGAAACTACTTTTTGTATCCCAGATGTGTCTAAATGTGCTGTGGGCTTGTTTCATGGATTATAGAGCTGACTCATCCCTTGGAAATCATAAATATAAACCAGGACACTGCATCTGTAATGAAATTAAATTCAGAGAAAAAAGCAGAAATGTCAAATAAGTTGAACTCATTTTTACTTGATACTGAAAGGTCATGACTGCCAGCTCAAAGTTATTTTATTTCATAACTGAAGGGAGGTTTCCTTTGACATCTGAGATGTGCAGTGTGAACACAAAAGGTTACATTTTACTTCTAAGCCTCCTTTTTTCTCAGTCTACACAAGAATGTTAAGTTCACGTATGAAGAGACTGCTATTTCAGGGTTCGGCAAAGACAAAGACCTTTCCTTCTCCAGATCAAATAATCCTTAACCTCATGGATGAGATTAGGAAAAAAGCCATTTTCATTTTAAAGTTGTGTAGAAATATCCAAAAGGGAAACAGATCTCTGAGGAAAACATGAGCATTGACCCAGCTTCAGTCTGTTGGACGACTCACCTTTGTCCAGAGAACTCAAGTGGATCTTTGTGCTGTAATTATATGCAATGTAGCTGTAACTTCATACTGTTAACTGCTCAAAAGAAATGTATCATATGGCATGTTAAGAATTTAAATGCACAAAGCTGAATCCAGTGGAAGAAGACACACAGCAGTCTGGGTCCGTAACACTTCCTTGTGTCCCATTTGTAAAGCTGTCAAATACACCAGAATGAAGCATTCCAAAAGTAAAAATGACAGAAAAAGGCAAGAGTACAGACCTTTGTTATTTCATAAGTGAATCATCTTAACTGCTCAGACCTTGGCTAGTCCATATCAGACTGTTTTAAAACAGACTACAGGTATATCCAGGCTTGCATTACCACTACTGTCACTTCTAAATTACTGCTATCAGAGTGGTAATGACTCTGTCTTTTTATATCAGTGAGAAACAAAAAAGGTGAAACAAATACAATTTAACAAAATAACAAATTTAACAAAGTACAATAAATTTACTTTCACTAATTAATATAACACTATTATAACTGAACAAACGATACATATAAATAAAACAGTGCCACAATGGGACATTGAGATAATGCTCTTTTTTCACACAACATTCTAGTGTGGTGCTCTGAAGAAGACAAATTATACAAAGTAACTGTTACAGAATTACTCAATCCAATGATCTTTCCTTAAATTATACAACAAATACTTATATTATACATACAAATGAAAAATGAATACCTATGAGGCTTTAATAGCTGTTATTAAAAGGTTTTAGTTCAGAGCAAGCGCTGCATGCATCCACTGCTGCTTATATCTTTGGGATGGGCTAATAACAGAGAATGATATTTAAACTATAGAATCTGTATATTTGAATGACTGGTTGATCTATGAAGCACAACCTTTAACCTGACACCCATAAGCAAGTGTATGCTAATTAGCTAGCTAGTCTACAAAAGTTGAATTTTGTGCATTTAACCCCATATCCCATTGCTGTATTTGGATTCAAAAATGAAACCTCTTAACTCTCCTAACATTTTATCTGGCCAAGAATCACCAACAAATAAAATAATGAAACTACTATACAGTATACCTATATAACTTTCCTCAATGTAATTTATGATCAATTAGATAAACAGCAATACAATGCATACATAATCCCCTTTTGGTGTTAAATACACGATACAAAATTCGAGGTGAAAGTTTTTTAAAATATGTTCCTCACTGTGGATAGAACCTGCAACTGGGAAGATTGTTAGTTCCACCGGTGATATGTCCTATGGTTCCTCTTATTCTGTTATTAAGGAAATTCCATCTGGATTTGAACCGTTGGTACACAAGTCATTCCACAACAGTGCAGCTGTTATTGGATAAGGCCATTCTACTGCATGAAAGTGGACACCAACATTTTCTAAAGGGATTTTCTCAATTATTTTTACTATTCATTCATTTATTATTTATTACTTATTTAGCAGGCTCTCTTACTAATAAATCAGTTTGGCAGGACACATACAGAATAATGGGCAGAAAGAACAAGGATGTGGGGGCTTACAGTGTCACTACAAGTGAAATATGCTCCCTGCATCCTTCAATGCTGTCAAGGACACACTCAGAGGCACGAAGCCAGCATAGGTCACATTTGATCTGCCTTCCACAACAATGTAAAGTAAGCCTGCTCTCCTGTTATTTTTATATTACTCAAATTTCACAAGGCTTCAGATCTGATTACAGGTAACAATATGGGAAATAACAGATAGATACCACAGAAACACCATTGAGGATGGCTACTTTTTGGTATGATGTGCTACTGTATATATTGTATATGATCCCAAGACACAACATAAAGAAGACAAAAAGGAGATGAAACACAAAACAAGTATTATCTGCATAAACTCTATGGTGAGGCGATGTAGAATCAGTGTCTTTTAAAAGGTTATGATTTTCAGTGTTCAACAATCACAATTGAATACACAGAGGAATGGCTGATTAACACAAGAATCCTGGTGCCCCTTCACTTACAAAAAGTGATATATGTGTTTTAGATACAAAATCAATTATTAAAATACTACTTTTCAATATATACCAACATACACTCTACATATATCCAAAAATGTAAAGCCATTTTTATATGTAATGTTATGCATACATTGTATAGCACAGAGTAAGACAGAACTGACCGTAAAATATACAACATCTGCACAAAATTGCATATTTGAAAGTGTCAAGAGCAGATCCATTTTTCAATATATGCCACAGAAAGCGACATGTATATAGATGTAAATTTTATATATTTCACATATCATTTTCTCTTATAATTCAATTCTCTTGTAACATTCACACGCATTGCTTCCATGTTGGTGGACTCCTCCCACAGACAGATACGTATCACAGTAGACCATGCAGTGGACTGGCGACGGGGAGGGGGCGCATGCGTGACAGTGGAGTTTTGCAGTAGGGGTGGAGTGACGTAGCTGCAGGACCCCAGACCGAGAGATGGCTGCTGGTGATAGGAGGATGAGGAGTAGGCGGAGGCAGAGGCGGAGCCAGGCACCGAGGGGGGAGGGGCTCGGCATGCAGGACGGACGGCGGCAGCAGGCAACAGCAGCAGCAGCAGCAGCCGTTTAGTACACAGGCACATTAAAGTACTCATGACGGGGCTATGGAAGAGAAACGCGCAACACAGCTTAGCTCACACTGCAAGCCAACATGCTTCACCTACATCACACAGTCAAATTCATGCAGGAAGAGAAGGCAACGCAGACGACACGGCGACAGTCGACACAGGACGTCTACACCTGTCACACAGCTGGACTACAGGGAACAGGGACAAAGACTTCATTAGAGCAGAGCAGAAATCTGAATTCAGCTTGTATTCAGTTTTTCCCCGTATATTTTGTAGCTTGTAGCACTATGCTTAAGTGAACTACAAAATAACATTTTATATGCAAAAAGAATCCTCATTATTTGTATCCCTTTCCCAGTTTATATTCACCTGTGTTTATCAATATATTGATGCATAGCAGTTAAACTGCTGAATAAGCTTGACTTCCATAGCTGTGTGCCTTTTATATACACAGTGTGAGATCACCCATGCTGGGAGAGACATGGCAGAGTCATCTACATAACACTAAAAAAGCTGCAATATTGCCACTGGCAATAATTTCCAGTGTGCTGTTATTGTGCTCGTTGACTTTCTGGTGTTTAGTATTTGTTACTTCAAACTTACCTGTCTGTAATGCCAAGTCTTGCCTGACAAAGTTAGACTAATACCTGTAGCAACAGCAAAGGGTGCATGCAATGCATGAAATTCATGAATACACATAGAAACCAACACAAGAATACAAACACACATGCGAGTCTTAGATTCTTGCTGCATTTCATTGTGCTGAATTCTGCAAAGGACCAGCTTCATACCCTATCAGTGGGAGAGGAGGTATCGGAATCCTGTGTTTCTAACAAGGGTTTGAGAGAATAACGGCGTTATCTACTACTAGTGGTGCAGGTAATACAGACATAAATAAACCTCAGCACTTCTTTTCTGGACTTTTCCTTTTCCTCCTCTAGTTAACCCTGTCTGATACATTCACATGCTGCACTATTTTTTACACAAGTCATGCAGTGCACCACAGTGCAGTAGACACTCACTGGAGAGTAGGTATTACTCTCCTAATGTCATCACAGCTCACAGTTCCCTGATGAATCACAAGTTTCCTGAATGTGATGAGATGAGGAAACCCTGGCCAACCTACCCACCCTTTCCTCCAACAGAACAAAGCTAATTTTTTCTCCTTCAGTGGTCTCCCGGTCATTGTCGGCAGATGACACCGCTGGTACTAAAACCGGACCATAGGACTCATCCTGCACCCAAGGTGAGTGCCTTGTCAACTGAGCCACTCATGAGCCCCATCCCCTCAGCAAATGTAATACTGGAATAGACTGGAAGACTCAGAAGCACACCAGCAAACAGCAAATGTAGGCCTACTGATAAACATACAGGGCTACTAAGAATCAGTCCAGATATCATATCATGGCACAGCTATGGATTTTTTTGGAATGGCAATAGAACAAAGAATTATTCTCTGAATATTCATCAAAACATGACCTTACACAGGTCATTTACGTACACATACACATTCTCCGTAGACTACCTGGTTTGTGGATTATCCATGTTAGTGGTCAAAAAACGTATGTATGAACATTTACATTCATTAACCGAGGGTTTTCACTCTCTTCACATGTTAGGGATAACATTTGGTTTAACACAGCTAACAGTCTCCTTTTTGATGTTATTTGATATTAAATGTTATTTGCTGCTTTAAATAAACAATTAAAATGACACCTTGCAGATTGTTTCAATTAACTGTCCCAACATTAGATGTTAAACATGTAGGATGTTTAAGATCACACATAAATATTAGCAGTGACAGGGTACAGTTAAAATGTGACCAAGCCACTAAATCAAACATAACACTAAACTGATTTCAAGATGTGTTCACAAGTCATTTTCCCTGCCATTAGTGCCATTAGCTGACTTTGTGAAGACTTCTGCAAATGAGGAATTTTCCTGTGATTAAGAATTAGTCACATTATTTCAAGGAGGAACCAGGATTACAACTCTAAAAATATTGTTCATCTATGCTGACTATATATCTCATGTACCAGCCACCGGCAGACCAAGTCGTACCATAGGACAGACAAAAAAGGCAAGTTTCATACTCACTCAAGTCAAGAAGTACTTCATTTTTCTACAGTCTATAAACACTACATTCCCAAAATATCTTTCATTCAAGGCTAATTAAAATAGTTTTGTCTAAATGCCCTTAAGTATGATTTCTTCCAAACAGTTCCAATTAAATTCTTTTCTATCAGACTGCACCACTAATACCTCAAAGCCCTAAGCCTGGTTTCCAATTTCGCTGGAATGCCCCAGGCTTCTATTAACAGTCTGTTTGATATTCAATTATATTATGTGGGCAGGCAAACACTTATTATTAGAAGTTGAGGGGAGGAATATGAAGCTGAATTAAAAGTGCCTAAAGCCCAATCATAACAAAGGCATATATCTCATCTGCAGTTCATAAATTAAAACTTTTTTATTAAAATTTTAATAGGCTTTCAGAAATACTGCCTAGAATTCCAATTAAGTTTGAATTTTCCCATGAGAAGATACATTTTCTTTCACAATTCAAGAGCCAGTGATTTTACTCTGTAAAATGTCCAAGTACCCTGCTGAAGAGTAGTCACTGGAAGTCAGGACAAGTAACATTTTGAAAACCTGATTGACTGTGTGAGACATACACATGTGCAAAAGCCACCAAAATCATATTCTCATATCTTCCAGACCTACTGAAACAAAATCTGCTATACAGCCAACATTCTTTGTGCATGAAAAAAGGCTTTGATCTTTAAGTCACTGAAAGTATTTAGGAAAATGTTAGCTTTTTTTTCAACATTACTTAAGTTTGAGACTGGTAACTCAGTCACAACTGTAATTGAAAAAGAGGCTAAGAAGCATATAAGCGTGATAGTTATTATGAAATTGGGCTAATGTTAAAATAATGCTATCTATTAAACAAAAATGCAGAAAAAACTACAAATTAAAATCAGGAAATACAAAGACAAGAAGAGAACACAAGCCAAAATCAAAGCACACAAAAATGAACTGTAAACCCTAACTGGGTTTGAAGAAGAAAATGCAAAGGCAAAATGGTGAGGTGCATCAAAAATGTAAAACCCAAGTGAACGAAAAGTGTGGTTTTTACAAAAGCCAGAAACCAATGCAGGAAGAACACATTTTCAGAAAGAATTTTCATGATGGAGGCATGTTACCCTGCTTCCAGTAACACTGAAATCTTTCCTTATCCTCACATCAATGGCTGAGTCAATTGGCAACCCCTAACAGCTGTATGTATTGTTAAACTCTGAACTTTTTTTTCAAAAAACGCCATAGGACAGACATCAAGTAAGATTTATTTTAATGAAAATCTAATTACTAATTAATTTAATCGATATGGGTGTTTATCAGCAGACAATGATGTCCCACAGACGTTAACATCTCACCTGTGTGAGCTGCAGGCTCCTGTTAGGTGCCTACCCAAACCAGTTCTGCTGGTTCTATTAACATAATTTTGTTCATTATTACAAAGCTATCCATACAGTATGAGGGAAAAAACAGCATCGGTCATTGATTTAACTTGTTTTACTATTAACCTGGAACAATGGTCTTAACGCATCAGCAATGCATGACTCACCCTGTGCAGCTGTTATTCCCAGGAGCCAAACATTTGATGACATGCCAAGATTTCAACCGTGGGAGTCAGATTATGTGCTTACATAAAGAAAAGTATTTTGGTAAACATGTTCTCCTTCTTGCGGTTGTGTTCCTGCTGTCTGTGTGTCTACATTTTGAGTTTGTGCCCCTTTTCTGTATTTGTGCTTTGTGTTTTGGATGCATGGCATCTTTTTTATGTTTTCCAACTTGTGTTTGGCTTTTATTTTTGCAATCGTGTTTCCTGCGTTAGGTCTGCATTTTTATTTTGTGTGTGCTCAGGAACATAAATGTTAGAATGTTCAGAAACAGAAAAATTAAAACCCAACTGCATGAAGTAAATAAAGAGTGATTGCTTTGGTTTGAAAAGCATTTTTAACAGGGGACATCACCAGGCAGTAACACCACAACAAATCAGAAAATAGAGAAACGCTTTTAGTGTCATGGGGGGAACGTACTCTCTCCCCAAAGGCTTTCTGCAGGCTTGACTAATACAAAGTAGATTATGGCCTGAATGCTGTAATGTACAAGGAACTTGTAGTTCCACAGTACTACCTATGCAAGAGTACTGAAGCACCTCCATGCCCAAGCAGCAAATAGCAGTGCATGCTCCTAAAAATCCATGTAGCCCCATAAGCCTCAAGATTTACTGGACCTTCTTCCACAAACTGTAAATATATGAGGGTCAGTATCCAAAAGGAGAAGGGTATTCTCAAAATACTACCTTAAATACTACCTTAAACTTTAAATAAGAAATTGATTTTCAAAATGCATTTTCTTCCAAGTTTCAGGAGCTAACCATCTATAGCACCTTTCATTAAACAAAACTCATAACAAAGGTGATTTAATATGGCAGCACAGTGATGTGACTCACAGAGCTGTGCCTCTGGAACGTGTTCAATCACCAAATTAACGTCTCCTCATTCTAACAGGGGCTCATTTTCAAAGACCTCTCCCAAAGGAGGTACCAGCTTGCTTGTAATTGAAATGCTAATAACTACAGGAAAATGCTCAACTTGCGGGCATCTCTTTTGAGAAGAGTGAACGTTTATATGCCTTTGTGACTTGAAAATTTAAATGAGCGTAAATATCCAGTTAGTAATGACTTATATCCATTAATATTGTGACATTGTTTATCTTTCAACAGGTACATTTGTTGAGCAATATAGCAGATAATATTATGACTAGTGCTCTTATTGTTTTTTATTCAAACATGTTGTTACTGATGATGGCAGCGGGGACATCACTTTGCTTTAAAGTCTTGAAATACACACTTTCATAACTGTATCACCTTTGTACTTCATTGACTGTGGCAAATGAAGATTGTGCTAGTGCTAACTGAAGTTCCAAACAGAGATTCCAGGGGAGAATTTTCAAACAATCCCTGCCCATGGCCAGGTGTGATCCCATCATCAGACTCCACCCAAATATAAGTATCGCTATAACCGCATTACATGCAACCTTCATGCTTTGACTGTATGGAAATTCATATCTACTGAATAACCATAATAATGATAACTTTATGGCCAAAAATGACAAAATTAAACACCCAAAGCAATGCTGCCTCTACAGTCTTAGGCACTGAAACTCTAACTCATTCTGCTGGGGGGAAGGGAGGTAGATTTAAATGCTGCCGCAGCATGAATCATCCTGTATTTTTTACAATTTGGCTGTGATTCTTCCAGTTTTGAACAGTGAACTTAACTGCACTCAGTTCTTACAGCTCCTTCCATTCAAAATAACGAAATGACTATTGCCTGGTTTTGGTCATATAATTTATTGTAATAGGAAGCTGATGTGTTTATCAGCTGTGTTTGATGACTCACTCAAGTGTTTAGATGAAGGGTTCTTCCAATTATTTATTGGTCACATAAACTCATAGGTTCATGTAGGATACAATGTTACATATATAATACAGTAGCTCACTTCTGGGAAACGTATGGTATTTTTCAAGAGTGGAGCTTGTGGCTGAACAGAGCATGTGTGTTAACAAATTTTTCTGTGCTCTTTAATGTTTGCAGATACTGAGGAGGCTAACACAACATTGCATATAATCAGGGTAACACAAATCTACATCTGCAGTACAGCATCAGCACTGTCTTTGGTAATGGCTCTCCCCACTTCATCCCTGTGCAGACATTCCTAACAGCATTAACGCTGTTCTCATAACTGGAAGGATTATGGGTCTTGTCTGAGAGATCAACTTAACAGGCTTTGGGGCACTAAGGAGTGAGGGAACTCACTAAAATTTGCCTCCAGGAGCCAAGTTAAATGTAAAACTTCCACCTGGGATATACAGATGGTTGTAGATAGTCATAGATGGATGGACCTGTGTTTGCATCAGCAAAATCTATGTGTCTTCAGCATCTACGAGTAATTTATCCAGATATGCACAGATTGGGAATTCCACGCAGAGTTGTAACCATACTGTGCAGCAGTACAGTTGAGTGTCTTGGTGTTCTTTTTTAACAATATGAATAATACATGTATCAATATTTCAAAATGTACTCACAGTTCCAAGTCATTAAATCTAAGTCAGTGCAATATTTGTATATTATTTTTTATATAAATAACCCAAGATGATACATCAATCACATCATCTAAGGATAGACCCTGCTGCCAGACACCACTGTGTATGTTCACAAGCTCCAAATGAGCTATACTTTACAATTTTTAGAAGTACTGTTCACTGTGTATCATAGAAAAAAGGAATTCTTAACCCCCTTGGATTTCAATTTAAAAAATTTAACAGAAGATGTGATATGTGGAATATAAATTTTTTTGGTTACTTCAAATTGGCATTCTTTTTGGTTTCACACTCTGTATACACAGCCTTTAACACCTGTTGTTAAAATGGTAACTATTTGTCTGTCCTAAAACAGCAGCTCTATTGTCTGCTAGTATGTGGAAACCTTTATGATATGATTAGCTAAATCTACAGAATATTACACATACTCTAATGTCACCTGAACTGTACTGTAACTGAAAAGAATCAAATCTTAAAATGAATATTCTGGAATTTAAAAATGAGAGTAGAATGGCACATATATACATAACATATGTATATATGGCACATATACATAAGTCAGAAGAAATCTAAAGAAGGGGAGACAGGGGGAGCGTTTCACTCGGGGAACAATGGCCCCTGTCAAGTGGCAGAAAAGCAATGATTCAAACAAAAGTAGTTATTACAATCTACTGTACCAATGAAAGGTTGTGTGTGAAAACTGACTGAATCTATATAACAATGAACTGCGGCAGCTTGACTCAGGGATACTGTGGGAGTAACATCTCAGAAGAAACAATTATAGCTATTTGTGTAACTTTAACGCCCATCTCTCTGGTAGGACTGATGAAAATAACGCTGAAAAGCATTCAGAGGACGTTCTCAGTGTAATTAAACTCCACGGAGAGGACAAGTCTCTTCTTGTCTGACAGAATAATAATCCACTTGTGAGTCATTCCAATCCATGTATTTCTCAGTTGTGCTCTGAGTTACTTAAGAGAGTAACCAACATTTTTAATTATTCTGAACTTATAGCAAGGTAACATTAACAATAGTTTAGAGTAATGTGTATTCACACAGCCTATTTGGGAATACATCAGTGGATTGAATAGTAATGTGTTGTAGAAAGGTAGTGGTGGTGGGAGGGGGGCTCTAGGCTTTCCACTAAAAAAGGTGTAAATTGAAAACACCACAATGAGTTTCCTTCTAGCACTTAATATGACTACTAAGAATGGAGGCTCACAAGAGGCAGGAGCCGCAGAGAGGGATGGGAAGAAGCAAAGACAGAGAGGGAAATAATAGAAGAGAGAAGAGAATAAAGAGAGAGAGAGAGAGAGAGAGAGAGAGAGAGAGAGAGAGAGAGAAAAGAAAGAGAGAGAGAAAGAAAGAACAACAGGCAGGCTGAGCAAATACCCAGAATCATCCAATGTGGCTGGGTTACATTTAGATTGGGGGATGCCCTCTAGACGTCCTGGCCCTTACCTCCTGCAGCAGGTCGGCCTGCTCAATAGCCTTCAGTACGTTCTTCTTGGAGGTCTCCTGTGCCTCCCCACCGAGCAGGAACTCGTCCAGGATGAAGTACGCCTTCTCAAAGTTGAAGATAATATCCAGTTCACACACCTGCAGAGGGAGCTTCACTATTAATCGAAATAAAGGTCCAGTTATCCATTTTTTTAACACGTTCACCTGACTTCGGATTTTCGGTGGGGATTTGGATGCAAATCTGGAGCCATGTGGTACTGCCGCCAGTCACTGACGCTACTGATGCTATGAGGCTAAAAAGCACATACTAGTGCTCCAGGGCACACAAAGTCATCAACCATTTTTGTCAAATTACCTGACTATGTCTTCCCATTTATTATGTTTCCACTATTTGTAGTAGGAGCTGTTTGCAGACTGATTAAAGAAACCTTGCTCTTGCTCAATAAATTCCATGTCCTCTGGTTCTTTACAACTTTTTTTTCAGCAAAAATAGAAAGACTACTATATCAATGTGCAGCTTGCAAGGAGTCTAAAGAAGCAATTACTGTTGCTCACAGAACCTGACACATTGAGCAGTCTCAGATGTTAAACCAAGGCACACACCAAATTATAGCAAGAATTGTGGCAAGCTTTTTGTAGACTCACAAGGGCATTTAAATTCGTAATGTTAGCATTAGTCATAAGGGTGTCTCAGTAGTTGACTTGTTTCAAAGCACTGGACATCCAATGGTGCTCATTCCAAGGTGATAAAAATACAGCCTCTCTTAAAAGCACTCCGTTATGAGACAATAAAATGCAGGGAAAGTGTTTGGTTGGACATTCCAGTCATTTGTAAATCGTCATTGCTAGGCTTATTAAGTTGTCAGCAGCCATTCAGTAATAGAGAGATGAGACCAGCGAAAGGCAGGGGACTCACGCTGCCGAAGTACTTATCCAGCAGCTCCACATATCGGTGGATGATCTCCAGTGTAATGAGCTCGTTGTCCTGGTCCTCGATGGCACAGCAGAAATACAGGCTGGCGTACCTGGAGTATGACAACATGCCTCTTTCAGTATAAACACACATCAACACACAGACAGGAAAGTGAGGCTGACTGGGGCTCTCAGTCTAACTGCTATAATGTTTTGTCCTTAACACTAAATGAAGTATACAAATCAAGTTCCCCTCCTGCAGTGAATTCAAGTGACATACCACAGTTCTCCTCCAGCTCCTCACTTCACAAATACTGAGGATGACTCTCACACAACGATATAATTCTGTCTTCAGTGTGTCTTTGTCTTGTTGTCCATCAGGCCACGGAGTTCTCTGGAAATGAAACTCTTTTTCTGGCCTTTCTTTCCCTCTGAGGCTTCCATAATATGTGCCTGCCATTGCTGGACCATCAGCTGACTTTCATCCGAAAAAAGACAGCAAGCGTCCGAAGACAAACTGCACTAAACCAGAGCATCAATAAAGGGATGTAATATCCATGTTCCATACTTCGACAACCTAACATTTCCACTACTACTTACTTACAGACTGGAGTAACTATCATTTTTCTCACTCTACAGTTAGTTAATAAACAATCAACTGCCTTTGTAAATACTTCCAATTCTGCTGAAAGAAATGATTTATCTTTATCAAGTTTCACACGGACAACACTGCTGGCTACTGCTTTATAATTGTATGCTCTGGGGTCTTTTCTGTTCAGTGGAGAAAGCACAGTGTAACAGCAAAAAACTGCCTACATTTCTGCCACTTTTTTCAGCTTGTCTGTGCAAACTACAATGCCTGGTACTATTGACCATTCTGTGAGTGGCATCTCTTTGATGTCCTCTAATGAGCACTGAAGGCAAAGCACTGACAGGTATCAGATAGGAATAATGGAGGAAGAAAACAACTTGAGTACAAACAGTTCCAGCTGCATCTCTTTCTGCTCTGTACTGAATCTTCACTGCCAGGACATGCCATTTATCATGCAGGATTCCTTGCAGGTGCCTTCAAAATGTGAGGCCTTTACTTTAATGGTTTAACTACTGAAGCCAACACAGCAAATGTGGAATTTGCTTGCTATTGCTGGCTGCAGTCATGCTTAGTCTAAAATGAGTATTCTATCTAGTGCACACTGATGCATGCATGCACAACGTGGATGAATCCATCTCATCTTTTTGCACTGATGCATCAAAACTTCTTCGGAGCCACCAAAATCTCTTCTTTTACATTTTTCCCTTTTTTCACCCAACTTTAATAGTGGACAAGTACGAACTGAAGTTTGTCATCACCACAAAAACAACTCATACCACACTCATACCACAACTAATTTTCACACTACAATGCACCAGGGGACAAACCCCAATGGAGGGTGGCTGCATCCCCTTGACGTGAGAGTACATATCTGAGTGACTCACAGGCACCACAAGACCCAGGGGTGTCAAAAACAGAGCCATGAAGAGACCCTGGTCGACCTACCCACCCCGATCCCCGGCAGAACAAAGCCAATTTGTTCTGCTGATGTGGGCTCCCAGTCATTTTCAGTGAATGACACAGTTTGTTTAGAACCCAGTCTGTAGGGCACAGCCTGCACTTGAAACAAGTCATTTTACCGCTCTCCCACTCATTGAGCCCTAGCTTCGAAACCCACATGCAAGCTAAAGGTTCCTTCCTTAATGTTATGTGTATAATCAACAGTAACTTGACTTTGGAACTTTCCACCTCACCTGTAGTTAGCTACATACATAAGTCTTCTCACAAACATACTGTGTGGGGAACTGTTACTTGCCATCTTTTCAAGAAATGACAGAATAAATTCTGCTGTAATGATTCCTTTCAAATAAAGCGCTTAGGGTAAATATATTGCCATGATTAGTGTGCTCAGTGCTACTTGATGTGCATATGTGTGATAGGCTTTTGCTAAATAAATGTACTATATATATGGTGTACTATGTTTACCTAAAGCAGAAAGGGGTATCCTGTTTTGGTGTGTTGGCACCAACCAGAACACATATGCAAATCGGATACTCCGAAAATAATTAAATGCAAAGCGTAAACAGCTGAGATGAGCATGTGATTCTGGTATGCATGACCTATTTAAACTGTATCAATATCATTCAAATGGGTTTTACAATCATACTCATTATTAGGGGACCTTAACACAATTCTTCACAGTATAAATATCAGCATAGTTGTATTTCTTTAAGCAGAAGCGGCATAATCTTTATTAGATTATACAGTAACCAGTGTTTGAACCTGAACAAAAATACTCAGACCAATTTTTATTGGTGCTGCAAAAAAGGTCTTTCGCAACTACCAGATATGCATATTTTACTGTAATTTAAATCAAAGTATACACATAGTAGTTGCCGACACATTCAGGAATAAATGTTATCTATGTTACTTGTTAATTATTTTTGGATTCTTTGAACGAATACCACATATATGAAATAGAAGTATGTTACAATTTGGGAACAATTCTTTCTAAACCATTATGTATCTTTCTGCATCATAATTGTTTAGGCCTAGTCTGTGTCAACACTTACTGTCATCATATATGGTGGAAAAGTTCAAGTACAACCCCTCTTTATTTCCACCTTTGTCTTTAATGAAAATGTCACTTGTTACAGCGCACTCATCACGTTCTGTCAACAATTCTCTTTTACGTTTCATTTCAGTTTTAGACAGGGAATTGCCTGACCGGTTGTCAGACTCCAAGGTTCAGTTTCCACCAGATCCAAACTTTAATATAATATTGTATCTAACACATTATCAAAAAATGTCAAACAGTACTTGCAAAATATTTTATTTTCAAAAATACTCATTGGGAAATGACTGAATGATTTCCTTTGCAGTATATTCTGTATGTGTTCTGAGGAATAGTTGCTGTGTCACTGCATATGGCAATAATGCTCTGTACTGTGCTGATATACTGGTTTGCATATGCTCTTGACATGCTTTGACACACAATCTGAAAGCCTCCAAGGGCACAAAGAACAGAACCTTGAAATTCAGCACATTATGGTGTAACTACAATGCAAGGGAATAGTTGTTTTTTTCATTGGGAGGCAATGCCCTCTTTGCTTTTATGATTTTTGCATGCATTTTGTACATTGCTCCAATCTGTAGTCCAAACAGCAGAGAGGCTTGACTGCCTCACTAAATTCTAAAAGAACAGCAGCTATGTCATTTGTTCTACGACTATGTACCATAGAAGCACAGTGTTTGGTAAATCCACATTGTTGCACATTACTGTAAGCCTTTTCTCCAAACCTAACCATTACAGAGACCAATTTAGCAAATAGGTTAATCATGTTACTATTAGTCTTTGACTCATAATTGCCAGGGTTTCCCGTTACAATGGCCATTAATGACATCACTTTTGTATGCATCTTAAAATATGCATGCTCATATGGTTTTATGGCCATACTGTACATGGCAAATGAACTCAGATATGCATGAAAGCCTGGCACATCCCTAAATTACATTCAAAATGTTCCAAGACTTGTATATATAAATTATAATTGGTTGTGTGAAATATCTTAGTGCTTACATTGTGATATACCCACTATCGCTACAGACTATGATGGCAGATGTACACTGCCATACTTATTGCGATATCATTTTGAAACAGCTCGCTCACATTCCCATCTCCCAATGCCCACAGAAAGCTGTTTGTGATGGGTGAGGAAAAGCCTTCTTTTAGCATTTAAAATGACACTTGCTGGTATCTCAACATCACATGCCCACTTATCTTTGTAAACAACCCTAATCTGTGTAATCCAACAAGTGCTCTAAATTGTGGCACCAGATCTTTCGCATGCAAATCACTGACTTTGTAAATAAAAGTGGTGTCTGAGTGCTCATTAGAGTTCATTACACTCGAAATCAAAAGTAGCTCAGGTTTTTTCAACAGCAGCAGTCCACGGGCCCCTGGAGGAGATGGTAACCCGAGGACTGCCACTGACCTTTTGTAGACGATCTTGAGGTCCCGCCACTCCAGGAAGCTGCACATCTTGGGCTTGCGGGCCAGCACGGTCTGCACCAGCTCGCGGGTGATCTTCTTCTTCTCCTTGTCTGACAGTGGCACGTACCACTTCTGCAGCCGGAGCTTCCCCTGACGGCTGAACAGCAGCATGAACTGCACCTGGAGAAGGAAAGCATGGGGGAGCAGGGAGGGACGAGAGGACACAGTCACAGTCGCCACTCACACGGGTTAGAGCGAGTTGGGGTGGGGGGGCAGGGGCATAAATCCCCTTGAAATGGTGGGTTCGCGAAAAGGATGTGATAATGCCCTGACAACATGTAGTACTGATCCCAAATAAACCAGCAACAAACACACATAATTCTCACTGGTCTGTGGGCTGGACACTGTCTTGGGAGGATGTAACTGACTTCAGAGTGTAGCTACCGTACTATCCATTGATTCCTTTGATCCCAATGGAAAAGTCACCTCTGTAAACACATCGGTCAATTAAGCAATACAACAATGTGTGTGTGCGCACCTGGGGGACTGGAGTGTTAAAAGAAAGACAGAAGTAACATACATCTAAAGAGTTAACTGCGTTTTTATTTCGCTAACGACATTGTTTCGTTGCACGCACCCCAAGCCCCCCCACCCCTCCCCCCCGGCTCACTTTGCCCTTGACTTCAAACACGATACCCGTTTGTTTTCATACACATTATACATTTTTTACGATTTTCTTCTTGAAATTCGTATTATGACCCAGGTTTTCTGCAAAGGTATAAATCAACAAAATAAAAAGGTTTAAAAATGTGGACCTAGGATAAATTGTAATAATAATTGCATACAGTTACAATTAACAGCAATTGATACCTTAGTCAGAACACACAAAATAAACTAGTGTATTTATCAAACAAAAAATGAAAAAGAGGGAAATGCAGAGAAATATTTGCAACTGTACAGAGTCAAAAGAAGAGCGCAACATAAGTACATATATCTAGCTACAGCCAGCTACACATTTTGGTTATGGTCCTGAAGCTGCCATCCCTGCTGCGATACGACTAACCCACACAGTTAAGTACATTTAAATAATAAGTACCGTAAACGTTGATTACAGCCTACAACTCACATAGGCTATCTTCACATGACCCGTTATTTATTTATGTTTAACAACCGAATGGCAATGTTGCATTCGTGTATTTTAATAGAAATCCTCATTGGTGCAGTCTGCTATTACAATTATTAAATCATTAAAGTCGAGAAAAACGAAGTAATGTGTTTGGAAAACTAGAAAAGGATGCAGCTGAGCTGAAAACAATCACAGCAATAATCGTCGTGCTGGGTTCGTGCAATGTCACAGTGTGCTCCATGGCTCTCGTCTCGCGTGCCTCCGTCTACAGCCATGCCGAGTTAGCCAGCGTCACATCCATGAAATAAACAGAGTAGCTAAAAGCTGCAGGTTATACTTAAATACTGTAAGCTAACATTAAAGTTTAGACACGATTACTAGTCACAGAGCTACACACTATTGCTATAAAAGTATAATCTTCAATCGATGTATATTCACCCATGTAGCTCCAATGTATAGACTGGAATACAAATGTATAAACAGCCCAGCTGAATAAAGTAAGGTTGTCTAACTACAGATATTTGGCAAGTCGGTGAAGTATAGCTAGCTATGTAACTAGTAACACTAGCTACCTAGTTGGCTGGCTACGTCTACAATTTTAGAAATAAATGGTAATAAGCAATATTTTCGCAATATTCGAAGTAACATAACTTTGGAATAAATCTGACATCAAGGAGCCTTACCTTTACTGGTATTTCGGCCGTCTAAGGAGATATCATGTAAATACAGCTACATGCACGCAATAATTCCAGAGTTTAGTGTACAAAGTGTCGCTTTTTAGTCCGCCAGCGTCTCCCTCGGTGTTTGTTTCTAGATAAATCACGTAGAACTGTGAGTGAGCCGGTAATTCCTTATTGGTTCAGAGTCTAGTGTCTAGAGTTTTCATTGGTTTAAGAAATCCGTTATCCCCGCCCATACTCACACAGTGCTGGGATCTAATAACTCCGTTGGGCATTACTTCTTATCAATCACCACATCGGTACTGACGGTAGTATGGTCTGTAATCTAATTTTAAGGAGCAAATCCGTTTGTAACATTTTACGTTAAAATACAAGGTACATTGAACATCCCACCCTCTTCGTCATGAGCCATCATTTCCAGTCCAGACAGCTTAAAATCACTTGTGGGCCGGGCCAATACTTATTCAGTCTGTGTTTCACACATGACTGAAAAAAACGGTTTTCTTGATGGTTCGTCGATTCGGAATCACGGGTTTCTTTACAAGAGGTCATCAGACCAGAAAGACGTGTGACCGTAAAAAGCGATTGTTTATCGGTCACCTCGACGCAGGGCACTTCCTGACGCAATTTTTAAAATTTATTATTATTATTATTATTATTATTATTATAAATCTCTTGGTCCTCTTTTGCGCCTTGTTCAAATAATCAACACAGAGACTAACTGTTCATGCTCTAGGTCTGTAATTTTGCTGCCTAAATCAATTTGACTCATTTGGTTAGGTTTGCAAAATTTTCTGTTGATCACTGCCGACTGAGGTCATTCTGTGCAATGTTCTGATAATGGTAGTTTTTTCATGCAATTGTCAGTGCTCTTTTACTACTTGTGCTGTATTTAGTTGCTTGGACCGCAGGAAATTATGGTCAATGATTGGGCCATCTTCAAACGTGCCACATTATTTCAGTGTAGAACAGCATCCCTGTGCGCTACATTTGAAATTACTTGCCAAACCGCAGGTTAAACGCAGAGTTATTTGCGTTTTAGATGCAAACGTTCGTAGGTTGACCTATAAAAACTGTGATGGATGTAATACTTTAAAATTTGATTGGTTGATGTAAGCCATGTTTTTGATCTGGTAACGTTTCCTTTGCAAATCAGGCTGCATCCCGAACTGCCCCATACAACCTCATTCATCAAGCCCTCGCTGTGGAGTGCATCACTCACCAAATTGACTGTGTCCCAGTTTCAGTGGAGGGGGCTTGTCGCACCCTCAACTGCCCCAAGTGAGTCTGCCAAAGTGCTGGCTTTGCAGGGAGTGGGCGAAGATGACAGCCTATTAATCTTTGCTTTACAGGCAGAGACAACTCCAACCACTGATCTGCAAACAGTGACTTATGCGGAGAAATCCAAAATGTAAACACTGCATATATTTATTTGCATAAATTTAAACAGCCCCCTCGGTCAGCCAAAGTGCTTGCTCCGAAGGCAGGCTTTTTTCTCAGCATATTATTTCCACTTTTTCCTCAATATTACGACTTTAATTTCTAAATGTATACCAAAATTTGTCGTTGTGGCCCTAATACTCTTCCGTAAAGTAATTTATTGACTGCTCTGTTTAATATGTTCCCTCTCTGTAAATGCATGTGGGCAAAGAAACACATACATTTATTGTTAAAAACTTTAGCCCGAAGGCCGAAGCCACAAATTGTTGCCAGAAAGCAACAATTGCTATCGCTTCACCCCTTAAGATTTGTACTTTTCACTGGACTGGCAAAGGTGCTCTCCAACTATCACCATCACCCGAATGACCTCTTCGGCGCAAAACGGGTCTTGTCCATAAACTGGCGTTGAAGAGTTGCTAGCTTTCACGAGAAAACAGTCAAACGATGTTTCAGGCGACCTGTCAAAGCTAATGGACACGAGAACATGTTCCTTAGGTTTGACATTTTTAAAACAACATGATTATAATAAAATTATGTTTGTTACAAAAAGTGAAGAATCAAGCGCAATAGTTTTTGATTTTTGAATCAGATGAGTTAGCGCAACATGAGAACACACCAAGCTTACGGTGAAAGAAGGAGAATTTACACCGCAAGAGCACGGAGCGGAGACCTACTAATAAAAAATAAAGGCTCACAATATGGCTCATTGTTCATGTGCTCCACACTCCAGGACAATAGGTGGCAGTATGCGCAATAACATTGCAGCATCCAATATTTGTTTAAGGAAGGTCTATGTTTTTGATGCAATGGCAGGATTCACAGCTGGATTCCGCTACTATATCGGGTGATTACCCGTCGAAGAATAGATTACGCTAACTATGTAGGCTGGAGGAAGGACTGCAAATCGCGACTTGAATCCAATGAAGAAGGAAACGCTGATCTCCTACTGTAAGCTTGGACATGTACCGCTGAGCAGGTAGCTATATAAATGAAACTGTGCACAATTATATGTAACGTTAATAAGACCAGATAGCCAAGTGTTTACAGCATTATCTGTCGTTGCGCAACTTTGCAGAACATACAGATATTGAATGTTGCAACTGCAAAGGCAAAGGGAAGTAACGAGTCGTCTTATTCTCACTTTTGCTTCAGTTAACCTGATGGAAGAATGCGGAGTCGCAGCAACTCGGGAGTGCGCCTGGATTCTTACGCCCGGCTCGTCCAGCAGACAATATTATGTCATCAGGTACATTGTCAGTGTCTGTCAGTGTAATTATTGAGTTAAACAATACACGTATGCTTTCCTTATTCATTTAGATTTTTAACCATTAATCCACACTGTTTATTGTGCATATATGATCACCGCACGACATACGCTAAATTACTACTCTTACCCCATCCAACCCGCAAAATCATGTCTTTAATGTTTTCTTATTTTTCCTATTTTGTAATCTGACCAAAGGGGCGGAAGTGAGTTTGGCTGTGTGCCAAGAAGTCCTTTTATCAGCCATTATATGTCTCAAAATATGTAATATATTTAGTATTTGACATTTTAGAGTATCCATATGCAAAAATATAACAGCATTATATTTGGCTGCTGTAATATCGAGAACAAAGGTCAGTTTAAAAATACCCAGAGGGTAAGTCAAATATTTGCATTATCTACACCACTTCACGTGCTTGGCATTCTCTGCCTCTCTGTGGGCACCACATACTATAATTTCACTTGCCAGCCCCTCTGCATTAAGGTAAATCACCAAGAAACCAAAATACTATTGTGGTCTTGCTGGAATGTTGTGCACTTGCCCCAACCAATTTACAGATATCTAAACTCTAATATAATTTCTCTAATACCAATATAATCAATTTATTTCATTCTGTCCTAGGACAGACTGATCTGGTGAAGTATTAATTTAATAATAATAAGTTAAAAAAAATAATGTGTTAAAAATTAAACACCTGGGTTGAGTTGAATGTCACTGTGAAACACCCTAAATGCACTAAGTGTCCTTAAGTGTTGTTTGCTTACATTTGATATAGTGTGTTGTCCTCCTTGTGCAACGTTACTTATTGATTGAGAGATGATGTGGACTTCTGTTTTTCAAAAGTTAATGGAATAATGAGAAAATGCAGTGAAAAGAATGCCTTGATAACACATGAAAACGCAGAATGGGATCTATGAGGAGATCCAACTGTGGAATATTTTCACCCATGTTGTTGGTAGCGGGGTGATCATGCTGTTCATAAGTGGTCTCCTTGCAATGTACGTGATCTTGGACTCTCCTGCAAAGGGGAATGGGAGAAAACTGTAAAATCTAGATGTTAGAAGTTAGTAGAGACTTCTACAGACTCCCTGCAGTTATCGAAACAAAAAGTGCTTCGACCAAGTATTTATTAAATGTTTGCAGACTTTCTAGAGCTGTTGTATATTCTGATCTCGTAATAAACTTAATAAATGTCTGCGTCAGAACCCGGTGACAGGTCTGCTCCCAGCCAGCGAGCAGCAGAAGGATGCCTGGGTGAGGGACAATGTGTACAGCATCCTCGCCGTGTGGGGCCTGGGCATGGCCTACCGCAAGAATGCAGACCGCGATGAGGACAAGGCCAAGGCCTACGAGCTGGAGCAGGTGACTCTTGTCCTATTGCTAACCCAGTCATGCTGAGTCCTGTAAAGCATTTGTCCCATTAATGTGTACCATCATCTAACAAAAGGTCTTTTGCTTCTGCAGAGTGTTGTCAAACTGATGCAAGGGCTGCTACATTGCATGATGCGACAGGTAAGTAGACTTAACTTCACAGAGCTTCTTACACAGGCGTGAAGAATGTGTGTAAAATATATTTTGTGCGACCAGTGTTGCAACCACCTTTAAGCACTACTGCTTGTGCAAGAAGAGGAGACCCTAGCCATGTGAGGGGGTGATATGCTCATGAGGTCCCTGTGAATGGAGAAATCTACAGACATACTACTGTACCAATAATAGACATTTATGCTATTTGTTTCCAATGCAAAATACACATTAAATGTATTTCTTCATTTATGAAGGGGTTGGAAAAAATAATGTAATAAATAAATACTAAGTAAAGTAAACGTAAGGTGTTAGCAAGACAGTCACTTGGGAACGGAGAGTGAAGCTAGAAAAAGTGAATGTTGTCTGGAGTGCATATTCAAAACTGTGAATGCTGAATCTGTGGGGTGGGGGGGTCACCTGCACTGTGATTGGACAGTTGGCTGAGACTGTGAGTTTGGCCACAGGTGGAGAAGGTGGAGAAGTTCAAACACACTCAGAGCACCAGGGACTGCCTCCATGCCAAGTACCACACTCCCACCTGTGGCACTGTGGTGGGGGATGACCAGTGGGGACACCTGCAAGTGGATGCCACCTCCCTCTATCTGCTTGTCCTGGCCCAGATGACTGCCTCAGGTGACCACCGGGACTGGATGGAAAAGATGATGTTTTACCCCAAAGTTTCCAGGGCAACCAGGTCAAGACAACGTGAACAATGACTAGTTTTGTGATTTTGATAAAACAGCATTGACTGCTGTGTCCCCATCTGTTTCAGGTCTCCACATTGTATCTAACTTGGATGAAGTGGCGTTCATACAAAACCTTGTCTTCTACATTGAGGCTGCTTACAAAGTTGCTGTAAGTTTGATGAAAGTCATCAATTTTGCTGGCACACTGGAAAGGAAAACTTTTTGTACCACAACAAACATTCTCTGATTTGATGGAGCTGAATTATCCAGAATGACTCATGATTCTCAACATTCAGATCTCTTAAATAAGCCTAGTGGTGCATCCGGACAACATTTTAATAAAACCAAAATATAAGAAGACTGACATGATGGAACAGCAGGTTACTTTTGCTGGCAAGCTAATTAACTGGCTTGCTGAGCAGCTATTGCTCATTGAAGGTGATTTCTACCTAGCCAGAAATCTGTTTGGCTCACCTTAAATTAGTTATTGTCAGATGTCAAATCTTGCAACAGCTAACTGGTTAGCCAGTGTTACCAAGTTAGTTTTAATGTTCAGAAATGTTAACTAGTGGGAGCATATGGACATGTGTATGAAACCATATAATCCAAATAAAATAAATTTACTGTTTTTACACTTACATTGTAAAAAGATAATAGTTCCTAACAACGGACAACATGCTGCAAAGTTTCAACGATAATATTCATCTTGAATTTGAGTTGTGTGCACTAAAAGTCAGAATTTGGCAAATATGTTTTTGACTCATTGAACTAAAGAAAAAACCCAGCAAATCCATTTTAATCAATCATCAGTAAAAAATGTGACCCATCAAAGAGAAAATTTGCAAACATTTGCAAACATTTGATCATCAGACCAAAGAGAATTAATATACGGAAAACATTTGATGTGGTCTTGATGTTGCATATTGCTACCTAGCAAGCTAGTTGATTGATGGCTCTGTACAGCACAAGCTACATGCACATGCTTGCTATCTTGGCAAAATTGATAAAGTTTTTGAACATGCCTAAGTTAAATATATCTAAGTTGCTACCTTCTAAAGAACCATTAACAGGTCATGCACACTAGCCAGCTGTCTCACAAACTGCAGTTATACCCAAATGCATGAAACGTGCAACAAAAGTAGAACTTTGGACAACAGTTATGAACCAGGCTATAATTGTGGTTGTTTTCCTGTGTGGACACACAAAAAACAGGCAATATGTTTTTACATGTTCAAAGACATCAAATATTCATGTAAAATGAACATGCTGTATGGTTGTTTGTGCAAATACAGCAGCTGCTCTTTTTGCTTAATTTCATTACTTTTGAGTGGTATAGAATTGTTGACCTAAACTCACTGGGTATGTTTGATTGCTTGTTTATGGCTGCTCACTGCTCTTTGATTGTTCATCTGTATTCCCCCTTTGAGTGCCTTTTCTCTGCTGTCTGTTCCCCTGCTCTGTTACAGCATGTCTCCACAATTTCCACTTGAAAGAGACACTCATCAAGGCTGCTCACCCCCCCTGTGCTGATGATATTGTACTTTATATTTCTCTTGAGAACCTTTTGAAATCAGTTTGACCCTACATCTGCAGTCTCATGGCATTTTGTAGAAGTGTCAGTTATAAAGTCAGTTAGTGTCAATGATCTTGCATTTCCTCATCTCAAAAAGAATGTACCTATAATCTCTAAATCATCAGAGGTGTGGAAACAACTAAGTAGGCCCCTTTGTCTTCATTACTACTTATTTTGACTTAATTTGCTTTTGTCATGATCTAAGCCATTATGGTCTAATTTTGGAGTTCACATATGGTTTGGTACTTATTAGATTGTCTGTGTCCACGTACAGGATTATGGGATGTGGGAGCGAGGGGACAAGACCAATCAGGGGATACCTGAACTGAATGGAAGCTCTGTGGGAATGGCCAAGGTATGTCAGTGAGGATCCAACTTAAACCCTCACCTCCCTGCCTCAGCAAAGTGCTGACCTGCTTCCTATAAAGAACACATCTGATAGGAAGACTGTCGCTTCAACCACAGGAAATGGTTTTTAGACAGAACTACTGAAAGACTAGCCAAAACCGAAAGAAGTAATGTGAAACTGATCACAGTGATGGGCCTGAAGCCACAGAAATCAGCATCACTTTAGCTTTCAAGTTCTTTGATTTCCTCTCATAATTCATGCTGTTAGTGCTGTTGTGCACATTTGGTGTAATGCAATACGGTTGTCTTTGTGATTGATGCAGTTCTTGAAAAATCTATATTTTTATAAGATAAATGGGCACAGATGTATCTGCAACCAGGATGACCAATAAAAAAATGTCATTTAAATGTGGTGAAATAAGGTCTTCTTGATTGGTGACTGCAGCTTATTAATACTGCGACACAAATTATGCCAAGTGCAGTTTATTGTTACATCCTGTTTCGGTCCTATCAGTATAATGCTGCAACGTTGTTGCAAGGATTTCTTATGACGTGTTTATAAACATGTTACATACAATGTACAGAAACTATTTATCAGTTTCACATTCCTTGAACTTGAAACTTGATTTGAATGCTCAGTTAAAGCTAATTGTGGTTACACATTACACAAGCTTGACTACTAATGAGTGTTACTAATTTGATTAAGGGGCACAGGCAAACATGAAGAAGCTGAAGAAATACCTTTACTTTTATCTTTTTAATGAGCAAGAGCATAGAGCAAGGCATAACAGATAACTGTCAAGAGAGCACACACCCAGATCAGTATTATTCAGTTAAACGCTTATCAGACCTAAATTGAAAAGTGAAGTTGGAATGAGGTTTATGCAGGGGTACCCCAGCACACAGCCTTTGGATACTCATTACCATTATTGTTACATACAGACTAATATAACGGGCGAGAGTGTTTGTTCTCTCTCTCTCTCTCTCTCTCTCTCTCTCTCTCTCTCTCTCTCTCTCTTTCTCTGTAGGCTGCATTGGAATCCATTGATGAGTTGGACCTGTTTGGTGCCCACGGTGGGCCAAAATCAGTCATCCATGTTCTGCCTGATGAAGTGGAGCACTGCCAGGTGAAAGACCAAGCTAACCTAAGCTATCTCAGGGCTGACAAATTTATTTTCCAGAGCATGGCACAGCATGCAGTTGCTGGATTTCATTCCAGCCCGCTCCTCTCAGTTGGTAGGTCCATTTAGGTGAGTATATGCAATATGCATTTACTCGAATGGATTTTCTCAAAGATAAATGGATAGATAATTGGATAACATCATCTGGTAATTTTCAAAGACATTGCATAAAGTGCTTTCAGACAGAAAAGTAGCTAGAAATAGATTTGGACTGTAAATGTAAATGTGTTGTGATGTTAAAATGAGATTAAAAATACAAAGATGTGCAGGCAAGTTTAAAAAGACGTGGCTACAAAAAAGGGGCTTAAATGTAATGGGTGACTGTGTAGTTGTGATGTGCTCTGGTATCGTGTTCCACACTCTGGGAACCTGAACAGCCAAAGCTCAGTCTGTCTTTGTTGTCTTTTGAGTTCTGTGGGCTCACAGGGGTTGCTGACCTGAGGTTTCCTGAAGGCATGTTATATTACATTATGTTTACCTAGCAGATACGCTTATCCAGAGTGCCTTGCACGGTTTATATATCTTGCATGATATCCACTTATACAGCTATTTACTGAGGCAATTCAGGTTCAAGTACCTTACCCAAGGCTACAGCAGCTGTGCACCGCCTGGGAATCAAATTGGCAGCCTTTGGGTTACAAGCCTGGCACCTACTCTGAGAATCACTTGGGTCAGCCCATTTGAAGCCATATAAGCCTTTCTTAAAATCTAAGAATATAAAACTGGTAGCCAGGGAAGAGAGGCTGGACTTGGACTAAAACAGATTGCAGCAACATGTTTGATGAGTGTAGTGTACACATAAAGTCTTTAGTAGATTTATAAAATGTTAAATAAGGTCAAGCTGGATAATGATTGGCAAATTACCAGTAAACAAGTTAGGGCAGAGTTTGGTAGGGGTCATTTGATTGATTTTTCTGCTGATTTCTTAGGCTGATAATATGTGTTTGTAGTTGTTGATATGTGTTCCAAGGGCACTGATAATGGACTGATAATACCGAAGTGGTAATCTCCCATGAGAGTCTCATTACAGCTTTTCTTTAGGGAATCCAGTCCTCTGTTCTGGTCTGGCTGATGATTGAATATGTATGTGCATAACAAACATACTGAGCTTGATATTTTCATGGATGGGTTTTGATCCACCTAACATTTTGGCGCGTTCTTCAACTAGAGAAATTGCTTCTCTCTCTTTGTCAGTCGATCCTGTGCTCCATGCTACCCAGGGCCTCCACATCAAAGGAGATCGACGCCGGCCTCCTGTCTGTCATCTCCTTCCCAGCGTTTGCTGTGGAGGATGCTGACCTGGTCAACATCACCAAGAGCGAGATCATCACCAAGCTGCAGGTGAGCTTGGGGGGGTTGCTGGGGAGGTGGGGTTGTTGGGTTAGGGCCTTTGGGGTGGTGTAAGTTGCTTGCATGCCAGTGAGGGTAACCTAGATGTAGTTTATGCCTAAAGTGTCTATCTAACCATAACTCCCCAATCTGTATATGAGGATGCCATTCAGTCTTATGGAATAGTGCACTCTGTTACTTTCCCTCTTTCTAGGGTCGGTATGGCTGCTGCCGGTTCATTAGAGATGGATACAGAACCCCGAAAGAGGTACAGCTGTCTGTCTGAGTGTGGGCACGTTCTCCACATCTTCCCTTTTGACAAGCGCCTTGGGTTGTGATAAAGATGTGAAAATAAAGGCAGGGAAACAAAAGCTGTGATGTAGCACTTTGTAAGGGCCATATAATTCCTTAGCTCTTCATGCATCAAACTGCATTCTTTTTCTGTGGCTTGTTTTTCAAGTACTTATACAAACTAGTAATATTTTTTCAGAGAACAGCTATAGGTGCTCATTTAAATATATATTCTAAAGATGCTTTTTATTGCAACACAGCAATGATTAAATGGCAGCTAAAGATGTTCATATGACAGAGAGTGCTACATTGTGAAATGGAGAATTATCTGTGTTGAATCCTATTTGCTCTTTGGTTCAGGACCCCTCTCGCCTGCACTATGACCCCGCTGAGCTGAAGCTGTTTGAGAACATTGAGTGCGAGTGGCCAGTGTTTTGGACCTACCTCATCCTAGATGGCATTTTTAATGGAGACCAGCTTCAGGTTTTTTTTTCAACTTTCCAGAATATAGATTCCATTATTAATAAGTCCATAGGGCATTGCACTACACTGGGACTCAATATTTCAATTGTAGTAATTACTCAATAACCAAAGGTTGCCAGTACAATTCCCAGACACACCACTGCTGGTGTAACCTTGGGAAGAGTGTGCAACCCAAATTACCCCAGTAAAAATCCAGCTGTAGAAATAGATAGCATGTTCTACATGCTGTAAAACTCCCTCTGTGTAAGAGCATCAGCAAAGGAATCGTAAAAATATAAAAATATTTGTTGTGCTGTGCCAACATATTTAAGAAATTAGTACATAGCTTTTAATAAAGCCACACACCACAGGCACTCTCTGATAAGTAAGCTCCCTTAAAATATATAAATATAAAAAAAATCAGAGATGCATTGCATACACACAAACACAAAGTATTTATGAAATCAGCAGTGTAAAAAACAGTCCAATATGAATGTGTTGTGAACCAGTATAAGATTGGTAAGGGATAGCTTTATGAACATATGGCCTAAGAATAAAATCTGATTTGTGTGAAATCACAGTTATGCAGTGACTTCAGGTAACATAATCCTTATGTAATTTGGGGACCGTCTGTGAGTCAAGTGACAGAAATGAATGCATGCAGAAGTGAATGTTTTAACTTTGTCCACTAGGTGGAGATGTTCTGACAGGAAGTTATTTACAGGTGCAGGAGTACAGAGAGGCCCTGGAAGGGAACTTGATCCGGGGAAAGAATGGGATTCGGCTGGTTCCTGAGCTGTACGCTGTTCCAGCAGACAAGGCAAGAGCTGCAGTTTCTTTACGTATCTCTATGAAATAATGCAAAGAAGTAGCAGTGGTAGAAGAATGACACTTTCATTTTGTAATTTGGAATGGATTAGTAAAGTGTCACCTCTTTGTGTGGCCTGTGGGCACAGGTGGAGGAGGAGTACAGGAGTCCCCACACTGTGGACAGGGTGGCCAAAGGACAGCTGCCACACATGTGGGGACAGTCCCTCTACATCCTGGGCAGTCTGCTGGCAGAGGTAGGGCACCCCTGTGCTGGAAGGGATGTGATACGCTGAAAATGACATGTGATTTTAAAATCAATATGGATGTAGAGTCATTAAAGGTTTTTCTCAGTATGAGCAGATCATAGACTCTCTGTTTTACATATTAATATTTAATAACTTCCTAATGAAGTTTTTTTTTCTTGTTGTCAATGTTTTCTGGCTCCAGAGCACAGGAGTTATTTCTGGAGAATCCAATGATCTGATTAACACTGAAGTGTGGGAAGTAGCACACAGGCCAATGGAGACAGAAAGCAGGCTGCTTTAGAGAGCCCATGGGCAGGCCCACGCTGGCACTCTGCCTCCCTGCTGTAGCTGAACAGCTCCCGTGGTGCACCAAGCAGAGCCGAGATCAGAAACCTGCCACAGCAAAGTCCATATACAGCCCTTTCTCTAAGCAGATATGCATATAGTTCACTCAAGCATGGTGTTTTTTTTCCCCCCAGACTTTGGCCTTAAATTCAGAGGTGGTGGCCTTAACTGAACTAATGTAACCACTCCTCCCAGCTCAGAGATTATTTTTCTGTTCTTTTTTTAACCATTTGCTCTCAAGGGATTCCTGGCCCCCGGAGAGATTGACCCCCTCAACAGAAGAATGTCCACATGCTTCAGACCTGATGTTGTTGTACAAGGTGTGCAGAAGATGTTTTTTCTCTCCAGAAGTAACATGTAGTATTTCATCTGTGTAAAAAGAATCTGGCTCAAAGTTATTTCGTAAGAAATGATAATCCAAGGAGTGTGTTTATTGGGATGCACTGAATCTTTCAGTCTGGTTAGGGGGCATGGTTCATGCTTGTTACTTCTAAAAATCTACAGTTTTCATGATGCGTTTAAGGTAAACAACTGACTGAACATTTTTTGGGCAACAGCTTTAGGTGCACTTAAGCTTTTATACATGACAGTGACTCAGCCTTATTCACAAAGATAACATTGCCATAATTACTTAGAGATCTTAAACAAATAACTTTGGTGACAAGCCATTTGTGGTACTGCTAAAAACTGCCTTGACTGATGAAGGTAGGCAAGTGCCGAGTCTGAGGGGATTTTCAATACGTGTGTGTGTGTGTGTGTGTGTGTGTGTGTGTGTGTGTGTGTGTGTGTGTGTGTGTGTGTGTGTACGTGCTGTGCATAGTGTGCGTGTTGGCAGAGTCAGAGCAGATCAAGGAGCTGCTGAAGGACAGTGGAGTGGATGTCCAGACCATGTCCGAAGTCCTGCCCATCCGCGTCATGCCTGCACGTATCCTCAGCCACATCTACGTCAAGCTAGGTGCTCACTCCCTCCCCTGTGCTGTGATTTTACTGAGCATGGACTTCTGGGAGATGAAATACAGGATGGATTACGGAGGGCTGTTGTGTCTGGTGGCCATCCTGACTTTTCTGTTTCCGTTCTTTTGTTTCTCCCAGGCCAGAGTAAAAAGCTGAAGTTAAGTGGCCGGCCATACAGACACATTGGAGTCCTAGGAACCTCAAAGTTTTACAAGATCAGAAATCGCACCTATACTTTCACCCCACAGGTAACCATAAGATACCTCATCTCGGGCCAGGGTTGCAACCAGAAATGAATGAATTCTCTGAAGAAATGAATATATTTTCTCTGGAGCTTGTTCAGAATAATTTGGTGTAATAATTTATTACACCAAATCATATCCAATTCATATATTTGATATATAAGTATTTATAAGCAACACCCCCACCCCTTCTCTCACGCCAGTGAAGGGGTGGGGATGCTGTCAGCTGTTATTGATTTCAGTGCCCTCTTCCTCAGTTCATCGACCAGCACCACTTCTACCTGGCTCTGGACAACCAGATGATTGTGGAGATGCTGCGGACAGAGCTGGCCTATCTCTCCTCTTGCTGGAGGATGACTGGGAGACCTGTCATCACCTTCCCCATCACGCACAACATGCTGGGTAAGCATTCAAGACTATGACTCTTTGAACAATGAAAGAGGTCCCTTCTATTACACTTGCCAAAACTGCAGGGGAGAACAGTGCAGGCTTGAGCCACACTGAGGTTGCTCAGCAGTGTGGAGTGAATAGCGCGGTGTGATGTCTTGTGGACAAGCGTTAGTGGAATCCATTGAGTTCTGACCAACCGAATGTTTGCTTTTGCTCAGTGTATCATAACCTTTCACTCCTGGTCCAATCCCCCCTCCCAATCCACCCAGCACCTGAACGGTATAAAATATGTGCTCACAAATGTCCCCTTTTCTCTTGCAGTGGAGGACGGGGAAAGTATCGACCCCTGCATATTGGCCACCCTGCGAAAGCTGCAGGATGGATACTTTGGAGGAGCAAGGTCCAGCTGAGTTCTTACAACTACATGGATCGCTTAGATATGCTCATACTGCCCTTTGTGGGTATGGCCTCCTGCTATGGGGGCAGGACATTCTCTCTTTATGGTGTGAACTCCCTCTTGATGGATGTGTGGGGTAGGGGGTGCAGCCCCCCCCACACACACCACTGTTCCTAAAGTTCCCCAATTTCTTTGATTTGCATGTTTAAAAATCATTACATTACATTGCATTACAAGATGTTACATTATGTCCTTCCTGCCCTGACAGGAAGGAGTTTTATTTTCAGCTCTTGAGCTTGCAGGAAGTGCAGGTGGCTGTTAAAATGCATATCCTGTGAGGTAACCAGTAGCAGCTGAGTTCATGTGAAGGTGTGCAGGCTATGCAGTTTTAACTTGTGAACTATAGTGCTGCAATGTGAGACTTTTTGTGTGTTGGATAATTGCAGTGTATGAGAACTGCTGTACGCAGTGTGTAATGCAAGTGAGTCACCTCATGCTTCTGTTTACCTTGTAGGGTACAGATGGGCTTACTCTCCAGCTTCCTCACCACCTCCTTCCACACACAGCTCAGCTTCCTGGATGCAGATGCTGATGACGCACTGCTGGAGGAGGATGAGGAAGAAGAAGATGATGATGATGGAGACTTTGAGGAAGGATGTTACACCCTTGCAGGTAATGCTGACATGCACAGACATCTCAGCCAGTCACAATGCAAAGGTCTCAGCAGCACAGTAAACTCCTGTCATGCTTTGTCATAGTCATTTTGAAAATGCAGGTAACCCATTGGTCAAACCTCCCATTGCAACTTAAAATAGAAAAAGATTCAGAACTAATTATGCTTAAGCCCTTTACTTGTGCTTTGGAGGAGAATATTTTGTAGAAAACTTTATAGTCTAAACAATAAAAATGCCTAATGGCATCATTTAATAACGGCAGTTATGTTATATTCCAGTTCATTCAAAGTGTCCTGCAGACGGGAGTAAATGGTTTGAGACGGTGTGCATGTCTTGTACCCTCAGGGGGTTCGAAGGACCAGTTTGACCAGTACCTCTCGCAGCTGCTTCAGAGCACGGTGACCAGGTCCTTTCTTCCTCCCATCCAGAGGGGGCAGCACCACGTGTTCAGTGCTGAACACACTACTCGGGACATCCTGTCTCTTATGGCTGAGGTCCAGGGACTCAACATGCCCAGTAAGCCTTTCTGGACTTCACGGGACAGGGACTGGAGTGGAAACTGTCTGCTGATACACCAGATAGGGTTGAATGATAAGATGTTATCTATTTTAGTCATGGCCCAGTATCTGAGTCGATTTGTTTGGGACAACATATGGTGGCTTAAATTCCTACGCTGGATGTAGTCAGTGTTCCTTGTCCTTGGAGGAAGGGGTGGCCATATTCAAAAATGAATTGTTAATGGAAATGTGAATCAGAAAATAATCCAAATAAAATAAAATTGACTGTATCTACAAGCATGGTTTTACAAAAAGGAAATATCCATTAACACGGCACAGCACCCTATAAAGTTCTAAAAGGAAAACAGTTACTTTCTGTGGTAGTCATTTTTGTGTATTTTGTTTCAGAGACATCCATGTATCTACCTGTGGCTCCGATCATGAACAAACACCGCAAGTCTCTGAATCTGCTGGACGTTCCCCAGCCACACCATCACGCGCCACGTCATTCCAAGGTGGGCAGAGACAAGGAGGCACCAGTTCCTGAGATTCTCTGAGGCTTTTAAAGACAAACAGTCGGGGGTGGCATTTGTGTCTGAGTGCATTTGTATGTGCCTCAGTGCTTAAGTTGTTGTTGAAGATACGGACAGGTGTGTTTCTTGATGCATGAATGCATGTACATATTGTGTGTGTGCGTGACTGTGTGTTTACATTGTGTGTGTTTTTCTGTGTGCACATGATTGGATTTGCTCTCTCAGGCCCCCAGTCTTGATCTCCACCTTCCACGTGATGCCCATGGCAACATGGACTTCCTATCCCTGGTGAAGCAGCTGAAGGAGTGCCCCACCCTGCAGGACCAGGCAGACATCCTCTATATCCTCTACATCATGAAGTGAGCTAATGTTCCTGAGAGAGCAGGGGATTATGGGATGGAGGCAATAACCAGGTTATTTAAGGCCATGTATGGCATCTGTAGGGGTCAGGGGCTTGAACTGAAAGCTGAAACTCACTGGCAGTGAACAAATATTAGCCTCATGTTGAACTATCACTGATACCTCTTGACTGAAATGTAATTTCTTTTTAGGTTAGAGTGAGGTTTTTGCACCTGTAATTATATAGTTAATAGATTTTAATTGTAGTTGTACAAAAAACAAGGTCCATAGGTATAACAGCGCATCAGGCCTGGAAGTCTTGACTACTCATCCTTTTCTCCCTTTTTTAAATATGTTGCAGAGACCAGGCCTACAGTAGGTGGCCTTTAAACTGAAAGGTATAGGCAACATCACATCAGCCAGTTTCTGAAGGTTGTTGGGTAGTGCAGGAACAGCACCTGGGGGCCAGTACAGGAGTTAGTCTGATTTTGGGGGCCTGTGTCCTTTCCTGTAGGGGGGCAGACTGGGAAGTGGACCTGCCAGGAGAGGGCGGAGCCACGGTGCGCTCCCTGCTGGAGGAGCTCTACGTCAGGGCTGGGAAGTGCAGAGAGTGGGGCCTAATCCGCTACATCTCTGGTATCCTGCACAAGAAGGTGGAGGTGCTGGCAGAGGTGAGACCCCTGCATTCAGTGTCTGATGAGTGCAACGTGCATAATGGAAGATGATAGGACGGATAGTTATCACGCGCATTAATATAGCAAGCGTGTGTTCAGAATTGTACAGTGAAAATTTCAAGGTATGTTACTGCATTTTACATTCTGTTCATATACGTCTGAAAGGTTTTGGGATCTATATCTTGTGTGTGTGTGTGTTTGTGTTTTGTCCGTAGGCCTGCACTGACCTCATCTCTCACCACAAGCAGCTGACTGTAGGGTTGCCTCCTGAGCCCAGGGAGAAGGTCATCACGACGTAAGATCTCCATACAAGCTCTCTGTCTCCTTAGTCTCTCTCTTATATTACCAACATGGCCAACATATACACCTTCCCAACATAAACATTTAGCATGCCTTACCAACATGGCTGCTCCACAAAAGCTTCACAGAGAATGGTTAACACTTTTTCCTTCAGCAGTAGAAGTTCAGTGAAGATTTTGATGTTGCTTGAGGTTTCTCTTTGTCACAAACAATGTTTGTGTTGTGCCTTCTAGCCAATACTTCAGTTCAAACTTGCTTTGTCCTGGTATGGATTTAGAAACATATAATTTTTTTAATAACAACTACATGTGTGCTGCAGTAGTACAGACAGTTCTGGGGCTGGCACAGTCTGTTTTTGACAGTGTTCCCAAAAGATATATGTTCTGCAAATTCTCATGAAGCATGGTGAAAGTCAGAGAGAGTTAGATATAGTATTTCTGTTAAATGCTGGTACTTTTGCATTGCAGAGTATTTAAATGCATTTTTGGTGCAGAGGGTTTACTGTCACTCCTATTTTAAGGAGGTCCCCTCTCTTTTTCCAGCCCTCTTCCTCCTGAGGATCTCAACTCACTGATCTATGAAGCCAGTGGCCAGGACATCAGCATTGCGGTTCTCACTCAGGTTAGCTACTGTTTGCACCCCTTTGTGCTGTGCAAATAAAGAAAACATAACGAAGAGAGACATTCTTTTGTCCTCTAACAGAGATTTTCCCTGTCCTGGGAGCCAGATGTGATTCACAGTGTTAAAGAGTACTAATGTTTCTTTTGTGGAAACAAAAACTAAGGGAAAGTGTTAATGTGTGATTTCTAAATCTTCACTTTCTCTGGTGCATATAGTTGTGCATTATTTGTGTAGCAGTGAGGATTGTGCTGTGTTTGCAGATAAAATCTCCAAAAGGCAATGATTGAGTGTAGATGAAAGGAGTAAAGACTGAACCATTTAGGACTCTGTACTTAATTTTTGATAAATTGCAAGACTCTTCACTCAGCCGATCAAACTGAAATCTATGCAGAGAGATGATAAATATGATTATGGGGTGATAATTTACTGCATTTTTTCCAGAAAACATCCATGGATGCTCTTCAGAATTAATACTGTTCCAATATTTTAAAGCTATGAAAACATCCCCACCTCTCGCTGATCAGTGCAGATAAATGGAGGATGTATGAGCTGTTCCCTGTCCCCTCTCAGGAAATTATGGTGTACCTGGCGATGTATATACGGTCCCAGCCATCGCTGTTCGGGGACATGCTGCGACTGCGGATAGGTCTCATCATGCAGGTGATGGCCACCGAGCTGGCCCGCAGTCTGCACTGCTCTGGTATGCAACCTCTGCAGCTGGTGTGTGTGTGTGTGTGTGTGTGTGCACGCGCATGTGCATGTATGTGTGTGTGTATGTGTACATGTGTATGTGTGTGTGGAGGGGGTCTTTATATCCCCTCGTATCTGCAGGGATTTCATCAGGTAAAATATCATACATTGTTCTGTAATGCTGCTGATAGGAGGTGATGTCCATAATTCGAAGTCGTGGCGTACTTTCACACTCACCATAGACGTCATCTCTCATCATCCCTATAGTAAACGTAACTTTCAGGAAATTGGAATTGTCCCTGCTAACCCATCAAGCCCAGCAGGGGGAGTGATTTGCAGAACCAGATCAGAAGAGTCAGATTGAAAAATAATTTTTTATAACTCTGCCACAGTGTAAACCTTACAATAAAAAGCTGTGCTGGGACTGGAAAGCATGTAAGGAAACATAATTGAGTTCTTGTCTGGAAAACCAAGACTTACAGTTTTGTTGCCCCACACTTCAGGGGAGGAGGCCTCTGAGAGCTTGATGAGCCTGAGCCCTTCAGACATGAAGAATCTGCTGCACCACATCCTCAGTGGGAAGGAGTTTGGCGTTGAGAGGAGCAGTGAGTATTGCCCCATCTCTTCACACTGCGATGACCTACAGGCCTCTGTCACCTGTCTCACATTCAAAAATTACTACTGTAAAACAATCTCATTGCCGCATTTTAATGTTAAAATAAGTGAGATACATTTTCTTAGGTGATTTTCCATTAGCATACAGCTTACTAGCATCCTAAAACAAAGACTGATAGTTAGATATCAATATCTGTGACTCCACTGACTAATACTACTTACTAGTACTACATATATTTTGTTAGGTAAATTAAACCTAGTACATATTGTGCAATGTTAGAGGATTACAAATGGGTGTAGTGCAAATATACCTGACACAATATATGAGTTGGTACTGCAGAATTATTTAAACCAGGGTTGAAGATGAAACAAGTTTTTGAATTCAGGTAATTGTGTATGTCAGTACCCAAGTGAATTTGAACATGTTTGTTTCATATTAATGATTGAAGTGATGTAATGTGTTGATTGTTATCACTTATGTTGAAGCATGTGCCCAGCATGGTCATTTCAAACAGGGTGCAACAGAATTTCTAAATCAGTGGCTGTTTAACTGGCTGGGATATCACCAAGCAACACTGCTTGAAGTACTTGACAATTCCCAAATTAAACAAATGGGGAAGACAACACGTTTTCAAAAAGTTTGTAAACAAAAAACTGTATAAATGTAAAAAAAAACATATTCCTTATAGAGAGACGTTTTTAAATTTCAGGAGGATTAAAAATAATCTGTGTTCTGTGTACGATGTGAGGCATGGCCTGTGTTACAACATTGACGCTGGCATTTCGTCTCTGCATGTAAGTGCGTCCCGCTGAATCCATCGCCACCAGCCCAGCCATCTCTATACACGAGCTGGGTCACACTGGGGCCACCAAGACTGAGCGCACAGGCATCAGCAAGCTGAAGAGTGAGATGAAGCAGGTACTTCCAACAGCCCTTGAAGTTACAGTTTCAAAGGAGGAGAGAGGAGTGTATGCAAAAAGAATTTGGTCTTTTTTGGTTGAAGCTCTACAGTGTTGCTCCTCATCTTCAGTCCTCAAGGATTGCAGTACATGAGATTTTTTTTAAAAAGTGGGAAAGAGCCTGTTCAGTCAAATAAGAACACCTATTTATTACAGGCATCAGTAAAATGAAATCAAACAAGTCTTGGCACTTGAGGACTGGATTTGAAGCGCATTTGAAGAGCTCTCTTGTATGATGTTGTAGCTGTTGCTATGTTAGTAGAAGGCTTGAGGGATGACCAGCTAGTAACTATAGGTGACAGTGCAATGTGCCTTTAAGTACTGTTTTTGTTAAATTAAATGCCTGGTAAGCATTTATGCAGTATTTTCAACGTAATGATAATAGTTGTCTTTAAGGAAACTAGGGATTCTTCTCCTAAAAATTAACCCAGGGGTTAACATGTGACTGGTAAACATTTCTAAATCAGACTTTAATGGCATCTGCTTGGTGTAGATTTTTAATCCATTTTTAATCCATTTTCTAATATTCCTGTGTTCCACAGACCTTCAAAAATGACATCAAAATCTGACTTATACATAAATACATTTTTAATTGCAAAGGTAGTATGAAACAGTGATTTTGTTATAGAGAAACACCTTTGGTTCATGTATTTATTAACTACTCAATCATATTATGCTTTTTATTCAGTGCTGTATATATTTTCAGTACTGTATGTTTGAGGGTCCGCATAATGTTTGTCCTAAACTGTTGGGTTATGCTGGGAAAGGGAAAGCATCCCCTTTCAGATTGTGGATTCCTGGTGTTGATGTACCTGCAATACCAAGCATTCCTTAATATCATGTGTCTCACCTCCTTTCTGTTTGCAGCGGGATGACTCCAGGCCAATGAGTGTGGGTGTCGTTTGTCACAGTGGGCTTTTCGGCATGTTTTCTCATTGCTTTCTCCACAGTGCTGACCGGCTCACAGCCCATGCAGGAAGCATAGTCATCATCACCTCAATTCCCATCCTTCTTTTCTGTATTCCACAGCAGATAATGGTCCATTTTGTCACATTGTGCATGTGAAGAGAGCAACACCCAGCTTTCTCTTCTGTTCACAGCACATTTATGAGTTAAGCCCATGTAGTATTGTGCTTTTAAGCTCTCCAGTTTACACCAGCTGTGTAATGTTTGCATCACCTGTTAGACATTTTGCAATGTGCTTATCATAAATTGCTTCTTGTGATTTTTGGTTGCTAATCTTTCACTTGGACTGAGGCTGGCTATTTAAAAGGTCCCTAAAAGTGCTATCTGGAATTATCCTGCCATCCAATTGTTGCTTAGTCGTGTACAGTACACTGCATATTTATTGATACCCCTCATTAAATACAACTGGAAAAAATGTACACATTTGATTATATTTCCTTGTTAATGTCCTTTAATCTTTATATTGTTTCACGGAGCAAAGACCCATTGTTCCCAAGTAATAAATTTCATGATAAATTAAGAGATCTCCAGCTGTTGCATTTTATGGTTGACACTTATTTCACAGCTGGCAAATATGAGGTACACTTGTGTCCTCCTCCTGTTAGGGCTTCCACTGTACCACCAGCCTTATGTTCCATAATAATAGACATTACAGTGGAAAGTGCTATTCCTTTCAGCCTTTTGTGAATTCTTCTGTAGCTCTCTCACAATTTGTAGAGATCTGAAATGTGGAATTTTAGGTAGTGGAATGAAAGGTATCATTTTGGGAAAAACCGGACTTGGAATATTTATACCATTTATATTTTACATTTATGTTTTAAGCAGGAAAATGATTCAATACATACATTTTTCTTTTATACTATATGTTTTGTTCTTGTTTAATCAGGGGTATGAATAGATGCTAGGCTGCTGTATATGTAATTGGAGCTTGAAATTATTTTATTTTCCAGAAGAGGTCAGTATGTGTTTGAAATGGTTTTTCCTTCTACAGATTAGTAACTGAGTTCCAGATAGCCCCAATTGGTTTCCTAGCGCACACATTTGGTACTGCTGGCCTCTGATTTGTTAGCTCCCATGGATCTTGACTGAAATCAGTTCCACGCTCATTTTGGCCAGGAAACTGAAACATTTCCAAACACCTACAGGACCAGTCAGTCCAGGTGGGAGATAGGGTTGAGAGCCGCACCATCCTCATCTCCGCCACCTCTCCATCTGTTTTTTGTAGATCTTTTTCAGTGGTCTTTCCTCAGGCAGCGGCGTCCCCTCTCCCCGCTCCACGGTAAACTCATGATTGGCAGCACAGCTATGTTGCCATCTCCACACACCATTTGGATGCACTTTAGTTATTTAGTTAAGAAGTAGATACAGTTCTGCCCCTCACCAGAAATGAATTGTTAGATGGACAAAAAAAGGAAATGGAAAGGATGGCATTTGACTAAAGCTGTATTTGATGAAGTACAGAAATGGAAACCTATGCAAAATTGTGGTCCTGTGAGCCTCTTTTAAGACACAGTGTAGGGGCTGTTAATTCTTCAGGAGTCTCACTCATTGCTGCTTTTTTGCCATCTAGTGGCAAAGTAAAGGTACTGTCATTACTTCAGGGCAGCCATTTAAGTCAACTAGTCAGCCAGTTGAGAGTGAGAAAGATTGCAACTTCTTATTCTGCGTAGCCCAAAACATGAAATGTGACTTTGATTGAGGAAGCTGCTCTTTGCATTGAGGTTTATAGTGCCAGATGCCACCTGTAAGCAGGTGTCCTTGGTAGCAGTTGAAACCTCCACTCCACTTCCCAAAGGTTTAAGATAACCAGGGTCTATGTGGAGCAGGTGTGGCGGACTCCCTCATACCACAAGGTGTTATAAATAGCCAGGAAGTGAGTGCACTTATAATAAGAAAAACGACAAAACCAAACCCAAAACCAAAAATGTAGAATGCTGGATAAAAATAAAGGAAGAATGAGATGACTAGAAATGAAGTACTGCATTTAAGATATGTACTGTACTTATATCCAAAGTTCAGTGTCATTCCTCAATTATTTCATTCTTCATAACAGTGCCATCAAGTATTATATCTCTTAGAGGACTTTTGCCTGTGTGGTCAATGTCCTGACACCATCCCCACTCACGCATACATGTTCAGGTGTGGCTTTGTGATTTTTAGCATTTGCATCCTTCCAGGTCTGTTAGCCTGTCTGAATGCTTTTGGAAGTAGCATGCTAGTACTATTGTAATACAGTGCACTCTGATTATAAGAATCACATTCACATAGGATTATTTTATTCTTATAAGCAGTTGATTGTTAAAAGCAGAACTGCATAGGGTTAAATACAATACAGGTTTACCTTTTAACTTTATTCTCTTAGTTATTATTTAAACATCCTTACATGATCCTTACACCATAAGCATGGAATAAAACTTATTGGAATACACAGTATTTTTAACAGTCATTGTGCAAATTGCTAGGGTTGTGTATGACTACAATGCCATGGCGTGGTGCATAAATTATAATTAGTAATTTAATTATAATTAATAAATTATTTTTAGTACCTCTGATAATTGGTGTGGTGTTGGCTTCTCTCTCCCACCCATCCAGCATCACATAGCTGTATAATGATTCTCTTAATGGGATTTCTGGATGGCAGATTGCAAGTGGATTGTTTAAACAGTGGTAGTATAGGACTGATTCTGTCCAAGTATTTAGGATGACCAGATGTGGATAATTCTTTTACTATTCTTATATTAATTCATACAGATACATTCTTATGAACAGAGTGCACTGTTGTTGTAAATGTACTGTGTTTAGTGCATTTTTCTGCTGCAAGAAACAACAGATGTACTAGAGGCAGAGTGTGTTAGTGTTAAAATGATATATGACAGTAGAGTTACACATTCTGTAAAACATGCAGGAAGATATTGCTGTGTGTTTTTACATACCTGATGGCTGTTCAGTTGAATCAGCATGCTCTGTGCCATAGATACAGGGAAAGACAGTATCTTCTGCAAGTGGAATAGTCTGCACTGTGTTGACTGTGTATGTATGTGTGTTTGGGTATGTATGTGTGCTTTGTGTGCATATGTACATGCATATGTTTGTGTGCCTGGGGTGTGAATGCATATGTGCATTGTTTTTCCATGTGCGTGCGTGCGTGCGTGCATGCGTGCATGCGTGCGTGTGTATGTGGGTGGGTGTGTGTGTGTGTGTGTGTGTGTGTGTGTGTGTGTGTGTGTATGTATGTGGGTGGGTGGGTGTGTCCTGCAGAGGTGTAGCAGCCCGTCCACCCCCAGTGGCATGCTGTCGCCCACGGGCCCCGGCAGCTCCGCCCTGCTCTGGGAGGAGCGTCAGGGCCAGTGGCTGCGCCGGCGCCGCTTAGACGGAGCCATCAACCGAGTCCCCATGGGCTTCTACCAGAGGGTGTGGAAGATCTTGCAGAAGTGTCACGGCCTGTCGATCGCCGGCTACGTGCTGCCCTCCTCCACCACTCGAGAGGTATGGGGAGCTTGCGCTGCCTGCCACGGCTGTTCCTTTCAGCCTATATGTCTGTGCATCTGTCTTCACCACTGCCATACCCTTTACTGCAGACATCAATACATACAAACGCAATAGCTGTGGTACATCATTATGGAAATGAAATTAGTTCATTCAGAGCAGTGTGAACATGTCAGTGGGATTTATGGTCTGATGATGAGGGGTTCCAAAATCAATTGAATTATTCAAAATCAATTCAGTTATTCAGTTGAATTATTATTTTTTGGTCAATGGCGTTATCTATATTCAACATGCTTTGCTAAAAAAAGGGAGAACCAGTTCCATAAATACTCTGGATGCTTGTAATCCTGGTTGTAATCAAGGTTGCTGGTTCAATTCCCAAGCGGGGAACTGCTGTTGTTCATTTAAATTGCCTCAGTATATATCCAACTGTATAATTGGATATCGTGTAAAAAAAAAAATGCAAGCTATTTAAATTGGTCTGGATGAGAGCATCTGCTAAGGAAATTGTATGTGGGATGTATGAGTTTCTGTATGAAGTCAGAGTACACCCTCAGCCTGACCACAGAGCAGTGTACCATCTCCTCAAAGCTGGCTGATGCTTCTCACATGAGTTTGAACACCTTAACACAGAATCCTTCACAAACATATTTAAACATTAACTAACAACTAATAATCAGCAGTTCTGGGGACAGATGAAGGCTCTCCTTCACAGCAATAGACAAATATAGACATGGGGACAACGTACACCCTGATGTCTTTGACGGATCGGTCTTTGTCTGCCATTCATGTATCAGATGACGGAGGGTGAGATCAAGTTCGCCGTCCATGTGGAGTCAGTGCTGAACCACGTCCCCCAGCCTGAGTACCGGCAGCTGCTAGTGGAGGCCATTATGGTTCTGACTCTGGTGGCCGATTTGGAGATCCCCAGCATCGGGGGCATCGTACTTGTCGACCGCATCGTCCAAATGGCCAATGACCTCTTCCGCCAGGACCAGGTACGCTTTCTATTCACCCTTTGTCATTGCTGTAACAGATTCCCAACAGGCACTCCTCTGATTCATATATTGCACAAGGAGAGATAATGCCAATCAGGGGAAAGCTTGCAACACACAGTTCTTTTTGTCACCATAGTTTGAGTCATCAGATACGTAATGTGACCAAAAACTCTTACCCTAATAGCATAGAAATACTGTGTTGACTGTCTGATGGTTAGTTAGAGTGTCTTTATAGGTTCTGTGTAGATCTGTCCTTATTCAGCTTGCACAACACTCAGAATTTAAGTGTAAACTGGGGATTATGGGGAGTGATTCTCTATAGATTCCTCCTTTTGTGTTACATACAGAACAATGATAAGAATTATCATGGTAAACTCAACAACATACTGACTTGCATTATACATAAGAACAAAGTACAGACAGCACAAGTGTGAAGAAGCACAAACCTGTGTTGTCTTCATACTTTTGTGTAAGGCAATTAAACACGTTGTTATGGATTGTGATTAATAGCAATGTTAATATTGTTGGCTAAAATGCAAGTGAAACTAACTTCAAAGAACAGACACTATCAAACACTGGCACAACTTTCATTCTTATGAATATTGAGATTAACAATTTATCATTTAAAATGGTAAACAGTGATTTAAGGTTAAGAGGTGATTAAGATAATCCTGAATCAGTTGTTACCGACATAAAGTATTTCGCACAGGAAATGGCTCACAGCTATTCCTATCTGTTACAGAAAGCCCATGGGGCTAATGAATACTTCCTTGAGCAGGACCCAGCCACAGGAATCTGTAACTTCTTCTATGACAGCGCTCCCAGTGGCAGCTACGGGACCATGACTTACCTCTCTAAAGCCGTGTTAGCCTACACGCAGGACTTCCTGCCCAACACCAGCTGTCTGACGCAATAAAATGGCAGGATTCCCTATACCACTCAAGTCCACTCCTGGGCCAAAAGATGGTCTTGTGAGTTTCGCAGGTGCTATCTAACTACCAGATGTTTGTCTCATAGAAGAGGTGGGTCAAATTCACCTCCAGTTAAGCGATGAATGAAGACCAGATCAAGAGATCAAGACCAGAAACCTGTAGATGACCAGGCTACACCACTTGTCTATACAAACATGAACTAGGCCTAATACATTTAGAATAATATACCTCCATTTAGCTCTAGGGTCTGGAGGTACCAGTCAGAAAAAGCAGTGCTTCGTAGCAACCAATTATCTACAGGTCATTTTAACTCTAACCAATTACAAGCTTTGATTCTGCCTGTATGAGTTGTGATTGCATCAGATTTATTTAGGTTTTGGCTTTGATAAGAGTACTACTGACTGTAATTATTTATGTTTTATTGTCTTATATCTAACCAAGGTGTAGATGTTAAATGGTTGAAATTTATATATGAGTGATTTATAATATGCCATAAAGAATAATGATTCTTGGCCTTGATAATGCCAGTTCATTTGTGTTTTTGTGTACAGTGATCAGTAGTGATACTTAATTGCAGCTTATAGGTTGTGACCACTGTGAAAGTAAACCATTGTCTGTTCTTACTGAGTCCTGTTTGCTGTTAATGTTTATTATAGTTATATTTTATATTGTAAACATATTTAAATGTAAGTGGATAGAATAAATAATCAGCTGCCACTGTGCTTACCAGCAATGAATTTTATCATTCTTCACATTTCATTTTTGTAAGATAAACTGTTTGTTGAATTTACACTCGTAATATTAATGGGATTTAATTTTAGTTCCTATGACATAATACCGTGAGTGTTGGCATCAGTCCTCTCTGTATGAGGCAAAACCATAAGAAAAATAGTAATTTAATTGAGAGGGTACTAGGTTATTGAAGTTTGTGCAGTTTTCCTTGCATAATCTTGTAAGAAAATGACTTATATGTTGGTTTTGGGGTCTTTTTTTCTTCCTATTTTTCTTCCTCATGTAATACATGAGAGCGCTTGGTCAGATTATGGGAATTTACTAGCCATGGTTGGAAAAAGAAAAATCTTTCATTGCTGAAAGTTATGACCAATATGGTCACTAAATTTATTTTGCACTGAACATTTTTTATGGCATTGATTGTTTCATTTCATATTGGAGCTGTTATCAGACATCAGCTGTGCATGTGCACAAACTACCTGTCATAAGTGGCTCCCAGTGCAAAATCAGCCACACCCTTTATGGTCACAGGAACATTTCACAGCTTTGCTTCATCAGGCTCAGAGTGTTGATTGGCATCCAGATATATGGGAAATACCTTTTGTCACTATTAGTCATGTCCATAACGGACACCCAGCAAGGCTTCCACAGGTTAGTAACTTGACAGAATTCACTCATTTGCCTTGTGTTTTGCACATTCCGCAGGCAGGTGCTGAAGTGGTGGTCATGGGTCATATTCACTGACCATTCTCAGCCACACCCTATAAGGCAACTGCTACTATTGTGTCTAGATATGTAGTATTTTATTTTTTAACATTCTTGTGTAAACTATTTTCATTTGCTTGTTTCAGTAATAGTCCCCGCATTGAAAGTAGCCATTGGTGAAGTCCAGACCAATAAGAGACACGCTCATTTTTACTTGGATTAATATGATAAAAGGTGAAGACCCAGAATTTACTACAAAAGAATTTAATGAAGACAGAACTATAAATCCCTCAACATACCTACAACCACTGTAACCTGAGCTGACTGTCAGCTAAAATCTCTCCTTCAGTAATACAATAATCACTTAGTTGATTGCTGAATTTGAACATTTCAAACATATGATTTTGGGGAGGCAAACTAAATTGTAAAACTACTTTATACCACTATTTTTTCCAAAATATACGACTGTGTTCTCTAAATGCCAGCACATATGCAAACGGACATTTCATAATTTTTTAAAATTGATTGCCAGTTCTGCAAAGATCCTAAAAAAAATCACCTGGTTGTTTCATGGTTTCAATAGGGTTTTTATGTGGTCTAACCACTACACTACAGCCAGCTGCAATAGTTAACATTCAGAACTCATTAGTATCTAATGTAACATGTTATACCTAATATTTGTTGCATGCATATATATGGATATGTTTGTGTCTGTAAATCATGCATGTGTATATGTATTTTGAGTGTGTATGTGTGGATATTCATAGGTGCATGAATGGGTGTGCATGAATGTTTATGTATGAATTATGAACAATGTTACACGCAATATTAAAAACTGTTTCCTCTGTATATGTACTTATATTACATTTTCTGTCCAAGCATCCCTCTGACGCAACACTAGTAGCATCCACTCATCTCACAACTGTCTCCACATGTTGTCACTTTCACACATTTCCTGATTGCTAGCATATTCTTCTCATGTTGGACTTTGTTTAAACTGTTTGTATCATGTAACTTCATGTGTAATTTATTTTCTTTTTTCTTTGTCATTTATTGATGAAAACATTTATGTTTTGTATATTCACTTTACATGAATAGGAAATGCCTAATTATGTACACATGACACTTCTTTATCAGATGGTAATCCCTACCTGATAGCATCCTCCACCAGTACCCAGCTTGTCCAAAAACATTCTTTTTGTATCCTACATTCCACCTGTGTCTAAATGATCCTTTGTGTTCTAAACACAGATGAATTGTAGGCTTTTGTGGAAATTACAGAGGAACTGCTACAGTAGCTCTAAGAGAAAAGTACAGTTGACCACATGCTTGGTTGCTATGAAAAATAGCCAGTGGTAACTTCTGTACTGGGTACACCCATGCTACTTTCATGGTCAAAGGTCAAAAATGACTGGGATAATAAACAATGTGTCAGAAGAACACAGTTCTGTTTGGTTATAGTAACAGAAGTGACTTTTGTTTATTTGTACCATATGCCACTGGTCTTCTGTGCTGATTCACATCTACCACCTCATTCGTTTCCATATCGCCCTAAATCACCTCAGCTGACAAGAGTGTAAACCTCAAGGACCAGGGGTGAGAAATGCTGCCAAAACTGCACTCACACTTCAGACTTCCCTTCAACACAGACATTTAGAAACTGGCAGCAGACAAATTTAATCTGTTTTGTGATTAAACTCACAATTACATTTCAGATTTTTGGTTTACCTGTATATTTGAAAAAACAGATTTATATATTATATATAATATATACACACACACACACAAAGGTTTTCAATGTTTCTGCCATGGAAAGTAGGGATTCCTGGTGGTCTGCACTGAGTGTTATGACAGACTTCTGAGGAATCTGGAGTGATTCATACTGAATGGAGAGAATGGCAGCATCTTCTCTGCTAATGTTTTCAGTAGTAAGAGTATTTGCCTTACTCAGTCGTAATAGTCCTAGTGACTCCTGCACCAAATGTCCTACATCACCCCTGCTGCTGGTCCTTGGTATCCAGCCGGTGCACCACCCTGAAGGCCTCCAGGAACTCATTGAAGTCGATGCTGCCATCCTTGTTGAAGTCAATGCTGCGCGCCAGGTCATCAATGGCACTGTCTTCTATGGGTACTCTCAGATGGGAGCTGAAAAGATTCCAAGTCTGACGGAACTCTTCGATAGAGATCAGACCTGAGTGTGGGGCAAGGGGGTGGAGACACATTGCTGAAACTGCACTCTGGAGACATTCAGCCCCACACATTTAACCTGGATCAATAGCTGCCTTTTGCACAAAATGGTTTGGATTAGAATTAGGGCAGGGTAGACTGATTTTGGATCAGCAGAAGGTAGAAAGTACCCAGAGCAGACACAATACCTAAATGTAGCCATCTTACATGCAAATCAGTACAAACATCTATGACTAAGCATTTCACCGTCAACAGTCTACCACTTGCAACAGTTCAAAACTTGATTAAAGATAATCAAACCCACAAATGAGAAAATTAAAACAGGAAGTCCTGCTCACATTTGAAAGTAGAGAAAAGGGGAGAATGTATTGTATTACACATACCTGAATGGTCTTTGTCAATGATATTGAATATAATCTCAAGGTCAGTCCGGTATCTGTACAATGTTTCTGCAAGGTTTTGCGTAACCTAAAACAAGTCAAAGGTGATAGCATTGACCATGATTTTCTTCTGTAAGCACCATAAAACACAGCAACCATAGTCATCTTTGCAGAAATTGTATATTACTTTGAATATGTGTTAGACTAAAAAGTTAAAACTAAATTAAATGACCTGGTAAGATTTTTTGGAACCTCTGGTGCTGGTTCCCCATTGAGCTAGTTTAGGGTCTGGTTCTGACCTGGGGTATAGACTGGCCCAGGCAAATGTCATCAAAGCAGGACAGGTACTCCACGCTGCCATCCGGGGCAAGGCGTGCCAGCCGCAGGCCTCAGGGTCCGCCAGGGCAAGTCCATCCTCAGCACTGACTCCACAGCCTGGGCCCACTCACTGGTGGAGATCTTGCCTAGAAGAAGGCGTACATCCCCAAGGACGCAACTGACTACTAGAGTCCCATGCAGTCCAAAAAGATCACCTGTACATCCACATTGCATACACACTCCATTAAGGTCATTCATTGTGTTATGTGACTACCATGTCTCAAGATGTGTTAGCATGGGACAGCACATCACTTACTGATGTCAGGGTAGATGCTCTCTCTGAAAATGCTCTCTTCCCTATGCGTTGTCCACGGTTCTCTTGCATGACCCTGGAAACATGCTATCACCTGTTCCTTCTGCTGTCAACCCTCCGAGGGTCTTTACCAAATGATTAAACCATAAACCATGCTAAAGTGGTAGACAGTTCTGCTTTGTCATTGCACTACAGCAGCTTCAACAAGGGTCATCTGTAAACTGACGCTATACTACACTTAAACACGGGAAACAGCACCCACACCAGTGCTTCACAGGAGTCTGAATAAATATGTTTAGTAAAGTTTATGGAGCCTCATGGGACAAGGCTGCCCAGAATATCTGGATCAGAGAGGGACAGAAAACTCACCTGTGTTGTATTTGTCATACTGTTGAAAGGCAACCATCAGCTCAGAGCGGTGGGTAAACAACTTCTCCTTCAGGGCCTTCAGAGCTGAGCCCTCAGCCACGCTCACTCTGTGGAGAGACCACCCCCACACAAACTGTCACAACTCTCAGAGAGCAAGTCCATCATGCACACTGCCGCACACATAGCCTGCTACGCAGAGGGAAAACAGCAGATATAATAATACATTCATGTTTCAGACAACTGCCACATTTATCAGGTTAATAACCACTCGTGTGATCTGCTTCAATTTACCGCCTTTTTTATTTAGAGATTTCGAAGGTTCAGTACCGAACTGACCAACCTCTGGTGTAGCGTGAGCTTTCTTGTGCAGTGGCTGACTTGATACTGGAAGAAACGTGGGACCAGGTCTGGGCCCAGCTTGATATAGGCCCCACGGTTGCTGCCTTCCTCATAGTAGTTGGAGGCAGAGAAAATGGTGATCACCTTTAAGACACATAATCCATGAGCACAGTGACATTCATGTGGTTGCTTGTTATGTCCATCACTTTCCCTACAGGTAAGATGAACCAAAGGTAACAAAAACAAGAGCTGCTACTATCTTCTGTGTGAGCTCCTGTGCTTTTACCTGGCCATCATGGCACACCTCATAGCCCTCTTGCTTGCACTCATGGGATCGGATCAGAAGGCTCAGTCCGTTCTTCTTCAGGAGTTTGCGAGTCACGTCAGGCCCAAAGTAGCAGCCGCCCCCTCTGAAGGTGTTGGGTGTGCAGCCATTCTGGTTTTTCGGATCGCTCCACAGCAAATCTACAATCTTTGGACCAGAAACATTTTTTTTTACTATTTAATGGACAGTTATTTTTCATATTCATGAAAAATACATATTATTTGAAAGAGAAAAAAGCTTATTTGACTCAGGTAAGATTTGCCTTGCCTGTTTTCTAATAAGACTGGCAAGTGCCAACTGTATGTGAATCATAAATCTTCTGGTGGGAGCCAAGGGACCTTTTCTCACCTGCTTCCACTCCACTTCCTCCCTTGGTGGCGTCGGATGCGTAATAGAAACCATGGAGTCCAGGAAGGGCACCTGGGCAACGTGGGCGGGGCTGAGCATGCTGGGGGATAGCTGGGCGCGACGCCTGTTGCGAGAAGAGACACGCGGAGAACACAGCGAGGAGGAAGAGGAGGATGAGGAAGATGAGCCGCTGCTTTGCCTCACCAGCTGATTTCTCTTTGTCTCAAGGCCTTTGCTCCTGCTGTTCTTACAGTACAGGCTGTCCAGCTTGCCATCCTGGGCCACCTTGAGGCTGTCAACACTGCTCCTGGGCAGTCTGAGAGCAGACTTCACCTGCAGGATGAGAGCAGCTATGAACTCCATAAGTCAACTAAGGTACTATGAGAAAATAGAACTCAGGGCAAGCATTTACCTGATATGCCCAACTAAGCACTTGATCTTTTTGATCATGTTTAAATGCTTGAACTTCTCCTAAAATGTGAAATGAGTAAGTAAGTTAATCAAAATGTTTTTTTTTTAATCCCAGACAACAGCCCTTGTGCCATATACAGCATAAAAGAAGTAACATCCGAGTAGATCATATGAAAGGCTTTAATGTCAGAACCACTAAGCATGTAATGCCATGCTCACCTTGTGCCTCTCTATGGAGCCCAGAAAGTCCAGATCAGTCATATCAGAGATGCCTCCATGAACAATGAGCACCTTGCTGTCAATCACTGTTGCCACGGGCAACAGGCTGAAGACGTCTTGCAGCAGCTGCAGGATATCTCTTCCATGAGTCTACAGCAGACAGAACAATTGTTCCACAACATGCTGCAGTGATGAAAGGGCTACACTATATGGCAACATGCACTGGCATTTTAGGATGTACGTATGTGAGCAAACGTGTATCATATAATTGATATTGACAGATTGATATTTATGTCTGAAAATAGTATGAAGTTACTTCTACAGAAATGAAACTACAGCACAATTTAATATAATCATAATCACTTAGTACCTTATATTTCTGCATAACTTCTTTTGTAAATCCATACCTGCAATAAATATGGCACACAACACTAGATCAGAACCGTAGTCGAATCAGTCACTGGCAGTATTTACAACAGGTGCAACATGTGGTGCCCATTTTTTGGGTTTTGGGAGATACCTCAGGTTCATAATATGGTCCTCATGGTTCCCCCTATTCAGGTGCATGTGGTCTGGATACAGGAGCAGGAAGGCAAACAGGATGATGATGATCTCCATCGATTTCTTCCCTCTATCCACAAAGTCTCCATTGAACAAATACGGGTTTTCACCAGAAGGAAGACCATTCTGAAAAATTACAGTAAAAAAATGAACTAAGATGATGCACCTAGGTTCACCTGAGATGATAACCCTGATCATGGAAGTAGGCTAAAAGGTACTGTGGTGATGTTATTTAGCTGAGCCATATGTTATTTGCTCATAAAACAAATATTTTGTCTACATGAATCTATGATAAATGACCTTCCATTAAAAATGAAGCAGTGTGATATTACCTTATAGAATATGAGCAGTAAATCATCAAGCCTTCCATGCAGGTCTCCTAGACAAAACAAGGGTTGGAATGAACCAACAAAAGAGAATGAATTTTCAATCTCAAGTAAAATTTAGGGATGCACGACGTTGGATTTTTGCCGATATCCGATGTGCCGATATTTTCAAACTCATTTTGGCCGATTGCCAATGCCGATACCGATATAGTGTGTGTGTGTGTGTGTGTGTGTGTGTGTGTGTGTGTGTGTGTGTGTGTGTGTGTGTGTGTGTGTGTGTGTGTGTGTGTGTGTGTGTGTGTGTGTGTGTGTGTGTGTATAGATGTGGCGTAATTTAAAAATGGCCTCACTCCCCTCCGGAAGCAGAGAGAAGCTTATCTGTCTTATTATGATCGCTGTCTTATTTACCATTGCATTCTCTCCTTATGGAGCCACGATATTTATTTTGAATGAGCAGAGACACAATAAAGTTACAGACTTTATTCGCTGTTCAGTGTCGTTGTGTAAGTGTACAAACACAAAAATTACACCCTCTGTTTGAGTGCCAAAGCAGGAACTAGGCGATTGCAGGTTGTCTTATTTTCCATTGCTGTCTCTGCTTCCGGAGCCCGTTATTTAAAAATTTTCTCACGCCCCCGCCAGAAGCAGAGAAAAGCTTAGCAGCACACAGCTAGGATCCTCCCAGGGTCAGAAACTTAGCTAGGGGTCGATCGAAACCATTAGGACCTAAAAATTTTCTCACGCCTACCCCAGCAGCGGAGAAAAGCTTAGCAGCACGCAGCTAGGATCCTCCCAGAGTGAGAAACTTAGCTATATATTTTACCCCTCCTCGCATCACTGGTGCTTTACAAGCATTGCAAATACCTATTTTGTTATCTGTTTCAGATATTTTGAAATACTTCCATACAGCTGACATGTTGAAGCTTGTTGCTGATGCTCATAATAAACATTTAGCGTCATCGCGTGCGCACAGTTAACGCGTCACCTTATCGGCCAGGCACATCGGCAGATAATTTCTGCCGATGGCGATAATTAACTTCTTAAGTTTTTATCGGCCGATACCGATGTCGTGCTGATATCATTGTGCATCCCTAGTAAAATTACATGATGTTTCAGCATGACTCCAGTGTTACCTTTCTATCAGGAAATGCACAACAGTGCAAGGTCTGAAGAAGGGAAATTTTTGGGTAAGGTGCAACTGTAACCAGCCTGTCTGGACATGAGTTTGTGACCTTCACAACAACATCGTGACCTTCACAACCACATCGGACGATAGATGAGATAAGCTCACTGTACTCAAGACCCTAACCGAACTCTCATCTTACAGCAACTCCTCGGAGTGGTATCACTGTTCATACTAAGCACTACTACTCCACTGGGTCAATTTCCATCAAAGAGCTGGACCAAAAAAGGAAAGGGGTGGGGGGATTCACAAATTCAGTATTTTCTTTGTTATGTTTTTTTCCCTTCACTCTATCTCAAGCATGCTCGAGGCTGATAAGATGCAGGTACACGGTGAGGAGGCAATTGAGGAGGAATGAAGTGGCTTTAAGAGCACAAGTAAACAAGCACTTAGGTCTGTTTCAGCGGCTCCTTCACGGGATAATCACAGTGTTTTTGTATCCCCGTGATTTCCGTGCCCAGCTGTGCGATGTTCCCTGCAGCCACCAAAAAACACGGTGACATTTAGGTCAAAATTCAATCCAACCATAATGTGGTTTGTCCACAGTTTTTATTCATCAGTTAAGCAAGGGTTATGGGGTTTTCACCTGAATTCCAGCCTTTGCAATAAGGAACCTTAGCCAGTTTTCATGTACAAGCAAGAGGACTCGCAATGAATGATCAAAGGTGACAAAGCATACCACACAGCAGATGAGAGAGTTGATGAGAGCTGATGAGAGAACATTAAAGATCCAATTCAACAGACTACGGGCAAGGGATAGTACTACAATCAACCCATAGACAAATCAATTAACTTTTATTTATTATAGCTCCCTTTACAATCATATTGTCTGAGTGCTTTACAGTGTGCTGTTGAAAAACAAAGATTTCAACAGTTGTATACCTAAAAGGACAGATCTCCCAAATAAGATGAATTTCACCATTTCAAACAATTACAACATTTAGGACAATCAGCATGCAGCCACATAGTATTCTAAACAATCACTCACCACAGATTGTGATCTCTTTGGAGTATGATGTCGACAGGTGAATGACATTTGGCATCTGTTTTAGGAATTTTTTTGTCTGGTGCAATAACTGCAAGACATATCTGGCATGAAGAGTCTGAAAAGAGAGAGTGAAAGTGGTCATCAGGTTTGTTCAGATTATTTGACAAAAACTTATCCAGAGTATCTAACAGAGATTATATTTTAACTAACAACCAATTCATCATCCATATTTACTGAAAAGCATTCAGGTTAAGTAGTTTGTGTAATTAGTGACCTACCCAGAATTTGAACTGGCAATGACATGATTACGTATCCAGCTCTAACGTGCTCTACTCTGCCACTGCCTCTACCCGTACAGACACCCCCCACCGGAGACCCAGGGCCTAATGGTGAGGCTGCATACCTGCTGCTCCTTGAAAGCACTGAGGAGAGCATTTGTATCACGCACGCTGAGGGGGAAGGACAAGCGGGGGCCGTTGTACAGGTCGGACACCTCGATCTGCTCATACTCAGCCCACCTCCCCTCCTCGCTCATTGGGTCATCTGAGGGGTCCAGGAGAGGTGAGCTCAGATCTGAAATCAGGAGGGCACATACAAAAATCACACATACACACACAACTGTAAAGCCTTACTTGGTCATTATAGCACATTAAAATACACCTGTGTTGCTTACCTGGATTCTGAATTATCACTTGTTACTGTCATACCCACTGTCATAATTTGATTCTTTTGCATCACAGGTAGCTTTAGTTAACTATTTTCCTTAGTTCTTCTGATAGAAAAATCGTTGCAAAATAAAATTCCAGGAAATAGCTCAATTGGCATGCAGTAAGCAAAGTAATCAGTAAGTTATTTATTCTCAATTAACCGAACACTTTTGTATTGACCTGTGAATTAGCCGTTACTGCTACTAGCTGAAATCTCCACAATACTGGGGTAATTCCTGACTTTGTAAATGCCACTTCATCAACCAGGACAGCCTTAGAACCTGAATAATAATAAGTCATAATGAAGAAATCTGAATCATATAACATGAAATGTCTGAAGCACAAACCTCCCATTTGCTGCAGCATCTGAGTTGAATCTACAATATGCATTTAAGCTAAACATTACTGATTGTTTATGTCTAATTAGCACTGTATCCACACACAGGTGGATATGCAGACTGCACCCCATTGTGCCATGCTGCAGGATGTTAATTTCCCGTAAATATTAAGTAGCAATTGATGCACGAGCAACGCAGATGTTAGCCCTGAAGAGGACTCAGAAGCAGCTTTGTTCCCGACCAATCTCGAGTGGCTACTTCCCTCTTGAAGCGCTTGCACATTTTCTCCCTGCCATAAACAAGCAGCAGTGCCCCTCATTAGTGTTCATGTTCATGAGATTGGCATGCAGGAGGGGCTTTCCGGGTGGGTATGTACACCCCTCCCCCTTGTTTGTACTTCACAATGCATTTCTCAGGCTGGTCGAAAACAGCCCACAGAGGATTGTTATCTGAAAAATGGTCAGTAGATTTAAACTAGATTAAATCTTAGCACATTTAATTGTAGTTTTAAATAGATTACGTATTCTGAAAATCACTGCTGTCATTACATTAAAAATACACTATGTTATTTATTTGATGTAATGAAAGTCTTTTTCAGGCTTACATATCACCTATATTTTCAAACAGCTGAATATCTACTGACACACGGTTAAATAGCTTGCTCAAGGGTACAACGTATTAGCCCATCAGGGGCCTATTTCAGGTTACAGGCCCTGCTCCTTAGCACACTACTGCCCTTGCATATGAATCATAGGGAAAGTTTTAGGATGGTCACGTCAAGCACACAAGTCATTTTTAGGAAACCCACCAACAGGCCAATAACCTTTTTGTGTATTGAAGTATCCTTCATTAGCAGCTCAGCCTTGAACAGCATGCATGTAATATGTTTAGAAATTAGGAATGGAAAGTGTAGGGCATGAGGTAGCAGCAAACGTCATTTGGAAGACTTTCCTCACAATGGAGAACAAAAAAAAAAAAACACAGAATCAACTGACTCCTTTTTGTTGCATGCATAATATTTGGCACTTGTGTGTTTTGAAAATGAGGAGTTTTTGATGTTCAGGCAAAAAGATATAATAAAATATTAAGAAATAATGAAGGAAAGAAATCCCTCAAATGCCTTTCCTGGCCTTATTTCTCTGTTCAATGTATGGTTTCAGTTTGCACATGTAGACACATCCAACACTAGGAAAACAGGGGTCTCCATTTTACCAGCGCAGCAACTGGGATCTCATCAGGTTGCTAAGCAACAGTGTCTCTCCAAATTGTTCTTCAGCATTAATAACAAGAATGGTTGGGTAAGGTTTGAATGGAAAAGCAAACCCTAAAATAAAACAGCTCATACGTTGCACAGTTGTGCAAATGTCATGTTTTTTTTCCCTCAAATGTTTCCAAATAATCAGGTGTGATATAGGCCAAATTAAATTGTTCTTCCACTCAACACTAATCTTTTTAAAAATCGTTTCATGATCAATACTATGCTCACATGCTCTTTGTTTGGAGATTCTTCCTTGGCAAAAATAATATGAGTCAAACAAAACAATGAAACCAAATCATTGCTAGTACTGTGGCATGCTGTAATTGTTTTAATGGCCAACTCATCCTCTGTTCATAAGACAAATAGCCCATAATCTTTTTAGATCACTCACTGTTTCTCTAGCTGAAGGCTGGTCTTCAAGCGGTAATCAGTGTACAATAAACAAAATTGTGTCACATGCTGAAGGGCTCACTTCTCTTAACATTCATGTAGCAGACAGATACACTGACATGTAACATATAAGACAATTCAACATTGAAACCACTGCTAAATTACCTGGGCCATTCCCATTCAGATGAGCAAAGTTGTCCAACATGAAACTGAAGAAACTGGAGAGCTGTAAGAAAATGTCAATTTTATTAATATTAAAATCATTAATAAGCAGTGGCATGTGCTCTAACGTTAAGTGCAACACAATTCATGCTAAATTACACTTAACTGTCCCCACACTGGTCAAATACTCCTATTCACCTATTCATACACAGAACAGAAACTGTACAAAACAATACCCTTTCTTGAGATAAAGCATACTGGTACACTTCCTTTTAACTAAGCAGTTGTAGTTAGGTGACTGGCAAGCAGTAACTGCAGACATGACACCCAACCAGTATCTTAGACAAAGTATTCAAACCACTTCATTTAATCTGAACATCTTGCATTTGCAAGGTTGTGATCACAAAGCAGTCTTACGGCCCTTACACAACTTGATCATAGACATGAGTACATGTCTATATACTTACGCACTTCACACATCAACCACAGGGCGATGGTATCCTTCACTTACCTGTAGCTGGTCCTGTTCACCAGCATACTCGATAGACTGGAAGATGCTCCAGGTGTACCGGCGCCTCATTTCTAGCCGAGCAATGTAACGCCGGTACCAGCGCTGAATCAAGATGGCCGCCTTCATGGCTACTGGTGACATAGAAGATGCAATAACAGAGCAAACACATTCAAAATAGCAGTTAGTAGGCATATGAATGAATGTGCTACTAAAACTACACCAGCGCATAGTATCTCAATTACTACACCATATGAACACGCTCAAGGACTGCAGTTTGGAAATGAACGCTTGGACAATGTCAGACACACACAAAAACCCTTTTGAAGCATAGAAATTCACATTGGATGGAATGGTGCCTGTCACAACAAGTCAAACAGCACAATCTCCCCACTCTCGGATTCTGACCTCTTCCACATTACCATCACATAATGCAGTTAAGACCTTCACTTAAAAAGGTCACGCTGTTCATTGGAGACTGCATCTGGACAATTACTGCCCTCAAGTACAAACAGTATTGAAGGGAGATCCTTGACCTTTCTTGTCTTTTTTTTCCATTTTCCTGTTATTGGAAAGATTTTATCATTGTTTCTGTGCCTATATGTATGCAGTATGTAGGCAACTTTGTCACATTGAGCTGCAAGATAAATTTCTTCTTCAGAGGAAAATAATGCGAAGTTGCATCTGAATATAAATCTGGAAAGGACACTCGTACAGACCCAGAGCCCCAGAAGGTCATCCTCCTCCCCTCTCCACTAAATAATGAGCTCACAGGGCATGTTTGTGGCACAAAGCTTAAGGTTATATCATTTGCAGGACAATGGTAGCATTCTGGTGTATGGTTAATGCATTATGCTGAATGACTGGCTAACATTTTAGCTCTGCCACCAGTATCACTAGTTGTGCAATATTCAACTGCAACATTCAACTATGATTCTTAACAGACACCTCCTTGGATGGAAATTTCCATATTTAATGCTTTACATATTATATAGAGTTATGCAGTCGGATGCTGAAATAATTCAGGTTGATACCTTGGTCAAAATTCAGATCTAATTTGAGGTTACCACCCCATTCCCCAAACCAGTACTCCACACTGCTACAGCACCTACCTTTAGTGATGCATAAATCTTTAAGGCAAAATTCTGAATGAGTGTCTATTCTTACAATGACGTGCAGCAAAAGTGTCAGTGAGACCTATTCTGTTTGACAAAGCAAATGATGTTTGTAAAGGAAATACAGAGTCAACTTGTTTGAAGAAAGAGTAAGAAAGACTAAGGGCAACAGAGAGAGAGAGAGAGAGAGAGAGAGATAATGGTGGGTGGGGAATGGGAGGTACGTGTGAAGCTCTATGATGTGACCACAGGCAACAGGAGGAAGAGAGAGCTGCTTACTGAGTGCTGGGCTGCTGGCCTTTGTGGACTCATCTGTGTGAGAAGTAATTGAATAAAATCATTTTTGAAAAACATCTCTGGGGGAATGAGAGAAGAGGAAATTAACAAGGCAAAGAAAATCAGCAGGGAAATAAGGGCAAGAGAAATGACTTCAGAATGAACACAGCCCAGTTGAGGTAGACCGCAAAACACTAAGGTTCAAGGATGTAAAAGAAATAAGATAGAAATTAGTTGGACGTGCTGAAGTTGGAGTAGACATCAAGTAAATGTCCCTTATAAGATTTATATGTGGTTCACATGTCCAGACAAACACTTGGTGCTAAATCCCTATGACTCTGGTAAAAATTGTAATTTGATAGGACTTATGATATATCATTCCATGTATCTTGGAAAAATACAGCATAAGCACAAGCATGAGAACTGAATTGCAGCCGCAACATCTGTGCAGTGGGGAAAGTCAATTAGTCTCTCTAAAATCTAAACACGTTCTTTCTCCACAGAAAAAATCTGATTCCTTAACTACACTGAAATTTGATCACAATGTAGAGGTGCTAACACACACTGTGTACTGAAGGAGCAGGAGGAGCCACTGACTTCTGGCAATGTGCAGAAGGTACCCATGTTCCAGTGACATTTGTTGGGCTGCAGGCTACACAGCTTTTCCTGCACACAAGGGAGGACTCCACACATACCCACATACCCAAACTGTATGAAACTTGAGAAGTTACCACTCAGCAATAAGAGGCTATGGGTGAATATATATTTCTGATATAGATACAGAGCTTTCCACAGCACCACATATTTTTCATTTCATTCAAACAAACTAGCCACAGGACAGAGAGAAATCTCTCATTCAGTCACCTTTCTCCCATGTCTTCCCCTGGTCCTCAGTTGCGATGGAGGTTCCACATCCCATGTCTATGGTGGTAGACTGTTCATGATCATGTATCTAGCCTGAGAGATGTCTACGGTGGCTGAGTGGCAGAGTCCTGGAGGTACATCAAAATCTGTCGTCTTCAGAGGGGGGTTTCTTCCATACCCTCTTCAAAGGCCATCATCAAAACAGCTGGTCACTATTTTTGCAAGGGCAGATAAAGGCAATAAGAACTTAGACAAGGAAAGATAAAACAGACATCAGCCAAATCTGCAAACTAGACTAAACATGAACTATGAACAGTATAAAAAATGACTTGTATGTACACAAATGGACACACACCACAGAATGCCAACACGTCAACAGCTGAAAGTGGTTTACAGTCTGAGAGAGGCAAGAGAAACTCCTCATCATTTCACTGAGCACTGCTGTGCTCATGATCATATCTATGGTTGTCACACTACAATCATATACAGAATGCAGGGTAATCTTTGAGCCACAACCTCCTGTTGGTGCAGGTACACTTCAATGTAGATTCTTTTCAAACTCTTTGTATGTGAAGTGGGATCGAATTGTATGATCCCTGCTTCCTAGGAAAAAAATGTGTAAAATTTATGCTATATATGGCCAATGCCTTGGTCAGATGATCATGAAATCTGTCTAAACCTTTTGGTAGACAGCACATGTGGTAGACAGAACTGTGAAATATAAATGTAGTGTAAATTAAATAATGAAAAACATTTTGTGAACATTTGAATTTTAATATGAACACTCAATTTGCATCTGAGCATTTTACAAAAAGACTGTCAGGTCAGAGTTGTGTCATTGTTCACCATTTCAAAATAATCTTGGTTCCCTCAGTGGTGGTCACACTTGAAATCCAGGCATATTCTGACAGGAAATAAAAGTGGTTGCATGTTGATGTCACTATGTGTCTAATGTGCCGGGAACAAAGGGCTCATTAGAGTCCCCTTTTACTTTTATCTAGGGGAAAGAGTACCTTTGAAAAGAGGCTTTAATGATGGACTCTATCTGTGGAACACAGGGAAAAATCAGCAAGCTCTCCTGCTGAGTGTACCTGATCTCTATCTACTGGATTAAAAGAAAAGCAAACTCATTTTGAAGTGTCTTTGAAATAGTAGCTAAGGATACAGAATTAAAAAAGTAAATAAGGACGTGTGAAATCGCAAATAAATTACTTACCTAAGTATGAGTCTTGTAATAAAGGTCTTTTAGTGACGCAAAATTACAACTATTTAAACGTCACTGGTCAGTAAACTGTCTGCCCTTAGTGATGGTTCAGTGTGGCTCTGGGTCAAATTTTCAAGGTCTTTTCACAGTGCACTGTACATTATATATATATATATATATATATATATATATATATATATATATATATAATATTCATATATATATAAAATTCGGTATATTATATATATATATATATATATATATATATATATATATATATATATATATATATATATATATATATATATTATATATATATACACACACCAGGCAGTGGGGTTTTCATCATGATGTGGCAAGCTAGCTAGCTACCTTAGTTTATTTAGCAATGATATTGTCAGAAAAAATAACCACGGTACGAGTTTATTGACGTATTAACCAGAAGAGCCCATTCTCAAACAATGATGACAGTCACAACACACACACACATCACTGAACTTGCAAGCTTGGTAACTAAGAAGCCTCAAAACTGAATTTTCAAACCAGCTAGCTAATAAATATGGTTTGTAATGGATTACTCTTGCTTGCTAGCTAGCTTAGTAATAATTTGAAAATGTGCTAGATTCAAGACCTGATATGTAAATATTCACCATAAATCAGCTAAATTTAGGGAAAATTTTGAGAAAAACTTTTGACTGGTACTGTATACTGTATATTACAAATTTCATTCTGTAATATATGTTTTCATAATGAATAATTATTGGAATTGATTATTTCTGTTTCCTTCTACTCAAAGTCTACTCAGTGAATATGTGCCGTTTTCTGAGCAACAGTGCGCACGAAAACACTACCCATCTTTTATGGAATGACGTGAACGGCTAAGTTACCATAGATACCTACAAAGTGTTTGATACAGCATGACAGACTCCCCAGGGCAAGTAATGGTTTCTCTTAGACTTAGCATATGATGTATATCCAATGACAGAATTCCAGGGAGAGCGTGTCAAGCTTTGTTGAAATCAACGCCCAGACACGGGAAGACAATGATATCCTCGCTTAGAAGTGATGATCATATTCACAACTGTTTCAATTATTTGTTCTATAAACAAACTCTAGAAATAGAGGAGGCTGTAGACATGTCAGTCATTCAGTACCAAGCCCCCAGTCCTACAACTCCTCCATCAAACGTAAAACAAAAAAAGGACAAACGGCACTCACCGAACCATTACTTACTACTCCTACAGGAGTAATGTTGCGCACACTGGGCCGAGTATAACCAACGAAACATATGTACGTCAAAACATGAACAGCATTATACATAGACCGTTAAACAGACCAATATAAAATACTTACACGTCAAAGTCCAGCGCCAATGCACAACTGAGGGCATCAATGCAGTTCTGGTCGTGGCTCCAGCCCCAGTACCAAGCGTCATTAATTTTCCTTACAGAGCAAATCCGGAACTCGTCCCCGCGTTTGTCAGAGGTACATGCAGCTGTTCTTTGCCAACACGGTGCGATAGACTACCAGGACCTGCGAACTGAAGGACCGGACAATCATTTGGCTTGCACGATCCGTCATGGACTATTATTAGGTCTAATTTATTTTCCGGTTTTATTTATTGACTGACTTGCGAGAAACCTGGTATTGTTTAAACACCTGGAAAGAACCAACTCTCAACCAATCATGTACGCGCCACAACAGGTGACTGTGCCACAGAGGCACAATGGGAAATCATATTAGTGCATCACCAGGGACAAGGAAAACAAATATTCGTTGGTCACCAAGGAACGAGAGGTAAACCAGAAGGGAAACGCTAATGAATATCTGTGAATAATATATCTTTGCTCTCTACAATGCTCAATTTACATTATGTTCGACTGGGCTCGAGGCTGTGATGATCTACATATCCAATAAATAATTCATAGAATAAATCCTAAAGATTCAGAATACGCATGTAGGATCTACCATGCTTTATTCCATGTCTGTTTTAAGGGACTGTTTTACGGTGGAGTATTGTGATGAGATTAAATTTTGCTTTATCAGCTAAACATTGCATGCAGACTGTTTCTCGAAAGCATTCCTTTTTACAGATGTTTCCATTTATTCAAGTCCCATATAAACAGTGGCCACTGTGGCCAGTTGTAATACCCATTCATATTATATTTCATGTGGTGAAAAATATTTACATTTTAAAGACAGAGGGGGCATATTCATTTGGATTTAAGTGAGGGTAAAAGCCACCCACATATGTGTATAATAGCATCAAAGTAGGTCTGCAGGTTGGGAATTGCTGCCATAAATATTAACCAGTCGCCCCCTGTTGGATTGGTAGGGTACTGTTTCAGATTCTTTAACATATTTTCAGAGAACTTTATGAATAGAAGAGGTAACAGTGATGGCCTATGTCATAAGCTCTGAGCAAGACACTCTCCGCCTAGATGTATGTTCAATACATAAGGATGTATGACGCCACATGTGGCATGTTTTGTGGATGCTCTATAACAAACTTCAGGCTATATAAACCTGAGAAACTAAGAAGTTAGACTGCATAAATAGACCATATGTACACTTATATGCACATGGGGGCACTTATGTAAGGTACATCACAAGGAGAAGGTCATTACAATCCAGGAATTATACATCATATTATACAGTTGTGTGTCTGTGTGTCTTGACAAAACAAGAGTCCTGGGATCAGAAACAAGATACCAGGTATGCATCAGATTCACTGTACATAAAGCACTCATCTGATCACCTTTCAGGTCATAATTGTGATGAAATTAAAAAGGATCAACACTCATTTTCCAGCATTTGTCATTAAAGATGCTAGCAAGAGTCTTCCTAAGGGCCCCTTTCTGTGCTTTACCAGTTGAGATTACCGGCTGGGATGAATGGATACGGAAAGATCCTTTCATTGTATATAAATACAATAGCTGGTGCTTAATGAAACAGTGTTGTTTAGGTAGCAATGCAGTTATAATCTCTTACTCATACAAACAGCACGCACCCCTATATTATTAGGCCCAAAGCAAAGTCAGTATTTTTCCTGGAAATACAACCACTCAGTTTTATTTAATTTATGATTAGTATTTTGTATTGTTTGTGCATTATGCTTCTGTTTCACATATGCATTGATTCATTTGCAAAGCTAAGGTAATACAAGTATGAGTTTATAATCTATGATGACATGCTTTATAATTAAACATAGATCTACTAAAGCAGTCATTTAGAGACTGAAATGGACCTTTATATATGGTTGAATATGAATAACACAGTTGGTGACATGTGTAAATGTATATTTTAAATTACAATGCCATTTCAAACATTTTAGTACTTGTCAACATTAGAATAGAAGAATAGAATTTAGAACGTTAGAATTTGTCAACATTTCCCAAAGGATTGAGTCACCAAATTTACACCATGTATATTGTTAAAATAAAGCAAAAATAAACTATTAATTATACAGAATCCTGCTGCCCATACTATATGTCAATGGGGTAACTGAAACAAAGCTATTGTGTTTACTTTGTAACTCCAAATTCATCCTCAGCAGTATTTGCACTTGTCCTCTAGATAAATGCAATCCTAATACAGATTACCTGCAATACCCACAATGAACACAGGGAGTCTCTGTAATCTCACTAAAGAGCTTGAGCATTAAATTATGTGGTAAAGATACCTGTATTTATGTCATCAGACATAAATTATTATAATTTGAAAGTGATGACATGTTAAACTTGAGTACAACAAAATAAATACTAATAGAAATTAAATTCAATAATTTAGAATAAAACTGAATTGTGTTTTCTATATTAAACTTTGTGCATTCCCTATGATAAAATGTTTATGAACTGGATAAATATGTTACATATACATACATATTTTATTTACATATTTTATTTTTTATTTCATGGGACATCTGATCTTATATATATATTATATATCAACAACATACAAAAATTCACAGCAAAACAGATCACTTTAAACAAACTCTTTACAATATAAATACTGATATGATTTTTCCATATCATAATTTTTTTGCCCTTTCTGAAAAGCAGTGAAAGATAGAATAACCAAAGTGTGAAGTGTGAAGTTTTGCAAAGTCTGAAGGCCATAGCTGTCTGTTCTTATGCAATGGGGACAAGTTGGTGTTTGTGACTGAAAAGTGTCTGGGATATAGAAGAACATGGAATGTGTGTGTATGGGAGGGATGGAGGGAGACAGAGAGGGAGACAAGGAAGGAGAGTGGTTGTATGTGTGTGTGTGTGTGTGTGTGTGTGTGTGTGTATGTGAGAGAGAGAGAGAGAGAGAGAGAGAGAGAGAGAGAGAGAGAGAGAGAGAGAGAGAGAGAGAGAGAGAGAGAGAGAGAGTGAGATAGTCTAAAACACAGAGGTTATGTATTGACTTGCTACCTTATACATATTGCCCCCCCTCCCCCCAGTGTAATTCTATGGAAGCCACTTCTTGTGTTCCTGGAAACCCAGTGTTCAGAGAGCAGCAGAAGTACCACTAAACCAGCAACTCACTGACACCTTTAACAACTGGTGACTAAAGTTCTCATTAGCTTAATCGCTCAAATTAATATCTTGGCTGGTAAGAATTCAGAAATTTGTCTCTGGTAAACACTGCTTTTTCAGAGAGAAGGCCTTAAGCTAAAATAAAATATTATACTAAATTAAATAAAACCCATTGGTGCAGAACAGTTCCTTCATAATTAAATGTGAACTGATTAATCAGCAGATTAGCAGGTAGATTAACAGAAACAAATGAACTAAAACATCTAAATCACAAACAGTCCTGCTTTTCACAGATCCTCTGTGCACTAGCCTAACTTGCTTTGAAGGCTGAAACAACCATGATGATTTCAGAATGTACAAATGTCAAGGGGCCTGGAGTTCAGGGCTGTTAACACAGGGATGGAAGTGAAGACGGAGCACTGCAGGAAGCCCTGGTTAAAGTATTGTCCCTGACCAAAACAAATGTTTTGGACTTGCCTTGCTTAAGGCTTTTCCCCATTCTTTTTCCTCACAGAGAAGGCCTTAAACAGAGCAGGAGCACTAAGCAAATGAGAAACAGGCACCATCAACTTTCAGATTTGTTGATTACAGCCTCTTCGATGAATTGAAAAATTGCCCTTTCATAACACTGTAAAACCTATTTGTTATGATGCTGTCGATCCATTGCCCCCACACCCCCCCACCCCACCACTGTATTACTGGGAAAGCTGCCACAACAATATGTAGTCATGTTGCGGAATACACCTCAGTGAACACGGGAGAAAGGGGTTTCATTAACATTTGACAACACCAGCTACTGTTACAAAGTGGAATCAGGGTTCACTGATTACATGGGCCATAGAAGAAAATGTACACAGTGTAACTAAATTGTTCTAGAGAATTCCACTGTCCCTTTAGTTATAATATGAAGTACAGTTTTGGAAATATACTCTATATTCAAGGCTCTCCTCTGATGTCAAATCTGACAATAGTGATCAGTGAAGGGATATTAAAGTTGATTTCCTGGGCCATTTCCTAGGCCAGAGAGAGCAGGCCTCTCACATTACCTCTCAGCATTTTAGACAATAGAGTAAAATAATACATGTAAAAGCACTGCATATTCAACAATAGCATAAAACCATTGCATTTCCTTCTTGTTACCCATGTTTAATGAAGATTTCTGAGTACCAACACATTCATAAAGACTTTGCATTTCTCAGAATGCACTTGATTGGTTATGAAAGCTGACTTCATGGCTGTTGCAAGGTCAGTTTTGATAGAGTATCAGGGACATTGCAAATTCAAAGAAGAAACTCATCAGCTTTAATAAACTATATCATCAAAAGAAGAAAATGCTCTCACTTTTGGACAATAAGGGGCTCTCCATTGTGTCTTAACAATAAAACGAAGTTTGCTTGTTCTCAAGTATGCATGTTCTCAAGAGTTTCACATTATGCTGGACCAGGTAGCTTCCAGGCAGCTAACCAATGAATAGTTTAGCTGCGGATTTTGATGGCATGATTCATAATTTTGAGTATCTGACCTTAAGCTGAATGCTGAATTTGCAACATATTTTATATGCAAGGGAGATCGGTGTATATGACAGGACTAGAAAAGGGAATGACGTACAGTATATCAAAACATTCTATACTAGTGTGTGGTGATGAGATGCCCTCTACAATATTCAGATGCTGGGCATTACTATAGTCACCAGTGTTTATCAGGCTGTTCTGCCACACATTTGATTGACAGTTTTCATTCATTCCATGTGGTCATCTGTATGTTGCTGCTGTCAACACATCATAATTCTGACAACATGTCCACAGTTAAAGTTTCAGTTAGTGCTGAAGGTTACTCCTAGGACAGGGCACAGAGTAAAGGCTCAAAATATAGATGTTTTGTCATCAGCGCTAAGTGATTGCTGGAAACATGCCGGGAGATCGTAGGGAGAAGGAACAGGGGTTACAGAGGCAATTAGGAGAGTGGCCAAATCTCAAGTCATAACAATATGCGCACTTCTTCAGGATACTGGAGACCAGGCTTCTTCCACTCCAGTTCTTGGCATCTTCACCGGTGTGCCTAATTAGATAGCATTCTGCTGCCAACTTCAAACTTGTGAACAAGGTGCTATTGCTTTGTTTTTGCAATAATATTAGCCTGACCAATCCACTACACCACAACGTTGAACCGGGACTACTAGTGATAATGTGATGGAATACTTGGGAGAAGAGAGACACCTGCTGATGCACAAAGAAAGTGAATAGAAACTGTCAACAGAGTATCATGGGAGCTTAAGACTTGATAAAACTGAGGAGCAATAGCCCTCTCAAACAAATTGTAACAAAAACAAACAAAAAGAAAAAAAAAACATTCCACCATATTCAGATGCATCTGTCTGTCAGAGAGGTTGTTTCTGTGAGCTGAAATCTTCACTGTGTGCTTCAGCACGAAACCTCATTGCTTCTGGAAAATCATAGTCTGATGACTAACACCTCCCAACCCTCAGCTGTGAGAAAATATTACCCTCTATGTTTAAGGAGGAGAGAGTCATTCTTCATTTTCTCTGTGTGGAAGCCTGTGTAACTATCTACGGCAAAGATTGGCAATCTGTTGACGACAAAGAAAACAGAAACACAGTGGTAGAACAGGCTCGAAATGTCATCGCAGACAGATGGTGGGCGAATGGCTTCCATGGACCCTCTATAGCTGGGAAGCAGATGGCTATCATGAACAAAAGCTACAAATAAGAGCTAACTGTAATCTTTTTTGCAATGTATTGCAAGTTTGAATTTCTGCATTTTTCTTTGGGCAGGTGCATACCCTCTCCAATGTTCATAGCTGGGTCAACCCTCTTTAATTTGAATCAGAGCCATGAACATGACCTGGGTCAAATCTACACAAGCCTAGGAGCTGCAACCAGTACGTCTCACCAGGCCTTCAGAAGAAGAGCTTCCAGAAATTATGTGCAGATAAACATGACACACAAAGCACACCTGTGTTATCATTCCCACTCTCATCACCACACTCTCCATGCTGAGAAAGATGGATCAGTTCAAGTTTCTGAATATCACCATCATTTATACCACAGTGAGCTAAGAGTATGGGTACAGAAAATCTATTTCTCTGAAGAGATGATTAGAGGAAGAATACATAACTTTATTACAAAAACCTTACAAAATACATAACTTCATTACAAAAACCTTACAAAACAGAATTTATAATTTCAAAAACAAAGGACAAGAAAGTGGAGTTCAGCTCCTCAGTGAATTAAGAGGGTTGTAGGATCCCCATTTCTGAAAATGTTGCTCGTGGGGATGTAATAAACATTCATTAGAGGAAAAAACCCTCTAGCACAAGAATTGGGAAAGGATGTTTCAGAAAGGATTTTCTGTGTTTTCCCCTTTTTCCATATGCTGGTAGATCTTTATCATTTGTCTACCAAAATGACTGTAATGTGCAAATTATATTGCCAAAAGCTGTTTATATTCAGCCCAACACCAGTATCACATTTCTCAGAGGCAGCACAGTGACTGATTGTGACTTTTGCCTGTGTTACTTTTCCTGTTTTAGCTCATCAGTCTCTATAATGAAAAGTATGCTCCAGGGCCTACGATATGGACTTCAATGGCACAATAATAAATGTTACCATGATACCATCTCAACAACCAAAAATATCCAGTTTTGCAAAAAAAAGGGCAAATATATTTCGCTTACTCCACACAACAATGCACCCATTATTCTTTCAGTTGCTGATGAAATAAAGACACTCATTTATGAGAGGTGCAGAGACGGTCAGCAACGTTGCAGGTCTGAGCGTTATTTGTGAGGCTCTCATCAGCAAAGCTGTCTCAGGCCCTTTTCGCAGTGCACCTCTGAAAATTTAGTAAAAACTACTCGTCTGCTTTCCCTGGTAAGGGACTGCAGCTGCCAAATGAGCCACACGAAGATCCACCACAGGTACTCTGGGACCAATAGACCGTCCATCATCTTCCCCCTCTATCTTTAGAGCTTTTTTTCTGTGTATGGATGTCAGGGTCATACGAAGGGGAAACCTGTCTGAAGTGGAAGTAAAAAGAGTGCATGTTCCTTGCAATAAATGAAGGTAAAAGCCCAAATCTCATTATTTTACTTTTGTGGTTCATTATGATTTTTGCAGATTATTTTTGTTTGTTCCCAAGCAATTATGGAGGAGGGTGCACTCAGCATGCATCAGCTGATGTGGAGTGGAAGAGAATAACATAGCCAATTAAAATGAGAGATTATTATTTGGCCAGATTGAAAGAGCCTGATTGGGATTTTGGCCAGGACACGAGGGAACCCTTGAGTCAGGACCTCAGTTTAAAATCTCAAAACACAGTGTACCGTACAGAACAACATACCCACCTGTCACGGCTGTGTGGCATTGGTCCAGCGTGAAGACTGCCCCTTATTGGCCCACCAACACCACTTCAATGTGCGAAGGCACTGACCCGACCTCTTGAGAGGCTTGAAGACCAGTTTAGCTGCAATGTTGTGAATAAGGTTATCTGGTGTAGTGGCACAGACAGGAAGACAAGGCAAGAGAGGACTGTAGTATTATGTAGTGAGAAACAGTAATGAAAGAATGTATTCTTCTAATGTTGTCAAGGAAGAACCTTGTAAACTTACTATAGGACATGCTAAAAAAATCAGGTTTTTAGTCTAGACAGAGCGAGATTTTACTCAATACCTACGCACAACTGAATAGACTATTCAACAATAGGGGAGCTCAGAGTGAAAAAGGCTATACAACAAGATTTAGTGTTTGCTATTTTAGGAATAAGCACATGGCCACTCACAATTGAATCGATATAAGGAGATTTTGCAAATTGGCAGATTCAAGTCAATTTAAAGCCTTGTAAGTTTAAAGGAGCAGAACAGCTGTTATTGGCAGCCTGTGAAGCACTACTAAAAGTGATCATTGCTATGAAACATGATAATTTTTAATTTGGTCAGGAAAATGTCAGTCAGTGTGATCAATGTTCACTGTCACCCACAGATCTTTCACAAACAGGTTTCTAAACAGGCTATGTTGTTTAAGAAGGTTACTTTAAGGAATTTAAAGGCCTCCAAGCTTTATGTCCTTAAGGTCTTATTCCATTAAAGAGATATATACATCTTCACCTGGTTTCATCAATCCTATAAAGCTGTTTATCTTCTGTGTTACAATGGGAATTAACACATGTGGGTATGGATAACAGCTCCAAGCAGCAGGTATAATGAGAGGAGTACAGCCCGTAAGTCTGACTCCTGCAAGATGGCATACCAAACTTGTCAGAAGCATCTTGATTTGGTTATAAAAGCTGAAACCCATTGGATAGGAGAGACATGAACCAGGAGAGAATGCTTTCTCTAAGACCAAATGTGCTTTCAATTCTACACTAAAGGATCTGGTAATCCATCATGTCAAAGACGACACTCAGGTCAAGGAGCATTAGGATAGAGAGACAACTGTAGATAGTGGAGTGGAATAGAGTATGATAGAGAGCAATTTTTTCCTCATGTCATAACTAGATGTTTTTTTATTTATAATTTTAAACAAAACCCATCAGGAATTGTTTTTGCCAAGGAGCCAATAAAATGCAGTAATGAAAAATTTAAAAAAGGTCTTCATTGAGCACAATGAGCAGCGAGAAACAGATCATTCCCATCAATATCTTCAAATGTGTATAAAACATCATCTCATAATTAATAGAAAGACAAACTTCAGGCCTACAATAACAGCTTCCACAACTGAACCAAAGTAAGATCAAAATAATAACATTACAATGTGGTCATTTTGACAGTTTGGATGAAACAAACAACACATACACGGACAAATTGCATTGAAATGATCCAATAATAAACAGTACATTTCTCCTGCATGGAATTTCTCCTCACGAGACCAAAAGCTTTGGAGTGCAAGGCTGGTTGGACTCCATAACCGCTTTTTATGCTGAGCCAAAGAACAGTGGTGCTGGTATTTGGCAGGAGTTAGGGGGCAAACACCTTTTTGGATAAAAAAATAAGCTGCTTGAGAAATATTTGGTCTGAAATTTGTCTGCAAAGATATTTCTGGAACAATTCAATTCGCAGTCAAGCAATGTTCATCTCTGTAGTATCCCCTCTTTAACAAAGCATCAAAACAGACTCAATTAATACTTAAGGCAGCAATGTTAAATATTTAATTCTGGGTCCAGTGATAAGGCACATTGTTCTGTGAACACACAAACATTGCAGAATTCACAGAGAGATTTTGAGTATGACCTATTTGGACAGGTTCTATAAAAAGGCCATCAGAACTGGTACTTGAAAATACATACGTACTGTAAATATATTTGTATACATTTATGTCAAGTACATATTCTTTACAACATTACAAATAATATACACAACAGTTTGAATGACCTCTGGAACTTCTAATGTAGAATACCAGAAGGAAATTGTGGTGGGCAGACTTATTGGTCAGACATTTTATAAACAAAGATCCCTTTGACAAGTCAAGGTCATTCAGCAACCTCTGAATTTGAGCTGCTGGGCAACCCTTCATTTGGTTTGTGGAATTCTGAGAGCTGACAAGGCACTTTTTGAAATGCTAATACCTTTACTATTCCAGAAAACAACTCCTTATTCATTTGCTACGAGGGAGTTGAAATACCTGGTCTGTTGAACTGATTACTTTAAACACTGATGACACATACAATTGCTCAATCAGTAAAAGTTACCCTTCCCCAGTTCAGGTATGCACCTAAAAACTGAATCAATATTACAGTCAGCATTAACCCATTCAACCAACAGGCAAAACAAGAGAAGGCATAATATCCCTGGCACACCACTGCATATGCTTAAACTTTAACCTGGAAATCTCTACACAGACCATATTACCCTCTGTAAAGCAATGCAGAGTAACAATCTGTAACTTAAGCATAAGGTCCAGATTCAGTATAAATGAAACGCAAATTGTGCAATAACGGAATTAAGCAAGAGTTCCTCTTTTGTTGCTTACACAATGTTTTAGCAATATTATGTAGATGACAATAAAGAAAACTTTATTTTATACATTGCAGATAAGGAAAAAAAGTTAATTCCAGTTAGACTAAACCAAAGCTATCCTGAAACATCAGTAAGCAGGACATTTTTTCTCTGCCAATGTTTTGTAGAATCACATTCCAACTAGGTATTTAGCACTAATTTATATGAATGATATCAACAGACTCTTGATAATCTAACTATTGTGCACTTTGTCAAAGTTGAGTGAAGAGTTTAAAGAAGTGTTACATTCTTTTCAGTTCTTACACAGTGTTTGATGGTATGAAATAAACTAAAATAATTTGTAAGTGATGAATAAACATGATGTTTGAAGTACAGTATTTGGATTAAAGAGAGGCCTTGTAGTGCCTCCACAGTTTCAGGGCTCTTTGGGGCCCATGGGTGCACTGGCGTGATATTAGCTGTGGTAGGCTGCACGTTTCAAGGAAGTTGCCGGCTGTGTCTCAGTGGGAGAGTTTGGGGTTGCACAATGACACGCCACTGTGGTTTGGAGTTCTTTGAAGGCAAGTCATAAACACAGGAAGCCCTTCATCTTTCTCCCTGTGACAGAACATGATCTTCAGTAATAATAATAAAAATAATAATAATAATAGTAATAATAATAATAATAATAATAATAATAATAATGATTCATTTAAACTGTCTCAATAAAACAACCCATGGGCATGCTTTCACCCCCCACAAAACACAACCAGTTCAAAGGAACACATTGTTGGAACTATCCCAAATGTTTTTACCTCTGTTGTTACAAGTTACCTACAGGAGACGATGCATGATGGATGCACAATTTACAGGGCCCTCCATATTTATTCATACCCCTACATACAGGGTTATTTATATTTATTCATACCCCTACATACAGGGTTAAAAATATAGAAGTAAAAATTTTTTATACTTTACTCTTAAAAGGACTGCACAGTGCAAATTCAGATTATTCACAAGTAACAAATTTCCATCCAGAAAACATGTGGGTCACATTTATTCACACCTGTAAGAACTCTAAAACAAATGTACAGGAAACTTTCTCCTTATTAGATGTTCAGTGGAAGGTTTTGGAACTACATAAAGGCATCCAAGCACTTCCTGTATTCCAGTAAGATGCATTATCATGTTTAAGGTCAGAGAGCTCTCTGAAGACTGCAGGTAAACAGTCACTGACCTCCACAAGTTGGCCAAAAAACCTGGTTTCCTCTACCAAAAAGCTCAAATTTGGCTGAAAACGGACATTCCAGCAAGAAACCGATTAAAAAATATTCAACCAAATCTACAAAGAAATGGTTAACTGTGCACAAAATAAATGTTCTCAGGCAATCATCTCCAAACCTCAATCGATCATTTGAGGGTTGAACATGACAACAGCTCACCTTTTACTGAAAAGATTTGTAGAATCTAGAACAATTCTTCCAGGGGAAATAATCAAAAAATCCTCTAAGAAATGCCCTAACCTCATAAAGCACTACATACTAACAGGGACCACTGGTGCTAATTAAATGGATGTGAATAAATGTAACCCTTGTGTTTTGTGGAATATAATACACTACTTGTGAACAATGTGAATGTTAAAATGTTATACTTGAAAACAATTAATATTTAAGTTTAACATTTCAACATTTTTAAGCAGAAAAAAAGATCAAAGTACATTTTTCTAATAGTTTTCATCATATTTAGTTAGAGGTATGGATAAATATGGAGAGCCCAGTAAATAAAATCTGTGCATTAATTAGAACCCTGTTTATCCTGATATCCAATATAAATGTTGAGCTGTTTCCTGTTAGGACTGGTTCCAGTATTCATATCTTTTTTCTCTGACAGGAGAGAGGGGCATCATCACAGACAAATGGATTTAAACAGACCAGAAGGAAGAGAGACACCAAGTATCAAAAGTATCAAGCATCCTTGACATGGTGGCTTCATCCTAAATCACACAATTTTGTATGGGGTTTACGCATTCCGGAATACAATTTAAAGCTCTACAGGTATTCAACCATTCATGGCAGTGAGAAAAGAACACAAAATCACCAAATACTAATATGACACTGGGCTCATCTGAAACTGGATCCCAACCCAATCATATATATTAAAAAGAAAGACCTTTCAGATGTGGGCTGCTCTATAGTTCTACAGCCACAACTCTTACTGCTGAGTTCTCTTCCCTAGTTTTAAAAATTCTACTCCAAGATACATGACTCCTACTTTTCTGGAGGGACCGACCACTGCAGCCTTCAAACCCATCACTCAGAGAAATGTCTCCAGCTAGAGCTTGTCTGAGAGTTGAAAGAGTATTTCTTTTTTCAACAATGACTTTGCTGCTAAGGCCCAAATTCAATCTAACCAAAAGATGTTTGCTTTATTTTTAACTGAATTATGACATTTAGCTAGTGTTAATTTTTTTGTTACATTTTGTTACATTTTTTGATTAGTTTCCTCAAGCTTAATGTAGAGTAATGGATAGAGAAAGAGTTGTAAATTCTTCATTACACCACATTGTGTGTTCAACATCAAAAGGAAAAACAAGACCACGGAATGTAGATTGAACTTGGGCCAATGTGTGGGTAAACTACAACACGTGAACAGCTTTATAAAAAAACATACTACTAAGATTGGTAATTAGCTCAGCCATCTTGGTTCCGCTACTATACTAATCATTAAACGACAGAGGCTACAGAGTAGAGATTTTGGTTGCTGAGCATATGGCATCAGTTTGATTAAGTGACCATTCATTACTGACTGTGATAGGCTTTCTGTGAAGCTATGCCTCAGTTTCCCATGTCATGGGTTATTGTTGTTAGATTTGTTGTTGCTGTGTTTAGCTGTAACCTACTGCCACATTTAAAATCTCTAGCCTTAAACACGGACTGCAGCAAAGCACTTACTTCATCTAACCTCCAACACACAGATGTCACAAGGCACTACTCTCTTGCCACTTAATTTATTTTCTGTTCTGTCTACATTTGCACCAAGCTTAAAATCAGCAGCTTAAAAATAGGTTAAATTATCCAGTCACCTATACCCAATCAACTCCCAAAGTAATGCAGCAAAGTACAGTTCATAGAGCAGCCAGTGTCTTGAGTACTCAAAGTCAGTAATGAATGGTCAATAGATTGAATTGATGTCAAAACCATTTAAAGAATAGCCAATACTCACTCACTTTATTTTTATGAAAATGTGCGTGCTGAGTCATGTGTTTGTTTTGACGCTCAGTATACAATATAGCTAAAGAGATATTTAAAGGAATGCATATGATACTAAAGCCAACTTATTGTATCACCAGTGATATTTTTGCATAGGATAAATATTAACATAACCACTTCCAAATAAACTGAGAGCAGAAGACCACTTGATAAAACATCTACATTTCCTCAGAAACACATTCTTCCTCTACTCTATCCAGTTGCATAAGCTTTCTAACTCTCAAAAATACTTTTTACTTTTAACATAAAATATATATATAGTACCTATTTGTAGCTTTATAAAATAATCCTCCCGAAAGACAGAGTTTGATACAACTAACGTGCAAATTTGAATTTGAAAAGCATTTCAAAATATCATAATAGTGTTGTTTTTAGGGAGCCCTCTTTGGTAGAGTCTGAGGCGTGGGCCCTGTTTGGCCTGCTCAATTCTGAGCAGAGCTGCGGTCTGCACCCCTCCACCTCCTCACAGTTCGGTCTGTTTGGGGTGCTGGGAGGGGAGCGGCCAATCGGAGGTGATTCCATCAAAGGCACACAGTCTTGTTGGGTAACAGGGGTAGACGTTACCCAGTTTACAGGACTCAAGTCAGAAGGGTTTAAGACTGGGTTGGGTAGCTCAGGAGGCTCTTCAGGCTGTGCGTTTGCCTCCGAGACAGAAGGGGCACTGTGGTTGGAACCCCCCTCCTTCTTTTCTGTTGCCCGTGGCGGATTGTCCAGCCTCAGCCTGCAAGCCTGTCCCCTGTCTATTACTTGCTTTGGGCCTTTGGGACTGTCCCACTTCTTGCAGGGGTGGGACTCTTCGGCCCTGTGATTGTAATCCTTTGGAAAGGGCCTGGAGAAAGAGTACGAGGGAAGCTTGGGACCAAACGGCAACTCTATTTGGAAGGTCCCTTGGCTAAGGATGCTCCTGCGGGATTCTAGGGAGAGCTTGTCCAGCTGCCGCCCTGCTTGAACTGGACTGGGGAACAGAGAGCCCTGACATGCCCGGTAGAAATATCTGAGGAAAGGAGAGTGAAGCCAGATCAGATATATCATGAAAAACACAAAGACAACAGTGCGACAGAAACGCCCAAAAGGCTTATTGGCCCCAACATCAAAGCTCAGCTCTATTTCAATAAACCACAGCTTTTACATGTAAACATGAAAGCACCTATTTGGGACAGCCTTCCGCTGTTACTCTAAATTCTCAGAGCCTGAGGATGTTTCAATATATAATCGCATATTCTCTTATTCATATGCAAGCACATGTCAATAGGTCTGCTTTGCCCTGGTCCTGGAGGTATGCAGTATCCTCAGGCTCTTTTTACATCCAGGTACTTAACCCTTACAAGTCTAAAGTGTTTTTTCAGCTTCAAAAATGTTACCTTATGGTAACCTTAGTTAACCTTAGTATCTCCTCATGGTAACAGAACAATTACTGATCTGATTTGTGAAAAAAAAAAGCTTTTAAATTTTGAACATTGGACAAAAAAAACTAACTGTTCATGGTATCAACATGCAACTACTTGCCAACAATTTGTGAAACCAGTGTAATAATTTCATTCCACATTTTTTGACTGTTATTTAATATTAACTGTCAAAAATTCAGAGCTCAACTGTGTTTAATAAGAATAATCAAACAAATGTAAAACTGCATAATGTATATGAAAATGAAGGCTTTTAATATAAAATACATTGAGTATTCAGAATGTCGTTCATTACAATTAATCACTGATATACTCCAACAGACTATTTATGTATGTGTGCATGCTGTGATTGGAAAAGGCATTCATCTGGTAATCTGTAAATCAAAGCTAATAATATCCATACAAATGGTTTATTTTCAAGTATTCAACTCACCCTGAAGTGGCATCAAGCTGCATGAAAAATTAGGATTTTATGGAATTAAACATGTCACTAATACAAAAAGACAGTAAAAATTTCAACAGAAAAACGTTGTGGCTGACCACAAGCTTTCAAAGATTACACTAACCACTGTAATTTTAATGTAGCGTGACTTGAATTCCCAGGAAAACACTGATGTACAGCATGTTTAGAGTGTTTATAAAAACCTAAACTAAGTTTGTGCAGACCCCTCTTAAACTTAAATGTCAACCTACATGAGCTTGAAACCAACCCTGGATTTTCAACTTTACTCTGCTAACATTTTTATCCATGTCCTGTATAAAGGTTTAGCTCCTTGGATAAATACAGTTATAGATAAAGAAAAAAATAGAAACATATTTTGGAGTTAACCTATGCAAACTAGAGTTATGTGGTACCACTGAATTTATTGGTTTAACAATACTTTTAAATAATGCAATTTACAGGCGTTTGTTTCATGTGTCCCGGACAAACTGTGGATTACATGGAAGATGCTGACCTTTAAATCCAGCTAAAAAAGTAGAATTTTACTGACAAAACTGAGTTGTATCTCGCCTTGGAAGACAGCAGCCACCACATAAATATTTCTGGGTGCAAGCATGGATGCCTGGGATGAAGCTGCATTTTAATAAATGAATGTATTTGCACAAAATAAATTACTTGATCCTTTTTTTTTACTTTGAAAATCGAACATTCTGTTAAATACATACAGATGCAAGCACACACCAGCAAGATAAAGTGACTACTTTTGCAAGTACCTGATTGTGAATGTACCTGATTTTAAATGAAAAATACACTAATATAGGCAATTTTTGCATTTTATACGCACTGTATATTACACTTATACTTATGGTATGTACTTGGTTTTTTCCTCGTTTGGTGCCCACAGACACAAAGTAGCAATTATTCAACCAGCAACTGTGTTGACAATTTAGCTTCCCTCCTAAGTTTTGAGGACGTTAATGTTAGTTAGTTAATGTACTGTAACAGACAACATGTTCAGGACCAGAGTTCACTTGCCCTAATGTACTGCTGCTACTCACCTGGGCAGTAGGGCAACCACAGGAGTGATGACACACAGCAGGTAGAACAGTGGATCTCCCAGCAGCCTCTGCATGGTCCAGTAAGGATTGGAGGGAGAGTAGCAGGTGGGGCAGGATGCATTATAACACAGAGCCACAGTGAAGAACAGGGTAATACTGAAGACGATCGAGGCCCAGTTCAACCAGGTCTGTGGGGAGGGAATCACAAATCCCCATTCAGTGGACTCAGGACTGCACAAACCATATCATTTCCACAACATGCCAGTGACACTAAAAACAAGTTTCTGGTTAAATGAGGAGAGTACAGTTTTTCTGACACACAACAGAATGCATTCTTAACAAGGGAATAAATCAGCATGGTCCATTTGATTTACCTTGGACTGTTCCTACTGGTTTTCCTACCAATGCACCAGTTGTCAGATGTTTTCCCTAAGCATGCTGGGAATACACTTGTGTGCCTGCCTAGTGTTATAAACTGACACTTACATAGCCTTCTGTGATAAATAAGACCTTCTTCACAGAGGAGGCCATCAGATCAAGGACAGCAGCAACAGAGGGAACACTTATCAGTTAGGAAAGAACACATGCAGATAAACTCATGTGCAGCGCTGTTTCTGTTAAAATGGTTAGAAAACAATGCAGTGGAGATAGTTTGGGAAAATCATTAAGGCTCCACACACTGCAAGTAACTATGTGGATGTTACAGAAAAATGTGTAGTTTTATATTCCTTGCATAATTACAATATTGTTAAAATGATACAAAGTAAACCATTTAAGGCATTACCGCAGAAGCTGATGGCAGAAATATTTCTTAGATAGATTAAGTTCCATCACTGTGGGGCCATGGTCAGAAATGGGAGCAGCCTTAAGAATGGTAGGAAGGTATGTAGTTCATATAGTTCAAGGTAGCTAACCTGAACTGCCTTAATAAATATCCAGAATTACAAATAGTTATGTGAAGATGTGAAAAGTGTGTAGCAATACAAGCCTATATAAATATGTTTTAAAACCCGAAGTAGTAAAATATGCATTAAAATCTAAATTTACACTTACTCATGAAATATTTAAGGGATTAGGTGCTTGATGAAAATAAACAGCAACAGGGTGGCATGAGGTGGCCCTGAGGCATGGGCCGATGAAGGTTATTTTCATACAACACCAAAGCCAGGAATTTATTTTCTTGTTTCGCTGCCTCTTTTTGGCAGCATTTTACATTCCCCACTTCCCCATCTTATAACTTTTGAAAAAGTGTTAAATAAAATCAGACACCACAATGTATCTAGCTTATTAAATAACACACTTGAACACACTTTTTAACTGTCTAGCTAGCTACCTGGTGAGACCCGCCTTATTGAGTTTGGTGAAAATGTTGCCCAAGCAGTTCAATCCCACTGCCTAACATGAGCACCAGACTGATATCCTTTAAAGCTCCATTTGCTTTGCTTCTAACAAATTAGTGCAGAAGGGCATCTAGGATCGCTGGTCCTCACAACTATAAATTCCAGCAGTTTCCCTTGCTGAGATTAGCTGAGTCTTTATTCTTTACTTCAACATGCTTTCTCATGTTCATCTGTTAAAATGGTAAACAAGGTTGTTCTTCAGTCAGTATCTAAGTATCAAAGCACACCTTCCTCAAAAAAGTATTTTCTTGAGTATTGATTTAATGTGTTATTTCAAGCACCATTAACACCATTTGCTATGCTGTTGTTTTTGTTTTTTCTTCATGTTTCCTCTCTTCATTTTCAAACAGATCCCACATATCAACAGTAACATGTCCTTTTCAGCTGGACATGTTACACTCACTCTTTCTTCAAGGCTGTCAGGGAAATGGGCATATAGCCAAGGATTTCTTCTGCTCACCAACAAATGTAATTCTTTTTTCCACGCTATGACTTATTTGGTTTTCTCCACAAATATATTATTAATATTAATGTTTTGATTTTTAAATTGTCAATTAACAATAAATGTTTGGAATTTGTTTTTGTATTGATTTTAAACTGTAACCAGGCCAGAAACTATCCACAAACTGTGCAAGAACATGATTCAGCTGTGATTCATTTGTTGAAGGTTCATGCACACTTTCTCAATCAATCAGAATCTGTTTTTATCTGAACCATGGCTTGGTATATATTCAGTCCTGAATCCAAATTGATCGGCAGCATCACCTAGATGTTTAGCTAACATTCACACATGACCTCTCAGATAAAATAAGCAGAAATAAAAAGGGTGTTGACTTTCACATCACTCTATGTAGGCACACTTTTGTCTAAGAAACCAGGCTTCTCTGTACCTGCTGATGTCCTATCCTTTTCTCATTTTATACTTCATACAAGTATATTGCAAAACCAATATCAAACCCAAAGGTAATCTAAGCTGAAGACATTGTGGCAGTTTTACATGCAGAATGCTGTTCAAACATGATATCTTGACAATTTTCTCTGACAGCCTCCAGCTTTATTTTATACTGCATGTGGTGCTTCTTTGACTCTTACCCATGTTTTGGTCTCAATACCCAGATGCAGCAGGATGGTGAAGAGGGCCAGAGTGGTAATGGGAGTTCCCCAAGTAAACAAGTCCACATCAGAGTCTGCATAGGCCTGGGACAGCGAGAGAGTGGAAACGGACCAGAGTCAGGAGGGAACCGCAGTCATGAAGAAAACATGAAGAGATAAAAAGCAAACTCACAAAATAAGGAATGAAGAAGCAGACAAGGCTTTGGTAGAAGGCATCAATCATATTCATCCAGAACATGTATGGCTTGTATTCCTGAAAAAGAAAAGACATGCCAACTTTTCTCAGGCAATTCCACCTGACAATGAACAGAATCTCAAAAAGCAATGCCTAAGATACAGTGTGAAATGCTTTCATATGTATGTATAATTCTCCATACCCAAAGAAAAATTGTAATTTTCAGAGACAATATTAAAAACCATATAATACAATATATAATAGTGTCACATATAGTAGCTCCATGGCCATAACATTGAGCATCTTAATTTGGCTGTCTGTTCTTCCCATACTTAGCACTCAGAAGCATGAGTATGTTATGACTATTACACAAAATATGTTATAGCCCAGTATAACTTTCCTCAGCTAACACCTACCCTGACATAAAATTTCCACACAATTACACGTAACAGGAATGAAATGCTTGGGTAGGGGGTACGGAGGTAGAGACTGAAGACCTGCCTCACACCACTCCCTGAATTCAAAACACATGTGGTGTGTCAGCACCGCCCCCCTGACTCCACCACAGCCCACATACAAAGGATGTCAGATTCACTCACAATCACAGTGGAAGAGTCTAAGAATATATTTTTATTTAAAAAAACAATGCATTTCATTTAAAAGCCTTCAGCAGAGCAATCTTGGTGTGAGTCAAAGGTATTAAGGCCAGTATCTGCAGACAACCATATGTTTTCAAGCAGAACAGCTAGTGACCTTGAGCTGTGGTCAAGAATACATCTAAGGACATTGTTTGAAAAATGTGACATTATTCGAGTGAGTGGCCATGGATCTAAATTCTCAATATTAATGGGGTGGAGGGGGAAAAAAACAGGTTATATAACCCATCTTCAACAAATGGAAAAAGCTAAATGCATGCTTAAAATGCATATCTGCATATTTGTTTTACTCAGAAAAGGTCCAGAATAAAACCTGCTATCAAATACAGCATATCCTGCAAACTTATCATTGACTCTGGTGCTGCTTAATCTTAGTTTGCACTTCTTTTTGAGACTGATACCCATGCTATGGCTGGGCTAGTTTGGACCAATATTAATATGTTTGTTTGTATGTCTTCATTTTGCCTGATTTTGTCTTATACATGTTCTGCATATGTCAGTCCAATCAACTAGGCCCTGGGATTTCCCCTTCTGAGTGAGCTATGCTCTTAGAACTGGCCATGATTCGGAGGGTGTGTTTCCACTGTGAGACAACAGCTGGGTTTCCTTGACACCACCAAATGGTGGAGAACAGTGCACATTTACAGCTATCCCTGGTATTATGCCTTCCTGGAGCCCGAGGAAGGAACTTGAAGTCAACCTCCGCAGGACTATTGCTATGTCTACTGCAAGCATTATGCCTAAGCAGCACTGATTTCCATTCATGGGACACAGTGCAACGTGCAGCTTGATCCTAATATCCAAAAGAAAGTTCTTCCTCTAGAACAGCCCAACTAAAGGATACAAAGCAGCAAATACACCCACACCAAGGTGAACAGGACAGCAAGCTCTGCCTTTGCAGGAAAGAGCTCCCTTCATTGTGGCAGCACACTCCCACATTCTACATGCTCACCTGATTGTGAGCTTCAGCGCTAAGAAACATCACATCTGCAATTGCAATAAATTCTGAAAGGTAGAACTTTTGACCAGCAGAGGCCAGGGTAGCCATGTGTCACTGCCCCTGTGCAAAATCCATATATCCAACTGACAGATCTCTGGAATCTTCAGTGCCTGGACATCACTGTGGCTCCACAATGAAGGCATCAGGACCTCCTGTACATGCATTGCGCACACGCACACACGCGCGCACGCACACACGCGCGCACGCACACACACACACACACACACACACACACACAGCTCCTGTGGCAGCTACCTCTGAGTTCTGCCCATTCATATAGAGTTGAGGTAGGTCTTGGAGGGTCTCTGCCGACACATCTTTGTCCAGGGTGCCAGTGATGAGTTGAGGGAATGCAGAGAACATCAGGTTGAAAAAGATGAGATACCACTGGTCAATCATGGCTGATCCCGAGAACCCAGAGTAGAACTGATACCAGAAGATGAGGGCCACAAACATCTGTGATGACGAAACCAGTGAATACAAGATTGCATTAAATTGCAACATTCACAAAATAAAACATCCAGTCTGTCCATGCCGGACATAATGGATTATTTTCTTACAAGGTGTGCATCTTCATTAAATTTTAAAGACTTCATTAAATCTTCATTAAATATTAAAGCTTTGTGGAAGAGAAGCAAACATTTATCTACATCACCAAGTTAACAAATTACAGCATGTAGTGTTGTCTATTTAGGGACAATCTCTAAATATAAGTTTGAAAACAGCCAACATTGGGAAAAACAACCCTGGAAGTATTCCAGACCATCTTTAAGGTCTCCAATTTTGCCTTACTAAGCACTGGTCACACAGATCTTCCAGGGAGGCAGTAACTTACCTTTGAACAAGAACTCTGTCTCTAAACACAATGAATGCTATTCATGGGTTGCTCACTCCTGTGCTTAACCTTTAATACCCGACTGAAGCATGGTTTTTTGAGGCTTCTGTGATGTTCCAGACATTTCTTTTACCTTCCATACAATGGGAAGTTGATGCGGTTCTTGAGACGTTTTCAGATAACAATGAACTATGCGAATAAATCTGCTCATAACTTTTTTTTTAATAATACAACATTTTGTCAATAACTCACAGCATTCTTGTAGAAGAAATATAGGATCATGTTGGCCAGACGGGAGTAGCACCAGTGCCCATGGACCAGCAGAAGCTTCTGCAGGTACTGAAACCTTGGGAGGGTGAAGTCGCTGGCCATCACAGCCTTCAAAACAAGTGGAAAGATTTTTATCCACTGTGATATTTACCAGGACCTGCTGTGATCTGCTCATTTCCTTATTTCCCTGTACAATATGGAGATATTTACTTCAATTGCAAAATGGGAGAATGGTGCAGAACATTGGTAAGCCTTCAGAAAGATGACCTTCCATGGTCCTGTTAGGCAGTATAAACATGCATCAATGATAAGATCTCTATATCATAATGTAGCTCTGAATCACCTTTCAATATTCAGATTATCTCAGAATTACTTTAATTTAATTTGACATCAGGAGCCCTTAATGAATTGGAATTACAGAAAAAATTTTACAATACTGTAGGACAACAGTGGGAGGGGGTAAAATATTATGCAGAGGTTCAGTAAAAGGGGATGCATTCTGAAAACCTGAATAAACAATTAACAGAAGAGGAGCTCATTCATAATATTGCTCCTGTAAGAGCTCAGGTAAAGACACTGCACCTCGGCATGCTGTGCCTTTGTCATGACTGTCTCACGAAAGACAGCAGACCCATTAAGCTCAAATTTGAGAAACTTTCATTCGTTAACTTTTAATTGTGGGCACATTTAAGCACTGGAGGCTAAGTCTTTAGCAGGTGGGCAGCGCTGCGTCCGGGGTTAATTGGGGGCTCTGCTCATTGACATGCATGATCACCTCCCTGGACCGTGCGCGTGTATGTGGATTGGTGTTGGCTGTTAGTAGTGCCCCCTTGCTGTTGAGACCTCATTATTTAATAGAGGTTTTGTGTTAAGACAGGGCCAGAACAACCCACAATCCCCTGCTTTTGCTCCAAAGGCCAGCATATGCTGTGTTTGAAGAAGTGGTGGATTTGCCTGCGTACAGCTGGGATCCCTGAGGGTTTGTTGACTGCTTCCTGCTTCAAACACTGCGGCCGGACAAGCTGTGGCCTGCTCTGTGTGATGAGGCATGAGGAAGCAGGTGTAACTGGAGCAGGTCTGCTGTGTTTAGAACAGCTGCCCTTGCCATCCGCATGGATATCAACAGACACGATTAATTCTTAAGGTCCCCAACTCAGAGGACTAATCGTGCAACTGCTGTGGGTCTAGGAGGTGATGTCATCTTCTGCAGCAGATGATCAGGTGCTTGCCCACATGCCTGAATTTCACAACACAGGCCTATGCAGACCCGGATTCTTGTTTTCTCTATTGCTGTATTTTATCCAATATGACTCCCTCCCTTCTGTAATACTCCCTCCCTCTCTTGCCCTCCCCCACTCCCTTCTCTGCCCACTTCAGTTTCATGTTCTGCCTCAGTAACTTACCTGCATGCCCTCCTGTCCAGAGATCCCGACTCCCACATCGGCTACCTGGATCATGCTGACGTCGTTAGCCCCATCACCTAGGAACGATGCAAAACACAGGAAAAAATGCCTTCAGCCCCCACTTATCTAAAGTCATACGGGATAAATGCAGACACAGCAATGAAGACCGTAAAAAAAAAAATCCCCATCAGCAGAACTGTAGCTACAGCACACAAAGAAAGCACAATCAGCCACTAGAAAGGGAGGGACGAAATAATGCAAGTCATATTGCCTCATTCGCATCAGCTCTCTAACCTTGACAGTCTAGTAAGCAACGAGCTCAGTGTGCTGTGAACAATAATTTTCAAAATTACTAAAGGCTTGAGCTGACTTGTACATTTCAGCATGGACATGATGATACTCAGAACAATTGCTAACCCTGCTTGAGCATCTGCTGTGGCTACGGTGATGCAGAATGTAAGATCACGTTAATCTACTGAGGTCATGTTCAGCAGAGCTGCTCAGGGGGAGTCTCAACATCCAGAGGACTCCAGCTGTCATGTTTCAGGTAAATGGAAGACACTTCTCTGAAAACAGAACAGGGGATTTGTCAGGGATACGTGGCTCTCTTGTTTCTTTAAGATTCAGAAACAATCCAGTGGTCATGTCCTCAATTTCTTTCAGAGAGTTGCCAGCTTCAGCCACTACAAGAATCTCTTGTTTTGCAATACCCAACAACAGAAATTCATGGAATCAATGATGTCCGCTCTGGGAAAATCTGACAGCTCTGATTCAAATCACCAGCTGACCTCCATGATCTTATTCTGTCTTAATCTTTTAGAACCACCACACACAATGAATAAAGCCCAAAGTCAGCTTTACAGTCATTTTTTAAACCTGTAACAAAATAGCACAAAAAGAGGCACAGACAAATCAGTACCTTAAGTTTGACAACAAAGACAAACAACCCCAGCGAAGAGCAATTGTCCATTTCTATACTTCAAACATTGAAAAAAAAAGTCAATGTGTCCTTTTTGACAGCCACTACGAGGTGAAATTACATCCTTTGAAATAATGAGTAAAAGAGTGACAATATTACATAATGGTCATTTGGTCAGACTTGAATCATAAAAGCTTTCAGATCAAACCCTAGTTATGAGACTGCTGTTACACCCTTGACCAAGATAATTACCCTGAACTGCTTTAGTAAATATCTACTTACATCAGCTTGACTTCTGCCTTGTTCAGTCATTGCGCCTTGATTCTGAGTTCTATTCAATTGAAAATGCCCAGCATCAAATGATGAGGGACCTGGAGGGAATATCATCATGTATCTTAAAAATGGACAGATTATGCCGAGGTACCCCCTGATTGGCTGCAGCCATCAGAGAGGGGCTGCGGAAGGGACTCTATTGGATGTGGTAGTAACATGCAGACTGGCTCATGTTTCTGTAAGACTATATTTCATACTTAATATCATTCTTCCATCTTACGTGTTCAGCACCCAGCAATGTTAGGCATTGCTATAGTTCTCCTGAACTTAGAGAAGTGGTTTTCTTTTCTTTGTGGTGTGACTCTTGTCTGTATGCATCTTCACACTGTTGTAGGAGGGCAATAAATTGCATTGTTTTGAGTGTCTGTGACTTGTGTGGTTTTCTCAATACAAAAACAACCAATCAGCACCCTTTGAGATCAGACCACCTTCTTTTGCCTTTGTTTTATTTTTCATTTGTTTAAGAGTTGCACGGTCATTTCTCATTTGCTGAGCCAGCAGCCCATTGAACATCACATTAAAAAAAGATGAAGAAGGAAAAAAAATCAAGGTTCCTTTGTGGCCTAAAATAACTTCTTTTCATGCTTGCGTGGCAGCTGGAATAAGTGCTTCAGTTTCCCCTTGCAAGGTGGTGTGGTTGGGGCAATTAGGAAGAGAGTACCCCTGTACCTTGAAAAACTCAATCCTGCAGATTAGTGTGGGGTGTCCTTCCTTGTCACACCTCAGTCATGACTTTTAGCTGGTTTTATCTAGAAAGATGGATATTAGAATCCAATTTGGGATGCAAAAGAAAAAAATTACCATCCACTACACATAAATTGCATCACATATAAATTTTTTCTGTACGCAACATTTTTAAACTGATTTGCATTTCAGAGCTCTAGTCACAAGCCCCTCGGTGTCAAGCCAGAATGATGCATGCCACTATTATAAATCATCTCATCCACCCACACAGGGTATTTTATTCTCATCTGCAGAATGTAAGATTGAAGAGATGGAAATGTACCACACCTATGGAAAAATGGAAAAGCCTTTTGGGGAAATTAAAGATGCTTTCTATGTTTGGTTACTAGCCTGGAGACGATTAAGCTGCAACCAGAAAGAAGTTGGTGTGGTGTGCCTAGGCTTAACACCCGTCATAAAAAGGACTGAACTTTATCAAAGTTCATGTTGACGCCTTTGGATTTGCTTCCCTCAAGACTACCTCAGGAGCTACCCTGGAGCTAGGCCAGCAGCACCTAGAACAGAATACTTTTTACTTTCACACGTGGCCTACGCATCTCAGCTCTGATGTGAACTGAACACGAGCACGCACCTATGGCCAAGGTCATGACCTTCAGCTTGTTCCGCACCAGCTTAACCACCATGCTCTTCTGCAGGGGCGTCGAGCGGCAGCACAACACAGACCGGCAGCTACGCGCCACCGCCAGGAACTTGTCCTCCAGGCTCTTGTCCAGGGCATAGGCCAAGGTCCTCCCATCAATAACCAGGCCAAGCCGATGGACCAATGAGGCGGAGGGCGTGGAGGAGGGGGAGGAGGAGGAGGGATGGACCTCGAAGGCCGCAAAGTCGTCACGGAAGGCCCTGGCAGTGTGCTCTGAGAAGTTACAGAGGAATTTGGACTGGATGTAGTGTAGACTCTCTTCCAGCAGCACAGCACACGCTTCCTGGGTCACAGAGAGACAGGGGTCAGGGTCGACAGTCTGAGAATACTCACATGATTTACTGCATTACCATGGTTGATATGATTTGCGTTTGATATGATTTACAATTTATGTTTTTATTTTTCTGTCTCACAGGACCTCCCTCAAAAAAATGTTCCATCTCAAGGAGTTTATCTAGTTTCTAAATAAATAAGTCAGTAAATAAATAAAAAGCTGGCTGCTAAATTAAAGTGTCAAGCTGACTGATCTCTGTTCAAAGGTACCCTGCTGGGCCTTGTCCTTATCACTCAAGTGTTCTTTCCATTGCAATGTATCAGCATAAGTAAATGGTGTACTAACTTTCTAAGTATAAATACACAGATGCACTGTTTTCATACCACATTGTCCAAATACATTCTTTAGCAGACCCCGTTTTCATTTCAAGGTGTTGACAATGGTAAATATATAAGATGCACAGACACAATGTCACAAAAAAGAAGCTCAACATGAAACAGAACAAAAATGCAAATGGCATAATTACAGTCAGCATAGATCATACACACGCAGTTCTGTACAAGACCTATACTGAAGATTTATGTTGTCACTATACAATATGTACTCTTATACACTGTGATGTCTATGGAACACATATTGTGTATTGATACTGTTTTGATTAATGAAATCTGATGAAGAAAAAAAAACATAGGTGTGTTTGGTCACATTTACCTGTGTGTCTGCGTTGAGGGTGATGATCTCCTCCTCAGGATCCAGCAGCCTGCAGGCGTAAGCGATGTTGATTGCCGTCTCCTGCTTGTCTCCAGTCAGCACCCAGATCTGCAGCCCAGCTTTCCGCAGGGATGCAATGGTTTCAGGCACGCCGTCCTGCAGCCTGTCTTCAATACCAGTGGCCCCTTCGTACACAATTAGACACACAGATGCACACAAACATTCAATTTCAGCACCAAGAATAAGCTGAAAGTCTTTGGACCTTGGTATCTCTCAGAAACGTACTTCATGTATTGCAGCTAATAATTTGAAGTATATTTAACTGGTGTTTGAATTTAATTTCAAGATTTTGGAACAATATAAAAGAGTGTGGGTTCTCTAACATTTTATGTTATGTTTTACTATATTTTATGTATATGCTTAGGAGAGCTAAACAGCATCTCACAAAAAACAGACATTGAAAATATAAGTAGATAATTAGTTTTATGTGATACTATTTTGAAACTCTTTGCTATAAACTGTGGTAAACAGAAATTCAGACATGCTACAAATTAACTCCCAGTTTACCAGTACCTGCAACAACAATTATTACCTATTAGGCACCCGAGACACCACAGTTCCTAAAATTCTAAGTCAATATACCAGCTATGTAACAGCTATGACTAGGACTAAATGTGTAAAAGTGTCGAGAAAATTCAATGTGTTTACAAAAACTATCCAACCCTGATTTTAAAGGTACTATGCTGTGCAATGAAGATTCATGTGTATTAATGGAACAGAACAAACAACACAAAAGACTATAATTAGTAGCTACAGTACAACATTAGTAGCTACAGTAAATTGCCAGTTAGCCAACTGTTGATTAGATTTCATTTCTCGTATCTCTTCCAAGAGACAGTTTCCAAATGTGTCTCCTGATGTGTAATTCTGAGCATCTGAAATCATTGTTTCTTTTCTAAGGGTCACTGTCTGATGATTTGAATGTACAAACCATGGGACTATGTGTAAATAAGCTGTGACTCTGTGGAAATGTGTTTACCTACAAAAGGACCGTTCTTACCTAAAAGATGGAGGTTTGTTTCCAGTCTTAAGGCAGACTCAAACAGCAGCTCTTCTCTTCCCTGAATGGCAGTTTCTGCCTCTAAGTGGCTTTTCAGCCAGCCTGCATATTCTTCTTTACTCAGAATCTGACAGAAAACACACAGATGAAGCTATAGTGAGATACATACAAAGTCAGAGAACGAGAAACTTTCAGATGAGTTTCCAAACTCAAATACAAGGCCTTTCCAACATAGTTGAGAAAAAAACAGTAGCAACTGGTCTATGAATTTATGTGAGACCTTGAGAAAATATTTTCTCACATCAGATGGCAATGGGGCTTTGCATGAGAAAACCAAAAATACGGATATAATGAGTTTTGGCGGAGGAGAACGATGAACAGCAGAGCATAAATTAACAGTGTGACAAAAAAGCACAGCTTGAAGCTGAGTCACTGAGACCATCACATTGGAGGGGTGATTTTCATGTGAACTTTTACTCCAAGCTGTGGGAAACTTACAAGCAATAACTGCAATTAGAGATTGGATTAGGCTGTTTTACTTATTTTTAACTGTTTACAGCATCAATAGCAAATGAAATTCGAGCTAGATGGTATTGTAGAGATGAGTTCAGGTATGTGTAATCACAATCTGACATTGGGTTCGCTCTATTTTTCAACCCAGTGCGAACCTTGGTGCCAGAACCTTGCCTCTACATTTCTTAATTACCTTTTTGGCAATGCAAAGTGTCCTGAGGCCATCTGCAGCATAGAGATTGAGATAATTCTGTGTTTTATACAGGATTTTTCTCTGACGTTTACCTTTGGTGTCATCTGTAGGAAAAAAATATCAGAATTATGCACACTGTTATCTAAGAAATGTGTAATATTTGCATCAGGAGAAAAAATACCAGCTGCCCTTATCTATTCCATTCCAAACACCAGATTTAAACCTATAAATCCACATTTGATCTATGACAACCTGTAGCCAAAGTACCATTCAACATACCTCTATATATAAAAAAAAAAACCAAAAAAACAAAACAAAAAAAAAAATCCATCTGTTTTATCAAGCCGTCTTTTACATCTCTCAGGCAGTTTTAGCAGTGTAGCATTGTAGTTATGAAACTAGATTTAGAAGCAGAGCATTACAGGTTCAAATTCCAGGTGGGACACAACGGTAAGCTTTAAGCAAAGAACGGTACTTGACCTGAACTGCTTCAGTAAACATGTAATGTATTAAGTAATTTTCACAAAATCTATGCCAGTTGCTCTGGATAATAGCATCTGATAAGCAAATAAGAAGCAGTGGAATACTGCCATCCTTCCTCATACTTCTCAAACTTATTAGTATGTTCTCCATACTTCGAAGGGCACACAATGTCACACTATTTGGAACACCTGCACTATAAAAAGAAGAGCCTGAGGAATAAAACCTACCACAGTAAAAACTGGCCAAGGGTGTACTATGTTCTGAGGTCTGTTTTCTGGCTGAGTAAATAAAATAAACATCTTGGGATGATCACTTCCCCACATGGCTGTCTGACTCAAGCTACTTGGCTGAGTCTCTGGAGAAGCACCAAGTCTTACATTTTCACTCCCATAACTACAGCCCCGGTGAAGCTGCCACAGATTCCTCTTGTTGTAAGACAGAGAAACTGACAAAAGCACACTCCAATTTGCAATAAAATGGCAAACATCTTTTTTTTCCTCTGCACATTAGTTGTGACATCTGTAATGGTTGATTTTGTCACCCCTGTACTAAATTCAGATCTCTCCTTTGACGTGACATCATTTTCCAGAAGTAGCAAAGCATCAATTTTCCCTTTCCAACTTTGAGATGAAAACATCCTCGAGACTGGCAGGTGATTATCAGATTAATGGCTTCCCCAGAATGCCTGGGATCCAGCACCGTGCCAGAGCCAATACTCCTAATTAGCTTTAGTTCAGTATTACGGTAGAGGAGGATATGACTAGTTTTGCTTTTTTTAGAGGATTCAGAGCAAAAAAAGGACAACGGAATCCTTTTACTCTCCTTGAGCTTGGAGTCACTTCAGGAACATTTGAGGCTTGCCTTGCTCGAAAAAGGGTGAAAAGAACAGGAAATGAAGGCTGCACTCTTGAGCGACACGCGTGTTTGTTTTTCGACTCCTTGCCAGCGCCTAGTAAGGCCACAAAACTGCGCTCTTACAAGGTGACACGTGGCGTTTCAGACACCTACTCCAAAGTGACAAGTGTCTGGCAAACACCTACTGCCCACACGAGTGTATGGCTGTGTTGTGGGAGAGGCATGTACTACTTCCTCATGTCAGTGAAAGGGGGCATTGTGGGAATGCGTGCAGTGAGATGGATGAAGTGCGGTCTGCAGTGGCTCTGTGTCAGACCCTGTGCCTGCAACTCGACTGCTGGGCACCGCCTTGGAAACACACATTACAGACTGGGGTCCGGGAGGAGGCCCTGCAATCAGATCGCGTGAATGCTCTGCATTTTTAATACAATTACCACAGTGACCACGCCTTTGCCTCGCACAGAGATTGGGCTTGTTTTGAACCCTGAAATGCACTTTGTCCTTAACTTTGAGCAATGAAATCAAAGAAAAAATAAATAAATAAAAAGAGGAAACACTGGCTGAAGTTCTTGGCTCAAGGTTGAGGACAAAGTGCACTGAACTGAGAATGAATAGTTTCCACATCTTAAGAGAGGTTTTGTCTATGACAGGCTGAATGAAGTCATCTCAAATACAAGAAGACTAGCAGCAGGTTCTTCAATGGAAAATATCAATCGACCACAGTGGAAGAAGGTTATATATTTTAAAGAGGACATTACCTTAGCCTGCCTCGCACATTGTAAGGTGCTTAGTAATTCATCATCATTTTAATTTTAATTTTGAATGTGACTGCTCTTGAAAGTAAAATTTAAGTGACGAAAACAATACCTTGTGTGAATGCCTTTATGATTATGAATAATGGATTCTCAGATTTCAGTAAGGTTATCTTGTACTCCTGCAGTGTACTTCTCAACCAAAACATTATACAGCTTGTGACACTAAATCCTTCTCTCACTCTTCATTTTGGAACAGAGGGTTTTACATTTGTATTTCAAACAAGAGCTACAACACCCAGAGATAAAGTGAGAGATGGAGATTCACAGAAAGCTCAGATTTTCTTTAGATCTAAAGTATGTAACAATGCTTTGCCATAACAATTTTTATTTTAACAAATATTTCAGTCTAAGGCACCTTTGCAAAGCACTCCTGGATAGGTGTATTAATAAACGTCAGTGTGGCTCTTTACATGCCTGGAATACTAACAACCCAGCGCACTTTTCCATGAGGCCACTGAACCGCTGTACCTTTCCCTGTGGAAGTTTACTTCGGTAAAAAATGTCCAGGCAACCTGCATCATCATGTCACATGGCAACCACAACGTGGTCTCATTGCAAAAAACAAAGAAAGGTCTGCCAAAAGGTTAAGAGGTGCTACTAACTAGGCATGCGATGATCATGGGAAGTATGAACAGGTAAGAGAACCACTAATTTGAATTCACAGTCAGTTACATAATAGTCCTCTCCTCGCCAGAGGTTCTACTTTAGGCCTGCATTTGAAACATGCCGCAACAGGTTCATCTTAACCTGTAATATTAATCTATGGCTCTGAGACCCAGGTCTTTAGACTGCTTCTCGGTTCCATCTCAGTCTCCGCTCCCTACCACCTGCTACTTATATTACATGCTGTTTATTTTATATGTTGTATCACCACGTGTTTTGGATTCTGTGATCTAGTGACTGGTATGGTAGTATGGTAGTATACTTGGCTTCCCTTCCTAAGTTAACTTGTGGTATGGCTTGAACAGTGTTATGCTCACACTCACTGCTCTGAGAGTGTTGTTAGCCTGGTCTGACACTGTTGCTCATTCAACTTGAATGGATACACTTCTTTAATTTTATGCTGGAAGTTGCTCTGGATAAGAGCATCCGCTAAGTGAATGTAATGTAATCAAAACCTGAGCTTATCATAAAAAAATGAAGAAGTGAACTACTTCCACACAATGATCTACTGTTCTCATTACTACAATCACTATTGAATAATACATGTTGTATCACTGAAAAATTGTAAGAACCTTTATTTCTAGTGCTTTTATGATAAGACCGTATCATGGTTCACAAGGCCTTAATCTCCCAGACAGGGTGTTAACAGCACTGCCCTTCTCAGCCAGACCGTGTGTCAGTTTTCAAAGACATAAGCAGTTGCCAAGAGATTTCCACCAAGACAGAAATGTAGACATGGGTTGCACAACTTACCCACTGTCACAACTTTAACAACATGACACTGCACTTTTCTAACTGTTGCCCAGGATAAAAATATGACCAAAGATTAGAAGCAACTAACTACTGGGGATTTACCAAATTTACTTAAAGCATCTTATTTGCTAAATGAGGGCTCTGGAGATGATGTGTATAAAATGTATGGTCCGGAGTCAGGAGCCAGGAATGCAGTTTGTGAGTCATCGGTTATTCTCAAAAATTAACACTCTTATCACGGAGGTTAAAATCAGGCATTGGTGCTGTCTGAATTGCTACACTAGATATGGATGTTCTCTTTTAGACTATGGACCTTCACATGGAGCTGACTATCTGGTCACTGTACAATATCTCTGTGGGCATACTGTTGAACTCTTTCACTTCCAAGACCCAGTTTTCTAAAAGTCTACCTGAGGAGGGAGGCCTGATCAGGTCCATGATGACCGAGTCGGCTCCTTTAGTGTAGACGGTGATCTGGTCCGTCAGAGGGTGCCTGACCACCACCGACATGCGCTTCCTGGTGGAGTCAAAGCTCAGGGTGTGCAGGAGCTCGAAGTGCAGCCTGCCCAGGTGAGGCAGTTCCACGGTCACCTGGTCCGGCAGACGGCCCACCAGGGAACACCTGTAGGCCCTGGCGGCGTAGACCAGGGCGGCCTCGTCGGGCGACTCCGCCTCATACCGCAGCTCGCCCTCCTCGGTGGCGCACGTCTTCCCCTCCATATCCAGGGGCACGGGGCTGAAGGCGTTCTCCAGGCCCTCGTGGTGGGTGGGGTGCTGCTCCTCGTTGAGCCTGATGAGGGTGTTCTCGCCGCAGGGCGAGGGGAGCCCGCTGGAGCCGGTCCTCAGGGCCGAGCGGTTGGCGGCGAGGCTGGAGGAGCTGCTGCTGTTGGAGCCGGAGGTCAGGCGGCTGGGGGTGAAGCGCTTGATGAAGTCCTCGATGGTCTTCACGGGGGACTTCAGCTCGAACCTCATCCGCACCTTGAGGGGAAGGGAAAGGGAAAGGAGTTACAACAGCGTCACAGAAAGGCTCCCTGAAATGTAATCCCTTGTGACGGAGTGCCATCACTACGGTTGAGTTTGGTACCCCATAGACCCGGGTTCGAGGCCGGGCGGGGTGACTGCTCTCGCCCTTCGCTACATCCCTCCTTCATTTGCTACTATAGTAAACAAATCTGTCAAGGTTTAAGCTAATATAGCACTGTTAACAGGAATTTCCATGGAGCTCTTCACAGACTGTCCTGCAAAAGGACAATGCACATTATAGCAGACATTACTAGAAAAAGAAGAGCAAGGACACTTTTCCAACAGAGAAATCAATATGAGCATGAGTGCAGTTTGAATAAACAATGAAATGAATTCAAACTGCACTACCCTGTAAACAGACAGATGTTCTAATGATACACCTTACAGCTACATTCCGTAATGTGTCATACTTTCCAGACATAAGAAACCGTGTCTAAAGTAAGATGATACAGCTGAATAATTAAGGAAAAATAAGGGCAACAGCCTTCAAATATGTTATGAAATACTTTCCAAAACACACATCATTTCAAAATGGTGCAGCGCTGAACCATACATAGCTTCACTTCTTTTCTTTCCTTTTTCCTCCATTTTTTCCTTTCAGCACGACTGAATGGATGTAATCATGGTCATTTGGAAATTTGATAAATTCCAAATTGGAGGAGCAGAATGCTGGTACAAGGACTTTGTCATTATCATGGTTATGTTGGTTGACAGTCAAAACTTTTATGAGACGTTCGCAACATCATAAAAATTCACTGAATTTCCAGATGAAAACCTAATTACCAAACAATATCACCTGTCCTTCTGGTCCAATGGAAATCCGGACACAGCCTGCATATGCTCATCAGTGTTAGAATAGACATAGACAAAAGGGCTTGGGAGGGAGGACTAAAAATGGACCACAATCGATAAATGAGGACAGTGAAGGCAGTGTAGTTTTCAACAGCAAATATCAGGCAAAAATGAAACACGATAAGTCTTCAACAATTACAACACCTACATCTTCCATACCATGCAGGACAAACACATAAATCAGCAGTATATCGTTGTAGATGCTAAGTAACAGCTCATATGCACCTGTTTGGGCTGGCAGCACTCTGCAGTCATGAACCCCGCTTATAAGAGGTATATAGGTGCATCAGTTATGACTGTTGAAGGTGGGTCAGCTGCCAGAGTGTAGCTCTCTGGCAGGCCCTGCCTTGAGATCACTGAGCGGGCAAACACTGGCAGGATATCCCCCTCCACAGCTGTTCTCTCCCAGGAAAACACACACCCATGCTTTGAGAATACTGAAAAGCACACTACCGCTGGGTGGGACAATGAAGGACCGGCTACACAGAGCACGCTGCCGGAAGCACACAGTCACAATGGACATAACTTCCCTCAAAGGCCACATGGGGACATTTAATGAGAAAGGTATAATTCATTTACCCAAGAACTCCCACTTATCATGCTTATTCCACCAGACATTTTTTTTCTGGAAAAAGTCAATGAGGTATTTGAGCGGCTGGAAGTAACAGGCACACACCAGGTCAATGGCAATTATAAGGCTGATTAACATCTACACTTTGACTTGGATTAGATTTTCTGAGGTGCATTCTGACAAGGATGTTAGAATCTCAAACATACTTCATTAATTGCAATTAAACTATTGAAGAACAGTTTTAATTTTGTCAGTGAAAGCTACGGCTAAAATTATTTGTCAGTTACATTTTTACCCCCATGAAGAACAGCTGATGGTTAGTAGACACAATAATGGAAATGGCTTTCCATTTTCACCATGCTTTTGCATGGTATCTGTTCAGTCCAATCGTACACATACACACCTTGCAACAAGTAAACCATTCCCTGTGTTCTCCCCTTATGCCATTCTTCCCAACTCAACTAGCTAAGTCACACTTGATGAAAGTCCCTGCTACTCTCCACTGCTGAGATACCGTTTTCTAGTATTAGCTCAAGTTAATACTTACAAAGATTTTAAGCTCATCTAAGGTTGATATAGTTATAGAAGAGGTATGGAATGTAATAATGCAATCATTATGACAACACATTGCATAATTACGAGGGGAAATGCACAGCAGTATTAACTGAGCATGGAGAAACAAATGTTTTTATAGTTAGCTAGCAAAATAAAAGTGGATTCCCTCGCCACTTTAATTTCCATGCATAGTGAGTAATTGTCCTCAGGTATAATTTAAGTTGAATTGAACTGTATATACTTGATAAGCTTGTATTTTAGAATACTAATTGATACATCCTGCATCCATTAATTAATTTAACAGTTGACCCAATCATTCCATTTATTAGATATATTAAAGTACTAGCACACCTGATAAACTAATAAGCAAGACCTTTGGTGAAAACTGGTGAAAAAATATATAAAATACACAGCTGAGAGTCCCTAACCCTTAGGATAGAATCTGACAATAGCAATGTTAGATGTTTTGTTGGCTTAGCAATTAAAGATATATGAAGGAACTACGGCTGAAGCACATTCATGTGTGCTAGATGAAAGGTTAAGGTTTGGAGTGATGTGATGAAAAAACAAACAAAAAATTTCTAAAATGTGACTATGAATAATATCCATTTTATTCAAAACAATAAGACTAAAACTAAATCTAAAAAAAGCTTCCAAAATGAACACTGTTGAAGAAGGTTCAATTTTTCAAAGGTTCTAGGCAATCACCCAGTTTCAAAAAAAGTGAAATGCTACACCTAATATGGAAAACCTTAGGCAAACACTTAATAGTTTAATGAGTTAAAAAGGTTTCAATGGCTGTGTTGTCCAACAGTTCATGTACACATTCAATGAGCTCTAATTGGGTTGGGCTCGTCACTGTCTATCAATCACCTGACCACTACCGGCAAATTTACACGCACAATGTAGCTGAAAACCCTTGCACAAAATTTTTTTGGTGAATTGACTAAATCTGGAGCTACTCCCAACTACACGATGCATCTTACCTTTTGTCTGGGCTGATTGGGGGAGGAGACCACCACAGTGTTGCAGATTGTGAGTGCGATGAAGAAGTCGATGATGTCAGACAGCTCCGGGGTCAGCTGACTCAGGGGCTGGCTGTCATATCGCATGCAGTCAATCTGGCTGCTGCAGTCATTCACCTTGTCCAGAAGCTGTGGGTCAGGAGTGATGTCTTTCTCCTGTTCAACAATCAAGAGAGCACATATTTCCAAGGCCGGAATGGACAATGTCCAGAAATAATGATGCATATATTTCTCATTACAAAAGCATCCAAGGTCAGGGAGACATCATAAAAGAAACTGTTAGAAATCCTGTTTCCTCCAATATCAAAACAATCAAACAAAATCATCCCACAACAACAAGCAATCACAATTTTTCCCAAAAAATCATTAATACACACAGTAAGTCTGTGGGGTGGTACTGTGGTAACAGGCAGAGGGTTGGCCAAACACTGACCATGGGGCTGCTGAAGGCTGTGTGCTTGGACAGGATGCTTGCCCTCTTGGCCTCCGCTCGGCTGCCCGTTCGACGGTGGGACTTCGTGCTCTGGGAGCGGAGCACCACCCTGCCGCTCTGGTGGCTGGTCACGCTGTCCCGACGTGGCAAGGTGCCCCCATGGGACGTGCACTCCTCCTCCTCGGAGTCGATCTCCTGGTATGCGGCCAGCCTCCTCGCTAGGGCGATACGTTGCGTTAAGCTAAATCGTTTTGGCATATTTTCTTACCAGGTCGATGTCAAATGATAAAACGTACAGTTTTACATCCGGTACATTATGTAACCTGTTAACACGGATACACTTTTTTGGTGGTAATGCTCCTTGCTCCAGTGTCTCATCCCCACAACCTTCTCACAAGGCCAACACACAAATGGTAGCCATCCCACTATGGCACAAAATCCAACAGAACATCGCTAATAACATGAACTGTCATCACTGGTGATGCAGTTTAGCTACCACCATGCCTTAACTTACAATAAGAGCTTCACTGCCAATCATTTTTGACATTTCATATGCCTTTTACATATTTAAAGCATAATTTCACTCTTCTGGGAATCCTCAATGAAACAAAGTGAATACTAACATGGAGACTGAGAAATCCACAGCTTTTCTCTGAGACTGGACCCCAATGAATCATTAGCCTGAGGAGGCAAGCTTTGGAGCACGGGTCCTTTATTCACAGATGCCATTTATAGGTATATAGACCATGCATATCTTAGGGGCCCAAGTATTGAAAAAAAAATCTATTTTATGAACACCAAAAACCATAGGGTTTATGGTCTTCATAGCTATTCTTTGAAAATAATCTAATTTTTATGGACAATGGAAGTTCATAACCAAGGAATGCCTCTTTTCACTTTTAGTGACCACTTGGTGGACACATACTTAACAGCCTCTCCACATTAAGAAGAAAGTCCCTAAAGAGCCAGGACTGGCGATTCTTGGGGAAAAATGACCATTCAGGCATGGTACACAGCAGGGCAAACAGGACCAATGCTTTTTTCCATCATCTGCACTGAATCTGTGCCTGGACAAAACAAAGACAAAATAAACACTCTGGAAGAGAGTGAATCTTCCAAATTTAAGGAAAAAGAGCTTACTTTGGTCCAACTTCATACATTCCCGCTCTGTAAAATGCTGTAATGGTGAAATGTGGGTAATGGGGAAGGCTGGGAAGGAAAAGTGGTGCCACAGACTTCTCAATTTTTCTTAAACAACGGTCCACTGAACCATATAATTTGAAACAGGGCCCATATCATGTGCCCATTTGTATTGCATCATCTATGTATAAGAAATCCAAATTTATAATGGCTTAGACTGATTATCAGACTACCTCACAATTGCTTTGCTTCATTTTTTAATCAGGAATCCCTTCGATCAAGTGCTGTTTCTGCTACAAACTTCATGTCACATGGAAGCTCAAATGGCCCACAAGTCACACCCTCCTCTCTCATCAACACAGTGGTAGGATGTGGCATACTGACCATCAACCAAAATTCTAAATGTACACACAGGAAAGATGGTTCTAGATTGTGTCCATACGTGACCAATTTGCATGGCAGACAGGGTAGGTTTCCTGGGTTGGCTCATTCATTGTCCACAGTGCCTACAGTTAGTCATGTTATTGGCTTTGACCTTGGTAGCAGTCAGAAAAATCTAAATTCCAAAAACAAACCTAAAATTGATTTTAACACTGAAGTCACTACAAACTTCAGGCTTATGTACAGATCCTGAAATACAAATTAGGAAAGAAAAAAAAACAACATAAATGTGATTTATTTTGTGAAGATCAGAACAACAATGCAAATACACACCCTTCCTCAGTACATATTTGGTTGTCCCCATTCAGTCTCAGAGAGCATTTAGGAAGTCATTCCTGTCTGCACTGGCAAATTTTCTTTTGCATAAAAGCAAAATGGATGCCTGTGAAATGCCAGACCTGGCTCACAGGTGTAAAGGCCTGTGCCGTGTTTCAAAAGTGACAAATCACTCTCTAACCACTATACAGATCATATATAATGGGAAAGATGACTGCACATTTCTATTCCAATTAATTAGACCAGATTGTACTTAAAAATATGCATTTGACTTGCATCTCATTGTGATGACCCCTTCTGGACTTACAGCTTATATATTGCTATGCACACTGAAATATTGCTGAGGCAAGAATTCACACCCCGCCGAGTGCCTCTGTTAGTGGGCCCCAAGGACACTGTATTTCCACTAGGATTAGCAGCCATATATGAAACACACATTCATTTTCTTACCATTGGCATCATGAGAATATTCAACCCCAGCCACAGTGCAACGGCGGAACACCATCTTGTTTTCAGTCAGGGTTCCAGTCTTGTCTGAGAAAATGTATTGCATCTGGCCCAGGTCCTCTGTGATGTTGAGGGCACGGCACTGGAGATGAGAGTCGGTCTCCTCGTCGTAAAGGTCCGTGTCTTGATGAATGAAGTACACTTGACAGATTTTAACGATTTCAATTGACACAAAGAGGGAGATGGGGATCAAAACCTGTGATGAACAGAGAAACAAATCACAAAAAACAACAACTTTGGTTTGGGAATTTGACTAGTGCAGATCAAGCTCAAAATCAATCCATCGTCAATAAATAAATCAAATTTAACTTAACACTATCTTTCTAACAACTGAAGAAACTTTGAGGAGTTCATTCCATGGACATGATCTACATTATAATGGATATGAGCTGAATATAAGTTTTCAACACCTTAACGTCTGGATCCACCAGGTCTGTTCACTTACGCATAGAAGGTCTACATATACTAACAACAGGCATTTCAATGCACAATAATAGCTCATGCGAGAATGATGTACTGTCCTAGCAACATCACCGACTCAGCTAAACCTACTCAAATTGAAAGCTGGATTGAAAAATTTAACGATAGATGTTAAACATAAATGCACTCTAAATAAAACTGCAGTTGGCAAAGCCCCAAACACTTGAATGATTGTATGCGGCTTTGAAGAAATAAATGTTTAAGGGCTCCCAGAAGACACCAAGCAGTTCACTGGAGGCTGTCAGCCAACTTTGGCACTAATTAGACAAAAGCACTGGACACCACATTCTATCTACACACTATTTGCATTTTTAAAAGGTGCATAAAAGCTATTTATATTCACCAAGCTCAAGAAGCAAATGATGATGGAACGAAATGGAAACACACTCAATCTGTCAATGGCTTAGCAGAGGCATCCACTCTGGTACAAGTGAGTGAGAGCGACAATGCTGATGAAGAGGGTGGCAATGTCATAAGTAAGAATTCTACTTGTTGGATAATAGCAATGTCCGAGGTATATTACATAGCCATTTAGTTGACTTCTTCTAGGGAGGCTCACCTCAAATTGAGGGCAGCAGCTTTTGGGGTGAGAAAAAACAACTTTAATGGCGGCATTGGACTCACCCAAACTGGTGAAACAAGACTGATATAACCAGGCGGGCAACATCAAGGACCAGTTTAGGCTTTACACCGAGGTCATCAAAAATCCCCACCAAGGAGAACACATCTCAAAGAACAAGCAACCATCCACCTCTGATCTAAAACTGGTCATCTGGATTGAAAGACAAGGCAGGCCAGATGTCATATTTGATGCATGCAGTTCAACATCATCCATTACAAATATCACACCATACATAAGGCCAACAAAGCAGTCTGAAAACTATGTCGGAAAATTATGTCACCTAATGTAAACATCTGGGACAAGATAATAAACTGAGGCTTGTCTTATTGGACATTGTGTTGATAAAAAAGGAGGGAAAGTCTCTCAACACTCTGTATTGAAAAAGGATCAGATATACTGGTACTCATTCGAGAGAACACCCTGACTTGGCTCATGGGATTTGCAACAAACGTCTCACAACAACTTTGTACTGAAAGTATATGACTGGACAGGACAACCTTTACAAGTGACAGTAATTCACTTGTTTGATGCTACTAAGCCCACATAATCTGTGACTGAGAAATGCCAATGAGTGGAAATAAACACTATCAAATACCATTATATACCAAAATGTTTTAGTTTAATATTTATGTGTGCATCCCGTGCAGCTTAATTATGTCTTCACATCTACCTATCATGTTTTTGGAATGAGGCATATCTGTGGCAGTGCATCCCATGCTGTGTTTACAGTAATCTAGATCTCCCACCTTGTCCTCTGTCCAACGTGTAATGTCAATTCCTTATTCCTAAAATGAAGACTTAACACAGAGCACCGAGTGACAACATCCTGGTATGCTTGCCTCAAAAACCTTCTGCCATCTATTTCAGGAGGGTCTTCAAGTCAATTGTACAGTAGAGGTCATAAACATTGTTTAGTGTATCTATCATTTCTACTTGTGCCAAGTAATTTGTTGCCAGAGCACTGTATTGGCATTCAACTTGAGGTTGAAAGTACATGCATCAAAAGTACAAAAGCCTATAAGGCAAAAGGTGTGGAGAATATATATTATTAACATTAATAATACAATAATTAATAATTATTAATCTGTGCATTTCATTAATATGAATTTGTATGTCACATTATAACTTTTCCAACAATATGTGAAGGCCAAGCACATCAGCGCAGAATATGACAGTTATCAATATATATGCAGCATACCAACACCTATACGTCAAGGACAAAGAAACTATTCCATAAATTTAGATTATTGTAGAGCAGGCATGAAAAATTTCAAGGTTATGCTCTACGTAGCCTTGGAAGCATATGAATTTGTGTGAAAATGCATGCAAAAATACGGTATGTCCACACACTACAAGAGCCAAGGGAAAACTGCTGTGTGCCAAAGGAAGACTGCTCCAGAATATTTCATATGAATCAGAATGTCACAATAAGTTATGAGAAGGAGAAAAACAGGAAAAAAAAGTACAAGTAGAACAGATTTCCAGTTCTTTGGCTTCTAAAAAGCCTAAAAACAGCCCATGAACAACAGAGCAGTGGGCCAGATTAACTATTCAAGCATACAAATGATTTTGTGCATATAAATTTGTGCAACCCTCATATTCTTATTATCTGGAAATAAAAAAAATCCACCACAAGAATGATGCAAGTGAAGTGCCAAAGTGCAGAGAGTGAAGTGCACATTAGCAAAAATTTTGGGCAAGTGAACCTTCATCAGTGCTATTCTCTTTTAACACAGTCTCCTGCTGGAACCCTGGCTGATGACAGTGCTGGTCAACCTGCAGACACCACGGAAGGCTGCATACAACCACATACTGTGCACTTGCTCAGTGATGGAACACACTATCATCTTACAGAACATGTGTAAGATTACTTTGGCCTGCTGTGTGCTCCACAATGTGTCTATGAAACACAGCATTCGCCTGCCACCAGATAAACAGCAACAGAAGGATCCTCTGTCTGACTCCATCCAGAGAACATGGCTATGTTTCAGACTCTCTTAAAATTAACTGAGCATCTTTGAGTCAAGGCATGAATTACATGTAACTGTGTACCCTTTTAGTCCCATCTGTAAAGTCTATTCTATGGGTCAAGTACAAATGTCTTTGTTAGAAAAGACAACATCAGGACAAACATTTTGATATAAAAATTGATGTAGATATTGGAGTTCTTTCAAAGTCATGCTTATTTCAAACACTGATTTACCAATGTCCCAGACACCCCACTGCTCTGACTATGAAATATATTCTTTCCTTGAATCCAGCTCGGAATATATTACAATCAGTATGAATCCTGAGAAAATATTTTCCTTTTTTTCCCTTTTGGAAGAATTTCAGTTATACCTGGATCTCAGAGGTAAGAATGTCTTTGTATGGGATTGCCAGGCTGTTTACTCATGCTAATTCCCAAGGCCTGGGAAGCCTTGTTGAAAAATGATGAGTGATGTAGCCCTGTTCTATTTACAAATCATTTTCAGGTCATGTAGGTATTATTCCTTCAATATAATTGTTACAGTATTCTGCATCTGCAGCCTCAGAACCACACCTGAAACACAATAATCATGGTAAGGAAGAGGTAAATCGCCGACAGGGCTGGCGATAAGTCAGTTCCTTCTGGGCTCAGGACATCGAAGACAGGCCTCTGATCTCCGTACTGGAACATCCACAGTCCATGACCTGAGAGAACGTATTGAAAAAGGTCCATGGTCAGCAAAGACATTTGAGAAAATGTTTAAATCACAATGAGCGGTAATGCTAAAAACAAGGTGCAAAAAACAAGCAGCCCTCTCAGTGTGCCCGCTCTAAAGATGTCATGAAGTTCAGAAGCCTTTCAGGAAGGTACTAACGTGTGGCAAGAAGCTGTGAAGCAGGCTTGACAACGTACCAATGGCTGAGAACAGACACATGATGAGCAGGATGATGACACACCAGAACACGTCCACGTTCATCTGCCTCTCCAGCTTGCTGCGCTTGTACCGCGGGCCATTGTTGTTCAGCATGGCTTTAGTTTCATGACCTGAAATGCACCACACATACAAAGAGGGGAGTTCGCAGAGTTGAGGGCAGCCAGCTACTGAGTCTTTTAGGGGCCTCTGTGTGTGTGTGTGTGTGTGTGTGTGTGTGTGTGTGTGTGTGTGTGTGTGTGTGTGTGTGTGTGTGTGTGTGTGTGACCTCTCACCTGCGTAAATGACAATTCCCACAGCCTCTTCCGTGTTCCTGACAGTGCAGCCTCTAAGCAACAGGTTGTCTTTATACAGTCCCTCTCTCCTCCCATTCTGATGGATTCTGTCAAACGACAAATTCAGTCTGTCTCTGTACATTTGACATTTGGGTAAAATACAGCAGACATCAAACAATATTAAATACTTACCAAAGCTACTCTGATTCACTCATATCACTGCACAATTTGCTTTATTGGATATTTAGTGATTATGCATATTAGAGACAACACAGTTATAGATATATAACTGTATATATAGATAGTACTTTTTTATCTTCTACAGATAAGTACTTTTACATCTCAGCAAAAATGACTTACATGTTTGACACAAGAATGCAAGAAGAAAATGACCTATTTTAGACATCAGTATTTGGTGTTAAACCCCTAAAATGATAATAGGTTTACAGTGTTGAGTGATATTTCCCCACCAGGAACTATTATCTCAATTCAAAATTCCTTTCAAGGGGATTTACTGACTGTCACAAAAATTCTGAAACAAACCAATTGCCATATTGTACAAGGAAGTACAAAGGACATAAGAGTGTTCAATCAAGACATCACTTTCTTTCCAACCTTTGGATTAAAACAAAAAAGAATTATTAGGATCACTGAACACACTGCCTACCCATTTTTAGGTTTTACTTCCCATCATTGACAAAACCCGACCACCAGGAAAGTTCAGAAAGTTTCCAAGTTTCATCAGGCAAACAGGAACTGGACTGTATCCAACATAGCTAATACTGAATTTACAGGTGTGAAAGAGCACATTTTTACCACCTAATCCCATTGCTAAAACAAGGATTACACTGACGTTAGTTAAATAGCCCATGAATCTTTGCTGATTTCAGTCTGTAGCCGTCTGGTCTTTAATCGTTAGTTAGTTCAGCTTTACACAGTCAGCATGTTTGCAAGGAGATGCCGGGCTGAGCGGTACACTCTGAGGATGAGCAGAGTGCTCCATTTCGGCCATTAGGGATTAATACATATGTTCCTACCCCTTTATAAGTGTTTTCCATGGTTCACAGCCTGCCTGGATCATCAAATGGATCACACTCAGGGGCATTAAGTGATTTCTCAGAGCTTGATGAGACCCGGCCCCACGGCTCATACTGTAATAAAACACATCTGACTGAGTCTCCGTGTGCAACGTTCCTCGGTAACGTGGCAACAGTAAACTACTCGGACGTGGCTAGCATATGGGATCGGTGAGACCTCAGTCTAAATGTCATCATCGTTCAACCTCCCATTGACTGACTGCTGGGCCCATCTGCCCTGTAGGCCTTTACATTTGCCAGGTATGACAAAATTAAGGGATTCCCAAGCGTAAATATGAATAACATTCCCGAGCCTATCACACAGATTCTCTCTCCTACATTCTGGGGACCGAATATATGGGGACATTGACTGAGTTGGTCAAGGTTGGGACGGGTCCTGTCTTGATCTAATCTGATTTGATGAGCAATGGTTACCAAGCATTTTTATTACACACCCCTATCCAGTTCTGCAAATGTTCTGCACTACAGTACTCTTAAGCAAATGCAAGCTCTATTTAATGTAAGGTCTACTAAGACTTTAAAGACTTAAACTTCTAGCACTTTTGGGTAATCTCTTTGGTGACCTTTAAATCAACCCACAGGAGCTTTTTTGAGCAGAAAAATAAAGAATAAATAAACAAATTAGATAATTAAATTAAGAGGCACAGCTATGAGTGCAAATCGGGAGACCTGCTCTGGGCTCACGCTCAGATTCACTGACCTTGCTCTTTTCTCCAATCTGTACCCAGCAAGAGAGACCCCTGAGCTCTGAACTCTGCAGCACAGTGGGTGCATTTATTCAAAATGACGTGCTGGCACCCACTACTGAACATTCCATGTCTCCTGGTACAGCTTGTTTCTAATAAGACGACCTGTCAAGGTTTCCCCAACAGAACACACACCCAACCACACTAATCAAAGAGTTTACACCCACTTCCCAGGTCTAGCAGATTTCAGCCACTTTCTGTATAACTGAAATCCTATTACAATGACAAGAAACTGGTAACTTTAAGTCTTAAAGCCTCAAATAACCGACTGCACTGGGAAAGAGTCATAATTAAGACATAATAATTAAATGAAAAGTCATTTAACTATGCTTGTACAAAAAAAGTGAAGCACAAAAAAGTGAAGCACAGAGCTACACTGAATTTCAGTTAGGTATACACATTAAACGCTTGGATTTCAATCACTTGTGGTCTTCTTATCACAACTTGGTGTAAACTCAAGACAGCTCCAGTGGTTTTCATTTTCACTGCAGACTTTGTGTCTGAATGGATAAAAAATCTCTGTTAAAACACAGTTAAAATGAAAGCATGAAAGTGTATCCTCTCTCAAGGCACGTTGTTCCCAGGTTGTGAAACAACTCATACTTACATGTAACCACGAAACCTGTTCAGGTCATTATTTGGCTTCTCACATTCTATGATGCTGTTGTATTTTGAGGGGTCAAAGTCACAATCCTACAAAATCAAAACAGAAGAACAACAATTACAGTGACATAGTACAAAATGCCTCATATAGAGCAGTAACAACAACATGCACATAATTTTAAGAAAAGCCAAAGCCTTTGCTGTAAAAACTTTACATCCCAGTTGTATAGCCTCCCTTGTGCTTGAATGATACAGGTGGTCTGGGGTCAAGTGTCAGGTTCAGTCAACTGAAACTGAATGTAGCTGATATGGCTGTTCGCAAGTCCTTGCATACAGTTTTCCAAGCAAAATGCCTTGGTAATAGAACTGTCTGGACAAGGAGCATGTAGTTGATTTGTGACGAATGTGACCCATTTTTTAACTACAAAATACCAGACAACACCAGCATAAAACAAACACTACTGCGCCCTCAAGTCTCCACTAAACACAGTAGGCTAAATCCAGAACCTCCGCACATTCACTAAAGGGCTTCCCTAATCCATATGGAAAACAATCTTTTAGAAAATTACCACTGCTGTCTTCAAGATGGATGGAAAATATGTCCTTTGCTGGTGTGTCACTCAAAAGAAATGATTCACCAGAAAAACTAGCCAGATCTTCACCAGAATGGCTAGCGTTAAACAAAAAGGTCTTCATTTCAATTTTTTGTCTATACTGTAGCAAGCACATGGAACAAGCAGGTATGAAGAGTTTGCTGTTATGCGTTTGGCATGATGTTTGCGTAGAGTCTTAAGTCATTATGCATATGTATTCACTGAAGGAGCTTTGCTTCCACAGTGCATGTTTTAATTTAAGTAATTGATCAATCAATCTTGAACCGATCATGGTACAATTTCAGCTACTGGACAAGATGATGAAAGTCCCCAGGCTCTTGCCTCTTTTTCAGTATGGGTGACACAATATCGCCTTGTTTTCTTCTGCTTGACAGAAAGATTATGATCAAACTGCCATTGCTGCTTGTACACTTCCATTTTCATTTTTTATGACAGGAGTTTTTTCCTGAACAATAGAAACAATGCATCTTGGTGAATGGTTTTGTATGTCAAATTTCAGATATAAATATTGTCTGATGTTTGGGAAAATAAATTTGCACCAACACCAGACTTGGTACGCTAAGACCTTTAAACCTCAAATGTGGTCTGCAGCAAAGCTTATTCCACAGCATAAATTTCCCCAAGTTAACTTTGGGTTTTGGAAATGGCACAAAAATGCTCCCTCCAACCTCTCAGGGTACCTTGAATCACAAAGTGCCCCCGGAGCACCATTTAACCATAATGTTTAATCTGGTCAATGTAGTTTAACCTAATAACAAAAAATTCTGCCTTATATGACCCAATTCACTAGAGATGCCATCAGACTGATTCACTGCGCAAGCCCTGCATCCATTAAATGTATTACTACTATTACTCCCTGTATTTTCTGCATGCAGTGAAGGAACAGGTGAGGGTCATGAACTAGCAAACGATGAGACATTCAATACTACTTCTGACACCCTGCTGCCCTAATATCTACCCCCAGCTTCAGCGTGCCTTATACCTACACTGAAATTCTGTGCAGTGCTTAAGGACTACTTTCTTTCTTTCTTCATCTTTTTCTGATACGTTAATGTTCAGTGTTGTAACCTATGCTACACAATGAGGCATTTTGGATCCCACTTACCTTAGGATCACCTGGGTAAGTTATGGCATGTTAATGGAAAAGATCGCCATGAAAGAATTCAATATCAGGCCTCATACAATACTATAAGCACCCCAAGACTGGCATGCCCAGAAGGGCTGAATGCCCTGTTCCTGTCATCAGACAAGATAATGTTGGCAGCTGTGACATCTACCATATACTGTATGTAAAATGTCAGATTAACAGTAACAGCACGTGCATCATGCTGACAGCCAAACACATTCCACTTCCAGATTGAGGCCCTGTCCACACCTACACAGGTATTTTTTAAAACATAGCTTTTTCTATGCGTTTTGGCCTTTCGTCCACACACAAACGGCGTTTTAGGTCAATGAAAATGGATCTTCCAGGGTGAGGAGTTTCAGAAACTCCGTTTTCAGTGTTGACGTGTAGACAGGGAAAACAGAGTTTTTGGCTTGTGACCTCAGAGTGTGCGCCATAATAACTTTTTTCCAGGCTTCTGACTGGCCAACATGGCTTTACGGTTAGGGTTATATTGTCGCCTGTTGGTTTGGCATGCACTTGACAGCGTGTGTTTGTGTTTTCATGTGGACGGAGATTTTTTTAAGAACAAAGGAGGAAAACCCCCGTTTTAAAAAATACCTGTGTACGTGTGGACATGGCCTAAGGTGGGATAGACTTCATCCAGTAAATAAACTGATGTGAACCCTACCAATCAGTGCAAAGGTCAGTCAAACAGGGGAAGTACAAGATGAATTTCTTTCAAAATGTAATGATGATTTAATCAATGAGACCTTCAGCAGCACAAGAGAAATATTGATAATTTCTAAGGCCCCATGGCCATTTATTAAGCATGGCAGCACCAGCAGACCTATGACAACAGAAAATAATTCTGAGAGAGTAAATTCATGTTTCCAAGAAATGTATGGAAAAGTAGATTCTTATGACAATAAATTCAATCAGAACATGAATGGTTGGGGCATTATGAAGTATGGAAGCACAAGATTTCAAGACATTTCAAATCAAATTAAAGTGGAGGAGTACAATCTAAATGATGACAGAAACATTCTACTTTTGCCTGGACCGCCAGATAAAATGTCTTCTGGTTTCAATCAACAGCACACAGACCATTAAACTTTACAAACATTGCTTGCAGTGAAGAGCTATTTTGGTAATCCTTGAAAATATTCCCTTTCCTTGAAAGAACATCTTAGTACATTGAAAGAGTACCATGCACCTAGAAAATGCAAAAAAACCCTGCACTTTCACTATATTTAATAGCACACAGAGTACATAACCCAAGTCAATTTTCTGTGACATTCCCTACTTTTTTCTCCCCTCAGTGAGTAAATGCTGAAGAAAGTTTGGAACTGTCTGAAGAAAACACTTTTCTCTGGGTTTCTATAAACCTAGGTACACCTGGAATCCAAATCAATGTAATCTTTTAAAGCTTGTAAAAAGTATTGTTTCATAATATTTACTACAGTTGATACATAGTTTTTAATAGCCATGACTGACAGGAACTAGGAACTCCCCTTCCTTAGAAAACCACAGACAGGTTGCCTGAAACCCTTGATATAATCGGTTCTGCTTCTGAACAGCTGTGAGGGCAATTAAAATCTCTTATCCTCTTGTCTAGATTGAAAAATCTTGAGTGCTACTGGATAGGCTTGTCACTGATTTTGGAACATGGATGAATGAAATATGCAGTCTCTGTGGGTGGCCATGACAATACAGTGCATTAGCACTAATGATAATGGTCAAATGATCTATAATATTAGGAGAATACAGATCATTTCACCTTATTTAAGAGGTGACACATCTCTTGGTGTGGAAGTCCCATTAATGAGATGACAGGTGTGAGAGACAGGAAAATGAGGTTCTTATTTTTTCTTCATTCAACAAAAGAACATTGCTTACAGAACATGGTGTGAAATGTTTTACAATTAAATCCTTTAACCACAGACCACTCTGACAACCCTGTAACTTCATGGAAAAGTTGTTTTTGGAACACAAAACTATTGAGCCAAAACTAACTAAATGAACAGTCTTTGAGATAATATAACTTTCTGCTTCTCATTCAGATCAACTGTGTAGCTGCAGACAAACTGTAAAATGACCATTATGTTCCAATGTGATACTTCAATGACATTTATTCTATGAAATCGTCTCCACTGAGCTATTAAGTGTTGCAGCCTGTCTGTTCTGGCTCTAATATGGTGGAATCTGTGTCTAGTAGCCAGCAGAACAACAGGGTCATAGGCCATGTTCCATCACAAACTGAAGACCCACCTCTTCAGACTGTACCTTGGCTCCCATGTGAATTCTGTTCCCCCTTCTGTCCCCCTTCCCTCCATAGTTTTGCTACAATTTTAAGTTTTTACAAAGAGGCTGTTGTAGATTTCCTGTTAGGTACACTGTACTTACTTACTATGGAGTATCTGCATATATATCAAAACATGTACTCAGTAGTTATCCCTGCAGTGTTAGGGGCTGACATATATTTGAACGTGATCAGTGGTGCTGGTGTCCTCTGTGTACAGTTGTCCAAGCCACTCAGAAGCACTTTGTGCTCATACTTTGTGAGCTGCCCTGGATAAGAGCGTTTGCTTGCTACCTGACAAAATGTTTAAAAAAAATGTACCTGGTCGATGAAGCTGCGCACCACCTGCCTCTGCTTTAGGTTGGTCTCCCCGTCCAGTGTGGCGGTCTCAATGTGACACAGGCGATCCGGGTCGCTCGAGCTCAGCAGCAGAACATCGGCAGGAAGGATCTCGTTACACCGTAAGCGGATGAAGTCTCCCACATGGACCTCTTTCCAGTACTTCTCTATGTACCTCCTCTCATTCCTGCAAGGTAATGGCAGAAAACCTCACTGACAGTGTCTTTCACATTACAATATTTATTTGTTTAATAAGAGATATATATAATAACAGATACATATGTATTTGCTTATCTGTGGTGACCTGTTTACCTTACATATCCTCTTTGTAGCTGGATTTTAATTTAAGCAATGCAGTTTAAATAGTGTACTTGATGATACAACAGTGCCACACTTGGGAACTGAACCACATATGATTGCAAGTCTAGCTACACCAAGAAGTGTGGCACACAACTACTACCATCCACCACAATCATTACACAATGTGACACTACAAACAGGTGGGACAGGAGGAAACTGGATTAGCACAACAAGCTTGAAAATTAAATTAAAATAAAAAGGAGATTCCCACTGAGTTAAAGTAACACAACAGAGTTGGGTCACATCCACAGCTAACCCAAGTGAAGGCTCTCCACCATTCCATCAAAAAGTGAAAGAAAAAATGTTTGTAGACCCCTGTCGAAATGATGGATTGCTTGCAGTACATGGAGCACCATCTCCCCTCTTCCAGTAATGAGCAATAGGAAATCTAATCTGAAACATTTTATTTACGATTTAGACACCGCTCAAAAACTAACAGAGAGAAACATTTTTCTGCAACCCACCTCCCACCCTGCCAAACCCTGTGCACTCTTTTCTGCCACAGCGGAAACTTCTGAAGCCAAACTGAAAACTACTTTCAAATGAGTCAAAGGGTGTCTGGGGAAATGTCATAAATGCACCTATTGTTTCTTTAGAAGTGCAAGAATAAAGATTTATGCAAAAAAAACAGTGTCTGGGAAATATCTATCTTGGAGACTTCATAGACAACAGTCACACAAAGAATAAAGTTTTTTTCTGACATTCTTTACAGTGAGATGTACTTTTTTGCATTTGGTCGTCACTCATTGCTCATTCCTTGACACAATGCTGCTTTAATCATAACAAAAGTCTCTCTGAAATGAATTTATTATAATTCAGAATTTAGAGACCAAGAATCCTATAGTCATGTATATTCACATGAGGGTGAAAAATTAATAACAGTTCCCAGAAGTATGAGTATGAGTATGCCTCAGGTCATACTATGGTCATATGCCTATGAGGTCAAAGCCACTGTATGTGTGCTAGTGCATCCTACAGAGTATCATAATAACATGCCACCTGTGGTTTCATACTCCTGTGCATATGGAATGTATGTCAACGCAGAAGTTGCCTTGATACGACAGAGAAACTGCTGTTTAGCAATACATAAAATCATATACTTGAAGTTTAAGCATTTGACCAACCACTGCCCTTATTTCTGATTTGCACATCATTTAAGAGATACACATTGTCATTGTCATGATATTACTGTAAAAATCCAACACATAGCCATGACTTGCTTTGAGCAGGTGGAGAGCAGCAAGTAAGTCTGGAACAGATAAGTGTGACTTGACTGTTTGCAGCCTTTCAAGAGAAGTGATCATTTGAAGTAACACTAAATGAAAATGACCATAAATTAAGTAAACAATAGTCATGTTGCAGTAAATCTCAAGATAATGGGTCAAACTACCACTGTAGCAGAGCATGACACACAGAGAGCTGCGTCTTCGTGAAGCACTGTGCACTCTGGTGTTGTGCACTGGTCAGTGCTACTGGTATAACATTTACAGTTGAATGTCACTCTGAATATGGACTACCGCTACATTTAGCTGCACTAAAAATGTCAGTTCCACTCTCAACTAAAGGGGCCAAGGAATGATATTGCAGATATTTGACAGGCAATACCAAGCCACATCTTCACATCAATTCATTATTCATGGACCTGAATTTATTGCCAAGTAATTCAACGCCCTACAGACAGAAGCAGCAGCCTAACACTCAAGCATGGTGCTGATTTATCACCTAGGTCTGAAAGCAGTTATGCACAATTGTTTATAAGCAATTTGACTGGTGCCCCAGAGTTTCTGCACTGAAGTACAGGTTTCAATATGTAAATATAATGCTAAGAATTTTGTCATTCCTACATAATAACAGTAACAAATTAGTACTGGAGATATGAATGAAGACTGAGGGGCAGGGAAAATGAGGAAATGTGGCCATCAAGCTGTTGCCTCATACTCATTGACAGATTTATAGATGTGTGAAAAATGTACCATCACTACCTACTCAAAGGAGAGAGGACTACATCCTGCCAGATCCCACTTTCTACAGAATTCATTTGCAAATCCATCTCCTTGAGGGAGGGCTAGACTTTTATTTGATCAGACTGTGCAAATAAAGGTGCAATCAATTAACATGGGTAAATGTGAAAGCGCACTTAAAAGTTTTACAGAAACACCTGAAAATGTCCAATTTTGTTTGTGGAGGACACTGCCATAATCCTTTGCTCATATCCAGGAAAATGCATGATAGTCTATGTTTATTTGATTGTCCATGAAAAATGGGGCGTCTAAATCGAGCAATGATGTGGATGACCACACAGATTTTTTGTGGCATGGAAAGTTGTTTATGAATACCCAGAAGCAGATGGCAGATGACAGATAACTGTGACAACACCACACCCATCACTACCACCTCAACATTACTGCTGTGTGATGTTGACTGTATAAACCCACCCATGTCAGAAAGGAACCGCTTACTGGATTAGATAGATATCCTGTGGGACTCTGCTTTTGAAAGTGCAAATCCTAAGCATTCATTGTCTACTTTTAAAGAAAATCATATGGTAGACTATTATTCAGTTTATTCCAAAAGACAGTTTATTCCAACCTCCCCCCCCCCATAAAATTCTGTAAAATGATTACTCTTGCATGTCACCAGATATTCACTTTCACAGCCTTTTGAAAAATCTGGAAATGATTCTATGAATGAAAGAGACAGACAGGCAGAGATAGATGGATAGATGATAGATAAATGGATAGATGGATAGAGATATACATTCAAACTGAAATATGAAACACGGACTGTAATTTACATGTCATTCATAAAATGGGTGACAAAATAATTTTAGGGCTGTACAATGGGAACAGTTAAGAAAAAACATACACAATATGATTTGATCTGTGTTACAGTTCCTAAAGTCAAGACTTACCAATCATGAATATGCTACAGTGTAGGCTACAGTTCAGATATACAGCTACTGACATCACAATAACCTTTTTTATAAAAAAAAAAAAAAAAAAGATTAAATACATATGGCTTCAACTACTGCATGGAAGAATCCGTAGATGAACTTTGAATGTTAAGTAAAAATCAGTCAAATCGGCCAGCTCATGATGAAACCTTCAAAATGGTCACTCTAAGGCAACACTAACACAGAGGCCTCTTTATTCTGGTGGAATAAATCTTTCAAGATAGTAGGTACTACAAGTGTTGGTTTGCACAATGCAATTTACTTGAAAAGCTACAAACACCGCAGGAATGTTAGAACTCCTAATAGTGTACGACCATCTAGCTAAGTTGCCTTCAGTACTGGAAACGAATGCCCCCGGCTAGCCCTAACATTCCTCTCCATGCAAGAATAATGATATAGCAGAGTGTGGGAGTCATCACATGAACACCAGGCAAAAGTCTAGAATTCAGCCTCAGGGCAGAGTTAAAGTGCTTTGTGACGTGTCAATGGCTTAAGGGGTAAAGACAGGTTATCATGTTGTCTTTGTGTATGTATGGGTGCACGTGCATGTGAGTGTGCTTGCAACATTCCTCAGCTGCAAGGCTTGTTTATGCTACTGAGTGTGAATCTGTCACAGAGATGTCAGATGATACAGATGTTCCAGTGTGGCCAGCTGTCTTTCTGAAGGAGAGCAAAAGGTGTTTGTGCGTGTGCGTGTGCGTGTGTGTGTGTGTGTGTGTGTGTGTGTGTGTGTGTGTGTGTGTGTGTGTGTGTGTGTGGGGGGGGGTCTACATACTAATGCTTTTGCTGTATAAGGTATTTGGAAAAGCAGCTACCTGATTACATCAAACTAACGACATTAGTTGTTATACTTCAATACAAGTGCCATTTTCTCAAACACTTATTCAATGGAAATTCTAAGGTAGCAGGCAGACAACTTTATGGCTTTAATAATGAGTGTATTTAGCAGCTACAAGGACAAAAGATATTAAAAAGCTCTCCCTACTAATGGTATTTTAATAAACATGAATAGACAACACTTTTGGTGGTTTTGCCTTTTCTGGCAGTCCATCATCCAGAATAGTGCCTGTGTGTTTTCTCTTCAGATGCTCGTGCATAGCACTAGTGCTGCTGTGTTATGCCATCGAAACTTTGCACAGTGTACAAACCACCTTTTTGTTTTGTGATAATTTGAAGTACTCTCCTACTTTCAAAGCCTTGGGTCTTTGAAAACTTTTACACTGAACCTCTTTCGCAACCGAGTCGGACTCTGCTGCAGGCGCCATGATTTTTTAAAACTGTAGCATTGACTGGAGCCAACCATGGACTCGAACCAAAAACGACTGTTGTCATGCACGCAGCAATTACGTAGTGACATTGAAGAAAAACATTTGTTATAATGAAGTGAAGCGTTTTAGAAATCAAAAAGGTAAATAGTAAGTAGTTAAAAAAAAAAAATGATGCGTCGGTTTAAAATATTGATGCTGACGCATTTTCAGCATCAACGTCATTGATTACGTCAACTAATCGCGGCAGCCCTAGAGCTGTGCAATATAATATAATATCAAATTTGGATGAATGATGACTAAGGGAATAAATGCTAACCATTTAAAAAATCCTAAAGTTACAGGTAGCTACCACGGAACAGATCAATCCAATATGGACGCAGGTTTTGGTCAGGTGGCTAGAATGGTGAAAGCTTATATAAATAACTAACGTTTTCATCTTGTTTTCAATGCATATGGCTAGCAAGCAGACAAAAGATGGAAAGAGTGCTTATGGCTAAGAAGGTGTCAGTATAAATAAATATGAGTTCTGACGTGCATAGAGGGCAGCAGAGAATGTCAGCTGAAAACTGTATGTTCTTCCTGAAATCATTTATAACCATTCACTAGGCACCATTTTGAATTCTGGTCTGGTCTGAATAGTTAGAATAATTATGAATGAATAGTGAGACTGCAGCCTGGCTTCAAACAACAACAGAAGTTTCATTTCAAAAGCAAGAACAAGACATTTTCTTTTATAACAGAAGAAAAATGGAAATCCTGGAAAAGGATGAAAGCTACTTGGGAGGTCTATAAACTGCTTCCATGGAGACATCTTTTTGGGTCAGCAGTGTAGCATAGTGTTAGGGAACAGGGAGTGTAATTCCCAAGTGGGTCATTACTGTTGTACCCTTGGGCAAGGCACTCAATCTGAATTAATGTTCAGCCTTATATATGCATTACATAGAACATTTTGCTGTAAAATATTTTGCTGTGAATAAAAATGTGTGCTAAATGTAGTGTAATGTCACATGTCAATGTTCAACACCCTAATGCAAATACAAATTTAAAAAATGCTAAAATTAATACTAAAATTTAAAAAAAAATCCAGAAACATTGAAATATTCAGATAAGAAAACTGAAAAGTTAAGCTGGTTCTCACAAAAGATCCATTACCATTTCTGGTGTGTAGACCTCAGGCTATCCAGCAAGAGCTATTGATGTAAACAATAATTAAAATAGAGTTGAATAAATTATCTAAAATGTTAAAAATTTTAGAATTGGAGTCACTGTTATGAAACAAAAATTCTCATGCACAGGGCCTACAGCTACATTACCTTAGAGAATACAGGTCAGCTCACCACCATCACCCAGCTTGCTAGGTGTATTGACAATGCTTTTCTGTGTATACCATAAGAAAATTCATTGTCAAAACATAAATACATAAAAAAAAACACATGAAAATAAATTTTCATTATAGCCAATTTTCCTGTTGCTTGTTAAGCAAAAACAACAGAAAGCAGCAGACAATCTCAAAACAATAAATTAATGAGGATTCAGTCCAATCAGAATTGCAATCAGAAGTGATGGGTGGAATCGCCAATGGAAATGTGGAACTGACCTTCGGAAATTGAACATGCATTGTGGGACTGAATTCTGCATTTAAATACTGAATCAAATAGGTTCCACAGCTATGCAATATACTGCGCAGCAACTGGGCTTAATATGAATATGGGGAAATTTGCAACTGATTCAACAATCAATAAATGTAATACATTAACTGACTAACTTTGTATCTGGGCTTGGCACACAACTTCCTCAGTACTGATACAATTACAATGTCATTTCACGTAAACACACATGCAAACATGTTCTTCCAGTGTCTGACGGCAGCACTGGCACCTAAAAAAAAAGTGAGAGCACTCACATATTTCCCTTACAATACTTCTACAATACACTGTTTCTTCTCTTGAATGGCCCAAGTATGTTCACTTACATGCCAACCAAAGCAAAAGCAAGCTGCAGCGCAGTGTCCTTAGAATCTAAGAATTATACTCTGAACCTTCATAAGGTTCAAGTAAGCCCTATTGCACATTATTTTGAACAGGAATTCATTAGGACACAGGTCATCATCTGACAACTAATACTGATGAAAAAATATGTCTGCAATGGCAAGCTAAAAAAGAAATAACCCTCCAACCTCTTCAGTCATCGCAAGGGGACCGTGTCTGCATGGTGATGGTACAGTTTGTGACAGTCTGTCATTTCCCACTCGTTTTATAGTGTTTTGTCTATTCCATAGCACAATGATGTTTTCACTGTGACCACACAGGTCAAGGGTCAGTAAAGAGAGCAAATATGCTCACTGCATCATCCACTCCCAATCAGCAGTGGCAGACCTGTTTTAAAGGGCCCATATGGAGCAGAGTTTACTCTGGTCTTAACACAGAGATACCAGACGACTGTCACATCATCTATTTAGATCACACACGTACACACACAGCTCTGATCATGAAAGCACCTACATTCCCTCTGCCTTTATCAGACAGGCAGCTGAGGAAAATTAACAGGCAGGGCTGATGAGATTTGAGACCAACCATGCCAGATGAGTTTCCTTGGGGAAAGAGCAGAGTAAGGGTGCTTAAGTTAACTTACAGCTGACTTTCATCCAGGTACACTTTCACAAGTTAGCCTTTGCATTAAGGTATGCTTCAGTACAGATCAGGGGAATTTAAAGAAACTTGACTTCATTTGCAATCAAATTCAAAGCCCACTTATTGCTACATGCTGAGCAGAATTTCACTCATTTAAAATCACATTATTCAATTGTTCACTTTCTGCCTACCTGTACTAGAATTTGTTTGAAGAATCCAAAGGTGTCACAGAGAATACAGGCAACCTTACAGATACATGCTGTGTTCTGACTTATCCTGTGTGCTACTTAACCTGTTAACTGCAAGACACCTAGTCTTCTGACTGAAGAAGACAAACGTGTACTGGAAACATTTCAAATGTGACATCTGGAGAGCCTGACGTGGCAGTAGGAATGTCAAATAGAGCACCTCATAAGCTGTCACTTCCAGAGTTTGGGGGCTTTTTTGAGTAATTGGTTTCCATTTTTACATGCTTTAAATGATTTAAACTATGCCATATCAGGGCAAGTAGAAATTTAGTTTGGGCAAGCAGATTTCTGACCAACTTGCCCAACCACACAACTGAGAAAAAACCCTTAATGTTGAACCCTGCAGTGCTCAGCCATTTCTGGCATGCACTTTTTCAAAAATAAAATTCTTTGATATGTTAAATCAAGGCTAAAATGTCCAAACGGGCTATATAATGTAACTTTTCTGTGAAAAGTTCACGTTTAGACAACTACAATGCCAAGAAACAAGCTGAGTAAGACAGCTTATTTACAGCAAGTTTGCAGGGAAAAAGCCCCAGGTTTTGGAATGATAATCCAGAGCTGAAAGAGAGACAACCAGCTATGTGCCACTGCCAGTGGAAGGAGAGAGAGAGGGAAGGAAATTGGGAAAGGGACCAAGAGAGGGAGGGAGAACACTTTTGCTAAACACACCCCCCCCCAACATTTCAGAAACACAGATGTTTTGAAGAAACCGTAGAGAAGGAAATGGACAGAACATTAAGCAAAAGCAAGTCAGTTTGCTTCAGCTGTCAACCTTTAAACAGGATAAATTAATTCCATGGGGCCCCTACTTTTCTGTGACTGCAGAATCAGTTCATTACTGGTAACTCCTGCAGACAGTGCCCGGTGCGCGTGACCCCTCCAGCACACAGAGAACCCGCTGATGGCAATTACCGTGCTGTTTCACGGGACACTCACACGAGAATATGCCCAGCTGTCATCATCTGAGAGGCTAAAAGCTTGACCACAGTGAGGGGGAGATTGCGCCTCTTTCTCCTAAACCTCTCAAAAGGTTGTGTCCAAGGAAGGGTAATTAGAAGATGACTATACCTTCAATAACTTCAAATGATCGTTTAATATTACATTTTAATTTTGTATTTTAAGTAACGCGTTTAAGGTTTGATATCTTATTGAAATACATTCCAATGTCAGCAGATGGAGTACTTGACAGATGTGTCTTAAATGGAAGTACAAGTATCCTGTTAACACCTGCTGTAACACTGGGAATAGTGTGGATTTGTTGTTAAAACTGGAGTTTATATGCTACAAGCTTGAAACTTTTGACTAAAAATGAGAATCCTTGTTATCTGAGAAGGAAACTGCAGCATATCACCTTTCCATATTTCCAGCAAATATTAAAGAGAAACTGCAGTCATATGGCCATTCAGATCATAGCCTGAAGCCTGCAACAGTCAAAGGCTGTAATGAGTCTGACATACTGATCCTTCTGGATCTTAGTGCAGTCTGTATGCAATCTTCTTATTAACACTAAAAAACAATTGAACTAGTTGAAAGGAGTCTTTAAATGTTTTTAACAAATGATCCCATTTTTAATCAAAATATCTGCATGATTGCTATGTGCTTCCCCTCTTATTCATAAAATAGCATGCATACATCCTAAACAAATAATTTCATATTTAAAAAATCATATAAAATTATCCTTATAGACATTCATTTTCATAATTTTTTTTCAAGTTTAACTGCTGTAATCAGACTGACTGCTTAATTAACTTCAGTTTTGACCTTATAATACCACCCTATATCTTAGATACTTATAATTTCATTTTTAACTTGTAAGGGAAAAAACGGAGGCTGCTAATTCCTAATTCGTTACTAAAATCACATTTAAGCCATAAATATGATTATCCTTCAGCTCTTGAAGCTAAATTCTTATTCACCAAGATCAGTGATTACCTGCAGCCATGCTCATACCTTTCCCTCCCTGTCAGGAAATCACCTTGAGTCACATTTTCACTAGGCTGATGTCTCCAATAATACTGAAGGTTATGTTCAGAAACCAAATTATGGAATGATGCTCTGATAATAAATAAAGGCAAGGTCAAGCACTGCAAGGAGTCAGTCTGTCTTCATGATGGAATTATGGCCGCATGTATATCCACAACCCAACTCAGGTGATGTTTATCGGCCAGATAAATTTTGTGACTAAAGGTGAAATATGTAAAAAAAAAAAAAAAAGGGAGGACAGGGTGAGTGTCTGTGCTGCATACAATTTCTACCATCTGAAACTGGCCTTTTTTCCTCCTTTTGTGTTGTAATTTGTTTTTTGTTTCCATCTACTGCTTGTGTTTGTGAATTTCAGACTGTTTAATATACTTAAAAATCTTTTACATGAATACTTTAACTTGGTATTCAATCCAATCCTCCATCCATCCTACAATGCACTCCTCCAGACTGGCATGGAGGAGTTTTTTATATGATATGTTTGTTCTTTGGGTTTACAGATTACACAAAAACCTTGGCCCCTTGGAAACAATAATCTAGAAGGCTGTAAATAGGACAATAGACACAAAAATGAGGACAGACTGCAACAAGAATTAAAATGAGTACGCATGTAAGGGCGTTTAAAAAGAATAATAATAGCACACTAAAACAAAGGGGAATCATTAGCAGAGCTATTAACCAGTGTTGGGTTGGTCGGTGGGATGCCGAAGATGTGTGATTTTTTTTTTTGCTTTGTTTTGTTTAAACATTACCATACAAGCAGGGTGGTGTACCACCAGCTACCCAAGATCATTAGAGCCATGACCTTGAATAGCCCAACACTGCCACAGACTCTGCAGGAAATTAGAGCAGAAAACAAGGAAACACTTTGAATAATTTGTTAATGAGAACAGTTTTTAAGTTTAACTCTATGTTGACATACAAAAACTACAAAACACAAAACACAGTCTTAGCACCTTTTAGTGTCGTACCCCATTTACAGAAAAATACAGGAAAAAAATGACTAAGGTAGTTCTATTCATCTTGGATTTCTATAAAACTGCTGCAACAAGCAAATTTCTCTCTTTTTCTTTTTCTAAGCATGATTGTTCTGTGTGTGCTATGAGAGAAGGGCAGACTTAAAAAGAGATGTTGCACTCATTGATAAAGATACAGTACACCGCTGTGAGCAATATTTTCTGCATGATCAGCTGAAGGTCTCCATCTCAAAATGCACCAATGTTGCTGTGGCTTTTCAGCTGCAACCCCACCCCCCTGGGATCTCTACCACAGAGTGCAAGGGCACAGTGAACATTCGGATCGGGCCATGAGAACATCCTGTATTTCCAGCTATGGTTTTGGCTGCGTGTGGCATTGGAAACCCATGAGCTCTGCCTGAAACATATATTTCAGCTAAAATGAAAAAAGTGGCTGATTTGAAACACATATCAGATATACATCATTACTAACACAGGGCAGCATTATTGCCACAGTCTGGGCTATGTGCAGACAAATTCCTTGCAGGAGTGGTTTTATAGTTTTGTGAAAATGAAGCCATTTATCATATGGATACAAAATCCCATGCGCCCCTTAATTTGCTTTCAGTTTGTTTTCAAATGATACACTATATACGTTAGAGCAACTTGAAAGTAGTAATTTATGTATCCTGCAATAGCAGTGTTGCTGTCGGTGTATGCAATAAGCACTGGTGATCCCCAGCAAAGCAATGCAACTGGATCACTGGGAACTAACCTTTTAAATAACCTATGTAAAAAGGAAAGTATTTGATTTAATTCCCTATGATAATAAATCTTTGCACTCACTGCGCACTGCCTGATGGTTCAGGAATTTCAGGACAGAGCAGACAGCAAAATTTATTTTCAGGCCAAATAAGACAGCCCACACACTAAAAGGATAAAACAGGTACGTTATCCTCTGCTATGCTTGATGAGCCCACTCAATGGAAAAGACACAGAACTAAGCTAATTAAAATGAATTAAGTCATTAAAACAAAGACTCCCTCTCCAGATTGCTTTTTTTTCCCTTTGCTGCTTTTCTCTGACCCTTCTTCTCACTCTTGTTCGCACCCTCAGTCTCTCTCTCATAATGAATCAGGATTTGGCATCATAAAACAATTAATGTCAGCATTTGTATAAACAGCAAATGCAGATCACTGTAAACTGGATTTCTGTAAGAGCTGGACTGCCTTTCAAGAAAACCAACAATAACTTGTTTGGAAAATAAAACATCCATATGACACAAAATCATCCTAATAAAAATCTTTCACCATCCATTCAAACCACCACACAGTATAAATTTCAAAAAGAAGGGAACACAAAACTTAATTTCAGCAAAAATCTTGAACCCTCACAGTAACTTACCAAGGTTCCACATTAAGAAACAGTGGGTCTTTTTAAGAGTGCAAGTGAGTTCATGGGTTTACATTTGTTGTTTATGGTAACATTACACCATTACTGCTCACCAGCATAGTTTCCTAAGGCACATATGATTAATTGCATTGTTAATTTCATCAATTAAGAATTCATCACACAAACACACTATTATGCAGAATGAATACACAGCTAAACTGTTGTTTTTGTTCCACTAGATAACTCTGATTATTTCTGCTGGAGGGTCATCAACCAACAAATTAGGCTACGTTCCGCAATCCAGGGAAAAAGAATCAGTTTCAGGAGCCCTGTACAGTTTAATGGACCCATATGCACTTAGTTTGGATCAGAAAGTAGATATATTAGTCCCATGCCACCTTATTTTATTTTATCACATTAAAACTACATGTGGGTTACACCACCCGCAGTCTCAAACTTCCACAACCTTCCACAGCTCAATGCGCATTCAACCAGTCCAAATCTCTGGGCCCAGGCTACTTTTCCTCGATTGCAGACTCACAGTTGGGATTGAAACAGGATGTGTTTCAGAACAGAATTCGGCATTTATAAATGGAATTCAGCACAGGTGAATTCCATTGCCAGGTGATTTACTGACCTGACATTAGTTATACAACCCAGGAATCAACTACAGTGATTTGAAATTACTGTAACTGATACTGTGATAACTCACACAATCTATATCTGTTTGGTCAGCCAATTACCAAAAAACACATTTGGAGAACAAGATCATATACGATCAATCTTGTCAAAAACAGATGGGAGACCAACACAATGGGACCAGAGTTGATCTTAAATATGTAAGATATAATGAATAGAAAATTTCAGAACGTAAGTAGCAATCCCAGCCCATAAAACTGGACTGCACAGCGCTCTAAAAAATCTTTCTTCATGCTTCATGGTCTGCTACAGAGCAATACCTGTCATTATCTTAAGAGTGCACATCAATATTATGTACTTTATAATCAGGTTCATGTAGTGTTATTTCACAAATTGCAGTAGTTATGTCACTAATACCTATGCTTAATTATCTTTAAAACATCTAAAACATTTCACATGTAAGCTAACTTTGTGGCCACTCATCTTTTCGTTAAGTTTTTAGTAATACTGGAGGGGCAAATAGTCTTTATATTTTAGTATTTTCCATATATTGCTACCATGTTTAATGCATTTCTTCCTTTTTCTACTAGGAACTGGATCACTGATGTTTGCCATAGAAGTCAAATTTTCTGGTTTTCACCTTATAGCCAAGTCATTAAAAATCTCTCCTTATGTTCACTACAAAAACATACAGATTTTCACAGTAATTTTCACTCCCATCTCCCACCAAGTGTTGAGTACTTCGGGAGGGACCAAAATATTGACTGTGACATAAAGCACAAAAGAAAATTCAATTACTTCCAACCTTGAGAACAGCCACGGTACAGACCAGGCAAGAATTGTGGAAACCTACAAAACACTGACTCCTTTGATTACCATGAATTCATGCCCTGTACACAGCTGACAGTGCTGCTTTTCATTAGAAAAATACAGTCTCAATAAAGATGTCCTGACTGCTGTAAAGAAAGAACATGCTTCATGGTCAAGATATCAGAATATGTCCCCTTCCAGGGACATTTTTAAAGTGGTCATTTCCTGGTGACAATAAAATGTTTAAAGAATAACACAAAATGTTCAAGCTTAGTCAGTGAACACATTAGAGCTCAATTAAGTAATTCGCCATGATATTCCAGGAGACCCCTTGATTCCTGCATTTCTACCAATGACTAATATGGATGTGCCGATTTAATTCCCATACCTTACTGAAGAGGGGTTACACTGGTGCTGCGATGACAGTGGCTGGAGGCTAGCTCATCTATCCTGACCCATGTTCACCACCAGGGGGCAGCTGGATGCACAAGGTTTTTTGCTAATCAAATGCTGAGTCTCCACTCCCATTTCCACGTCAGAAGCCCCCTGAACATTTTCTGACATCACTGGGTCAGTGAGTTGGCAAATAGCGGGAGGGGGGAACACAGGTGGGTATAAAATGTACACTTTGAGACACCTCCCATCCTTACTCAGCATTTAGCAACAACTGCATTCTCCTGTATGACAGACTTGTTCAAAAGGACAGGCTCTGCTAAATGTGTTTACAATTTTAAGAGAGAAGAATATTCAGTTTAGTAAGTATCAGGCAATCATGGCTTGCAAGCCACCGCCTGGTTACCAACTATTGGTAGCAAGCAAAGTTCTGACTGCTGTGTTATCAATGAGCTGGGCAGTTAACTAGCCAGTTATTATAGCTAGCTAATTATATCACAATTTAGCTACACAAACTGCCAGCCAACTAGCAAGTTGCTGTAACCAGCCGGCGAGCTAGGGAGCCAGCTCACAACAACAGTTGTTACTTGTGCGTCTATAGCTAGCAAGCTAAGTAATTATGAACAGCGCATAACTGCTTATAATTTTCATTGTTTACTGTGAGATGTACAGTGCATAACTGCTTATAATTTTCATAGTTTATTGTGAGAGTGAGAAGATTTTGGGTACACTTCATAACATTTGCATTGCATTTGCTTAGCAGAAGGTCCTACCAAAGCAACGTACATGGTTTACAGTTTTTACAGGTAATGCATTTACATAAATGGATATTCACTATGACAATTCAGGTTAAGTACCCTGCCCAAGGATACAACAGCAGTGGCCCATCTGGGAATCTAACCAACAACCTTTGGGTTATGAGCCATGCTCCTTGTCTTTATGCCATGGCACTGCCACTTTGTCTGTCTTAAGCTTTTCAAATGCATGCTTTTTCAAATGGCTTACTTCGAATGATTCACTCGTTTACAAATGAAGTTTTCCATTTGTCCCTTGTCCTAGGATTTTGTAACAATATCAGTCTATGTCTATTTATTCTATTTTCATATTGATCCAGAGTGGAAATTTTGAATAAATTATGAGCATACCACAAAGACGTAGTGGGCATACTATAATTAAGAACCCTCAGTTCAACCAAGTAAAGGGTACAATAAACAAAAGTTTTAATCCTTGGTTTCAAAACCTGTCCTTGGAGAAAAATATGTGGAGGACAAACCAGATGCTGCATCAACAGTATTGAACACCATTACTCATTATCCACGATAAAGGAAGATGCTGTTACTCTGATACTGTTATTCTGACTACAGCTGGATGGCTAATCAGCATGTGACACCTACTCATGCACATGGATTTTTTGCAAAAATATCAAAACCTTTTATAAGTAGACAGCACTGGTCTTCTATCACTGATAGTTGTCTTGAAGATGCATGCATGCATAACAGATCCTGATTGAGGACATCTTGCTGTGCAAAATCCATATCACTGAGGCATGACTGAGGCAGCAAACAAGCCAGACATTTCACCCCACCTCCCACAGACACTGCACTGGAAATTTCTCCAAACAAATTGTTTTCCATTTTCTACACAGCCAGTCAACTATCAGCTACCTCTCACCTCTTCCTTTACCTCACGTTTTCTCTTGTAGAAATGCAGTTATTAATTGGAATATTAAAATAAATTTCTCTGGTCAAGTTCAATCCCAGCAGTGTTCTGCCCTGGACAGGGGTGGGTGTGTCCTCTGAGGTTGCTCATCTCCCTGCTCTTGGATACTCAGTTTCAACAGGTGCCTGCAGGTTGCAGTGATGACATCAGTGAAGCCGCACGCATCCTCCAATAGACATTTAGCTCACCGTAGTGCACTGGACAACTTTCAGTGATTGCATAAGTGGACTGCATTCGCTACCAACTGCTCCTGCATAAATCCAGTGGACACCACGGTGAAAGACAACAATGTCTAACTGGTGATTCCAAAAAAAGGAGGGGTGCATAAAGAGGGAAAAAGCCAAAAAATATATATTGTAAAGATCATTTAGACTAATATCACTACACTATCATATCACACCACAACCATTCCAGTTTGTAAAACTTGAGGTGTTCATGATGTTTGAAACATGATTCTTATACTGCATACAGACAGTTGTGCGTCTTAGATCCACAAATGGGAATTGTCACATTTTGACAGTACTAACTCAGTAGGTTTCATTATCTAAATAAAAGATGGGGTAATTCAAACCAAGTAAAACTTCACAAACACAGTCATATACATAAGCATACTTTAACTCAGAATTCAATTAAGTGTTTTCAGTCTGCTAATGCCTGCACATACCTGTATGAGATATTATTTTGTATGACATGAAATATGAGTTTAAGAGTACAAACAGCAGTGACAATAACAAAACAAAAAATGTTAAACACTATCCCTTGAATTTAAATGTAAAAAAATAAAATATTTTCCTTACCATGCACACTGATTTACCTGTAGACTATTCATTGTGAGTAATTGGGAAAACTATTAGTCTCTGTATTATGTGAGGAGTTTGCAAAAATGTGGGAAAGAAACAATGAGTTTTTGTAGCATCTTATTACCCAAATCTTGGACAATTCACCAATCTGGTATGTCAAACCTTTTCCCAAGAACTGATGCAAGCACTGCTGATTCTCCAAGTTCCCTTTAGTCTAATGACACCATTCCCCATAAAACGTTTACAAATCTGTTTTATTTTTTCATTTCATTTGCAAATTCTTTTCAGTGAAGGAGGAGAAAATCCACCTGTTACAAATGACAGAAATGTAAAACTTCATATTTTGCCACCAGATCAGAAGTTCCACCCATCTGATACACTGATACACTAGTTTACATTACAGTGAAAGATACAAAAATAGCTTCTACGGCAATGAGCAGTTGTCATACTTTCCAGAACCTTTTGTGTTCATAAAATTACAACTGATTGACCACAAAACTGAGTGGGGCCAACACTGAAAAGCATTGTAAATCAAGCAGAAGTGTGAAGTGCTAGTAACACTAACAGTTAGCGAACACACTGTAGATATGGGTTCATTTCAGTTATATCTCATTGCAAATCTGCTACGCAAAAAAGGAAAGAAAAAAAAAGACAGCACAAATCCTTCAGTTACCAAATTCACTTCACACAGGGAGTACATCTATTCTCCCCTTTGACTGTTCATAGAAATGGCTGAATATTTTTGGTGTCAATCACCAATACATTTGTTCATGCAGACCCAGGTGCAAAATTTTTCATCCATGTCAGACATGCAGTGTGATTTCCTAAGGACTTCTCTTTTCAATTAAATAGCACAATGTGATGATCATCAGTATCAGGCAGGGGGAAGTCACTGGTAAGAGCAGGAAGTTACTGTCTTCGTATGGGACCTGGCCTTTTAGCACTGTGGCGATGTCACTGTGCTGTATACTAGGAGACAAAGGTTGGTTCGCAGCTCTGACATGGAGGCTTGTTATCTCCCCTGAAACTCCCACTTGCCACACTGGAGTTAGAAGTGGGATGTGCCCACATGAATTAGTAAGACAATGACATGTTCAGGTGTGCATGGTTTAGTAATCACATCTGTAATACCTTGATAGTATTTCTATATTGTGGAGTAGGACCAAAGTTCACAGCTCTGGCAACTAAAGACTTTGCATCTTCAAAATCACCTGCTAATCACAGTGCATTTGAATGCGTAAAACTTTGACTAAAATATGCACACCAAAAGGAACAAAAGACATTGCTACAATGCTTTATCGAAAAGAAATCAACACAGCAACAGTGGTGCCACGAAATCTTGGACAGAATCTTATTTTCCCACCACTAATTCCAAACAAACCTGAAAAAGCTAAAGCCAGTAAACACAAGCTAATCAGATCAAGGGGCCATTTCACAATTCTAAAACGATCTCAGACTCTTGCTCTCTGCCTGTGTCATCACATCCAGCCTGACACAGCTAAGACATTTTTTTTTTCTGGAACCAGGTAATTTACTGCACAGCAATAGGACAGATGCATCTTTATTTCTCTCTCTTTCAGTTCAGTATGTAAGTATGCATAATTCTTTGCAGCTACCAACTTGTGAACTGCTGACAACACCTCAGAAATGTCACCGAAAGAATTTAAGTTATTAGCAAATGAGGCCCCTGGCCTTAGATGTATGCCTAGGCCTTGACACTAGCTTCCAACACCATGAGACTACTGAAGGGTATTCCATGCTTCAAAAAGCTGATGTACAGTCTGTTTCAGTTTCCACTGAAAAGCAAGGGACATCCATAACAAACAAAGCCGGTGAGACAATGCACTGTCATCATTTCACTTTCTGCCGGGACTGAGTCATTCGACAAATGGGTGTCTGCAGCATCATCTCTGTGGCCAACGTTGGTCTGCTAAGCAAAACTCCAAATCTAGGGTGCCCAAGGACTTTTTTCTTAATTGTATGAGAATATAACTGGTACTTCTACGACTGCTTCTACCATTACAATTGTTATTACCAAGCAAAACGTTTTATATTATTATTACTATTACTATTATTGTTCTTGTTGTTGTTATAATTTACACAACTTGTTTACAGAGCAGAACTTTTCCTGACGCAATTGAAAAGAATATCCCAAGAGCCTGCAATCACGTTGCTTCCCAAAACTCAAAAGCATTACATCCAAAGTTACCCAACCACCGCTCCTTACAGCTCCTTGGCGTTATTACGTGGACGTGTTCATCTTAATTATAGCTGACTGTCATTTGACGGTATGCATAACACAGTGTGCTTTCTGCATTGCTTAGAGAGAAAATAACACCAGCCGTTGTGGACCAGATCCACGGTGACACGTTCTAAAACAAACGGACTGTATTTGCATGTGCCCAAATATGACAACGACACCACAGGTAGATGAATGCAAACCGCCGAGCAGACGTGTCCAGCGTTGCTTTTTTGCCTCGGGGGACATCGGAAGTCAACCAGCTACACTTAAACGTGGATCGTGGAAACAACAGGTAATGAAACTCTGCTCCCCCCGCGAGCACCAAAGGTACAGGACTGAACCTGAGGCCTGAAACGGAGCACCGCCAACTCGACTAGTTAAAACTATGGGCTTCTAATGTCCACGATGTAAAGGCGATCACTTTTGTCAAAGCATACCGAAATGCAGGCTAGGTGTCATACAGAAACATTAGGATTAGTGAATATAACAATTATATGTGTGTGAGGATCTGTCAACAAAACAGGGAAACAGAACACAATATAACACGATTATAATACTTAAAAGCTTAATAAGGGGACTGGGCTGGTGATATTGGTAAGTAAATCACTGCTACTATACATAAAATGTGCTAAAAACACTCGGAAGATAAACATAAAACAATTACACGAAAACACACAATGACATTATGCTAGCTACACTGAAGCCGCAATAACAACGTTTGAAAACGGCAGAAAGTAACAAAACTTCTAAAGGAACTGTTTTTATATATAAAACGTAACAACGGTACACAGCGGTTCAGCCAAACAGACAAACAATGCAATTATTTAACCAACAATTAATACTTAACACACATACCTGCTGTAGACCAGACAATCCATGTGATTTATTTCTTTATCCGACCGGTGTCTTCTGTAATCTTCCCATAGATCCTTGATAGCGGTAACTGACAGTATAAAAACCACCGGAGCCAACGCTAGTTCCGGCTGGAAAGCATTGACAACAGGCACAAAGTTCAGTAAAGCGATGAAAACAAAATACACGTTGGCAAATCTGTGGAACTGTTCGAAAAGATTCTTCGGTAGAAAAGAAAGCAGCGTATATTTGGTCGTTTTAATCTTATTGTCTGCGTAGTGTCTGTTCGGGTTATCGTGTCCTTTTGGATGATCGTATAATATGTTTGAGTACACTGTCCTGGTTTTATATTCTTTCTTGCTTTTCTTTTTGCTCCGCTTCTTTACTTTAGACCGTTCGACCACTCCAGATTCTCCAAACTCTCGCGCCATACTTTAGCTACCCCAAACTGCCCAAACTTTTCTTATTCGTTCTTTCGAGTTAAAACAAAAGGGGAAAAATGCTACGTTATCATGCTGCTTTGTGTCGGTTGCGATGAAAATGCAAGGCTTTTCCCCGAACTAACTTCTCATTCTTTACCCATTTCGATTTTCCGTTGTTTTCTCTTACTAGCATTGGAACGTTTTCATTGCATCCCTTTTTTCATATGCAGCTGGGGATGCCTTGAAACACATATCCTCTCGTCATTTCTGACGAAATCCGACCCGTAGGCCCGCCCCCACTGAAAGTCTCTTCGCAGCCTTAGTGCCACGCGTTATCATGGTTCCATGTCCTTCCGTGTAGCAAGTCCGTTTTCACATTATGTACTTGAGACCGTAGACCAGCGATCAATCGTTTCATATAAAATTGTTAAACATAAATAGAAACACTTTTTTTAATTCTGAAAGCAATACGTGTAATACGTACATGTATCCTATGTGAGTTATTGCAAGTGTTTCGGGCATACCAGACTCCTTGCATATGTATAATTGGCTCCAGGGTCATAACTCATTCCAATGTCTGTTGCGTGACACAGCTTGGTGTACAAAGAACAACCCAGGACAATAAGCTAGACACCTGTATGCCCATGTAGAACTTGCTTAGCAAATTCTGGGTCAATGCATTACCAATGTGGCAAAGGCATGAAACTAACAGATGCCACTAACTGTATGCAATATTCTTGTAAACATATATTTTATGCTTTTTTGGGCATTTGTTCCTTTGCATCACTGCTTCATGGCATACTTAGAGGACTTCAGACATAGGATGCAAAGGAGCCTTATTTTTTTGTTTATTTATTTATATATTTGATGGCTAAGCATCTGTGTTGCAGGAAGTATGTTGTTATTGTGTGAATATTCCCAATACTATAACACATATTTTTAAAATATACATTTGCGGCTTCCACCATATTAGAATTTCCCCAATTTTGAAAAATTAGCTTAACAACGACTTCCAGTGAACTTCCAATAAACTGGGAATCCTGTTCCCACAAAACATTACATGTAATCTAAAGGTTCTAAAGGTATAGATTTTATTTCTTTATTAGCTGATTATCAAATTATCCACTCAATAGACCTAGCTTAATTGTATTAAGCAGTATGTATTTAGCTATTTTGTCTCATATTTTTGTCTGTGTCATTGTCTATGGTTTGAAGCATATTCATGTTAGCTAGATAGTGAGCTAGCAAAATTGGCTACTTTACAGTTAATCCAAAAATGAAATCTCTTATTTTTTCAACATGTCTAACACTGTAGCCAAAGTCCCTGACTGCAAAATCTAAATTTCAAAATATATGTAACTTGTAATCAGTCAGGTAGGCAAAATAATTAAATAAGCAAATAAATATGGGCAGCAAAAAACACGTAAAGGCAGGTATGATGGGTGAGTTTTTCCTAGTGGCAGGTTGATGGTCTTTCACCCAGGGTCCCCTCATCACACTACTTTTGGCTCCCTGTGACTCATCAAATACCTGCAAGTTGCTTATGTAACATTAGTAGAGTAGAACCCATCCTCCAATTAATACCCACTTCACTGTAGTGCACTATGAGATGTGCAACAAAAAAATGTCATACTGGTGTGTACGTGTGTGTACTGGACAATTGCATTTGCCTTGCACTGCTGCCCCCCATGACCATAATGTATGCACAGTTGGACATCCTAAATAGGTAGGTGAAAAATTGATTGAAAAAGAAACATGATACATAGCAAGTCTTTCAGATCATCAGACTCCAAATTCAGTAGAATCTCAAGTCACAAATCTCCAAGTCAAGCCTCACGTAAAGATTTTGGGGCATGTCAAGTCCGAAGTTGCCTAACATGTGACTTGAGTCACACTCTAATCCAAGTCATGTGACCCAAATCCAAGCTTTATCTGATGTAACACTGGAGTACAGCCCAAGATGGCCACAACAGGCTACAACACCAACTTGTTTGTTGATGCAATGCCTCAGATTCCAGACAGATTTCACCTTCCCTTACTATATGCATATGAGGTAGCAAGTCCCAAAAGATGGTGACTATAGGTGTACAGGTTGTGTTACTTATCATAACAGATCACATTATATATAATTGTAGGAAGAACAATTACATATAACGCAATATGAGAACAAGAAAAGTCTGTTTGATATTATGTATCCATCTGTTTTATGTGGTTATGTTGTCGCTTTCATGTTGCTCAGTGAACAAAAAACCACATTTCAAAGTCCAAGCTAATGAACAAAGCCAGGATAATCTTTGTTGAATGGAATGTATATGAGTAATCAATTCCATAATAAAGACATCCAAATTTATCAATATATTAAGATGCTGCTTTCAAATTTGTATATCTATTGAAAGAATCACACCTAACATATTTAGATCACTGAAAATAATCAATTAATCATGTATTTTGAATATATGCACAATCTTCAGTATTGATTGTAAAGCCTTAGACAACCAATTAACAATCACCAAACTCCTAAGTGCAATTTTGGCAATGCCTTATTGAGAATGTGGAAAGTGGAAAATATCCTCAGTATAGTTTCCGGTCAAATCACAGTACTGACACAGCCATCATTAAGGTAGATAATGACTGTTTATGATTCCTGAATTGAATTAAAATCCTGTTTTTGCTCTCAGTCCAACATTTGATACTGTTGATCATGAAAATGTCATCTTAATCCATTGTCTGAAAATTTGGTTGGGTCCTATGGAAATGTACTAAGTTGATTCAGTTCCTATCTGTCTGGTAGACGGTGTCCTCTGCTGCTCCTATTACCTGTTGTTGCCTTGGGGATCCATCTTAGGGCCAGTTTTACTCTATGTTTACAGTATTTTCTATGTCTTTGGCAAATTATCTTAAAGCATTGTACTTTTTTTCACTTTTCACATACCACACACATCTATACTCCTCTTCAAGCCTGGTGACTTGAGTAAAATAACTGTTCTGCATAAATATCTTAGCAGCATAAAAATTAGATGGCTCAGAATTTTCTCCAATTGAATTCCAATAAAACTGAAGTTCTGCCAGTGGGTACCAAGAAACAGGCAGATCTTATTCATGCAAGACTGGGAACCTTAATCCTCAGTGTAATGTCTGAGGTAAAGAGCCTGGGTATCATCTATGATTCAGTGCTGGGTTTTGAGCAAAGAATGCATGGCGGGTGTGCTACTACTGTTCAAAAATATATTTAGAATGAGATCTTGTTGTCATTTTATAACACAGAAAAAGACATACATGCTCTCAACACCTCAAGACTAGACCATAGTAATTCACGTCTAAATGGGAATGGAATGCAGCATCTCACCTCTAGTTTATTCAGAATGCTGCTAAACTATTAACTAAAACAAAAAGAGTACTCAGATTACTCCAGTTTTATCTTCTAAACTGGCAACAGATCTTTGGAAAACATTTGAAGTTTGTATTAGTTGATTTTAAGTCCTCAGGTCTTCAGAAAAGGAATTTCTGTGTCCCTATGATCAGGTGAAATAAAATCTTGATCAAGCTTTCTGTGTAGAGGCTCTCCCAGAGAGTATCAGGACTTCAAATTCCATTTTTAAACTTGTCTTTTAAAACTTGCTTTTTATTCTTAGTAATTATTATTTGTATTTTTTTTGTTTTATTCCTGATGTTTTTATTATATAACATGTAATTACCATTGCTCACTATGCTTTCTGATGTTTTAATTCATCTTCTATTTGTTTATTTTTTGCTGTCAACTTTTATTTTATATTTACTGGAAAGTGCTGTAAAAAACCTGTATGAGAAGCACTCTATAAATAAAGTTAATCACCAGCATGTTTACACCACTTTTTTCACAGCAGGAAGCTTTCGTTGTAGGAACTGCAGACTAAATTGAAAGCACATGAAATATTTTCAGGATATTACATTACAATAAAATCCAATAAAAGAAAATTATCAAATGAAATGAAGCTGAAATACCCTGAAGTATCAAGACTGGTGTCAAAAATATACAATTTCCTTGCAAATGCAGAGGGCATTTCAGCTGCACTTGAAAATGGGTGAGAGATACCAATGTAGCATACCATAATGACCACACTACTTGGAACAAAATATTCACTAACAAGTTAACAGACTGCAAAAACTCCAAAATCAAAATAGTTCAACACTAGGTCATCCACTGAGCACTGTACTCTAACAGAATATTATTTATAATGGGACATTCAAGTACACAATTTTGTAAGAACTGTCAAAGAAACACAATGGATGACTACACCCACACATTATGGTAACGTACTGCTTTTATGCACTTGAGCAAGGCACTTAACCTGAATTTCTGAATTGTGAAGAGTAATATATTCAGCTGTATAATTGGATGATATGCAAGTTATGTAAGTCACTCTGGATAAGGGCATCTGCTAAGCAAATCATGTAAAATAATGCTAGGTAATGGCCAATTATATGAAATTACTGGGGAAAAAGTACTCACTCAGTTCACTTTTCAACATTCTAGAAATGCATCAATCACTTTTACCTGGTTGATGCATACTTGAGCGCCACACTGATGTTGACAATCTATTAAAAGAGTAAAAAAACAAGTAATTAAACTCCCTTACAATAACAAAAAAATCATTCTTATAAACTGGAAAATCTAGGCAAGCATCATGTTACATATATTTTTTCACACTTTTCTCTGAGACAATTAATTGAAGGGTGCTGATAGCAACTTGCAAGGGTCACAGAAATTTTGTATGTGCATTGTACTTGGTTGGGGCACATGGTCTAGCAGCCATGTTGCATGTGGCAAGTAGTGAATGTGCTTATTGCGGTTAATCCTGTTTCTCCCTGAGATCATTCACATAATCTTTTTACCTTGCAGAAGTCTTATAATGTTATAAAAGCATGGTTCAGATTTGGCCATGGGTGGGGTCATACCCTTTAGCAAATTATAGCAATATGGTGAATACAGAATAATGGTGTCATTAGTCCAGAACTGTTACTTGCATTATCTGCAGGCTTTGAAAATAATTTCCTAATATTACATCATTTTGATGTCAACAAGCATTTGATATGTATTATACAGTTACCTGTGTACCTGTATGGATGCCCACAAGTTGCTTGTAACCTTTTGTTCTCCTCTTGAATTCATTGTGGCAAATTCCATGTGCATCCAATTTTTGAGATAGTGAAAACTGCAGTGTACTGTACCAATAACCTAATTTGGAGCAAGACAAACTTAATGAACAGTGTGCTCAGAAATGAATAATTTTAAAGAGAATTTTGCTGCACAGAAAGCACATGGCAACAGTTGCTGATGAGGCAGCAAGTGTGTTTATTTATACAATTAATCACTTGTTATTGTTATTGGAACTTATATCATGGCTAATTTCCTTTACAAACAATGGCAAACAATAAGGGAGCAATACTACTTGAGTTTTGGATGCCTTACATTTGATAGTCAGTCAGGATGGTCCATCCAAGACAAGCAGAAAATGAAATGTTAGCCCTCCTCTTGCCAACAAGGTAAAAGAAAAGTGTATTAAAAATTGCTGATTGGTCCTTTCCAGGCAAGGGTGGTGTGGTGGGCAATCCCCCCAGATGAATAGATGTCCATATTTTACTCTCAGTTCCCATCAGCACCACAGCCAGGAACATGACTCAATACCTCCGCAGGCCTCTCTCTAGCAAGGATCAGCCTCGTAATTCAGGTCCAGTCCTTTTGTCATCCATCAAGGGAAAACCAAAACGCTGCTCCAAGACACCGCTGTGCTCTATCAACTATTTGGTGTTAAGCGTAGCAGTAGGTATGGAGGAGGGTAATATTCCATATCACTGGAGATATCCTTGCAATCTGTCTGTGATTTATTTCTTCTCAGACCTCTGATGGGCTAAATGACTCGGCTCTCTACAGCTTAAGCTGCTGATATTATGGATGTTTTATTGTGCAGGAAATTCTCACTGAAGTAATTCCTGGACTTCCACTTTTCATTATTTATTTCTCCTTTAAATTTTAAAAAGGTCATCTTATGAAATGTTATGCATTTCGGCCAGTGATTTTAGTATGCACCAACATGAGGTCATTATTACCTGTCAGCAAGCATTTTAATTGTAGCCCTTTTTTGCTGTGAGCAGGTGGAGCACTATAATAGTTCTATCATTATGTTCAGGTGACATTTAAATAATAGGTGCCCCCTAGTGGTGTAGTAATTATTCACCACTTACATGGCACTCTGGCCATGGTGCTGCCACATGTTATTATCATAAATATGCATTATTTATTTCTCTAAGATGAGGAAAATCTATAAATCTGCATATAGCCTGATACAGGAATAAATACAGAAGCATTTAATGAAAATGTACCACACCATCATCATTTGTGATTAATCATTTATTGTAGGATGAGCTGCAGACAATACATCTGATGCTTGCAATGCACTTTCTGCTGTTCAACTGCCAAGTCTGAGGCCTTAAGAGAAGATTTCTGCAGAAACCAGTTCTCTGATTGTTCTTTTTTCATTTATCAACATTTAGTTTGGCAAATGAAACTGGTTTGTTTCAGCAAAGCTGCACTGTTCTTGAAAGATATGTATTTTCTGAGACAAAGTATGTAATTAGCAAATGTAATTAGTCTCAGACGCAACAGTTCACAGTTCAAACAAACACTTCACACAAAACAAACCATCAGCATGATCATACAATTAGAATACCATATGGTATATCTCCCTTAGTGGGACCTTTGAAAGAATGATGAATAGAATAGATGCAACTGACTAATCTTGCAGGAGACTGCAAATATTGATACAGCAAAATGAGGAATAATTACTCACAGTAGCATTCCATGAGTTCTTTGGAATGTATTCCCAGGAAATGGGAGGAATCGCACTCCAAAGGGTAATCCTTGAGCAGTTCCTTTAGAGAAATTATACAGAGAAATTTCAAAGAAGCAACACAATGACCCCATAAATTCAGACTTTTTAGGAGGAAAACCAACTCCTAATGATTAATGACTGACATACTTCGACAAGACATAAAACTACACTTCACCTGCAATTTTTCAATTTCATTTGAATTCATCATGTGTTCACAATAAGCTCATTGTTGAGCAAAAACACAAGAATAAATGTTGAGCTCATTAAAATATTTAATTAATAGGAAATTCAGAACCTTGGGGAAGAAAGCTTATTTTGTAAATGTGGGACTGTAGCAGTGCCACACACTTAGTCTGGAAAGCTTGCAATATTTATATTTTTTATGGAGTGAATGGACAATTTGATGGATCAATGAAATTTCAAATTAGCTGATTAGTTTTTCAAGCATGATGTGAGGTAGTTGGGTGTGTCACAGTAATAAATATATAATGAATATGAATGCATTAAGTAGGGATGGTTTTGTGCTGGAAAAAAAAGTTTTTTGTTTACTTTTCTCATCTCAGCTGACATTGTAATTGTATAATTCTGTATTCTGATGAAGAAGGATTACATTCTGATAAGGCCACATAGCTAATCATACAGTATCATGTTTGGCCCTGGATGTGTATCAAAATGAAAATTTAAGTCAGTGTTAAAGGGTTGAGAAAGTGCAGCCTTATATAATTCATATATACTGGTTTCATGTCTTTTCTTTTCCTTTAACAGGAATTTCTCTGTACTTTTTCGATCTAAAACTGTGAATTTAAATGTGTACCTTCAAATTTTCAACATATAACTAAACAGAGTGCAAACATTTGAAAACCAAGTACTTAACTACAATGAAGACTTTCAGTATGTTAGTAATGTACATAGAAATCAATTCTGTTCACAATATATATGAAATTTATAAACGGGCCCAGCAGGGCCCACACAGGGCCCAATGCAGGCTGCCCACATTAAGTGAACAAACTGAAGGCTGCCTGAAGCAAGTCTGGGCTAGGCGTGGGCCTGGTGTGGGACACCAGAACTGGAAGTTGGAAAAAATTTTAGCTGCCCACATGGGCCTCCAGCCATGGTGTATGTGGTGTATCTGTACATGATGTCACAGTATCATAACATGGCATATCATAACATGGCATTTTAATGGTTTAAACAGCAGCCATTGGCAACAGATCAGTGTGCGAATATCACTTTTAATTAAGTCTTTCTTCTTCACTTATCACCATGGTAGATTTGGGTTTATCTGCTTGTATGCAACAGTAGTACATTAGCACTACTAGGCAATTGTCATGTCCTGCTCAGCTATGCATAATGATTTTTATTGCCTGTTAATAGTTTGATTTAGTCAACACACATAAACAGGCAAGAAAAGGATTGTTCCTGGTCAGTCTCTTCCTTTATGAAAGCTGCCATTGTAATTATTCCAACAACTGAAAAAAATGTAAGAAATAATAATAATGTATTGGAAAATAATGTATTGGCTCTAGGGGCCATTTTGGGACTATATTTATTTAATTAATTTTGCACAATTCTTTGTTATATTGAAAGGGGGCAGAGAGATCACTTTCCAATCTGTGTAGCCTTAGAGTGGACTTTAGGAGACAATTAGTGGAACGGCAACAAAAAATCATCCACAGATTGCAGTTCAGAATTGCTCATCTACTTGGCAAAACAAGACAGGCATGTGGTAATTTAAAAATAGTTCATATCCCAATCTTCTCGGTGCCATGTTTATCAAGCCACTTGTCATGCACCATCTGAAGCCATGTTTTTGAGTGCTGTTGTGATGGTTTTAATCCAATATCCAGTTTTAATACATGCAGATAATTACCTCTACTCTTGTGCATGTGCTATCTTCCTTTTCCCTTAATCACATTCAAAGCATTACTGGATCCATGATACCACCATGGAATTATCCTTGGATTTTGTGTGGCCTGAATCACATATTTAATATTCCATTATGTTGAGTTTATGCTCTTGTAAATGCACCCCTGTACGGTAATAAAGAGAGCTAATTATCTGGCAGTTACAGGGGAAATCAATGATGCTATGGCTCTGAAACTACACAATGGAACTAACATGTGAGCAATAATAACATGTATTGCCTTATCAGCAAGCTTCTCACAACCGAGGCACTAGCACAATTTTAATTAATGTGATTTTAATTTTTTTGTCTAATATAGTCGATTTTACCCGAAACACCTGATTTGCAAACTCTTCATACTCATTAATACCTTTGTTTTCATTATTCTAAGGAAAGACTTCTAAATTCACTACTTGCAATTGACTATTTGCTTGTGCGTGTCTCAATCACAGGGAGAATTCTGTATTGCAGTGGTAATGTTTCTTGTTTTTCATATGATTTAAGTTATAAGTGAATGTTACAACATATCATGAATTACACACGTCAGCATTTATAATGAGCAAAAATGATGAAGGCAGTAATTTAGCTACCTGAAGTTATTGGTCTCGTGGAACACTTGCTGGCAGATGCCCTTTGGTTCTCTCTTACTATTCTGAGAGAGGGTTTTGCCCCATCTTGGCGTTATCAGGGAATCCCCATTTATCTGTGATATGGGCTTGAGAGAGAAAAATTTTCTTTCACCTTGTCTAGCTATAACTATGTATAACAATATAACAATGTGTCACATTGTTGCCTCTATTTTCTCTCCTTTAAGCTATTGCAAAGAATTAGTATGAATGACATGGCAGTTTAATATAACTAAATATATGTGATGTCATGATGGGTATGAACCATATTTCTCACCTGGAACATAATTTGAGTGTGGATGTGGGAAAAATTGATCATGGGTCGCATTAACCCATTTCCTCCCTGAAATTGCATAGTTGCAGAAAAGGCAGCATGTTGTGTATTCCGCAGTCCATGACTTCTATGACTTCATTGGTGAGACAATGGACGTTTCAGAGGTATTACAGTGGAAAACAATGTTTTTTTGCAACTTTCTGTTTGAGCTGAGGAAAATCAACTTGGGTTGATCTTTAATTGAGATGGAATTCTTTGTGCGACTTGTAGAGAAATGAGGAATTGGAAATATTTGTCCTGCAATTTGACCTGATGTAAAGGAGCTGAAATGGGTAATATGTGTACCAAAGAAGTAATCTACTGCCTTTTTTAAAACGTTGCTTCTCGAGCATGCTGATGTATGCATCCTCAGTCACAATGCACTCCACTGTACTGTGAGAAAAAAAAATCACTTAAAAACATCACTGTCCATGGTTTGCATCATTATGCTGTTTCTCCATCAAGTCTGAGAGTGCAGAAATCCTCTTAGCATATTCCCTGATGTTACAGCCCTGATGACATAGCTGCTTTACAAAAGCACCACAGATTTTTTTTCCACATATTGTCAAAACTACCTAACGTTGAATTTGCAGGCAAATGTTCCACAAATGAGAGATGGATGCTTTTGTGTTGAATGACTGGAATGCCTGTCTTCCTGTGGCTCTGTTTGTTGGTCTGATTATTTCTTTTTCCACCTTGGCTTGTAAAGATTAGTGTTACTGTCCTTTGATTTTTTTCCTGTCTAATAAATTCAGCCATGTTGATTCATCAAAACCAACAGATATGTCAGAGTTAACTGAACATGGATTTGCTTAGTAAGCTAAATTTCAACTGAATTTTTTGTCCACTGAAATATATTTTGTATGGACAAATGTAAAGTTCGCCTTGGTTATGACACTAATTTTTAATTCAAATGTGTCATTTCTGTTTCAATGTTTTACTGAACCAGGCCTGTCACAGTGACTGTGACAAAAACAGAAATTAGTGAAGAGAAAATATGTGCATCAACAATATTATAATTTTAGTTTATTCCACTGTCCTTGTTCTATTTGTGTGTGTTTTAAATCACGGCCCGCGTAGACTGCTGTCACAGTGTGCTGTTACAAAAATGTTATTTGACCTCATCTCAGAGAAATGGATGAGGAACAGCAGGAAATGTTCTTTCATTCCAGGAGCAACATTATTAATACTGTAAATGATAATGTGCTAAATATTTTAATACTCCAAATTGTGCATATGTTTATTTATCTGATTCAATGTGTGATATTTTGACAATATACCTCCTTACTTACTAATGTATGATAGCATGTGTATATACTGTATTATAAGAGTTCTTTATGACTTCTTTTCGTGTATACTTATACTCAATTGACAGAGAGACAGGAAGAGAGAGAATAGGCTTCCAGCAGAGGGAGTGAGACTACAGACTGTCTCTCCTTATCCCCCTCTCTCTCTCTCTCTCTCTCTCTCTCACACACACACACACACACACACACACACACACACTCACTCATACATTGTTAGCCACTGTTACTGGTATTGTACAGAGTTCAGATTCATCTCCCTTTTGAGTCTTTCTCGTCTCTGTACTGCAAAATCTGTATAGACACAGTCAGAATCCACATAAAAAGCACATATCTTACATCAATTAACACAATGAAATTTCCAACCAGTTGTGGTTTCTTCTTGATCATACCAGTTCATCAGCCTTATATGATCTTATCTTGAGGTTACAACACTTAATTCCATAACACATACCACCAACACAGTGGCACGTGTAGGTCTTGCAATGATGCTGGATTAACTAGAACCAGTTATTTTGACAGTCGCAGGTGGTTCAAATTAATTTGAAAAAAAATAGAAGAACTTGCATTTCAACCAAGTCTTTTAGAACAGATAATGATGCTGCATATTTAAATAGCACACTCATAAATGTGCTCTTGTTGCCTGGAGACCGTGGTCTGTGTTGATGTGATGCATGAAAGCTACATGCAATTGGGTTGGTTAAAATAGGCCTAATGCAATTTGAAGGTGCTTGAAATCATCCTTAGAAAAAAACATTAATGGCTCATAAAAACAGCTGAAAAACATAACTCTTATGCCATATGCAAATGTATACTGCATGTTGCTTTATTCTGCCACAGAGGTGTCAAATATTCATGCACCTGGTGCAAAATGAAGTGGCACATTCAAATAACTTCCAGTTTTAAAGTAACTTAAGAACTCTTTATGGCTAATATTCCCATTCTTCTGAAGCCTGCATGGCAACAGCTATGTGTTTATGTTATAACTTACCCAACTAGTCACCCATGAGAACCATAAAATAATAAAATTTATATTTCAGAAAAGCAGATATGTGTATTATTAAATGGCCTGGTTGCTTTCAGTATTGCACCTCCTTATTTTTCACTGCAGATTCTCCCAGTATTACACTTTAAAAAATGCAAGATGCAGGCCAAAAAGTGGGACTAAGGCTATTATAGGTTAACTGTAAAATCTATAATTCAGGAATGTTTTAGACAGTGGAGAATGTAATGAAATGTTACTTTGCTGTGCCCTCCCCCTTGTTTGTTCCCCCATAGGTCAGATTGCAAGTAAAGCAGACAAGTTTTAATAAAATATAAGTACATAAAACAATACTATTTATGATGTATAAACAACATTCTCTTGCCTAAACTTCGGGGTTACCCAAACATCAAGCCCAGCTGCTCTCCCGCCTTCTGTCTACCACCACGAGAGCATGGCCTCTTTCAGGAAAGCATGTAACCCATGCACCACACACTACTCCCGCGATATATGGTTCAGGGTGTTCTCCAAACACATGTGATTAGATTTCATTCCACTACAAGTGCAATGCTACCCACCCTTCAGGCCCAATACCCACTGAAAACATAACCCCCAACCCCCCACCCCCTACCCCCGATAGTCTGGCACCAACTGGTCAATGCAGTCTACCAAAGCGTATACACACAGAAAAAGAGGCGGCTAAGGCTGAGATCAGACCAGGCCACTGCAACAATAAATAAATAAATAAATAAATAAATAAATAAATAAATAAATAAATAAAAAGTGCGAGTCCTGCAGTGCTGCTGCTGACAAACAGTCTCTGGTTCCCTCCCTCTCCGTGATTTGCTGCCGCAGGACAATGTCTAGATCCCTCTTGTGTGATGGACAGCCCGGATGAACCTGCAAAAGTAAGGGACTTTTCAGAGGAGGGGTAGGTTAATGGAGGTGGTACACAAACTGAGTAAACAAAGAAGTCATTCCTTATCTGCCAGGTCACAACACTTTTGATGCAATATCCTCCGCTTCCATTGATTGTTACTGGTGTACGGCCCTGATGCCATCAGCTGTCTTGTAGGTTTCTCTGGCTTCCTGCTGGTTTCTCCCTTCCCGGCTCTAGCACTGTGCTGACGCAGTGGTAACTGTGGATTCCTGGCCACTTGAATTACACAACACATAATGTTTAACAAAAGGTAGACTTGCATACTTTCACTTTAAAAAAAGGCAATCTCAAAGGCTGTTGGACAACAGCTTTCTCACTTGCCAACCTCTCTACTACTGATGGTCACTCTCCTCTGTATAAGGTGTGCCCTATCAATCACCACAGAGGGCTCACACAAGCCATACTGCACACGTGTCCCTGGTAGCCACAGGTAAGTCTGTCCCATTTCCCTCCCATTCTCACAAGTCTTTATCCATCTTGTCGGTCAGAGATACTTGCCTCCTGACAGGCAGTTATGAGCCCTTTAGTGGTATGAAAGTTGTGTCTGCTTGTTGCGTCCTGTATCAGATTTGCTACCATTATTTTTATTGTCTTAACCTGAATACTGAGCATCAGACTTGTGCCGTCTTGGTGCACTCCACCTCAAAACAACATTATTAAGGTGGCTCTTCATGTTCTGCTACTGATCATCAGCGTTTAAAAGCTGATATTTACCATGCACTAAAGAATATATGCCCCCACCTATTCAGAGACAGACAGCATTGTAGCTGAATATTGTAGAAAGTTATGCCTGATGATGGTTTCATGAAACACAAATTCCTTTCAGTGTAAATGACAGGCTCAAATTCAGATTGCCCTCTGAGAACAAAAACGAAAACAAGCAAAAAAGTACATTGCAGGCTTTGTGGCAAACTGACCTTTTTCATCCTTTCCAGCTATTGTTCTTTTTTAAAATTTGGTTTCTGACACACTGCACCATGGTTCTCGCAGTTCTCACTGACACCACAAATGCATATTAAAATGACAAACTATAGTCAGTAGAGTCACATCAGTCAGAAAAACACTTTCATCAATCAAAGTTGAGGCAAGGACCTCTTTCCACCCTTTTGCCTCAACCACAGTGGAACTCCCTCTCTGGTCACCCCCAGTGAACTTTGACCTCTAAGCTTGGAGTGCCTTCAGGAGTTTATTTGGATTGCGGCGTTAAAGTAAAAGGCAGAGCTTTCTCAATTCAGCTTGCCTCTGACCCCTCAAATGTGATACATTTTAATGCATCACTGAACAGTGGCTTTACATCAGGGTAAGCTTTGACACACATGCCCTGGGGTGTCATTCAATTCCCCACATTTTTGCACATTATAGAGAGCCTTTGAAGTGTGTCTAAGAAATGTCCCAAGCTTGATAAACAAGCTTTCATAAGGTGATGTCTACCTCCATATGTATTTCATACATAAAAAGTAATAGTAATAATAAATAGGTGTGATACCAAATACAAAGTGTAAATTGTTCTGTATTTAATAAAGCATATGCAGAAAATATGGCTTTATGTTCAAGTTAAATCTTGTCTTGTCACTTCAGGAGTCCTCTATCACTAACAGAGATGAGAAATCAAAAAGCAACAGTGTGAGAAGGATACATCTCCAACGAAGGACACATCAGAGCCCTGAAAGATGAGTTCTGCAGCAGCCAGCTCCCTTCACTGCACCAAAGCTGGTCCATGGCATTGAGGCAGCGGCTGGCACTTCAGGTGAGGGGTAGCCTTGCACCGCGCTGTACTGGATGGCCTGTCTCTGCCATTTATCAGCTCTTACTGCAGGAATAAATAAAACCAGCTGAGTCTCCACCAACCATGTCTCCTTCACATTCCTGCCAAAGGAAACAAGCTTCCGGCATCATAGTGACAGGGGTTATGGTAGAGCTTCTAATTGGATTTAAATTAGGGACCATCAATGGTAGCCTCCCACCTGGGGCAATGCACATCTTGAGATTAGCTATTATACATAGCCACACATGATGTACTGTAAGCTTAGAGTGAGAGCTTCTGAGTTTGAATCACAAGTTAATTTACATCAATTTCCCTGGCAACTGCCCCTAATTAGCTGGCATTGATGATAAAATGAGCAAAAACAAATTGTGCATAATATTCATTTGATTATACAGTCAATTGATACCGACTCTGAATGTCACAAAGAGATTTTCCACTTCGAGAAATCTTCAGAACAGCAATTATACAACTAGACCATACTCTACACATTACACATGTGATATAGTAATGATATAAAGTGAGCGCATCAATACCCTTATCTGATTAACATTCTGTAGACTGCACCATGTGCTGTGGGAATGCTTTCGCCCAGCTGGCCTGCATCTGGTACTTTGCCCCACGGAAAAAAAAAAAAAGTTGGTGGCTGAAAACACGGACAGATTGACACATGAAGATGCCGGAGACCAGCGGGGGAGGCAACAGATGACGATCCGCGCGTGGGAGTCCTGAAGCGCTGCGTGAGAACAGATAACCGGCTTTAGTCCTCATCAGCCAAAAATGAATGGGAACGATAATGAGATGCTGAATGCGCCGCGCTCATGTATGGCCATCCCTGGAGAAGCCTCGCAGCGCTTGTGTCAATCAAATTACCCAGCGCCCCAGCGCACTCATGCCTGCGAGAAACTGTAATCGTCTATGACACAGCGATACAGCCAGGGGTGGGTTTCATCTGGCCGTGAAAAGGTGAGGTTTTAGACTTAATAGACACATATAGGTCACTTGTAGACATTTATGGAGGCAATCCAGATTAAGTGCCTTGCTGAAGGTTTAAAGGGGAACTATACATCTGGGATTTGAACTAGCAACCTTTTGGTTTACAAGACCTGCTGCTTAACCACTACACCACACTGTTGACTATTTGTGCTGCCTATTGATACTGTCGCTAAGGTTTAATGGAGATGTAGTCAGAATCAGGCAATCAAAGTGGGAAATTACATGACTGAACTACAAGTACGGCCCCAGATAACTGTTGAGTATGATACACCCTGGCCTGTGTGCCCGCTCCTCTGGACACACTGAAGCTCATTTGCTCGTACTAATCCAAAAAGGACTGTGATTATGAAATGCTGCCACTGCATTGAGGAAATCATTTGAGGGCTGAATGTAACATTGGTGGATGGCATGTTAGTTCGAAACCTCACCAGATGCAGTATATCGGAACAAGCACCGCACTGTGAAATTTAGAGTGCAAGATCTGCACTCTGAGCTGTCTTTAACAGAGGAACAAGACACTGCTGTCTTCTGTCGCTCTCAGAGTTAAACACATTTAACAACAAAACCTTCCTAAATCAACATGTTTTACTATTTTACATTATACTATTTTATTTATTTTTTATATGGATCACTTAATGATTTTTCCAAAAAATGTATATTTGAGATACAATATCAACAGCGTAGGCATCTCAGAATTTCAAAATCTATACCTATGTTTCCACTGACTTGCCTCAGATGAACGTCAGCTATACTTGAGGTAAGCTAGAGGCGTTTCCCCAAAATTCAGCCAGCCTGACAGTGTGATGGCCAACCCCAGTTAGCATAACAGGGTCAACCTGTGCCCAGGTAAGTCAAGCAGCAGTATGTTTATCCGGTAAAACAGCCAGAAAGTGTATTTAACTACTTTGCTTATTCCTGCATAGGTAGCACTAACAATGTTTCATTGACTCACATATCATCAGTGGTTCATGATGAAACTAGTTCATGCTCCAATGCTTTACAATAAATCTATATACAAGAACCAGAATCATTAATTGCAATTTTTTTGTTGTGGTCTATCCACAACAGGAATACCAGAAGCACATGTTTAAGGATTTCTACCTCATCATAAGAGAACTAGCAGGTGAGAATCAGTCACTTGGAATGTAAAACATTAGGTCATATTTCAATGGCTTGTACATTCTCGCAGGGCTAAAAGTGGCTTACAGCCAAATTAATCAGTCTTATGTGCCAAACACTGAGCAGCTAGAATCAAAGGCAGCAGTATCAGCAGTATAATCTATTAAATTGATTATGATGATGATTAAGATTAGGTCACAACAATATTGAGTAAGAATGTCTCAGGGAAAAAACAATACATACAATTTTGTTTTTAAAGCAAGCCATGGGAAAAAATGTTTGCTTCTGAAATGCAGCAACAAATTCATCACTCTCCCCCCAATGTTTTTCTCCTGTTTTATTTCAGGATAGTGGGGGAAAGAAGGATTGGACGGACACTTACTCTAATATGGAGGGATACATGAGAGGCTATCACTGTTGCTGTCAGTATTGAGTGCATTCCGGCAGCTGTCACTGTAATCCAGATTGATTTGTTCCTGATTTATGGCTGGTATTTATCAAGCCGTCCCTGAAAGAAAATCCATCGTCACATTTGTGATCCTGCGGAAACACCTTTAAAATGATAACACTCTGCTGGTACAATGCTCCCTACCTCTGGAACTTGGATTTGCCATCAATAATGATTTATAATGATTGATGGAGTTGTGTGGTCTGTGCCTTAAGAGGGGTCAATACCACTGGACTTGTATCAAATGCGTGTTAGTACATTATTCAGGGGCATTTCTTCAAGCACTTTAAATCAAAGCTCAGTAAATACAGGATTCAGACAGCTTGATGCATGCGGTGTTGATGACTATATTTCTCTAGTACAGCTTGTGATAGGAGGGAACAATAATTAAAAAATGCAAAACAGGCCAAGAGCTCGTAAAAAGAGTGACTTGCAGAGATCCTCTGCAGTATGGGTTAGAGGCCTCCCACTCTGCCCACTGGCATCATGAGGTTCTGCCATAAATTAAGCTGGAGACATGGGGTGATGAAACGACCAAGTGATTGTGACTAATTTATGGAAAATTACAGCAGAGACAGCATAATGATTAATGGCAAGAAATTGATTTCATAAAGCCAGTCCCAAAAGTGATCACAGCAGCAGCTATATCACCTCTAGTGGTGTCACCACCTGAGCTGACACCTCAACACTGGGGCACCGAGCACCCTGAGTACCAAGTAATCTGCCTCCATTCTGTGTGGGGTTCCCAAAGTGTTTGCAGGAGAAGTGCCTATTAGCAGCGATATTGAAGTTTAATGAGAAAATGCCTGGGTGAAATGTGTCCCTGTGGGGCTTATGAAGCAGTCAGTGGTCTGCTTAATTGAAGAACTATATGCCCATTTAAATTGAGCTCAATTGTAATACTACGGGGTTTCCATTTACCAGTAACTATCCATAATTTACCAACTTCTGGAATCTAGGACAGAAAAAATAAAAGCCATCCATCATTTGGATTGACAAGAAAGTGCCTTAAAGATGTACTGATCAGAATGACAAATGATGAGCCTAAAATTCTTTTGTCTTCATATACTCTTTCCTGTCCCTGTTCTCTTCCTCTTTCCCTCCCCACCCCTCGCACTGAGGCTGGCTCTTTCTCAAGAAAGGATGGGTTTGGGACAGACACTACACCAGACTTAAAATCTAGGCTTCAGCACTTTGTAAATGTATAATGTGTTGTGCTAATGCCCTGAACTATACCTTTTCCAATGTAAAATGATACTAACACATTCTGAAACTCATTCAGGAAACAGTGTGTTTTAGTGTAATTCAGGTAAAGATCTATGTTCAAAGGCAAGGAATCAGTGCCCCATTCAGGTACTGAAAATGAGCAAAGGAGACTTCACTACAGCTTGGGCTGCTGCTATCTGACATTTGAATCTGTAACTGCAGACCAAAGATAGAGGTATAAACCTGGATAGGATGGGAGAGAAGCTATAAGAGCAAAAAGACCAGAAAGCTGAGTAAAATCAGGATTAATCGGATATTCAAGAGGCGTGTGGGAAGGCAAATTGAATGAACAATGAGAGTTGGTCAAAACACAGTGGTGGGGGGGCTGGCAGAGCTGCATTTAGGTTGAAGCACTATTTATTTTACAGGCTCAGTATGATAAAACAGACATTTTGTATTTAATTCAAAGGCAGTGTTCCCCATGGAAGGAGTTGGATTATTTGAAAGGACAGATGCAAATTGTATAGAGGTGGAAGATGGATCATGGGTTCTGGCTCATTTGAATGGAGAATTCCTGTTGATGGATGTGAAAAAAGAATGCATGTTTCTTTGAAGGAGGGGGAAAAGGAAACAAATGCTTGAGTCCTAAATGTTCAGGATCATCTCTTTCTGATATCGTTCCCATTTGTTGAATAGTTTGATGACCCTTACAACCCTTCCTGCACATGCACACTGTAACCACTTCCCTAGGATGTGTGCATAATCTGAGACATCACGCTGCTAGAAGTTTATAACATTAGTCTGTTGTTATGCATATGAAAAAGTTAAACAATTTTAAAATTAGTATGCTGTATTACATCTGCAGGTTATTCTGGCACTGTGGTTCTCAAAATCATTGTACTGATTAATAATCCATACCCCAGTGCTCTGGTGTAGCTGTTGATCCATAGCAATTGAAAAGCACCAGTCAATCGCTGCTGTGTGCATGATCTGGATACTAAAGGATTAAGTTGCCTGTGTCTTGAATACATAATGCGCTACAACATTTCCAGTACAGAAACCAAAATAAATTAAAGTAATGAACTTTATAATTGGTTTTCTTTCTTCCCCCACAAAATGTTGCCATTTGACAAAATCTGCAGAAGTCCACTGTTTGGACAGTTTAGGGGAGCTGAGTAAAATGAGGTCTTGCATAATCAATCAGAGTATTGCTGAGGGGTAAGTCACTTTTTAATTATATACCAGTGGTGCCCAGGGACATGTAGCAATGCCTTTAATCAATGCGTCAGGAGCTACCACATGCCAGACTCGCACGCCAATCAGTATCAAAATGAAGACCCGTGTATTTTTTTTTCCTGTGTTGGCTGCATAAACAATATACCTGATTTGTGAAGCCCCTATGAGTCAGGTTTGTTTTATAACCTGGGCAATAGCCTTTCTTCTCCTTCCCACCATCCTTACCCACGTCCTTCAGTGACAGTAATAGGATCTGATGCGCAGTTATTCAAAACAGGTCTGTAAAGCTGCCAAGAGACCAAATAAGGCAGAGTAAGAAACTGAACCACTTTGAAGCTGACAGCTCTGTGAACCATTGTTACACTGCCATGCAACCTTCACCCAAGCCTTCCCCCCATGGAGGATTATTGGCTATGCTGCTGTAAGTTGCAATTGCAGTCAGCTGCAATGCTCTTTCACTGTATGCCCACAAAGCATACAGTACATTTGTGTTTGTGTGTGAAGACTGCCTTTTCATTATCACACACATTTTGGTCAAAATACATCAAGTGCATGCATGAAAAAAACACTTATTAACATTAGAAATGTTATACCTTACTGATGTGGGCTTCACATTTCACATTTGCCAGGTACCTATAAAACTGACTCAGACATAAACAGAATGGGGTAGTCTTTTTTAATAACTTGTATGAAAAAAATATAAAATTCAACCATGTCCCTTGTGCACTAAGCAATATCCGAGAAGACATGAATGTTGTCCATGAAATAAGTGGTATTTATTGGTTGGATCATACCAGTTCCATGTCAGGGAGACGCAGAACGATGAAGAACGACAGCTGATAGGAGTAGAATCAGATGATGTCATTATGAGTCATAACATGTGCCACTGTGTAGTTATTTGTCATATCTCTTGGTAACCTAATGGCCCGGGCATGTGGCGAAACAATGAGGCTGAGGTCCTTTCTATTAGAACTTGCAATATCCACTTTTGATGACTGGATTCCTTACAGAAGCCCTTACCTCTCACTTTCTTTATTCCAAATTGCTCACAGCAGGTAATTTTTCAAATATTATGAGCCAGCAGTTCCTTCTCTTTCTATTTTTTATGTCTTTTCCACTTTATGCACCACCATTTTGGAAACACCAATTGTACATTGTCGTTTGTCATTGACCACTGTACTCAAACAGGAATGCAGGGCTCAGTAAATGCAATTCTCCAGTGCACTCACATGCCAACCACTTCTGCTTTTCATCCTGCAAGTCACCCAGCTCACTACAGTGAGCTAAGTGCCTATGGGAGCATGGGTGCAGCTTCACTTATATCATCTGGACAAGATTTAATATATTTTTATTGTACAGTACATATTACAAGGCATTGTATGACATCTGTCATATGTTTGCTGTGCTGTATGGCATATCGTGTCAGCGCACATCCTGGATCCCAGCCTCCACGTAATCATTCTGATAATAGTTCATCTGGCTCCATGCTGTGCCTTCTTATTTCAGGGCTGGGGGGTGATGGGGGGAACACATATTGAACACAGACTTCATCCCATGGAAATGGACAGATCGTAACCCTTTCCCTCTGTCTGGTGAAAAGGAAACAGCCCCTGGATATGACAATGACACGGGAGTAAATTAGGGCATACTGCATCTATGGGAAAAATTATTCAGTCATTCAACCTGGAAAAGAAAAACCTTGAGATGTCTCAAGGGTTACTCCAGTCTGTTGGTCGTGTCCAGCAAAATTCCACCTCTCTAAATTTTTAATTCTATACTGTATTTAAATCTAAATTATATACAGTTGACCTTCTTGTGTAACTAGAGTGTTATATCTCAAGCTATGTTTTTAGATATACAAGGCATCCAAGCTACTGCCAACACAGCTGACACTTAGGCTTAAGGGAGAACCACTAAAGTTCTTTGTACAGTACATATCATATGCCAATGGTGTACATTACCACCCCACTGCACATCTAAAAAGATTAATGTTAACACCATCCAATGTATTTACCTATGATTTTAATACAACAATGGAATGGCTATCAGCTTTGCCTGAATGAACTAACAAAGAAAAACAAGATGATGTAATGATGTCCCAATTCATGTGATGGTGAGGGCAGCAGGAAAAATATGAAGAGATAAAACCAAATATACATAATCAGAAATTAATTATTATGTGTCTCTCAGGGATTTCAGAGGAAACACAATCCTGCAATTAACATACTTTTTCTGAAAGAATTAATATTTAATCCTGAATTCCTTAATGTTATGACAGTTATTGATTCTACCAAGACATGGTGCAGTTGCTGTAAGCCAGTCATTAATAAATTAATATATTTTGTCAGACTTGAATTCCACACAAATGTTTGTGTGAGTACTGTTTTTTATTGTGGTGTTTTTTTTCTCTGTGGAAAAGGAGACAGGATACCTTTTCAGCATGGATGGAATGCACTAGCTCGGTTGTGAGGAAAGCAATTTATCCCTTTCGCTCCTCCATCAGCAAATCTGACCCTGGAGCTCACGGATAAATCCATGGCCAGTCTGCACACTTCTAGCACTATGTGAGGATGAATGATGACTCTTGGGAGTGTTCATCGACAGCGCAGTGATCAATCACTCCACCATTGATCCTCTAATGAAAATTGCATGCTCCCACCTATGGTCTTAAATTATCACCAATGATTATTTTCTATTTCTTGATTCAGTAAAAGTAAAAAACCATCTCACATTCACAGCAACTAAACTGTGCAAATGGCAGGCTTGACCAGGTGATGCATTCCTTGTCTTTAGACATGTGCACACTAGATGTTTTTTAAGACATAATGATCAGTTTTTTTTTTCTTGCTCATGTAGGTGACAGTCTTTACGAGCTTAGCTGACTGGAAAATCCCCAGAAATGTAAAGACGTTTAATCTGAACTGAGATGTGAACAGTGGTTGAGGTATCATAAATCCTAGTCACAGTTGTACGTTCTTTGTGTTAGTTAGCACTTTGGTAGGCCTTCTCATAAAAAACTATTTTATCGCTTTGTCTGCAGCAGAATGTATACTTGCTACAGCTCTCACCTCAAAACTTACTTTGAACAGGTTGCATTGTGCAAAAAATCCAGTTTCTTTTCTCTTTTCTTAACTTTATCATCTTAAATAAATTAATTAAATGAATAATAGATAAGCAAATAGTCAAAGTCAGCTCTGAGGGTGTGTGAAAGAGAGGGAGTTGAAAGATCGGGCTTAATGTACTGCTTTTGGGCTGTGCCACCACCCATATAATGCTGATTCTGTCTCTGTTCTGGTCAAATGCAGGGAAATTCCTTCTATGGTAATGAAGTCTTGTCATGTTATTTTAGGTTTCTACAAAGCCTACACTTAACATTGAAATAAAATGCAGGGAAAACTTCATGCATATGAAAAAGGACTGCAGGTGAAGAACGTCGTTCAATACTCAATACCTTACTTTGGAAACATACACCTGTTAGGATATTGCTGCCTCACATGTAATTGAGCAAGAATTCTTGACATATAGCAACAATCAGCAGTGTGTTTATGAGGAAATGAAAACATTATGGACGGACATAAAATGGCTTGTACCCAGCTGAAGTGTGTCATTTTGTTCCCGAAACAGAAAAATGTCATCAAAAGAGAACTGAATAGAGAATGTATTCCCACAATCACAAAAAGAGTATTTAATGAGGGAGAGTTTTTTTTCTCCTCTCTCCTCTCCCACTCTAATGCAGTTGAATTCAAAAAAGTCTGTTAGTCTGGAATAAAAAAAACATGATGAGAAAGTTCAGAGACAATTTATTCTGCAGTGACCTCTGAAGTCACAGAGCTCTATTTCACTGGCACGAATAAGATTGTTGTTATCATTATGGTGTGAATCAGGCTATTCCAAGGCAGTCTTTGTGACTTTATAAATAGGAAGCAGTGGTTTAATAAAGGAATCAAAGGCCCCAAACCAAAATGCAATAGTCCCTCGTAATGTTATCTTAATTTGATATTATTAAGGGATTAAAATCATGGCAAAAATTCCACAAGAAAGGATAATGCAGATTAAAACTGACATATTAAAATCAAATACTATTATATTGTTTCAGTTGTTATGCTCTCTAGTACAAAGTACAATAAACTAGGTATCTTCAGTACCAGGTTACAAATATTTTTCTGGAAATGTACAGTAGAAAAGACAGAAATATCTTGTATATGTGATGCTAAAAATATAGTATCTAGCAAATAGTTACATTATTTCTTTACATGTAATTTTTAATTATGTTCATCAAAAATAACTTTATGAACTCTTGTTAGGAAGGAATATTATCAATATCATGGTTTTGCTCTTAATAAAATCAGACAGTATTTCAAAGAAATGCCAGAGATCAGGTAATCATTTGACCAATGAATCGTCTCCATTTATTTTACTTTACTGTATCTGCACATAGTGTATGCTTAACTTATCACTAGTTACATTAATATATCAATAGATTCACTTGTTGAAGAGGTACTTGGGGAAAGAAGATAGACACTGAAGGGTGTAACCAAATGTGGAAATATATGGTGCTAGGTGACACAGACGGGTTGGTGCTGGCTAATAACAAACAAGCCTGCATTTAATATGTACAAATTCTATTTGTTTTATATGCAAAGATGAGATGTTGTCTTCTTTGTGTAAACTATTTAAATGCTTGTGTGTGTGTGTGCGTGTAAGCAAAATTTTATGTTTGCATTTATGTATTTCTGATATGGATATCATGTCCCAATAAGCAAGAAAACATGTTGAATGCAGCTAAAGTTTGTGTCTAGTCAGCCTCTCCTGGGATGAGTGCAAATACATAGGTGTAGTTTATAAATCACACAGCATATTTCAGACCAGAGTGGGTCTCTATGTTAAGGTTCCGACTGGTGCATGAGGCAAAACTTCATTAGTCATAGTTCTATTTTGTCACATTTCTAATACATGATCCTGGCTCTGAAAAAGAAACCCTTCCACTTGATGCAACCAGCTATGGTTCACTCGGCTCCACCTCAAAGCTTGTACTTGCTGGCTTGACTAAGTATCTCCCCAGAAATTTGCACACCAGAAGGCTGTTTGCAAATGTGAAGAGCACTCAAATGACAAATTCGTCTGAAGTTCAGCCTTCAGGCAGGTCTCGTCTTATTTAAGAGTACATGGTTGTTGTATGAAACAATTTCAAAGATGACTAATCCGAGCTATGGCAAAATGCATTTGTTTCATGATTTTTGCTGTTGTATGAAAATTTGGTATGTAAAAGAGTTGCTGTGGCTGTGTCATGCATTAAGTACTGCCAGATCATCTGTCTGCAGGCAGCAGAAATGAGGAATTAGGCTGGCATTGTAAACAATAGCAGTAATAGAAAGAGAGTTTATTAGTAAGCTATTTATGACCATGGAAATATATTCAAAACAAATCTCTCAGGATAATTCTGTATAAAAATACCAATATTACTGAATTGTAGTCCCACACCGTAATTTTGTGAGCACACTATTTAAGGACCTCACACAAAATAATCCCGCCTTAAATTACTATTACCCACATGTCATTTTATGTTGTTAAATTTAATTTGCCACATTTGCCTGTCTGGCAATTTAGCCAATTTGCTATTTGCTAATTTACCAATAAAACATGATTTGATATAATCAGATGTATAATTATGCAAGTAGTCCCTTCCATATTTATTTATGCCCCTGATCAGATTAAATAATGAAAACAAAACCATTCATGTGTGGGAAACTGCTTTTCTGCAAACAAAACAAAAAATGAAATGGTGCTCCAAACTTAATATCAGAAAGTAAACTCATATTGTTAAAAGACCATTTTATTACAGAAAACACAAGGGTCAAATTTACTGAAACCCTCACAGTATTTTGTAAATCCTCTTCTGTCATGGATTACACTAGCAGAACCTCAGAAATCCAGAACCTCCACCATCCACAGGCAGAGTTACAGGGAGATCATTGTACAACTTGGAAGCTCATTGTCTTTTCAGAAATGAAATATCTTTCCACTATATTTCTTTGCAAAAATACTTTAAACATAGTGCAGTGACTGTTCCAAATGTAGCATTTAGAATTCATCTTGGCTCCAAAAGTGCCACAGAGGAAAAGACAAAACTCAGAATCAGATGAATTCCAATTGAGTAAAAAGTGTCTTGAAGGTTCCTATAGGCCTGGAGCTGTGATGGCCAATCACGAGACAACCTTGGTCAACAGGACTCCACGTGATTCCCACGTGAGACACTGCTATCATACCTCTGACAAGGTACTTAACCCATTTTGCTTCAGTAGAACATCTCATTGCATACTAGGTGATATGCAAAATGTAAGGTTTTGCAAGTTTCTCTGGATAGGCACATTTGCTTTGTGAAATAATATAATGATATATATGACAAATAGCCTACCTAAACCTGCAGCAACCTGGTAATACTGTAGGTCCAGTTTCCTTCTTTGCTAACTGCCACAATATGAAACTGAGGGGCTGAAGACTGAACTTGCATATCAACAAGTATCGTTGATTTAGCAAATATGTCTATACTGATTATAACAATATCAACATAACAACATCATCTAAAAAGAACAAATGGCCCAGGATCTAAACTGGCTGTATCATCTACCATCTGCCAAGAGGCCATGGCAGTGGATCAAATGAGCTTCATTCGACTGGGGAAAGGGGTATGTCAATCATGATTGCCTTGTCTTACTGCTCTCAGACACCCCGCGATTCATTAGGTACTGTGTGTTGCTCAGATGATGTTGGTTCTGTGGGGGTGTTTTGGTCTATTGCAATGATCTCTTTTCAGTGGTCCTGCAGTGCTTACAGGTTAACAGTGTGCAAAGTGTACCAGTTATTATGGTGAGTTGGGCCTAATGTATAATTGGCGTTTGAAAACATTGTTGCATAGAGAGGATAGCATAAATATTATTTTGTTTTTCATAGCAGCAATAGAATAATTTTAATTTGTACTTTATCTTTCCTTTGGCTGAGTATAGTATGGGCACTACAACACAAAAATAATATACATGTTACTAGCATAATGCATTCAAATTCAATTCAAGCAGAGAAAGCATCCATAGCAGTAGTGGTTGTCCTCTCTATTATTAACTCATAAGATTCTCACCCCTGCTCATTACAAAGCCTATGGAAAGAGCCAAGATGGGGGCTCTTTGGTTACATTTGTTTAAGCTTCAGCAGGACTACATTTAGTGGCAAGCAATCTTCTCTACGTAAGTGAATGACAAGATGGGGATAAACAATTATTAAAAGCTAGCTAGGTCATTGTCGCTCTCATTCCTGGAGAAGAAAAGGGCTGTTAGCTAGCTAACTAGCTGGACTGTTACTGCCATGAATTTCAATCAGTGCCACTGTCACAATCAGAGTTGCTAAAATATCTAGATAGTGTGTCTTTGTCACTGAGAAATTGTCTACAGAAATTTCACGTTTAGCTAGCAGATAGTCTTTGACTGCTGGGATGGCTACAGGCTTCCTGTTTCCCTATGATATAACAGGAAGTAACATGCTAAATAGATTTATTTTTAGCATGTGTTACCAAAATTAAAGTAACAGATCTCTCAAAAATGAAAAGAAATGATCATTGATCTCAATAAATTGTGAGATGACCTTAAAAGAACTCATAAAAAGCTGAGTACAACTTCCTCTGAAATGTTCATTATTAAGAATTTTAAAGCTAGTAGGACAGTGATAATACTGCTACGAAAAGGACACAAGTGTCTTGCATTCAGTAACTGTGAGAAAAAAAAAAACCTTTTGCCAAAAGGCAACAGTTAACAGCCCAAAATAAAATGGCATCTTCAGGATACAATGCGTCAGAAAGTATGATTGAAAGTTACATCCGTTACTGTGCCATTTGTGCAGGGTTGTGAGGAAGAAGCCTCTTACGAAGGCAAACCAGAAAAAGGAGCAACTTGATTTTAGCAAACTACATCTGAATAACAATTGAAAGCCTGTTGTATCATCAAGTGAAACAAAAATTGAGCTTTTTGGACATGTTAAGCAGTGACTGTTTGGTGTAAAAGAGCTTATGTTGAGAAGAAAAACATCTTGAATGTGAAATTGTTTTGTACCTACAGGACCTGTAGCCTTTTTTAATATAGAGGAATCAGAAGATTTAACAAATACTTGGAAATTTGGGCAAAAACATGGTTCCTTCTGCCAAGAAGCTCAAAGCTGAAAAATGGACATTCCAACACATCAGCAATCCTAAGCATTCATCCAAAGAAATTGATAAATGGGCATAAGATCAATGTTAACAACTGACTATCTCAATTTCCAGACCTCAGTCCAATTTAAAATTTGTGATTTGAATTCACGAAAATAGCTGTAGTGAATTAACACCAAAAGATCTGAAGAACTTAGAGCAATTCTGCCAAGAAGAAGTGCTGCAGCAGTGTTATCCATGCCAGAAGAGGATTTACAAAACGGTAACTTCAGGGTTGTGGATGAATGTGATTCTTCTGTTACATCATGTTTTAGTTATTAATTAATTAGGAGTAGGAATGAATATGAACAGTGCTGTAATCCTTACTTCAGACACCAAGAAGACTCACTTTGCACTGATTCACAAGTTAGCCAAGATAATCATAGTTCATTTAATACACTGACCTTGAGACATAACATAAGGGGAAGCAATTTTTGCTCTCCTGAATCTTGAATGAAATATTTATATGCATGAAAAATGAGGAAGCGAGAGAGAGCAAGCTGACTTTAATTATTTTTGACTACTTTTTACATGTTACACAACCAGTTTAACATGAAATTAAGCCATCCCTGTAAGTGTTTAAATGATTTATTCAAAGTCATCCTCTGCCCTCTATTTAGCCTTGTAGCTAATATTGCCAGCTGTGGTCATACTGGTTAGCACACATACTTAAATATACATGAATATGCATACAAATGCCTTTTAATGATCCATATGCCTCAGGGAAAACATTCACGGTTCTTTACTCCTCAGTATATGTCAACATTTATATGCTCTCCATATTATACATGTACATAGATATGTAGGAGTAATCACATGCCGTAGGCCAGATGAGATTAATTCAATAATGCATTTTGGGGTGATTTTATTAAACACAGGTTAACTTTAGGTCACAGTAACTTTTAGGTCACTGGGCTGAGAAGGGCCTGGTGCACTATAACCTCAAGTCTTTCACTGCCTACCAAGCCCACTCTTATCTGTGATGAGGACTGACACCCAACCCATCAGGATTTCCAAACAGTCCACTGGTCCAGACAGTTGTAGCACAGTCAGCCTTGCACAGCACAGACACTTTACCATTGTACTTTCATTAAGCTACATTTCTTATTGTTTTGTACTATGCTGTAGTAAGTGTCTTGAGTACCTACTGATCTGAGATTGCTATTAAAGGCTTCTGATTTGGATTAGGATGGTTTTGATACATAAGCCCAGGGCATCCTTGAGTGTCCCATTGGCTGTGACAGGATGTCTGTTTTCATCAAAATTCTCTCTAGGCATCTTTAGAAGCAAACACAGCATTCTAGGTATTAGGAAACAGTCACATTCAATCCAGTAGTTCAGCAATGACACCTCTTCATTATTAATAGCTACATGAAACAGTTATAACTATTCTTTTAAATTCATTTTCGGGAGTGCAATCATTATTAGGCCTTGTAATCTTAATGGCCACAAAGTTTATAACCTAGCAATAGCAATGCAATTCAGTGAATATAAATAATTGATGTTCTGTGTGTTGTATCTGTATTAGTTTCCTGGAACCTAGAAAGGAGTTCTGAGATATGATTTTTCAAATTGTGTGCTTGAATAAAACTTTTTTCTTTTATCTCATTGTTGTTGTAGTAAATATTAACATAATATGAATGTAGCTACTCTTTTGTTAGTCTCTGGCAATTAAAGGCACACATGAACATCTACAGTATGATCAGTTATTACAAACTACTGTGAATAGAAAAATTACATTTGCTCTCAGAGTTATCTTTGTTTGCCACTAGGGGCATGTCTAACCAATATTTGAGATAATTTTGTGTCCCCTCAAGAGCCAATTATTTATAGTATTTAAATAATGTAACATGTAAGGTGTTCCTTGTGGGACATTCCATTAACTGTTTATATCTGTAAAGACAAAATTATTTTGTCAACAACAATATGTCAAAAAATTGATTCATTGAGCATACAAATAGTCCTGTTGCTTTTGTTTTCCTGTTTGCTGAAGTTTCATGATTGAAAACCTTAAATGGTATTGTCAGGGTACAGGCGCGGACTCAAACGCAGACGAGGTGTACTTCAGGTTCCAAGTGGTTTATTACGATAGGAAATTGCAGGGCAAGGTCGTGGTGGCAGAACAGGCAGGGTCAAAAACCAGGAAGGCAGTGCGAGGCAAAACAAACAAGGAGCAGGGATCAAAAACAGGAACAGGCTGGGACAAACCTGGGCAGGCAGGCAGATCAGGCAACCAGGGCAGGACGGCAGGCAGGGACGAGGTAGGAAATCAGGCAGAAGTCAGCACAGGATCAACAACATGAGTGATAAGGCAGGTACACAACAGAGGAAACACTGAGACAAACTGGCAACAAGACAGAGACAAGCAGGGTATATATAGGGCTGGGCTGACGAGGAGATGGGATGCAGGTGGGCAGGCAGGCAGGTTGAGGCGATCAGGGAATCAGGTGGGCGGGGACAGGGCAAAGAGCAGGGCAGGGCCGGAACACATGGGAGCTGTAAACAAAAGCACATGGGCGACACTGACAGACAGGGAGAAACACAAAAACAACAGCTAGGGGGCTGTAGTACTGACACATATGTAGTACTTCTATGCATTCAATTGCTGTTCTCAAAACTTGCCAGACCTATTCATGTTTCTTGTATATTTTCCTATATGCAATGCACACACACACACACACACACACACACACACACACACACACATTCACACTTCACTTCTTACCTCAATTGAATTTCATCATCTAATTTACATTCCACACAACACTACATACCCTGAAACACAAGCATGAAAAAAGATGAAAAAATTATTTAAATCTGTAAGAAAAAAAAAAAACAGCAGAACCTATTTAGAAAATGTCAAACCTTGCAGGCCACTGTTAAGAAGATGAATACAGTGGTATCTGCCACCACATGTGGTTCCACATTCCCTGAAGTACAGAGGAGCCTTTCTCTGGTGGAGCTGTGACCTTTCAGCCAGAACAAACTGAGCTCTGGTTCTACTTTTCTGGTATGACCCTGCAGGTATATTAATGGTGCTGACTACTCTGGTTAAGGATGCTCCCATAAACAACACAGAACTGATATGGCAAGTGAAAATTAGTCAGGTGGTCTGCTTCCCTTGCTGGTGGTCTGAAAGCAGTACTGACATCATGACTTCAGTCAGCATGCTTAACAATCAGTTGACCAATCTTTTATTGACTAGAAAATAGTCATGATGTTTGAAAATGAAAGTTTGAAAATGAAACTATATAAAGAGACTGGGGTTTTGATGTTGAGATGTTATTTGTTCATGAGGTGTATGTGAAATATTAAGGCATTGTGTTCTACTGGGAAGTGAGTATGTGGTTGTAAACAGCAGTAGGTTCAGTAGGTTGTCACACTATGACAGGAAAAATATTGATATTTCAAATAATGTGAATAAGGTAGTGTTTCAAGGAAGGCAGTGCTAAAAAGACAATAAAAAGACAAAATACAAGCCAGTCAAATATAGTGGTGAGGTGTCAATCCTATCTCTGACACCAGAGTCTGGCTTCCTGTGTTGCAACTCTGATTCTGAAAAAAACACCATATTTTTATGCAGTGACAGATCTGTCAAGCTTTGTATTTGTTTGACTGACTCTTCCCTTAAGATGACATTGCAGGTGGATTGAATCCAGGCTTAAATGCATTGTCATGTTTCTATGCAGCCACCTCTCTCAGGTGTTGTTATGATTATTGTAGTCATATCTGATCACAGTAAGAAATGTATTTTGGAGGAATTATTTCACAGTGATTTAAAAGACAGCCATGCATATGAATAATGTATGAAATTATTGAAATACAGGTTGTTGTATTTCTGAAGAATATATCAGTGATAATAATTTACTGTCTTTTTTTCAAGTTTATTTAAATATTGTACTGGAGGGAAGTGGAGCGATTACAGTCCCTGTAATTTCATGCCATGAGAAAACAAATCACACACAGCAAATATATTGTAAAAACAGTAAGAAATTTTGTTGTAGATAAAATTCAGCATAAAACTTTAATATGGATGAGATTTTTATGTTTCTTACATGTGTTTTGACTTTATGATGACTCATAACAGTCAATAAAATCTAGTAATAATTATACAAATTAGAGTGTAACTAACAAACAGTTGACCAATAAAATATTCTGAAAGTAATATTAAATATAAGTAGAGTATAACTACAAGTAAAAATGAACAATTTCAGAGGACTGTTGCTTTAATATTGTAGATTGCTACACCCTACAACATCTATAAGATAAGAAGCTCACAGAAAAGAAATGCTTTTCCAACCTCTCATTTGACAATTTTGTCATTTTGTTCCTGTGGGACAGTGTCTTTTTTTTTTTTTAAATGGTCCTTGGTTTTTATTTAGCTGTTGGGAAGATTTTATTTTATGAAAGAAAACTTAGCTCAAGGAAAAGGTAAATTACTTACTTCTGGCAGGTCAATGTGCTGAATTGAGCTTTTTTTTAAATGAAATAAAGATATGTAATATACCTTTGGGTTCAAGATCTATATTTCCATTATGAAAGTTCAGGAAAGAAAGATTAAAATCCATCAGGAGCCACCCAGGGGTTTTGTAAGACTGGGGGAATCAGCTGCTCTGCTGATGCCAGCACTTTTTCCACATAATTATTCATTTATTGGTTATTACCTGAAAGAACCGTTATGCTGCTATGAAATTAATCAATATATAGGTGTCAGAGCTTAGCTCAAAGGGCATATCAGTGCTGATAGAGGAAATACATTATTCTCGACACAATTAGGTCTGATAAATCTGCTTGTTTGTCTCTTTCCATGGAAAAACGAAAAAGATCCTCTGGGGTTGCAGTGAAGTAGTAGATTGGGGATTCTATAAATGCGCACAAGTAAACATTTTGTTTTAATTACTTAATTTCAATATTAACTTTCAGGGTCATATATTGTGATGAATGGCTTTGCGTTTTATGTGGTGAGCTCATATAGCAGAATACAAGCAATGAACTAAAATAATTAAGTTATTTAAGAAAAAACATTGATCATCCTAATCACCAGTAGTGGGTTTGTTATAACCAGATGAAACACATCTTTCCAGGGATAGGCAGCCCTGCTATCCAGAGCAGTTACAATGTTACGTTGGTTGCATCAGGGAAAGTCTAAAGGTAAAATAAGTGATTCTATCAGTCATAATTTAGAAATGCTAAATCAAAAGTATTAAAGTGTCTTACTACTATGACTCAATGAAGTTGAGATTTCATGAAAGTACCTAAAATAAGTCCTTTCTTGTAAAATGTGAGCAAAAATATTTTAAAAATCCTAGTCTGATTTTACTTTTCAATCATGTTTTTGTCAAAATGTATGACTCACTATAAAGGGCACTATACATTTCTATAATAAAGTTCTGGCTATATCGAGTCATTTTGTTATTTTCATGTAATGATACAATATATGCTTTAATAATAACTGTCGTAACTAGTTGAGATCAATAGTACATTTGTATGCGTCTAACTATAATGAGCATTTTAGTTCACTGACGTCCATAAATAGACATTTTCCTAATTTGGTTACATCTCACCTTCTCAACTCATTGTCAATTTAAGAGTGCCTGATGGCAGTAACAAGAAGTCTAGGTTGTATGTGCTTACCTTAAAGTGCAACGAATATCTCATACAGCAAAAGAGCAAGAAAGAGCACAGGCATGCAAATGTGACATTCACAAACCCCTTACATATGTTTATGTGATGTTATGCTGCAAAACAAGGTCAAATGCATCAAGGGTATGGCATCTGGGTCACAGACATTTTTTACAGAAAGAAAGCTAAAACATTAACTTGTGGTGGAGTAAACATATTTCTTGGCAGTCATGCTTGTCTTTAGGTATATACTTTGGGCCTTTTCAAAGTAAAACTGCTTAGCAATAATAAGCGTTTAGCTAATAGCACGATAGAAGATTATGTGTGATATATTATGTAAGATCTATGCAAACAGAGAATGTTCCATCTTAGCTTTGGTAGTATGATGTTAATGTCATAGAATGCATGTAATTCATTTTTTGGGAGAGAGCATTGTGGATTTGGTACTATTTTGTACCACAAAGTCAAAAGACTGCATACTCTTTTCAACTTTAGAGGACATTTCCTGAGGACTTGATTGGGTAATTTTTTTAATGAAGGGCCATTTACTGCCCATTTATTATAACATTGCTATGGCAATAACACTTTTTTGTGGAGAAAGGATATTTAGGGAAATCTGTGTAGGTAGATTGCATCTAAAAATATTAACCGAAGCATGTGTTGTCAAACATCTTTTTATTGCTTATCTGCAAAAAAAGAAACTTTCCACTCACATCTGAGTTACCGACAGTGTATTTCCATATCTGCAGTTCATACTTTGTACACCACTCTTTGCTCAAAGGGATTTGTTCACATAGAGACAAATAAATGTAGTTTGGAAACTCAGTGACTAATGTGTGCATAAAGTAAGTACATTCATTCTCTTGAGATTTAAATCCGAAATCTCCGCCTTACAATGTGACTTTTGCCTTGGTTTATGACAGTAATAGGCAAAAATATATGAATTAATCCAGTTTTATGAGACACCTTTGAAAATGAGTACTGCTGTGTTCAAATTTACATTTTTAAAATAATTATTAAACTGTATGTTTGGTGGAATTTAATTTTTTCCCCCTGCTGAGTTAAACTACTATTACAAAACCTAAGTATATTTTATTGCAAATGATAACACTAGCAAAGTTAAACAAAATAGATGCTATGGCTTTCTTTTGTTTGCTGATGTCAAAAAAGTAAATGAAAAATACAAACAATAATATACATACAGAGGTGTCTACATCTGACAACATCAGTAAACATACAAAATTGCTCACAATTGTATAATGGGTAAAGGCCATACAACAATGGCAACAATGAATGCACTTTTTTGTACAAGACAATGTAAAGCAATGACTGGGTCAAGATCACACCAAAACTGACCCATCCAGAAATGAAATCAGATGGCTCGACCCTAGAATGCTTCCTCTTGTTAGAAGCCCACTGGTTTTGATCTCCCCAAAAATTATAACTTCTTGAGTTTTGTCAACATCCAGGCTTGTAACCCCATCATACTCTCTTATGAACCCAGTCTTTGCTTAGCACTCCACATATAACAATGCAGGTCATGCCTTAAAGTAAGTGCTTTACATAGTAAATATATAGTTATGCATCAAAGTTTTACAGTATTTCATCTGTTCAGAGCAACATGGCATGTCATACATATATTATGTGGTGAAGACAAAAGGCGTACCAGCGAATTGAGATACAATTAATCCCAAACCTCACCCCACCCTTAACACCCCAGTACACACTGATTGATGGCTCAGTAACCAATGAGAGAGTGGCAGTTTATCAATCTTTAAATTCCTAGCAACCAGTCAAGCAGTTCACTGTTAAACAGAGAGGAGGGTTCACTGGTGGTGCTACTCTCACATATCAATGTAGGTGTGGGTTACTCTTAGCTCATCTATTTTTGTCTTGTGAACAGCAGGTTTGAAAGGGGTAGCTAGCTATGACTCCAGACCACCCACTCTCCAAATATCACCATATGTTTCTGGCAACAGTTCCTAACCTGTAATGTCAAGGGAATATCTTATCATGTGATGGACTCTATTATGGTGTCAGCCATATCTGGGATAACTTGCCTCAGGTGAAATGTGATGATTACTGGTCCCACTTGATCTTTTAAAGAGATCCGTATATCTGTTGCCTTGTATCCTACCAGCGTCCTGGGGAAACAAGCCAGGGATGCACTGTCCTCCTGTGAAAATTACATACGATCTTTTGGTCTGCAAATTCCACATTGTTCTTGTTTTGTACATCTGGTTGCAAATAAATTTCTGCTTGAAAATAAATGTGAATGATGACATTTGGGTTAATGAATAAACTGATCCTTCTTGACACTGAATGTTGTGGAAACTGACTTTCTGACAATTACAGTTAACTGTCAGAAATAGACGACATATGTGAAGTGAATAATTAACTGCCCAATAAATACAGACTGAATGAATGAATAACAAGATGTGACAAGAGTTTCTGATGGTATTGTCAAATTTTTGACTGTATTTATAGTAGATTTTTCAAACCTGTTGCAGTGTAATACTCATACTCAGGTACAGAAATATTTAATGTTGTATTTTATAGGACAGGATAGGGGGAAGAATTTAGGATTAAGGTCTGTGACATTATAGCATCAGCTCACTATATCATAATCCATGGCATATTTTACACTGAAAATATGGGCTGCAGTTAGGTTTAGTGGCAATCTAAGTATTTCAAGCAGTTCTACACTGTATAAAAGAAAAAGCATTTTTCATGTATGGCTGCTACAAATTATAAGTGCATGGTCATATTGAAAGAACATAATGAAATTTTCAAATGAAAGTAATGCATTCAGATTCTTTCCTAAATCAGATTCTTTCCTAAATAAATGAGCTTCATTTACCAAAATTCCGTTTGAAATTGGACTTAAATACTGATAAGAGCAGATTTTGAGTTTGGTCATAATAATACATACTGATAAAAATACCCACGGAAATGGAAGCAACTGTTATATGCTAACTAACAAGGTCTTGATTTCAAATTAGCTAGCTAACAACAAAGGTGACTCAGACCTCGATTTTACATAAATCCAGGGCAGACAGCACAGTGTTTTTTAACATCTGGGGCATGCTTTTTTAAATAAAAAATTTGCAACATTATTAAAAATAATTTAAAGGGCAATCCAAGCTGAACTTTGCAAAATGATCAGTGGTTTACCTTGCAATTATCATTCAGCACCTTACTGGAGCCTGAAATTAGTTTTAGGTTCTCTGGAATAAAATCCATAAATGTATGAAAATGAACCAATGAGAAAGTGTATAGTTGTGCACACCAAGTGCATTCCAACTACACGGCCCTGACAAAGCTGAGGTCTAACCATACACTTTCACAGGATATTACTTTTACATAATACACAACAAGCTTCCTCAGCAGCAGTTCACCTTTGTAGCTTTAAAGGAAGACCTGCAAACAGATAAAACTTGCATGAATACTATGTAAGAACACTATGGCTATTGCAGGGGTATGCAAATCCATTGCTTCACTATTGGAGCAAACAAGGGGCTCAGTTGGTATTGTTTATGATGTATCTGACCATTAATTGTGTAATGATTCATAGGAATAATATCAAAATGGTACAATACAAAAATACACCTCATATTGTTTGCACCCTTATCCAACTGCTTATGTTTCCCTTCACTATCATCCTCCTCTGGTTGTAATTTAAAGGTATTCAGGAAAAAAGAAAAAAGTAAGAAAAACAAACAAAAATATCATTTTTACATTCCATACAATGGTTCTTTGTTTTCTTCTAGTTGCACACAGAGAATGCTTTTCATGGTTGATAAACTGAGATGCTCTCATGTTTACAGTCATAGTTCCATTCCAGACTGTGTTTGCTTTTAGTGGAATGAATTATATTATTCCCCATCTCCCTTAAAATGCCAAATACCTCATGATATAGACAGGAGATTTTATGCAGAATTAACAGAATATGATTTTACTTTTTTTGAAGAAAGAAAAGAATTTGTGCAATGTTTAAAATATTTACAACATATAACAGAAATAATATCATTAATACTCATAATAATGTGCAGGTGCCAATATGACACCCATTTGTGAACATGGAAGGAGGATAGGAAATTATATGTACAGCATACAGCACTGTTCCAAAGATCAAGTACAGGACTGTAATTGTAAAGTTACCAGTGTCAGCTTTTCGTGGACCTTTAGCAATAACATTAAAACGATATAAAAGGTCAGCTGGGAGAAAGGGTTTAATCTGTTTATAGTCAAAATGAAAAATGCCATGCCCTCACAATATCAAGAACAGGAGAAAGTAGCTATGGAGTATTCATGTACTGTATATGCATGCTTATATTTAAAACTGAATTGCAATGAATGTGGTTACTGGTAACAAAACAGAACAGTACATTGTATTGATGCCAATAGATGACACATTCATAACCTGAGACAAGTCATTTCTTTTAAGCAATATACACTGTGTATTTCAAAGTAATAACAAATTACTTCCACTTTTTAAGTAGCCTTACACTTGTGTAACAACACTGTGCTTACCTAGCAAATGTTACAACAACTGTTATACAGTTACACTTTTGAATATGGTTTGTAACTGCATCATTAAATTACATTGTTTGTGCGTAGTTTGTGAGGCTTGGCAGGACAGCTCACACAAAGTAATAATATACTTTTACAGCAATGTTGCATTTATTCCCATCAAAACATTGCACACTGTAACCATATGCTGAATTTTCTTAAACTGGCAGCCCTGGCTTTCTGCTTAGCATATTTACTAACATTTACTAATGCTGGGCTGCACAATATAATATAATGATGTAAATTATATATGCATACCTTACATGAGCATTCATTATCCAGTAACTACAGTGTTGTTATACAAGGATACACAAGGATAACCTCCATTCTGTGTTAACGGGACAGTTCTTGTGTAGATACATTTGGTCATCACTTCCTATGTGTATTTATGCAAACTACAACCTGGTTATTTCGTATTTATAGAGTACAGAAGCCAAAAACATAAATCATGATCTTCATAAAACAACGTAAATCAAAATAATGAAATGCTTTCCAAAAAATAACCAAATAATAATAAGTTTTTTATTAAGCAAAAACAATGTATAAAATGTATATGTATGTCGTTGAATGGCAACACACCTTTAAAAACTACATGAAGATCACATGTACAGCAACAATAGAACTGTCCTCATGAAAGCAATGTCTACTCGAGGCAATACTAATAAAAGTACCTTCACAATGAAAATTATGTTCCAAAAGAATTCCAGAAGATGGGCTATGTACAGCTGGTCATGGTAATGTGAATATTGCACATTTTTACAATGAAAGCATTTATATGATGTTTCTTGTTTAGATGTCCATTTATAAAATCCATGAAGTTGTATTCAAACACACATCTCTATGTATTGCATTTTAATACTGTTATGGACACCAAAAGACTGAAAGCTAAACATTTTTTTTATTCTGGCTTGCATGCAGTCCCAGTGCTTACAAATGTCAGAGGAACCCATTTAAACATTTCTTTACAAAAACAAGTGTGTGAGAAAGTCTGCAATCTGCTGATGTTAGGGGGTTGAAGGGAGCAGGATTGTAGGTATAAAAACTTTGACAAGGAGGACAAACAATGACGTCCTTGGAATACAGAAGCAGTCTTTTTTCTTTTTCAAAAAGAGAAACAAGAACAGCAATGAAAAAACAACAACAATCCCAACCTGCATCTTAGTGCACGTAGTAAAGCCAATAGATTAAATTGAAGAGAGAAAACGCCGCAGGGAATATTATCCGTGACCATCTGTCGATGGCATTCACGTCTGTCAGGTCGGGGATTTTTATTTTGAGCTGCGAGGACCTCCTACGGAGGCGGGGCTTCTTCGGATGGGCGTTTCTATCCAGGCTGTGGCGCCCCGCCTCCCGCGGCGCACTCTGCTTCCTGTACTGGACCCCCAGGTTGTCAAACGTCATGGAGGAAGAGTTCCTGGTCTCTGTCACGTTGGTTGTGGTCTCGTTGCCTGTCACCTCATTGTGGATTTCCAAGGTCGTCAGTAAAATGTTTCCATGGGCATCAACCTAGGGACAGGACAGTTTCGAATAAACATTCTAAACTTTTGTGTTTGCATTTCAGTAGTATCCCTTAAAGCCATTTGTTACACGTATGTAATTGAAGCATGAAAATGAAGTTCATATTACCTGGGAGAAAAAAAACATAAATGAACTTAAGAGGAAGTGGTTTCTGGACATGGCAAGCATGTGCTACATTGTCAGTAGGGATCTGTGACCACGCCCAGTTGGTACTGATGTGCACCACATGCTAAACCACAAAAATTGTTCATATGCATGACTTGACAAACAATTATGCTCAATTTTCTTGCCCTCCTATTGTGACAACTCTTGCCCAATTTTTTTCTCCTTTCTCTCTCTTACCATACAACAAGTGCACAACTACACCTGCGTCCCAGCCTCCAGCTTCCAGAAAGACACTAAAACATTCATCCCACATGACTGTACCCTGCAACATTGGGTAGGCATAGCCTTGCCTGACATAGGTCATCCTTCCACCCACTTTAGAATCTCTGGATCTGTTCAGTGAGCTGAAAGATATATTATTTTACAAAACAAAACCACATACAAAAACAAAAAATGCCTCCTTCAGCAGCCACACAACTACTTAAACAAGGCTAGTTGGCACTGGCGTAAATATCAACGGTGCAACCAGTGCAGCGCACCGGGGCCCAGAAGCTGTCAGGGGCCTATGTAGGAAGCTGATTTTTTGCTGCTCTACTATTGTAGGTGGGCCCTCTCGCGCATTGACCATTTAACGCGGTCTTCAAAGTAACCATTCAATGATATCACTAAAATTACTTGGAATTGTGATAACTATATATACCACCTTCCCACCTTGTGTATAACACTTACGGTTTTGAGTGGTTGTGTGTGTGTGTCCGTGCATGTGTGTGCGCACGAGCGTGCGCTTGTGTTTGGGCTGGGGGGGGAGGGCAAGAAAAAATATTTGCACTGGGGCCAATCACAATTATGTTACGCTACAGCTAATTGGACAGGTTAAACTTGATAACCAATGGCTGGCTTCCTTTTAAAACACATTCATCACACACAATTACTCAGTAGGAAATGCAGTTGATGGAAAAGAGATTTGACATTGGTAAGTTTGTTAGTGGAAATGTAGGGTCCTCAGATAAAACACATTCATTCATTACTGCTTTCAATGGATTTAAGATAAAAATATGAACACAAAAAACTGACTTGTTTCACAGAAATTTAATTTCAGGACAGTTACATTTTTCCAATACAGATGAAGACTAATCCTTCACATAGAGCAATACTACAATTACTAATAAGTAATTGAAATGGCTGAACACATAAATATAGTTATAGCACTGAGACAGAAGCACTGTGAGACATGCATCTAGATATGTTGAGATGGGGAAGAGAAAAACAGATGGATGGAAATACAAACAATAAGGTGGAAATGTAAAGGCATAATGATATGGCTTAGCAAGAGTTTCTGGTTTTGAGCGTTTCCTTGTTCAATGAGCATAAAGCAAACTTTGCACTTATGCAAAGTTTTGAGGCAGTTTTACAGACCAGCCACTGAGACACACTCACCGCTTGTGAGTGATGATGCCCTTGTACCTGATTGGACTTTTTAACGGATGATGCCTTGCAATTGCCTCCTTCCAGAACAGACTGGCCAGGAAAGACACAAAACATACCTTTTCATCTGAGCTGCAGTATACTGTATTGTAACCTCAGGGGTAACCTTCGTCTTTAACTGCTGATCTAAATGTCAAGAAAGTCAAAGGCCCTACTGCCTGTACATTATCAGAAAATGCACCTTTTAAAAGTTTTAAGAAGAGCCGAGAATATTGAGTAAAAGTGACAGAAACACTAGTTTCAGTGTGAAATACACTAAATGGTTCAACAGTGTATAATTTTGCAATACTTCCCAAAATCACATAATATCCATGGTACTTGTTTCCAGAGCTTACAGGCAAGGCTTCAGTTTTGTCATTACATTATATAGTTTTGGCATTACAAGGGCCTAATGATTGGTTTTCAATCACATTTATTAAAAGGCAGTGAGAGTTGCAAAACCTAGTTGCCCAGGGAAAACTCCAGGAAAGAGTCAGCTTTCATAGACATTTATAAATCTGACCTCTTAAAGGCCACTGAGTTGTGCCCCTGCTATATCTAACTAAAAACTTTCCAGGTTTTTAGGGTTACTTTACCTTTTGACACTGTATAAAAATCATTTCAAGTTTCAATATAATGTACATCTTAAATAGTGACTGCATGGAAAAAAATGCCAATAAGCTCACAGGGAACAGTCTTGTATGCCCTTTAAGGGTTTGCAAAATGTTTTTAAAGCTACCGTTGCCCAGAACTTTGTAAGACATGCCTAGAAAGCTTTATTACAGACTGTTTCAGAAGAAAATGGAGATATTTTCAGTGATAAATGGTAAAAGATGGTGCAATCTCTCAGTTCAGTTCTTGTGATAGAGGCTGCTTTACTCTTTCATGTCTCACCATGAACCAGAAGAACAGTATAAGTCTGGGCTAAATCTTCTGATCATATATATTTTTGTACCGAATGGTTTGTTCAGATGTAGGGACTCATGTTGCCTCAGATTGAATGTAATTTTACCCAGCTGTTAAGAAGCTGTCCTCTACAGCAATTACACTGATGAGACTCAGAGACTTAAACAGTAGTAAGGGCATACAATTACATATCATAATGTTCCTAAATTACAACATTGTTTATGTTTTCTCTTCCTACACCCGGCAGGATAAGTCTTACCTTGTTACCGTCATATTTGGCACGGTCATTGTTCGCCTTTGCCGCCTTCTCCGCCAGCTTCTTCTGCATCTGAGGACCTCTGCCGAAGAAGATGTAGTTGACGAACGCATATTCCAGCAAGGCCAGGAAGACAAAGACGAAGCATCCCATCAGGTACATGTCAATGGCTTTGACGTAGGGGATCTTGGGCAGCGTCTCTCGCAGGTGCGTGTTGATAGTGGTCATGGTCAGCACAGTTGTGATTCCTGGAACGTGAGCAGACCATTGGTCAGTGTGCACGTCAGTCTGTTTAAAAAGCAGAAAGCAGACTGACTTATAAGGCAGTGCTTTTAAGTCTGCTTGAAAATACAGAGATTGTTCTCTTATTGGTCGATGATAATAGTGAGGCAAGTTTGACTAACTACAGATTTTAAAGCCATTTTTCAAAAGTGGGAAAAATTAATGAACAAAAAAAAACAGGGTTATAGGATTTAGAATTATTGTTGTGTGTGGCTCTGAAGTGATCAGAATGGCAGAGAAATATTGTGGTTAGTAAAGACATGACCCTGTATTGTTTTGTTGTAGACTTATCCCTCTGAAATGATTCTACCTTCTCTACTAATAGTAATGGACTGGGAATGAGATCTTAAGGAATCTTCTTAAGGAATGAGAAGAGTCAGTTTTGATTCAGAAATTTGTTCAAAATTTGAGAACATTATACTTTGATTGATATGTTTATTCTCATTTGGCTGTTTGTCAAAGTGTATACCAAAGTGTTTACACTCTGTCATTCAGTATCTTCACTCCTGATGAGTTCATTAATTTGGTTTTGAGGTGACTGCACTTCTAGACGATTGCTGTTTTAAAAAGTGTCTTGCTTCAATTTAACTAATGTCTGTATATATTCTGAATCCAAGGATTGTTGTTAGGACAGGTTGTGAACATCCTCAGCTGTGTCCTCATATGGTGTCTTCATAGTAGGTGATATGCTCACTTATTGTTTCTATAGCGTCTTTTAATGCACTGTGAGCGCTAAAACCATTCTAATCTGTATGCTTAAATATGGTGTATGATTTTCAATATTGCCAGGGGACCATACCTTAACTGTCTTGATCTCTTGTTTAATGCTTTTTAGTTTGCTTACATTTGCTTACATCACACTTTGTGCTTAATGTTTGTATTCAGGTATGAGGTGAATTATTTTATAGTCCAGTGCCAAAACCGGCGTTCCTGTATGGGTTTTTAACACTTGGGAGATGAAACCTTACAGTTTAGTGATCTGCACTAACCTTGAGTCTGACTGGGCCATTAAAATCAGCTCAAACTGCATGAAAACTGACAAGGGCTTGATCTGGCATTCAGACAAAAACCCCACCGCACTCATCTTATGCTTGGCTATAGATGTTGCTCCAAGTTAATATTGACATTAGCTGTATACTTCTTTGATAACAGCTCTTGCAAAAATATTTGTTAGAAGGTAGATGTGTGCAAACGGATTAGAATGAACCCGACTGTGGGACAGAGAAACTGCTATCACTGTTTTGGTGTCAGACATTACAGTATACACTAACATTCACTCAAGGATGAGTAGTTTCCTATTTACAGCAGTTTCATTGGTAATTAAAAATTACTGAAAGAACCCATTTTTAGGTGTTTTTGCTGTTGCCATTTTTAAAATATTTCAATGAATGATGACCTTTAAACCCTATCCCAATCCTTAAACATAATATACATGTACTGTAATGTCACTAAAATTTACTGTAATGTAATAAAGTGACACTTGATAAAGGAAGTAGACTGGACCCTTAGGTAGACCTACACCCTTACGTTCACCTCCCTGGGGTTTCAAGTTTAAACACAGTCATGTTCTTTGTATTCTCTTCCTGATCACTGTCCATCCCTTGCCACACATTGAAACAGAACCATTTAACCACAGAGTCATGCACCTGTGACACTCCCTCCAGTTTTTGGTGAGGCCACTCCAGGGATCAAAATAGTCTTAGTATAAGAGTATCTCTGTCTTGTGTCTCTCCAATTGCAAAGTATGTGAGACCAGGGATGGAACTTATATCACAACCCTCTGGTGCTTTACATGCTCTCCTGCCATGTCAATATCCCTACATGTATTGGCTTTTTTCCCATTTACTTTATTGCATTATCAGTCTAATGCAAAATGTTCAGCAAGAGATGATCCTGATCCCCAGGGTACTGAACCTCTGTTCTTCCTCATGGATGATGGCCCTCGTTAACATCCAAATGCATGCCCCCATTTTCAACAGAGTAGGTGCTCATTTATTTATGCAACCTGTGTATCTGTGCTGCAAACAAACCCCATTTACATTTTTAATAACTGCCATCTCATTAAAATGTAGAAGACAACATTGAGTGTTTGGCATTTTCAACATTGCTTCATCTGAACCCAGTGCACATGAGTATACACAGATGGAGACACACACATATACACTTGCAGAACACACACTTTCTGACTGGTAGTGGGGGGCGCGCAAAATAAAACAAAGATGTATAATCGGGCAGGAAAAGAGCATCATTGCAGGGGAAGATGTTAATGGTGTTTACTACTGGTTGAGGGTGGTGACATTCACTTGAGCTAGAAAGTCCCCTGACTGATTTGGACTGAATCATATCTCTGCCCTGGGGAATTTCCCTTTATTTCATTACGCAACGCTACTTAGTCAGGGCAGCCAGTGATGCCCAAACGGTACAGCTATGGATAGCATCACAGGCTGAACTGTGCTGGCAATGGCCATTCATTGGCAAATGCCCTTCACAAGATTCAAGGAGTTTTGAAATTGCTCTGAAATGCAGAGCAATCATGCAAACCTTTAGGACATTTCACAGGAACTAACTTGTGTCCTTAAGAGTATGATTCAAGTCTTACAGACAGTAAGTGAATTTTTCATCATTTTATATCTGAAAACCTACATGTATAATTCTCTCTAGTTATAGTCTACCTGCAGACAACACTTGGTGTCATTTCAGATTTTTTAGATGAAAGAAGAGGGTAGCTCGTTTCAGATTAAAGTTTTACACAAGAGACTTTTTTCAATTGTATTTAAGTGCATTATTCTCTTAGTTAAACCTTAGTAAAGGCATCATTTATTTCATCAGCTAAAGTCATAAATGATCCACACTCAAAATTAATCTATAACGATAAGGTTACTGATTGCAACTTCTCAGCATAACTCCATTGACATGGTGTTATTCTGTTGAGAACCTTTAGTAGATAATCAAACAATTATGCTGTCATTTATGCTTAAAACCACACCACAGGTATAGACAAAAGGTATAGAAGCTAATTAGATAAGTATTGCCTTTCACTGCCTCTTTTTTCCTTCAGTAGCTATGCATTGTCAGTGTGCACCGTTAAGCTCTTTCCAGGCTTCACAATCATAAATCTGCATTGAAACACTTTTTTGGACAAATATAGTTTTGACATACAGGGTATTTTATTTGTGCCTTTCTTGATATGGGTCATTCAGTCTCACAACAAACATGGAAGTAAACATCTAATCCATATGGTGGATGTTGGTACTCATGTGGATGAAAAAACTGGCAGAGCAATTATTATATGTATTGTTACCAATACTAATTTCTAGTGTTTGGAATAACAAAAAAGTACCCAAAGCAACTCTTGCTGCAGAGGCGTCGTAATTGATCCAGAATGATACCCAGGACAAGATGGTGATCAAAATAGAGGGCATGTAGGTTTGCAAGATGAAATATCCAATGTTTCTCTTCAGCTTGAAACTTAGAGACAGTCGTGGGTAGGCACCTGAGGAAACACAATTTGAAGAGGAGCGGAAAAAAGCCTTTTATTTCAAGGAGCACACAGGCATACTTCAAGTGTTGTTTCAGTTTCTATGGCAATGGCAGCATGGATTGGACTTATCCCCATGGCAACAAGCATCCATGGAACAAATTGCACAATGATTAGTTCTAAGCCTTGAGCACAGGATCTATAATGTTAAAGATTAAAAAACTAAAAATACATACTTGTTGATCAATAGATTTCACATTTTAATATTATTTAAAAATAATATATAAGAGATATGTACAGCATTTAACATGACTACATCATTTACTGACCTGCAGATACAAAATAAATGGATTTTCTTGAGAAGACAGGGCACAAAAGTTTTCTGTAATCTTGTAAATGACTGTACGTAGCATTAATTACATATAATACCCTCATTGGTACAACTAATCAAAATGTCCATAAATGTACCAAATGGGCCCACTATATCAACATAGGAATTTACTGTAAGAACATATAATGAGAACTGGTCAATTAGTCCACCTTCACTCATCATTTGCCTATAATCCATAGTCCATAGTGAATCCATCACTGACTTGGGTTTGTCTGAGGGATCCTCTGACTCCAGTGCAAATTACAATGAAACATTTATAAAGTAAATGTTTAATTTTCTTTTAAGTAAATGCCACATGTGGTCTCTCAGTCTGGATTGCCGTTGGAGTGTCTCTGTTATAAAGGTAAGAATCTAGGCGTGGGTCCTGTGCTAATCTAATCATAGTAACATCTACATGTTTTAATTTTACCTGTGGAAAAAACAACGTTCCTTGACACCAGCTTGTAATCGACGATGGAGAACTGAGGCAGCTCAATCCTCGCCACCCCAGTTACGGCGTTGTCTCCCCCTTTCCAATAGAACTCGATATCATCTGTCGTGTAACCATCTGCACCGCAGAAACAAACAAATTAATATTCCATTTCAGAGTGCATGAACTGAGCAGAGTGCAGTCTGTGAAACCTTGACTCACTTTGCAAATGTGCAAGAAAATGATACTGCAGAGATTCTAACACTTACAATGTATTCATGTCATCACACTCCAAAGCATATCTTAATGCAATTTATTATTCAGACATGGGAGGCGAATTCAAATTCAATCAATGAATAATTCATGGTAAAAAACGTGGTGCAAACGATCACGTTGTACAATGTCTTTACTACTTGTTTGTTAAACATTAGTAACATACATGGATTTTCACTTATGTTCTATCACATTTGCAGTTGTAACTGAGGGACTGAGAGAATGGAAGGGTTTATGTGAAAAAGCCACTGAGACCATAAAATGATACATGATGTCATGTGAGAGAGTCTACTATAAAAAGTGTTTGCTACCTACATCCATCTCAACCTGGGAAGTCATGATTTTGAGGGCTAAGACCTCAACCTATTTGATACACAGAAATATATTAATAAGGTGAAATCCGTCAAAAAAAAGTTGTGAGGCTTGTTTTGACACAAAGTTATTTTGACAGCTATCTCAGAAGGTGGATTACATGGAGTGCCCTATACTACACTTAACGTCTTATAGTTTATCACTCTGTGCATTACATGGAATACCTTATAGTGTATGAGTCCGTGTGTTACACAGAATTTCTTATACTGTCTATAGATTACATGGAATGCATTAGATGGTACATATTTGCATTACATGGAAAGTCCAATGCAGTATATGCTTGCACATTACATTATATGAACAACCTGCCTGAAGCATTGGACCTTAACTTCGCTTAATCATGATGTGCCAGTTTTACACAATTGGCTAGTACTGCTCGAGCAAGACCCAATCATGCGTGCAAAAAAGCAATGTGCCATTACAGTGCTTGACTCACTGTGCCTTTTTGGAAGAATATATGCACTTGGGTTTGGAAATAAAATCCAGTGTTGAGCAATCAAAGTAGAATTAAATTTATTTTTAAATCACAGAAGAACAACCTTGGTCAAGAATAAATCTCTCTACAACACACAAGTTAACCTATGGTATGTAACTGCAACATAAATGGTATGTGAATACAGTTTAAACAAATGGAAGTTTGTCTTCAATAATGACAGGATTGAAAAAGAAATGCCAGGATGTGCTCTGTTTCCCTTCTAAGCCTAACTGTAAGAATGTGTATGCTTGCATTAAAGCTGACATTTGGGAAACCACACACTCTCTTCTGATCCACGGATTACAAAGCCTGTCAAATCTTAAATATCACTGTGTATAATCTTTTTAGATTACATGAGTACACAACACTGTGCTAAAAAGATTTTTTAAATTTATTTTGTATTTTGTTTTTCTGACGACTGGTGTTATTAAGTGTGGTCATTTCTTTACTGTCCTAACTTTAAAAATCAATTCTCTTATGTCAAACAGCAGACTCTATTTATGGCGGAGACATATATCCATACATAATACCGATGGGGCATAATTGCAAATGGAAAATTTGATGCCCTTTGTCCTAATGTTCTTTATTAATGACAATAAATTGAGAGTTCAAATAAAACATATCAAGACGGTGTTTCTAGGCTGTCTTCACAGATCCCCTTCAGGGTGGAGACGACTCACAGCTCTCAATTTCCAAGGTGCAGTTTTGTTCATCCAGCGGGTATCTCCGCAAGTCCATCATGCAAGCAGCAGTCGTGGTGATCCTGAATCATAAAGGGGAAAAAATCTGCTTTCTTCCACCTTTCTGAAACAGCCTTATCAACAGACCTACTTCATGAAACTTTTAAGACATAAACCTTGATTTTAAACATCTTTAGCTTTATAAGACACATCTCTTTTGATATTTTATTACCTTAAAATTCTTTTAACAGAATTTCATCCTACCTACACACATGTATATATTCATTCCTCTTAATATACAATATGTGTATATATTATAAACAGTATACAATATGTAAAATATGTATTATTAATATTTATGGACAACTATTTGACCATAGTTAGCCACAGTTGTCCTGACAGGACATACAGCAATGGATATTAAATGTCTGAGCCAGAACAGACAGCGAAGCAGAAATCAAAGGAAGCCTGCGTCATTCTGCACATGATTAAAGCCAATGTGATTAATCTTTTATTGTGTATCACATCTGATGCTTGAGCACATGCAGTGTATTTCAGTGGAAGCCTGGAGGTTTTTCTCTAAAAGCGCTGCACAAGAAAACCTGAGGCTGTTCATCGCCTCGGGCATCAGTACTGTAACGGACAGAGGTCCTTTGTACTGGCTCTTTTTAAAAATGTAACATATACATATTACAATAACAAATACAAAATTCATGGAATATATTGCTGTGTTTTGACATATATGAATAAATTAGAATGAATATTTTATTTACTACAGCTTAAACGTTTCATGTACAGCAATGTGATGTAAAGACAAGGCTCCATCTATAGAGTATGTTGGTGTGCTTTTTAAAGCAGACATACTTTATTTCAGTGATGAAAATCTGGGCATGCGCATCCACGTTCACATGGATTGCTTCAGACTTACATTCTCGTATTGCCTCATTGTTTCATATCATTTGATCTGAGGCTCAGATACTCAGATGAATAAAGGCTACAGTGAATGTTTTATTTTTACTTGAGATCTTTCATAAGACTTTTTACTTTTAAAGGTACAGGGACTAATTCAATCCAACCACAGAGCTGTTTTGTCTTTGAAGAATCTGGCCACATGCTTCTCGCTTAAAAATAGTGTGACTAAAAAAGTGTGTAAATGAAGTTATGATTAGTTATGGATTTGTATTCATGGTAACCCCACAAAGACGCATTCATACATGACAATTTAAAAAAAATGGAAAATGTTTGACCATAATTGTGAAACTTACATTTCTATTCACAAGCATGTTTCAGTAAATTATATTCTTTCATTTCTATTAACACTTTTTGTTAATTTTGACTGCAAAATTCATAATGTTGTGTATGTAAGCAATCAAATAGCACTTACTTATGTTTGTTGTTTAGACAAACATTTTGCCAAAATCTGTCACATAGGTATCTGTCACATGCTGATAGAGGACATTCCTGATGGGGCAGACACACACACAGACACAGACACACATGCGCACACACACAGTGTCGTCAGATGGGAAACACATCCTAAGAAATGAATTACAGGAGTGAAGTGACATTTCGAGATATACCAACCTCAAGCCATAGAGAACTGTGCCATCTGGGTGGAGCCGAATCATTCTATTCTTCACTGTCACGCCATGCACAAAAGACTTTTTGTCGTTCAGGAAGTAGGTGTCCGGGACCCAAAGCTGATCAGCCACCCGGTTGTCAAGCGTCAGGTTCAGTGGGATTCCTGCATAGGCTAACCGCTTGTCTCGCCAGTATTGTTGAAAGTACATGGTCAATGTGTAGTCCTAGGAGCAAATGAACATATGGTTACTATGCTGAACACGCACAGTACTAAGCTTATTTATTTAACAGTAATATACAATACATGTGATACACCCAATTCTATAAAACATGGACTATGTTCAGAGTCCCTTTTCCAATCAGAATAAACACAGGGAAAATGATTATTGTCCTTCACCATTTCATTTTATCATTTTTTCCTTTCTGGCAAAAACCACCCCGACTGAAAATCTTTGCCGTACGTCCTTTTCATAGTCATAATGAAGGAACAAGTGTCCAACTATAGAAAAGCAGAATCCATGTAGCAGGAGAAAAAGATCAAACTGACAGAAGGGAATTTCCCAGTTGCTTTTTGGAAATGAATACCTTTTGGGTTGCAGTCATATATATAGCTATTTATCTAGCCACCTGAGGGAGCTATATATATAAATAGCTAGTTAGTTGTTAAAATGATGAATCACAACACCACCCTGAAATATTTACACTTGTATTCTGGGAGCTAGCTAATGTAGCTGTCAAGCAAGCCTTGTTTCCCAGATATGTGTCTCCAACTTAACTTGTATTAAACACCACCTTGACTTTCTGATATTAACCCGCATTGACATGAAGCCATGCCTTAACACAATTCTAGGATTCTTTAACATAATTCCTTAAAATAATTGACAAGTGGGTAATTCGCTTGAAAAGAGAAGTTAACATGTAAGTGATATGTTCATGAGTGGCCCCTGTCAGTATTTAGAGAGACTACACCCTGCACTAGCACAAGAAAGGTGAATCAACAGCAAACGCTGTGACAGAATTATAGCTGGTATTCTACACTTTAACGACAAATATTCTAACAAGAAATTACCCTACCCTAAATCATATTTCAGTATGCTGAACTGTCACAGCAGCTTTGAGTTCAGAGGCCTTCCACTCATTTTGCAGAAGAATGCAGAAAATCACTGGAGTGAGGGCCCGAGGTCACAGAGTGAAACCACAAAAACATTTTCTGTTGTCCGTTATATTTATAGAAATGGCAAGTGTTGGACTTACAACCCCCTGCCCTTAGCTTCCACTTTCCAGGGGCTCTCTACAACAGTAACACTGCATCATTCCTGAGACTGCCTACAAGGCTGTCTGACAGAAATCTACCATGCATCGTGCTTGATTCCTGGCAGCTATGCTGATGTTTCAACTCGGACTGCTTGTACTCTAACAAACCTTTCAATTCAATTATTTTGTAGCTGACCTTTCTCAAACAAGATTCCTTATTTCAATCTGAATCACAAAAAAACTGTGATAATATGCGATAACATGAAAAATTATAACTGTGATATTTAAGCAACTTTTGAAATGTCAAACAATCAAAAAAGCATAAAATGAAAATAACTGATCCTTGACGACAAGACTACTCTGTGAAATCTTTTTTACATGGTGATTTTTGCAGATATGAAGTGTGTGAGTATGCTTGGGTGGATGGCCACATAAACATTGTTATTTGGTGTGGTATACATCCAGAGAGGAACTATTATTCTGTCCTTTCAGATGTTGCAAACAATATCGTTTGTTATCTATAATGTGGCAAAATGAAACTGTCTTGAGAAAAATGTCTGGCCAGCCCTGGTGTGGCAGCTTTAGATGGAAATCAAGGTGAGGGGTGGGGTGAGGAAATAGGAGCAGTTGGCAGTCACTTAGAGAGTCATGCAAGGATCCTTCATGTCCATTATGTTGCCAATAAGAAAAATGTTCAAAAGCTTAAACATTTCATTTTCAAATTATTTATTTTCAGCATTGAAACTGCCATCAGTAAAATCCAATATGGCCACTGACTATCTGTCCAACTCCATAATACATTTAAAAGCCAGACATTAAACAATAAAAATGCGAGCCACCACCTGAGCAAAGAACCTACATGTATTAAAGGTAATGGCCCTATCAATGGTGATGTCACACACTCAATTAGAGTGCTCCTGAATGACACACACTTTCCCATCTCAGGCAAACAACCCCAAAATAGGCATTTGAATACATCAATAGAAGTGTCATGATACATGATAAAGGTTCAGGAGAAAACTCAGTTTTGACAGGTTTCATGAAAGCCATTAAGGGTTGTGTTTTGTCCAGTCCCCCAAGCCAAAAATAAATGCTTTCTGTGGCCTAGACATGGAGTGTCACAGCAGCTACGGTTTGGGCAAAACTGACACTTACGCTGGTCTCACAGGTTTCATTGCTGTTACATTTCTTGTTCATTTTGTTCATTGCTATTAAGTCCCCAACGCAATCATTTCATACATGGCGCTATCAGTTAATAGTGCAATTGTAACAGAACTATCACTTTATCACTCCAATTGTCATTTAGTTGCTGTAGTTTACCAACTTACTTACTTTTAACAGCTCCATTCATTACATAGACTTCTCCTCTGTACATGTAATCCAATGCTGTGATTTTTACGCAGAAATCAATACATAAACTAGCTATATTAACTTGATTTAACTACCGAGCTAGCCAGGTACTTGAGAACTTGAGTCCAGTGCAGGCTTCTACTATGGCTTTACCTCTGTTACTTTAATTTACTTACATAAAACAGTTTATCAATGTACAACATGCCCTCTTATTATTAGCCTGCTCATTATCACATTTATATAGCTAATTTTTAAGCTATAATTACAAAAGGGACTGGAGTTTAAGCAAGTGGAGTGTTAATTCAGATCAGCGAAGTGTTGGAAAGAGTGTAAGAATCTGTCACAAAACCAAGAGCAAGGCTTTGTGGACCTGTCAGTTGCTCATAAAACAGAACAAATTTTTGAATACTGATAAGGACAAATAACTCTGGGTAGGGTCAAACAGCAGTTCACAGAGGTGGAATTTGAAATGGGTGCTGCATGTTGTCAAGGACCCCAAAACTTCACAATTTTCATTCCGTGTGGAATGCTTTCAAGGTCTACGGTTACAAAAGGAGATTGGGCAGGGACTCCATTTGTGACAGATTTAGCATCACTCATGCCACTGCTCAATAATAGTCCTGTTGGGTCATTTTATTAAATACAACAACCATCAGCCTTTTTGCATTCATCTATCCATATACTGAATTCATTTGCATACCATGTTTTACGTTACTGTCATTTAACTGTGACTGTTCTGAATGATGATGTCACTCAGGAGGTGATTTGGGGCATATTACTTGAGAGAATGTATTTACCTTGATCCACTGACACTTTCAGAGGATTTCTGTATGAAACAGAAGGAACAATACTTTTCTGTTTCATTCAGATTACTGGCCATGAGAGGAGCTCACCATACACAATCTAGGTACATTCAGAAACTGACATTTTTCATTTCAGGTCTGAACAGAGGTTTGAATAAAAGTCAAGATTGGTTAACTAAATGGATGACTTTGTATAGAACAGCACAATAAATATGAATATTGTGTTTTGGCTCTGTTCCTGTGCAAAGGTAAATAAATGACAGCATCTTTTTCAGGTTGAAATGAAAGATACCTAGAGACTCAAATAAAGATTTCTAGAAAATCTTTAAAAATGTCTAAAAATATTCATCATGGTGACACGAATATTGAAGTATGCCATATTTAAATACAAAAATGTTTAATATAGCACAAGACATTTTCTTGACCTTTATGAAGTTAAACATCATGTTCTTTGCCTTATATAACAGCTGCTGAGGGAATAATCCTGCATTAACAAGTGTGGGTCTATGTTACTTTTCTGAATATTTCAAAAATGGCATTGCATGAAAGAAAAAGAAATGCATAAAATATATCTCACAAAACAGTGTTTCAGATTTGAATGTCATACTGGGATACATTCTAGTGGTGTTGTGCATAACTAAAGTAAAGTATCTAACTTTAATTTTATTCTTTTTGTATTATGAAGGTGATCCAGGGGTAATTGACAGCCTCTGCTTTATAAGCTTTAATTTGAGCCTTATTGCATAATGACAAAATTGCTCGCCTAACCCAGACCTTCCCTAATGTTGGATAACTCCCCACGAGTGGTTTTGAATTCCCTTTATAAATATCTGTAACCTGCCTGTATGGAATCATATTAAAGGCCTCCTTTGGAGAGTCTCCCATTTGCAGAAACAGTGTAGGCAGGAACTGGATGATTCAACGTGAGCGATTAAACAGCGATTGCACAACAGCTCTGGTGCGGCCGCGCAGGAGCTGAATCGGACGCCTACACTCCACGCTCCGAGGGCGCACTCCCACCGACCGGTCACACTGCCTCCCCGCGCACCCCCTGCCTGAGTGCGCTCTCTCAACTTGCCATTAAAAAGACGTCACAGAAAACATCTTCAGACAATTCTGAAAATCTGAGACCCAGAGCTCTCTGTGTACGCCCTGCTTTAAAGCTCACTTTTATTACGCAAGAAAGAGCATCAATCATTTAAAAGAGTAGAACTGCGTTCTTGAAATATTCATCACTCTTGTACATCTACAACCGCTTTGTATTTGGAATGAAAGGGCTATCCTGTGTTAGGCACCTCTGGGAGTAAGTGCGAGATGTTTGTATCAGAATTAATAAGTTCATCAAGGGGAGTGTGTTCTCATTAAGTGGGTGTTACAACTATGGTCTTCTTGGAATTTGACTCTCAAACTAACCACAAAAGAAAAAGATGGAATCCAGGCTGCCATACAATACAAGACATCTTCAGAGATGAAATTTATCGAATAAAAGCTGATTTAATTTCCAAAACATTGTCTTAAATTAATTTTAAAAAATGTAGGATTCATGTACGCCATTGGTTGATGGTTTACTCAACCTTATTTTCACCTGAGAGTGACTTCCCACATCTTTTCATCACACAATACACCTCAAATAATTTTTCATAAAAAACTACTTATGCCAACCAAAGAGGTTCGCTGAAATGGAAAAGTAGTAGGCTTAACAGGTTAGTATTTTTGATAGTTCGTCTTTTCAAGGTGCACTACATGGCAAGCTTCTACTTTCTCATTATTTTAGTCCTTTTTTTTATTTCAACTGTTGCCCACAGAGAAGAAGAGATTCCTGAAGTTGATGTGGGCATCCAAGCAGAGCAATCAGACTGCGGTGTTGTTGCCCATTCTGAAAGCTAACAGTCTCTTGTAGAGACATGGTTACTGTGTGGCAGTCAGACATCATTTAAGTCAAGTTACCACTGACACGTCTACTGGGAATCTGGGAATAGCAGCAAAATGCACCCTCCGTCTGGCAGGTGTTTCATTTGCCAGAAGCATTTCCTTTGCATTTTGACTCCATGTCAGAGACTGATAGGGATGCTTAGAGTATTCTGACATGTGCAAAGCACCCTGAACGTGCTCTGCTTCATTCATAAAGCCAACAGACACTGGCTTTCCTATTTGGGTGAACTTTTAAATATTCAAGGCTGTGTGATACAGTTCTTGTCAGCTGGTAAATTCTCCAAATGAAATCTTAATGCTGTAGTGAGCCCTGAAGATGACACGACTCTAGAATGATTCATAACATATTGACAACATTTCTTCAATGTTGAAATAACAGCATGCATACTGGGCTGAAACTGTGGCTTGTGAATGCCAGGAGGGGTGGGCAGCAGAATGTTGGAACAGGCTTCACTGAACTTTATGCACAATATGCATTTAAATTCTCTCATTGATATTGCGATGTTGCATTGGTGCTGGATCTAAAATGCTATAAATGGTGAGAGCACAGGAAGGCTGATCTTTTAGCCAGCAACTTGCCACGAAGTTACTAACACAATAGATTGTACGCTAGTGGATGTGAAGTAGTAAATTTTTGTAATCTTAGTGAGAGTTGTTTAGGTTGGAAGTTTATTGAAGGGTTACAGTGGTTTGGGCTGGATTTTCACTGAAGAGGGAGAGTTTGTTTTGGTTGGCACTTTATTGAAGAGCAAGAGATGTTTGGGTTGGAATGGTACTAAAGATGGAGTTGTTTGTTAGTTCTTTTTAAACCACAAGTTAAGTTAAGTATGAAACTGTGAAAAAAAAGAGTTCACCACAAAACTACCTTTTACCAATCTTGTAAAACACACAAATAAATCTCATGTTCTCATGTCTGATTGTAACACATCTTAAGAATTTCCTATTGAATTCATACAGCTAAGCCTATTAATCACACATATACCCAAACATACATGTAATGGTTGGATGTACCCTGCATTTAATGATCTGAATAAACTGTTTCATCAGGCCTGTGAAGCTAAAGTCAAACTTAGGCACAAACCTCATAATTGTGTGTACATTTTAAGACCTATGAAAGCAGACTATAATGTTGTTTTTGAGGAAAATTTACTGTATAGTTATATAAATTCAGCATGAGAGACTCAATGTGTTTTCATTTTCGAATTCTAATGACAGTTTTGTACTTTCAACCAAAAAAATCCACATTACCATATTACAGAACACATATATACATATGGGTTCTACACATATATACAAATAGGTATATATAGGTATATAGAAATAATGATATTCACAGACAGAGAGACTGGCAGGTAGATAGACAAAGTAGGAAAAAGGTGGTTAGATACTTGGTTATAAGAAAGTGTAGGAGGTGCTTCCAAGTGCCCTAGTAACCAATTATATGTGCATCATTCTCACCACGCTGGGAATTCCTGATGTCACAATTGTTCCACTTTGGAGACAAACATGTGAGGGAGATTTCACGCTACAGTTCCAGACCAACACATGAAGTTTCCTCTTGTGATTACCACAACATGTCACAGGACCTTCCAGAAAAAAGCTGCCCCACATGAATGTAGAAGGGTAGATGGTGGGGGGGTTGGGGGGAGGGAGTCGGTCAAGTAAATCTGGATGAAACTAAGGCCAACAGTTTTCTGGGGATTCCCCAAGGCAAGTCAACCCAGAACCAACATCAGACAAAGTATCAACTGACACAAAGATGTTGTTCAAATAAACAGACATGAGAAAACATGACAAGTTATTTTTGTTACACATTGTGGCTAATTTCAAAGAGCACTGCATTCTTATTGTTGGTTAAGTAAAGCAGTAAATAACAGCTGCAAAAGCAGTAAATGACGGCTGCAAAATACAGTCTTTCAAAGTTAAGGACAACAACTATTATATAAGGACAAAAAATGCATTATGGGTATATTAAGTCTGAACATGAAAGTGTTACACATTTTAATGAGTTTACAACAGAGTGACTGTCTACCTGTAAAATGAAATTCTTGCAGGACAGTAAGACGTGTTAATGGTAAGATGCGGTAATATGATACCATTTTTACAAATTTCAAAGTGGACGACAAGCACACTTCCATAAATAACAAAATGCCACAAAGCAAGACATGAACTCAAAAACAGAGGGCAACCTGCTCTAAAATTTATAGCTGAAAGCTCTGCACTTGTCTTATTTTACATATCCACATTGCAAATGAATAAAAAAACAATATTCTTCTATTACAGCATTAGCATTGATACAGAGCAGGATCTTGCCCAAGAGCATTGAAAGTCCAGAATCATATACCTTATATCTATGTTCAGGAAAGGGGCAGTTTTGAATATTGTCTCAGTTACAAATGTGACGGTGACTAAGGATACCTGATGTAAGATTTCAAGGTGAATTCACATACTCCTTTTGGACTGTTATGTATCTATTTCATATCCTTAAGCCATGTCCCTAAACATAAAATCAACAAGTGGCTTTTTTGGGGTACTGGGGATAAACATCCCCCTAGGGTCTCCAAAGAGGATGTAAACATGTCAGAATGTCAGCTTTCATGTCCTGTGACAAGCCTTCAAGTTGCTAACTATTATTGACTGAATATCTAATTATGGCACAGAAGGGTCCCACAAGAGAGCTCTAGTTCAGGCTTATAAGATTCAGCAATGTTTCTTTTCCATGAATATCCTGTTGAGGTCAAGATTTTCTCAGTAAAATGCACCTGTTCCCACAAAAAAATACAAATGTGTCTGCCCAAGAAGCACAGAAGCAAGTGTTTTTTTTCTCATTGACAAAGCTATGTACATATTAAACCCTTTACTGTATGCACAGGAGAGATGGCCACACGAACAACCCCTGATTGGAAAATTACAGGGAGCTGACATAGCTATCAAGCTATAAATAAATGAATAAGCAAACACAGCACTAAAATATATAAATAAATTCCATCTTGATAGCACATTTTCTGCAGAACACCCACTCAGTGGAGGTGATTTTCTGTTTCATAATGGTTAGACACCTTGTCATCCGCAGATCTTTCTGATAGATGGAGAATCTTGTCCTACAACCTAACCCCCCTCCCCCAAGTTCACATTTTTGTTGCATAAATCTAAACTAATCTGGTAAGCATGATTGTTTTATTTGATCGTATTGATACTGATTCAGTATATCCTTGCGTTAAATATTTTAGTGTGGTGGTATTTCAGTGTGTTGCTTTAGTGTGGCCATCACAAAACCTGTATGACTAATAGTTTACATTTTTGGAAGAAATAAAAAAGTCCAGATGAATAACAATAGTGTGCATGCTATTCAAATGCAAATTAACAAATGGTATGTCACGCAAAGTGCAGATTTAATTGCAGTTATAAAATGCACCACCACATAAGAATTTAATACTAGACTGCTTTCATTTTCCTGTTGGGTGTCTGATATTTATGCTGTTTGCAACCGAACGAGACTGGCTCGAAGACAGAGAGCAATGTTCCAATGGATTTGAAAGTCTTTTCAAAACCTCTTGATTCAGAGTGACACACATCACTTGCTTCAATGTGTAGAGGGAAAAAACTGCAGCTGTAAGATCAATCTGAGCATAATCAGGGCCTGAATAGCTGATTGCATAAAAGCTGTCTTGTTCTCTGTTTACATAAATGATTTGTGAGCCCTGTTGTCACCTGTTCTAAAATAATGATTAATTACATCCAACTCCTGCTGGTCGAATAGGAAAGACTATTACAACTTCAAGTGATGTTGCTCTATGGTATTCCACTGACGGATGAAACAGCGTGCTTTCAGTGTTTTGACACAACCCTCTTTGAGCTCCATCGTATTTCCCCAAACCTCCCCCATCACCAGTGGAATATTACAAACATGTCGTAATGCTGACTGAAAATGATGACGGTTGCCAAGGAAACTGGTCGCCGCAGCGCAAATCCTGCCATTAATTCACATGCTTGTGAGCAGCTTTTCCTCTGGTTTGTGACAGCAACAGCACTCATGCAGCTCCCTCCTAGGAGCAAATGTGAGTTTTACTTTTGTGTACAGACAGCTGGAGATGCAATTCATTGCCTCAGAGGCAGCTACAAGTCTGAAATAACTGTCTCTATAAAACAAGGCCTCTGGCTTCCTAACAGCTACTGTTTCTCCAAGCTAAGGGCATTCAGCATAAATTATATTGCAAAAATTTTTTATTGGAAGCTATGAAATATTTAATTTAATATTTATTTCACTTCCACAGTAACACAGATTTGGGATATTACACAAGGCAGAATGTAATCCAACAGCTTGTTACCTTGCGGACCGTACAGAGGCGAACATCTTGAAGCAGCTGTACCAACACAGTTTTAAATAAATCATTCTGCCATCCTAAAAAGCATATTTGTTGACAAGCTGGGATGTCTGGGAACCTCTAGAGATAAGAATAATTGTTCTCACTTGGCGGGATACAGAAGGCTGACTGTGCTTTTCTTTTTCGGTAATTCTACTTGTGCTGTATTAATTGTTTCCCTGTTTTTCAGTGTAAGTGATTTTTTTTTCAATTATGTTTTGAATTTGGAAAAATATTCAGAAATTCTAAATATGGTTGTGAGGCTCTACATTAAAATGGTCCTTACACATTGTATCTCAATCTTGCTGATAATAACAGCCACATTACCTAAAAATAATACAAATCTACTACTGTCACAAGCTACAAAAATGTGGTCGTTACAGCTGCTGTATTTTGAGGACACTGTTCCCTTTTTAGTTTATACAGCTGAAATCAGCATTTTTTCCACATGAAACTATTCTGTCCCAAGGATAAGGTTAAGATAAAATACAGTATATCAATGTTGTATACACAAATGTACTTATGGTATGAAGTTCTACTTGATGTGTGTCTCAAAACTGCCAACCATATGAATGGAATGGTGTGCCAGTTTCTATGCTCATTTATGCTCCATTCTGTTTCACATGATACTGCAACTCATTTCACGTGCACCGATTCCAGAATTGCCTGTGTTAACTATGCTCAGTGGTGGTATGGGACATCTTCAGTAAAAATGACAAAATGCCCAAAACATTTAGCAGGTTCAGCCAAAATATAACAGTTCGCAGGAAATATCAATATGCTCATTACCATTCATACAGACACCAAGCCATCTACTCAACTCAATCTAAGAGCAATGTAGCTTGTCCTATACTCTTAACATCTTGTGACAGTGTGTCTTTTTTCTTTCCCTCACAAAGATATTTGTCAGTTTCAGAAATTAAAGAAAATCACCAAGAAACAACAAAAAGCTTTACTTTGCTCTGTATTTATTGATACTCCAGATTAATGAGTAATATAAACATTTAAAAAGTTTACATATTGGATTTTTTTCTAGTGAAGAATGTTATACATTAATCTTGAAATCGCTGCACAGAGCTAAGTTGCTCTCAAATGATAGATTTTATCCCAGAAAACATGAGGGTCACATTTATTCACCACCCTATAGATACTATTTGGTAAATCCTCTTCTGGCTTCAGCTACACTGATATGAAGCTTCTGTTAGTGTTCTGGCACTTCTGAGGGGGATTTCTGCCCATTTCTCCTGATAGAATTACTCTGGGTTCTTCAGGTGTATTGTTTTATGTGAACTGTTTTTTTTTTAGTTCAAACCACGTTAGATTGGAATGAGGTCTGAAGCGTGAGATGGCATGTTGGAAATATTGATTTTATGTGCAGTTAACCACTTCTTTGTAGATTTGGATGAACGCTTTGGATTGGTGTCACGCTGGAATATTAAGAAAGAAAGAACCACATTTTTCACTAAAATGTACTACGTTTTGGATTTCATGACTCCCTTTATCTTAACGAGGGCTCCAAGACCTGGAGATGCAAAACCTGTAGGTGCGACCCCAAAACATAATAGCCACACTGCCATATTTCACAGTTAATATTTTTCTTAATGTCAGCTTTACTTTTTTAAGACAACAATAACACTAATGAGCAGATCCAAAAAGCTCAGACATCCAGTTGTTAGATGTACATCAAATTAAAGATGCCTCTTTTGTTGTCTGACTTCAGAGCAGGCTTCTTCTTTTCAACCTTGCCATGAATGCAGCAGGCATCCAAACTACTATGAACGGTTCTTTTTGATACTTTGTATCCTGAATATGCCTTTGAATTAACGTTTGACTCCCAAACCACTTGTATCATACCTCATGAATGTAAGACAAATTTCTGTCTTCTTCCTAGTAGTTGTGGTATAAATAACTTGACCATTGTGTTTTCTGGAACAAAATACATTATTAGTGAACAATCTGAATTTGCTCCGTGCATTCATATTAAAATTAAAGGTTTTGTTGATTAATTAATTTATTTATTCATTTTCAAGCAGGAAAAATGATCCATTATGTAATTTTTTCCCCTTTTGCCACATATGTGTTGTGCCTGTTTAATGAAATGTATGAATAAATGTGGAGGGCACTGTAACTCCTGTGTAAATTTGTTATTCACCGGTGCATTGGCATCTTTTCACCACAACAGCTAAGTAATCCTGTGGTAGAATATAAATAAAACAATTGAGATAAATTTCAAAGCGGCACCTTTCATTTGCCAGTGGGGGCGATTTCCCAAATACCATATCATTCCTTTACAAGAAGTATGAAAAAACACTGTCTCTCAACAGAGGATTCTGCCACAGATCCTTGTAAATCCAGATGTAATTATTTCTGAGGGAGATCAGAGCAGCAGGCGCTGCATGCTGAGCAGCTCCTTGGGGGGGGGTTCAGGGACTAAAGGCAGCGCTCTGAAGAGATTGGCTCAGCAGGGTTTAATCACGGTCCTGACCACTGGGACTGCACCGTGTAAGCCAACACATCTTCCAGTAGGGCTAACGCACATACATTAGTTAAACACCAAAATTAGGAATTCTGACAGATGAAAAAAAAGCGGATCAAAAGCTGAGATACTTACTGAAGGCATCAGATTCAATTGTACAGCAATGACATTTAAGCTTAATGCTGAACAATAAAATTCATTTTATTTGTGTTTTGAAGTTCCTTAGTACTAAGACACTATAAATATGGCATCCACTGAAATGATCAAAACATGGTAAGATATAGGAAAAATAAAACCTTTGCTTAACTGTGCTGTTCAAAGTTCATAAAGAGGTCAACCAAAAGTTCACCTTTAATGTATGTGTTCTTTCCTCACCCAGTTTCTCAAAGTCACATGGACAAGACACTCACATCTTCCCTTGCATGAAAATCTGATTTTGTTGCAAACTGCCTGTTGTGTGTGTCTTCTGAGTCATCCTTTAAGCTTACCTCACAGGAGATATCCTGCTGTGAAGAGTTTCTCACATTTCTGGGGCAATGACCTGTTTGGTGTGAACACAAAGGTGCTATAAGATCACTAGGGGCGAGCCAACCGGATTCCTGTCACCTCCTCTGGGGCCTTCAGCTGCCGCACACCGCAAGCACAGGCAGCCCAGACAAGGCTCTCACTGGGGTTTAGACCTTATCTCACTTCAGGATTAATACAAGTGTGTGTCATCAGTATTTTCGACATACAAGTCAAGCTCTAGTGTGCGCAGATGTATCTTTGATGATCATCCTGTTTAATCTATTTGTCAGTGATCTTGCTCTGTATCATGCAGTCAAAGGTATGCCTCTCAGTGGCACTAGTTGGCTTGGTTAGCAAGCAGAATGGATGTAAGATCTCTCAGGATGGACACTCTAAGCAGAGAGAAAGGAGGACAAACAGCAGAGGTGGGTAAATAGAGAGTCCCAAAGGCCTCTGTAAAACTGTAAAACTGAGCAAGAAATAAACACATGTCTCCAGGGCTGTGTGAGTAAGCTCTCTTCACATTATGTGTCTCAAGGGGGGTGGCGGATCATTGGCAAAATACCATGTTTTTATATTCCCTCATTTCATTTTATGTTATTCCCCTCTGTTCATAAGGACATTTATAAGACATGAAGGGGCTCTTGCAGTAACATAAATATTGTGTATTTTACATATCTTTTTTCCATGTTACACTCAGATGACCAATTTTCACAATAAATAACACCAGACATGCCAGTCATTATTTTTGGCACATAATCAATTTTTCTACACTTTCCATCTACTTAAGACCAGATCTGGCCAGGTGTTAGACTCAGGGTTCCCACTCTTTTCAGATTTACATTTTGAGTGACCTTTACATTACTTTCGTAAGATGAATGTCATATTGTTAATGATTATTCTTCACAAATGTGTTCACAAAACTTGGCAATTTCAAGGAAGTGGAAATAATTTCTAAATGTTTCCTGTGGGGGCATAGTGTATACCTGCAGGGCCATTGGCAGTGATTGTTGGTGACTTCAATGACAGTAATGGGTAGTGGGCATACGGTACAAGCCTATGACCTAGCCAGTTCAGTTTTCAATATCAGCACACTGACATTGCTAGACCTGATAATACATGACAGCATGCTGGCAAGTTAACAATATCTAGACTCATTTCACTATCCATAAAAGAAAAAAGTAAGAATTCAATGAATTAAAATTAATTAAATTTTTGATAGGCATTTTTTAGGACAATGGGATAGTCGCCGAGTTTCCAGGACTTTTCCTCGTCCTTCCAACATGAAAATATTTTCAAGGATTTTCAAGGACTGTAGAAATCCAACACATTTTAAATACACTAACTTTCCTATATCACTTAAAACACATGCAAATCAGAAATAGTAGCATTTTGATCAGTGTTGCAAATGCCAAAGCTGCTGGAACTCCTCCCAGTATAAGCTTTTAGGCAACACTAAACATTATTTACATTTACATTTAAACTTTTAGGGAAACACCCAAAAGCATTTCTAAAAAAAATATACATTGGACTACTCATGGCAACTTCAGACTGACCAGCATAGACTATTGTTTTGTGTGTTTTTTCTCATGTGTTTCAAAATGAATGCTGCTGGCACAGGGTACCTGTCCAAAGAAATATCAAATATCTTGTTAATTCACAAATCAAGTCTCTCTGTTTGTCACCTCTCCACTGCAAAAGCTGTGACAGGATATCATCTAAACAGGAGAGTATAACAATGTAGTAGACATCAGACAAAATATTGTGGATTCAAATTTCACCAAATCAGAAAATGACTAAATGTGTTGTGGCCCTGAGAACACGCCACAAAATCAAATTACTGTAACTTCAATTAAAACTAGGCTAGAATGTAACCTAATCTACAATTCTTTACCCAAAAAATATCATGTCAGTGGAATTTTAACTTGTTTTACTCATTATGCCCATTAGTACTCAGCAGTGTTTTGTCAAAAAGTACAGTAGCACGAAATACATAATGTTAGGAAAGTAACAATGATTATCATAAAAGGCTAGATACTACTTTCATTGGCTGTTTCATGTAATCAACACAGTACAATTTGTTCATTTTTGTCTCTTGTCTTTATGTAGCTAAGTAGAGTTCAGCCAAATATTGATCCATTTTACAAAAGCAATATGGCACGCAAACCTGTAGTAGGCCTATATCATGAATATTGTCATGGCTAGGGATGTGATACCTGAAGAAAGGAAAGATAACTTGTGCAAGCACATTGTATTGCTGTTTTCTCATCAGGCTTATTTCCTGGGGAATAATGTTTCGAAATAATTTCTTCTCATAATAACTGCTTTTCAAAATATTTCTGAGCAAAAATGGTATACGGCACCCAATTATTATTGTTAGTTTTCTTGTCCTACTTCCTGTCCATTTTTCATTTATTATCATTGTTTTTTGAGATGGCATGGGTTATACCCGTTGATCTTACTATTTGGTAATCTGTATGACAGTCAAATGTTGGGCTGACTGACATAAAATTAGGCATACATGATCCTGTGGCTGTCCCCTATCACTGATGCTCATTTAACCTCCTGTTTTGCTTGAGCATTTAACCATTCATGCATAAGAAGTGTTCCAGCATTAGGTACAATGTTTTTTTTCTGCCTACAAATTAAATCAGTCTGTAACTGTCCTTGTTTAGTGATACATGCTGCTATGGTCATTTGTCACATTCTTAATGCCTCACAATATAGTTACTGCATACGATATTCCAGTTTTCCAAACCCTCCAAAGCTTGCGAAGAGACCAAATGGCTGAGCAGACATATAACATAAAATATATACATTTAAAAACTAAGATTATAACATAATATATATAAAAATCTAATGTAATATAAATGCAGTATTGATGCATATCTACAGCATTGCAAAAAGTTGTTCGAAAAGTCAACTGTAAAATGCTACTGCTAGATATACTGTAATATGGGATTGACATATTATAATACTAAACTAGGACCTCTGCCTTTATAAATAATTGAAAGGTTTTAAAGCCTTTTCTGCTGTCAAATTCTATGAGTGTGATTCATTGGTTCTGAATGCATTTAGAATCTTCCATTTAAAACCAGCAGAAAGATGGTTTGTGTAACATGTGTGTTTATAAATGGATTGGGCTCTGTCTTCATACAGTATATGTAAAACCAACATCACTTAGTTGTCTTCAAATGCTAAGTGATATATAAAGCTCAGCAGTCATTTACTCTGTCAGTTCATCTTTTACTTAGTTTTGCAAAAAAATTGACATTACATAACTGTAACCATATGAATGAAGATTTTATGTCCAGGTGGCTATCCCTGTGCAAGGTATATAATCACATTTAGGCATTGCCTACTTCTGTAAAACCATCAGGAGTGTTTCCCTGTCTCTTCAAGTAAGATATATTCTTAGACATTCAGCATAAACATTCTGAATGTTAAAACATTTCTTAATGTGGCAAAACATAAAAGTCTATCAATTTCAAGCATTTTTATCATGGCAACTCATTGGATTGTGTTCAACAGCCTAACATGATGTGTTGTTTTTAAGATTATAACTTTACCTGAACTACTCAGTAGAGTAAATAATACACTATACATAGTGCCTTGCAACAAAATTCAAGCTTGTCATTTATGTACTGTAATTGTAAGCAGCAATGGCTCTGAGCAGCAGTATCACCTACTTATTTCTGTTCTGTAACCTTGCAAAATGACCAGTTTTAACCTGTCAGAGATAGCGAACAAACAGATACCCTTACCCAAATTCCTATACAGTACATACTCTAGAACAAATCAGCATCATCAGCAACGTCAAGGCATTGCTGTCCATTTAATATTTTTAACCCCTTTGGTATATTCTTTTCTTTGAGATTTTTTTAACAAATGAATGTTAGGTTTAGTAGCTCTACACTATATCCAAGACATCTTATTATAACTCTTATTATAACTGTATGGCACCATTATGTTTAGCATTTAACTTATCGATAGGATCACAGAACTATCATTGATTTGTTGCTGCCATCAACAATCCATTTCCATTTCCATATACAGTAGCATCATAGCTGTAATAACACACAGTTGTAGATACAGTCTCATCAACTCTTGTCATTCCTTGGAGATTAGTCTGTGTCTCAGAGGGCTCATTACATACAGTAATCTGTATGGATAGAACGGGTGGTTCCTAGTGAGTACTGAGTAGTGCAGAAGATTTATTTCACTACAAGAATAAGCCCGCCCCTCAACACAAATACAGATCCTTAATAGCACTGATCTGTCACATTTAAAATTACAGATTATTCTAGCTGGATTATTCTAATTTGTTTATGATATCATTCTTGAGTGAACCAAACAAACTCTTCTCCATTCAGTGATTTGAGTGACTTATAAAAGATGGTCCATACATTTTAATCAGTATTTTTCAACACTTCATCACATAATAAAATGAGTATATTATTTGGATAAATTCAGCACTGTTTATTTTCTCACATTTTAATAGTGTTTCTTCTTGAGTTATTTGGCTATATTGATATAAACTACAATCTCAATTTTCCGTCAGAAAAGATATTTAGCACTTACTGAAAGTTTTATGAGGCACTGTGCCCATATTCTTTTCTGTATTCCACGATGAATGACGTTAATTCAAACACAATAGTATTTTCATTGGGTTGTCATACTCTTCTTAATCATTGTTCGCGAAGTCCGAATATATATAGGCCTAATACTTGATAAATCAATATACCGCAAACTTTTACCCAAAAACACTGTAGGGAACTACAGGGCACCGTGCCTGGAATTAGTAACAGAATACGATTTGCAGCGAAAGCGTGCAGCCACAGTTGCCGTATGATCTATGCATTGATGACATCTGCTTAAGCATTGGCCTCACGACTGCATTTTAAATCTTCAGGTGACAGCAACGAAAAAGGCAACTGTACGCGCAATGAAGGAAAAAAAAACTTGGTTCACACAAACGCGGCAGACTGCTTTCAATTTTGCATGACCGTTTTCGCGATGCTCACACCTCCCACCTACACATGCATAATAATGAAGTCTTAAGTTCTTCGGTTGATTTAAACGGTTCCGTAAGCAACACCAATAATAAGAACAACAAAAAATGTCATATGACTTTGCGGTTACATTTCAGTCATCATCTGCGCACACACCAATGCACTTCTGTGATGTCACGCACAATCATCCCAACACAGTTGCAGTTGTATCATTGGCTAGTATGGAATTTGTATCAACTGTGCAATATGCAATTCCAAAGAACTTCACACATCAAGCACCTTGCACATCAGATGTGCTTTAACAGATGTTGAAACCAAACCGATAACGCCTGTTGCGGTATAACAAAAACTAAATAATGACTGGAGCGTGGAGCCGCATGATAAGTCAGTCACATTATTAAAAAACAACTTCTGTCACAATAAATGATAGCATGAAGTGAGCACTAGTTGTACTAGCTAGTTAACAGGATGAGCGAATGCTGTACGTTGGCGACCTGCATCCATAGAGTTGTGCCCACACATAGGACATGAAGTCTTTTATGAAGTCATGTCTTTTAAACTGACGCGCGTGTTTGTCATCTGTATAAACGAACACATGCTCCCATTTGATTCATGTTGCACAATATGTTAGTTTTCAAACTGATAATCACAAAAATGTGCCGGTCAAACCTGAATGTCAAAGCATTCAGCACTTTAACTTTCCAGCAAAATATCACAACATGGGGGTAAGGGGGAAACGGATAGGCTAATTATCTTCCTCACATGTGGGATTTATGTTCCAATTTATGTCATATAAATGACATAACTATAATTGCAACACGAATTACAACACAATCATTAACAGAGTAACACATTAATATTGCCTGCACAATGCGTAAAAAAACTATGCACTTACCATATTGACTTCGGACACCATGTCTATACTCGCCACATCTATGCTCATGCCAACTGCAACCGGGGCCCCTTGAATACAGGTGAACATTAATGAGACATACGTACCAACAAAGGCTATATTAACTTAAACTCCTCTTTTTTCTACGACAACATCTTAACAATCCTTTGGCACCTTTGTACTGACAGGAGAGAGAAAAAGTTCCATTTAAGATGAGAAATGACGTACCACCAAAGTCTGGTCGAAGGCGAATGTCATATCCCTTTAAAAGCTTGTCCACGGTCTCTTTGACAAAAGACATATTGCCTGGCTCATTGGCGCTGAAAGGAAACAATGAGAGGGGTTATTCCCACTTTCTGAACCAGACAACCACCCGCATCCTGTGCTTCATTACCAACACCAGCACTTACCTCTGAGCGCAGCACACAATCGCGACAATTACCGGTGCCGAGAGAACCCCAAACAGCCTTCCTCGGCGGAATCCTAACATTCCTTATGGTATTTTAAAAAAAGGACTCGAGTGTTAAAAACGTTCGGCACAGACCCTTAGCGCCGTGGCCGATCAAATGGCTAGAAAGGAATGTACTCCATTAGCAGCTGTTTGCTTGAAGACGCCACTGTTTGCTTCTGTGACTTGCTTCTTGGATCAGTATTAGGTGTAGCGGCAATCCAGGTTTGCTCGTGGTCTTGCTCTGATGCTAAGGGTCTTATTACGAAAAACACTCGGAATAGACGATGCATTTTGCCCGAGACATTGCCGGCGGGGGCTGGCAGCAGGCGCTTTCGTGGTTTGGTCCGTTAGACCTTCACTCCATCTCCCCTTGGATTTTGACTTGAACTGCCCTGTTATCCAACATGTATCCCCTGCTTGTACAAATCCTGTGGTTCAGAAAAGCGCGCACGTCGATTCCAGCAATATGGACACGCAATAAAAAGCATTACCGTAAACAAGCTCTACCTAATTAATTCCTACAGCATGTCAACTGAGAAGTGCTTTTTCCATTTTCAAGTGGCTTAATAGTACGCATTGGAACAGTGTAATTTATACCATGTTGCCTTTGGTAGGCTATATGAGAATTGACATGCCAGGTATGAACGACTCACGATAAGCAAACGTCCACGTGATGCAGTACTCTGCGAGCTCGTGTCTGTGTGTGTCAATGCTGATTGGTAGGGCAAAATCTTTCTTAAAATTTCGTGAGCATGTATATCTTGGTTTAAAAGTTGATATGGAGTCAGACAATCGAGAAGAAAAGAAAAGAAGAAGCAAAAATGTAAGTTTTGCTTAACCCTGTGCATGGGTTAAATACAGTATTAAAAACAGTACAAGAAGAAGCCCTCTTGAAATGTTAAGTAATAAAATCGTTCGAATTCACATATCTTGCGCGCATTTCTACACGAGTATAGCCTATAATTAGGGTTCATCGTATAATTTTAAAAGACACGTTATATCACGCTGTGTCCCAGCAAGAGAGTGGTATGGTTACAAGAAATGCAAAATTAACTTAAACGGAATATGTAATTTAAATAAGTTCAAGTATCCCAATAAACGCCCTTTATAAACCATTTTAAAGCGCAATTTAAATTCCTCCTGGCCACAAGACACGGAATGAAACGTAGAATGCTCTGTGGGCAATTGCGTTTCAAAAGGTGGGCACAAGGTGTTTATCTGCAAGCAATTACATTATGTTTAAGCGTTATATTACCGGCATAAAGGTCCATTCTTCGTCCATTCAGATGATATAAAATCATATTCTGAAAGGTCCTCTGTGTTAAGTTTAATGCTGAAAATGCGAGACACATTCAGACATCGTCTTTCTTTAAGTGTCACAATATTTTAGAACAGTAGAGCATGCGTCTTTTCAGTGTCATCCAAGTAAAATGTGGCAGGGATGTTAATAAATGTAATTTTTTTAGATGTAATTTGTGAAACTGATGATCTTGCTGTGTGGAGCGATCTTATTTGCATTGCACATATCCTTGTCCAGGGACACCTATATTTGACACCTTATCTAGCTATTTCTTCAGATAAATACGTTGTAATTATACATATGTGTATACTCAGATTCAAGTTATGTATTCCACTATGCTTGAGGAGACAGCAGTGAAATCCTGCTTAGGATCTGAACCTGCAAGATTCTGGTTACAAGTTAACTTCCCTACCCAAAATGCCACCCTCCAAGTACAGTATCTTCCCCCCTGTAAGATAGGCAGGCTGAGAGGGATGAGGGCTGGTCTGTTTAAGGGTGTTAGCTGGTCAGTTTGCTACTTCTCTGCTGTGATGAATGATTGAGCCCAGACCCAGGGCAGCTTAGCTTGTGGTGCCCTGTGGGCCTTCGTGACACATACACATATCTGCAGTGGCTGGCCTGTTCCTTTATGAGGCATAGTTATTAAGGTTTGTCTCTCATTAGTGGGTGCTAAACTGGGCAGCACTAAAAGAAAAACAAATAATACACATTTTAAAACTTGAAAACTATTCGGACTAACCTACAATGCTACAATCTTGATTTTCTGTGTCATGCTGTTTATGAATCTGTTTTTGTGGAGACAAGATGGGGTGCATTATGTTTTAAATTATATGTGTCTAAAATAGTGAACTCAGTTTTACTGTTAATGAGTATCCCAGCACTGATTAATGTTTGAAATGGCTTTAACTATCCATTGTTTGAATCCCCAGTGATTATGTTACACTGCAGACCACTCTTGCTCCCCAACAATCTGAGATATTCATAAAACTGTAATAGCAACAAAGAAATATGAGGGCTGTAAAGAGCTGAATGGCTTAAGTAACCTCAGTTATTACTTGTATTCACCTCAGCTTTATTGATTTATGAAACATGGTTGGGGGAGATGATAGATACGTGGTGTAATACCTGAAATCCAAGCCTCACAAATTGAATGATGTGAGTTGTAATATGGTAGGATCCATGTGCTTCCATCTTACTTAAAGAGCACATGTGCGTGGAACACTTTGCAGTAGTTCAGCTTACAATTGTTATGTAGCACAGAATTTACATCTTACAAACGCTTTCCCTTATACTTTTTTGAGTGGGGGGTGGGTGTTGGGTGCAGCAGTGGTTGTTCCTGTTGGTCAGCAGTGTAGTGTGAATCATAACTGATCTCCTTTACTTACTGCTGATGGGTTACTGGCAACACAGTAAAGAGCTATAGGAGAATGTCTCAGGATCTATATATTATACACAGAGAAGACTGCTCTCAGACCACTGAGGCAAACAGCTCTCAGAAAAATCATACCAGTTTCATAGGTCTTACTGGTGATGTTATGTCAATCCCCGCTTATCCAAGTGAGCTGCAATGGAATCTGTTTATTTGTTATAATGACCACTGAGTAGATAGTGGTCAGATTGCACAGGTTAACTTGTCATAGGGCTTGAATGGTGTTATGCTCACACTCACTGGTCTGGGAGTGTTGTTCCCCTTGTCTGACACTGTTGCTCATTTAACCTGAAAGGATACACTTATGTTATATTGTGCTGGATGTCGCTCTGAAGAAGAGAATCTGCTAAATGCATATAATGTAAAGTGTAAGTAATAAACTGAGACTGTTTCAATCCTTTTATGGAGATGTGTGTTTTATGTTTTAATTTTAGGCATATCTAAAAGCATTTAAAGCTGAATTTCTCTTTTCTTAAACATATACTCTACTGAAGTCACGTGGGGCTATAGGAAGGTTCTAGATGAAGTAAACTGCTTCCTCCAGAATAGCATCCAGAATAGCTAGAATATAAATAAAGATACATACTAAACCTCACACATACACACACATGCCTACGTACACTCATTTTTATAAAAGATTGAGCATTGTTTGGGGTAAAAAATAATAATAAAAAAATACAACATAAAGCATTCTCTATAAAAAGATCTAGCAAAGGCCAGTGTTTGTATTCCAGCTATGTTTTCTGACTTAAAGCTGTAGTTTCATACAGAGCTGGAGCAGACTGACTCATTAAATGGGTTCAGCATGCCCCCAAAAATAAAGCCACAACATTCTGATAAAGTACTGTTGTTAACTGGATTAGGTCACTGATAGAATCTCTACCATCTAATCTCACTCTGCTAACTAATCTCATTTCTGTTAGTTCCTCTGATATGTCATTTACAAAATGCTTATGAAGGAAATGGTGCGACACAGTAGAGGTGGTTAAAAAGACTTGAATTGATGAATTTACTACTAGCCACCTAGCCTAACATATGTATGTATGATTGCCTCACTAAAACCCAATTTCCTACTGTTATATTTATGTGTCCCTATTACTACAGAGAAAGGCTTAATTATTTAGGCTAGGAGTTGGGTAATCCCATTTGGGTGGTATCCCTTCTTGGTAAAAAATCCAAGTATCACTTCTACAAGCCCTGTAATTAATCATCCTTAGGGCCTCTGAAAAATACAGAGCTGGGCCTAAATTTACTCTGCATTTAAGAGTATACATTACTGATCTTTAGAAATAATTTTGAACATTTAGACATGTTGCAATGCTTTCAAATCAGTGTATAACACAGAAATAACACTGGTCTTACTCTTGAAAAACATGACATTTTCACAATATGCCCAGCCAGTTTTCCAAGTTACCTAAAGATAATAATTTACTTAAATTAAGTTTATCCTAGTATTGATATAATTGAAAATACAATTCTTACCTTGTATCATAGATTGCATACAATTTTTTGTTCCCAACGGCAGCATTCCTGCAAAATATAGAAGAAAGAGTATTATTTTTACCCTGCTTCATGCACAAACTCTACAATCAATGTTTCAATGATTATAGAATCAAGAAAGTTTTTGTGTATATCACAGGTTGGGTCAACCTCAACCTACTCAGCAGTGTGGGGCAAGGCTCATGCAATTCTCTCTCTCTCTCTCTCTCTCTCTCTCTCTCTCTCTCTCTCTCTCTCTCACACACACACACACACACACACACAGTAGCTGTATCACAGGAGCTCTCTGATGGCACTGTCTAGCATTTCACATATTCATGTGACATGTTAAGCTTTTTTTTCATTTTACCTATTGAGAATGTTTTAAAATGTCATACCAAGTATGCTTGTCTTTGAAATGCAGGGTTGATACTTTTGTAAGTTCAAAAACATTAACTTGTTGAGATCAACACTACAGACCCAGAAATTCTATATTCCTGGCATGCACGCAAGCTCAGTTCTACATAACAGAACCAACAGAGAAGGAGGATAATACATTGAACTGGAAAATATGGGATTGGAGCACCCTCAAATGGTTGTCTTAAAAATTGCTCTCCCCCTTCAATCTCTTTCTCCCTCCCTCCAAAAATGGTAGAATAGCATAGTGCACATCAAAGGCCTTCAAGCATACATGCAATGTGTAGTCAGATATTTCCCCTGAAATATGGTATATCAGTACAGAATATTATTGAAAGTAAACCTAATTTCTTTAAAGCATGTATTTGCATAATGTTTAATGAATGTGTGAATGTGTAAGTGATACAGACTTTATTTTTCAGCTTATCATCTTTTATAGGCATATAGAATAGCTTTATTGTTCACAGTTGTGAAAATGTCTCTTTGAGTTCTCCTCCTACATGGTAATAAATAGGTAAATAAATAAATAGGTGAAATTCTGGATTAATACAGGTGAAGCAAGAACATGCAAACTAACACACAGATTGTCAACCCTCAGAATAGTACAGGATAAAAGTGCAAAATAAAATGAAACATCTATGCAACCCTGGTATGTTTTGCATTTGAAATATTTTCCATTAATTTAGTCAATGGTTTTAACATTAAAAAAATCAAGAAAATAAAATAGAGGGCTGTGCATCATTGGCATTCTGAAACGTCTACCTGAGGATAGCACAAGGCATCATTTGTGATGGATAGGGCTGTCTACTTGAGTTGTAAGCATTATGAAGTAGTCTTTGTGGTTTACCAATCATTTTGCCCTCTCTGTCAACATATTTTGGTAATTTGGCAGTTTTTCACCCATAGGTATCCAACCTATCCCACCTATAAATAAACGCTTCCTGGCCTTCTTAACAAACAAAATCAATGTTTCATATAAAGTTGATTATCAATGTGTTGAGATCAGTGCGTGTACCCAGGTGTTTCTACCTGAACAGGTTACAGGGACAGTATCCATACATGCAGTGTATGGAGAATTTACACGCAGGATAATTTACCATGCTGACTGGCAATAAAACGTAGGTGTTTTATTCCCTGTTACACTCTATAAGACACGGCCCACATGCTTGCGTTTCATTCGCGATTCTGTACTTGTTCATTTATGTTTAATCTTAATAATCATAATTGCCATCAGTGGCTTCATTTAACAGTGTACTTAACACCAGACGGAAAATACACAATTTATTATTCTACTGCGCCTGCAAGAGCGCGCGAGTTCTGCTGAATGCTTCCTTTAGTATTTGTATGGAAAGCTGACGTATTGGCGAAGTGGAAGAATGCTAAGTAAGCAGAAGGGTCCGAGAACTGAAGAGGCACTCGTTCCTCTCTTTCGGTTATCGTCTGCGGCTCTGTGATAGGTGTTTCTCTGCCTGACTTGGAAGGATCTTCGCGTGGTTTTTCACCTCATCGTGTCTTTTCTGTTCTCCCCAGAGAGGTAATTATGGCGCGCGATAGGAGGTGACGTCCCTCACTTTGATTTCCAATATTAATAATAACCATCACAGTGACAGCTTGACGGTGGGAATACTGAAAAAGAACCAACGGCGCTCGGAACGTCAAGAGATCCGGTAAGCAAATGTTCATATAATCCACGCACGGGTGACTGTACAGAAGCGCAATGTAGTGGTGTACGCTGTGCACTGGAGATGGGAAAAAAGAAGAAAGTCGTGCGGCCAGTATAGGCTCGACAGTCGTCAGTGGTATTGGCAGTAGCAAAATTAGGTACGGGAATTAGGATAACATAGATGGTATCAGTTCGATATCACGGACCGTTTTAACATTTCATGCTCTTTGATATTGAGCCTGCTTGAGAGGGCTCTGGGGTCCGCGAGTTGTGCGTCCAGGCATCGACCGTAAAATTGGGCAAAACAATGCAAAGATCATATCGCTGGTGGTTAATCAAAGTGGAGTATCTGGGAGGCAGCAGCGCACAGCTGCTCTGAACATTGCGGACTCGGCACTTCAAATGGAATTCACGCCAGTTAATTTCAGCCATTAACGCGTTCACGAAAGGATCCAGGTATTTTTTCTAGTGTTTAATATTGATGGTAGGGGGAAGGCAGCATTTCTATCTCCGTATTGATTGTTTAAAATTTATTTTGTATGTGTGTGTGTGTGTGTGGGCTGAGGTGGTGGTGTTGGTGTTGGTGTTGGTGTTGGTGTTGGGTTGGGGGGTAGCGTGACGAGGGGGTTACAGTATAATAGTAGCTGTATCCACTGAAATCTTACGCCAAGGGGTCCCCATAATGCTGCAAACATTTGCAGCAATCTCAGCGATCAGGTTCGCCGCAGCTACAGTTATTAAAATGCATCCGTGTGAGGAATTCATCGAAAATCCAGAACACTTCAATTTTATTCCTGAGGCAAGTAAAATGTACATTCGTAACTTTAGAAAATCAGTTCGGTTTAATTTCCGCAAAGCGTGCTGTCTCTCAGTGAGAGACCCAAGCAACTATCAATGTAGCAAGGCAATTGCAAATTTAAATGTTGCGGACCTCTGATACAAATATAATTGAAGAGGACATTAAACACTGACGGTGTATTGGGGGTCATTTTTACACACGTTGATATATCCTGTTATCGGAATTAGGAATTAATGGTATAGTAAAAGTATGGTTGTAGATCTCACGTTACGATAATATTGGTCGTTGTTCGTCGTAACGCCGATGCTGCGTCGTTTACAGAACTGCGCGTATGTAAATATCTGGTTCGACAGGCGCAAACCGTATTTCTCCTTGTCATCTGGTTTTAGGAATGGACGATGGAATGCTCCACGTTACTACAATGAAAAGTCTGCTGGTGTCCGTTTTGCTTTTGAGCATCACCTGCCGTCAGAGGTAAGGTACAACTTTAAATAACTAATTTGATATGTTTTGTGAGAGATGGCGCGGGCAAACGTTATGGTCTATTCTCACGGTGCCAGTCTTGGCTACAGTATTTCTTTTAAACACATTTCACTATAATATCCTCTACGATCACTCCGCAGCCTCTCTCAGACCATGGCTGGAACGCTCAAGGACGCAGAAACTAATGACAATATCACCATATTCACGAGGATCTTAGATGGACTGCTGGATGGCTATGACAACAGGCTACGACCCGGGCTGGGAGGTAATAATAATATTAATAATAATTCTAAAAGTAATAGCATGAAGTTTCATAGTTGATCAGCATATTCATCATTTACAACTCCCATATTTGGAATTAAATAAGCAAAGTAAATACATAAGAAAAATCATTGTAGGTTCACTTTTTCCAGAAATTGTGTAATATAATATAGGAGTGTTCAGGAACATGAATGAATAGTCATAGAAACCAGGGGAAAGGTGTGAGGTCAGGTGCTTTTGCTGTGTGTGGTTTCCTAATCCTACATGCTCTACACAACATTTCTCCATGGGGAGGAATTTGTACACAGTAGACCAGTGGGAATGCAGATGGAAGAGAAAAATGCAAAAGTGGATAGAGCTATTTACAGTGTCAGTTGTGGAAGTACTATTTACAATGAAGCAGGTCCCACAGGGGCAGTTCCTAAGTGATGTGTAAGAACTGCTATAATTCATACAGTGAGTTACATCCACAGTTTATCACTGTTACAGAATTCATGCCTATAAATGTGATGCAAATATGTGTATTCTTTTGTACTAAGAGACAACTGGGCAGGGCTCAAGCAGATGAAACAAACTGTTGCAAAACAAATTTGGTATTTCTGAGAACATTGAGCTCTTTAAATTACATCCAGGCAAACTGTTTGTCATCAGAACAGTTTTCTGCAATGCTAGACCTCTTTTTCAATTCATGAGCAAATTTGTTGGTGTTCACTCAAGTAGCTGGAATATTTCATGGAGCACAGCAACCACTGCCATTGATCAAACCCATGTGCAAATGAACTGCCCTGCCAACATTCTCTGAATTACTGCTGTCTTGAAAGCACACTTCCATCTGCAGCAGATGACCTTGGGATTCCAAGCTCTTTTCATGAAGTGGGAGTTCATTGTGCATTTGCTCACACAAACAACAGCCTAGCAGTATAGGAGAAAACATTGCCATGGTCAGTTCTTGTTACAGAAATGAAAGAGCATTTGTACATCTAGTAAAAAAACAGCTTCTTTAAACAGAGGTAATGTTCAGTCATTCACTGACTTGGATTCGTATGTGGATAGATACTATGGATAGATGTATGTATGTGGATAGATACTAATTCATTTCTTTTCAAATATGTACAGTTTTTCTGGATGTACTGAGCAGTATTAATTAGTGTCTGCATCTATGGTGTCACTTTAAGGAACTCTTAACCAGAACACTTTCATATAGAAAGACTGTTTTTTTTTCAACCAATACAAGTGCTTGGATATTGAATAAATTATTCCATCGCACACAACATGACAGCTCATTCATGATTAATGAGAGATGGTAAGCATGATGTTGAATTTCAAGGAAAGTGAAAACAGCAAGAAAAAAAACAAGGGTCCAGTGTACACAGGTGATCATGAAAGCAACAGTATTTGTATGATGTAGACCAGTCTTAACTCAGCACAATGTCACGTTTTTGTCCAGCATGTTCAGTGCATGAAACTGATGACCTGGCAATACTTACACAGTTGGCCAATGATACGCCACCATCTGGGAGGCGATGAGTCACAACATCTCTCCAAGATTGAGACTTCATCATGATCCTTCTTGTGTCAAAAACACCAGGTCGCAACAACCCACACATCAGTGGTGTAACTATGAGGAGGCGGCAACAGGCTTATCATTCGCTGATATGACAACCACCAGCTCCTAGTGCTCACCTATATCAGAGCAGGATGGTGTTAGAAACACCTCAAATAACATCAACAATGATGGAACCAATGTACAAACGTTGGTTGGCGGATAAATGTTTTGTGTAGACAACCTTGAGAGACCTTTGCGATGTTGCACAGAGCTTATTGCCGGAATATTGATGGGGAGATCCTCACTTGCTGTTGTTCCAGGGGAGTCATCCTGACCTGATAATATTCCTGTAGGACAGTACATCTCCGCCTGTTGCTGATGTAAACGCGTCTTTCAAGATGAGAATGTTTTGGTCATGCAGTGGATGTCCTACTAACTATAGGACTCACTTTAGTCCCACTGAACATTTGTTAGTGTAGTGTGCCATCATGGACCAGAGAACTAATACATTTTCCAGGCTGTTCAAAGAGAATGGGGTACAATCCCACAAGACACAACCTGAGGTAAATCTGGTGTAACAGGTATACAGGTTACATTGTTTCTAGTGGTGGCCACATACTGTACGATACTAGCCTGTTAATTTCATACTTTCACACTTGACCCCCTGATAGTCAGTCTTATTGATGACTTATTTTAATCAGCAAAATTAAGTTATCTATGCTGTATCCATTCAATAAAATTGATGTTTCATGTGCTACAGAAAGGATTTTCAATTTTTCCTCACATTAACTGTGTGAATTTGTTCCAGTTATAAGGGATGAGTTTGTTTTAATGGGTTTCAATTGTCTATGTGAGTATATAACTATAAAAACAATAAAAATAATTTTAAAAAATCTCAAGAACCTCAGTAAAACTTGTTCAGCCTGGTCTTTGGCCTTAGAACTCATTTATGTACGTCTTATGTGGAGACTATCCCTGCATTATTGTTCAATTAGCAAGACGCACATATAGAAGGCATGAAACATACATGCAGAATATGATTTAATAAAATCCAAGATTGTTTTTGCTAGTTTATGAGACTTTTTCATGGTTATCAGTTTGCATAATTGCAAGGAGCTATGTACTACATATAAGCAAAACTAAAATAAATAAATGTACCTCTTCCATGAAAATATAAAACACATTTTGAAGGTGATAAATTGGAGTCATACGGACCTTAAGCTCACTAAGTGCCATCCTTGTATTACAGCTAACCCTCTGTCTGTTCACAGAAAAGGTAACTGAAATTAAGACAAACATCTTTGTTACCAGCTTTGGCCCGGTTTCAGATACTGAAATGGTAAGTCCTTAATTGAAACAAATGGGTCTTTCACTGCAAAGAAGCGCTACTCTGCATGCATCAGAGCTCCATTTACATAAATAAAACTTAAGTGTGGCATAGTTTTAAATCTTTCAGTAATTGTAAACACATACAATTTCCATTTTGTGATTATTTTATATTTTGGCATTATGTACTGTGGAGGAGTTGCTTTACCAGCTGACCTAGTCACACCATTATCTCTGTGCACTAGGAGTACACTATCGATGTGTTTTTTCGGCAAAGCTGGAAAGATGAACGCCTGCGCTTTAAGGGACCAATGGAGATGCTCCCTCTGAACAACCTTCTCGCCAGCAACATCTGGACCCCTGACACTTTCTTTCTCAATGGCAAGAAGTCCATCGCGCACAACATGACGACTCCCAACAAGCTGCTTCGTCTGAAGGATGATGGGACCCTGCTCTACACCATGCGGTGAATGTACTCTGTGATCACAGCTCTCTGTTCAAAAGGCAGAGAGTTGTGTTTACTATGGCAATAATTTAGAAATCAGCCTTGAGGTGCATAGTGCAGTTAACTAAACTGTCTCCTAGGGGTTCCGTTTTAAATATTTACCGACTGTTTCTAGTACATTTCCAAACAGTTTTCAACAGGCATGAGACTGAAGCTGCTTTCCACTCCGATCTTGGTGAATGCTGTGGAGGCCTTCATGGGATCATGTGTCAAAATTAGTGCTAGTCACTCGCAATGTAGCAGCTCCATTGGTGTTGCTGAAATACTTTGCAGTTCTTTTACTCCACCTGAGTTGACACTGCTGATTTCCTCAGAGAACAGCCGCAGATGTATTTTTAAATTGTGGGTACTTAAACACTGTTCTTCAAAACAGTCCACTTGCTTTAAGTTTTACCTGTGTCCTATTGTGAAATGTACATGATTTTGAAAGTAAACAGTTCTACTTTGCTAGCTGATTTGACCTGATGTTTGAAGATGACTGTAGTGAAAGCAAACTCACTCATTTAAGGTCAGTCTACACGTACTGTTTGCACTGTTAACTGGAACATTCAGGGAGGCCTTGGTAAAACACAGCTCCTCTCCTATATGCTATCACAGGGTGTTTTACTATTTGTAAGCCAGTTCTTTACTGTTTTATTAGCATTCAGCTGATTTACAGAAATACCACTCAGAGATGAGATACATGACTTGGATGTTTTGTAATACATTAGTACTTTGATATATGGAATATAGTTACAAGAATTAAAATCAGACCCACATGAGCATCTGCACAGCTGGAATTTTAAGAAAGAGAACTCATGACTGTATGTTGTCTTAACAGGATACATGACACCAGAGAGGTCTGTTTCCATAGCATTAGATGTGATCACAACCTGACCTAAGTATTAGGCATTCTTCCGCAAATTCACTTTCTTTGTACTAATATAAATTAAATCTTCACTAGGAAATGAAAAGGAATGTGTCTGGGGGTACCGTCCTAGAAACAAATTGATCTGCTTCATCTCTTGCAATATAGTGCCAATCACATCACATTTTATGGCACTGCCAAGTTTTTAAAAGGCTCGATAATTGACTTCTTAATGGATTTCCAATACGGAAAAAGATGTTTGATATGCATTTCATGCACTCCCTACCATTTGGGATCTACAGTAAAGAAGCAAACCTCCCTCACTGCAGTAAAAGGGTGGCATATTGCATTTTCCCCTCCCACCCAGATTCTTCTGCTACTGATAAATTGAAGAGCATTTGGTCAAGACAGAGCTATGAACAAAGAGCAAAGAGTTTTGTATGTGTTAAGTTACGTGTTGCTTATTGATACACTTGAGCATGTGTGTAATGTGTTAATGTAGGGTTTTTTACTGGCTTATGTAAAACAAGAGCAAAACTCACTTTTAGTATGACAATTGTGTCTGTGCTTTTACCAAAGAAAGCCTATATTCTGAATGTGTTTCAGAAAACAATCCCCTTGCAAACTTTTCTTAGCTGAGGAAAATTTATTTCGCTGCCTTATTTGAGCATGCTTAGAAACAGGCCCTCATTAAAATGATAGAATTTTAAAAATATACGTATGGATTTTGTTAGAAAAAATCTAGAGCACTTTGTAATATAATAGGAGTCCATAAATTGAGGCTATTTAACCTCATATTACTTTATTTACCTGCAGGTGTGGTTTAATTCAACAGGGCAGTGAAAGTGTGTTGACCTGAAGCTTTGCAGACCACAGTCACTCCTGTTTGTCATGCAATATGACAAATGAGTGAGTGTATATTCTGTGTAGTGTATACTTCTCAGGGTTTCATGGTCACACATAAAAATGAATAATGCATGCCTTCCCTAAACTTCCCACACACATTTTATTCATGTGTTTTTGCAATGTGACAGGATAAGGTAAGCAATAACAGTCATTGGAAGTGGTGTATTTCCTGGCATTTGTGATATTTTGAGGTATAGGGCGGCAGTGTAGCATAGTGGTTAAGGAGCAGGACTCATGACTGAAAGATTGCCGGTTTGGTTCCCCATTGGGGCACTGCTGTTGTACCCTTGGACAAGGTACTTAACCCACAATTGCCTCAGTAAATATCCAGCTGTATAAATGGATAACATTGTAAAAAAAAAAGAAAAAACTGTAACCAATGTAAGTCGCACTGGATAAGAGCGTCTGCTAAATGCCAATAATGTAATAACATAATAATGTATTGATACCCTTTCCAGGGTTTATCAATAAATCCTGAGGGCAGGTGTTCAGGGATATCTTTCCTGTGGGGTGTGCTTGTACTTACTAGTAATGCTGTCAGAACAAGACATCTTTTGGCATAAACAACATGCCAGTAAACTACCTCATGGTTATTTAAATAAGTTTTTAGGATGATACAGTCTAGAGGAACGTGTGAAATGTGCACAGTTCCTGTGTGGATATTACAATTAAACACAATTGAACTACATTGTTAAAACCCTTTAATGGTAAACCAGCGCAGATATTATTGGAGATTTCTGGTGACAACCATGTTGCATGGCATTACTCTTAACTTTACCTTTTTTCAACAGTCAAAGGTAGTAAAATAATGAGCACAACAGAAAACAGGGGTTTACTCATTGGAGTGACAGCAAGAGTACTTTTTGGCTAAATCAAACACAACATATATTGTCATGGTTTTTACGTGACAATGTCTACCAGGGCTATCAGTGGAACAGATTTAACTGATGCCACTACGTATCTGTGCTCCTTCAATCCTCACATTGTGGAAGCAGGAACTAACATTAACACAAATGAAGATGGACCACATTTTCCCAGCAATCCTATCAGATGTAAAGGCAGGAGTTTTAAGTATAGTTAATCAGTGAATTAAAAAGGTAGATAAATAGTGGATAAATTGACGGTGAGCACAATGGTTTATATTTACACATAAATCCTAATTATTTCTTTGAACCTTGAGCTGCAGAATATGTAGATGTGTGCAGATAATGTAGCACTGTCCAGGGAACAGAAAGCATACCCATGTCTCAAAAACATGTTTATGCGTTTGTGTGTGTTGTGCAAATGCATACATGTGCAAATGTGTGTCTGTGTGTTTTACATTTCTACATTTGTGTGTTTGTTTATAAGACGTCAAAGTAAAATCCCCATGTTTCTACTAATACAGTAATAATTTAAGCAAGGATGAGTTCTGTACAGCCATTGCTGTAATTTAATTTGATTTAGATATCAATCCATGTACAAGCTGTGGTGATATTTCAGAATTTGTTGACTTTAGTTCTCTATGGCCAGAAAAAACATTAAAGAATTAAATGATGACTTCAATTCAGTATGTATGAATTAAAAGGGAATGAGAACCAGAGTATTTTTTCAGAACAGGAGCTGCAGAAGACCTCAGCCTGGTGTGAATTAAATGATGGCATTAACATTGTCTTAATATTGTACTTTTGTTATGTTTAACTTGGAATATATGTGGGTCTTATTTTGAAAGAACAGACTAAACAGGTGTGATCCTAATATAGAGACAAATGGACAATGGTGTTTCTTAGAAGTATGGGAATAATTACAGTAGGATATTTTAGCATCCACAAGGTGGCAGCATAGTAGTAAGATTAGCAGCCTGTTTCACAACAGAGTGGAGGAGCCCCCACTTGGAGTGTAATGTGTAATGCTGTTGTGATAATGTAAACATTGAAGGAACATATAATTCTTAAATACCTAAATGCATGCTATTTAATGGATATGGAAAGATGGATGAAGGGATATATGTGTATTATCCCTGTCTGCTGCTCTCAGATAGACAATGTGGACTTAAAGGAGATTTGCTTGTGGCTCAGAGAAAGTGCTGTTGCTCAGTGCACCATGGGGGGGGCGCCCTTGTTGTAATGTTCCCTAAATCAGTGCGGGGAGAGGTGTGTGTGCGGACTGGGAATCTGATTAAGAGGCTGAATGTCTGAAGTACAGTAGAATGGTGACACTGTGGTTATGATGTAATTGAGGGTGATGATGATAGTAACAGTGAACATGATAATAATAAACAATATTGCTATGATCATTCCTATTTAGTTATTATCATAATTAACAATAATAATGACTGTCATTAATTTGTTTATCATGTAGATGCAAATAGCATCAAAGCAAAACAATATTAGGATTATCACTATCATTATGACTATTACAGTTACAATTAATTTTATTATTATTTGTCATCATTACTCATTTATATAATTTCATTTCAGATTAACCATCTCAGCGGAGTGTCCCATGCAGTTAGAGGATTTCCCTATGGATGCCCATGCCTGCCCTCTGAAGTTTGGAAGCTGTGAGTAACCGCCCATGGTGGAATTCACTGCACACGCATTTAAGGACACATTCTCTTTAACTGCGGCAATGAATAGAAAAAGATGTGTAAACAACAAAAAAAGAGAATTGTGTTACACCTTACTTTAATCTGCTTTCAATTCAGCCACCATTATTGCATGCATTGCATCACAACATACAGCTTCATAATCTACTTAAGAACTGTAATTTCAACAATATACCAAAGGTTTAAAGTCTTTTTACTTTAGGGGTGCTTTCAGTATACTTTTAGTCTTATACTTCTATCAGTTGAAAACTCTGTGGTCCTGTTTACCTTGACTTGGCTTAATGGCATTCACCAAGTAGTATAAATGATGTTTAATTATTGCAGATGTGCGAATACTTGATAATACTCCCTTAAATTCAAACTCTTTGGTACTCTTCCTATTGTTTTGAAGCCTGTACAGTTTTTTTGCTGCAGTGATATGACATGGTTTCCATTGACCAACAATTCACATCAGATTTTGTAAGCTCTCACAGACGATGTTTAATCCTATCTGTCATTTTGAAGGAAAAATACCCTGAATGCGATTTGTAGAGAATGCTATTTGTGTTGCTGCAATTGGTAAAAGACTTCTTCTTGGTCTTCTAGTTCTTGGTTCTTCTAGTTCACAGTTTTTTTTATTATTTCACAGTCACCATTTAGGCATTTAGACAACAACTCTGTGTCTGAAATTAAAAGCTAGGTATCTACAGTTAATGTCTACAATGTAGTACAAGAATATGCCATAACAGAGGCAAACAGGTTATGATAACTGTGCGGAGGTATGGAGGACATCTTACGACAGCCTTGCGGGTTCTGTTTCAGAGTGCCTGTGATAAATTCATTGCATTAAACATTGCACAGTGGGAAACGTGTTAAGATGATTGTTATCAGATCCATAACAGTCAAAATGTTGTTGAACATTTATGGACTTTCCAAATTAGCATTTCTTTTTCATTCCACATTACTCTTAAAGTATTCATGTTCAAAGTTAATTTTCTAAGTAATAGTTGAAATACATGAAAATTTTTGAATTCATTTGTCATTACTGAATTATTATTTATGCATTTCAGTACCTCAGTACACACTCTTGCTTGCAGAACTCATTGCAAAATTCAGTGAATTTCAGTTAAACTGAAATACTTGTTGTGGAACATATGAATTTACTGGGATTGACAAGGGTTTGTAGAATGTATTAGCATCACGTTGTCTTTCTGGTAATACTCTGTTTGTTACTAATGAAACAATGATTTTCATTGATAACAAACTAAATTTCTTAATTACATTAAATTGTCAACACTGTCTTTCACTTTAACAGATAAAAACTTTTTATAGGGGAAATCTTGTATGACTATCTTTGAAAATAATTGGAAACTTCCCTCAAGACCCTTCTCAAACTTTCTTATGTGGCCAACCCAGTCCTTCAGGCAGTCTAAGTGCCAATCTGTCAGTTGTGGCACTCTCTGCATTAATCGCTATTAGCTATTTGTGACCTATTAGCTATTGTTAACTATTAACATTCATTCATTATTAGCATTATTATGTGTCAGACAGATATAAAATAAGTGCCTAAATGTCAGTCAATGTTAAGGAGCAGCAGAGGATATACACATACTTAAGAAACAAATGGTTAATAAGAATAGTGGCCGGAAGAAAACTTCAAGAATTGAAACAGCTTGAAAAAAGTTATTAATGTTTCAAAATGTATGCAAAAACTAACTTGATTCTTTGATTATGTTATGTTCAAAATATTGCTTTGACACTGTATGTCAAGAAGAATGAGCAGGGGATCAAACTGCGTATTGTACTTGGTTTTTGTTCCAATAATGAACTTGTATTCCTTTTTAAGTCTTTGTAAATCAAAGCAGGGCCCTGTACAAATTTTTGACATGCTTCATAAGGCTATTACTCATACTCTGAAGTAGGACTGTAATATAATGTGGCATTGCCACTGATTGACAGAGAGATTAAGATTAGCACCTCTAGGCGCATAGACGTTGCCGACTTTAAGGAGGAGTGACATGGTCTTTAGTAAGAGGCTTTTCTTACATCACAGTAACCAACCATTGTCACAGTGGCAGAAGGCACATCAAGCTGCATTCTGAGGACACGCCCCTCATCTGTCTATTTTCGAGATACGGGCAGTGTTACATCCCATTTGCAACTTGGGTTTGTGCCCTGCTTAAATGTTCAAATGAGGACAACAGGAACCCTTCCTGTGGGTTCCTTCCACATGGGACTGTGTTACAGTGAAGCTCATGCCTGCTACCCTTTCTAGCTTTCTCTCTGCAGTAGATAACAGCTGTAAGAACTGGCCTACACTGGGTGTTTATTCCCTTTTCAAATGTTAAAAACCCATTTATTGTTGCAGTGGATTTTATTTTTGGTTGTTCGTAAAATTACAACAGCCATTTGTTTTAGGGTTATGGCATGGTATTTTCAGATGAGGTAAGATTTTTAATTTAGGTTATTTGTAAAAATAGTAGAATATCTCTGAAGAAGCATGTTAAAGATTATTAAGGGGAGGGAAATGGGGCTGCACTGATCAGACTAAATGAACTGTTATTTGTGTATAACCTCTGGAGCATAGGCCTATCTTTAGTCATTGTTAACAGCTCTTTTGTCTTATATCATTATGCCATGTCGAATGTCTTCCCAACTTTTATAGAAGAATAATAGAACTGGCTGTTTCTGCATCACTTGTCAAACGTAGTAGGTTGTTTCAGAACACTGGATGACTTGCACCATGTGTCTGCTCTGGAAGCAAGGGATTTAGAATCAAGTTAAGGGGGGTGGGGCAGAGACTGTAAATACAGTCAGGTTAAATTGGTCCAATGAAATGTTAAGCTGGCGGAGGTGAACTACCATGTGTGCTGCCATTTTTGTCTGCTCCGTTTTTTAGTCTTGGCTTCCGTGTCTTAATCCCTATGAGGTTCCCAATAGGCAATCCCTTTACTTGGTCATCACCGGAAGCAAAGCCTGTGTAAAGATTTAATTTCTTTACTTCCCCTTCTAGTTACTGCCTGTCATAAGTTTATGTGTATAATACATATATTAATGTGTGTGTGTGTGTGTGTGTGTATGTGCATGTGTGTGTGTGTGTGTGTGTGTGTGTGTATGTGTGTGGATATTCCTTCCAGGGGAGGGCTGTATTACTATGATTAGGAGAATACTTGCTGTATGTATTGGTTTACATGAGGGGTTGAAATGAGTATCGGAGAGGTTCATTACTCAGAAGTGGTTTTCTACCTTCATACCTTCACAAGCAATATTAATCCCATGAGTATCTTAGGGCCTCCTGATTTGGGGCCTCTGTTTGGGGCTACTGTTTCAACACAGTTGAAAAAAAGGGATGTGTCTGGGTCATTGAACAGCAATACCCTTACTGCTGTTACAAGTAGCTAGCATATACCCACTACGGACTGACATATTGGTGCCATACTCCACGCAGTGGGTCTGGACTCCCCTCTCTTCCATGAAAGACTATATTTAGTTCCCTTGCATCAAATTAGCTATCTTTTCTAATCTGATTTGACAGACTGGCTTGGGCCAGTAGCTAGGTATCAGAGGCATTGGTTTAAGAAGGTAGGTGTTATTTGCTCAGAGAGCTACTGCAGCACCTTTTTTTTGTTGCCTCTGCAGCGAGCTGTGAAATCTTCCAGATGGACGTGAGCAAAATTTGTTTTCACTGTCTATTTCTTTCGGCCAACTACTCTATTAGTATATTTGCAAATAATATGGGGTTAATTATGTTTAAATACACAAACTCAAAGTTTATTGTTAGCAAGTAACTAAATACCCATCAATGGTTAAAATGGATTAAGAGAATTGTTAACTGTTATTTATATTCCTCTTGTGGATGTGATCCCATTGGGGCACTGGAACCTAGCCATTTCTAAACAGATCCTGAGTTTGGCTCAGCCTGCCAGACCTGTGTGTCTCAACCCTTCACATTTGGCTCAGGAGTCTAAAATTACTATCTATTCTTCTGCAGGTCTGCATGAAGTCCGCAGTTGAGGTTATTCTGTTAAACGCAGATAAGGGAGGTTGGTTATGGTATAGCTCACAGGATTGTTCTGAGTCTCGACTGACAGAGCTGTCATCCTCTACGTCTCTCTCCCTCTTTCTGTGACAAACATTTTCACTCCCTCCATCTCTCTTCCTCTTTCTGTGACAGGTGTTCTCACTCACACCATCTTTGTCCCTCTTTGCTGCCATCTGGCTGCACCCATATTTTATGCTTTCCTACGCCTTTTCACATATTTGTTCACAGACTTCCATCAGACCTCCTGTTTCAACACAGAAAGGACATATAAATTATGCCTGCCATTTACCTGAAAACGCACACTCCATTTGCAGATCTGTAGACCCCAGATGCTTTAGTCTGCCACACATCCATCATCAATAGACAGACGGTGTCTGGTGTGCTGGCTGACCATCAAGAGAAAGGTAGTGATGCTGTTCAAAGCTATTTTAATATATAGTATGATTAATACAGCAGCGGATGGTTTGAGTACATATGGTCTTGTGTAGCCTTCTTTGGTTTTATGCAGATAGAACATAATAAAAACAACTGATGGCGTGCCATTCTCAATAAATACTCTTTACATGTGATCTTAATCATAGATCTCAACACAACCATGTTAAAAGAGTTGACAACAAATACGCCTTCTCATCTCCCTCCACATTACAATTGCCATTGACCCATTGTTTAAGGATTACCCACACACAGGCACACAGATGCAACAAGAAAACATATCTAACTTTAAAAACAACAGGAGTAATATCGACTGCCCAGACAACAGGATGGGGGAATATTGAGGGCCTTAAAGCAAGTAAACGTATAACATTAAATAACATTCATTAATACAAGACAGACTCCAGAAAGGCTGTATTAATTATAAAAAACATATACCCCTTAACTAAGGAATTCCAAAAAAATGCATTTCCCTTCCCACAATAACTCACCACTAAACACATTGTCCAAAGTACACTTCTACATCACATCCTATATCCAATTTTTGGACTCATATGATCTGACCTGCAAACACTGTCAAAGTACATGCACAGACAATCCTAATGAGTTTTGGAATAGAATCTTGTATAGTAATATTCTCCCAAGCCGAGGTGACTGAAGTTACTGCACCAGCACTTCTACAAAGAAAAGAAAGTGAAAAGATTCAAAATGGCAGAAAATCCAATATGGTGTCAGGTGGAAATTGCAAAAATAACAATTAGGAAGAAATACATGGGAACTGTGAATCTATTGCGAATATTGTGTTTGGTGTAAATAATGTGTCATAGTATTTGTCATAGCATCGGGGATTTATGATCATTTTTAACTGTGGAAGCTTAATTATGGTGCCTTTTGCTTACCCCTATAGTAGGCTAATAAAAATAGTATTAACAATAATGATCAAATAACATAACATAACATAATCATCAAAACATAACCCCAATTTTATGAATTAGGCACCCTCAGGCCCCTGTTGTTATTTCTAGAGCCCCTTGCTGGTTGGGAGGTGAAAAGGAAAAATGGTGTTAAACCATAAAAGACAGCTTATTGTTGACTGTCAGCCAAATAGGATTGTTTGTATATAACTGAAAAACATTGCCCTATGGGTACCATTCTGCACTAGCATGTATTTGTGTTGAGAAATCATGTTAGATTAGCACCTGGATATTGAAAGGTTATATGGTTCCTAGTTTTGAGATATAGTGGAAGTGGAGGAATTTTGTTCTTTGTGGCATGCTTTGTTGATGAGGGTACCTTAGAGGAAGATTTATTGCAATATTTTGAGATCAGTTCAAGAAGTTTTTAAAGTTGACAGTTGTAAGGCAGGCCCATTTCATCACCTGCCTTCTAAATGCAGCTGCTTAGGCAGATGTTCTGCAAACATGGTGGTCTCACTGCAGCAGTGCAGAAATACAGGACATTTTTTCCACATATCCTAAAACACAGCAGATTTTTATACTGTGCTTTAAATTCGAAGAGCAGGCACACAAAGGTAGAGCTACATGAGTAATTTAAAGAGCTCAAAGAGGAACAACTGCCTTAATTCTGGACTTAAGAGGGATAGACTTTTAGAGCAAGTTCAAAAATAAAGCTCACAATGATTAGAGTGCACACAAATGCATAGATGCAAGTTCCAGCTGAATTCATTTTGCACTCCAAAGAAATTGATACAATTTCAATTTTACTTTGTAGCATTTTGATGAATGTGTAGAGAGACAGAAAGACGGAGGAGGAATTCAAGGTTAAAAATGACACATTAACAACAAACCATTTGTATTGAATTTGTACTCTCTGATTGGACCCATTAATTTTATACTTTAAATGAAGTATTTTTTTCTTTTTCACAGGAGTAAAGGAAGAATGAAAAGTACTGTAATCTTAAGAGTTTGCAGTTGCAATGTACACCTAATGTACAGGCATGCTCTGTCATTGCTCTGTATTACTACAGTATATTAATCATGGCTGCATGCAGACTGGATTACACCTTCCCTCTTTTTGCAAACTCAGAACATGTCACTCATATTGAAAGGTGCCCTGCTGGCCACATCTGTGCTACTTCCAATCACCAGGTATCACGTACTCTGTGCCAACCTCAGTCATAGTGTTTGTTCTCTGCTTTTTAAAGTGACTGAGGTGGCAGATGTCATTTTTCAACTGCATAAAATGATCAATTGCACTCATTTTCACTCATATTTATCATTTAGATCATAACTGTTATTGGCACGTACATACTCTCTAGCTCCATTGCAACCTTATTACCCATTTGCTTCACATATGCCCTTCACCAAGGCAAACTCACTTAAACATTTATACTCTTAAAAAGTGAGCATGTATTTAACCTGATTTAAATTTTATATACCTATATATTGTAGAATGTGCTTCAACATGTAATTTTATTTACTTTATCTTGTCTAAATTAGAATGCACATATTCAAGTAACAAAATGGCTATCTTACTGAATATATGCAGTGTGTGGAAAAAAATCAAAAATCACATTTTTATCTCAATATATATTTTAGTTTGTTTTGGAGTCTTCATTAAAGACAATGCACATTTTAAAAAATATCTAAAAATGCTGCTAATAATAATGTGCGTTGTTTTGCTATAACAGGAGTCAAAGCATTTGAGACAGTTTTTTTAAAGGCTCTTAAAAATATAGGCCCCATTGATGGCTTTGTTGTAATGTCATCTGTGTTATGTCCCTCTGCCTCTCCCTGTCTCTCGCCATGGTCAGAGTAGTGGCACAGGAGACCTGTGAGGTTAAGCAGTTTGACCACGAATAGTCTAGGGATTACTGTGTGTTTTAGTCCTGTCGTCCCCCATAGAGCTTCAAGACCCCTGTTAAAGGTCAGCTTAGAGGGTCTCAACGTATTAAGAATCCCAGGCTGGGGTGGGCTTCCCTTTTCTGGGCTTACCAGCCCATCTCTGTCCCCACCTTTGCTCAGCCCTTCCACAAAGTCACTACATGATGAAGGCTGTGTACCCATAATGCTGTGTGGTGAGGGAAGGAAGTTCTCCAGAGTGACCACTGATCTGTCACAGAGGTAGCACAGTGGGTCAATGTTTGAGTTGACCGCAGCTGGTGGCTGACATGGACACAGACATTCTGGCTGTATGGGTAAAGCCAGTTGACACTTTTCCTAATAAGATCTAAGATTTAAAAAATTATATTTGCTGTTGGGAGTTCAACTGAGGTTGTGAGCCCTCTCAATCTTCTTTTTTTTGATTGAAATTACTTTAACAGACCAAGCCCTCCAACTTACTTTGCTGTGATCTTCACATACACTGTATTGCCAGGCGTATCATCCCACCTCTACCTCTGAATCGATCTGCTTGCAGAATGCACAAACACAGATGGCACTTCTCCATGTGTCTGCACTTCCTTTTCTCATGTCTGTTTGCACAGGCATGGTGTGTTGCTGTATGTTGCCTATCCAGCACCAAGCTGATGTGCGTAGTCATGCTTATTATATGGGAGCTGGCCAAAGGGACTCCCAGGTATCTCTGCAGCACTCTGAGGTGCAGGAAGATGTCAAGCTCAGAGACATCTGTCAGATATACCAACAGCACTTTTGCTTGACCTATGTCATGTTAATGTTGTGCAGCACACACAGCTTCATTAAACAGTACCACAGTGGATGTGGCTCAGCACTTCAGAGGTCAATTAAGTGGGTTACTGAAGACTCAAAAGGCCTAAAAGATTATCCTCACAGGAGTGTAAGATATACGTTTCTATCCATGCTCGTGATGTGAATTATAAATACATGATTAAACTTGTCATGATACTATTTCATGCAGTGAAATGGTACTTCAAAGTTGTTTCTCAAGGATTTATGCTTTAACCTTTACCTGAAATCACTTGCCAGGAGGACCATACTAGATCTTACAGTATATGGTCAAATAATCTTTAATATGTTGAAATTGATTTTTTAAAATGCATATACCAGGGAAACTAGTGAATGGATTTAAACTGAGCTTGTTGACCATAACCCCTGGTCAATATTTGTCAAATTCTGACCCATTTTGGTGCTTAAACCTCAGAGATACATAATGCCCAAAACTGTATTTAAGAGAGATGTAAAATCACACACTTACTTTGTGGTACACACCACATAATATTCACCCATCAGGACAACAATTCCATGTATTAAGAGCAGTATTAGGTGGATGATAACCTTTTACAGTATCAGGAGAAAGTCCACCACAATACAACATCCCAGCTCTGATGCGGGTTTACCAGGGGGAGACAGCTATGTTATCTTCCATTCCTTGCTCTTATCTGCCTGAAAATGTTTTGTTAAATCTCCAAAGTATATGTTTTTGTAACCTTACTTTCACGGAAAATATTGCACAGAACTAACATTTTGCAGAAATGTTGCTTTTTCCCCAAAATAAGAGCAAACAACTATTCAACAATTATTGAACAATTTTCAACCAATATGCATTTGTAGAGATGTGTGCTGTTCTAGGTTGTGGAACGTGGAAGTCATAGGATTTTTGTGCATAGGAAACTGTTTTTGAAAAAGATCATACTTTGTAAGTGACATTCTGGTGGCCTGCAGTGTAAAAGGCTTTTTTCAGCTGCTGAATTCACCCAGACTGTTATATTATATATAGACACAGAGGCTGGCTCTGCAGTGTCACATCAGTGACGAAGTCCACAGGCATGTTTAAACTCTAGTTAAGTGCACATGTGTCTGTCACTGGTGGGCCTTAGGGGTCTGTCTTCTCTATGAGAGACGGACAGATGCTGGGGTTGTTCCTCATTCCTCATGAGATGCTTTGTGTTTGCAAGTAAAATTGGAAAGTTGCAATAAAAAGCATCAGCAAATTTCTCTTTATATTCATGAATTGTGATGAGTTTTGATTTCTTGATCATCCATTCCTTGTTGGAGTTACAAGCCTGCTTGGATCTAAACATATGTTGTGATTTGACATCATCTACCCAGGAAAAAATCAGCTGATGATTTGCTTCCTCTCAGGTCATATATCATTTTTGTGCACTTATTTGCATATTGGGAACTGTTGTTAAAGTTGAACACACTACCCTATTAGGACAGTAAATGAGTAGCATTTTAACCAGTGTGCAACCTAACACATACCTAATTTGACACCCAGGTGAGGGTCTAGAAATCAAACAGCAAATGTGAAAGGGCCCCAAAGTCACCCGCCTCCTATCAGCCAGGGATAAATGCACAGCACTGCATTCACCATTGATTCTAGCTAATGTGTCATTTGACAGCAGGGCATCATGAAAATGGGGCAATTTCCAGGTTTTTACAGATTCCATGGGCCTTAAGAACAAGCTTAACATTTAAATGGCATTTAACCAAGTTGCTTTCCATAGACCTCCTCAGTCTCATTGACATTGTTCATCTTGGGATTATTCCTTTTTGAAGGACACACCATGTGGCATTGTGTGTTACATACCCCATTATCTTTAAAGTAATGGATATGGAAATCGCTTTTACAGCTTTGTAACCCCCAGTGATGTTGAAGTGTGATTAAAGGGTCCTGTGAAAGGCAGATGTTTGTTGATTTTGCTATCACTTACTGGATGTATTTCCATAACTCCCTGATTGTTTACTTCCTTTCCCAGATGCTTATCCTGTCTCAGAGGTGGTGTATACCTGGACACTCGGGGCAGCTAAGTCCGTGGTGGTGGCTGAGGATGGGTCGCGGCTCAACCAGTACCATCTGATTGGGCAAACTGCAGGCACCGAGGACATCTACACTAGCAGAGGTACACTGTGGGACTGTTTCACCTTGAGGATCATCTGTACTGCTGTGTCATCTAGCGTCGCTTGAGAATCATACCTTATACTCTGCCATTGGACAGTCTGCAATTTTAAATGATGCATCATTTATCACCCTAACAATCAACCTTATCAAATGCAAATTGCATGGCTTTTATAGGGTAAATCAGGTATAAGGGATTCAAACCTGAATCCTATTGACTCCAAGTTCAACTTTCACCGCTCATGTTTCATGTATGTACTACTATATCTATCTATATCTAGCTACCTAGTCTTTGTGGCTGTTCTTGAAATAACATACATAATTCTTTCATTTTGATTGCACAGAGCAGAACCCAAAGCTACTGTGCAGTGTAAAGAAATTCATTTTGAGCACAACACAAACAATAAATGAATCTCAGGGATTGGAGAACAACTCCCACACATGACCAGCTGTCTCTAGGGCAGCAGAGGGGGAAAAAACACTTATCCTTGCTCCGAGCCACTGGGAATCTAGGGTTAATCCGAGCGGTGGGGCCCGTCAGTTGTGCTTTTAGAGGATGACGTCACCATGTTGGGATTGGCCAACGTGGCCATGACACGTGGAACTGAGAGGCATCTGGCTTAATTCTGTTATATAAAGAAGCAATACACTTTCAGTCATTGGCAGCGAGGGGTTATGAAAGGTGTGGATTTCCCTGCACTGCGTGCAGCAGCATGCGTGCGGCCTGGATGTTTAACCTCTGCTTGCAAAAAAGAAAGTTGTGTCCCCCCCAGCCGGCAAAAAGCATGCAGCAAATATAAACATGGAATGCTAAGCCTGCACATGGTTACAGTCTGTTGAGGTCACTCCATCCAGGCTACAGGTGATCCTTTCATGCTGACTGACTCACAGAGAGCAGCAGAAGAGGTGTTCCTTTGCCAGTCTGGCAGTGCTACAATGATGCATTGGAAGACACAGCCCTGAGTGACACCGTCAATCTGTCCATCTGCTCCCCCCTTCTTAGTAGACGCCCTCGTTGTTATCCCTTATGGGAACTGGAGTGGGCTGGCCTTAATTAGCAACCTTAATCTGAGGTCCAGAACCTCTTTCATGTGTCAAGAATAGATTGTAAATGTGCTCACAGTTGCTAAATTGGGAAACAAGCCTAAAAATATAAATGTTACATTTTTCATGTAGCAGATGCTCTGATCCAGAGCGTCACGCAAGAAAGACAACAAAGTAATCTCATGAAGGGACATGAAAATTGGTATGTACAGGACACAACTGACCATGTTCAAACAGGTGTCAGCTCCTTGCACAATGCTGTGATCACTACTGCATGCATGCAATGCATATATTGCAGTACAGCATGTCCAACAGTAAAACTACATACTCTACAGGAAAACTACAATATACCATATTGTTAAATTACACAGACAGGGAAAGCAGAGTTTTGCTTGGGAAGATGCACATGGTGGCAAATATATACACTTGAAATTGGCAGTAGAAAATGAACTGCAAACATTGCTGTCATAACAACTCCCATGTCTGGGTGTGGAACCATTTTCTTGTCATTTTTGAGACACTCTTATCTCAACGCAAACTGTTGCCTGTGATTACAGACTGATTCTCTCAGTGACAGCTGAAGACAAACTAAGAACTACTTTATTTGATTGTAGTGTCCACATAAAGGGAAAATGGAATGTTATTTTAACCCCTCTGTCAAGAAATTTGTGTCTCTGAATAGGTATAAATGTAGGTACCTGCTTTACTTACCAATTGACCAACATAGCAGCATTGTTCTCCGCAATGAATGGAAGTTCCCCATAAACGCTCCAAGCTCCCAGCAGAAAAATCCAGCAAATGTACATATTTGCTGCCCTCAAATTCCCATCCGGCTCCATGCATCCAGATTCAGCCTCCCAGCGCAGGGCAGGGTCAGTGAGTGTTAGTCATTGGTATGCAGGGAAAAGACACACTCGCTCTCAGAAAACATGGTGCCCATCGTCCCACAGAGCAAACACTCTCATATACTTTCCTTCGTATCCCTGTTATCCCCTCTGCAAGTCATCAGATCCCAAAATAATTCATTACCAGTATTTGTTTTTCTACTGGGTTTAAGAGGTATGTTTCCCCAGCGAATGTGTTCAGGAGGAGTAGGCAGAACTGTGTGTGACGTGGAGCTGTGACTGCAGGATGCAGATTGTGACAAGGGATTAGCCAGACTCAAAAATCCGATTTTGCCAAGAGAAAGCAGAAGCCATCAGTGGATTTTCTATAGTTTATCAGACTCCACAGTGGGGGGCTGGAGAGGATTTTGTAAAAGCTTCAAATGCAATCTTCAGTTGGTTAACAGGATATTATGCTTTTTTCCCCTTCTCTCTCTTTTCTATCGTTAATGAATCACCTCATGCTGTTGCTGTCAACGAGCGTGAAACCCCCATGTGCAGTGATATCTCTGATATATCTCTGACATATCTCTGATCTCTGTGATCAGACTTTATCCTTATGTCTAAAGCAAGTAACTGATAAAGGGTTTTTGTTTATGTACAATAATGGATTTAGTTTTAGAAATCATTACTTGTCAGGAAGTCAAGCCCACACTTAAATCCTATTATTATGTTCTTACATCCTATTATTACATTGTTAAGGTATTTTTTCTTTCCTTCTGATAAATTTAATCTGCCTCAGCTCCATGGGTATTTTGATATTACAAAACAACTGTAAGGTATAAAGCCCTGCAACTTTTATTCACATTAGCTGGTTCTACCATCTTCTACCATTTTGGAAAATTAGCAGTCAGAAATGACTTCTCTTAAGCTGCTAACCCAATTTGCACTGAAACTGGTATATACAGTATCATATCGACTTTCAGACATCACCGTATTAAGGTCATATTTTTATGTGAAATCAAAACATCACTAATCAATTCACAGCATTGCAATGTTGGATCAGTCGTTGTATATGTGAGAAACTTAAGACATAAACAACCCCCAAAATCATTTTCATTATGTCAACGTTGCCGTTTCATATTGTTTTTACAGCTAATTGAAGATGTGTGCAGTATGCACTAGGTGGTGCTAAGGCTTACAAGCACTTGATGTTTTTTTGTTTTTTTTTTTTGGAAAAAGAATGTTGACATTGTAATGTCCCGTGTTTCAAAAGTTTTTGCTTAAATAAGCCCACAAAAACCCATACACTCTTTGTATTCATCAAATCTGCAACATATAGATATTGTGGACCATACTTTATCAAATTCCATTGAAAAATGTGGTTGCTAGGACCAAAAGAATGTGTGCTATTTTCATATTTATTTTTGATGTTCCAAGAAATTCAACAATTTTTTGTACAAACTTCTGTGCTGTAAAACTGTAACATTTCTTGCAGTAGTTTGTAGGTGACAAAGAAATCTGTAGGTAAAGAATATGGGCTTTTGAGTGATTAATACTACAGGTTCAATTAAAGGATCAGAAATCTTATAAAATTTATTTGAATTAGATAGGTAGCTGCTCATGAATTTCTTGATGATAACAAGAAGACTGTGATGTTGGTCAATCATCATTTAATCAAATGATGATTTGATTAAAGGCATTAGCATATTCCATATGCATGAGAAGCTACTTGCTCTGTGTCCTTCTACCAGTTCTGCTGTCTGTGTAAAGATCTGTCATGCAGAACCTCTCATAGCTGGATGATCAGGGCAGCATCCATTTTGACATGCTATGTTAATACATGCTTGCATGTTAATACATTTTTGTGACATCACCAAGTGTCCATTGGAATATCGTTATCTCCTCCTATCTGCTGCTGTACCTGACCAGTTCTTTTGTCTCTTCAGCAGTCTCAGCACTCTTCAGTAGTTTTTTTGCTCACACCTGCAGGTCAATACACTGTGATGATGGCGCATTTCTACCTGAAGAGGAAAATCGGTTATTTTGTAATCCAAACGTACATGCCCTGCTTCATGACAGTGATTCTGTCCCAAGTGTCTTTCTGGCTGAACCGGGAATCTGTGCCAGCTAGGACTGTCTTTGGTGAGTATGGTGCACATAAGACACAGTTTTATAAGTGTTTGTTAACAACATAGTGGGGAGAATGTTAAATGGATCTGTTGTCAAACAGGGCCAGTTAGCGAGTTTAATTATAAAATAGATTTTAAAAAATCTTTTTACTTAATTTTGTCTTTTGATGTACAGCATTATTGATTATTACGTTACAGTGGAAATTAGAATGGACTGATGAAGATGAACAAAGTTAATTCTTTATCATTGTGGGTTGCCATTTTAAAGCAATTTATCAAGTGAATGCTATGTTATTGCTGAGCTGAGACAACAGTTTACAGGGAAATGGTTTTATTTCACCACCCACCAATAACACGGCCTCTTTTCTCTCTCAGGTGTGACCACAGTCCTGACCATGACCACCCTCAGCATCAGTGCCCGGAACTCTTTGCCCAAGGTGGCCTACGCCACAGCCATGGACTGGTTCATCGCTGTGTGCTATGCTTTCGTCTTCTCTGCGCTCATAGAGTTTGCCACCGTCAACTACTTCACAAAGAGGAGCTGGGCATGGGATGGCAAGAAAGCCATGGAGGCCCAGCAGCCAAAGGTGAGTCTGCAGTTCCTAAGACCTGGTGAATGAGAGTTGGGTAGGTATGACACAGGCAAGTGTGTATGTAGCCATCAAACCCACCCGAGCATCTTATGGTATATTGTTTCACACATATTGTTTCTTACTTTAAGGTAGTATATCATGGAATCATTACTTCTGACACATTGTGTAATTAATACCATATCAAGAGTTCTAAATTCTACTCATGTAAGTCCATTATTCGGCATTAATGTTAAAGGTATCTGTCATCTACTAAGGGAAACAGATCTTAAAAATTAATTGGTAATATGATGTCAATCAGAAGGAAACCCTTAAAGGAAGTGTACTAAGTGACACAAGTTATTTCAAACCATGTGGAATGTAGTTATCTATTGAGACTAGACAAAAGGCACTCATGAGGCAGATTTCAAGTCATTATGTTTTTTCTAAGTCATACACCAAGAATATAAATGTAGTTCTGAAGATGATTTGTCTGTTCTAAAATAATTTATGGCACGCATGGTCTGTACAGTCAAATGTGTTCAGGTTAAGCTTTACAATATGCTTTTCAAGGCTGAACTTTTATTTAAAGTTGAAACAGTTGTTTCAAAGAGAAGCTGATTTCCTTGAGCTTCTTAGTGCTATTCAATTAATACAACATATATTATGTCCAGAAATCCATTATGAATGCCTGATTTTCAGAGGTTGAAAAATGTCCTCACAGATATGGAGCTTACACTTATAATTGGCTTTAATAATTTTAAATCCTCAAACTTAGTGAATTCCAATGAAACGTATGGATAATTGCATAAGTATGAAGGACAAGGGTGCGTAGCAACTCTATCTCTAAGATACGGTTCTTAATTGCAATTTTTATCAATTATGACTGGTTGGTAAATGTTATATCCCGTGTACTCCTTTACTTTTCCTTATTTCTCACAATGCACAAGAAATACTTAATTAAATGCTTTCTGGGCCTGAAAGGAGTCATGTCAGTATGCTTCACATATGCGACAATGTTATTTTGAACAGAATGCTTGAGTTTAATGTGGAGTCACATGAAGCTGCATTGAAAGACATTTTGAAATTATTGTATTCATCTATAGCTCCTCCCTCTATTTCTGCTCTTTTTTCAATATGGAAGTCATTACTCAATTGACATAGACACAAATATTATATATCATCCAAACGGTGAGAATTTTGGTATGTACAGTATATGCACCATACAGTGTTTGTCAATTCCAAAATTTTCTATGAAACACACATTTGTGAACTGTCTGAGGGCCAAACCAATTGTAATCATCTTCATTGAGGGGGCGTGGTAGTTAAATTGCTGTTGTTCATGCAGTTCAGTGTCATTTACGATATTTGAGTAGTGGGTGAACTGCAGGTGCTGAACTTAAGAACAGGATCAAAAGCCTGCTGCACAAACTCACAACTCGGTGCCCATTTTCAGACACTGTTGGTCTACCATCAGCCACTTAACATCTCTTACGTAGGTCTCTTCTGCCAAATGTATCTATTTCTCTGTACATTTTCAAAAAAGACAAGCTTGCTTCTGTGTAAAAGGGTGCCAGAAGACATCAAATGTTTTCTGTCCCACGCAAGTCCAAAAATTCAGAATGGTGTCACCTCTGTCACTCGGCAGCTGCATTCCATCACAAGTCTTTTGTTCTATGCAGAAAAAAGACCCCTTGGCGTTGTCTAAGAAGCCGAACAACGCCTGCTCAGCAGGAGGGGTGAACTACACACCCAACATTACCAAGGACACAGCCGTCGCCACCATCTCAAACAGCACCGCCGTGCAGATGAAGCCTGCTGAGTCCAAGGCACCAGACCCCAAAAAGACATACAACAGTGTGAGCAAGATCGACAAAATGTCCAGGATTGTGTTCCCGGTGCTCTTTGGAACCTTCAACTTGGTATACTGGGCGACATACCTCAACAGGGAACCTGTGATCAAAGGGGCGAAGTAACCCACACAATGAACCTCCGCTCCAACCTTCAGCAAACTTCAGCCATATTGTTTGACAGACTGGATTGCCATAGAAACCAAGGCCATGCACCAATGCCTTGCACTGAATTTAAGTTTAAAGAAACTTTCCTTTTTTCATAAGTTGCATGATCAAAGCTATATGGAAATACTATTGCCATGTTTGCCTTGGCTATTTTTACTGTACAATAGCTTACTAGGACTTCTTAAAGAATGTTGCATTTTATTCAATATGGCAAGAGTTTCTAACTTTGCTAATTAGTTCTTATTCTCAATGACTTTGTCAGCACTACATGGCATTTACATTTTGGTTATGAAATCAAAATGCTTTGCGTTAAGAAGAGAAACAGAACCAAGCCAAATGATATGCAAAATGCAGTTTTATACTCTATCAATTATAACATATTTATGCCAATTAAAAGTGGACTTAAAGCTTCACAGATTTAGGATTGAACTCATGGAAGATGGAACCAAGAGTTCCTGCTTCAAGCCGAAGAATAGCCATGTTAAATGTGTTGCCTTGAAACTGAGCAGTTCATTTCGGTGTGTGCACTGGAATTTTGTGCAAATTATTTTGAGAACATATCTTGCTATTTATCCATCATTGTGCAACTTATGAGTCATTTTATTTATAGTCAAAAGGCCAAACTGCACAGGACAGTGACCACAAAATATTTTGCTCCTGCAGTGTTGAGAAAAATGTATATTTTGTATATAATTTTTGGTTGTGGTTCAAACTAAGCTTTTCATATATATGTGCATATGTATGCATTCTGCATTTAAAACTCTCTGTCAAACCCCATAAATCGAGTGTTAAAGAAGGTTTGCTGCCACGCAATATGAAGTCTTAAAGGCACCTATGGTTTGTTCTAAAAATAAAACCCAGGAAAATAGTTTTGTCATGAATACATGTATACATCAGTGTGTGCTTGGAACATTCCAACTACACTCTACCCATGGGGTTACTTTTCAGTTTTTTTTATTTTCTTCAGAAAACTTGAAGTATTTCTCACTCCCATTAGATGTTCATGTTACATGATAATTATAAAATATATTACTTATTATTTATCAGAGGACAGTCCCAGGTGGCCTTTAAGCAACATAAATGTAAACAGTAACTTGTACAGAAAGATGTGAAAAACGACAGTGGGTCTTGATAGCTTTAAGTGAATATGATGCTTTTTGATTATTGCTGCATCATGATCATTTTTATTGTTCATCAGAATTTTCTTCCTTTCCTTTATATTGTATTTTGGTAATACACTTTATTGATTATTTGCACATTTAGTGCAAGTTTTGATGCTCTTCAGGTCTGGATGTATATTTCTCTTTACCTTTCTCTATATTGTGAAACCATCACAGTGTTTGGTGTGGTGTGATGTAAGGTTCCCGACTCCTATTTTGCCACTTTGCTTGGAAGTAGAGACGGAGACCTCCAAAATGGTGGATAATGGGGAAAAAGGGAAGCAGTCCTGAAAAATAACTGTCATGTCTGTATTGTTTTTTTTCTTATCATCACAGAGGCAAAGACTGAACCCCTGAATTTTGGACTATTTTGTCCCTTATCTGTTCTGTAAGAACAATGACAATAAATGACTGCAACTATCTCCTCTTGAAACAGGAAATATTAGCTGTGCCAGTTAGGACCAGAGGAGAGAATACTCTGGATAAGATTACAACTGATGCTTGATGCTACTGATGAGGATACTATTGGTAACTAACGCTATTGGTGCAAATACTATTAATTCCTAATGAATGGATTAGAATTCTGACTCAAAATGCTGTTGATGGAGGTACTATTGATTCTTAAACGTAGTGATGAGAACACTATTGATTCCTAATGTGATGGGAATAGGGTTGACTCTTAATGTGATTCAAGGCAATACTATTAATTCCTAATATGATGGGTGGGAATAGTATTCATTCCCCCAGGGCTTTATGAGGATGATATGAAGCCAGCCTGAAAGTCAGAAAGGGATTTTGATGGATACTCAGGATCTCCCTGTGCTGCTTGCACAACTGGGTGATTGATGGGAACCTAAGCTCCCCCCCGCCCCCCACCCACTCCTTTCTCAGTTCTGTGTCCCTGAGGTCTGGGACAGAACAATTCTTCCAGGCTACTTCTCCGTCCAATAAAGCTTTAGTTGTAAGGTATCTTCCCTGAGCAGAGACCATGTCCAACAGAGTTTCTTGTCCATGCATGGTACATGGAGTCACTAAGGAGGTGAGTGAGATGGGGGTGGCTGTGTTATTTTCTGGCAGTGGATGGAGTCACTGGAACAGGGTGCACCTCAGACTCAGCTAGGCATCAGCATGGGCAGGATAGCAGGAGCTTCATGTTTGGGAAAACACTGAAGCATGCTCAATTAGTGTATGTCTGAGGCAACCACGTGTTCCTGCATCATTAATTTTCAGTGAATCAATGTACAGCTCTCATTTAAAATAATTAAAGCAATAAATAAATGCTTAATATGTTTGGTGACTGGGCTCTTCTATTTTTGTTTATAATGTATGAAGTGAAAGCATGCATGGTTTCTGCAGATATCATAAAACAATACTTTGTCCGTTTTTGGCTTGTAGTTTTGTGTTGGTGAGGTGAACCTTTAACCTAGAGACATATATTATGTGTACATGGTAGAGCCTAGATGACACATAATGTCTGAAATTCATAAGCGAGTACACAGCATCTCAGATATGTCAGCATCTTCCTACAGATAACTTGTTGATTTATTTCTAGCTTTTTTCACAAGTCTTAAAGTACAGACTATACAAAGTACAAAATTACTGTACACCTTCCCATTTCTGCCAAGCCATCTGGCCATTTCTTCCAGTTATCATGCATGTCTCGATTACTGTGGTATGTGTCTTTGGATGGATCTGTTGTTCTCATCAAAGCTGATATAGCTCTGAATCTTTCACTTCTGTCCACTTTGTGTGTTTGCCTTTGTAGCCATCATATTTTCCTTTTTCTATTGCTCTCTTGCTGCATCCTGTCACAATGCTTGTTGGAAATTACTTCTAAAACAGCTGCTGGCTGATACAAGCGACAGAATGTGATTGCTGGAACAAAAATGTCATGCCAGGACAGCTTGTAGATTCATAAGAGTAATAATCATAACTCATAGGCACCACAAAACCAATGGGATTATGTGCCAGTCGTCAATGATAATACCAAACTAGTTGTCATCAGGGCTAAATTTATACCTATGATCTTTTATGAATAATGAGAATGTGCATATGACTCTCCGGTGTGTGTATCTTGTGCACACTCCATATCATTCCAGGAGACTAGATGATGGCTATGTTGTCCAGAATCTTTTGAAAGGCCATTTGGGATACTTTCCAAATTTATACTGGAAACATGTTTCAAGCTTTCTGTCTTCATCCAGTGGATAGTAGACACAATGTTTCTGATATGGATGTTTTGGATTTTCACAGTAGGACAAATTGAATAGAATTGTGCATAAATGAATAATTTGATCATATTTTACAAATGTAAAAACAAATCTGTCTGTGGTGTTGCCAAAGACAGATTTGAAGAGAGAATATTATTGACTGCTCCTTTTAATGGTTAGAATAGCACACATCTCAGGATGGGTGCAGTGGGTGGGTGAAACGCAGAATAAGCCCCATGGTTTTGCATGAGAGCAGCATCTGGCATATATCACTTTGTCCAGGGTTTAGTTTTTGCTTTTTCCGTTTAGCATACCTGCTCTTTCCCTCACCTTAAGATGTCACCAGTGGCACCAAATTACAATGTTTCTGTACAGTTAACAACAAGGCATAAGGCCTCTGGAATGTATTGTTTTGATTCTGGGTGGAGATAAACTTCAAGCTGTGTGCTTTAAACACATCTTTATTTTTTACATTTTTTGGTACTGATTCCTCCAATCATGTGTGTTACCCTAACTCAGCGTTTCCCAAACCTCTCCTGGAGGGCCCCTTGTCCTGCATGTTTTAGATCTCTCCCTGCTCCAACACAACTGATTTAAATGATCAGTTTGTTATTAAGCAGCTTCAGGAGTTCATAACGAGTTGATCATTTGAATCAGCTGTGTTGGAGCTGGGAGAGATGTAAAACATGCAGGACAAGGGGTCCTCCAGGAGAGGTTTGGGAGACGCTGCCCTAACTGATTGTTTTACATGTACGTGGACAATAAGATGTCAAATAAGAACATGCAAGCAATTTCAGGGGTTGAGTGTCATCTGGGTGTTCTGTCCTTTTCACAAATTCTTCATAATAACATACATATGCTAGGGATATGACCATTTTTCTCATGTTTGAGTTTGGAATTTACTATCTGGGTATTCAGCAAACTGATAAAAGCTGAGATGTTACAAATTCATATCCTTATGCTTAATCACCAGATAAACACTAACATAAGTAAAGAAATGTTAGAACTACTTAACAGAGCCTTTTTTCTTGGGTAGGCCTACTAGTCGACCTCATAGCAGATGTACCTGCCCTGTTAAAAATGTTTCATCACTTATCCATAGACTTACCACTACTATGCAATTTCAGTTTAATCCAATCAAATCAATCAAAGCAGGCTGGATAGGGACTTTTGGTGTCCAGTCACCAAAGGAACTTATGATATCCAAACTAAGTCTTTTGGCACATCTTATACACAATTTTGAGACATCCCACAACTAACCTTTCAGGAACATTCGGTCATTTGGGGCTTGTACATATCATTTGCCTTTACCTAAAACAGAAATGTGTTTTGCTTTTGCCCAAAGAAGCAAAGCATTGCATTAGTCACAGACAGTGGGTTAGAGCGCTATATGCTGTGTACACAAATGAGGCTCACCATCAGCAACACAGGTGGCTTCTATTAATGTGCACTCATTCAATAGAGTAGCTGTATGACTTACTATAACCACTTGGAAAATCACAGCCTTTCTGTTGGAACTGTAGTGGGTCTTCTCATAAACATTCAACAAAGCTAAAATCTAACATAGCATGTGGACTTATCTGATCCTGAGTAGCTTTGTTCATACAAACATTTGGGTCAACAACCGCAGTAACAAATGCACTTGTTTATTCACACTTAACCAGTGTCTGGAGAGCAGGCAATTCTCATATGCTTAGCGTACAGAGCTCAGTCTGTCTCACATTTCAGACAAAAGTTGTGCTAATGCAGGAGATGTGTCAGGCAGCTTGTCTATATTGATCCCGTCATACTGAACCATGCTGCGAAAACATTTTTTCCCTCTTTTAAGGGCTGTAAAGTGATAACTGGGCTACAGCAAGCAGCAAACCAGGATCTCTTCTCACCTATTCTTGGTCACCAAGAGGGCATAGCATTTGCATCCAGTTCTGGGTCTTTGTGGCTTTGGCAGCTGTGTCCACCCTTTAAAGTTCAGGAGGTCAAGGCTGAAGCAGGCAATCCATCACAAATATTGGTATGCTTCAATAGATCTGAAAGATGCCTATTTCCAAATACCCATATGGGGAGCACACAGATGCATCTTATGTTTTGCCTATGAGGGCCAGGCCTTTGAAGACAAGGTGTCTAAATTTTAGTTTTACTTTTCAGTTTATCACTTGTGCCTTGCACCTTTGCCAAGTACATGGATAAGGCATTGGGCCTATGGCGTCAACAAAGAAAAAATTATAAGCAGGGAGTCCACTACGGTTCAGTGTTGCAAAGGCAATGAGACAGCAGGCATTTATCAGATTGGATGCACCTACCCCTTCACCAGCGCACTTAACTTCTCACTCTTGTAGAAGCATTGTAGCCTTGAGGAAAGTCTGCGGAGTTTTACCTCATGCTGATGTCTATGCAGCAGCCACCTGGTTGACACCCTCCGTGGGTTATATCAAGTGAATACTGCTACCTCTGTCTCCTTTGGAGGGACAGGAGTGGAGCTGTCTCAGTGGGCCTGAAGTTTGTTTTTTTACTAATAACACTTGAACCCTGAGTGCCTTTTGACTTTGCTAATCTGTTTATGAGACCTCAAGTGACTTGTTTCGATGTCTCACATACAGTTTTATCCATCCATACAGCTTGATCTTTACTGAGGCGATTTTCTAGATAAGTAACTTACCCAAGGGTACAACAGCAATGCCTCAGTGGGGCATCAATCCAGCGACCTTTCGGTTACAAGCCCTGCACCTTACCACTACGCTGCACTGCTGCCCACAACCTACCAACCAAATGACAGATCGACTTGGCAGACACTCTCTCACCCCTGGTACTTCCACGAGTAGAGTACATAGTGCTAACAATATTTTACTTTGCAAATGGCATGCCTCAGCAATGACTTGTGCCATGGCTTTTTAGGGACAAAGCATGATCTGGTCATCCTTGTTCTCTAGGGGTGTTTTATAGTTGCATGTAGTTTGTTCACCTTTGTGGACAGTTCTCCAGAAACTGCCATTGTGTGTAATTTAAATCCTGGAGCCTATACAGCTCAGTGTAATTAACAATGCTCTTATGTGGTGATACCATCAGTCGCTTGTGTCCCTTACTGCCTCTGTTGAGCACAGTTAGCTATCAGGGACTTGTACCTTGTGGTGTATCTTACAGATGAGTCCTATACATATAAAATGTGTATTTGAGTGGAGAGGCTGATAGATTCTTTATATGAGAGAACCTAACCTCAGTTTTCTGAGTGGGAGACTCCCTCTCTACCTGAGAGTTGCTCAGAGATTAGCTCATCAAATACAGGAGGTTTTGCACAATTCACAGGCTTATTATCACCAACTTCAACTTCAAGAGCATCTCAACATGTATTAGTGTGGCTTACAAAGAATCTATATCACAGGTTTTAGTAGTGTTGTAGTTCTGTCCTGCAAATAAATTAATGTTTAAAAAGTATAATTATCAAACCATATGAATAAAATTACATTTACTCACCTTAACAGCTTGTCAAAAATAAACATGTAAACTTCAACATGTAAACAAAGGATCCTTTCAAATATTGTATGATAACATGTAAATATGATACCTTTTGTCGAATAGCTACATTGGCAGTTTTCACCTTTGTAACATATAACAACGCCTAAGATGAACCAGTTGACCATAACCATATCATAAATTACCCATAATAACTGTATAAATTACATGGTGGGTGAGACTTGGCTGAACGAGGCACAATGAGGCACACAATGGAATATTATCTGAATCGTGTCACGTTTTAAAAATTTGTAAAAATAAAAATAAATAAATAAATAAATTTGTTGTTGATTTGTTTTTCTTTCCGGGAGGGATTGACTCGAAATAACACAAGTGCCATTATATGGATGCGTGGTCTAAATTTCACTGGGCATTAGCCCATTTTCCGAGGCGGTAGCCGTTTGACCCCGGTGAATTTCTCGCTGGGGAGGTGGAGAAGCCGTTTGCCAACCGCATTACTTCAATCAGCCACAAGAGGATAGCCAACCGCTTTCTATTCGCACAGCCGCTGCACGAGCCGATTCGGCCTCAGCTTCTACAGTAACATCAGTGGAAACAGCAGACTTCCCCTAAACACACAAACGGACACAAACACACACACACACAGAGAAAGAGAGAGAGAGAGAGAGAGAGAGCGCACCCCACACCCCACGTAACGAAGTTGTCCTAGATGCTCAAACAATTCATTCATACATTTTTTGATGTTCATACGTGTATTGTCAAATGAATATTCGGAATGAATAAATTGGGTGTTCCCCGTCCCACGCTCAGGGGATTTGATGTGAAGCTCTGATGGCTTTCATTCCTTGACGACAAATGTATCATCATGCCAACCCCAACCATTTTGAAATTCAGATCCAAGTTCAATTGAAAAGGCCAATAGGGTCCAACATCTTGATGTTTGTAGTTGTTAGGTGCCAGGTCACGCCTGTAAACATCCATTGGAGCGGTGCATCATCTATGGTACTAGCAGTGGAAATGCCACGGTTAGAAGTTGTCTTTATCTGAACGTTATTAATAGGCTGGTACTAAGAGGACAAAATGTACGTTTTTATTGAAAGGACAAAGTGCCACGATTTCAACGGCCCAAAACTGCAATACTGTAACGGCACAGGCCTGACAGGAAATGAGGGTGATGTTGTATGTATTGCAGCCAGAACTTCACATAATTACAGGAACACGTGTTCATGTGCATATCCAGGATATTTTATCAGCAGGTTAAAATGAATCAATTTCTATGATTCAATAACATATTATAGATATGTGCACTTTCTCTCCTAATATTCACCACAGACTGTTACTCACTACTCATCACAGACAAGTGTATGACATGTATTTGGACTGCGTAGCCTACTGATATATTTAACTATATCACAATGCAAATGAATCATAATGTCTTTGTATTATATAACTTGTAATGTATTATCACAAACTACGAAGCAAATGATTATAATTCTTCTCAAGATAATGGATCTGAAATGTTCCAGAATCAACAAATGATCTTTTATGTTTGAACCCAGTACGCTGTATTGACATTACAGACTCTACAATATGTCAGAATCAGAGAAAATGCCCTAGACTTAACCGTGGGCGGTGGTAAAGGAGAAAGCAATCACTAATGAAATGTCGGCGACACATGATTTAACGTTCAAAATTAAATTCACAGAAGCCGATCTAACTACAAAGGAAGAAGACGGATGATGAAGAAGAGGATAACCAAGGATGTTAATTTGGGATTGCCAGTGCATACCGTTCCTGTGGTAAAAATATGACGTAATACGAAAAAGGGGGCTTCTAAGAAATGTATTAAGAGGTTTGTAGGTTCCCTGATCCGGGAGTTGGTACCCTGCCTTTGTGAACGCCAGAATGTCTGTACATACGGTGGTGCACTAGTCGTTTAGCGCAACTTTACGGAGCAAGAGGGACTGGTCTTTAACAACTGATTATCGACGTGAAATCGGCGGAAGAAAAATGCTTAAAACAAGTTAAGAGAGGATGACTAAATCTTTGCTGGATTGTAAAGTCTCTGCTTGTTTTCCAATGCTCTGTAGTGACAATCACTGGTAGTTTGGGCTTGGAAGAAAGGAACGCCGGTATTATCAATTTTTCCTCTTCTATACAGCAGAAATCTCAGCGCAGTCTGTAACTCATCTCATTATCATGTCGACCAAATTGTTGGTTTATTTATTACTCCTGTCATCCCCCCACGTGTGGTAAGTGATGTTGCGATTACTTATTTCTGTGGTTGATTTCTTGATTTGGAATCACCTCTGAAAGATTTGTTTTCATGAAGATCATGTCGCCAGTGTAATCCATCGAGTGATTCGTGTAAACTTTATCAAGATTACAGCTACTTTTGCATATTTTGTTGAAGTTTAAAATCATTTCTTAGATATGGATAAGTTATTAATCGTTTTTTTAGGATGATAGTTTGCATACTTGCGCTAATTAGCTAGCTTGCTATTGTCCTGTCATCATTATGATATAAATATACCAGCCAATATTTGCTTGGATATTTTCTTCTGGAAAACAGGTCATGCTGCTGCGTTACTTTTGCACCCGGGAAGCACACTATGTTTAAATGTATCTTAATTATGCATGTCAATCATCAGTCATGGAAATACAAGAATCTACAAATGACTATATCTTATGCTGATGCCAGTAAAGCATTCCCCTCCATAATCATCACTCTTGCTTACAAAAAGAATGAATTGAATTTAATTAATTAAGCTACGTTTCTCTGCATGCAATAGCTAGATATTAGACTAAAACACTTTTTTTTTTCAAAACTATGTCATTTTAATTGTTGGATGTGTCAGCCTGGTAAGAAGTGTTTGACACAATGTAATTAAGCAAAAGGCTGCATTGTTCAACAGTTGGTTTGTCGTACAAAAATAATGAAAGAAAGCTATCGATTTTGGAAATCACTGTAGTGTTGTTAAAATAATTCAGTGCTCAATCTAACCGTTTGGGAACCTCGTTTCATGCTTGCCCCTCTATGTCATTTTAACAACAGTGTATATACATATCCAGTAGCTATACATATCATAGAGAGCATGCATATAGGCTTAAACTTGGGGTTGAGTATTAATTCTCAATGTGTGTGTGTGTGTGTGTGTGTGTGTGTGTGGGTGGGTGGGTGAAATGTAGGCTATGTATGCACGTGTTTTACAAAACCTTTCATGATATCATATGTTCCTTTGCAGCTCCCAGACAATCGAATACGAGGAGGAATACGAGGACGTTACTGTGAACCAGATGCTGGCGCCCAAAACTCAGGAGACAGACGCAACACAAATATTGAATAATTTACTGAAGGAATACGACAAGAAACTTCGACCAGATATCGGAAGTGAGTTGCTTTGACCGCACTGTTTTAAAACAAGAAATGCGCACCGTGCAGTATATGTCGGAATTCTGAAAGTGGCGCTCCATTGCTTTAGAATGGGCAGAGTGGATGACTATGATATAAAACAATAACGCGTCTGTGTGTGTGTGTGTGTGTGTGTGTGTGTGTGTGTGTGTGAGAGAGAGAGAGAGAGAGAGAGAGAGAGAGAGAGAGAGAGAGAGGGGACTATTATTCTGTAAGTGGAACTACAGAAAATCCATTTAGCGTTTAGGCATTTAACCGATGTGGCACAGAAACACGGACATGTTATCTATTTTTAATGAAAAAGGCTACTGTGAGTACTCAAATATATTTTTGGAATGGATGCTTTTTGGAATCACAAGAACTACGTCGGACCGAGCAGGCGTTCCCCATTTCATGCATGTAGCCTACTGGCTGTTTGCGAGGTGAAATTACATTAACAGTACTTCTGATACCATCCAGGGTATGTACACATGTACACATGTTCTACATATTCTTAATACCCCAAATTGTGAAATGCCGCTCTGACAGTACTTACTGTTAGCATGTACACATGCTTAATACCTGCACGCAAGTCAAATACACATTGCTACAATTTCTATGTGTGTGTGGGCGATTTTGGTCTAGCACAGATACATTTAAACTATATATTTGATGGCTTAGAAGGCAGTGGCATATGGACGACCAAAAAAACTTTAACGAAGATAGAGCTGGACGGATCTCAGGCAAGGCAGGGGGGTTACATTCGACATTGATTTTAAAACTTTTTAAAACCGTCTTGCAGTGACAGATATCACATAAATAGTGCTACTTTCAGGCGTCTGTCTCAATTGTATTCATATCCACTTACTCAACTCTTTCACCTATGTTGCCATTTCTAGTGAGGAACAGGAAAAGTGGGTTCTTTGCCAAACTGATAGCAGGAGGAAAGTATCCATTTAATTAAGTTAACTAGAGGTTATCAGGACCTTTAAAGGGCACATTTGATAGGCCACAAAGGGACAGCACACATATGTCATGGTCACTTCCTCATAATCTTGCCAATGCTCATGATAGGATCCTTTATATGTGACACAGAATGGTATCAATGCTTCAAAGGCTTTGTCCACTCTTATATAATTACAAACCTGTTTAAACAAGTGTTCTTTCTTTTTAAATTAAAGTGGAGCACTTTATAGGTAGATGTGTTATATGTATTTAAAAGCAGTTCTTCCACAGTTTAATGCTCCAGATTTCAGGTTACTCAGACACAAACAAGGGAGTGGCCTAACAGCGGTAGTCTGCAGATGGGGATTTATACCTGAAAATCTTCCTTTAGATCATTGCAATTTTTTTTTCAGTTTAATGGCTTTGTATTGGCTTTGACTATTTTAATTGGCACCCTCATAAAAATTTGATCTGGGCTGGATTTGTTTTTTGTTTAATTGTTTTACTCAAGAAGAGTCTTGCTAGATAACCTTCCACAGTCAGGACTGCTACCTACATAAATACTCAGCTGCTCAACAGGTTGTGAGGGCACAGCTAAGCAGAGTTTTTTCTATCCATCCATATGAACAGTTCTTAATTTTCTTAGTCAATTCTCCTACTTGGTTATCTTAATTATGAATAATCTGTATGATTTGATTGGTGGTTGTTCTTACATAACACATGCTACCTGCAGACAACACCGTGTGCAGTGGTTGATAGATTTTACTGTTTAAAGAAGCAGTGATACATTTCACTCATGTAAAATGCAAGCCTGTGCTTTTTAAATGTAGATGAGAAAAGCTTATGTATACACAGAACATCTCCACTCTGCAGGGTAAATGAAGACCTCCGAATTGATTGAACTGACTTCAAGATACAGGGAACTCCTCCTCTTGAAATCCAGAATTTAAACACAGCATTAATTTCTGTCTGTTTACATAGGTCAAGGACAGTGAGCGTGTAATTGTGATCATGTTCAACTTTGCACCCTAAGAAATAAGATCAGACAGAGTTGTCGATATTTCTGAGGGAATCTATACTCATTTTCAAGTTGAATCAACATGAACCAAGACTGGTTGCAGCCAGTGAGCCTTTTTGTACCCTGTTGTACTCTTCTCTAGACATAAAGAACGTAAATTAACACTTAAACATCATGACATTTTGGCAGTACCTCTGGACAGTTGTGAAAGCCTTCTTCTGATTAGGTATCACAGACATTGCATAAGAATACCAAAGGCGGATTTGACTCATAACAGCATATTGAAGCTACTCCATGAATAGCTTATCATGTGCATTCGGCATCAAATGAAATGTACTTTTCTTTTCATGTATATTTATTTAAAAAGTAATCGTCACAGACTTTGAAGATTGATTACATGTGTTTGACATCAGCTTGATCATGTAAGTCATTTGTCAGAGAGGTAATCAGGCACAGGTGATGAGGTGATTTAACCTGCTAAAAATAAAGCCTGGTTGGAAATCAAGAAATAAAACAGAAAGAAACAAGTATGCCCCAGTGATCAAGAAAAGGAAGCCTTTCGTGCTGTATGTCAGAGGTTGCTCTGTCCTCTTTTGCTTGAGGCATAGGTAGCTCACAGCCTGCACACTCCAGCCTGGCAACTTGTTACAGTCAAACACATTCTGTCAATAATCTTGGAGAGCTGGGTTCAAAACACCTCTTCAAGACTCAGACATCATTATGCTCAGTCTTTTTAATAGTCTTGGCATTGCCAGTTCCATTGCATCAGAAATCCCTTGTCACAAAAATGTCTGTGTCAGTAGTCCAGTTATGAAGAGGCAGTTATCATCCACAGGCCAGGTGGCCACACAGGAGCTCTGTGTGATCGATGCAGAATAATTAAATGGTATCTGGAACAACCCAGGTGGACACATGAGTAATGGGACTAGGTCTCCTTTAGCAGTGAATAGAGATTTTCTGTAGACCATCCCGATGGATATCACAATGTGAAGGGCAGAGGTGTAGCACATTATGCTAATTGTTTTGTACAACAGATGAATTGGTGTGGAGGTACAAATGTGATGGGAAAGGTAGGACTGTCTGAAATCTCTGCTTTTGGTGATTGATGGCAATCACATGGAACAAAGTCCTGTATCTTCACTTACAGCTCCTCCTGCAGTCTCAGTCTGATATGACATCAAGCAGATAATGCTGCCTATGTGATGATGACTGTCTTTGTGAGATGAGAATGTAACAGTCATGCCATGAATCTAGGAGCTAGGGTGTGTTTGGCAGCTATGGTTCAGAGACTGGTAAACAGGAACATGTTTGCCCAGGATCTACAAGAGGAATGGAAGAGCATTTTACAAGACAGCATCTGAGACATAGTTTGACTAATATGTCACATATATAGAGATGACATTGCATCTTTTGGTTGTCATATGAGCTACTGATATGTCTTTCCCAGTAGACCCCATATTGAACCACCTTGTTGATTACAAATTTAAACAATAATAATAATGAACCTTGATGTTGCAATCTGAAAGGTACATCTGTACAACTTCATTCCCTCACTATCTGATGTGTTTATTTTTAGATATTTCTTGTAGTTGACTGCTTAATTGTTGTTTGTATGCAGGAGAACACAAATGTATCAATGGAGATTAAAAAATCATTAGATAATCTGTTGTGTTAAATACGTACAACAGTACATGATCTCTCTCTCTCTCTATTGCCTAGGTGATTGATGTTTTTACATTGTGGTGTATTGACACATCCATTGAATCAAACAAGAGCTTTTGTCATGGTTATTAATAACTTTGTGAATTTGTTTGAGGCATAACCAATATGTTTATCTTAATGATCAGGAGACCTTTTTAAAATCTGACTTATGAAAAACAACTCTACAGTGGGATTGTGGGATTGCAAAGGGGGTGGAGATTTTTGTGTAGTGAAAAAAGCCATCTCCACAAATCACTTTCAGATGGCACTGATGGTTTTCCAAATGATGTTTTGCAACAGAGAGAGCAACACCAGCAACAGACTAATGATGACTCTGTTGTGAAGCTAATCGGTGTTGTAAATCAAGACAGCTATGAGAGGAATGTGTCATTGTGATTTTTGAGAGCCTGCAATCATTTCCTGCCAATGAAATGTCATATGATTATACTAGGGTGTGAGCAGATGACTCATGAAAGCACACTGTCGTATGTTGCAGTCCAAATGGGACTTCTGTGTAACTCTATTCCCATACCATTTAATGTGTTTGGCACTTTACTGATGATGTCGGGTGAGTTGACAGTTTAATTATTGCTTCTATCCTGCAGCACAAATATGGAACAATGGAAATATTTTAATCCAAGGAGTGGTGCTGGGGGGTGTTACAAAAAACAAACAGGAAACTTTTTTTTTACATATTAACCGCAGGCAGAGATGGCAATGTGCCTCTATTACGTATTATATTATTTCAAACTTGGTGCCTGGATAGAAGTGTCTGCCAAAAAATACATAATGAATAACTGTAAAATGTATCTGCTTTCACAATGAGTAAATGAGGATCTGTTATAATGAAGAAATGTTAATATTGAGGAAAAGATGTTTATTACCTCTGTGAGTGTCAATTTGAGGAGATGCTGTAGAGAATATAATTGAAAGTCGTGTGTATTCCAGCATGGTTGAAGTCTTTTTTTTCTTTTCACATGAGCCTGTCACCTTATTTTGCACTTGTGCCCATGCCTTCTGTTGTGTTAGCTGTCTCAAAAGCATGCAAGCTTTTCTCATCCAGTTTGACAATACCCTCAATAAATCCCATACTGTGTATTGGCACAATATTGCTGTTGAATCCCCTGGCATTTTACTCTGTATTTTGGCTGTCAGGAGAAAAACAATGTTTAGAAATTGACAAGAAATTCTATAAAAGAACAAAGATGCTCACAAATGCATGCTGGCATGCTCCTGAAGGAAAGAAATTCAATTTGTACACCTAAGAAATGACATAAGTCTGCAGGGCCTGATGTATGCTCCCTATTGTCAAACAGAGCCCTGCATCAGTGACGGAAAAAGCTTGCAGTAACTCTAGCCTAATACCAATTGTTCCTGAAACCATTATTTTTCACATTTTTGTTGATGTTACAGTATGTATTTACAAAGCTGATGACCTTATCTGGAGCAACTTACTTAGCTTCCATTTCATATACAGTAGCATACATTTATAGAGCTGGGTGTACACTGAAACAATTCTGATGATGCATCTCTGTACCTTAGAAAAACATCAGTAAGCTTTAGGAAATACCATCGGAGCAAAATAATTCCTGCAACCTTGCGATTACAGCCCTCTGATTCCCTGTGTTCAGCACCACACTGCCACATGGCATTCAGAAACAATAACCACTGGCCCACCCCTGCGCTCTCTCTGAACACACAGGCAGACAGGTGCACCAGTATAGATGTGCAATATTCTGTTATCTGCAGATTTTTTAATGATTCTGATGTTCTAGGATTTTCCTGTGCAAGTAATGGCGAAAGGGATATTGCCGTGATATCTGTGTCCCGTGTTCTTCCTAGCAGTACAGTCACTTCTGTTAGGGTAGTAAACAGAATAAATGGGAAAAGATATTATGCAGGATACATCCTCAGTTAAGCTTTAAATTAAATCATTTCTATGATATCTACTCCCAGCTGCTTGGTTATTTAATAACTTCATATGGAACAAAATCATATTTTTCACAAATGAAACAATTCATTCCAGAAAAAAATGTAGATAATAACCATCTCTTATATTAGTAAGACATCTCATTGACTTTATCAGGGTCATAATTTTTCATTTTGTTGATTATTAAGAGACCTTTCTGTTTATCATTGTCAATAAAAGTTTACTGAAATATAGTCTTAAAACACACTGTAAATAGACAGGCTTGAGATATTGCACTTAGAGGAGCCAATCCTGGAGTGAGAGTTCTGGGTTTATCTGTATGTAGCTGAAAATCTGACTTTTTTCCAGAAAACGTAGTGCAAGGCCCCTCTCAACATGTGTAGTCTATTTTCAGCGTTCATTGGGTTCTGCATGCAGTGATATGCATTAAAATGCAGCAAATCAATACATCTTTAATTTGACTAAACAAGAACAAAATGCCACTATAGATTTTTTAAAGGGGGAAAAATGTTCTACACATAAAGCTGAAGTACACAGCTCAGTGTTGAAACTCACCATAAAATCAGAGGTGAAACACCAAAGGGCCACATTTTTCAATGAACTTTCAATGAGTGCAGTTTTTTGTATGTCTTCCATTTGCAGCTAGCACTGCTTGCACCTGATGTGGCATGAACATTACAAGAGCTTTTATTTCTCAATGGGAAATCATATTCCACTAAGGATGGAGTGTTGCTCTAAGCTGAAGATGCATACGTGCTGTGAATCCCAACAACACACACACACACACACACACACACACACACACACACACAGACTTAGTGCATCCCAGAGGTTTTTTGTTGGGTATATGCCTGATAAATGGAGCTGCCATTCTATCATATGCACATTGTACTATGGAATGTCTGCCTGATGAGAAATATGTGGCCTCATGTTTTTATTTGTGAATGTGAGAACATTATCTTGCAAAAAGTAACCTGCGGGGCAGAATCAATTCTTTATACTGCCATATAGTTAAGCAGTCGTCAAACAGTAAATGTGTTCTCTGTCCACATTGTATTGCAGCCCATACACTTCTCTGTACTGGCCACTTGTATGTATCAGTACCATTCCCTATGTCTGTAGTACACTCTCTGTCTATCATCATAATTGAACTGTGATTCAACACTGTAAGCCATATTGCACCAGTTTACATTTGGCCAATACCTGTTGGAGTCCTATTGAAATTTGTAAATGTAGTCATGTTGCCAAGGGGTTTGCAGAAGAAACACAAAAGGAGGATATTTCAGGAAACACCAAATGGTGTATTCTGTTAACCTGCTGAATGAGTGTTCTTTCTTGGGTAGATCAAACAGACATGGAACAGAAAAAGCCAAAACAAAGGACTTAAAATTCAAATCACAGATTGCTATAAACAATAATAAACCATCAGAGTTGAAGTTAGGTGGTCTGGCCTCCTTTGTTTACAGCAGCTTCAGGCAGATTGGAAAGCAAGGGGCGGCACTTCCCCATCTGTGGAGGAATCTGCTGGGGACCAGTTTGCATTACTCCAGTACGCACAACTTGTTCTGGTCTCTCTCTGAGTGTGTGCCTCCCAGTGCCTTTATCTGTGAAGGCTAATGAGCAAAAAAAATAATTGCAATGCAGCTGATTAGCTGAGAGCGGGGCCAGTGTTGTTTCTGATGCCTCAAGTGATGCTTAGTGGACAGTGGTCACTTTAAGCATCATTACCTCAGGTACAAGAAACCCGAGAATATGACATCATCGTCCAGACCACCCTCAGACAATATGGTGTGTATGGAGACTGAAATCTCCAGGCTGAAAGGGAAGGGAGTTTTCCCTGCTACTGTCACCCTTACTTTGCTTGTGTGGAATTCCTTAGTTTTTTCTGACAAGCATTTCATGATGTACCACAAAATGTTAGTGCAAAGTAATTAAATTTAATTTGAATCGTAAACTATGTGCTTAACCCCCACCACCCCTACCTGGCCTCTTGAGGTTGACAACCCACCAGCTTCCACTGAATTGTTTATCGTGCCTGCCCCAGGCTTGCACATCAAAGTCTGTTCAGTAGTTGCCCATGTTCTGTGCAAAAATAAAACCTTGCAGGTTATTGGGCACATGAAACACGGTGGTTTCAATGGACTTTACTGCTGAAGGTTGCCAATTTACACCTGTCGTAATTTTACTGCTCCTGATCACAGTGCAAGGAGGCACACAATAGATGACAGGTATAGCGGTGAGCAACAGGGATTGGAGCACATCTGATTAGCTGCACGTTTTACGTGAAATTCTATGTGACTGTAGAGAAACAACTTGCTTTAGCTTAAAAATAACTTTTATTAAATTCAGACATTACTGTTATAAAGGATTCAGTTCTGTTTAATAATGACAGGTGTATTCATTTTATGACATTAATTTGCTATTATGGTAAATATTAACATAATTTAAATGTGAGTAACATTCATATAGTTAGAATCTAGCTTGCTAAACAGAGATACTGAATAGGTTTGAAGCATTTAGATAGCGATATAATTAAAAATCACTTTACTTGTGTGAAAGGTTTTTCTTTACGCAAGCTAGTTGGCAGTGTATTCTAGTTCACTGATTGCTTTCTTGTTAGCTATCCCATATAAATGGATAGCTCTGTTAGCTACAATGTGAGCAAGTTAATTGGCTAGCTAGGTAGATTATAGTTTAATCAAGTTTTTTTTTTTATTTTTGTCTGCAAAATCCTATCAAAAGGTTAAACAACTTGTCACCATTACTTAACGATGAATTGAGTTTTCAGCCATCTACTAATTGACAGTGAGAAACATCATTTACATCCATACTTAATACATGTATGATTAAAATGTTTGGGTTCTCCTGAAATATAAAATGACTGATGGGTATTATGCGAATGTATGTATTAAGTGAACATACATAGTTCATTTACGTTTTCTATATGTAAAATGGTTCAATCTTCTAAAAGGTTATTTCATTTTCATATTGTCATTTATGCAGAAATATATGCTGGAAAACAAATGTACATTTTGTTATGGTAAGATAGGACCCAAAAACCTGATGACTTTCTAATGAGACATAGGCACATTGCAGGGATAGGACCCAGAAAATTAAAGTCACATCCTAAAGAAACACTTGCTGCCAGAGGTGCAGATCCTCAAAGGGTTTTAATTAACAAGTGGTGCCCCCCATTCCATCTCTATACACTTGTACACAGTCCTTTGTCTGTTACCTCCTCTGAGACATTAAAAATGTATTAATAGCCCATGATGGTCACAACCAAAAGGCAGGGGGTCTGTCTTCTGTAATACCGATGCTAAGTATGGCAAGCTGTTGATTTGGGCTGGGAGAATTTTCCTTTTAATTTTCCTTTTCATTGGTTTTTGTGAGGGTTCCTAATCTCAAGAACAGTCTGCTTCATAAGGTTGTTGTTGCAGATCAAAGGATGAAGGTGTTCTCTGAACACAGAGGACCTCTGTATTTCCTCCCTGTGGTACTCAAGGCATCAAATTGTTTTACAGGATATTAGTGGTTGAAATAGTTCCATGTGACCTGCAAGATGTGCCAACAGTTCAGTCTGTTTTTACTTTTCTATGGTAGTGCAAAATACAGTAAAAAATACCAATGTTATATCTTAAAAGGGGGAACTAAGGCACCAAAAAAGGCTCAATGAATGCCAAGGAGCACGACCTATTAAGCCAGCTCTTAAGAAGTCTTACAGAATGCTGTTTTTGATAAGGTTGAAGAGATTGGTGCCCCCTTGTCTCTCCTGGTGAACCTAGGTCTCCCTCAGCCTCACAGGTCACGTTCCACAGTAATCTTTCCGGGGACTCTTCCTCTGTTTTCTGCAGATGGTATTAAGTTATATTTATCAAGCAGTCTACTGCAGTGACAGAACCATGCTGCAGCACAGAGGGAGTGTGCACCACAGTATGGAATCAAGCTCCGGTGAATGGCAAGTAATTCCCTTGGGATTCATTTTGGTTGCTTGTTGATTCTGAAATTCTATTTTGTTGCTATGAAACATGAGATTGCAGTTTGTGATGTTCCTTTTCTCTTTTTAACAATTTTTAGGGAGAGGAAACCATGACATAATATTAAACATACTCAAGGTTATAGTTTACACTGTGCATTTAAAGAAAGTAAAACTCACCTTTATAGGAATTTAATAATCTATAGGCTTCTTTCCTTGTTGTTTTTGATTATATTAGGATTTCTACTGTAATAAACAGGAGAGCATCTGCCTATTAACACATCCCAGCAGACACTGTAAACAAGAAAGTCAGAGTTAATATGACCAACAAGCTGATTGTGTCTAAATTGTCTCTCATTGTGTCTCAAATTGTCTCTAATTGCCAAAAATACAATGAGAATGCACTGTAACTGAGCAATCTGCTAGTAATGCATAGAGAAACCCAGGTCTTAGTCCAGTCTCTCAGAGGTCAGTGTGTATGCCACACTTCCATTCCACCAGGATAGCCAGTTACAGAACAAACATGCATAGTAAAACATTTAGTTCACCCTAAATGAATCACTCTTAACCCAAGCCAAAAGTCACCCCTAATGTGTTATTCATACGTCAAAGGAAGACATTACTTTCACAGTAAATGGTCTGATGAGGAAAAAAAATCACACGCACAGTTGGAGATCTGCAGGATACAACGTGTCAAAAAGTACCATTTAATATTGCCTGTGAGAATAAGGTGTTTGTGGCCGGGTTCTTCTGAAGGCGAACCACAAAAAAGGTGACTTGAATTTGCCAACAAATACCTGAACGACAACTCAAAGCATGTATTATCATCAGATAAAAGATGAAACCGAAATTGAGCTTTCTAGAAATACTCGTCAGTACTGTGTTTGCTGTAAAAAAGCCAGAGATTATGTTGAGAAAAAACTCAACTGTGAAATGTGACAGGGCGTCTAGTCTGTTGTATAATTATTTTGCATCTGTGAGTTCTAGAATCATGAACTCCGCATATGGAATATTTTGGCCAAAAGTTGGAGGAATGGTCACCACCAAGCATGTCCCCTCTCCCCCCACAGAAGTGACAGGACATCATAAAACGCACAAGAAGTGTTTGATAGTGTTATACTTCCAGAACAGGATTTACAAAAATACTAACCACAGGGATATGAATAAATGGGACCTTCATTGTTTTTTTTTTTTTTTAAATACAATTATTTATTTATTGACAATATGATTTTGCTCTGTGTAGTGCAATTAAGTATGACAGTTAAAATGTTTTTAAGCAGAAATAAATCCACTATGTACTTTTTCCATTGTGTCTTGAATCAGAGGTATGAATACATTTTGAGGGAACTGTAGAGAAACAGACAGACAGATAGACAAACAGATAGATATAGATAGATAGATAGATAGATAGATAGATAGATAGATAGATAGATAGATAGATACTTCACAGATTCTTCTGTGCATCTAATTATGCATTTAATGGCATGGGGAGGGGTCATTATTCAAGGAGCCCAGCGGTGTTTTAGATTTGTTACTGTTTTCAGTTTTCTTGTAGAAACATGCATATTTGTTTAACAGCATAGAGGGATATTTTCCCCATAATTCGTCACAATGAACTGTCAGTTCAATGTCTCTGAAGAGAAGCTCCAGCAACGAAACTCCCCCTATGTGGGGACTTAATTGGACAAGGCACAAAGCCTTTAAAGACGGGGCGATGCACAATGATAGACGTGCACATAACCATGCAAGAGTGAATAGCTCATTACTGCAGTGTCGCGGAAGAATGGATGCCAATAGATATATAAATAAATGGGCTTTAAAATGATGTTGGAAGCTAAGCATAAAATCTGGGGCATGAATTGTTTATGACATGTAATTCAATAATGGGAGTGCAGCGGGTGAGGAAAGCCCAGTCTGATCCACAAGGAATACAGATGACAGCTCTGGTATTTGGCAGTTGCTGTTGCAGCTGGTGGAGGAGAAGGCTGTGACAGAAATAGAACTTAACCCCAAAAAACCACGCCTTATTTCAGAAGAAGTTAAAGAGCTGTTAACCCATCTCTACTGCTGTTTTATCAGTTGCAATGATGGAATATTCAATATTAGTTAGAGAACTTTTTAATCAGATCACTCCCTAGACTTGACTGACAGGTTGAAACTTTTGAACACCTGGTTGCTGAAAATAAGCACTATTCATGCTAATGAGCCAAACCTGAAAATGAGCCATGTAAATTCATATGTTTATTTACCTTAAATGATGGTCAGAAGAAGAACCAGGGCACAAAGGAGGCCCCAGGACAGATTATGGGCAGCCTTATTAACATAAATGGCCTCTTCATATGAGTGTGGCCCACGCAATGAACCAGACAGTGGAGATCTGGCTCATGGCCACAGTCACCAGCTTTGTCACCATCTCCACAGCTTACCTCAGGGATTGTTTTCTGGGGTGAGACCAGAAAGAGGTGTTAACACAGTCTGAGTGATGGTGAGGTGAGATGACACTCACAGTGGAAGCTGAGGGAGTTCATAAATTGTTGCAATTCTTGGTGAGGGTCGGAAAAAACACGAGATATACCAGGGTTGCTGACTCCTCCAGCGAGAAGCTGCATATGTAGTCACAGAAGACTTTTTTCCTCCAGCTTCCTATGCTATAATTTCCAGCAAGGCTTCACAATGTGACAATGTGTGCTGGCACAAACATACATTTTTATTACAATGTTTTTTGTTTGTTAAATTGGTTTTTAATAATAAAGTAAAGATATGGCAACTTTATACATATAGCTTTATATTTAGACATTTAGATACACTGTCTCTCACTAGATCTGGTGAGAGCTTTCATAAATTGACAGCTTGACAGAACCATAACCCATATGTTTAGCAATATTCATTGCTTTTCATTTGCTTATTGAGTAACTGTGTGTCCATGCTACAGACTGCCCATCAGTATAACATTCTCAATCTGAATGTGCAGGGCTCTGTCTGACAACACTAGGAAATGTTTTATTTGTTGGAAAATTAATGTCAGATCTTGGAATGCCCTTGTCATCTGTCACATTATTTTCCCTAGACAAGGTGAGCTGGGGAAATTCCATGAAGGTCTGTTGTGTCAGTTTCATTTGACCTGACAGGCGCTGTTACAGTCAACAGGAAATATCAAGCTTGTTAACCTTACTCAAAAGGACAGGTGAACACTTCACTCGTAAGATGAAATAATGTTATCTTTTCAGAATTAATGTTGTTTACATGGTAAAACCAGGGTAGTAGTGGGTACAGTGATTGTTTGAGTACTCTAAACAGAGTAAGATCTGGCATATGAAAAAATATAAATTATGGCAATTAAATGGGTCAGAAAGTAAAAAAAAAGATTTCACTAACTATCCATCTAAATGCATATTCACTCTTAAAACAGCTGTTTTAAGAGAGTCTTAAATGTTCTTGGCGTGTCATGTTACATAGGGTATTTTGCTGAAATGACATTTTTGAGTAAATCAACAAACAATGAAGGAAAACTAAATTCTGACTGATTAACCATTCACATCTTCCTTAGTGGAGTTAATGAGTTAGTGGGGCTCACAAGTAGCACAGTCGGTGAAATTCAAGTGCAAGGCTTAACCCGACAGCCTGTGTTCAATCCCAGCCATGTCATTAGATGACAATAAGCAGGAGCCCATAGCAGGGATATAGGGTAGGTCAGCCAGGGGCTTTCTGTCTTATAGCTCATTAGCATCCCCCCACTGGTCAGTCAGGTGCCAGCAGTAGCTATATATGTAGTGTCTTCCGGCGAATCACATCTCCAAGCTTGCCATGGCGACTGCAGTGTGTAAAGGTGTGAGTTAAAGGTACAAGGTGACTTCTATAACACAATTGGAATTAGGAGAAAAATGAGGAAAATATATCAGGTATAACAAATTAATAAAAATATATGTGAACATTTATTTTTTTTTAGTTCAGAAAGAGATGGAAACCCCACTGGCAAATATACACAGATTATGTAGAACTGAAAATGATCCACTCATTTTGTGATAACACCCCTCCTGTTTCTCCTGGGAGTGGTGTCCTGGTCTAACAGTGTTTGCACTGAGTCTCCTATTTTCCTTTCATTTAGAAGAAACACATTCAACCAACAAGTGGTTCCCCTGTACAGTAATGACAGTTCTGTCCTTTCTGAAATCACAAACAACAAACTTAAACAACAGCTTGAACATTAAGTAAAAATATAATTGATATTTTGATGTTGTGCCTAAGCTGTAAAACTGTAAAACTGATAGTTTCTACTTCACAGGATTTGCTGAAATGGTGGTGTCAACATGAAAACCCTGTTTTCTGTTTGAAGTTTATGTGGTACACTAAAAACTCACGTGCAGAAATTATTCTTTCATCCTCAATTTCATCAGAGAGGCTTGAGGCTCGATTCATGAAGGGGCATAAAGTGTCTCTGCCTTCTAGTGTACTCAGGCTTTCAGCTCCTTAATTATGCCTGATGATTCTGTCTGTTTGGAATAATTAAGTGCTTCAGTTCTCTGGAGCTTCGACATGTTCAAGAGACAACTGTAGACAGAGTGATGAGATTTTGTTTGTTCCATCTCTCTTGCTCTCTTTTTTTCATTGTATTGTATTTTTCTGTGTCATTTTATTTATTTTTTTTATTTTGCCTTCTTAAAGTGACAAAGACTTAAAATCAATTGTTTATGTTAATAAAATCATTTCAGCTAAGAGCACTATGACTGACTGTTCAAAGGGAAATTCACAGAGAAGACAAAACAAAGGTTTCAATGTTTAACGTGTAAAAAGAATGTTTTTCTTTAGAACCTAAATTACATGCTTATCAATTACTAGCACTTTCTATGATGAATTCTATGAAAATGCAACATAAAGCATTTATAGCAATGAACAGCACATTCATAACCGATAACTAAATATTCATAAAAACGTGTCCTAACTGACATAGACTGTGATCAGATGTGGTAAGTCACCATCCATGTCGAAAGTGACATTACTGCAAAGATATTAATACCGCAGGCACACTAAGTCAGAATGCAATGGTAATGAAACCTTCTGCTTACAAACCCAGCTTCCTAACCACTGTGTCACTCAAACATAACCAAATTTATTTTAATGAAACACCCCTTTTAACCACCTAATCATGGGATGAAAGTCTCCTACAGATTCTAATGAAGACATCCAGATGGTGCAATATCCCTTTTATATCGGACTCACCCTGAATGAATTTTGGCAGGAAGAGCAAATGGCAATGGAAACAGTGATCCAAAGCAACTCACTCGGGCCCAAGCGGAATCCTGATGTCTTAAGCCACCATGGGCTTGCTGTAGGAAACTCAACACAGAACAGGACACTCATTACTATTACAGTCCATGGTTTTGTTTTTTTGAATTAATTTATTAATTAATGCACAATATATAATTTATATGCATTATATTTGGCAATTTATTTATGTGTGTATTTCAGGGGATATATATGCCTATATACAGAAATAGGCGTAAATAAGTTATTGAATGAAAGTCAGCCATACGCGTAGATATCTTTTCCAATGAAATTTATTTTATTCTTCAATTCTCTTGTGAAATTGTAACTCCTGCATACATTTTGACCATGCTGAACCTTGATGAGTCAGTACAGTCATCCATTCTACCAAGACTGACCATAGAGAAATGTTATCTGATAGGAAAAATCTTTTTTTTTGGTCTCAAGTTGATATGTTGTGTTCATGGAGTATCTAAGGTCAGCCGTATGAGACAATGAGATACCTGAAATAATAAGAAGAAAGGTGTATGATTTCACTGTTATCAGCTCAAATGCCTGTCGCAGACATAAACTGTGAAATGAGTCGTCCCTCTCTGGCCCTCCCCTTAATAGGCCTGAATGAAGTGATAAGAAAAGAACAATCTCTAAGGCCATCAGATAAGTATCTTTTATTTCCCTGAAGGTGTCCATAACTTGTTTACAAAGTCTGTTCACCTGCCTAAACCTGACTGATTCCCCGCCTTCTAAAGCAATATCTATGCTGCTTCTCTGGGACTTGACATGTACCAGTAATAGTTCTGATGCTCATTATATCCCTGGGGAATGGATGTCAGTTTTGTGCATTCTACCCCAGTGTTTGGTCCATATTGCAAACTGCTGATACTACTGAATAGTGTTTAGGAACAAAAACTGGATGGAGTTTGTTATTACTTGAATGACGCATGAAATCAGTGACATGGGGCAAAGACTGAAGGAAAAACGCATAATACTACACAAGCTGTGGCACTTGGAACCCTGGCTGGCATAAATCTACATGAATATGACGTTCAGCAGGGTTCCCCCTTCAAAGTACAGTGTAGGACATCTGAAATTTGACTTACATAAGCTATGAACTATGGAACTATGCATCAGCCTCTGGTTCAAACTCTTTAGTCTTTTGAGACAGCTGTATACGGTGTGGTGCTGAACACCAAAAATGTGGCTACCTCTAGACCGAAATGAAGCCCTCAGGACCAGATTTATCGTACGTTTACATTTATTCATCTGGCAGAGGCTTTTATCCAAAGCAACTTACATAGGTTACTGTTCTTTACAATGTTATCCATTTATACAGCTGGGTTAAGTACCTTGCCCAAGGGTACAGTAGCGTCCCAGTGGGGATTGAACCAGCAACCTTTCGGTTACAAGTCCTGCTCCTTAACCACTATGCTACACTGCCACCCGTATTGTAGGATTGCATATACATAAAGGTAGGTAAAGGCCCACAAAAATGTATGTGGGATTTACTAACCAGACTTAATGAGGTAAATGTGCAGTCGAGAACTGTGGATAACATCTCTGTGTACCTTTTCTCTTGATACATATGGCATTGTTCATATTCATACATATATGGATGGGCATATTCTATGAACATATTAAAATGTCAAGGGAATTTTACAGGTGATGTCCATGAATTTATTAAAGTCAAATTTAAGCTCATCACTTATATTTGTATGTAAATTGTATGACCTATGTAAAGAAGGTATTAATGCTGACTTTGTATTCACAACACTGTATATGGTCATTCAGTTTACAGGCTACCGTAAATTGAATAAAACTCTAATGCTTTGTTGAGTTTCATGTTGCCAGTTTGGCCAGGGGTTTGTTCATTTATTTTATGTACAGGTATATTTATCTCATTGAAACTCAATAAACTATAAAAATATGAAAATATTATTTCATGAAGAGGGCTTCTTTTGACTGTACCACATTTACAATAAAGCCATTTTTATTGGAGCACCTCTGACTAACATGTCAGCTTCACTTAAGCTGTTCGCTCTCTGACACAGAATGGGTTCATTTTTTGCATGATCATTCAGGTTCTTTCAGGTACTTTCATATTTCATACATCATAGGCTACGTTTTCCCAATTACCCTCAGAATAATTTTGTGGTCACATGACTCACACCAGGTAATGTATTGGTCATTGTATTCTATGATGTGTGTTCTGTTAACTCCGTCAATAGAGTGCTTCTCTAGAATTACTCCATAATAGTTGCACCAACAATCTGTATTATAATGTATCTAATACGATTCTCTCTACTACTGTTTGCAGTTAAACCAACAGTCATAGATGTCGACATATATGTGAACAGCATCGGACCCGTCTCATCAATTAATATGGTGAGTGAAACTACAACATGGCTTGTGATGAATACACATGCACACACACAACTGCAGACACATGCAGCACTTAAACACACATTCATTGTACAGCTCTATCTTGTGCTGTTTTTGATGTGTGCCTAGTTCTGTTTCACTGGGCTTGTGAAATGGGTATCAGACATTGGTTGTTGGAGGTGGAAGCTGAGAACCGGGCATGCTTAGTGTGAGCCTCTCAGTCTATTGATGAGGATTGCCGCCTGGGAGCATGGCTGAGCAGTGGGTATAATGAACACATGGATCTGCCAGCCAAACAGACCGTAGCTTCCTACAGAGAGCTACAAGGCTCTCATCTGCTCCTGCTCATCCACTGTGATGAATCTGTAACAAGGACAGCCCCCATAATAAACTAAGGAGGACTGAAAGCACCCGTGGGCATTGGTCATTATTTATGGATTTTCTGATGCAGGATGCTGGAATGTAAGATTTTTTTAGGTGGTAATCAGAGCGGAAGCGGGCTTATCTCACATGTGTATGCATATGCCCATTTCTTGGATTGAAAAGCTTGACAAAAGTTACTCTTTGTGCAGTGTCATATTCAGATGGGCTCTCAGCAGGGATGTGATTGCTACATCACAACCAAACTCCAGAAAATACCCAGGGATTGGGGGTCCCAGAAAACTCCTTGATTGTAATGAACTTGAAAAAAGCACGAGTTGAAGTTATATTTTTGTTTACTGTTTTCTCACTATGGTTTGAATTTGTGCAAAAACAAAGTATCAGTATTTTTTGAAATATCCAAATAAAATAGTTGGTGATCAAGATGCCCATAAGCTGACAGACCACTGGTAAGGCATGAATACCTGTGTTTAGCAGGATCTAGGTGCATAAATGTTGCAAAAGCCAGCAGCGCTCTGGAGGCTAGCACTCTCTTTAGGGGTGCTTCAAATAAGCATTTATCAGTAAATACCTCAACTTGTAAGATTCTGTTGATCTCTGGCTGTGGTCACACCTTAAAACTTGCTAGATTGCTGTTCTCTACCATTTTTATTTTAAATGCATTTCAATTTCTCCTGGTAAGTGATCTTTAATTGTTATTATTGCTGAGAAATGTGTGTTTTTAGCTTGGACAGGAATTGTTTCACAATGTGCTATCCGCCCAGCTCAGTTAAAACAAGTATTGATTTGAGGTAGCTTAGCCTTATGCCGATTGTCAAAATCAACCATCCTGTTAGTGGGTAATTTCATTTATTATATTTTAAACACTTTAACCACTTATCTAAACTCGCCAATCTTTCTTATTTTAGTTTAATGCACCAGATTGCTCTTATGAGCTGTCACAGAGAGTGTTTCAAAAAAAGGAAAATGAGAAGTTAAAATTCTAAATTGTTTTCAGACATAATGTATTGCCTTTGCTCTATCTTACCATCTCTCAATAACTATCTGTTATTGCTCAAGACAGTTTAATTTTCTGTGAAAATATCTCAAGTATAACAATTTGGTGGATGGAATTTATTGCACTGTTGTCTCAGTCAGCAGTAATGGATAACTTATTTATCAATTTATCACTGTTCACACAGCCCTGTTGATCTCACACACAAGAAACAGTAATCTGTTTACAATGCACCATAGTTTACAACATACCAGGAGAGTACATGTACATTGCATTTTTGTAATTTAAACAATTAATAGTCAAACAGCTTTTAATGGTCCTAGCTAAATTTGCCATCTCATTCTTTTCTATGACTGGCTGTCAAATTGTCTGGCCATTTAATTGGCAAAAAAGTCTGTACTTCACCACATTTATCTGTATACAGTACAGGGAGTGTTATGCAGAAAAAAGCCTGCTTCATCCAGACCGGTGCTGGGGTGAAGTTATCCCTCCTCACTGTAAAGTGTTCTAAGATCCTTGAAAGAGGTTGGAAGACAATGTGTGATTCCAGTTCATTTTCATTATCAAGATGATAAGTATAAGGTCATAAGTTTGAATACTTGACAGGGGTTGTCCCTTTGAGCAAATGATTTGGACTGTATCATTTCAGAACACATCATGCTACATAAAATAATTTTATTAAAGTTTTATACTTTGCACTGTAAACAGGTTCTGTTGAATGAGTAAATAACACAAGAATGAGGGGACAGTTTCACCCATTTAGTGGGTGCTGGGTAATGTTGTTGTTATATTCATGTGTCTGTCAGAACACTGGATTCAGGCATACAGTTCAGCGCTTTTTTGAATGTGTGTGTGATTTTCTGAGCAGGGATAAGGAGGAAAGAGGAATTAGGCAAATTCCATTAATGACATACTGTAAATAATACATACAGCTACAACTGCATGGATATTTCAATAGAATGGGGGACCTCTAAACAAAAAATAAATGGAACATAACTAAAACTACAGCCTTTGTACAGGTACATGTTCATGTGCTTCCAGATGGTACTCTACACGTGAATAAGCAGCGCAGTGCTTGTCTCACAGCTGCATGTCATACAATCTGGCTGTGAGCTAGTAGTGGCTAAGTTGCCTACTGTTTAAAGTAGCCATCCTACTACACTGCGCAGGTGCACAGGAATTGTAGGAATTGATGACGCTAGCTAGCTGGGCTTACTGTAGAATAATCAGTATTGTCTGCTATTTTCACTGGCTCAGCCTACTCTAGAAACAATGAACAATACTAAAGGATTGTCTTAATATATATATATAACAAATAACAAGGATGCATATCCACTCCCCCTTCCCTACATATAAAAGCAATGTAACCAGTTCTAACCAAGGCAAAGCACTTACATGGGCATAGACACACACAACACAACAGTCTGTCCCAAGGAGTTTGGGGTCGCCAGTGCTCTGTTGGTGTCCCTATTGGTGTCCAATGGATACGGACAGGTCAGAGGGCGAATGGTGACCTTGGGGTTTTCCTTGGGGGGGTGCCTGTGCTTCAGGATATCTGTACAGGTGCTACTGATAAGAGGAAGCAGCAGGACAGGTTTGGGCAGGTTTGACCTGGTTTGTAAAACAAAGGTCTGTGAGAAGTGGGGGTGGTGTGCCCAAACTAAAACAAACAAAAGAATATGGCCGTTTCTAACAGTAATATTTTGTTGAATCATTTGATTCTCAGAATGAAGAGATGAACTGTGCAGCTGGGCCTACTTCTTTTGCATCTGTTTTTTGCAGCTGTATCAGAAGATCTCTCCAGGCACAGTGGTATACCCTGTGTCTTGGAGTATTAACGCATTGGCATAACCTGTAATAAAGTACTAAGCCTTTGACTGTGGGCTGGCTGAGTAGTTAAAGCTATTTTGTAGCAGTAAATAGAAATAATCTGTCATCCACCTCCCCCTCAACGAACCACAGTCCAATGAGAGACTCGCCTTGTCTGGCATTTACAGTTTGATTAAGCTCAAGGACCAGGGTTAACATGCAGAACCCAAAATGGCCCACAGATACCATTCCCTGTGCCGACGGAATTCCAGATCAGAAAGACTCCACGTGGGCAGGGAATCTGTCATCTTCTCCTGTTTCAGAGCACACACAGTTTTTAGCTTTCATTAAAGGACATGCTTCCCTTTCTTTGCAACTTGACAACCTAATTTTCTAGAACTGATTTTGTGGGCAATTCATTTATTCATTGTCATAGCATTTTTTTGTCATTGTTTTGCTATTCAATTCAACATACTGTATAATTAAGCACACTTTGTGGTGTACTACAGTGGCAAATGAAGATGAATAGTTTGTGTAGGCAGTGTGTGGGAGTATTAAAGGTATACGCTATTAAGTGAATTTGCCACGTCCTTAGCAACTGCTTGGCAACCACTCTTCTATGCTTGCACTGCCCCTGCTGTAGCTTTGCCCATTCATTACCTCAATAATGATGTGTAATTGTTATGACTGTGAAAAAACACAAAGCCTTAAGATGGATTTTTTTGCTATTTTTTTCAATGGCCCTGTTGTCTATCACCTACCTTGTCACATATTTTAAGGGTAAGAAAAAAGAAACCTAGTGTCAGTCAAGATGTGGTTAAGTGCACATGTAGCAGGGCAGCTTTAGAGAGCTGTTTGACAGACAGCCCCTACAGAGTGTCTGGGTAGCTAGCTACATAGTTACAGCTAATGATAAATTATAGATTGCTATATAGTGCTCTTCATAAATCTAAAAGTGCTTAACATATTATATATGTCAAACTGAATTATATACATCAGACATGTATCAAAATGCTCACCACACATGAGCTGATAGTTAGATAGACAGGTTGAGAATTTTCCCAGGGCACTAATGACACCCATAGACTCTGTGACAGGTGTCAAGGAATCTTTAGTGACAATCAGGACCTATCATCTAGAAGAGGGCTACTTTAAGAGAAGTGATGAAGGATGAGAAGTTAGAGGAGAGACTGCTAGATGATCAGGTCTGCAGCATTCCTTGATTGTCCACTTCACAACAAAGCAGTGAGACAGTGTGAGGAGGATTTTGGTTCTGGCCTGGATGTGACCTAACAAATAGATGAGATAGTGAATGAAAAGGTCAGAGGGAAGATAAGACCTCACATCTGACTTGACACAGAGACATGACCCCATCCTTCTTCAAGGAGTAGAATTTCACCCAGTGCTACTGTGATTGGACATAGGATAAAGGTGTGGTTGGGGAGGAGTCATGTGATGGTGGTGAAGTGTATATCCACCGTGGGTCTGGGCATGTACCAGGCTAAGATCTGCTGGTGGATCCTAGCCAGATCTCTACCCACATTTCAAGCAGGCCAGATCTCAACTATAAGGAAGGCAATCAGCTTTAAAGTTTAAAATGTATTATTCTCACTGATATGATTTGGAAGCTCTGTTCTGACTATAATTTAGAACAATTCAAGTGTGATGATGATGTGACTCTAGCATATAATTGATTTTTGTCTCGAACATGTGATAAACAGTCATGGCATCTGTGATGTGTTACTGAAACTACTTTACAACCTGTTGTGTAATCAAATGGTTGCATGATTAATGTAGGTAAAATTCAAACATTTCTTTTAAATCTTCACCCACAATTGTGCTTACGCCAAGAGTTTTACCTTAAAACAAACTTAAATTAACTTAAAACAAAAGGAGCAGTGGAACTGTGGTCATCCAGTGATTTCTAAGTGATAAAGCACTTTCCTAACATATTGCTTGAAAGACTGGGTGCTTTATGAAGGCAACAGATAATTCACTCATTATTCCACAGCCTTTGTTGTCTGAATATGCAAAGAACTACAACAGGTGACAGAAAAAGAGTAAATAAAATTTAATTTGAATGTGATCAACATGGAATGCTACATTTATGTAATTTGAGGCCAATTAAGTAATCAGGGAATCATTATTCAGGTACACGTGGGAACAGTGTTCAGAAGGAAATGAAGTGATCAGTATTCTGATCATGTGCAAATCATAAACATGATGCATGATCGCTCTGTAATTTGTTACATTAAAACTATAAATGAGGGTCAGAGCCAGCCACAATCGTGTCCTGGAGAGAGCTGGTATTTGCTGGGGTGAAAACTGAAATGATGGCTCAAAATAATGACTGCACATGAGATCACAGTGCGATCTAGCAGCCTGTAAAGGAAGAAAGGAAAGGCAAGCACAAATCCTTGGTTGATCTTGACAGGTATGTGTGTGTGCGTGTGCGGGCTTGTGCAAGAGATATATGACAACTCTAAACAAGTCTGATACATTACTATGGCAACCAGTTGGGCACTGCAGCACCTGTAACCATAGTTCATGCTCAAAACAATTGAAGACCACTAATACAGTAAAGGTCACAGGTATTACAAATTCCATCAGTAACATTAACTGGGAGGGAAGGTATGCCAATCAGCCAAGTTACAGGTGTAGCAGCATACTGTCCATACCTTTGCTACACATCCACAGAAATAACCTAAATGGGCCAGACGTTTATTTGTTACCTTTTGAGGTCGTGTAAACACATCAACCTCATTAGAAAAATAAATTGATAAATAAAAAAATAAGACATTTTGCAGCTTCTTCTTTATCTTCATTTCCAGGTTAATTTTCCTTCTCGTTACATCATACAAATCCTATAGTCCCTGAGTATATATATATATATATATATATATATATATATATATATATATATATATATATATATAAATGTAATATATATATATACACCACCATTCAAGCAATGGTGTTACATTGACATCTCATGGCTACATAATATTTATATGAAATATTGAAAATTAAAGCATGCCAGCACAGTCTGTAAGCATGAATAGGTTTTAGCTCATAAATTAATATGCACTGTACCTTCATAGTTAGTTCCCAAAAAAAAATTACATGAGGTACTGACAAATGGAGAATACATGGTTTGTACATGTCAGTAACTGATATAAACCACTAAGGCTGAGATGGTTGACACTTCCTTTGTGAGACCAGGTCCGTGGTTGGTGAAACGCCAGAACAAGCACAGTGTGTCTCCTCCACTGTGGCTGCCTTAGTCTCTCCACACTTCCTTGCCCACAGGGCTTCCCTCTTTGAACAGTGTAATGATCCATTCCATGACTTGCAGTGCTTGGCTGCCCATTTAGGATACGGATCATCTGCACTCCTCTCCTTCAGAAGAAGAAAATAAAACTAGGTCACTGCACTCCTATATAAATCCATACAATATGTATTGGAGATGTTTATGTATTCACTGTAAATGTAAGTCACCTACCAGGTAAATAAATACCCTTCATCTGGCAACGATTAGGTCTCGGGCGAATGGGTGATCTTATGTGAGAGTTGAGGTGAAAATAAAAACCAGGCAGGGAACACCCAATGGTCTGTCAAGGGGTTTAAAGGACTTTGGTGATCACAGAAGCAGCAGCATTTCTTTAATAGTAGTTTGTGCCATTATGCTAGCCACATACTGTCATAGTCATTCTTTACATGAACAATTTATTCCGTTCTGCAGCATGTTCAAAATGTGAATGCTGTCCCATTTAATTTCTACCAGCAAGAAACTCCCGTCAGTGGAAAATAAAAGTCACAACACATCTCAGTTAAGAGGCAGATAAGATACAGCAGTTCAGTACAGGTCAGTGTATACATCTGAATGAGGCCTGTGGTGCCCTCAAGAGACAGAACTGTTTCATTAACAGTAATGCAGTTGAAATTCAGCTCTATTGACTGACGTGAGACCTTTCTAGTGCTGCTTGAGGGAAATTAAATTCAGACACATTCTAGGCCATATGCTCTGATATGTATAAAAAATAACTGTAATGCAACCTGATTTCATCAGTTTATTGTTTATTGTTTAGTATTATTATTTGAGAAATGAAATATGCTCCGTAGTCAGTACAGATAAAATCAGAGATAAAGCATGCTTTTCCTGGGTTGTAGAAAACAACACATTTAAAAAAAAAAACTAGTAGAGCCCCAGACCCTACATGGTCTATGCTCAAGAGTTCACCGGTTTCTGAGAAACAGTCATGGAAGTTTAAAGGCAGAGCAATTTTTATGTCAGCCAACAATGTCTCTCCAAGATAAGCGCTCGATATGATGGTTTGAAAAGAGACAGCAAGTTTAGACCTCAAATGTCTATCAGTGTTCATAACTTGGAAATTTGAAAAGCTTATGTAATTGAGAGAGCATGTTGCTCTCTACAAGAGCAGAGTGGACTTACGAGGGGGTGTAGTTCCATACAGCTAAGCTTGTGCAGTTTACTATTCTCCTCTATCACTGCTTAACATATGGATTACCCTTAAAGGGCATCTTGTACTATCATCTGAAAAATTAGTAATAGCCTAGCGTACGCCATTTAAAGTGCTTACCTAATTAGAGCTTTAAAATTAACTAGAAAGGCAGGTCTGAGGGCAAGCTTTAGCATTGTAGTTAGGGGGAAAGTTGTTATTGAAGCTACTGTGCTTTCAAAGTGCCATTTGACTTTCAACTTTACAGATGGTAGCTGTTTGTGAGCAGAGTAAGCAAGTTGGCAAATTGATTATTTTTTTATGCTCTCTTCCAAATGTGCCACAAATTAAGCGTTTCTGCACTGTGTGGCGCCTGTTGGGAACTGCTGCAATAGGGTATTATTTCACTTCTTCAATTTTTAACTGCACATCTGAATCCACAATGCAGCTGGTTACTATAGCAGTGTGTGACAGCCTGACACATATTTAAAAGTAGCCTATTGTTTTCAGTATGTACTGATGATGTTCTGTTGTTAATGGGCCCTTATTATATCCATATTTGTACCTTTGCAGTGTCTGCCAAGTGACCAATGTAAATGTAGCAAGAGAGCCTTCTAATACCTGTATTATCCCATTCATTCACAGAGTTGAACATGGCACCAAGAGACAGGAAGCTCAGTGGTATTGTGAATGAGTCATAAAAATATGTGCATTCCATAGCTGGCAACAGTCTCTTTTTTCCTCATTAACAAGCCCAAGTTTGAAAGACGGCTTTTACATGGTCGCATGGAAAGAGGCTATTTTTAAAATGTCTGGGTCACTGTGTCCTAGGCAACAGCGTGTAGCTGAGGAAATACCAGCTGCACAGGGGAGACTGCTGCACGAGCAGGAGCCCTTCCCCTGCTGAATCCCTCTGGGTGGGGGTTGGGGGGAGGGGGTGTTGCCGCCCACTCAAAAGGAGAGTTGCCGGAGTTCCAAACACAATATGTAGATCAGTTCATTTCTCTCTACATCCAATCAAGTCCCCTGCCAGAAAAAAAAAGATGTTTACCTCAGATGCTGTTCTTCATAAAGAATGTGGTGCTCCCTTGACAGTGACTATAATTCTTAAACAAATAGTTCCAACAGAAAGGCAGCCTTTTCTTTTCTATTTTGGAGTCTGAAAGAGGCTTTGTTTGTTTTTGCATATGTCATTTTGCCTGTCATTGTGAGTATATTTTTCATTAAGTACTCACAAACCATTGAACTATAAGGTTGAAGTCAGGCTACCTGTGGCTCAACATAAGGAATACATGCTGCAATGTAAGCTAACAAGTAAATAATCTATTTGAAACTGCAGAAAAAATATTATATAACCAGATATTTTGTTTTGACACAATAATAAACACAATAATAATAAAATGTTCATAATGCAAAATCATCTTAACATACTATGCCTGGCTTTATTACACCAAACCACAAAACCACCTAATACCCTCACTCTTTTTTGGATGCAAAAACATTTCCTAAGTAGGTTCAAACACTATGTTCCACAGACATTTGCCAATTGATTCATTTGTTTGGTGCGATTTCATCAGCCATGGAGTCTGGAGACAGCTGCCCCTGCACCGTCACCATCCTGCTCAAGTCTCTCTCTCTCTCTCTGTTCTTCTCTTCCTTCTCTCTCTCATTCTCTCATTTTCTTGCAGGGCAGTGGGAATACCAAGTGGGAGAGTTTTAATGCAGGATTCAATAGAGTGAAGCCAAAGATAGCACCGGTAATCCCCTGGAACGAGGGGTTTCATTTATCATTTGTGCGTAGTTAGAATTTCATTTTAGTTCAATTTAAACTGCATGTACGCAAACTTCCACGCAAAGTGGGCCTATGAGATGTGAGCAGATTCCAACAGGCTTGAAGCATTTGCAGATTCATATTCAATGTTGGGTTTCACAAGTGGTGACAGACTATCAACAGACAATGAAAAGTGACCATTCCATAATGTAATTTGCCAACAAAAATCAGTTGTTTACTGTAGTTTACTGTAGCTGCACTCAATGCGAAAGAGCTAAATGCTAGTCCACTGGGTAAAAGTGTATGATGAGGAAGTCGTTGAGCTGTAGAAACATGAGGGTTTATTTAATCCATCATAAGACATCTATGAGGATGGAAATGGAAGCATGTGAGCTACGTTAAGGAAATAGCCAGGACACTAACAGTCAATGCAAGTATTTTGAGTTTACTGGAGTTCATGTAATAGGACAGTATCAATGACTAGTCTATGGTACTGTATGGCATTGAGATTAACACTAATTCCCAAGGTTGTGACATATTGTATGATTCTCTTGTATGTCAGCCTCAGCTCCATCTATTCTGTATAGCAGCCCAGTCATATTGTGCTTCCAATCTTGTAATACAGTGTACTTGGCATTAGGGAAGGTTGTATCAGTGTTTGCTCTTGTATGACAAGTGACAGCATAGTTCACGATACTTCTCCTTCTCATGTCCTTTGATGAAGCCAGAATAAAAGTACATATAATTTGCAGCCAAGTAGTATCTGTAATCTTTCTTGTCACACCACTGTTAAGAGAGTAAAAAAAAATAAAAAAAAAACCACCAAAACATGTCTAGCTTATGTCTTAGACACTGTCATTTCAACCTTGCATTCTGAGAAAATCCTATTCATTTCTTTTTACTGTAGCCACATTGTAGTTTATAGTGGCCAACTAAATTCCAAACAAGTTCATACTTTTGCAATATATTTTAGAACGTCTGGCATTTATGCATACACATTGTTGATTTTAGCTATTTACTCTGTTGGTGGGAAGTTTTAACATTTGTCCCCACATCTTCTTGGCCATTTACACAATAGAGTAAATCAACAGAATTTGATTCAAAGTAGAAATCAACAGAATAAGAATGCTTTTGTTTTCTTCTTATTACTTACTTGCAGTTAAAAGAATCAATTAAGATTGTTACCATTTTTATAGAATCAAAAGGGGAAACTTTACAGATGAAAGAAGCAGATGAGTTGGGCTCCTGAGCGTTTCAGTCAGCAAGGAACTCGTCTAGAGAGCAGACTGGGCCTGATAACCCGAGTTTGAAACCAGCTCTGTCATCTGCCAACAATAACAGAGAGCCAGTTTAGTAGCACTGCCTAATGTCTAGTGTATTTTGAAATTGGTCTCAGTCTGTTGTATAATTTACATTACAGAAACAACACATTTGTTTTGAAGCCAACTGCAGATAAAACTTTTGTTAAGATATAGGAGAAATTAAATTGGGGAAGGGAATTGTTTTACAGTGACCTAATTTGACAAGCTGTAAGCCTCAAGACAATGAGCACAGATAGAAAATGAATTACTTTTCAGATTCATGTGATGGAGAATTGTGATCATCATTGCTGCTATCACCACTGAAATCTTTTGAAAAGGATTGTTTAGTAACAGGGAGTAGAACTGGCGTCACTGCAGAAGTATATAAATGATTCTGATTTCATAGTTGAAAGTCTCCTCAGGGATATAGAGGTATAGAAATAAATGTCTAAATTAACCTATATAGTACTGCAAACAAATGGATGGGGTGAGGTTTGTTCTGTTTGCCTTTTATAGTACAACAAACTTCAGCCCTGTGGTTCCCATTCAAAAGGAGGAGCTTGTAGTACTGTGGCATGTGACAGTCACACAAATATATTTCCCTTAGTCATTATCACTCATTTTCCATTGTTGAAAAATTTTTTATGAAAAACGTATTGATCAAAATGTGACCATTTTCAATTCATAGTCCTTTTGGAAAGTTTTCATATTCCATTTATGTATGTATAAACCTTCAGTACATTTCAGCTGTGGGAGAATGTTTCACAATATTGCAGATCAGCACCTCACATTATGTGGAACCCCTCTGAAGCTGCACATAGTTTTTTTTTTCTGTCAGAATAATCTTGTTTTGCCATGTCTTAAAACAAGTATGCCAATCAGCTCATGTTTAAAATTTTTTAAACAACGTCAAACACAGTGATTTATCTGTATGAGGTGAAATTAGCTCGTTTTGCCAAGATTTTCCCCAAACGTTCCTATCCGTTCCTATCGAGTTAAAATTAGGTCACTGCCACGGCATTTCAACAGCGAACAATTTGCCTCAGTCTTTGAGAAGACTCCCTGAGTAATGGTTGCTGCGCTGGTGTATTAGCGGCGGGCTGCGCGGTATCACCTGGGGACAGCTGTCAGGATGCAGGATGGTGAAGCTCAGTGGCTGTGACTGCGAGGAGCTGACGAGGTTAGTCAGCAGATCTGCCTGCAGACAGATGGAAGAGCTCCCTGCTCCTGTCTCCCCAGCCTCCCAGCCCCGTGCTGCCACTTCATGCCCAACCCTCAGGCCAAAGACGCATGTCTCATTCTTGTGCAGTCTGAAATCACGGGGGATTATAAATATTATGTACATCCCCGCATGGTTTTGGGAATACATTTTACGTTTGGTTTTTCATGTTTGGTGTTTCATGAGTGCTGAGACTAGAAACTTTTTATGAGTAAGAATGGTAATGTTGTTTAAAAAATAGAAAATCTGGAAAATCACAGACACCAGTGCAAAACAGGACCAACGCACCTTTTTAACAGTGAACAGATGTCATTTGTTTACACTATCAAAAGCCAACCAGGTTCATGGGTTTGCCGTTTGAAATACACTTTTTATGTGAATGGCTGTTCATCACCTGTACTTTTATTAAGGGACTATGGACTCAGATCATCTAATGTGACTGTCAGTGGCCATACTGATGAGCCATGGGCAAAAGATGAAATGTAAGTGAAATTTTGATACTGAAATGCAGATGACAAGGATGGTATCATTGGGAGCGATACAGTGGGGAGTGCCTTCAGCACAGCTGACATTGAAAACCATTTAAAATCAAGCAGCAAATGTAGAGACTGATGCAACATCTTGGGGTAGTGGTGGTTATGGTGCATCTGATGTTATTTCATTTGTAGATTTATAATATTTCACTAATTCCTCCCATTTTCTGTCATACAATACATCCATATACTGTATATGCTATATTATTTTTGTCTAATTTCTGATAGTGAAGTGACCATATAGAAAGCATCTACTGTAACACTGCTTTGCACCACAGTTACACTTCTGTACCTAAGTATACTGATGTGTTGCATTGCGTTGCGTTGCCTGTTATAAATTGTACATGTTTGATCAGAAAGGTGAAAATGCACATTTTCCGCTGCCATATAACAGGTAGATGTCTTTTCCACCGAGAAGGTAATAACAGCAGCAGTAAGCAGAATGAGAGAAAAACGTTCAGATGATCATAGACAGTCTACAGAAATGGTAGCATGGTATCATCTTAGCTAAGTGAGGTGAGTGTTGGAAAAATGTACTCATTTGAAAATTACTATTGTATATTTAAGTATGCTCTCTGTAGTATACTCATACCATGGTGTGTTGTGCCGACAGACCGCATTTACAATGAAATTACAGCAACAAAAAAAATTGTAAATGAGATGTTGAATAGATGAGCCTTCTGATGATACCAGCTTTATCAAGCTGTCTGCTTTTTTGTCTGATTCATTACATTTTGCTTTTAATGGAGGAGTTTTTACTATGTACCTCAGCATATTCTCTCTCTACAGGAGCTGGTGATTATAGTGATGTCTGATACATTAATGTTATATTACAATATTATGTTTCAGATAAAATTCAGATAAAATGTGTACTTCTAGTGTCTAAATGAAAATAGAAAAAAAGACATAATGTAAAAGAAAGAACATGAAATGGATGTTAATTGTTATTTCATGGAGATACAGAGATTTCAAATGACTACACAAAAAATAAGACAGATGTATGCTTTTCTTGAAGTACATGTTTATACATTATTGCTGTTGCATTTTTGATAGCATGTGCCATAGAGGATTAATTCAATATTAAACGTGGTTGTACAATCAGAGATCAAAGAAAGTTTTCTCAAACATTATCTAACATTATCTCAACCAACAAATGGACTAGCGTATGACTACACATGTGTAACTTTGGTCCTTGATCTATTTTACATTTATTTGTTTATTTGCTTAGCAGACATAATATCCATTTATATAACTAGATATTTAGTGGGGCAATTCAGGTTAAGCGCATTGCTCAAGAGTACATCCCAGATGCTCCAATCAGTTTTAAACCTACAGCCATGTGGCAAGCCTCTGTAATGCAAATGATACAGTGGCATATGTAACTGCATTTGATCTTGTGAGCCTATATACTGCATTTGTTCATGTCAGCATGTTAAAGAGAAAGAATTTGTATCTGTTTGGTCTACTTCATGTTTCAGCTAATGCACCGCATCAATCTAAGATCACAATAACAACACACACCACAAACAAAGCAGGACTGGGGGCCACTGTAAACCTGTGTACTTCAGTACCTGCCGACAGTGGTGGTTAAACCACTGCCCGATACAGTTATTACTCCCTTTCTGATGTTATTGATGTTGACATTATGATGGCTTCCATAGTGCCTCATGTTAAGATTTCAGCAGTCACACAATTCTACAGTTAAAATGAGCAAGAGCAATTGTTCTTTTGAATGGGTAGTGCCAACTCTAAAATGTGTATACAGACCTGCAAAAAAAAAGGCGCTGTTTGTTGATTTGGCAGTCAAGTCGGTTGATGTGTATGTAAAAGTAGCCTTGGGAAACTGGAAAATTCTGTGTCACAAAATAGGCTTGTTGTCGTAAAGCACAACTCCTCACATTTTGTGTAGAGATTAGGGATGTGCATCTCCATCACCGAGGCCAATGCGATACACATCTCGATGCATTGGCAACGATCCGATACATTAAAGATACATATGAAGCAACTACAATGTGATACGATACGATTCACCCCTATTGTGATGCAGTGCGATTCGACATGATTTGATTCAACACAATGCAATTCAACGTGATACAATGCGATGCAAAAGAATATGATGCTATGCAATTCAGTATGGTACAGATAGTTTGATTTTATTTCTGTAGTTATTCTTAAGCAGACAGCAAATCATAAATTAACTAAGAAAGTGCCATTTTTACTTCACATATTTGTTTCTCTAGTACTGCAACTCAGTAAGCATCTCATTTATACTGTTTCTTTTCTTTATAGCGGCACGGCATATTTTTCAAATTGCATGCGCCTTGTCAAATTGTCCGTCTGTCTTGAAAATTCTGAAGTGTCGCCAAACATTTGATTTGTAGCAATTCGGTGGAACATGTAGCTCTTACTCCTCCATGATAATCTGTGACTTGCCTGGACACGCCTCCAACTCACGCAAGACTTGGCCGAGAGACTTGACGAGACAGAAGCGGAGATGAGAGAGCGCGCTTGAGAAACAGTTTAGAGAGGAGGACTCAATCTAAATATAAAATTACTGGTCACAAATTATTGGTCACATTTCTAAATAATAAAGGCATAGGGCCTCTACTAATAATTATATATAAATAAATCAGATTTTACCAATGCAAAGATGTTAGAAACGATGCATCCTGAGTCTATCCCAAATTGTATCTGGTGCACACTTTTTTAAATCGGGGCAATCGCATTGTGAACTTTATGCCGGTGCACCGATGCGCATCGGTGAATCTTACCATCCCTAGTAGAGATGTCCACATTAAATAAAAAATACAGTTAAAAAGTCAGTCAATAGCTCTTTCACCCCAAGGGTTCAACATTAAGGTTTTTCCTCACTTGTCTGGTGGGGGAAGTGGGGTCAGAAATGTACTTACCTAAGCTAAATTTCTACTTGCTCAGATACGGCATGCTGTAATATACAACATTTAAAAAAATACTGATGCCACATGTTTGATCACATGTGTATTTGCTTTGTAATTACTTCCTGCCATGCAGACTTCCCACTATCTATCAGACCTGTCCTTGGGTTGTCAGTCCTTTTTTGCATTGCAATGATTTGCCGTGGTTTTCTATGTTTTGTTTTCTATACAAACTCAAAATGATCTTAATGACTTATTTGTTTAAAAAGTGGCTAAACTGCACTCACCCCACCCTCTCCTAGTTTGGATGTGATTGAGGGGATGTCTGGTTCCAAACTGGAGACCTTAAGTTGCATATCAGGGTCCACATTGTTAGCTAGATAGTTATTGTGGCACAATAGTTCTCAAAATTTTTATGTTCTAAGTAGAACTACTGAGGTGAAGCTCTAATTTACTACAATGCAATACAGGCAGGTCAGGTGAATCAATCAAGTTGGATCATGGAGTGACACTGACTCCACTTACTTGTTTTCACATAAACAAGTATGGAACATTCAACTTCACAGTAGGCACAGTGGGTGCCTCAGTGAGCGGTTCCTGTGATCCCAGACTCTGGCTGTATGTGAATCCAATTCTTTTCATTTACACAACATGCATAATATGAAAGTAAATTTCAACATTGTTTAGTTTTTTGTTAATTGTAACTACTCTTCACAAAATTTTAGCTTACAAATAAGACTACATACAAATTTACTTCTTATTTTGACATCAATCAGACATGTGACAATGTTCTGTTTGAATGGGATGATCAGCAGAGGACATGAAAACTGAATGTAAAATACCCACATTACCTGGCAACTCCAGTAGACACATGCTGACCTGATCCCAAAGCATCACGGGATAGTGTGCATCTTTGAGGTCCACAGTGCTGCAGATGTAAGGGCTGATGCACACCATGAGGGCTGGATGGCAACTGTAGAAAAGCTATTTTTGTCATCCAGTCCACTTTTTACAGTCTGTCCCCCTGTTTCCTCCCTGTCTGTCCAGGATGTTTAATGTGATTTGGCACCCATAACAATCCTCAATGCATTTTAGGTCTGTCCATTTGCTCTATGGGTTCGCTTTGCTCCTTGTCACACTATGGTTGGGTTTATTGTTGTTGATGAAGACATTTATGAGGGAAACAACAATATTAGCAGGACCTTAGGAAGAATACACTGACACAGAGCCAACAGCATGTTAGCTGGTAGGTGTTTATTTATTCCTATGGTGCGGAAATGAGGGGAACAGAATGAAACAGTGCACAGAAACACATAAACTCCACCAAGCACGTATTGCATATAGGAGGGTTATGAGTAATGAGGGACCAGGCATTTCCTCTAGCTTGATCTCCCCACGGGTACAATGCAGACAAGCAGTCTCAGTGTGGGAGGAGAGGAAACTGGTAGTGAGCAGAAAGCAGATTTTTTTTGCACTAATAATCCCCACACAAAGCACCTCCTTCTGCAGTCTGCATAGCTGGTCTGGCTGCTGTGGATGATGAGCTGAGCAGGAGATTGTTTGCAGCTGTGTTATTGGAAGCTGCGGTTGTATTGCTGTCCAAGATAGGACAGGCACCTCCCAACCACACTGAATTGTGGAGACCCTCTTTGGATGACTTACTGGACTTGTTTGTTACTTGTCACCAACCCAGATTACCACAGGAACAAATAAGCCAAATTAATTTAGGCGATGGAAACACTAATAATACATAATAATGCTTATATGATGGGTACTGTTTTCATGGTAATAAAAAAACTGACAGTGCAAGGTTGTCTACCACTGATGAATGTGGGTTGGCACTAAACAAAAATGGCATTTTTCTAGAAGAAGACGTCAGCGCAAGACAGGAGGGAGTTGGACATCTCTTAAAAACAAGAGGGAGGTGAGAAGAGGGTACGACTTTTGTGCAAGTCACAGACAAGTGCATATTAGGAATGATAAGAAAAGCCACTTGTCCCATCCAATTACATTTGCCACAATCTGCTTCTGAGTATTAATACCTCAGTGATTTCATTATTTTAAGCAATGCATACCTCCCCATGTTCTGACTATTTGCAAGGGATGACACCTGCTTGAAAACGTTTGGAAACATGTACAGCTTTATCTCTGTACTGATCTTTCACTCAGGAAAAGCAAGAGCAGTTGCTAATATGCATGTCACAGGTAGGTGAATTCACAGGTTTAACCAATGAGTCATCAACCTTTATATTGTGGCAAACCTGCCTGAAATACATGACTGAATCAACTTGTCAGGGATGCGGGGTGAGGACTCACACGCAGACCCGGAGGTGAGTGGCAGAGTGGCTTTATTGTAAAAGACAGGCAGGGTCAAAACCAGGGAAGTCAGTCCAAAAACAAACAGAGCAAGCACGTGGTCTGGACAGGCGAGGGTCGGCAACGGGCAGGCAGGCAGCGGGGGCAACCAAAACAGAGCGGCAGGCAGAGACGAGATCCGAAGGCCAGGCAGGGGTCACAAACTGGGCAGGCAGGTCGGGCAGGGCAGACGAGAAGCGGGAGTGAAGTCTGGGAAGGGGCAGAACCAGGGAGACCGGCAACAGGGAGCTGGGGCAGAACCACGGGCAACCCAGGCAGCCGAAGCAGAACGGCAGGCTGGACCGGGGCTGAGCAGGCGGGAAACAGGGTCTGGACAGGGGCAGAACCGGGCAGGCCGGCAACAGGGAGCGGAGGCAGAACAGCAGGCGGGAGCAGACTCGCACAAACAGGGATACACAAAGACAGGACGAAACAGAAAACAGACTAACAGAACTCACGTGACAGAACAGCGGGCAAACACAGAGACTCTGGGCGGGAGACAGAAGACCGTGGAAAAACCGAGTAACAGAAGGCAAGGACCTTACTGAGACGAACTGGCCACAAGACAGAAAAAGCAGGGTAAATATAGGGTAGGGCTGATGAGGTGATGGGAAGCAGGTGTGCAGGCAGGCGGGCGAAGATGATCAGGTGGGCGGAGACAGGGGCGGAGAGCGGGCAGGGCCGGAACACAAGGAAAACAAAAGCACATGGACAGGGGAAGAACACAAACACACAGCCAGGGGGCGGAGCACTGACAGTACCCCCAAACGGACGCCACCGGGCGTCCCAAACAAAAGGCCGAAAAAACCAAACCCAAGCCGGGGCGGAGGGGGCCCGGAGGCCGGGCGGACAGGCGAGGCCGCTCGGGAGGGATGGAGGCCGGACGGACAGGCGAGGCCGCTCGGGAGGCGGCCAGGCGGCAGGGCGGACAGGCGAGGCCGCTCGGGAGGGCGGCCCGGCGGCAGGGCGGACAGGCGAGGCCGCTCGGGAGGCGGCCCGGCGGCAGGGCGGACAGGCGAGGCCGCTTTTAGCAGAAACAGGAACAGGCCCGGGAGCAGACACAGGAACAGGCCCGGGAGCAGACACAGGAACAGGCCCGGGAGCAGACACAGGAACAGGCGTGGGAACGGGCGGCTCGGGGCCGCTCAGGAACGGGCGGCTCCGGGGCCGGCTCAGGAACGGGCGGCACAGGGGCCGCTCAGGAACGGGCGGCTCAGGGGCCGCTCAGGAACGGGCGCTCGGGGCCGGCTCAGGAACGGGCGGCTCCGGGGCCGCTCAGAACGGGCGCTAAGGAACGGGCGGCTCGGGGCCGCTCAGGAACGGGCGCTCTCGGGGCCGGCTCAGGAACGGGCGCTCGGGGCCGCTCAGAACGGGCGCTCCGGGCCGGCTCAGGAACGGGCGCTCGGGGCGGCTCAGGAACGGGCGCTCCGGGGCCGGCTCAGGAACGGGCGGCTCGGGGCCGGCTCAGGAACGGGCGGCTCGGGGCCGACTCAGGAACGGGCGGCTCGGGGCCGACTCAGGAACGGGCTCAGGTATAGGAGACCCAGAGGCGGGCGCGGCCTCTGCGGCGACAGGGACCCTGACAGGGGGCCCAGAGGCGGGCGCGGCCTCTGCGGCGACAGGGACCCTGACAGGGGGCCCAGAGGCGGGCGCGGCCTCTGCGCGACAGGGACCCTGACAGGGGCCCAGAGGCGGGCGCGGCCTCTGCGGCGACAGGAGCGGGGACTGGAGGCCCAGGCGGCGCGGCCTCTGCGGCGACAGGAGCGGGACTGGAGGCCCAGAGGCGGGCGCACTACAGGAACGGGACAGGGGGCCGAGAGGCGGGCGCAGCCCTGGCAGGAACCCCCTCAGGGACAGGGACCGACTCAGGGACAGGAAGTAGTCCAGGAGCAGGCTCGGGGACCGGCACACACTCAGGCACACACTCAATGCTCCGAGCAACTGGCGGGCGTCGGACACTGGGAGCAGCCTCAAGGACAGACAGGGCAACAGGGAGACAGAGGACAGACTCAGGGTCCGGTGGGGCGCTGGGCAGCGGCGTCGACCGGGCGCTGGGCAGCGAGGCGTCGAAAAACCGGGCGCTGGGCAGCGGGCGTCGACCGGGCGCTGGGCAGCGGCGTCGACCAAGGCGCTGGGCAGCGAGACGTCGACCGGGCGCTGGGCAGCGAGGCGACCGGGCGCTGGGCGGCTGAGAGGCCGGGCGCTGAAAGGGGGCGGCTGAGAGGCCGGGCGCTGGGCGGCTGAGAGGCCGGGCGCTGGGCGGCTGAGGCCGGGCGCTGGGCGGCTGAGAGGCCGGGCGCTGGGCGGCTGAGAGGCCGGGCGCTGGGCGGCTGAGAGGCCGGGGCGCTGGGCGGCTGAGAGGCCGGGGCGCTGGGCGGCTGAGAGGCCGGGCGCTGGGCGGCTGAGAGGCCGGGCGCTGGGCGGCTGAGAGGCCGGGCGCTGGAGAGGCCGGGCGCTGGGCAGCTGGCGTCGGCCGGGCGCTGGGCGGCTGAGAGGCCGGGCGCTGGGCGGCTGAGAGGCCGGGCGCTGGGAGAGGCCGGGCGCGCTGGGCGGCTGAGAGGCTGGGCGCTGGGCGGCTGAGAGGCGCTGGGCGCTGGGCGGCCACTGAGAGGCCGGGCGCTGGGCAGGCGCTGGGCGCTGGCTCAAAGGCAGGGCGCTGGGCGGCTGAGAGGCCGGGCGCTGGGCGGCTGAGAGGCCGGGCGCTGGCGGCTGAGAGGCCGGGCGCTGGGCGGCTGAGGCCCGGGCGCTGGGCGCTGAGAGGCCGGGCGCTGGGCGGCTGAGAGGCCGGGCGCTGGCGGCTGAGAGGCCGGGCGCTGGGCGGCTGAGGGCCGGGGCGCTGGGCGGCTGAGAGGCCGGGCGCTGGGCGGCTGATTATGGCCTGATCGCCAGACCCCCCAGAATGGTGACTCCTTCAGGGTCAGGAACAGGCTTGGGAACAGGAACTGGAGACCCTGTGTTAAGCAATGGTAGCCGCCAGCATCAAAGATCCGGTGGTGATGCGAACTGGGGCCAGGAGAGCGGGATCAGGAACAGAATCGGGCCGGGTGCTAGCATGACAACGGCTAGCTGATGCAGGGACTGGGTTGGACAGGAGGCTGAGACTGGTTGGCTCAGTCACCAGATCAGGCAGGTGGTTAACTGGCCCAGGAACAGGGTCAGGCGGGAAGCTGCAGGATAGCAGCTAGCTGATGCAGATACTGGGCGTGGGCGGGCTAAGCGGTCCCAACGCTAGCTGACAAAGAAACAGGCCCGGGCAGGGGACTGGCAGGCCCCAGGCTGGACACGGATTGGGGACCACCGTGAACGACCTGAAGGGCCTGCAGGCTCTCCTTGAGCTTAGCAGTCTCTGTTGTCAAGCGGGCCATCTCCGGAAACCCCCTAAGCCCGGGCTTAGATGCCAGCGTGCTCTCCATGAGTGTGACAGCAGTGAGCTTACGCTCTATGTCAGAGGTGCTGCCCACGACCAAGCACAAAACCGAAAAAATGCCCCTAACCTCCTCCAACTCCTGAAGGAGGTCTTCCGTGTCCGCAGGATTCATGGTGGCTTTCGGGCGGGGTGGGTCCGCTGAGTCCAAGGCTGGCCAGTTCGTACTGTCAGGGATGCGGGTGAGGACTCACACGCAGACCCGGAGGTGAGTGGCAGAGTGGCTTTAAACAGGAGCAGACGAGGACAGGGTAAAAGACAGGCAGGGTCAAAACCAGGGAAGTCAGTCCAAAAACAAACAGAGCAAGCACGTGGTCTGGACAGGCGAGGGTCGGCAACGGGGCAGGCAGGCAGCGGGGCAACAAAACAGAGCGGCAGGCAGAGACGAGATCCGAAGGCCAGGCAGGGGTCACAAACTGGGCAGGCAGGTCCGGAGCAGGGCAGACGAGAAGCGGGAGTGAAGTCTGGGAAGGGGCAGAACCAGGGAGACCGGCAACAGGGAGCTGGGGCAGAACCACGGGCAACCCAGGCAGCCGAAGCAGAGCGGCAGGCTGGACCGGGGCTGAGCAGGCGGGAAACAGGGTCTGGACAGGGGCAGAACCGGGCAGGCCGGCAACAGGGAGCGGAGGCAGAACAGCAGGCGGGAGCAGACTCGCACAAACAGGGATACACAAAGACAGGACGAAACAGAAAACAGACTAACAGAACTCACGTGACAGAACAGCGGGCAAACACAGAGACTCTGGGCGGGAGACAGAAGACCGTGGAAAAACCGAGTAACAGAAGGCAAGGACGAAACAGGATACTGAGACAACTGGCCACAAGACAGAAAAAGCAGGGTAAATATAGGGTAGGGCTGATGAGGTGATGGGAAGCAGGTGTGCAGGCAGGCGGGCGAAGATGATCAGGTGGGGCGGAGACAGGGCGGAGAGCGGGGCAGGGCCGGAACACAAGGAAAACAAAAGCACATGGACAGGGGAAGAACACAAACACACAGCCAGGGGGGCGGAGCACTGACACAACTGTCCTTTAATTCATTCATACATTATTGTGAGTGAATGAGTCAGATACCAGGTAAATAAAAAAGTAAATCAAATAAAGGATGGGTCCTAACAGGTGAATATTTTTATTTTTGATATTATCAATCAGTCTATATTTAGTGTTTTTAATACTAAATATAACTCATTCATTATTTATGTTCACCAAAGAGTCTAATTCAGAATAGCTAATTTTAACTGGCAACACGGTTGCATAAGCCATGATTGTCAGTAAATTGAAATCAATATAGCTTATGCAAATGTTTGTATTTTATAGCCTACGGCAATGGAATGTTTAGATTTCACATTCTGAGAATCAAAGCCTCCTGTTCAGTTTTGGAGAATCTATAACAGACCATTTCACCTGTACACCCCCATTCTTGTCACCTTCAGATCAATTTTATTTGATTTTATCTATACTTTGTTGAGACCAACACAGCCTCCCAGGGCATTACTTTATGGATGTACCTGAAATTGCAGCCTGCATCCTGACATATTTGATATGGCCACAGCCGTGGCATCAGAACAAGCAGTACATCTGCAGACTCTGGTTACACTAGTTCAGGATTTCCTTTCCCTTCCTCAGTCATAACACTGCCTATTCTGCAGATAAAAATCTGAATCTGGACCAGTAATCAGGGGCATTTCATAGCTGCAGACCTTTATTAGAGCTACTGTATAACCAAGAAACCCTTGTTTTGTTGACTGTCCCCAGCTATGAAAGGTAGATGTGTATATCTATAAGGGAGAAAATTATCATTTTGGACTGATGATAAATCAGTTTAACCTACTGTTAGGTTATTTGCCATGAAGTGAAACAGGCAAAAATAAATGTGCAGCTTTCAGTCTCAAAAGCAATCTGCATTTTCAGGTCTGATGTGACAGTTTAGGGAGGCAGAGTAAAAAACATATTTGCCCTAACTAATTTCCATTAGTTACATCTGCTCCATTAAATTGTACCTCTGTCAGGAGTTACCTTCCAGCAGATTTGACAACTTGCACTCTTTCCCGTCACAGCTTCTTGGCTCATTAAAACTAATCGCTCATTGGTTTCCGCAACTTAATGCAATTAAAAGGTGGACAGGTTCAGACCCAGTGGGTGGTATTGTTTGAAATACAATAATGAGAGATAGCTATATTCTCTATGCTTCCTTCTTTACTTTCACTTAAAAAGTGGTCACTGTAACAACGGCACTCATGAAGCTTTTACTGGCTGGAGGTGTTGGCAGACAATTTGTGCAGGTGAAAATTAAGAACCACATCCCTAATGCAAATAAGGGAGAAGAAAGTAACACAGATGCATGACAGCAGTAAAATGTGTGAGCGTGTCTTGGGTTTGACTCAGGAGTAATTTACCGCAGCCTTAATTGCACATGGATATGCAGATGCAGATCCAGTGACTCGTGAGTAGACATGTGAAACAAGGCAACAGCAAGAGAGCAACAACATGACGGCTTGCTAACAAAGAAGGCATGCAAAGCAGCTATCACGCTGAGGAAGAGGAGGCAAGGGTCCAGGGAGAGGGACCTGTTCACACAAAAAAGGCGTATGCAACTTGATCTGGCAGCCCCCACCACAAGGAGACAGTCTGGAAGCAAGAGACATGTATGATTCATGAGGAGATGCCAGAGAGAGGGGGAATATTGTTGTCTTGCAACTTTATTAACAAACGGAGACCTCTGAGCAGATGTGTCTGTGGGGACACCAAAACTCCCACACATGACAGTCTCGGGGGATGAGGTGATCAGTGGAGGAGGGGAGGTGTTGCCATGGAGGTCTCACCATTTGCATGGAAACAAGTCAGAGAAAGTTTTATTTCACACTTGGGAAGTTTGCCCATAAGATCAGGCAGGCTGTTCTCAGAACACTTGGAAAGTGTTGTGGATTATATAATATGTATATATAATGGCCATTCAGAGCTCCCCAGCAGCCTATCCACCCCTTCCTGCTATTCCTCATCCTCCTCTGTTCCCTTTGTAATATTATTCACCTGTCTTTAAAATTTGACAGTTGAGTTCTCAAAAGTTGGTTCTGATCTTCTTTATTCTCCTTTCAAACCCCTTGGTGAAACAATAGTCTTTCACATTTTTATCTTGCTAAGCCCTTATCAGAAAAGTGAAATCGCATTTAATATCTTCTACAAAGTGTGCAATTACAAGGTTCTTGGTCCTCAGATGCAGTTCACTATGTTTTAGTAGAGAAATTTGCTGATGATTGAGTCAAGATTTCTTAAACCACAGCAAATATGAGGTCATCTCTTCATAATGGCATTCACTTCAAATAATTGAAAAAAAAAGTTCTGAAATGTTTGCTCTTGTGGTTTGGATATGTCTGTGTTAATACAGAACTTGTTTGCCAAAGATGTGTCATTCGGTTCTTGCACAAATAATGGTGAATGGGTGGTCTTAGCTGCCTTTCAGATGACCTACATTCTGCAAAGTGAGGCAAAATTTTATGTATACACACCCCTTAAAAGTGTAACAGAAAGGCTACAAAAACCTTCTAGATTTTTTTTTCAAACATTTGAAAGAAAGAATTTACTAGTGTAGCTACTTCAGCTCCTTAGACTAGTTTGTCTTTGCTTGATATTATGTGTTGATATTATGTATCCACCTTGTCTCTTTCAGTACTGGCTAAAACAGTACTTGACCCTTAACATTGCATCCCAAAAGCACCTCAAACTGCACATGTGTAGTCTTCGTACAAATGATTTTACAACATTTTAATGGTGACGTTATGTCATGAAAGCAAGTCATATATATTTCAATAAGAAAATGTTTACCCAGCCAATTGCTGAAAAGATACATGACAGTAGCACTCATTTGCCCTGTTAAGAGCCTGGGCACCCCAGTTCTCACATTACTCCTTTTCTGTTTCAAAGAACCCTTATGAGCAATATCTGTCAAACAGAAACTGGCGTGGAGAGCATTCACATTAATAAAACAATTTTTTTGGAAAATTAACACATGTAGATCATCTTTCTCAATGGACTGATACACAACATAGGCATTACCCTGCAAATAATCTGTCTGATTATTTGCAGGGTAATGCTACATGTTCTTGGATGATACGGTCCTAATTATGAATTATGATGTTGTAGATAAGATGTATTAACAGTTTTGGTAGAGTGCCCAGCCGGTTTGTGGGAAGGGAAGAAATGACAACCTAGTATTGTTTTAGGCTTTCAGGTGAGAACATACTGAAAATACAGCTGAGTGAAGTTTACTTGTATCCAAAGGGAGCTGCCAATACACGAAAACACTTGATCAACAAAGCTGTCTCTCTTCTGTGACATAATTAATGGACATGTCTGACAGTTTTGATTGCTGCCAATGTAAAATCACAAATGCATTATTGGGTCAGGAAGAGAGAACTGAACAAGTTATTTATGGCAAATTATTGCTTGTGTGTACAGGTACATGGTAATGTCTCTGGACAATTTATTGAACAAAGCATGCTTGCGATCTCTAAGTATTCAGCATGTGTAGCATGAATTCTGCAATTTCACAGGATCATTTACACAGATGTAGAAAGTGGTTGAACTCAGTTGTATATGCCTTGAACTGTGTCTTTGAAGCCTTTTTGAGCAGAGGGGTTTACATACATCACATGGATATTACCACAATAATTCTACATTTTTTCCTCTAATGGTAGGCAAACTAAGGCTTGATGAATACTTGACCACTTGATGAATACTTGTGTAAAAACAACTTGGACATTGCAGGTAGCCTCAAGAGTTTGAAGATTTGCCCAAGACTCCAACCTTATCCTTTGTTTGGCCTCTTTATAGAAGGTGAAGACAATGCTGTGTCAAGCCAAGTGTAAGCCAGAGATATCATTCAAAATGAACTTCCCTGACAACAACAAATGGCTGTCAAACATTCAGTCCCATCCAAGGGTCTGTTAATGTTTGACTCCATGCCACCAGTGGAGTGAAAATGGATGTACTAGGCCTGCCCACGTTATTGATCCCGAGGGGAACGTTTTATCTCAGTTTCTGCAATGGTGATTAATCAGGCATGCCATGGCAGGGGATGAATTTCCAAACGAATCACGTTGACAAGAATGAATCATGGCACAGCCCAGGCTGGAAAGCATGAAATCAGCTTCATTTCCTTGTGCTTTGTTTTGTTTTGGGGTTTTTTTGTCATGCACTAAGGTCTTTTTCAACAAAGATGTTTTTTTGACAGAAGCTGGCCTTCTCACTTTGTGATAAAGGAATTAATGAGGCAGGCAGTAGGGAAATCTAACACTCCTGCTCAGTGCTACCTAGGGCTGTGTCAGCATGTTGGTAAGATGTGAAGTAAAGAATACAGTTGATTAAGACTTTCTCTGTATAGGCTGACAAATATCACCCTGATAACATGCAATGCAGTGCAGGTGTTTATCTAGTTAATAAACTTTGAGTCTGCTTTTCAGTTTAGCAAATTGAAGCAAAATACATCAAAATACAAAATACATCAGCAGCATACATCAGATGATCAATATTTATTTTTGTTTATTTCGCTGGCATATTCTGTTATCTGGCACTGGCAACAGCTAATACCAGAATTTTGAATTTGCAACCATCTGGTGACAAAATAGTTTCCACATCATGTCATCACTCTACTCAAAACTGATTTTAAAATACTTGATGTCATACAGGATCCATCTATTATCCATCTCAATTTGTCTCATTGTAATACATTTGATGCAGAGTTTTGATGTATGAGTCTGGAAGCATTGTAAATGTGCCACTGTAGGCGTCCTCACCTTTTATCTGTCTACCTTTCATGGTCTGCTGTGATCAGCAATAGTCATGTGTTCATTTTTCCCCTTTTTGATTATGACCCCATTTGAAGAAAAAAAATAAGAAACTCTGCCTTGCAAGAATCACTGCAATTTTTATTCATATAAACAGTCTACTGTTTTAGTCACAGAGTAGTGTCAGAGCTCTGATGAAGATTTGTGTGACCAAAACATTAACCAGCATCTATCAATAAAATAATGCTAAGTATTGCAAGAAGCAGCATGTGGGAGTGTATTTATTTTAGAAAGAAGTGGGTCAAATCAGATGCGAAAGTCTTTGTGCTAATCATTGTCAGTTATAGCTTCAGACATGACTTCCCTGTTGTATTGTGCAAATATATGAGTAAATGGAATATGGTAAAGGAAAAAAAAAAACAGCAAGAGAGTAAGTTAAAGAGTAAAGATACACAGCTAGATTAAAATGGCAAAGGAAAATATTACATTCATTGTCCAAAGAATGTCATTTTTCTGAACAAAAAAATCTTTAGTGTAGATGCACATTTGTGTTGAAATGATCTGTTTCTAGCTCCACAAAGTATTTATCTCATTTAAAAAAATACATTTTTGACAGCGTATGAGTGTGTGACCTTTTTTGTTCCTTTTAAAAAGGTATCTAGGGTTTCCTGTAGAAGAAATAAACCCCAGGGAGAGTGTCTGGATGGGAGTGCCAATCATTTATGAATGGAGCTTATTGACCTGGAGTGTGCTTGGCATGTCTGGTTTTTTCTTGCATGCTCAGACCTAATGCTCACGCTGGAGGAATGGCTGGAGTTCTACTGAAAAGAGCAGATAAGCACTACATGCATGGACAGAGAAGACGAATACCCCAGGGGTGGAGGCAGGGGACGGCCGGAGCATGTAGCTGCCCCGTGCTGACACAAATAATAAGCCTCAGACTCAATGCGGTTGAGAGATGCCGCACATGCTCAAACGAAACCGGGGAGGTACGAGGAAATCATGCATTTCGATCACGCTGAACAACATGTAAAAGTAGGTCAATGCTGAGACATCCTGCTGCTAGTCTCAAAATAAGCATGCGCAGTTTCAAATTCTCAGGCAGACAGATTTATTACATTATAAAGAAACAAAGTGCCCCCTGTGCAAAGAATATAAGAAAGCAGCCTGTTGTGGATGTGTGCCTGTTAACTCCCTGAGGAGTTCAAAACTAGAAATGGTGACTGGGTTCTGCAGACTATCCCTGAGCAGTTAGCTGTTAATAGAGGACATGGATCTAATGATCAACTTCACCTGCAACCTGATGTCTTATTCTCATGCTTATAGTACTGAGGAAGACTCAGTAGAATGTATACAGTGTATGTGGTGATATAATAGTTAATATTACAAAGAAATGTTTGTATTCAGCATTTCTGTACTCTTGGATTTATTATACAATATTACCACGTTAGGGTCACACTTAGTATTTTTTATTTATGGTCATATAACTGATAACAGTACCTACAAAATAATTAATGGTATGAAGGAAAGTTCATATGAGATAGTTATAAGTAGTCTTATAACAAGTAAATGCACTAACTTTGACATTTAGAATTCAGGTCAAGCAATGTTTTAGCAAAACAAGGAAGAGGAATCAGTGTGGTACATTTACGCTGAACAAATATAGGTCAGCACTCTGTGGAAACACTACTTAAATTCCTTATCTTTGTGACAAAAGAGTCTACGAATATGGGGATGTCGCACTGCTTTTCACCAGCAGTATTCAGCTCACAAAAAAATGAGTGCAGTTAAAGATAAAGTTGTAGAATAAACAACTTTGTCTCTAGGATTGATGGTCAGCTCTTCTTCTGCGTTAAGATTAATGTGATTAAATTACAAAACAATAGCTTATCCCTAGTCTATAAGATATGCTATAATTACATTATTGTCATTTAGCAGACACTCTTATCCAGAACAACTTACATTAATTACAGTTAGACATGTTATCCATTTATACAGATGGATATTTACTGCTAGGCTAAGTACCTTGCCCAAGGGTACAACAACAGTGCCCCAGCAGGGAACTGAACCAGCAACCTTTCAGTTACAAGCCCTGCTCCTTACCACCATGCTACACTGCCACCCCTACACTTTATAACTATAATATCTGAACCCACAAAAAATAGTGCCATTAGTTATGTGTAACAGCAGGCCAATGCAGGGTCCTATTGAATTGACAGCAAAACAAATCTGTATGTATACAGATGTTTGTCTATTCCTACATGTTTTCAAGTTTGAATTTGAATTAAACCCACCAAATCATCAGAACACATCTTTGTAAGTTCAGTTTCTTTAAGAATTAAGTGCGGAAAGAGGAACATCTTTCTTTTGTAATCCACAACTGAAATGCATCAGTTATTCCATTACACTGCTTGAAACAAAAATGGGGAAATAATTTCCCTTCACAATAGTGAAGGTTTCTTCATACTCAGACAAATATTCAGACCTTTTTCTTTATATGCAAGCATTGTTAACAGTGGACATTGAAATAGGACAGACATTGAGTTTACAGCGACATCCAATTGCTGTCAGATAAAGTCATTACTCATATTTGACATATTATGCACAGCTGGCTATTTATAGGAGCAACTCAGGTTAAGTGCCTCAATGTTCAAGGATACAAAAGCACTGCCCCACCCTAAGAACCACACTGCAAAACTAATTACGTTACAGGGTACAGTTAAAATAGTTTTTGTTCAACATATCATCCTTCTTCTCATTTGTCAATGAGATGTAGTCTCAAGTGCTGAAACATACGCCCGTGTTCTAATGAATGACGGGTAAAAGTCAGGATTGAGCAAAGCAGGTGTTGAGGACAGTATGTGCAATCCACATTGAACAGACCTTGTATGTTAAATGTTAACTGTTAAGTGGAGGCTTTTTCTGTTTAGTTCTCTTTATCAGATCTAGTGAGAGAGGCACAGTCAGACCTTACACGGACAAAGTGTCCCTACCAATGAATGCATCCAGAGGAGAACTTGTGCGTTGGGCAACTCACGTGAGCTTCAGTGAGTCAGTATACAGTCCCTTGAATGTAGTTTGACATTTCAAGGTCATGTACCTCAGAGACAGCCTATACTTTGATTTTCAAACATTTTTGATGATGACACTTTTGAATTTGGCCATTTATCAGTCATATCAGTGTCACAAATGATTTGCATTGCAGAGGTGACATTGAGTTACGTATTGTATTTTAGCACAAATTTCAATCATATCTTTTTAATTTGCATGGCCCCCCTGACATGCACATCGTCCCTGTCCTACTTTTCACCCACTCGTCAATGTTTTTACTTTTGATTTCTTTTTATGTCTATCTTGTCAGTTCATACAACAAAAGCATGGTGTTCTGCAAAATATAGTATTGGGAATTTTGCAGTCACATCCTGTACACACTGAATTGGTTCACACAGCTCTTGAAAATGAATTTTACAAATAACTGTCCTCACTAAGTAAACTGTATACAAATACATTACAAATAAATAGAATAGCATGTACTCTCCAGTGTAACAGGGTATTTCTGTCTAATGTCCTCAGACAGCATAGCTACTGGCAGTGGATTTATATGGATAATTTGCAGGAAAATGATAGGCAGTCTTACTCAGCTGAATGGTTGGATGACTTATTATCTCTGCCAAAGATGCTGATGGTAGCAGCACCTTAGTTTCCATGTCTCAGGTTTGAGACCTTCAAAATCATAAGGCCTTGGTCAGAGTGGATCCAGTAGTCATGGCTCACACTCAAACTAATGACACAGACAAGGATAGGTGTGAGGTTCTCTTTTTTATTGAGATTTAATGGGTCGTAGGGGTGGAGCCGAATCCGAATACAGTATTCGGCAAAGGACAAATAGTGGGTTTTTACGAATATTTATTTTGTACAAATATTTTTTAAATTTATTAAATTTGTTTTCGGGAAGAAAAAAAAAACATGTCAAATAGCTGGTGTTCTTTATAACTGTGAGCGTGATGGGTATTTGTACTCCTCCTGCTTGTGCTGACATGACAGGAAGACAATAGGAGAGTAGAGGGGAGAGAGAGCACAGACTGAAAAGGGGCAGCGCAGCCTGATTAAAATAGCCTATTGGCAAAACGTAGCCACTATTTTGTTTTGATTAGGTTTTTTTTTTTTACCTTAACTGGTTTGCTGAGGTAGTTTAATATAACGTTACTTGTCTTTCGTCTTCCTGTTGGACCCACAATATGTGAAGCAGAGTTTGTTTTACCGGGAGGACGAGACTAGCCTACGTTAGCTCTAGCAGTGTAGTTACTAGCTAGTTCACCTACACGCTGTGCTCACTGCTCAGTCAGCCTGTATGTCACATGGTTGCAGATATCATACTGGAGAAATAGAGTGCTATTTATAGCCATTTTAGCAAAGTTCCTGTGCCACTATTTCAACTTAGAAGACGCAGATGCAGCAGAGCTTGTTTGATGGGGAGGAGATTAGGCTAGCGTTCGCCCGTTAGCCCTGTAAATTAGCCTATATTGTTGGCAGTGTAGAAGTAGGTCTACCTTTTGTGTGATTGTTTCGAATTGCATCTACAGTTGACAAGGACTGAGATATTTGCATAGCCTGTTAGGCTACTCTCCTGTTTGCAGACAGCAAGATCTATAGTTAGCTCCATTGTTAGCTCCATTGTCTACTAGTTAAGTTACCTCAATTTCAATGGTGTTTATTGTTATACACATTTATTGCTGGGTTTATGAAAACAATAAACCAATATTACATTTAAGTGTTCATAATTATTATAACAGTTTATTGAAGAACACTTATATTAACACTTTAATATCCTAAAATTAGAAGTTTAATAAAAACAAAAACAGGATTGTTACGCCTATTTCCACTTTTACTCGAATACAAATACAAATACAAATAATTTTGCTGCCTCAACAAATACAGATACAAATATAAATACTGGGCTCTCTGCACATTCCTAATGGGCAGCTACAAACTGGTGCAGCAAAGAGGGATAACAATACCATTACATTAGATTACATTAAGTCATTTAGCAGACACTCTTTCCAATTACCAGTTAAGGCACCTCGGCAAAAATGTTGGGACAATATTGACCAATTTGTGCAGGATTTTTTGGATGTTGGAATGTTAAATGATTTTTTTAAACACAATATATCACCTACCCTGCTAGAGGCAATTCATGGCTTGACATGTTTGTTTGCATTAATCCTGATAGAATGCATCTTGTCACTAAACTTCATATGCTTATGTATACAGCTAGATAGTTAATGTTACCACATATGCAAGGGAAAGTTATGTACGCTGTATTTTGTCTGTAATAAAAAGATTTTTGTGTGCAGATTCTTTTATAGTAATTTATGGGATGTGATGTACCCTTGGGCATGTAAACTCACATTCTCTGTCATGAAGAAAATGAGACAGTGACATGATATAGAACAATTAAAATTGTTAGGAATCTTAATAAGAAGTGGAAAGTAACTGTAGGACTGTTTTGACATTTATGGACTTAGAATAGTTTAGTACAGCTCTGTCATGCCATGGATTTTACACAGTACAGATAGAGCGAATGTGGAATAAAACATATTTTGGTACACTTATGACATGAAATCCTCATTGAAAAGGTAAAAAAGCATCAAGGAGTCTGAGGTGAAGGCAGCTTAAGGATCCAACATTGTTTAGTTGGGCAAATAGGGTAAATGTACATTTGTGATTGGTGTTGTGTAGGTTTTGGTACTCTGACATGAAAACTTCATTATTCCTGGATTTCCTTGAAGATCATGCACATTCTTTAGATATCTGAGGTCTGATGTGTCCCTCATATAATAGCAATGAGGAAAGAAGGGCTTCAAGGGAAATGTACTGAACTAACAACTAAAATGCAGTTTCAAAAATACAAGGAATGGAAGCAAACATATGCTCAAATTGAAATATTCATTATTTCATTTTAAACCCAGAAATATCTATATATGTTTTGCAGTAGGATGAAAAAGTCTTCTAACTTCATTGCTCAGCAGCACTGAGTGCAATGGGGTCTTGCAAGTGATTGCATTTTTTAAAACCTTTTGGTGCAATAGGAGGTCTTGAAATTTCTGATATTTCTTTGTATTGCCTAGTAGTCTAATGAGGTCATGGTATCAAATGAGTACATCTTCCTGGTATAAACTACTTATTATATGGTTTGATATGTGGAGAATCACCCAAAGTAATCGTGATACAAATTATGCGTACATTCACCCATTACATTTCATACATTACATTCTGACACTTACATGCTTCATTTTGTGTGCCTGCAAAATACATCATCCATAAGCTTGAGTGTTTAAGCAGGTGTTTGACAAAGTTAACAGAAAAGATGTAACATTTGCTTAAAACAGTTTTCTTTTTTTGTGTGTATTTGCAAAGTCTTGGTCATGGCATTAGATCAAGGTTAACTTGGACAACTCTGCTACTCTGCAATGAAGACCTAGCACTTTAGATTCTGTACAGGAATAGTTTGTACCTATTTCTAAAGTTGTGGAGAAATTGCTGGCACAGCAAAAAGTTGGCGTGAGCAATAAATCACTTTAGACTCAAAACAGACCTATGTTATAGGGAAAAAAATCATACAGGAGCACCACTGCTCCTGCTGATAAAATTTTCACTATTCATTCTGATAAATTACTAGTGTCATTATCTAATTTTTTGTAGTATGAAAGAGCTGCTGCAGCAGCATTTCACCCCTATCTGATTCATCTGCAAATGAAAAAGCATTAACATGGGTAAACCTGGCCTGAGAACATGGCTAAACCTTCTCAGGCCTGGGAATAATGTAAAGCCGCTTTGTGACAACTTGTGTTGTAAAAAGCTCTATACAAAACAACAACAAAAAAAATTGAATTGAATTGAATTGTTTTTAAACTGTTTAAACTAAATTGTTTTAACTAATGAGGTTTATGTTCTTATTTTCAGTAGATAAATGGCTGGTGCTTTTAACTTGGCATTTTATGTGCTTTAAATATCTGTTATGTGTTTTTTTATGTGTGTTTTATTACAATATTGCATTTTTCTATTGTCATTTGTTAACTAAATCATATGGTAAATTCTTTTGAGATTATTTGTCCATGAATGTTTTTGTTTTCTTTTTATCTTATGTACATCAGGTCTCTCTTGAAAATGAGATCTCTATCTCAATGTGATTCACCTGAATAAATAAAGGTTAATAAATTAAAAAAACAGTTGATCAATGTGAAGAGGGGGTATACCACACAAGGGAAAATTCAGCCACCACAAGTATTAGTTTTGACAAGCAAACACTCTGCATTCCAGTAGCATGCAATATTAAGAATACCATAGATACAATTCAGTAAATGTGGTTGGCAGAATAAAACAAAATGTAGATGTTGAAACCAATAAATTGAAATAATGTTGAAATAAAATTGAAATTAATAGTTTCATTCTGCTTGCAGGCTGCTTGACATAATTAATTGGACTGACAGAAGAGAGTAGAAATGCCATTTTGACTCATTCATACGTAATTACTATTCAAGTAGGATCATTGGTCGTAGGTTAATAATACCAATTGAAATATACAGTACAATGCACTGGCAATAACATCCTGCAAAAACAAGTCCAGATCCTCCACCTGCTGAGGTGCAAACATCAACTGCATGATAAGGCTTGACCAGTTTCAATCAAGTTTTATGGCTGTATATTGGTAAAGCAATAAATGTTTTCTTTAACATTGCAGGCCAATATGCTTTTTGATTGCATTGAACAAAACAGTAAAGCAAGTTGTATACAATGTAAAAGTGATCTAAATAGAACAGCTGTGAAGATGTCATTCTACTACTACACAAACTACACAAAACTTATTTACATGCCTCCTGCGGTCTTGCATAGCATGCACAGGTTGTCCTCATCATCATGCTAATCCTTGTCCCACTTCTCCTCATCTGAAATCCTTTGTTGCACAGTATAAAGCACACAAGAATCACTCCTAATACCTTTTGGGGCTGTGTAAAAGTGCTCTGATGTGATCCAGGCATTGAAATCAAATCTTCAGCATGCCAAATGTACATTCACTCACATCCTCAGTGTAAATAGCTGTTATTGTCCTGTGCATGTTTTGGTCGTGAATTAGTGTCAGGATTCAAAGGGTAGCTACAGTGACTTTTAAATATTTGATAATGATAGTGGGTAGACTGATAACAATGGCCTTGCTGAAAGAGACAAAATTACACAAAGTATTTAAGCCAAAGCAGTTGTGGTTAAAAGAGTAGTGATGGATTTTGAATGAATAAATGATAAATGATCAGTTGATCAGCTGCTTAAATAACTCCATAGGGCTTGTCTCCCATTTTCACATGCATCCTACTGGAATATAAAATCATATTATACATTTCACAGGGTACACCACTGTATTAGTACTGTACTGGACTAATGTGTTTGTGGTCATTGACTGATTGTGTCTGTGGAATTTTGGTGCAGTCAGTTTAATTCCAACAACATTTCGAAAGCTTTCCATGGCATATACATTAACCTTGACATGGCATGTACATTAACCTTTAACCTTGTGGATTTCTCGTCTGGTGTTGAGGAAGACAATGCGAATGTACTTTGCTTCCAAGCTTTGGTTTCAGCACCACAGAGAGTAAAAGGAAAAGCAGGTCCGGATAGACCAGCAGTAGGTAGTACGTAAGTGCTCTTAAACCTCTCCTCCTGGTTTTCAGGTAATCATGCAGTAATGAAACCCATACCTTCCTCATACTTTGATGAATCTTATTTTGATTAATGACTTGATCCAATATTATTTCACCCTCACAATCAGAACAGCCCCAATTCTAAATGAACAGCAAAGTACAAATTTCCCCTCTTCTCTGACATTTAATGTGCGCAACTACCAAAGCTTGTATTCTTTGGCATTATTTTGCACTCTGAAAACACAAACAAGTGAATCTTCTCCTCTGCGTGAAAATGGTCTTCAGTGTGGTGTACTAAATGCCCTTTCATGGCATCCTGCATTATGAATAGCACTTTTCAGCACCTTAATGAAAATTCTGGCCGTGGAACTAAAATGGCTATAAAATCAAAAGAAAGATTTTGATATGATATGGCACCTTGGGAATTCCTATTCAGTATAACATCATACATACTTCTAAATATTATGAATATTCTCTGTCTGCATTAGTGTGCCCTTAGGCACTAATAAGTGTTCTTCAGAGCTCTTGTCAGAAAACAGCAACTCTTCTTTCAGGATTTCTCCCTGCAATCTCCCTTTGCTTTAGCAACTGTAGTCTTAGAGGTTGTCTATTAGCTCAGGTTATGAAGCAGCATATGTTTACATTGCAAGACACTGGGAGCATCCAGGGCTGGAGGGACTGGGGGAAGGCTGAGTCATGAACATGCTTTATGCTGATTCTCAGCTCTAGTTGTTTCTGCCTTCTGTTCCTGCTTCATAGCCTTTTCTGGACTTATTTCCTCTGCACAATGTGGGATTAAGAGTGTCAGTGGTTAATGAATAAAGGCTTACGAACTAGAGAATTCCAAAGGTTAAGAAGGCATTTGACTATTTTGAGAGGTTAGATGAATATTCAGCAAACAACCTGGAGCTGCAACCAAGTGAGAATAACTAATCTGCTCACTCATTGGAGGTGTATGAATTGGAGGTATGGCTGAAAGGCAACAACAGGGTTCACATTCTGTGATGTGCAGGAAACAGCATTAAAACCAATCACTTCATGAAAAAAAATGCCTATGAGTTTACGTATAATAGTTGGAAATTATTCAGCCCCTCTGTCATTTTGCCTATAGTCTAGAACGCAGCTAGCACATTGTCAGGACTGGTCTTGAACAATCCTATGGCCTTTGCTTCCATCACAAGTGCTGGTAAGCCATTACATGCTTTAAGAATTCTTTTTGTGAAAAACAGGTTCTTACTGTCAGTGTGAAATTTACAGTATACTGTCTACTATTGTTCATACAATTCTGTAATCCACTTTATCGGTCCATTTTAAAGATCTATAAACCTAAAATCAGATATCTTGGGAGAATTAAGAGGTTGAGATTTACTAAATATTTGAAAACCTGCAAAACCTGCACAACCTCGACCTTGTGCCACAGAGCACCTGTGTATACTTACCCTGCTGGAGCCTTGGCACCAGAACGTATTAAATGAGAGAAAAGCAGAAGCCGCTGCTTGTGTGTGTGTTGCCCTTGATGTATATGTATTTTCAGGAGTGCTAAAACACTGGGAGGAAACTATACAAATAAATGAATGATCAATGTCTAATGTGATTTAACAAGGGTGGAGGCATGTGGTGACTGCAAATACATTTTAAACATGTGAGAAAAGCAGATGTTAATTTTGGTCTAGCAAGAGTGTCATTGTGACTGCTGGAATTCTTATTATCTGCACTTCCCTGCATATTGTACTCACTAAACTCACTAAGAATTGAGCCACTGTAGGAACTACAGCCACAAAAAGTATTTATGCCCATTGTTTGTTGAAGCACTGTAGTGGCCACAAATATAGGACACTTATCCAGTAAAAAGCAATTTCTCCAAGTGATATGGTAGCTGCCAAACTGTATCAGAAGTGAATTGCTCAGCCATGTAGTCCAACTCTCATTACTAGGCAGTTCTCAGTCTAGATTGCCAACAAAGCACCCCAGCACTGATTTGGTTGGGATATGGACTCTCTGAGACATAAATAAATGCACCATAGCTGCTGTATAGCTTACATACTTACTTTAGAGGGTACAGTGTGCAATGAACATTCTAGGTTAGCATACAGTAGAGTCAGGTACCCAGCCAACAAAAACTGTGTAACAGTAATTTAATAACAATTATCAAATGCTCTTTTGCCATATTAGGCATTTTAATCATAAAGAAAAATATATGTCATGGCAGGCATTTTAAGTCAAAGTGCACAGAAATGAAGAGATGGGTCTGACTAGATTTGTTCTGCGTAGATCTTGTGTGCAGGTCAGACTGGAAAGCTTTTTATGTCAGTTAGGCTGAGCAATACCATAACGACAAGTTGTTTAAGTACTCTGTTGAACACTTCAGCATTAAGACAATTATTTTTTTACCTGTAAATGAGCCAACCTGCAGTGAGTGTAAGGTCTTATTTGAATGCCAGTCATTTTTCATGACATAAATTCTGATGTAGAATTATTTCTTACAGATCAGGTTCTGAACTAAACCATTTACAGTACTGGGTTGAAATTTACATTTATTTCCCTACTGTGTTCCACCATTTATGCAAATATACTGAATAGGCTTAGAATAAGTACTTATAAAGGCAAAATGATATTAGTTGTAGTTCTTATTATTTGTCACTGACTTTTTTGAATAAGCAATTTACTTTACACCAAAACATCCTGTTTTAAATTAGCACTGATAAATGTTTGTGCATTTAGCTGTTGCAAAATAAAAATAAGTATTTGCAATAACAAATGGCTTTTGTCTTTGCTAGACTGTGTGCAGATTTTAGCACTTGATTAACTTTATTTCACTATTTGCAAATTGACTGTTGCTCACTTGTTATGTGACTTGACAAGCCTATAAACACAATTTCACCTCAACATGATTGCCATTTCATTATTACATTTACATTATTAGCATTTAGCAGACGCTCTTATCCAGAGTGACTTCCATCAGTTACAGTTGTTTTTTTCCTTTCTTTCCAATGTTATCCACTTATACAACGGGATATTTACTGAGGCAATTGTGGGTGAAGTACCTCGCCCAAGGGTGCAGCAGCGATGCCCCAGCGGGGAATCAAACAGGCAAACTTTCAGTCATGTGTCCTCCTCCTTGACCATATGTTACACTGCACCCTAAAAACATGCTCCCATACCGGGAATTGAACCCGGGCCGCCTGGGTGAAAACCAGGAATCCTAACCACTAGACCATATGGGATTCCCTTCCAAAAAGTTGAAATTTGAAAAATATCCACCACTCCAATATGGCCACTATACCATGTGACCTACAAACATGCTACCATAGGGCAGTGTTTCTCAATCCTGCTCCTGGAGGCCCACTGTCCTGCACGTTTTCCATCTTTCCCTGCTCTACCTACCTGACTGAACTCATCAGTGGTGCACCTGATTTAATCAAGAGCATGTTAATCACACTAATCAGGTGTGTTTGGAGCAAGGATAGATAGAAGATATGCAGGACAGTGGGCCTCCAGCAGTAGGACTGAGAAACACTGCCACAGGGAACTAGGAGTGTTGTATGTCAAAACTGTTTTTGTAAAAACAGCTGAAGAAAAAGAGAAAAACGAATTCTAAGTAAAGCAGTAGAGTGAGTCACAGTAGGTCCAGAGTAAAGGAGAGTGTTAGAGTGGGAACACCTTGACTTAAATGTAGATGATCCTTACTTTGAATTACTTCAATGCCTTCACTACCTCCAAAGAATTCCTGGATAAATGTCATTAATTACATTACATTACATTCATTTAGCAGACACTCTTATCCAGAGTGACTTCCAGGCATGAGAGAATAGGAGGGTGTATAGCTTGAGTGTATCCACCCGAGTTATAAGCGTAAGCATTTATTATAATTTAGATGTTTAGAATATTTAATTGAGCATTTTAATGGTGCAGACATGTGTGAACACAGCTAGTACTAATGCTCCTGTTTGGCAGCCTAGCATTATTACATTCAAGGGCATGATCTTTAAACTCATACCCATTTTGCCAACAATGGGGAGTGTATGATTCCACTATTGAGAGAGTGCCAGTAATAACTATGACACACCCAATATGCACATCCAATATGCAGATTATAGGTTACACTCTGTATTATATTTGTATGCAGATATGAATTTAGCAAAAGCAAACTATGGTAAATGCATAGGTAATGTTTGAAAAATTCAAACACTTGCCTCCTGTGGGCTTACAGAGCTGTTATGAAAGCCCCCATAGTCCCCTCTGGTATTTTTAGCTGTGTGTTGTACTTATTTGTTTGTTGTGTTTGCAACACCGTTTATCTATGTTCTGTGTGAACATCTGTGATTACATATATTCCTTCTGAGGCAGTTTCTCAGGAATGATGCCAACCGATCTTACATTACATTACATTATTGTCATTTAGCAGACACTCTTATCCAGACCAACTTACAGAGGTTACAATTTTATACATGGTATCCATTTATACAGCTGGATATTTACTGAGGCAGTTGTAGGTTACGTACCTTGCCCAAGGGTACAACAGCAGTGCCCCAGAGGGGTATCAAGCCCTGTGCCTTTCCATTATGCTACACTGCCACCTCTTACCCTTTCAAAGAGAGCAAAGGTGTAGAATGACTGGATGAATTCATTTCAGCTCCTGCAATGCTTAAAAAATTCTTGTCATTACAGTTGAGTTCTTTGATTAAAAAACTTGTTTTCTCATCATGATCTTTCATTTCTTCTATGTAATGAAAAAATGCATGTGAAATTGATGGCACATTAATGTAGAACATAAAATAAGCTTACTATGCCATATGAAGTATTGGTATATGAATGATGTCCACTGGGGTACACTTTAAATTAAGTTGCATTATACCTGTGTCATTACAGTGTAACTAACAATTATAATCATTATTATGTTGTTGCTGTGTTACACAATTAAAGAATGCAACTGACTTCTTGAACCCAGTAAATAACTGGTGTAGTTAATGTGTATTGGCATGCAGTTACAGTTTTGCTTCAGAATTAGTGATAAAGTAACTACACTGTATACAAGCATCTTAGATCTACATTCTTGTAGATATATCCTACTTCATCACAAAATCTTTTTTTCTTTTGAGCCGCTTTGTTGTTGTTTGGTTTTTCCATGAAGATAACAAGATTAGCAGGTCTTCATGAAACAAACACAGCTCAGCTTTGATTAAGTGAATTGAAATTATGATGAACTATTTGTTTATGGAATGATCGTTGATATGGATCCAAGAGTGCAATGATGAAAAAATACTCAGACTGTAACAGAAAATATATAAAATTAAAAATACTCATTACACTGTTAGGATACCATAAAAGCAATATACTACTAACATTTTATGTTTTTATCCCTAGACTTCTGATGTATGTGTTTTGTATCTCTGTAGAGGGTCTAGACCTTGATGGTTATATTTTTCAGATAAGGTATCTAACTGTGATTTTTAAACAGTATATGCAATTTGTATATAATATTTAGTCAGTTGAAGACTAGAGAGATATTCATTGCAGTGAAATATAGAACATCTAATCTAATAACATTTTATTGATTAAACATCATAAAGGGGTGTTGATAATGCACCTCCATCTATCAATTCTGACAGTTTCCATTATGTCATTGTGATAAGTGTACAATAAAAAAACTGCTTGGGATATACTATGCATGTCTTCCTCCCCTTTTGTGTATGGATATTTTTCTGTGTGTGTGTGTAATTCTTTGGATCAGCAGGATAGAGGCTGTTTTGAGAGTAAAATATTTTTTCTCTATTGTCTCAAAATGCATACCATCTGTACATCTCGGTATCCAGATGTAGTGACATCAGCTCCAATTAGTTATATTTGTTGATGTCTCTTGCCTTTTTCCCTTATGGTTATTGTACCTCCAGTAATTTTCTGGCGGCTTCTGTGCTTCCATTGTCTTTGACCACAAAAGACCACAATTATAGTACTGTATGTTTTTGGTGTTTCTATTTTCTCTCTCATTAATTTCCATGTAATGGAGGAGGAGGGGCAGCAAGCGGTATTGAAATCATGTTCTGAAATGTTAACAACAGTTCATTTCAAGATACATGTCATTTGGGGGAATAGTGATGACCATGACTACTAACTGAGGATTTAAAGGCACTGCTTAATGTTCTTTAGTACAGAGGTAACCAGTGGCAGCCTGTAAGGAAGAAATAGTGAGGACAAGAGCTTACCTTTATAAAATAAATTGTTGGTAACCTGTTTTTGAATTTTCATATTTAGTTTGGGAGCAGTTGCTTCCTTTTTTACTTAATTGTGTCTACGGCTTTTAAGCACACCTCATTAAAAATAGTACAAAAAATGTCTTTCTTGATTTGTTTACCTCATTCAGCGTCAAAGCATAATGTGGCCAGAAGGCAAATTCTTGTGTGATTAATTAATTAATACATCTTTTTTTCCATCTGCTTATATTGCTAAAAAATACATTGGAAGGGTGTGATAGAAAAAAACTGATATTTGCATAATAAACAATCTGGCAGGAAAGCCGTCAGAGACTCATGGCATACAAAAAAAATCCCCCAAAATACTCAAATATGTTTATTATGGGAAAACAGAAATTAGCAGTGGATTTTAAAATATTGAGACTATTATATTTACGCAAATATTGGTACTGCACATGTGAGGGCCCATGTTGTAACGCTGAAATTTGTTAACTTCATAATGTCATTTCACAAAAAAAAAGTTTATTTTATTACTTTAAATGATCCCTGATTTATTTGTTACAATGAAAATAGTATAACTAGATTTATACAGTAATGCAATTATATTAAGAACAATTAAGTAAAAAGCAATCAGCTACAGAAGGCTGAACTTTATTAAAATTGATGTGCTAATGTACAATTGTTACATTATTACATGGCTATTTATTGCTTAAGCCCAATGATTTCAGTAATCACGTAGTGTGGTTTACCACACTATCATCAGTTATTAACCAACGGCATAGTGCTTTAAGAGCATGTCATCTGCTATACAGTTTCTGAAAATGATTAACTTTAACTAATAACTTTTCTTTCTTTTCTTACAAGAACAAGGATCAAATAAACAACCAGCATATATGGCATTACTGTCCTAAAATAATAATCCTCAAATCAATCAATAATACAAATATTACAAGAGTTAGGAGATTCCATGAGGAGATGCTAGTCAGTTTAATCTGTAAATTCTCACATTTCTTGTACTTGAAAATAAACATGTTTAACTCTGTATAATACTGTATACTATTTGGTAGTTGAATGGCTGAACAACATTCACTGTCATTGTAACTTTTTCACAGACTGTCATGATGACAAATATAGTATGATTATAATATATAATGATAGGCAGTGAAACATTGAAAACTCAGACTAGAACGAGCCGATCTGAATGTCACTTCCTTCATGCTGCCATATAACTAATCAAACCCTTTTTTCATCATGAGGTAAATGAGACACGCAGATTCATTTTAACCACATTCACATGTAGTTGCATTGCTCCGTTTGCCTAGCTGTGAGTAAAGAATTCTTCTCTTATACTACATCATCAGTCAGTCCCTGAAATCACAGAAAAATACAGGGCTAAAAACCAAAGAATGTGACTTCATTGAATTTATTCCTCAGAGTTGAGGACAAAGCTGAATATGAATAGATTGTTTTTATACACTTCTATGAACTTTCTTTTATAAGTTCAAGAAAATATGCAGTTATAAGTGAGTCCAAAATAGGTACTTGAGGAATTGTCTTATTATTGTATTATTGTTTTTGTTGTTCTTCATTTTAAATAGGTCTCACAGATTTGGAATTTTATCACCCATGTCACATTCCTGGTAGTATATTTATAGCTAGTAGTATAGCTAGCTTTTTATTGTATACCTATTTAATTTTTTAGCCAACTGTAAACATGAATTGTACTGTCATTTTGCATATGTAAAGCCAGACCAGAGAATGAAAAAAAGACTATATTTTTGACTAACTACTTGTCTCTTTCTCTGTCAGTAGAGGGGAAGGGGTAACTTGCTTTTCTTTAACTGAGATGGTACAATTCTAATGACTAAGTGCATTATTTGTCAAATTAATCACATCAATAGGCTGCGGTAATTAGATGGTTGTAATTAGCAGGGTTAGATCACTTTTAATCCTCTGCTTGAATATCAGTGAGGTCAACATGTTCAAAAGAAATAGAAGGAAAACAGAATAAAGTAAATCAACTTTGTATGGTTTTGAGGCCAACCTTGCCAAATCATGGAATCAGGACTCTGAAGAAGTTCAAAGAGGTAGTGGATAATGAAGCAATTAGTTTTTGTGCCTCTTGCCACCTAAAAGAGGCCACATGCATGTGCATATTTTGTGGACATCACAACATCAAGGGCTTCTGATCAAAACTGATGTTTAAAGTGGAAATCTGAAATATGTATGTATGCTCCCCCTTACCTGGACCACATTTTTGACTTCAGAGAAACTGGACTATGTGGTCCATAGGCAAAAGTTCATACATATATATTGCTCTGTGTCTGTGTGTATGTTTTTGTCTTGAAAAAGAACAACTACATTCTCCATAAGTGCAAAAGCACAATTAGTTGTGGGAAATATCACTTGATTAATTGCATGCTCCTCAGCCATTTCATAAATCACACTTGATTCTTACTTGGTTGTCACAACTGTTATTTAAGTCTCTCTCTCTCTCTCACTGTGTTGTGGTTGTGGGTCTGCTTGAACCATATTCATATTGTGCTCAGTTGTCAGTGTTTTAGTACTTGAACCATGATGACTACTTGCTGAACTGAATTTTAATTTCTGAATTGAAGTGGGGCTAAGGTTCTAAACAGTTGACGCAAAGTCTCCTACTCCATTTTCCTACTCCATATTGATACAAAAGTAATAAATTCTAGTTACAACTGAATGTACCTCAGGACATTATTCCAAGTTTGCTCAGCAGAGCAACCACAACTGCTGTATTGACTACAAACGGTATTGCTTATCAGAGGATTATCACTTGCAGTGTAATTAAAATGTACTCCAGTTATGCTGATGTTGCTGATGAAGATAATTTCTAATGTGATTTCTGGAAATGGATTGGCTCTAATAGCTATTAGGGATGTTAGTAATGTACTTTTCTACCAGTAGGGTTAATGTGCAGTGCTGGTAAGAAACTCAGTCATGCTGTATTTCTAATAAATGGAATAAACATGGCAGCAGTGGGTACGGAAAACCCATTCAAGGTGAATTGGTGTCATGTTTTATAATCTTGCTGCAGTCTGATTGAAACTGAGAATACTGGTCAGAAACTACAAGTGCCATTTCATTCATTACACAATACTCAACATGGAAAAACTGTGTGTCAGTATTTTATTGAACACAGTGCAGTTTTATTATGTTGTTATCGTTATTTTTATTACTACTACCAGTCAATGCTTACCCTAAACATATTGTTTGTGCTTTGAAGCTTTGAGCTAAATAATCCCTGGGGTAATTCTTACCATAGTAAGCTCTAATTATTTTCATCAGCATGTCTCAGGGGTCTCTCCAATAAGTAAAATTCATGAATGAATTCCATATTACAGCAGTGCAGGCTAAGGGTTATTAATAGAATTTTGAAGTGAGGGTTACCTCAAAGGATTACCTGGACACCGTAATTTAAAGGGACAGATTCTCATGTTGTTATTTCACTAGCCCAGACAGGAGGTGTATATGAGGACTTATATGATATCCGTGATTAAGATATCCTGAATATCATTACGACTCTCAGCATATCAGTCCAGTGTAATTATCCATCCATGATTGATTTGCTCACAGCAAGCCTAACTCCCAAATTTCATCTGTTACGGTCAATTTCTGGTTATGTGACATGCTGTCTAGAGAGATACTTATCAAGACCAATCTGAGCTATGAAAGAAATGTTTGTTGGCTTTGTCATCCCAATAATCATTTCCCTCAATCACAGAATGCTGAATGTGTTTTCTGTAAAGCAAAGGCAGCTTGAGTCAATTCAGAACTCAAACTTATAAAATGTCATATGCCAAATACTGAGTGTCTATTTTAGTTGTTGACTCTGAGTTGCATGCTCCAGCATGAAGGATTTGTTCAATAAGCCTACCAGATAATAGAACATGACTTTGTTAAGTAGTATTTTACACTTGTGGATCATTTATGCTGCAAGAGTTATTAAATATTTGATGGAATACCACTTAAAAAATCAGTCTCTTTCAGTCCGAGAAATATAAAGTGAATACCCTATGGGTTAATAATGTTTTGTTTCATTTCTAGCATAAACACAACAATATTTATTGTACTATTTATCATAAAATGTGAAAAATAGAAAAAAGATACTGTTATGCATTAAGATGGTCTTATATGCAGATGGAGTTATTGAAATAGTGTTGGTGATTATCAAGTGTATTACATCAATGAAGATTTTTCCTTTTTCCTTATTTGATACCAAATATCAAATATCAAATTTTAATTTAGTTTTTTTTACTGCAACATTTCAAAACATACTGGAACCACAGAAAGTAGTGGTTCCTGAAGTTATTTAGGGGTTAACTCCAAAGTTTTTTTGTAGGGGTGACCCCAAATAGTCGAGTATTCGACGATTCGATCTAAGGAGCCTGATTCGACTGCCAATCTCACAGTCAAATTGTCGCAAAATGTGGTTATGAAACAAGGATCATTCCATTCTGGCTATAGGGGGGTGCTGAATGTCAGATTTTACATAGAATTGCTTGGTTTCTCCCAATAAATCACGATATATAGCCTATTTTTGTATAAATATCAGCCTATTAATAATACTGTTAATAAAAATTGGAAAATTACTCAGGTGCTTTTAATCAATCTCCTTAGTGTGCATGAATAAATCACCATGGTAGACTAAGTTGCACTATCCAATTTTGCGGGACCATCGCAGCAGCATCTTGGCTGGGCTTTAAATCTTTTTAGCTACCTAATAGCTCACAATGTCTGGGGGAAAAAGAAAAACTTCAAAAGTGTGGGAGCGTGTTGAACAAGTCAAAGATGATCCATAAAAAGTCAAATGCAAGTTGTGTCAACCAGTGGCGGCTGGTGAGCTGGAAACAGGGGAAGCCCGAACACTACCTTTAAATCTATCATTACTTTCAACCTGTTCCCCTTTATCCTCTTTGATTAACAATAAAAGAAATAATTCACAGAATAATCGACACCAATCGCGTAAATAGAGTAAATTATGCTCGCGAAACAGCGCAGATTGTCTGTAGTTTGTGTGCTTGCGAAAGGAACAGCGTGAGATTGTCTAATTAACAAGGATGGCATTTATTGATTTAAATTATGTTAAATGCTCATGACACATCACAGCTTTTGTGAGGTCTGTGTTCTAAATGTTATTGTTCATTGCACTCAACCTAACCTAAAAGTTTATTCTCAGTTATTTAAATCGATTGAACTAAAATTAGCTCCGTTTTGTAATGTGAATTTTGTAACACAAGAAAGCTATAATGTGAAACATTTAAGAGAAAGCTTTAGGATTACTTGCCACTTAATTATTAAAATTGCCATCCATATTAATTAAACAATCTCATGCTGTAGCTTTCGCAAGCACACAAACATTAACGTTGACGTTGTTCTGCACTTTGTGGCATTAAAATGTTCATTTTATGTTAATGTTAAGGAATCGTTTAATGAATGATGTTTATTCCATATTGCCTTTAATTTATAGCTTGTAGGGATTCGCCTTAACTTAAAAATGTAAAAATCCAAGGCATGTATTAGCCCCTTTGTTATTTAAACCTATATTTTGTCACGGTCTTTATTTATATGCCACTTTGTTTGATGCTTGATATGCCGACACTTGACAGTGGCCTTGTTTCAGTTTTGGTCGTTTCATTATCAAGTTGTTTCTGTGTGCGACAAATGGTTTAATTGGGTGTTTCAGCTCTTTTGTCTGGTGTGGAAAAAATGGAAGCCAATGTCACAAATGAGAATATGGATCGATGGGGGAAAAAAAAAAAAAAAACATGATTTGACGATCATTCGACAATAGGCAAGACTTGACGAATCAGATTCGACTATGTAAATTCTTAGTCGGGGACACCCCTACTTTTTTGCACTCATCACGCCACCTTTGGTCTCACAAATAAATCGACAATATATTGCTAAATTGACACACGCATCACCTAAACAAGGACTTTTATAAATCTGTCTAATATTTAAGTTCAGAGAACTCATTTGACTTACCTGGCACATATGGTCTTTGTGTGCCTGAAGTGTAGCCTTCAATAAGGCTTCACCTCAAACTGCCACCTAAAGGTACCAAAATGAGATCTCAAGCAATTTCCTCTCTAAAGAAAACAAGCTGTGATAGATTAATTTATGACAAACAAGTCAAATTATATTTAACATGTCTAGATCAGAAACCTAGAATAATGCATTACTGAGATATTCTTCAGAGGCAATAAGGACTCTTTGGCCCACAAGAGCCTGATTAAAACTATCAAGTGTTTCATAACATTATGTTTCATAACGGCTGCACTGGTGCACTCCAGTAATTGGTGAAAATAGTAAAATAGAGGGGGAGTGATTTACACTAAATCCCTGAATGCAGTCAGACAGAAATAAATGTGCCATTTCATGTCCTAGTCTTCTTACCCACCAACCCCCCAAGCCTAAGCACTTGACCACATAAGCCATATTTGAACAACTAAAAGCTAATCCTGACCTACAGCCAACTAAGTTATTTTGGAAGTGTTCCACCTCTGCTGAATGTTAAATTGGGAAAGTATATTTTCTAACAAAGCAATATGCCTTATAATTGAGAGGGTAAAATAGAGAAGTATTTTTTTGGTGAATTAAAAGGTCAGAACAGCTCAGATCAGGCGTAAACATGAATCAAAGCAACACTGGGGCTGTGTTATCCTGGGTCATCACTTGGACCTGAGATGACATTTGCTCACACATCATGGCAATGCTGAGGGCTGGTCTTGCTCTTCCTTTTCTGCTTCTGTCCACACAGTATCCAATGCAAGGGGTTCAGTGTAATGTTTTCTTTTCCTTAATCTTTTCAGTTTAATTTACTCATATTGACTGAGATAATGGAGATAACGTTGGGTCATATCTTCTGATGGACTTTTATAATCTTGGTGCCCCCTGTAATTTCACATGGCATGGACAATTGAATCCACTTCCCTGCTAACTAACTGCTAACAGCCATGTTTTGTCTAGAGGTCTTAGATGTACCTGGCTTGCCTCATTCACTTTACTCTCAACATACCTGATGAAACTCATCAACCTATTCATGCCAGCTAACAGTTCCACAGAGGTTTTTATCCACGGACTCAATGGAATTTGATACTAAGGCTGACTGATCCATGGTTACCAGAGACATCCTTCCTTTTGTGCTTTTCTTGATGACATGTTTTTAACTGGTGGCATAATATCCCTGGAGTGAGTAGAACCTCAGATAATCAAGGGAGTGAATGGAAGAGCAACAATTTGGTACAGAAAGGCATCTATGACTCATTTCCACTGTTGTTCTTCATGACAGTTCATGGGCATTTTGTTATCATGTTCCACCTTTTGATGAACTTGACTGCCGTTTACATTTTTTAGTTGTGGGGATTTTTTTTTTTTTTTAACCAGATATGAAGAGCGATTATATGAAGAGCGATTAAAATGTGATTTTGTTACTACTACAGTCTGCTAGCAGAAATATCCATTTCACCGGCTGCTGCTCAGATCCAAGGGAAGCAAAGTGTCTTTTAAAATTAATCTTTTACACCTTTTTTCTTGTTACATAATTAAAAATGCATTAAAACATAAAGTGGCATTGTATGTGCTTACAGCTGTCATTTCAATTTGAAATATTTGGAAAAATTGGACCAACTGTTCACTATTATTTTATCATCCCCTCTTGTTCAATTCAAGTCAAACCACGGAAGCAGGGCTTCCCATTGGAATCTGTTAGAAAAAAATATATTTCAGTTGAGGTCAATGAGATGCTTTATCAGGCTTTGATTGGGTGATAAGATTATGATGAGAATTTACCCTTGCTTGGAAGCCTGGCATCTCAATGAAATCTGTGAGAAAAATGGATTTCAACTGAAGTCAAGGAGACGCTTTGTCTGGGTCTGATTTGACAATGACAAGAATTTAGTCCCTCCTGGAGGCCTGGCTTCACGTCTACTTGTACAGAGCTCATCCTGCAGGGATGTTTACATAGGACCTTATTATGACCAATGGATCATAAGCCAAATTCAGACACTCAATAGACAACCAATCATAACTTTTCAGGAATAGTACCTCCATCACTTGTGACTGCTGGAAGCTGGTATGTGAGAAGAATTTATCTTGAGAGTGGAGTTATGTTATTGTTTTATTCTTGTTTAAGTGGAAAATTGGCAAATTGGTGAAAACTGTGAATTGGGATCTCATTTTTTTTTTAATTGTAGTTGGTTTTAGCTAGCTAATTAGCTAACTTGCTAAATTAACTGTTGGCTTTGCTTGCTTCTAGCTACCTTGCTATTTTAGTAAATGATGGTTAACAAATTACCTACATGGTTTTAAATGAAGAACACCATGGATTAGATTTTATGTGACTTATCCATTAGTTACAAAGAAAAAAAATCAGAGCATAGACCAAAGTCTACTACTTGTTTGGTTCAGAAGGTGGGATGTAGAAATTAGTATTTTCACTCCTTCAGGTAAAAGAAGAAAAAGTGGCTTACTAACGGCATGATTTCTAAGCAAACTGTACTGCATGTCCAGTCCGCTGACTTGGTCAAGAATGTGAGCTTATGATCTTTGATGTATCCAT